>CM053326.1:5464586-7864586 GCA_028583605.1 Dastarcus helophoroides
TTATGGACCACTTTTGTCGTGGAATTATGGATCACCAAATTCTTTACATTTCACAAGCTAATTTTGTGTATTTGATGCATATAAGTAATTATTTATGCATATTTTCAGCACAGGCATTATTTTTCGGCAATTTCTAATAGTTTTTTGGTACAATAATAATTTTGTTTCGAACTGATTTTCATTGCCATTTCTCACTCCACTTCACTTTGTTTCTTTTTCATAATAAATCTTCTGCCATTCTGAATCAAAAAGAAGAAGGTTTTTCTAAAACATTTTTTCATTTTTAATTGATTTATAAAGTGGTCCGTAATTCCCCGACATTTTTTAAAATCACAAAATGCAATTTTTGCGCCATCTGATATAAGTTGTATAATTTAATACAATTTGACCAAACTGCTGCGACTGAAGGATAGATTATTAGTTGTGCTACAAATTCAGGCTTTGAAATTTCAGAAAAGATAACTTTTTGCCAGTTTTTGGCCAACATAAAGATTCGGTTCACAATACCCCAGTCTCCCCTATTACACAAATTCTCTACATCTTTCTGTTAAATACACCTTCCTCTTATTGCCCAAATGGGTTAGGTACGGTATATTCTTAATAAGTATATGGTTTTACCCCTAATTTGGTACGTTTGGGGATTATTTTCAAAAAGTGACATTGAGTATTGATTTTCCAATATTACACCATCGTTGGCAGTTGAAAATATAGGAAAATATAAAATAACATATATTTTTTGCACAACCATATATAATAAGCGAGTCTTTTAATCCCCAGGACAAAAAAGAGTAATCAACCTAATTCATGAATATTTTATCATATTTATTTAATATTAATATTTACGTTAATAAATAATACTAAATAACAATGGCAATCCTGCATTCATCTAGTAATGAACCGTTACAAGTTTGCCAGCCAGCCAGCCAACCGTTAATGAACCATTACAGGTTCGCCAGCTTTTGACAATACTGGCAATTCTGCATTTAACCAGTAATAACCCATTACAGATTCGCCAGCTTTTGTCGGTACTGGCAACTCTGCATTCAATCAGTAATGAACCGTTACAGGTTTGCCAGTACTGGCATTCAGCCAATACTGGCCAATGCTCGGCCGTTGTCCTATGAATGCTAGATTCACTTAATCTTTTGCATAGTCTTATATTTGGCCATAATAACATTAAATCAAACAGCTGCTTTGTTAAAAAGGTCAAAAAAAGGTGAATTTAGAGATACGTTGCCAAAAAAACTCCAAATTGACGATTTTCAGCTAACAATATTGCAGAAATTGTTGAGTTTAGAACTATGGTGTACGTATTATATAAAATATGTATATGTAGAATTTTCTGGAGAATTCGAAAATGTAAAAATAATTGGGGTGTTCTATTTAAAAAAACTAAAGTTGACTTTAATTCCGAAAAAAACCCAAAACCCCGTATATGGCAAACTTATATCAAATAAAAATTCAAGCGGTTTGTAGAAACATTTGAATTTAAAATTTTTCATCTCTATTAATTTTCGATAGTTAACTGGGGGAAGCATTTATAACCAAAGACCATGTACTTTATTTTGGGTAATAAACGAAGGAATGTTAAGAAAAGTGTGGGATTGGTGCAAAAGATCAAGACATAAGACAGCGTTTGCTTTGCAACATAAATAAATAAACTGATGTAAAGCATATTAGGGGGAAAAGGTCCAGCAAATCGAAACGCTATTTCACGTATGTTTTCAGAATTTCAAGTAAGACATGTGAAGTTTGGACAGTTTGATGTAGTACTTCGGCGAGGTAAAATATCCTGTACGCGCTTACGTTTTGAATTTATATTTTTCAGGAGTATGCTTGACGTTGAAATTATATTAAAATACATGAATTTAGTGTGTCTACTAAATAAATGTATCACATCCTGAGCTTTTATGCTATATCGCGATGCGTGCGACACCTTTAAGAATACTCTTATTCACAATTATTTTTATGGTCATAAGCTGGTGAATAAAATTTACAGCTCCCTGGAGGAATAAAAATTTATATAAATAAATTTGTCATGTGAAATTTTATTACCCTTAAAATCTTGTATTATAAGTAGTTCACGTTTCAACTGTCGTATGAATAGTTTAGGAGACCAGCAAAGAAATAACGTTATGAGTGTTGTTAAAGTGTTGATAATATTTTTCTTGATTGTTGATCAGAATACTGGCGAAACGATATTTAAAAACTACAAAATAATTCAAGTTACTGTTGCGCGTTATCATTTCGGATAATTACCACTTGGTGTATTGCAACCACTTTATTTCTTAACTGATCCGGAACACTGCAATTGTAATTCACTAACACCGTTTAATTAACTAACTTAGTCATTGACTTCTAACTTACTAACTCGTTGAGTTCTTCTAACTTGGCCAACTACACTGAGGGAAAAGCAACCGCCTTATAAAGGTTCCGGTTTGGGCTCTAGAAGAATCTAGCAGATAAGGTTTATCGTTTGCCGAAATTTCTGGAGTGCTTATCTGCCATTTGATTTAGTATCGCAGCCACTTCCCCTTATCAAATTTTCTAGATAATTCCCGACTAAACTTTATAATAACTTTTTTTTACAATATTCATCTTAAAAGATGACTAAAATTTACTAGCGGTAGCGGTAACATTGACAAAAAAATTTAAGCACTATTATACTTTATTTCACCAAAATTAAATTCTATTTTCTAAATCAATCGACGCAAGGTTACATTGGACACCTATCCATTGGCGTTTCGTTAAATAAGAATTTTTTTAATTAGCAAAGCCAACAAATATGAAACCAAAGCCAGTCAAAGAAGAAGAAGAATGATGCAGATTGGATTAGGCTATACCTTTTAAATGTGAAAAATTCTTCTTGTAGCATATTTAATTTTATACAAATCAGAAAAATTGAACACTCTATAGGGATAAATTTAATTGGAGATTCATAGTAAGAGTGTCACGATGGGCGGGCCTTGTGTTCTCCTTCACCGACCCAACCCAATTGAACGAGCGCACAGTGGTTCAAAACGCCTCAAAAGTGATCAAAAATAGACAATGTTGATAATTTTAATCTCAGAATGTAATTTTTACATTTTTCGCCTTATTCGTGAACATTTATGAAAAATTCACGTACTTTATATCTACAGGGTGACTTACAAAGTATGTCAGATAACAAAAATACAACTAAATTTGAACATACAATTAATTTGGTGTTATTTACATCTAATATTTCTAATATACTTGCTCTAATAAACGTACAACAGAAAGGAGTCATAACGTTTTTAAGGGCTAGTCATGCCTGTTGTAGCTCGACATGTATACATATTATAAATATGCAACATCCATATGCAGATAATCTAGTAGTCATGCGCACATTACACACGAACATATAAATTTTACAAGAATTAAGTAATGTTTACAATATTAGTGAGCACTGTCATCGTCATCCTCATAATCACCATCGTCACTCTCTTCCTGTGAGGAATCTGTGGAATCGGAAGATTGTACGAACTGGTCTTGTTGGAGAAGTAAAAGCATGTCATCATTAAGATCAACTGTTTTTTTTAGGTGTTACTCTTAAACTCGTAATATATGGATCAGAGGTTACTAGAAGCCGACATATCAAGTCTTTATTTGTGTAGTCTAGAAATCTTTCTTGTAAAATTTGCGCGGTAATTTCTTAAATCTTTGTTTCTTGCCTCTTGAGCTTCTTCGGATAGTAGACCAATTGATACTATAGCATGCTCAATGATTGATGGACCATGGATTAATATTTTATGGACGCTAGCAGGCATATAATACCAGAGATACTTTTCAGTTAACAGGGTAGCTGTTTTCAAAGGATACTCTTCAAATGCATGAATATTTATTTTATATTCAGACGCTAAAGTCCTCAAAATAACACCACATCTTCGAATTACATCTTCCTCAATGCCTAATATATCGGCTGACAAACGATAATTGGCAAAAAACCGCCGAGCAGTGTTTCCATCATTTGATGTACCGCTACCCCCCTGTGTCACCTTGTCAACTATCAGGCCCATTTCTGATTTAAAACGTGTTTAAATTGCCTGTTTTCTTGCTTTAAATTCATCTTTATCTTGTCCACGTACTTGCCATTTTTTAATACCCAACTTATACGAGATATAAAGTAGGTATTCAAAGAACCTAATCCACGCGTGTAGGGTGGATAATCCAAACTCAAAACACTCTGTCTTCACATGTCGGTTTAAAACTATATCAAGAGCATTCATTTTCTTTTGACTGGCTCCACATACATAACATTTTTGAGCAGAAGATGTTTCAGTGACAGCACAGCACACTTTGCCAACAACCATGGTGATTACCATTTCATGTTTTATTACAATATCTTTGTATTGGGTTACATGTAAATTATTAATTTGTTCTTCAATATGTGCACGTTCTGATCTTGACAAATCTTGAGATTCTTTCTTAAACTGAATTCTAATTGGCCTGCAATACCGGGTAGATGCTGGTCTAAAATTTTTCCATAAAATATTTCCAGTTGCTGCACATGTCAGTTGTATGGGTACTAATGATGTAACAAACATATCGCAATCTTGAAATTCCTCAGACGTGACTTGCTTGTACTCACTGTAGCCACTACTACCATCAAATCCCCACTTGGTCAACATAACATTTCTTTGGTTTTCCGAGGTCAATGTTTTAAAACTATTTTTGTCGCGCAAAATAATGCGGCTTGCAGTATGGTCCAAAAGAGGTTGCAATTTTATTTCCCTAAGTGACTCTGTAATAATAAATGATTCCAAAGATAGATAACACTTCTGTTTAGCGCATAAAACCTTGTGATAACTAGGGTATAAATTGATGTTTCTACTTTTTGCCTGTAGGCGGATTGCCATGTATTGACTTTTACTTAAGTTACTCTCCACCATTAGAGATAATGCATCATCTTCGTTATACGGTTTTGTAGCTCCTGTTTGCCATGTATCACGAATCTTAGTTGCCCTTAAAGGAGATGTCTGAGTGGCTGCTTTTAATAACCAGGCTGCATCTTTCATACCAGTATCTTTTAAAGTTTTTCGAGCCGTGTGTATGAGTTGGGGTACTTCATACTTTTGTTGGAGCTCTAAAATCTTTCTCCTTTTAGAACTGTTACTGCTACTTATAAAAGATTTCTTAGGACGACCTCGCTCTACTACACCTGAACTAGTCAGTGTTTGATTCGTAATCTTAACTTTACTACTAAAAGTTACTCACCATCTAACCAATTTGAATTTTTTTCCAAAAACCTTTCTCTATGTCTATGGCATTTTTACCACCTTTCACCTAATTTAATACATATAATTCTAATTTTTTCAGTAACTTCTTTCTTCATATCACTTTCTAGCTCAGTAGGAGTACCAAACATTTCCAATATTTGATTTACAACCCTGTGAATTCGTTTAGTGGAATCACCAACTGATGACGCCCAAAGCTCAAAAATTTCTCTTATGGAAACTATAACTTCCTCAGAGCCTAAAAAATAAGAAGTAAATTATATGTACACGTCATATTTATTAAAACAATGAGTGTTATTGCTTAAAATATTTATATTAATAAAGATTTGTGAAAATTTGTTTATGTATTAGAAAATGTTTTTTTTCATTTACAAAGATTTTCTCAAAATTGCGCAGCTTTGCGCAGAATGTGAGTGAAGGATATCAAAGAGCACACATTGGTCTGCCAATTAAGTTGAAAATGACAACGGACAAATACGGACAATTTAACGAATATCTTGCTAACATCCGCTCAACTAATATTTATTTAAAACATGTAATAGTATTAAGCTTATTATAATTTTTGAAGTATATAACCTTCAACAGGAAATTGGTTTATGGCAATAAACAGTACTTACTTGAGTCCAAAAAATCCTGGAATTTGGAGGTACTGGGTTTATCCATTTTTTAGAAAAAAGCACAATAAAAACACAATTATATTAGGCGTAGTCGTAAAACAATTTGTCACTTGGAATGTTTCCACTTTGGCTGCTATTCACAAACTGAAGAAAACCGAATTATTATTAACTATTCATACCAACGGTTACTGGAACTACTTGACAAACTATTCCAGGTGTGTTTGAACTAATCCAAAATACTCTATTTTTTGCATTTTTGATCATTTTTGGGGTGTTTTGAACCACTGTGGAGCGGAAAGATATTTATAAGAGATATTCTGCAGCGACAATCAGTGCCAGCAATTAATTAATGCCAGGAAATTTCAGTACTAAATTAAGACTCTTACATTAGATGTGTTCTTACTGAAAGTAGCATACAACAATTTTATTACTATTTGCATAATCTACATGTTTTATTAATCCATTGATTTAATCATCGTTTTGTACCTTCTGAGGCTAAACAATAACTGGTATTTATTGGTAAATAAATTAAATAAAGAAACCGGCTTGCTCCGGAAAAGTAGGGTGTTACGTTCAGAAAATCTAGGAGAGAATTTAGGAAGGAATTTTCCTTATCGTTTTACTTGGACAGTTAACCACCTTCCTTATCTGTATATTGCTACATGCTGTATGAAAAAAAGATATTGTAAAGATTTATTATTGGATTTAGAAGCCAAAGAAAATGTGGATTTTTGAAGGTTTTATTTTTGAAAAAATAACTTGATAATGCTGTTATTGTAATTTTATTTGGGAAACACAGAATAAGAAACCTAATTCTATTTTATTATTATTACTTATACAAAACACATGTTACATTCTTATCCCATTCTGAGAGTCTTTTTTAGGATTATTGCAATGTTTCTTATATTATCATCCTAAAGCACAAGAAATGCTAAATTCTCTAATGCTGCTATTAAAAAAGTGATTATTTGTATTTCCTGTTTAAAAATATATTCAGGACTGCTTCTGGAAACTGCAAATCCCTAAATGTATACCATAGAAATTAGCAATGTTAGTAGGAAGTTTAGACAGTAACACGTCATGGCTTTTTTGTTGTTTAAATAGGGAAAACGTTTTACATTCCCAAACTTTGTTAGAAAAATATTTTCTTCTTTTACAACACTTACACAAAAGCCCTACGCGTATAGAAAATAAACTATTTGCCTAAATATCTTGATAGGACCATTCGTGGCCACTGTCTGCCCCTATTTATAATAGGTTTGTTCCAACGGAACATTTCTGACTAGTTTCCGATTAATTCATGAACGAATTAATGCGCATGCGTAGACTCCGTATTAAATTCCAACTGGTTTGGGTTGGTACGCGTTGGAACGCTTCATTATTTCGTCTGATCGGTTGGTGTCATTTGTAGTCGTTTGTAAATACTACTTGTTTCCCTAAAAGGTTTGAACTTTTAAAATTTATAGTGTAATCGGAAAATATGGAAGGCGTATTTATAGGTAGGTGCAAAATCATTATATTGATCTAAAGAAGCTAAATTTTGAATGTTGCAATTAATAAATATAATATTCTAAAAAAACTTTAAAATGGCGGTGTAAACTTTTTTAAAAAACAAAATAATATAATATTCTTTAAATATGTTTGGGTATGTATCTTTATTTGCCTTCAAAATAAATAGTTAAATTATAAAAAGCCGCGATTTTAAAGTGTTAATCATTTTTGCTAACTAAATGCCCTAGGTAATGTGTACTTTTTAGATACTTCAGGGTTGATAGGCATGGCCAAAAAAACAATGGTCATGAAGAAGACAGTGAAAAATTCTTTTGGACCACCAATGCTACCAAGCTACTAATAGACCACTACAAAATGCATCGCCAAAATGTGGGAACATTTAAAATTCGCACAATTAAAGCAATGTGGGAAAAAATTGCTACAGAGTTGAACCACATTAACAATTGCAATATATCTGCTAGTAACTGCGAGAATAGATGGAGGGTCCTTGAAAGGAATTATAAAAAATTTTAAGATAACAAAAATAGCACGGGGGCGGGAAGGAAATATTTTGAATATGCTAATGAAATGAAAGAAATTTTGGGAGAAAAGAAATCTATTAAACCTATTCTTGTACTGTCTGCAGAGGAAAAATCATGTCCACAAGGTAATACTTGCAGTGAAGAAATGTCCGCTCCAGGAACACATTCAGTAAATGATGTGTCGTTGCCAGGGTCGTCATCCCTAATTGTGATCAACGACAGTGACGGTAATTTAAAATAACATCCTTTTTTTTAAACATAATTTCATAATTTCTGTTTTATTGTGGACAATCGATCAAATTGCAAGGCCACTACTAGTAGGAAAAGGAAGCGAATGAACAATTCACAAAAAATTAGAAAAGAAAAATTTACTTTACAAAAAGAAAAACTTGTTCTGGAAGAACGAAAGCTGGCTGCATATGTTAAGCGAAATGAACTTCTGGAACAGTACATTGAACTGCAAAAAAAGAAAAGTAATAATTGTACTCTCTGCAGAGGTGGCAATGAGGACGACATATCAATATTTAAATAATAATTTTATTAGACTAATTTATTTTTATATAAATTATGTATAATATAATATATAAATGAATAATTGTAGTTTTCCTAAGGAATCCATACTTAAGTTGATATTTTTAAAGTTTAAATTTCAAACCATAAAGTAAAAAGAAAAAGAATTAGTTACATCTCGAAGTATTGAGATAAAATTAAAAACTCATTAAAAAAAGAATCTTGTAAAAAAAACATCAATTAAGTACAAGGTGAGAAAAACTCGATGTCTCGGCTCTATTTTAAGAAAAGAATATATAAAAAAACCTTAAAAATGGGATTAAGTAAGGTTGAAGCCAAATTTTCATATTTGGAAACCAAAGTAAAATAAATTTGCTTACAAGTTTAACGAAAAAAGATACCATATTTTTTGTACAAAAATTAGTTCTTTTTAAATGTGCAAAAATATATATATGTTTCTAGAAAAAATTTAATGTCATTACTTTGGTTTCCAAATATGGAAAAATATAAAAATTTGACTTAAAATGGACCTTACTCAATCCCATTTAGGAACCTCTTTTATGGTTTTTATATAATTTTTTCTTTTCTTATAATAGAGCAGAGACATAAGAGTTTCGCTCACCCTGTACATTTGAAATAAAAGAAGAAACATAAAACCTTTTTTCCTCAGAATTTTAAGTTTATGATTAAGATTTCAGAAAAAAGTGAAAAATTTCGAAAAAAATACTTTATGAAAAAATAATACAATGTTGAAGTTGCAATTTAAAATGGTAATGCTAAAATAGTTTAGCAATCCTGAATAATGGGAAAAAACACTTAAGCACAAAGAGTAAACAGAAATTTCTAATTATAATAAGAATTATAAATAGTTTGAGCCTAAGCAATTTACTAAATATTCTATAATCTAACTAGCTTATATATATATATATATATATATATATATATATATATATATATATATATATATCTACATTATAATCTAATCTAAATAAACAATTTACAAAATCTTTTATGATCTAAAGAGCATATTAGCTACATGATCCCTATGTTGGTTCTCAACCAGATTTTTTTCTACATCTAAAATTTCTTGTGCTGCGTCCTCTAGTTCTTCTAAATTTACATCCAAATTAACGTCATCGATACATAAATTGTGAAGAACACAACATGCTCTAATAAAGTGTACAATATAAAGTATGTCACGAAGTTTGACATGAAACAACTGCCGAAATTTTTGTTTTAAAATACCAAATGTGTGCTCAATGATGTATCTATTGGCTGATAACTTCAAATTATAGTTTATTTGCGTCCTGTTTAATTGGCCTCTATCCTTGTAGGGTGTTAACAAATTCCTCATTAGAGGATATCCACTATCCCCCAAAATAAAAAATGGACCACATTTTTCCCCTAATGTTTCGAACAGAGGTGAATTTCTTAACACCCTACTGTCATGGACGGAACCTGGATAACCAATAAACACATCAATAAATCTACGTTTGTTGTCACATACGGCTTGCATCTGTAGTAAAAAAAAACTGTTTCCTAACGAACAACATTGCAAAAATATATTTACCTATATAGAAAAGTACCCTTTCCTATTGATGTAAGAGTCCGGGTCCATTTCTGGTCAATCAATTTTAATATGTGTTCCGTCAATTGCTCCTATCACATTAGAAAATCCATTTTTTCGGAAATGTTTTTCAGATTCCAATTTTTGCTGATCATCAGGCCATTTAATAACCTCTGGGGACATATTACTTAGGAATAAAGAAACCCTCCGGATAATTCGGTGAAGTGAGCTAATAGTTATATCAAACCTATCAGCAACATCCCGAAAACTGGCAGTTTGATGGCCAGAGAACCAAAGAAAAATTAAAACCTACGGTAAAATAAGCAGGTCGACATCAAAAATCTAAGCTCATATTTTGTTTAATGGACTCTCTATTCTCTTTGTTTGGAGACAAACCTGTTAAATTGAAGATATTTTTCCATATTGTCCACTTCCCTCCTTGCAGTACTCACAGCGTCTGTATTTTTCAGAAATGTATTCAACGAGCGTCCTGCTCATCCGAAAATGCTGCCTATATTCTTCATCGGAATAATTATTTACAGTATGCTCTGTAAACAAAATTAATTTTTAGCATATTTTAATTTACGAACCTTTGCTACAGTCAATTTTATTTGTAACTACGGTATAATAAACTTTTGAATATTTAACAGATCTTCACAACTTACCTAAGTAATTTTCATTTCTCACGGAAAACAGCTCGTCTTCACTATCAGTCTCATCACTCGAAAGAGACAAAAATAATTCTTCGTCACAGACAAATTCCTCCACGAAATCCATAACTATTATTTTTCAGAATAGTGGATGAAAAATTGAAATTAAAACTTTAAACACAAATTACTTTTGCCCTCGGCAAGATCTGCAGTCGAAATAACAAATGACAACTGAAAAGTTATTTATTGCGCATGTTCCAAACTGCCAGTACAAGCTTGCGACTGCTGACTGTTCTGATTGATCACAAACCAATTCACGGATCAGTCAGAACAGTGTTGGAACACCGTATTACCAGTTGGGTCGGAGTTTGCACTTGCTAAATTTTAATTGCACATACGCCGGACGATTGGAAACTGGTTTGATGTTCGGTTGGAACAAACCTAATATATACTTTTGTCAGGGAGGTTTCTGATCTTCTTGAGGCTCGAAATAATTCAATAACTTTGCTACTAAAACCCTAGAATCTTCATTCAACCTGTTGTCGGATATTTTTCGAAAATGGTTTTGTCACATTAGACGAAAAGTGCAGCATCTTACCTATTAGGTAAGAAATCGCATAAAACAACACAGCTTAACTTGAAACACGAAAACAACTACCTAAAAAGTATTTTTCGTCTAATCCATAATTTTTTTTCGACAAGATACGTTGTATTTACACGGGACGCTCGGAAGACACACTTCACGTAATTGACATTTGCTTTTAAAAACTAGCAAAGCACTCGCACAGTAATTTGCAACTCGTTGATAAGTGCAGATGCCGATGATGTAATATTCAACTTTGGTGATAGGAACTGTATAAATCTTAATGTTTACATATGAATATCCTTAAATCGTGATATCATCTAAAAAGAATATAAGTAGGTATTACCTTATCCATACGACTCCATGAATATCCCAAAAACAGAACCACACAAAACGATACTATAAGTCAATATAAATAAATAAATTTATGAATCTTTCATATTGCTCGTTTAATCATACTCCTCTGAGCAAACACTAAAAATTCTGAAAGCTACTAACAGGTAAAATGTTGGTTTACTAACCAAAACCTTGCTTTCAAGAATCCAAAAGCTTCTACTTCAATAAACTGAAATGGTTTACCAAATCCGGAACGGTAAAATTGCAAAATAAAATACTGAAAACATTTTTAAACTCAACATAAAAGTTTTTTCACGAATACACAATTTAAATTAGCAAAATAAAACATGAAGAAGGTAAATTACTAATAAAGTAACCTGGCGACATGATAATCCATATTGCAGCGATAACAGGTGATGTACGTTACTCAACAGATTTTTTTACGAAGATAATTAATCAACGGCGAAATCATGATTGTTCCTCAAGGGGGATCCTCGAAAATGACCAACCAACGAAATACCAAACTTTCAGATCAGAAATACATTGAGCTTCCCAAATCATGTTCCTAGAAGAAAACAGAAAAAGCAAGGAAAGAATTATGACATGTAAGAGTAACCTATCTTTAATGTTGTGCGGCCCTGTAAGGTTGCCATTGCATTATCTATCGGGTTGTTTGGAAAGTAATTTCGTTTTTTTTTTCCGACAGAGGATTTAATGGTATTTTTTTGCACCCAACTTTACACTTAAGCCGCATAATCATATGTATTTTGACAGCCGACATAGCAAGACTTGGTTGTGAAAAAATTTGATTAATTCTGCACAGTAGTTTTTGGTTGGTGCATTTTAAATATGGAGAGCGATAAGCAGCATTTTTGACATATCTTACTGTTTTACTGTAGAAAGGGTAAAAATGCTGTTCAAGCCAGAAAGAAATTGACAGATGTGTATGGAGAAGTTGTGTTGACAAAGTTGAAGGCCGGTTGAAGCTGATAAAGACGCGATAAAGGCATTAGTTAATGCGAACCGGCGAATAACAACACGTGAGATCGGATTTAGGTTAAATTTATTAAATTCAACAGTTTATGACCACTTGAAAGGCCTGGGATTATCCTCGAAGCTGGATGTACCGGTTCCCCATGTTCTCACAGAGAGAAATCTGTGTCGCCGCATTGACGTCTGCGATTCGCTTCTCAAACGTCACGAAAATGATCCGTTTTTGAAGTGCATCATCACTGGGGACGAAAAATGGGTTGTATACAACAACGTCAAACGCAAGAGGTCATGGAGCAAAAAAGATGAACCGGCTCAAACCATTTCCAAAGCCGATATTCACCAAAAAAAGGTGATGCTGTCTGTTTGGAGGGATTTTAAAGGAATCGTTTGTTTTGAGCTTTTACCGGATAACACAACGATTAATTCGTAAGTCTACTGTCATCAGCTGGACAAATTGAATGATGCACTTCAACAAAAAATGCCAGAACTAATCAACAGGAAAGGTGTAGTGTTTCACCAAGGCAACGCGAGACCTCACACAAGGTTGGTCACTCGCCAAAAGCTTTTACAGCTTGAATGGGATACAATGCCACATCCACCATATTCTCCAGACCTGGCACCATCGGATTATTATTTGTTCCGGTCACTCCAAAATTTTTTAGACGGTAAAACCTTCACCTCGAATGAGGAGGTCAAAAACCACCTCGATCAGTTTTTACTAGCAAAGACCAAAAATTTTATGAGCGTGGAATTATGCCACTACCAGAAAGATGGAAAAAGGTGTTGGACCAGAATGGCCAATATATAATTTAATAAAGTATTTGTTTATTATACGAAAACTGTCTTTCATTTCCACAAAAAAAAAACGAAATTACTTTCCGAACAACCCAATATAAAGATCGCTAACTACCTGGGTCATAGATACGAGGACAACCGATAGCATCACCAAATATCCACAAACCACTCTAGATTTTGGACGGTCACCATAAACATTCTCGACACGCGATGATCAACTAGACACAAGAACGGACAAAGCGCGGTAATCCGCCAGAACTGGTAGCTCGAACGACAAAAATCGCCAAAAACAGAAACAATACACACCGAGGACCACATGATCGTTAAACTTTATAAATGAAATATCAACTCAAAGTTCACTGATACTCTGATTTTAAATTTCAGGCCCAAAGATTGGAATATGTTGCGGAAAGATATAAGGATATGGATTTATTTTAGTCGTGATGGTAAATTAAAAGAATACTTTCCCAAAGAACATAACTCGGTTTTCGTGATAATGTTTAAAAATTGATATGCAAATCTTATCCCCTGGTATCTTGAAAGATTAAAAAACACTAACGTGTTTCGATAGTCAAGTTGTCATCTTCAGAACAAAAATGAAGGCTCATTAATTATTGGTTGAATGTTGTACTTTTTTGTAATGGCAATGAAATACCATACCTATCTAAAAGTTCAGTTAGAAAAATATAACTGTGGAAGGTAAGAGCTTTTAGTCAGGGTTGCATTTTTGAGGTACTAAATTGTGCTGCTTCTTGTGTAAAAGAGACACGAAACAATGCCCCAAACACAAGTCTTATTCTTGGACAGAAAAATGTGTCAAACATCCATTAATGGATCTATAACCGTGTATTTATCTGCCATGTATATAAAGTTAGGGCTTATGAGAATGCTGCATTTTTCCACTTGAAATCCAGATTTGCCAAAATAAGTGATACAAAATTAAAGGGAGGAATATTTATAGGGCTGGCTCCAGTAATATCTGATGATGTACTTTTTGAAAAACTGTTATATTTTCTGGAAAAAGTAGTGTAGAAATCATTTCAATGTGTTTGTTCTGGTGTTCTTATTAAAAACAGTAAAGAAAATATAGTGAAGTCGTTAATAATTTGTGAATTCGTACAAAAATGTGAGATATAATACCTCTTTAAAATTTTAAAAAAGAAACAAAAGATCGTTAAAATAAATGGTAGTATTTGACATAGCCCAGCATTTTGCTGAAGAATTAAAAACAAAATATACTGATTCATTTTATTTCAAACATTATTTCTTCTGGATTCTGCATTCGAGGTGAATTGCTTAGAGTTTAGGCCAGCACTTAGGCCACCCTTTCCGGACTCATTGTGCTATCCCCGTGACTGAGGTGACCTTGGTCATCCATTCAGCCACTCAACCTTGTTGAAGAACTGAAGAATGTCCGTTGAACGCGCCTCTCTCAAACTGGCCACACTAGACCAAAAGTCCCCCAGCGTGGATCCTCTGATTGATGCTAGTGCCGGGTATTGACATATCACGTGCTTGAAGCTCTCATCTTCTTCCAAACACCCCATACAACTCAGGTCCTTTATAATTCCCATTGTGTGAAGGTGTTTACATATTAACACGATGACTGCCACGGCAATTTTATAAATCTGGCATAAAATGGCAATTTAATTTAATCACATTATATTATTAGAAACTCTAATTCTAGCGCATAGTTATCATCAAATAGTATAAAAAAATGTGTTTTTTTTAAAGGTCTTACTAATTATCTCGTAGTTGTCTTCTGTAACAGAAATCTCTTCGCCGAAGAAGAAAAATTTCTATGAAACCAAATATAATTCGAGTTTATAATAATGGAATGTCTGCTATTGACCGATCAGATCAAATGCTACCGTACTACTCATCTCTAAGAAAGACTATTAGATTACCCAAAAAGTTCTCACTATATATTATAGAGATATGTGTATATATACACAATCATCACAAAATTTTTCAGAAAGTAACTTCTTCTAAAATTAACCTGATACAGTTCAGAGAAGAATTCTTCGTTGCGTTGATTGAAGAAGAGATTCAACCAGTTTCAAAAAAAATTACATTGCGAGAGCTCCCTTATTTAGAGAGCCTACCACCTACTGAAAAAAACAACGTCAGACAAAGCCATGTCGTATATGTACCCAAACAAAAAAATTATAGAAACGCGTTATTTCTGTCCAGCCTGTAAAGGGAAGCCAGCCTTTTTGGCGGAAGATTGTTTTAAAGTCCCACAAACAATAAAATATTATTTTCTTTCTTGAATTTGAATTAATTTTGGTAATTATATTTTTTGTTCGTTTTTAAATAAATTTTCTGTTCATGCAAGCCATCATTGATTTTCTGTTTTTTTCCCAGAAGCCATCTATCGATATTAGCACTGATATATTCCGAGTTAAATCGTAGCTGCATAAAAATGGCAAATGTACAAGGACGAGATAACTCGTAGTTGGCGTAGCAGAAAAGAACGCAATCTACGAGTTACCTTGTAGTTGGCAGTCAACGTGTTAATCCTTCTGGTGATTGAATATTTTTTGTAATATTTTATCAGATAATTAATTACATTTGTTACATCAATTTATGCGTTCATCGATAGGCGTATAATATTACAGGGACTATCCTAATTTGAATATAATGCAGGTCCATTAACCTGAAATCCGACTACGTCCGAAAAATAAATTATTGATCCCAGAATTTTGTACTATTTTTGTACCTTTTTGTACCGCTAAAAAAAATTTTTGTACCGGAACCCAAAAACCGAAAATGGCAATTTACAATTCGGATCCTAGGTCAACGTGAAAACCACGACTACCTTCAAAATCAAATTTGACTAGGCCATAATATTGTACTATTTTTGTACCTTGTTGTACCACAAGTTTTAATTTTTGTACCGTTTTAATTTCCAAGAAAAACGATATCACAACTCGGACCCCAGGTCAACGTGAAAATCACGACCACTTTAAAAATCAAATTTGATTATACCATATTTTAGTACTATTTTTGTACCCTTTTGTACTAGCAATTAAAAATTTTGTACCAGCACCTCAACTAAGAAAAAACATATTTTAAATATTTCGGATTTTAAGCCAACGTGACAAACTGAAGTACATATCTACATCAAAAATAAAATCCGACTATACCATAGTTTTGTACTATTTTTGTACCCTTTTGTATCATCAATTAAAACATTTGTACCACCACCCCAACTAGGAAAAAAATATTTAAAATTTTTCGTATCCCCAGTCCATGTGATAAATTTAGATATATATCTACATCAAAAATAAAATCCGACTATACCATAGTTTGGTACTATTTTTGTACCCTTTTGTACCATCAACCAAAAATTTTGTACCACCATCCCAACTAAGAAAATAAGTATTTTAAATTTTTCGAATCCCCAATCCAGGTGATAAACTTAGATATATATCTACATCAAAAATAAAATTCGACTATACCATAGTTTTGTACTATTTTTGGACACTTTTGTACCATCAATCAAAAATTTTGTACCACCACCCCAACTAAGAAAAAAAATATTTTATATTTTTCGGATCCCCAGTCAATGTGATAAACTTAAGTACATATTTACATTAAAAATATAATCTGACTCTACCATCGTCTTGTGCTATTTTTGTAGGCTTTTGTACCAGCAATTAAAAATTTTGTACCACCACCCCAACTACAAAAAAAAAAATATTTTAAATTTTTCTGATCCCAAGTCCACGTGACAAATTGAAGTACATACCTACATCAAAAATAAAATCCGACTATACCATAGTTTTCTACTATTTTTGTATACTTTTGTACCATCAATCAAAAATTTTGTACCACCATCCCAACTAAGAAAAAAAATATTTTATATTTTTTGGATCCCCAGTCAATGTGATAAACTTAAGTACATATTTACTTTAAAAATAAAATCCGACTATACCATAGTTTTGTACTATTTTTGTACCCTTTTGTACCATTAATCAAAAATTTTGTACCACCACCTCAACTAAGAAAAACAAAATTTTAAATTTTTCGAATTCCCAGTCCATGTGATAAACCTAGATATATATCTACATCAAAAATAAAATGTGACCGTACCTTAATTTTGGATCATTTGTGTACCCTTTTTTGCCATCAAATAAATATTTTGTACCACCACCTCAACTAAGAAAAAAATATTTTACATATTTCGGATCTCAAGCCAACGTGACAAACTGAAGTAGATATCTACATCAAAAATAAAATGTGACAGAACTATGGTATAGTCGGATTTTATTTTTGATGTAAATATATATCTAAGTTTATCACATGGACTGGGGATCCGAAAAATTTAAAATACTTTTTTTCTTAGTTGGGGTGGTGGTACAAAATTTTTAATTGATCATTCAAAAGGGTACAAAAGTAGTACAAAACTATGGTATAGTCGGATTTCTTTTTTGATGTAGATATGTACTTCAGTTTGTCACGTGGTCTTGGGATCCGAAAAAATTAAAATAATTTTTTTCTTAGTTGGGGTGATGGTACAAAATTTTTAATTGATGGTACAAAAGGGTACAAAAATACTACAAAACTATGGTATTGTCGGATTTTATTCTTGATGTAGATGTGTACTTAAGTTTGTCGCGTTTGCTTGAAATTCGAAAAATTTTGCAATATTTTTTTACTTAGTTAGGATGGTGGTACAAAATTTTTTCTTGATGGCAAAAAAAGGTACACAAATAATACAAAATTATGGTATGGTCACATTTCATTTTTGATGTAGATATGTACTTCAGTTTGTCACGTTGGCTTGAGATCCGAAATATTTAAAATATATTTTTTCTTAGTTGGGGTGGTGGTACAAAATTTTTAATTGATAGTACAAAAGGGTACAAAAATAGTGCAAAACTATGGTATAGTCAAATTTTATTTTTGATGTAGATATGTACTTCAGTTTGTCACGTTGGCTTGAGATCCGAAATATTTAAAATATTTTTTTTCTTAGTTGTGGTGGTGGTACAACATTTTTAATTGATGGTACAAAAAGGTTCAAAAGTAGTACAAAACTATGGTAGAGTCGAATTTTATTTTTGATGTAGATATGTACTTCAGTTTGTCACGTGGTCTTGGGATCCGAAAAATTTAAAATATGTTTTTCTCAGTTGGGGTGGTGGTACACAATTTTTTATTGATGGCACAAAAGAGTTCAAAAATAGTACAAAATTATGCTATAGTCGGATTTTATTCTTGATGTAGATGTGTACTTAAATTTGTCACGCTTGTTTGAGATTCGAAAAATTTTACAATATTTTTTTACTTAGTTAGGATGGTGGTACAACATTTTTAATTGGTGGTACAAAAGGGTACAAAAGTAGTACAAAACTATGGTATAGTCGGATTTTATTTTTGATGTAGATATGTACTTCAGTTTGTCACGTGGTCTTGGGATTCGAAAAATTTAAAATAATTTTTTTCTTCGTTGGGGTGGTGGTACAAAATTTTTAATTGATGGTGCAAAAGGGTACAAAAATAGTACAAAACTATGGTATTGTCAAATTTTATTCTTGACGTAGATGTGTACTTAAATTTGTCGCGGTTGCTTGAAATTCGAAAGATTGTGCAATATTTTTTTACTTAGTTAGGATTGTGGTACAAAATTTTTAATTGATAGCAAAAAAAGGTACACAGATAATACAAAATTATGGTATGGTCACATTTTATTGTTGATGTAGATATGTACTTCAGTTTGTCACGTTGGCTTGAGATCCGAAATATTTAAAATATTTTTTTTCTTAGTTGGGGTGGTGGTACAAAATTTTTAATTGATGGTACAAAAAATACAAAAATAGTACAAAACTATGGTATAGTTGAATTTTATTTTTGATGTAGGTATGTACTTCAGTTTGTCACGTAGACTTGGGATCCGAAAAATTGAAAATATTTTTTTTTCCAAGTTGGGGTAGTGGTACAAGATTTTTAATTAATGGTACAAAAGAGTACGAAAATGGTAAAAAACTATGGTACAGTCGAATTTTATTTTTGATGTAGATATGTACTTCAGTTTGTCACGTTAGCTTAAAATCCGAAATATTTAAAATATTTTTTTTCTCAGTTGGGGTGGTGGTACAAAATTTTTAATTGATAGTACAAAAGGGTACAAAAATTGTTCTAAAACATGGTATAATCAAATTTGATTTTTAAAGTGGTCGTGATTTTTACGTTGACCTGGGATCCGAGTTGTGATATCGTTTTTCTTGGAAATTAAAACGGTACAAAAATTAAAACTTGTGGTACAAAAAGGTACAAAAATAGTACAAAATTATGGCATAGTCAGATTTGATTTTGAAGGTAGTCGTGGTTTTCACGTTGACCTAGGATCCGAATTGTAAATTGCCATTTTCGGTTTTTGGGTTGCGGTACAAAAATTTGTTTTGGCGGTACAAAAAGGTACAAAAATAGTACAAAATTCTGGTATCAATAATTTATTTTTCGGACGTAGTCGGATCTCAGGTCAATGGATCTATGTAATGCGCCAGTTATAAAAGTCGTTTTCGGTTTTTTTTTGCTTACAATGTTTATATTCGAGTTATTTCAGTTACTAATTTGTGTTAGGATATGCGTTCGCAATGGTTCAAAATTAAAATAAATAAACAAACATTAAATCAAAACGATGATAAGAATGTGGTCAAAACATATTTTTCTTTGGATATTGCACCCACTTATCTGGTGAAATAAATAATAATATATTTACCCTCCAGAAAGGAGTTCAAACAGACGTAATATATAGACCTAGAACATTTTATCAATTTTCTCACGAACCTTTGGCAATAAATTCTCCTTGTCAGCATAGGAATATAAATTAGTTCTTTGCTCTTCTCTTGACCTCAGCTGCGTATGTCCTGAGGAAAATATAGGACAGTTCGATATTATCAGACGTTTCGGTCAAAAATTAAGCGAGTTCTGTAAAATTCGATGAAAATTACAATTAAGTTGGCTTGTAGTCAATACACTTAAACAAAAATCAAACATAAATGGCAGTTTGATCTCAAGTTGGCCATTAACTGGGGTCTGTTTGATTATAAAAGTCGCGAGCTCGGTTACCCATTTTTATAGTCCCTGTAAAGTATACAGTGTGTTCAGGAAGAAAAAGTGAGTTAAACAATGTAAAAGTATGGTTTTAGATTATACCATGGGGAGGAACATTTGCAGGTATGACAGGTTTCGTTCTGCATCGTTGTGACATTAAAAATTAAAATTTTTGTACCTATCTGTTGGAAATCACGTTCAAAACGTGAGAGCAAAAATCTATCGGTGCATATTTTAAAGTAAAATATTAGACACCTCAAATGCTTTATGGGTTTCTGTGTATCTTTTACTAACTGAAATCTGATAAGGGTACTTCAACTTATTTGGAACACTCTTAGGTGGATGATTAATTGTAAGAACGCTGGTCAGTCCCTTTTTTGATATGTCCTCATGGTATAATTTAAAAACAAGTTTTTAATTTATTTAGTTTTGCCTAGTGCTTGGCATATTGCACTCGCCCCCCTTCCCCCCCGCCGAACACACCTTCAGTCTTACAGGGTGTCTATAAATGGGCATCCAAGATATAGGGCGGAACCTTTAGAACCAAGCGGATTATATTCTGGAATAATTTTTACATTTGATAATTAACTTTTTAAAAATCACTGAAAATACAACCATCGTAACTTTCGGACATGCGTTTGCATATATTTTATTTTTTTTCTATAATTATTTCCAAAAATGAAAATTGTTGAATTAATCGCTCTCAATTATTACATTTATCTTAAAGATCGTTTGGGGTCATGTATTATTTAAAAATTCATTTTACGTTCTCTACATCGCTGGGCAATGTAATAAAAAATATCATTATTTTCACATCATGAATACTAGCAATCAATATTCAAGTTATATTTAATGTTGTGGAAAAAGAACTATTTATTTACCTGGTAAGGATCCAATTTGATATTGGCCTTTATTTACAGAGTAATTGAATATGCTTCGTTCGCTTTTCGAGCCATTTATATATGAAATTTTTTCTACAAGGCCCTTCCTACTGTCTTTTCCGAGTCAAAAGAAAATTCCATCAGTCCTGTTCTACAAATGTATATAAACAACTATCATTTAAGTAAACACAAGTTCAAAGTTCTTTTAGAAATATACGGGATATTGAAATCAGCTACTGCACTCAAATGTAAGGAAATGGAGATTGAATTTTCTTCTATCATTGAAATACGCTTTGTCGTGTTCATGTCAATAAAACAGTTTGTGCGGATTTCCGACCAATGTATTCCGAAGTTTTATAGGCTTGCTCTACTTAGTAATTTCGTAATTCCCGTGCTAGAAAATAAATATATAACAAGTTAATGTTTAAAATAAAAATATAAAATCATAAAAACAAGAGAAGAACTGGCATTCTGAAATGTACTAAGAAAATTAATTGAACTTTCAGTATCTCTCTGAAGATGATAGCTTTGATGGAACGGACTGGTCCTTGGTTATCTTCAAAAATTGAAACACAGAACTTGTCCCCTGAAACCAAGAAAAATTCAAAAAAACACAACAAAGGTTGCTCTAACGCGTTTCGACAGCCAAGCTGTCATCTTCAGAGAGAAACTAACATCTAATCTTAAAATTAACCCTTATATACTAAGAATATTCACTTCGTGCGTGATCGGCCGCACCCGAACGCGCATCCAATCATACACGTCGTTGTGTCACAATTTCTTATCTATCAACCTTAACTATTTTTAACAGGGATGAATGGCCTAAAGGTCCAGCGCAACCATTCATAAGGTTGTTTCCAGCCTTATGGATGGCTAAGCTCTCACATGCATTTAACATATAATTCTTATTAACTACTCTTAACAATTTAATATCATTATCTATCCTATGATCTAATTCAAAAGCATGTCGAGCCACACTTGACTTCTCAGTTCTTCCGTACCTCAAATGAGCCAAATGTTCTTTGAGTCGGATTTTAAGAGATCGTCTAGTTTGTCCAACATACTTTTGAGGACAATCCCTACATGAAATTTGGTAAATACCAGACTTATCTGTTTGCTCTACTTTATCCTTTAAACTACCTAAAAGCGAATTTAATTTTCCATTAGAAGTATAAATAACCCGAAAACCCTGATTTCGTAAAATTCCACCCAAACCCTGCGTGAGCGAGGGTTCAAATGGAAGTGAGACGAATTTAAAGTTTTTGTTTTCATCAGCTCGGAAAGTTGTAGTATTCACCAATTCACATTTAAATTTTTTCTTATTAATAATTTTATAAATAATATTTGGATCGAATCCATTAACTTCAGCTATATGTTTTATTGTCTTTAACTCCTTTCTGAATCTTTCCCTACTAAGAGGAAGACTCAGAAGGCGATGGGCAAGGAAGTTGAAGCTTGCCATTTTGTGCTGTATGCAATGGTTAGAATCGGAAGTTATATAGCGGAAGGTACTGGAATCTTTCCTATATACATCAAATTCTAATCTATTTTTATTCCTAATAACTAAAATGTCTAAAAATGGTAAAGCGGCTTCTTTCTCTAATTCTACAGTGAATTTAACTGTTGGAAAACGTGAATTTAAAACATCAATGAAATTATCTAAATTTTGATTTTTTGTGTCAAAAATAGCAAAAATATCATCTACATATCTAATCCATACCCTAGGAAACAAACTACATTCATTTTTAAGACGACTTTCAAAAACACCCATGAAGAGCTCAGCCATGAAAGGTGACAAAGGATTTCCCATGGCTGCTCCCTCAAGTTGTTCATATAGCCATGGGAAATCCTTTGTCACCTTTCATGGCTGAGCTCTTCATGGGTGTTTTTGAAAGTCGTCTTAAAAATGAATGTAGTTTGTTTCCTAGGGTATGGATTAGATATGTAGATGATATTTTTGCTATTTTTGACACAAAAAATCAAAATTTAGATAATTTCATTGATGTTTTAAATTCACGTTTTCCAACAGTTAAATTCACTGTAGAATTAGAGAAAGAAGCCGCTTTACCATTTTTAGACATTTTAGTTATTAGGAATAAAAATAGATTAGAATTTGATGTATATAGGAAAGATTCCAGTACCTTCCGCTATATAACTTCCGATTCTAACCATTGCATACAGCACAAAATGGCAAGCTTCAACTTCCTTGCCCATCGCCTTCTGAGTCTTCCTCTTAGTAGGGAAAGATTCAGAAAGGAGTTAAAGACAATAAAACATATAGCTGAAGTTAATGGATTCGATCCAAATATTATTTATAAAATTATTAATAAGAAAAAATTTAAATGTGAATTGGTGAATACTACAACTTTCCGAGCTGATGAAAACAAAAACTTTAAATTCGTCTCACTTCCATTTGAACCCTCGCTCACGCAGGGTTTGGGTGGAATTTTACGAAATCAGGGTTTTCGGGTTATTTATACTTCTAATGGAAAATTAAATTCGCTTTTAGGTAGTTTAAAGGATAAAGTAGAGCAAACAGATAAGTCTGGTATTTACCAAATTTCATGTAGGGATTGTCCTCAAAAGTATGTTGGACAAACTAGACGATCTCTTAAAATCCGACTCAAAGAACATTTGGCTCATTTGAGGTACGGAAGAACTGAGAAGTCAAGTGTGGCTCGACATGCTTTTGAATTAGATCATAGGATAGATAATGATATTAAATTGTTAAGAGTAGTTAATAAGAATTATATGTTAAATGCATGTGAGAGCTTAGCCATCCATAAGGCTGGAAACAACCTTATGAATGGTTGCGCTGGACCTTTAGGCCATTCATCCCTGTTAAAAATAGTTAAGGTTGATAGATAAGAAATTGTGACACAACGACGTGTATGATTGGATGCGCGTTCGGGTACGGCCGATCACGCACGAAGTGAATATTCTTAGTATATAAGGGTTAATTTTAAGATTAGATGTTAGTTTCTCTCTGAAGATGACAGCTTGGCTGTCGAAACGCGTTAGAGCAACCTTTGTTGTGTTTTTTTAATTTTTCTTGGTTTCAGGGGACAAGTTCTGTGTTTCAATTTTTGAAGATAACCAAGGACCAGTCCGTTCCATCAAACAAAATGGATACTTAAAAAATTATGTTCGACCAAAATCAACAGATTTAGGTTTTTTGAAGATAACTTAAAATTGCTTAGAAATCAAATACAGAGTTTTGCTTGTAGGAGACTTAAAAATAAAAGAGTAAACGGTTAATAGGTTTGTTGGCCTTAAATTTGAATAAAGTTTGAAAAGAAATCAGAATTCAAGTGTAATTCTTTGGAGAAAATTTAAATTTTAAAATCTGTAAACAATATTAGTGCATAAAGCTAAGGTTAAGGATCGCTACAGATGCAGTGGTAACGTTTTTAACATTTTCATTTTTGTAAGTATCACTTGGTAAGATAATTAGGGCCTTCGATTTTTAGGTGGCCTCACTTTGAACCATAGCCGCACTTTCAGTTAGTTGGTGTGCGTCCAAGTCTCCCCATCGTTGGTGCCACCGCAGTGCGATTAAAGTAGTAGTAAAGTGACCGTGCCAGAACAGAAAGGTTTATTCTCCAACGCGTTGTGCGACGATGAAGAGAAAAAACTGAAGACCTGCCAAAGGGCAACAAGCCCCAAATCCGGCGACGATTTTAAAAATATGTCGATAGAAGCATTAAAGGAAATACTTTTGTTGATAGAGACGGCAATAAAAGACAAAGTAGGCGACTTGAGCGCTACACAAAATATAAAATGCTTAGTTCCCGAAGAAAAGAAGAAAGATTTAATCTCAACACAAAATGAAAAAGAAAGCAAAGAAAATACTGAAAATCTTGTCGTTTACTCAGAGAGTATAGCGATGGAAAAGAAAAGAGAAAAAAGGCAAAGCGCGTAAAGCCATGAAGAATGGAGAACTCAAAATAAGGGCTACTCAAGCAAAGCCAAGCAAAAGTAACAACAAAATTTGTGAAAGAAAAGGACAGGTACTTTCAGTTATTTTGCGGGAGCAGAAAAATTGGACGGTAACCGCGAATACCATGAAGACGAAGAAATTTGAATACATCAAGGCACAAGCGAGCAAGGATGGAATAAAAATCTATCCTACTTGCCCCGAAGATTATCAAGCCCTTGTTAAGGAACTCAAGGAAAAGCAAATTTAGTACCACACGTACTTCCTTTCAGAGGAAACAAACCTCAAGGTATTACTGAGAGGAATTCCCACTTTCCTAAAGGAAAAAGAAGTTGAAGCCGATTTAGGGGAAAAAGAATTTCATCCAACTAAAGTTGTTCTGATGTACAAGAGAAACAAGGAGAGGACAATAATGCCGCTTGTCTTTGTTGAGCTAAACCGAGACGAGAAAAAGATTAACCAAATGAAAACCTGCTGCGGCCTAGATATAGGAGTAGAGGCCCTCAGAAGAAGAAATGACGTCGGGCAGTGTTTCAACTGCCATAGCTACGGACACACGCAAAAAAATTGCCACGCGGACCCAATCTGCGTCAAATGCGGGCAAAAGCATACGACGAAGACTTGCGAACTTCCGAATACACAGCCGGCAAAATGCGCCAACTGCCGACAAAATGCGCCAACTGCGAAGCAGCTCACCCTGCGAGCTATCGCGGTTGTCCCGCAATGCCGAAAATCAAAAACAGCAAAATAAATACTGCGAAGAGAATCGAGGGAGGCTCTTACGCAAGTAAAGCTAAGGCGAAGGTAACAAAACAAGAAGACAACGAAAGGAAGACAGAAAAAGGGGAAGACGGAAAGGCAAATAAACAAGAAGAAAGCGAAAGCAAGAAGGAAAAAAGAGAAGACAAAAGGGCATAGGTAAGCATTATTTTGTCTGACATGATGATGCAATTTTTCAGCTCAGGAGCATCGACAAAGGAAGTTAACAATTTCATAGAGAAGATGCAGGAACTACTGAAGGTAGTCAAGCAAAACAAGAAGACAAGAAGCAGTCTACTAACCCCGGGTTTTTGTATGGTTTTCTTGGGGGCTAGATCAAATGACTAGTAGGCGAACGAGAAACAAGGCGCTCCATACGCGTGAAGAGGGTCTCTTCAGTGAATCGCATAAAAAGGGCAGACATGCAAAGTCTGTAAAAAAAGGCAGACATGAAAGGTCTGAATCTCTAGAGAGGCGAAAAAAACAAACAGAAACAACGAGAGGAGAGAAAGTTCCTAATAGAAAGAACAGAGCAACGAAGGGGTAAGAGGAAAAAAGTCCTGACTCCACAAGGAGATTGGAAGACAAAGACAAAGAAGCCGCACTTTCACACAGAGGGACGTCATGATCAAGAATTCTCATCCTCTATTTAACAAGTTTTTTCCACTATTATTAGACCAAATGATCTTAAAATTAGTCATTTGGATCCAGCAGTTTTAATATAAACATTCCTTTGTTAAGCTCTGATTATCGCCCTTTGTCAAAGAGTTTAAAGAGTTGCTGAAATTAATTTCGATTTATTGAGATTTTGCGTTTAATTCTCTTTCTCTATATTTATGGAGTTTCAGAGATAAAAATTCGAAAGAGAATATTTCACATATTTGTAAATTCTGCACCGTATAAACGAATATTAGTGTACGTTTTCCTTACCGTCTCGAAACTAACGGTGTGGTTTCCTTTTAAAGAGGATATATTAACAGATAAAATACTGATGGTTAATGTATTTACCACCAAAACAAGTCAAACAAACCGTTAGCATCCGCCCATTTATTTCACTAATGATAATGACAAATCGGGACGTTAAACCC
The DNA here is from genome assembly GCA_028583605.1 of Dastarcus helophoroides. NCBI lineage: Eukaryota > Metazoa > Arthropoda > Insecta > Coleoptera > Bothrideridae > Dastarcus > Dastarcus helophoroides. The sequence goes on from CM053326.1 coordinate 5,491,656, forward strand.
CAAACTTGTGCTAATATTTGCATTATGATTAAAGGCTTTTAGTCGAAAATTCAGCGGAAAAGCTAAATACAAATTTGATGTACTTATTTAACCAAGTGAATTGTCTATTTTTTTGTAAACAGTGAATCGGACGTTCTTTTCAACAAGCCCACAAAAGAAAAGATGCGGGACTAGAATTTCCCATTAGCACTGTTGAATGGGGTTGCAACAAAGCTTCTAGCGAAGCTTACATAGCGCCAGGGTAACGACGGTTATTGTTAATAAAATCAAACGCAGCGTTACTCGGAAATTCAAATTTATTCCGCTTTAACTGTTAGCTTACCATTTGGTGATTGAGGTTTCCTATTTATAAATATAAATCAATGACATATATCCCAAGCACTTTTAATTTTCCAAGCTTCTAATCCTTTGGGGCTTCTCAAGTCTCATAAATTTGGAGGAAACAACTTCAAATAATTTTAACCCAATCATATTTGTAAAAAAATACTGTTACGGGCTTATTGGTTCGAATTGATTATTAAACACTTGCTGAATAATACCCACTTTATTTTCAAACTAACTCTGACAGTACAACTAAATAATTAACTCACTTTTTGACTTTCAACTATTAACTTACTAATTACACTGACAGACTCTAACTAACTGACTTGAAGGAAAGGCGACTGCCTTATATAGTTTTGGCTTCCAGGCTCTAGAAAAATCTCGCAGATGAGGATTATCGTTTGCCGAAATTTCTGGAACGCTTATCTGCCGTTTGCTTTATTATTACGGCCGCTTTCCCCTTATTAGATCTTTCTAGAAACTTTTCTTACGTACTAAATTTTATAATTTACATTTCGTTACAATACAGAATATTTAATTAACGCCAAATGCTTAGTGCTCCATATGTGTAACACATTAGAACAGAGATAAAGATGTTTTTCCCGGTAATATAGTTACCTTCAAAACTCTACAACTTTACAAAAAAAACAGCGTTTTTAAACCAAGATACTAAAGAGGGCGGTCTTAAGATTTTTAATTCTGCTTTGTTATCGATATAAATCAAATCGTGTAACGTTATCAAGTTTAAATATTCTCACTAGTATTTATGTATCTAAATACAGTATATCTTTGACATAAAACAAGAAAGAGCAAAAAAGGGATATATTCAAACGGTGATTAATTATTATTTTTATCAACGTGTAACACTTTGCTAGAAAACGCGATAACTGTGATTGTGACTGCCACAAGGTTGTTTTGCAAATCACAGCATCATTATTTAATCACTAAATGCCGATATACATGAAAAATAAAATCTTGAATATGATTAAGTTTCATAGAGACCTGAAGAAGTCGTTAAGCAATCCACCTTTTGACCTTTTTGAATGATAATCTCAGCCAACAGATTAATATAAAAAAATTAAGTTAAATTAAATTTCGAACAATGCGTAATAATTTTAAAAAGATATACAGATAAGGAAAAATTTTCATTGTCCATGTAAAACGCTAAGAATTTTCCCTTGCATTGTTTTCTACGGCCGCTGAACGTATTCCCCTACTTTGACGCAGCATGCTAGTATCTTCAAGTTTAGAAACTCGTAATGTTTAAAGAGTTATTAAGTTAAATTCTTCATTAGAATTATTATTTATTTTGTTTAGAAATTCTCGTTAATTTATTTTGGTTATCAAAGAATATCAGTTTCATTTTGCCTCAGACGTTGATTAAATCAACGGACTAAAAGAACTAACAGCATGTGGTACGCAAATTTTAATAAAACTGTTGCCTGCCGGTGGTAATCCCACAACAAAACACGTTAGAGATTATGTACTACTGAAATCTCCACCAGCACTGATCGCTGCGCTCTACGTTAAATTGTCTACACCGGTGTAGGAGAATACAAGGCTCCGCCCATCTATCCCACTATTAGCTCTCAATGTTAAATCTCTCATTAACACTCTCCCTATGGACAGTGTTTGACTTTCCTGATGTGTATGTTGGTGCAAGTATTATAAAGTGGCCTATAAATACTAAAGAGATAATTTCCGACAGCAAACGTTTCAAGTATTGTGAATCTATGACGGAAATAGTTAATACCGATAGGAATTTTTCAACCATATTATATTTACTTATGAATTACCTTCTTTTACCATAGAAGCTACAGTTCTCAAATCGTAGTTAGTGCAACAAGAGGCGATATGGACAATCTGGTCGAGTTGTACAGCAAATTTTTCCCACAACTACGATCCATCAAAAACAAAAATACGATTTAACAAATCAATAAATTTTCGTATGACATTTACATTTTATAATATATTTTATATCAAGTGTCCATATGTCAATGAAACGTCATCAATTTATTATGAGAAAATTCATATTTACTCTTTGATTTCTAAGATAATAATATCCTGGGTCTTGGATATTTCACTTGCAGCTGCCGAAATGTCCACTGGAATGCAATTTGTTGATTCTGCACTAATAGCACTCATTTTAAATATTTTATTTAGTAAATACGTCAACTTGACAATTTCTATGGTACAATTTTGAATTTAAAAATGACATTCGTTCTTGTCGCATGCCGTGATTGGTCAGTTTCATATCAACACTAGTGTACTATAATGCACAGACCAATTGGCATTTCCAGCTAAGGATCACTCCCTCTGGTGGTGACAATTATAACTACTGCTTGTAGGTCACAGGTTTGTTTACATTTTGATATAGCGTTTGCTTTGTGAATGTAGCCATAAGGGTTCAATTTTCGGTTAGTTGATGTTAGAATCAGAAGTTAATGGTTTGATTAGTTTGTACCTAATTACCTAAAGTAGTTGGAGACATTTGTTTATACCTACCTATATTTATAGACTTTTTAAATTTAGTTATTCATTATTGTAGAATATGGAATTTACTTCAAATCAAATAAAAAGAAAATCAAAGATTTTTGGCATTGTTTATGTGCATTACACAAAAATATACAAGAGAAAATATTTAGAAGGCTCTTGCTAACATTCTTTGTTTATGAAACTAAAAAACATGATATTTCATATACAGTGCTCTTATTTCTCTTCCGTAACATTTCTATTGTTGAGACAGTTAATGATTAATTTTACTAAATGTTATCAATTTTAAACATAGTTTTACAGCCAGCTATTCTATTTGTCCTCAAGAAGGACATTTACGATACCATAACTATGTGGCTAATGTTTTAAATAATTTCTAAACATTAGAAGTATTCCAGAATGTACTTAAATTCTAGTTTAAGCAGCAACATGTCTATGCTGCAGAATCAAAATGGTAAGGGTAACCAAATTTTAAAATTCATCACTGAAATGAATCCTTCTTGGCTAATTACGGTGCTAAAAAACGAACCCTGGTCCAGTCATATCAGTCACTTGTCAAAATATTGTAGACTTTTTAATATTTATTGTGGCATTTATTGTTAATACAGTTTATTAGTGGTGATTATCACTTTTATCAGTAAGATATGGGGGGCTAAAGCATCAGATAAACAATTTTTGAAAGTAGTAATTTAATTCAGTAGTTAGGAATAGGTGGATGCTATCGTGAAGGAATTTTATTCGATGTAATGTGCAATTCAAACCTTTTTACTTTATTTTAAATTTTCTGCATTTTCTTTTTTTACACACCAATAATAAACGCGACTTCCATTCAGAAGCCTTTCCCCTAAAAATATTTTCAATCTTTAACTGAACAACAAAATTAACTAGTGTTAAGTATTACTACGCCTTCTAAGAAATTATTTAGTTCTTTGCAAATAACTTACGACTACAAGAAATTTTACATATCTTCTAACGTATTCGTCACTTACAACTTTTAGAATGTTAAACTGTTCTAGTAAATTAAAATAATATTCCTGAGGATTGAGGCTATATTGATAAATTTACCCTTTAACAATTATTCTATATAGAAGTTGAGCTGTAAAAACAAAATTAAGATGCTTATGCACTGCAATCTATCTCGCCCACATTCCAAAACATAAAAGCTTTTTCCCCGAATCCATTATAATTTGTATAAACAGTCGGCTTGTTTTAATTACCTTAGTTATTGTCCTCTTAATATACATATAATTATTTGAAAATTATAAAAACTGCTTGGCAAAATAAGAAAATATTTATAGGAAATGTCTAATTTTTACATACATATTATAGCCTTAAAGATAGGTTATAAGCAAGCGACCTACTTGCGATCAGCTGATAGTTGGCGCGAACTTTTAATTCGAATCGCCAATAGGTTTGAACATTTATTAGATTCGAAGTTTGGAAACCAAATACCGGTTTCGATCTTGTTAGAGCTTGTCAGTTTGGCATATTTAACTCGAATGCTAACAAATGTTCCGACAAGTAAGTACTAAAACATTCACAGGCGTCAAGCGAGTGACTCTTAGCACTGCCACCACTACCACTACCACTATACACGCCTGGAGGGCTGCATGAATTTGTAGTCTAGGTTGCATTCTTCTTGCATACGACATTGTTGGCGATGGCCATATTCTCTTATGGACCAATAGGTGGCAGTGCTAAGAGTCACTCGCTTGACGCCTGTGAATGTTTTAGTACTTATTTGTCGGAACATTTGTTAGCATTCGAGTTGGATATACCAAACCGACGAGATCTAACAAGATCGAAACCGGTATTTGGTTTCCAAATTTCGAATCTAATAAATGTTCAAACTTATTGGTCTGTGCATTATAGAATACTTGTCTTCTGGGAACTCTCCTAGAGAGCAACCGCTTCGCTAGGTGACAGTGTTTCAACTGTTGGTAGTTCAGCTACCTGTGATTCACTATACACGCCTGGAGGGCTGCATGAATTTAAAGTCTAGGTTGCATTCTTCTTGCATACACTAGTGTAGATATGAAATTCACCAATCACGACGCGACGTACGATATATCCATTCACTACACCGATATGCCCTATCTGTTCTGCTGGCAAGTTTTGAAGAAAACAGTGAATATACGAGTGGGAGTGGGAAAATGTTTATTTACTATTCTTAGAAAACAAATAATTCGACAGTTTGAGTATTTAACATTAATCTTGTAAATTCTTGTTTTAGTTTTCATCAGACTGATTAATTATTTTCGTATACTTTCCATGTCATTGATTTTTTAGAATCCTTATTTTTTTTGTCAAACTGATTGACTAAATAATTGAAAATTGTAAAGTGGATGCAATTATTTTTGTATTAGTTTTAAGTATATTGCAATACAAATAATTAAATGGCGAAATAGTGCCTAAAAAATGTCGAGGGAAATGTGTTAGGTATGGGAATATTATCATTAAAGTTCGCGCAATCAAGGGTTGCCCAGAGTTTCCCTTTCTTTGAAAGCTCTGGTAGACGGTCTTTTAGTCAGGTTAAATGATGTGACAATAGTGATCGAAGGCAGATCCTGAAACATACTTAGAGAACTGCCAATAATTCACTGAGAGCTATTAAATCCTGGTGTAGGAAAACGGGACTAACGGTAAATCCGTTAAAGACTTTAGCTCTAATATTGAGTAAAGGATATAAGCCGCCTCCCATAGAACCATTGCATCTATGAGGGCAAGTCACCTCGGTAAATTATTTTGGAGTTTACCTAGACACTAAACTAAAATGGAATTTACACCTGAAAACTCAAAGGAATAAGCTACATGCTACTATGTGAGCGTATAAGAAAGCCATGGGCAAAACATAGGGTTTAAAACCAGGCCTAACGCTATGGCTCTACAAAACGATACTGTTACAGAACTTACCTATGCTGCAGTGATATGGTGGCGTGCAATAGAAGCAGCATAGGCAGAGAACCTGTTAAAAACATAACACACACCTACCTCAGAGCTGCGACAGGAGCTATTTGCAGCTCGCCAACAGAAACTTAATATGGCTCCTTTAGATGAATAAGAGTTTAGGGAACTGGAGGAAGAAAAGGGTACGCCATACTACACTTGGAGACTTAAACAATAAACCTTTCGCCTTAGTCAAGACCGCTCTCCATAAAACTCTGGTTGGGACGGAATTAAAAGATTCTGATCCTGAACAGAAAAGATTATGGAAAATCATAAATCATGGTAGGTCAAGAATTGACGTCTGGTTCACAGTTGGATTCGGCCACGGAGGAAGATATGCAGTTGGAAGTTATAGGTCAAGAAATAACTGCAGGAAAATTATACCAATGAGAGAAAATACTTCGGTTTTTATGACCGAAGTATGGGCCATTCGAGAATGCGCAAATTTCTGAATCACCATGACGTTTCGTCGCTTAATCTTCGTCTATATGGATAGCCCTGCAGCGTTAAATGCTCTAGAGGGGGATACTACTAGTTTGACCGTAGTGCTGAACTGTGTGCAAACCGTTAATAGACTGGAGTAACCATCAAGGTCACACTTGTTTGGGTGCTCGGACACAAAAGCATACACTGCAATGAGGTGGCCAAGGAACTGGCAAGAGAGGGCCTAATAAAAATTCTTACTAAAAAAAAATCCTTATAAAATTCCCATCGTACGTGTGCCTTATGTTGTCGTTAAAAAAGATCATATTAACAAACCTCAAACAGGCTCATTTTAACAGGTAAAGCAACTTAACCACCTGTAGGCAAGACAAACTGTTGATGGATAGACTCTTGCAATCAAAAGATAAAGTACTTTTTGCAATGGATAAAGGCAGATTAAACAAAACACCTGGTCTCTTTACTGGCCACGGGAACTTTAAAAGACACACGTTTAAACTTAATCTAGCAGAAAATGAGCGAAGTCGATTATGTGGGACTTAAAAAGAAATAAGTTTACTCATTTTGTTTGCTTGTCGAAACTTTACCAGATGAAGATTCAATCTTACTGGGAAAGAAACACCAAGACAAGAAGACCTAAAAGGAATTAGTGTAGGTCAGATATTGAGCTTGGCCGGAATATATAATGAGGACTGAGACTCGTACAAACTTGTGGAAGTTAAAAAAGATTTTTAATCTAGGGGACGGGGTTAACTTTATTAATCAGCCTTCCAAATAGATAGTTAGAACAGTGACTAAAACATTCCGTATGGAAATATCTTTAATTCACTTAAAGATTAAACAATATCAATCATTTAAATCGTAGGTATTCTCGTCTAATATTTTGCTAACACTAATGGTAAATTTGATAACACTTTATTTCTTCATAAAATAGTTAATAGCACCTGTGTCGTTGAAGGACTGCAGTGCAATAGCATTCTTACTATATTTTTTATGGCGCATGTTGCCTGAAATGAAAATAAGAACGCGATTAATTATTTTTGTATCAGCTTTAATTAAATACCATAATTATATAATAGTGCATCATGTGCAGTTGTGTTAGTGTAAGAACTATGTATAAATCCATTTTAATATTACCATAAATATAAAATTATTCATGAACGCTGCAAATACAATGAGGTTCTTTTGAATATTGTTTGGTTTATATGTTATTTCGTCGCATCTAAAAAATTTTATTTTTAACATATTTACCCTTAGCGTGACATGCCATCCTGGAAAATAAATGTTATGCTTATGAATTAAGTTTCAAAATACGCACCTAAAGGAAATTGATTCATTCTGGTAGGGAACCCATTTATATCGTGGTTTCGTCGCTGCAAGTTGTCTTCTATGATCCATTTCATCTGGAGATCGAACAATGGGGGGATCTCCTCTAGGATGAAAGTTGTCTAGTATGTACTTTTTTCTTCTTATAATATAATAGTCCCTTTCTAAATAAGATGTTTTTTATACCATATTGCCTATAGCTGGGGGTCAACTTACGATTTTTGAGTTGTTTGTACAATTCTCGATCAGTGCCAACCTGAAAGTCTTCATAATCTTCGATTATCTTTCTATATTCTTGGCATCTGCATCGTAACATGATAAATATTGCGTATGCACAGCAGTTGCTATTTTAAATAGCGATATTATCTGGTTTTGTACAACAGACTTTTCGTGACAAGTTGACATACGGGGATAGATATTGTAATTATTGTTGCTAAGAATTCGTATATTGACATAATGGCAAAACTAAAGAGCCTTAAGGGAGAGAGAGGAAGAGAGGCGAACCTGACAGACTCTGATTGCCTACAGGTGCTATTTTGGATATTTAATATTTGTTGGTATAAGTCCATAGAAGGTTTTACCCCTTTGCTACATCGGCAATTAAAAAAATACGTGATACGTCAAATCGGTCAAATCAGTATCGATTTGAATCTCAAGCAGATGATGTAGATGTTTCTTTTGCTAATCAATTAAGATTAGCGAGCTTGAATATGCCAGTTCTGCTCCCGAAATACGTATCGCATAACTATTTGTATAATTGCTGATGTGGTAAAAGAGTAAAACGTTCTATGGGCTTAATCATGCGCCATAGTGTTTAGTTCAGTGCTCTGGGGATTTATTAATATATTTTTTTGTAAAACTGTCATTAAAAGTGACATTTTTAGTTCATCGATAAGTGAACTAAAAATTGACTTTTATAATGATACGTGTCAAAAATACTTTTAACACTAGTGCGATAAAGTTTTTTCGCACTAATGTTAAAAGTAAATATAGCAGCGTTTCCCAAACTTTTTTTGCCCTGACCCGGTTGTTTTTAATATTTCCCCTTCCCGATCCACTAAAAGATGTTTTAATTACATTTTAATGTACAAGAACTAATCATTTGTGAGTATGAAGACAATTTTGCAACCTGGTATTTTTTTATGGCCCGGTGTCGGGTTGAGACCCACTATTTAGGAAACACTGATATATAGCAATATGCAATATTATTAAATAGAAAGCTATACTAAAAAAATTAGATTTTTTTTTTTTGGTTGAACGGACTGGTCCTTGATTATTGTGTAATATTGTTTCCAAACATTAAAACATATTTAAATAGTTATAAATTATTTATTTATAATATTAATATTACTATTACAAGCTGAAGGGTTACATATTTTAGTTTTCCTGAGAAGTAATTGCAGAGAAATTATGCTAGTAATCCATGCAAAAACTAGGACAGATGTTGCTTTTAGTTTGACGCAACTTTTTACTACATATTTGGTCTGGAACTTCATTCAAAAAATCTTGTACGCTTGTTTTAATACTTGCTTATATCCTAGTTGTTCTTTATTTGAAAACTAGCTTTTATCATAGAGATTCCAAAACTTAGAATTTCCTTCGACGTAAATCAAAAATATCTTTTGAGTGAAGATATCCGCTAGATTCTTTATTTCATACCATCATATTTTTGTCCTGATTTCTGGAGCAATAAATCTCAGTTGATGTATTTGCTGTTTCTTCAACATCTGGTGGAATAATAAAATTGCTTTAATTTCCAATCTTTTCTTCAAAATTCATGTTTATTAGCCATAAAATTTAAAATATTTTAGGACAGGTTCAATTGTGGTTACTAATAAACATTAAACAACTTACAATTGTTTTACTTAGTTACACTCTATCCAGCACCTGACTTGATTGTCAGATGTAATTGTCAATTATGTAATTCAACACGCAAACAATAAATCGAAAATTTAACCCTAGAGGCAGCATTTTCTTTTTTAATTTAACAGTTTTACAAAAAATATTGTATGATACACTTGTTAAAAGTGATTTTATTTTGTTCGTGGGGTTGCTCCACTCGCTACGCTCGTTCCGCAATACTCCCCACTCACAAAATAAACTGTCACTTTTAACACTTGTATCATAAATAACTATTATTTTAAATATGTTTTATGAGTCATGAATTAAAAAAATCCCAAATACAAACTAGAAAGGTTAAATGACTTTTGCCGTTTCTTAAATTTGCTAGCAGTTGCGGTGTAAATATTTGTAGTTCAAAAATGTATTTTATAATTGTAGGAATTATCATAACAGTTTTAACATGCAAAAATTGTGTGTCAAAATTGTTCCCAAAAATTCTCATGTTAAAACAACAAGAAGCTTGCAGAAATGTTTATACTGACACATTAAATGCTATTACAAATTACCTTATTATCTTATAGTATTATAGAAAGAATCGTGGTTTTTTACTTAAATTCCGGAAACAGATATGTTTATTTTTTTGATATTCATGGCATTGTGTACCTTTACTGGGTTCTTACAAAATAAGCTAATAATTAACCTTAACTTCTTCACGCTCTTGATGAACTCCATCAAAGAATAAGGAAAAGACGACCCGAATTGTGGAAAGCGATTTTTATCAAGACAATGCGCACGCTTATTTTACATTGCCTGCCAAGAGGTTTTTAACCACATAGACCTAAGGAAGATATTTAAATATCTTTTGATTTGGATCAATTTACAAAAAATACCAAAAATACTCATTAGAAACATTAACATTGTTGATTTAGCATTACATCATGAATAGAAATTATTGTTGCATACCTACTTTAATGCATTTAATTTCTTTTTATCCCCATAAAAAATTTAGTGGGTTCATATCTGGTGACCGCGGAGGTCATCGAATGGACTCATTTGAATATATTCAGCAGTTAACCCAAATAACCTCTTCAATCAATCATCAGTTTCCTAAAAATTATGAGTGGCAATACCGTTTTGTTGGAAATAAACAACTACTCGATCAAGAAAATTTAAATTGTCTAAAATGATTTCCAAAATGTGACTTATGAATTTAACATATCGTTGTCCTGTTAAATATCCCCGATAAAATAATGGCTCACTAATTTTTGATCCTATCATCGCACAATAATTGTAAACTAATCTAGCAACTGTCAAAATTGTAATGCTAAGTACACAATTTAATTGTTTTTTTTTTTAAATTGACCCAAATCAAAAGCTATCTAAATATTTCCTCATTTTTAATATTTGGCATTATTGTATTAAAACCTTTTTGTTTTAAATCAAACTCGCTACTTAATAGTAATTTAATATGAAAGGTGTGCCATTATAAAAAATGTGCCTTTGGTTAGTGATTCTAAAACGCGGTGCTCAATTGTTTTTACGTTTTCGCCAGTGCAATCACCATACAAAATACTACAACTTTGGCCATTCAACCGACATTGTACCGGGATAGCAAAAATTTTCTTGGTCAAGGGTGGTTGTGGAATGTAAAACGTGTGTCCTACTTTAAATTTTTGAATATGTTTTGTTGTGTCAGAATCGGTCAAGTCATTATACTGAAATTGTCTAATCCAATATTTGAATTATGCCTCTTACCACACAGCACAAAATTTTCATGATTAAAGCCTGTTTTCGAACGGATGCGCTAGTTAATGGAAATTGGCAATACAGTCAACGTTTGTGTTTGGACAATTTTCGAGAGCACTTCCCAAACGTGGCAATATTACCGGACAACTTTTATGCGTGCCTTACAAATTGTGTTGAAGTGTTTCGCGAAACTGGTTGTGTGACTCATAAAAAAGGTGCTGCTAGACCAAGAGGTTGTACAGAAGAAATTGTCAATGACGTTCATCAACAAATAGAAGAGGAGCCTGCAAAACCTTTGAAACGTCTTTCTCAGGAAATTGGACCTTCTTGTGGAACATGTCAGAAGATTTTAAAGAAAGAATTGAACATGCATCCATATAAGATGCAAGCATATCAAGCTCTTCTGTTCGCAGACCACCCCAGACGCCTTGCTTACTGCCACTGATTTGTCAATAATTTAATGAATGACGATCTTCTGGACTTAACTTTTTTTTTCTGACGAAGCGTGGTTCCACCTTTCGGGATACATCAATTCTCAAAATATGCGAATGTAGAGCAAAGATAACCGTCATGTTTTTACTGAATCGCCACTACATGCTCAAAAAATTGATGTTTGGATGGCGGTTTCTCGCAGAAGAATAATGAAGCCAATTTTTTTCGATTTCACCATCAACGCAGAAAGCAACAGAGACAACTTTTTGGCTGAATTGGTGCAACAGTTGAACGATGACGAACTTCGGTTCGGTTATTTCCAGCACGACGGCGCTACAGCACATACTACACGAGAAAATATTGCTTTCCTCCGCGAGTTTTTTGATGACCGGCTGATAAGTTTGCATACAGAAGTTGAATTTGTTCCAAGATCACCTTGTTTGACAATGATGGACTATTTTATATTTCCTTACTTAAAAAACAAGATTTTCGCAACTCCGGTAAATAATTTGCAACAACTGCAACAAAGAATTGTTCGGCATTGTGCAACCATAACGCCAGAAATGCTGCAAAACGGTTTTCACAGTATGAAAAGGCGCGTCAACTTGTGCATCGAACAAAACGGGGGACATTTCCAACAGTTACTGTAATTTAGTTTTTCTTGTTACTAAAACCATTATTTCATAATTTGTAGTTCATTATTATTTTACAACTGAAATAAATTGGTATGAAATTTGTACGTTATTGATGATGTCAGTGTGGCAGTGACATAATTATTTCAAACGTAAAGTAAGACACACGTTTTGAATTCCACAACCACCCTTGACCAAGATAATTTTTGATATCTCGGCAGATTCAATAATAAAAAAGTTAGCAATAGTGCGCACTTAACTTGGAACAGGGTGCATAATAGGGGAGCCCAACGGGCTAAAAGGGGATTTAATAGAGCATTGCGGGGACCTATTGGATTGCGAAGATTAGATGCTAAAAAGAAAAATGTTTATATGATGTGTGTTCTTTCAGTGGTGGGGAGAGCTAGTATAAATTTTCAAGAATGTAAAAAGTAGGGACAGATACATACCATAACGCATCAGACATTAATAGAGTTTATGTCCTACGTGTTTCTAGTTACGAAAGGATATTAATCTATCAGGCTGCTAGTTGGGGATGGCCGCACGATCGAGTAGAAAATGATAACAAAAATTTATTCAAGCTTATCAAATCTTAAGCAGGAATGTTAAGTGAACCCCAAAAGATGTCATGTTCAAAAGACTGACAATCTGGATGCGACTAGAATTCATTGCTGATTTTTGAAAAAAGGTTTCGCCCTTTAAAGCGCCGAGTTAGAATCCGAAAAAAATACGTGTCTAACGTTTTTTTATATGCTATAACATATTATAAAATAAAATAAATCGGTGAGGTACACTTCGGGTACTTTCCTTGTTAGAGAAAATTTAAGTTTTACGTTTTCGATCTTGTAAATTTTGCTTTGTACTGTTTTGGATCTCACAGAAATTAGTAAAGTGGGCTATCACGAGGCGTACGATTCGTTTTCCGATTTTTGCTTTTGCTGATTGTTAATCAGCGACAGCTGAAAAATTTTTCGTTGCATTTTAATGGCACTTTAAAATATTTTTTGGCAAAAAAGCTCTAAAGTTTTAGGAAGCTGGTGGCGTAAAGACTTGTACTAAAGCCATTTTTGCTTTACAACTGCCTAATTTTAAGTTAGTATTTTATTAGCACTAGGTCGCCTGTGGTCCCACTGTTTCTATAGTATTGAATTTTTTACATTTTAATAATGAATCCGTTGTTCAGTACAACTGGTGCATTTAATAATAATTAAGCAAATTAATCAGAATTAAAAATTTGCAAATCTTAAAATATAACTGAATTTTTTTGCCTAACCCAAATAATCAGATAAAAAAACTGAAGCTATTACAGGACAAGCTGCTTAATCACTATTTGTTGCTGAAATCTACATAACAGTCCACTCAAAAAGTCCATAGGATGACACATAGATAGCGTTACTAGAATTTTTTCCATATGATTTTTATTTCGTAATAACCTTCAAACGATACGTGTTTAAATTTGACAGCAATTTGACTACTGATTCGCGAGTTATAGCATTTTGTGTGAAGCAATTTTTGTTATTGAAAAAAAAAAGGAAAAAAGTGAATTTCGTGTTCTGATAAAGCATTGCTTTTTGATGAAAAAAAAAATATAGTGGAGACCAAACAATGACTTGATAAACATTATCCGAAGTTTTCTCCATCGAGACAAATGGTAGAAAAGTGGATTGCTGCATTTAAACCTGCTCGTACCAGCACAAATGATGCAGAGCCTAGTGGAAGCCCAAATGAGGCTGTTATTCCAGAAAACGTCAAAACTATCCACAAATTGGTTATGAACGATCGCAAATTGAAGGTGCACGGGCTAGCTGACGTTGTAGAAATATTAGATGGTAGTGACCTTACTATTTTACATGAACATTTGTGTATGCGAAAGCTCTGTGCAAAGTGGGTGCCGCGTGAGCTCACAGTCAACCAAAAACAACAACGAATTGGTGCTTTAGAGGAGTGTTTGGTGCTGTTAAATTGCAATAAAATGGAATTCTATCGTCGATATGTGACAATGGATGAGACATGGCTTCACTATTACACACCAGAATCCAAAAGACAGTCAGCTGAGTAGACAGCAGTCGACGAACCGAATCTAAAGCGAGCAAAGACGCAACAGTCGGCCGGTAAGGTGATGGCTTCTGTATTTTGGGATGCGAACGAAATAATATTGTAACGCGATGTAAATAGGTAGAATAGAATTTCGAGTAGAATTGTAGAATTTAGTAAATAAAAAAAGTTTCTAGAAGGATCTGATAAGGGGAAAGCGGCCGCGATAACGAAAAAAACGGCAAATAAGCGTTCCAGAAATTTCGGCAAACGATAAGTCTTATCTGCCGAACAGTTCTAGAAGCCGGGAGCCAAAACTATAAAAGGCAATCAGCTTTCCCTCGAGTCAGTTAGTCAGAATCAGTGTAATTACTTAGTTAGTAGAAGTTAATAATAAGTGAGTTAATTGTTCAATTGTGGTGATCTAAGTTAAGTTTGGTAATAAAGTGGTGTAATCTACACGTGGTAATCAATTCGAACCGATAAGCCCGTAAAAATATTCATTGACTATCTCCAAAAAGAAACCACCATCAATAGCGACAATTTGTGTGCAGTTTTGGATCGACTGAAGGCTGAAATCGCAAAGAAACAGCCACATTTGCAAAAGAAGAAAGTGTTGTCTCACCAAGACAATGCACCGTGTCACAAATCGATGAAAACGATGGCAACATTGAATGACTTGGGCTTCGAATTGCTTACCCACCCACGCATTCTCCAGATTTAGCCCCCAGCGACTTTTTCCTATTTTGAGATCTCAAGAGAATGCTTGTTGCAAAAAAATTTAAGTCCAATGATGAAGTAATCGCTGAAACTGAGGCCTATTTTGACGAGAAAGTGAAATCGTTCCATAAAAGTGGTACCGAAAAGTTGGAAAATCGCTTTACTCGTTGTATCGCCCTCGAAGACAACTATGTTGAATAATAAAGTCGAGTTTTGTCAAAATTTAGTTTTTTCCTACTTATCCTACGGACTTATTGAATGACCTGGTATATTCGCTACAAAATTTATGCTCCAAAGCATAAAAAATTGTTAACAAAAATATCAGAGGTTTTGGCCAAATTTTTAAAAATGTATATGTCTTTCTGTTCAATTTGGTGTAAAATTTACTACAAAAAAATGTTTCTGGCTTCAGAACCAGTATTAAGTTTTTCATGTTTATGTACCCATGATATTGCAGTTTGTCAAAGAATGGTATAACATATGGGCAGCGACCAGTTTTCTTGGCAAGTTTTCAGAGGTGATACTTTTGAAATTGGAAGGAAGAAAACCGTGAACTTTCAAGTATATGACATTTTAATGGCGAAACTCTAGCTATTAGATGGTTCAAAATCCATACAAACCGCTTTTAATCTTGCATCTCCGAAGTCGAGTGTGTGTTGTTTGTAACAACATAACAAAGTTTTGACACTTTAATCTGAATTGGATAATAACAGGTTTTCTACCGTCGCCATTGTGTTATTTCTACTTCCTATGTAAAGGTTTGAACTATTCACAGAATCATAAATTTCCTTTTAACTTTTTACTTTGGCTTCTGAACATTTACTTGAATAGTCTAGCGGTATTCATTTAAATACCATCCGTTAACGTAGGGAAAAATTCTCTAAATGTAATAAAAGGGTTTTATGTACTGCAACACCCATAAAAAATGTAATTTATCAACCTATTTTTAGTCTACTTTAAAGAATTTTAAATTAATATATTTGCAAGCAAATAACTGCGTGACGTTAGTTTTTCTTGGCGTACAATCTAAAAGCCTTTTTTTTATCCAATTGCTAATGTTCCGTTTTATGCAAAATATCAATAAGGCGTTTTCATTTTTATTCAAGCATTTATACGAACCTTTAAATGCCGAATGTAAATTTTAAGTTTATGAAAAAGGTGGTAATAAAGTCTGGATCTATATATGTAAGCCCTTGGCTTCAGCTGGCTGGAAATTCAATAACTCGAGTACGAATCCACATGATTTAGAAAGATGGATAGAGCCTGAGACCCCAGAAATACAACTCCTCTCACAATATTCTGCCGTTGACCTAACTTCAGATTTTGATCGATATGACACCGGCTTATCAATCATATTTTCAATAACTAATGTGCTTTCGCTTTAATATATTCCATTCAAGTATCACTGAATCTTAAAATCACATTTTCGATAAATATTGTGTGCTCTACAAGCTCAGAAAGGTGGAAGTGGGATAATATGAAGATGATGTATATTTATAAATGCATTGATGTATACTCATATAAAAAAGTTGGCAATTTCTCCCGTGCTTACTCTGAGGCAAGAGGGATTACATTTCTCATGGACTTCCATTTTAAATACAATAAATAATAAGCTTCTAAATATAATGAGGTAATGAGGTAAAAAATGAGAAAGAAATTCGAAAATAATGACTGAAAAATAATGCTTTAATGAACAGATTTAACCTTTTTTATTCGCAAATTATTACCGGTGCCCTTACACAGATTTAAACAAGAAATACAGAAATAAATCGGTAAAGTGATTAAAAAACTAAGATTTTATGTAACCACTGATGAGACGGTGTACAGAACGATTTACTTAAGAGTACGACCCTAATGAGCGCTAAATGCAATCCAATATACAAATTCATGAGTAGGAGGGATAATGGTGGTTTGCACATACAACCAGAGAGGATATGATGTCCATATGGCACCCGCACAACCTGCAGTTTTGTATCAAAAATGCCTATAGAAAGTCCTCTATTTAAAGACATAGTTTGAAGTCGGCTGGAGAAAAATCTTTTTTTTTTAATTTTTTTCAAACTTCGATTAAATTCATAATTTTAACTTTTATCTCAAAGTTTTTTGCACCCGAACATTTAGAATTTGGGCATTCTTTCTAAATTCTGGAAGATTAGATGTTGGCAACAACTTCAATTCCTACGTTTTCTTTAGGGCAATTTTGAGAATTATTGTTGTTATCTGAATTTGCAATGTCGAAATGCATTTGATTCTTCCAAATTTCGAAAAAAAAATTTTGCTATAATTATTTATCCTTTTTTTTGTAAGTTTTATCTTTAACCTCAAAATTTCGACTTTTTTTTAGAAATTTTTATTTTGAATTAGATTTTTTGCTAAATGTGAAGCATATTAATACTTTTACTTTTTTTTCTTAAAATTCAAAGTTTGAAATCTTAGTATTTACTTCAAATCTACAAATATTCTTTTAAACTTCGATTCTTTCTAGAAACCTAAAAATTTTGCCAAAATTTTTGTGAAAAATGTCAGATATCGAAATTCTGAACTTAATCTTGAGTTTTTTAAATTTGGAATTTTAATTCGAAATGTCTAGAAAAGTCTACATTTAGAGTGGACAAACTCGTTCTAGAAAAAGTTTATTTACGACCGTGTTTATACTTAAAAATAACCAAAATTCATTATTAAACATTTCTGAAAATATTAACTTTTTTAAAAATTTTGAATTTTCGAACAAAATTAGGATATGTTATTTCTTAATGTGTCCTGTTCGAACTCGAAATTTTTAGTTTTTTAAATTTGAAATTTTATAAATAAGTTGATATTTAGATTTACTCTCTAAATCCGGAGAAAAAAAAGCCATAATTTTTGAAAAAAAAGGTTTGAAGTCAAAATGTTCTAAAAAAAAATCTCTCATTTGCACAAGATAAAATCTATTAACTAAACCTAATAACACTCAACATTTTGTCTTGAAACAAAATTTAAAAAATAAACTTTGATATTTCCTGAAACTTTTAGTGTTTTCTCAAAATGGCCAAGGGATTTTTTATAAATTAAATGTCTAGAAAGAAAGTCAAAATATTTTGAAGGAGTCTGAATTTTAAACCAATGCTAATGTAATCTTGACATTTTTAAACTCGTGGTAAAAAGTTGTAAAAATTCTATAAATCAGGTTTTTCTAAAAATATGAATTCAAAGTTGAAATGTCGTGATTAAAAGTACAATAGATTCTTAATTAAAGTTGAAATTTGATAATTTCATAATAATTTGATAAGATAGAAATTTCAATACCTTTTTGGAAGTTTTTACTTGGAATTCGAATTTTGGAGAAAAAAGTCGAATTTTCCAAATCGCAATCGAAATATAAACAAATCAACTTCATAACAAAAAATTTCTAAATTTTTTATTATGAAGTTAAAACTTTTTGAAAAAATTAAAAATTTTGAATTAAGCTGATGGGTTATAGTTGTTGACAATTTTCTAAACAATTTTTGAAATGCGACTACGTGATATTTAAATTTATTGAAAACGTCACCTCATGACAGTTTACAAATTAAGAGGTTAGTTTATTTTACATAGAATAGGAATAATGAAAAATAGGAGACCAAAAATTAGATGTGGAAAAAATTAAAATAAAATTGTCAACAAACCATAAAAAAATTAAATATTTCCAAACTGGGCCGAAGAAATGTTAAATAAATTGAAAAAAACATAATATTTTCGGTCAATAAGGGTCTACCATGAAGAATATTTTAATTTGGTGTTTTTTAACTCCATTTGGTTCCATTTTTTCCTATAAAAGTTATTTTCGTTTTCTCTTGCCTCTTCCATTTCACCATTCTCTTCTTGTAGCTCTCTCTACACTCTTCGCTTCCTGAAGTTGTTTCTGGTTAGGATAGTTCAAACTTGTAAATTCAACATTATTTTAATAAAATCAAAACGTAAGATTGAAATATCAAATAAAAAAAAGAAATTTCAAGAAAAGTTTAAATTTTTCTAGAAACGAAATCTCAGATTTAAATGTCAAAATTTTGGAAAAAATTCGAACGAGCTTAAGGTAAACATTTTAAGATTTAGGGCGAAAATTCGAGAATGAACTCGAAATTTTAAGAACTTCTTCATTTGAAAATGTTATACTCCTTCTGAATATCCTGAGTATAACCTAAAATCTATTATTTTTTTTAATTTCGACTGAGATATTAAAGTGTTTTTTTTTTGTTAATTGTGAGTTTTGGCCTGTTAATGCCTTTTTTAAAAAGTATTTTACCTTTTTAGTGACTTCTTTAGCTTTTCGCTTTTGCCTAATTTAACATTTTGCTTACCTTCTTATCTTGCTTGATTGTGTTTAAAATACGGTCTCTAATAAAAAGAAATTGCACTAAATTTGAAAAAAAAAACATCCTTGTATTTCAGAACAAAAACAAAATGATCCATTAAAAATGGTTTTCAAAAAGGTGGCGCATCTGGAAAATTCAGTTCTATCTAGTGTGAAGCCAAATAATTTCGGGGTGGGGAGGGCTGCAGCCCCCTAGCCCCCCTGGTTACGGGCCTGAGTCAGTTAGTTAGATTTAATTAGACAGTGTAGTTAGTGAGTTAGTAGTTAGACGTCAAAAAGTGAGTTTATTATTCAGTTGTAGTGTTTCGAGTTTAGTTTGTAAATAAAGAGGGTATTATTTAGCAATTGTTTAGTAATTATTTCGAACTGATAAGCCCACAACACACACTGTTGAAACTAAATTTCTAACAATATCTTATTCCTATATGTATGTGTTTCGTTGTGCAACTTAATTATTAATCCCTTCAGATAAATTGGTAGCATACTTTAAAAATTTATTCGATGTGAATTTTGCTAATGATGACGTAATTAAAATTTTTAACAGGGACTTAAGTTATTGTAAAATTCTCACTTTAAGGATGTATTCAAAGAAATCGTAACGCTCGATAATAAAATTGACAAACTTTTAATTTTGTCACTGATTACATTTTACAAATCATCGGTTATTAAACCCATGTTTTCCGTAAACCGTTTCTAACCGTGGTAGGCTTAATAATATTTAGATATTAAAGCTTGTTAAATTATTTCATAAATATATCCTTTCAATCAATATATAATTAGAGCAAGCAAGAAAGCCCCCATGAAAAACGTCAGTTCTTCCTATTCAGAAAATATGTTATCTTCAATGCAAGACATGTTCTACTTGATATTTGGTATATGTTATTACACACATTCTGACATACAAATAAAAATTCCATGATTCCATCTTAGAAACCAAACTCTCTAGAATTTTAAATGACGAGAATTTCAAATATTTCAGTGTGTCTTACAAAAGTAGTGGACGAACTGAGTCAATGGCTGGAATAATATCGAATAGTAATAATGATGCTACACTACACTAGACTTGTGGCTTGATAGCCAAGTCAACTGATGATAATATGAGCTAAGAAAAATATTATCTGAAGACTACATTTGGAATTGGCCTAGTTTTGTTGTGTAGATTTTAACGAGTAATACTGTCAACATTTGTCATTTATCCAGGTCGAAAACAACATCTAGGAATATAAGTTATGTTTTGCTCAGGCATTCAGTGGGTTTGTTATTTATAACAAATAATGTTCATTCCATGTTTTCAAAGAATAAAAATATATTTACTTGATTTGTAGGTGTATTATCTATTTGCTTCCTTTATGGAGTAAAATTATTCAGGTCTTTAGTTTTTACAAAAAAAAATAACCAACTTACATGTTAATATTAATAATAATAAAAACTCTAACTTGAAAACGCCAATCATATGTTACATATTGTCCTAAATTGTTCATTATATGATAGTTTTAGTAAAATCATAAACTAGTATTCCAATTGTACGCTTTTATTTCATTGGTTGCTACCTGTTGATTCTCTTTAGTTAAATTTCTTTTATTTCATTATTTCTTTTAATCTTAATTAATTCTTTTATTTTAATTCAAAAAGTCGTAAATAAGATTTCAATTTAGCAATGTATGAAAAAATTTCCCATTTTAACCCTGTAAACTTAGTATCAAAAAATTGGAACCCTTTATGGAGCAACATGGTGTGTCCCCTCTCAAGTGGATACAACCTGGTAAATTGTTTATCACTTGAAATGGTTTAAAATTTATCTGTTATGGAGCTCCTCAAGGAGCATCTTTCTGCGGGTCTTAATAAATTTTAAGTTAATATTTTTTTTCTAAAAGAAATGGCAGGTATGTCTAGCGATTTTTGGTTAAAAAGGTCTTTTTTCTGGTTTTCTGCATACCGAAAGCAAAAATAATAAAATAAACTTAGAAATTTGGATATTCTTAAGTAAATTTAAACACGGAGTGACAATTTGAAAAGTAGCAATCGGGAATACCTATTAAACAAAAAATTCACAGATCTCACACCTTACGCAAGCATCCTATGTATTGAAAATGCCTGACACAATTTTTATATTTAAAAAATATGACATTTTTGGAGAACAATGTTGTAATTAATTTTGCCTTGTTTGTAAGATACAGAGAGTATTAAAAACTGAAACTGTGACGCTTATTGTTTTTTCTTTTATAGGTTCATTAATAAATAATAATTTGGGCTCTTCATGAAATTTGGTAACCTAAACGTTTTGGAGATAGCATGGAGATTGCATTTTGTACAAAAGAACACTTACCCCGTTGGCGCCCTTTACAGTGTATACTAAAATTTTGACTACATGATCTGTCCGGTTTCGACTAGATATTGTTTTATTATCGCGAAAATTTTTAGTAGGGATATCAAATTTCATGCAGATAAAAGTCTATTAACAATGAACATATAAACATCAATATATTTTAGTTTGATCGTCGACTTCTGGGATCACCTGTATATACAGTATGTCCGGCGATGGGGTAGACAAGAGGGCAAACGGACCAAAAATTTCATTTTTCGAAAAAAAGTCATTCTCTTTAAATAGTTTTGCTTGCCGAGAGAATACGATGGTCGATGGAAAAAATTAAAAATTGAATACAGGGTGTCCCAAAATTTTGAAATAAGGGTACTTTATTCTTGTAAAAAATTTAATTTAAAAAAAAATTAAAAACTTTTTATAAAGAATGACTTTTCCTCGAAAAATGAAATTTTTGGTCCGTTTGACCTCTTGTCTACCCCATCGCCGGACATTGTATAAGTATATATGTTAGTTTTTAATTTAATTTGGCAAATAAACATAGATATATGTGTTCAAAATTTGAAAGGCCAAATGTTAGAAGATGATTTATTACTTACCATGAAACATGAAATTAGTTTTTAAAAACGTCGAAAACCTAGAGTTTCTAAAATAGTAGTAACTCAAGCAAATCAAAATAAAACAACTTGGTCAATAAAGTTTGTCTATATTTAATATATTTTAATAATTATGTGATATAAAGAAACAACCGTAAACAAAAATCAATTTACATATATAATCGAGTATAATTTAATTTTAACCATATCATAAGTGAATATTATAATAGGTAAATTAATAAACTAAATGTGTAATGAAAAACATGACTTATATCGAATAGAACATATAAAAAAGGTATTCTATAAAATAGTGTAAAGAGCCTTTTAAGGATCAAAATAAATCTTTTTTTAAAATTTTTACTTACTGTGATATACAAAGATATTGACGCAAAAAACTTGCATATTTTCGTACTTTCAGTTACCAGATTTTCTAAATTATTTCATTATTAGTGAAAAATGGTTTATTTATTCCTATCTTCCCTATCCAAAATAAAAATAACTCGCAAAACACTGTTCG
Source organism: Dastarcus helophoroides (assembly GCA_028583605.1). Taxonomy (NCBI): domain Eukaryota; kingdom Metazoa; phylum Arthropoda; class Insecta; order Coleoptera; family Bothrideridae; genus Dastarcus; species Dastarcus helophoroides. The sequence continues at coordinate 5,514,352 of CM053326.1, forward strand.
TAAACTGTATGGGATAACACTAAGCTGAACGCCCAGTATAAAAGAGATGATTACAATCCATATAAAATATATTTTATGTTATAAAGTCCATATTATAAAAAACATAAAAAAACGAGGCAATCTAGAAACTAAAAGCTTGGCTAAAAAAATATTATCATACATATTCAACAAACTGCTTTATATTTTATATATACAGGGTGTTCAGCTAAAAGTGATTCCCGGCTATATCCAAAAATAATAACTCACAAAACCACTATTTGTAAATTATCTGGGTAACCCTTAACTAAACGCCCTGTATAAAAGATGATTACAATCCATATAAAATATATTTTATGTTATAATGTACATACATATTATTAAAAAAAAACATACAAAAACGAGGCAACCTAGAAACTAAAAGCTTGGCTAAGAAAATATTTTCATGCATATTATTCAACAAAGTATTTTATATTTTATATTATACAGGGTGTTCAGCTAAAAGTGGCTCCCGTCTATATCCAAAAATAATAACTCACAAACCACTATTCGTAAATTATCTGGAAAACTCTTAACTAAACGCCCTGTATAAAAGATTATTACAATCCGTATAAAATATATTCTAAGCAAATCCGTTAACAGTGGCTAACTGAGGAATTTTGTTGTTTTGACACAAACTTGAATAACAGTTTCGACAACATTTATAAAATTTACATTCGTCCTGAATTTGTTGAAATATTTTTGGATAACCAGCATCATAAAGGAGAGGAAGTGCTTTTTCATGAATATTACGCATATCTTCAGTCCACCAGATTCTGTCACATATACGACAATATTCATTTAGCCTATTATTATAAAAATGTCTATCTATATAATTTACCAAAAATAATGTTCTCTTTTCAAACACTTTTACATTGGTCGCTGTTACAGTAACTAAATTAGCATTATTCGATAAAATTTTCTCCAGAAAAGCAGTACCACGGTTTGAGGCAATAGTCGAGGCAGTAGTACTAGAACTAGCTTTTGCCTGTAGTTGAGCTTTCTTCACGCGATAACGTTGACTAGCTAAGGCACTCTTGGATCGAGTATTTTCAACCATAACGACGTCATCAACCTTCGTAGTATCAGTCTTTAATAAATTAGTTTGACTTATTTTTCTGCGCTATCTGTAATTACGACATCTTTCGGCGTTTGATATACCACTTTTGATTTGTGAATATTTTGGATTTTCTTTTCCCTTTTGGGTTATCAGCAAAGCTTCTGCCTTTTTATTGAGATCATTTGGTTTTCCTTTTTTTGTGAGTACATTTTTTTCATCTTTATTTTCTGAAATATTTAAATTTCTTTTCTTACCACGTTTGTTTTGTGAATGACTTAAAAATGTCACTTCTCTTTCTTCCATATTGTTTAATTTTATATTGGAAGAATGTTCTTGAGACTCCATTACCACGTCTATTTCCTCCGTGTTGTTTGACTTTACACTGGAAGAAGCGTCTTGAGAGTCATTCTTATTTTTTATTAATTTCGAGTAAGTAACTGAACTTACATTATTGGATAAAATATTCAAGAGAAAAGCAGCACCACTGTTTGAAGCGTTTGAAGCGTGCTTTTGCCTGTAATTGAGCTTTCTTCTGGCGATAACGTCGAAGATTTAAGGCATTCTTGAATGGAGTATTTTCAACAATAACTATGTCATTTACTTCAGTAGTATCATTAGCTGTTGTTAATAAATTAGTACGACTTATATTTTTGCGTTGTCTGTAATTACGACATCTTTCTACGTTTGATGTACAGCTTTTGATTTTTGTATTTTTCGATTTTTCTTTTTTCTCTTGTGACAAAATACCATTCACGAACGAAGATTCAGGTGTAGGTAAAGCACTTACCTGTAGCTTTTTGACGTTGCCTGTAATTACGACATTTTTCTGCATTTGTCATACGGGTCTTTTGGTATTTTGATTTTTCTTTTGTTTTTTGTGAGACCAGCAAAGCTTCTTTCTTTTGATTGATGTCAGTAGGTGAATTGATATCAGATATCATTTTCTCCTCCATATTGGATTTTAGGATTTCATTTATTTTTATTCTATTTGCCAATCATTTACAATGGGATTGATAACATTGGAATCATTTTCTTCTCTATATGGTTTGATTCTAGAATAGAAGACATTCCTTAAAACATTTTTAATACATTGAATGACAGACCATTCACCATACACTAAAAATAAACAGTAATATTTTGCGGCTTGTTTTAAATAAATAACTGCTTATTGTTAAATGGCTATTTTTGATTGTTTTTTAGTTTGTTGCGCCTTATCGAGTAATTAAATAAGTAATAAAAATATTGCATTTTAATTTTTGCGGTCTAAATTTCGTTTATAGATAAATATTATATTTAAAATCTAGTAAACAAGAATCTTAAAACATTGATAATTAGCGAAACTGTAAAATCTGACATTTTTGACAGATACTATGTCAATAAATATTTTTCTTTTATTTTCCCTAATCTAATTCTAAGATTTCATTCAAATCGGTTCATAAATAGCAAAGCTGTCAAATTTGACATTTTTGGCAGATATTATGTCAAAAAATATTTTTTTTTATTTTTCCTAGTCCAATTATAAAATTTTACTCAAATCGGTTCCTAAATAAAGAAACTGTCAAATTTCACATTTTTTACAGATAGTATGTCATAAAATCGACATATTTTGAGAATCACCCTGTAGGTATCTTCTAATCAAGCTTCTAATAAGTAATAAAAATATTGCATTTTAATATTTACGGCCTAAATTTAGATTTAAATAACACTATAAAATAACACCAACTTACCTTATTCAGCAATATTATTCAAACATCTAGAATCTCACAACGGCGTCGTCAAAGTATCCGTTACGTACTATCACACTCTCACAGGTACTATTATCACAAGCAAACTATTTTACTAAGCGTTAACCGCGCCGATTCGGTGTCGAAATTTCATTATGTCGAGATCACGAAATCCAATGTTCTCCGTATGCGCTGGTCGAGGTCACGACATCCTTATTAAGTTTGCCTAAAAGTGATCCCAGTAGCATTTTCAATACTAAAATGGGATCGGGCAAATCTAAAATAAATATAGGGGGATTGAATGGGAAACTAAAATGGCGTACATTTTGACTTACCCACCTCACCCCTTAGGGGTAACCACTCCAAGCTATTTTTTTAATACTACCTTTTGGGGCACATATTTGAAAAGCTGGTGCTGCATTGACAAGCGCGAGGCCTGATGTCCACTTTTAGTAATCCTGACATTTTTTCATTTAAAATCACTAATTGTTATGACTTTCTTTAAGATATGTGGCAGGGAAGGGGTAATTTTTAAGCTTCTTTTTTGGAAAAGGTGTAAGAATACGAAATATAAATATAAAGTAAAGCATTGGGTATATGTTCTTAAATTTAGTCTCCAATAAACTTTTATTCGGCACCTTTTTTTAACTGCGGGTTTGATATTGCAAAACTCATCTCTAGACTCAAAATTTGATATTCGTAGTTGACATTTCTATTTCAGCCTCTGGTTGCTACACCATTTCAAAACCTCACACGAAAAAATACACGTCTAGCGCACGGCGAGTGAGATATGGAGCTAATAACACAAAGTAAAAAATTATTTTGCTCTAGCTTTAAGTTTTTTTTACTTAAATAATCTTTTGACAAATTCATTTAAATATTATTAGATGTTAATATTAAACTGATACAAATTTGCTCCACAGATTGAGCTTGACACTTACTTGATATTCATTTTTTGTTTCAGATCCAGTTATATGGATTTAATAAAGAACTGTATCACAATATGTCGGAGGCTCAACACAAATCGCAGGGAATTGTAGCGATATCCATAATGGTGCAGGTAAGGTTTTTTTAACTATCCCACTATCGAGTGCGATCTATTTGAGATCTTACGCCTAGTTTTTGATTTGATTTGCGATTATCTTAAAATTAAAGCCAGAGTGCATTACATCTAATTGTAAGTCCTACTTGTTTGTTATCTTACAGATTATCAAGAAAGATGATCTAATATGATCCACAAATGTCAAAAACTTAATTCTCCGTTATGAAACTAATTAGAACTCGGGTAGGTTTCTGTCAAGTTAATCAATTATATGTAATATCGATAATACGGCGTTTTGGATAAAGAATTTTGTGAATGTAATGACTAAAGACCGAATGTTACTGACAATTACAAATTTTGCAATTTTTGCCATTTTTAATGTTATTGCAATTTTAGTAAAAATTTAATTATTTGTCAATTTTCTAAAAAAATTTTCCTATTAGTAGTAATTGCTGTGCGGAAAAACAATATTTAATAATTATAGTATGGGTAATTCCCTAATTACTCTAATAATTCCCGTTTTTGGTGTAACTTTTTTCTACTTTCACTTAATTGCACTTTAAATACCTTTTTGGGAAAGAGAAGGGCTTCATAATAACTTGGTCATAAGATGGCGTTAGGACCTTTTTTTAATTGTAAGATGCCTAAACCTCTTCATCACTTTTTACCAAAATTAATAGAGCATTTACTGTAATACAGTAAAATGAAAATCTGTTAAGAGGTGGCAGCGTCGAACTTGGTGTAATTTGTACCATTATTGTTAAGATATAACAGTTTGCAACTGGATTTTACTTTAAAAAAATTTTATAAATAGAGATTGTAATGAAAGATTCTTCCATTTCACTATAAAAACAATATTTTTTTCAGGAATTATATTTACTTTAAACATTATTGTTACTATTTGTTCTCAAGTTATCAATTTCAAAAATCGCAACTCTTTAAAGAATTTAACAGTTTTTGGACATTTTGGTTTAAAAAACAATTTTTTCAACTTTCAATTTTCTAAACAAATTAATATTTTTAGGATTTTTTTATTTCCACTTTCTTTGAAAAATTTTTGTTGTTGAGATTTTGCCTTTTTTTTATCTTTAACATTTTTTTAATTTATTGATTTTTTTAAAAATTTCATCTATTTTTAGATGTACCACTTTTTTCAAAAGGTCAATAAATTAAAAAAATATTAAAGATTTAAAAAAAGGCCAAATCCAAAAAAAAAATTCAAAGAAAGTGGAAATAAAAAAATCTTAAAAATATTATATATATATATATATACCGGGTGTTTTTTTTAGTTGTGAGGTTACCTTTATAAGGAGTATCACTTATTATAAAGGCAAACTGATTTTGTCGATGGGGCTAATCGGAGCTGAACTACCTTTCAAAAATATTTTCAACTTCCTCCCACTTCCAGTTATACCGGAAGTAGACATCAACTTTCTTATTTTAAATGGCAACCCCCAAATTTTATACTTTATTTGGATTTTACATAGAAAAATAAGGTGTATTTATGTATACATGTTTATTGCTATCTTTGATAGTTTTAAAGATATTTCAATATTTCGAAAAAAAAATGACAGAAAAGAGGGTTATTTTGACTCTTTGTATCTTTTTTATTATTTGCAGTAAAAACATGAAATTTGGGTTGAAGTCTCCATGACTTCAACCCATTATGGAGACTATAATAACGTTATCAGATTTTACATTTAATACATAGGGTGATGGAAATTTTATGATCTTTATTGTTTTTGTTTTGTTCAAAAAAACTCTGTTTTTTGAAATGGGAACTATATGTTTTTTAATCATTTTTGTATTCTTCACATAAAAAGAAGAAAAAAGTTATATGACTAATTTCTTACAATTCTGCACCATTACAGAGATATAATTCAAAATAAAAAAGAAAAATATATCTTTTTTTCTCTAGTAGCAACTTGGTAGAAAACAAAATTTTTAAAAATAAATATAACCAGTAGGCCTAACAATTTTAGGCTAAATAACATTTGAAAAATAATCGTACAAGACGAATAAGTTTTTGACTAATTGTTAGAATACTTATTGAAAAATGTTTAGGAAGCCACGAATGTAAGTTACGTAAAAATGGTTTGTTAAATAGACTTCTCATTTTTGGAGTAATGAAAATCAACAACAAATGTTCAAGAAAATTCGTCCTTTAACTGTTGTGCTGTTAGATTAGAACTCAGGATTTGTAATCGTTAAATTTTATAATGAAAATCGAAATGGAAATTTTTCAGTGATTTTTTTTACGACTACTGCATGACCAGCATATTGCTAGGAACAATGGGATGTGCTTAAAAACGTTACTCAATTCGAAATCTTAAAATATGCCTTTAAATGTATTGAACAGAACATCGTCCTTGTTGTTCTTGATGTACATTTTTTGTCAATTATTTTTTGTCCTATTACTTATTATGATTAATTCTTTAAGCTTTTATTGCCTACAGTTAATTTCCTACTTTAACAAAAAAGACATGTTTGATTTTTTTTTTTATTTCGAGATTTATGTAAAATACCTCTGTAACGGCACAAAATTTTAAAAAATAAGTAATATAACTTTTTTCTTCTTTTTATGTGAATAATCCAAAAATGATTAAAAAACATATAGTTCCCATTTAAAAAAACAGAGTTTTTTTTTGAATAAAACAAAAACACCAAGAATTATAAAATTTCCATCACCCTGTATAATAAATGTGAAATCTGACTACGTTATTATGATCTTTATGATATTCTATGACTTTAACTCAAATTTCATGTTTTTACTGCAAATAATAAAAAAGATACAATGAGTCAAAATAACCCTCTTTTCTGTCATTTTTTTTTTCGAAATATTGAAATATCTTTAAAACTATCAAAGATAGCAATAAACATGTATACTTAAACGTATCTTATTTTTTCACATAAAATCTAAATAAAATATAAAATTAGGGGGTTGCCATTTAAAATAAGAAAGTTGATGTCTACTTTCGGTATAACCGGTAGTGGGGAGAAGTTAAAATTATTTTTAGAAGGTAGTTTAGTTCCGATTAGCGCCATCGACAAAATCAGTTTGCCTTTATATCAAGTAGTACTCCATATAAAGGTAACCTCCCAACTAAAAAAAACACCCGGTATATATTATTACTATTTTAATTTATTGACTTTTTGAAAAATTTCATCAACTTTTAAAGGTTCCACTTTTTTCAATAATTCAAATTATCTAAAAAAAATTACCCTACAAAATTCATTTTTTTTGAAAATTTTGTCTTTCACAAAAATAGTTTTTGACTATTGAAAATGTTGTTTTTTTTAGTGTTTTGCCTTATTTTTAAAATTGTTCCCTAAAAATAGTGAGTTTTTTAAAATTTTGACATTTAAAATAATCGATTTTTTGAAATTTTCGACTTTCTTCAAAATATGGATTTTTATTTATGGCTTTTTTAAAAATTTTCTTTTTTTTTCAAAAAATTAAAAATTGCGACGAAATTCTAAATTCAAAGATTTTAATCCCTTTTTAATTATTCCATTTTTTTAATTTGCATATTTTTAAAATATTTTGTCTTTCGAATTTCGAATTTTCTGTAAAGTTCGGACTTTTTTAAAGAATTCGATTTCATCCTTTTTAAAAATTTTGATTTCTGAAAATTTAGATCCTTTTCAAAAAATTTCACGTTCTGGAATGTCCAGTATTTTAAACTTATCCTTATTTAAAAGTGGTAAGTTTTTCTCATGATTTAGACTTATTTTGAAATTTCGACCCTTTTTGACTTTTCCAAATTTTAACTTTTTTAATTCGAATTTTTGGTTTGAACTTATTTGAGAAGTTCCCCTATGTTTGAAATTTTTAAATATATTTTAATTTCGACATATCCAAATATCCACTTTTTCCAAAATTTCAATTCCCTTCTCAAAATTTGTTCGACTGTATTTAAATTTTAACTTTTTACAGAATTTTTACTTTTTTTGAAAATTTTGGCTTTTCAAAGTTTAGATATTGTTTTTAAATGTGGAATTATTTATAACCTTGGCTTTTTGAATTTATTCAGATTTCTGCTCTTTGAAAATGTTTACTCTTTTGAAAAATGTAGTTTCTTGGAAGCTGGGCTTTTTCCAAAATTTCAATTATTTGAAGTGTTAGAACTTTTCAACATTTCATTTTTTTGACCTTCTGCAAATTTTATTATTTTTTTTTTGAAAATTACGACTTACTTCAAAATTTGAATCTTCTTTAAAAATTTCGATTATTTTTTAAATTGCAAAATTTTTATGTCAACTTTTTTTGAACCGGTCAGCTATTCTTCGAATTTTTCTGAAAATTTCGCCATTTTTAAAACTTTTTAAAAATGTCGAGCTTTTTTCAAAATTCCAACTATTTGACAATTTTTAAAAGTTTTATTTTTGAACAATTTTATTCAACTTTTTAAAAAAAAATGCTTCCCAAAATTTCACTATCCAAAGTTTTAGGTTTTTCAAAAATTTTAGCTTTTCAAGATTTCGATAATTTTTGAAAATTTTAACTCTTCTGGTAATTCTGGGATTTCTTCTATTTTCGGGAAATTTAGTTTTTTTTTAATTTGAACGAATACGTAGATACTTTTTTAAATGTTTTCAAAATGTTGACCATCTTAGAAATTATTAAATAATATTCCAAAATTTTGAACTTTTTTAAAAATTACTTTGAAAATTTCGCCATTTTTTCTAATTTTGGAATTTTAAAAATAACCATTTCTTCGAAATTCTGTTACTGCTTTTTTTAAAGTTTACATAGAATAGGAATAATGAAAAATACGAGACCAAAAATTAGATATGGAAAAAATAAAAATTTTGTTTTTTTGATAAATTAGGAAAATATAAAAAAATACATAAAAGAGATTGTAACACTGGACATCGATGTTTCGCTCTCATTTGAGCTCGTCAGCAGTGCATAACATGGAAAGGGAACAATGGGGAAGAAATACCTAAAAATAAAATTTTTCATTATTCCTATTCTATGTAAAATAAACTAACCTTTTAATTTGTAAACTGTCATGAAGTGACGTTTTCAATAAATTTAAATATCACGTAGTCGCATTTCAAAAACTGTTTATAAAATTGTCAACAAACCATAAAAATTTAAATATTTCCAAACTGGGCCGAAGAAATGTTAAATAAATTGAAAAAAAACATAATATTTCCGGTCAATAAGGGTCTACCATGAAGAATGTTTATGTGTTGTTTGCATGTAGTTAAAATAATACGATATTTCAAGAAAAGTACGAAGAATTGAGCTTGCAGTGTAGATTATTGAATATTAAAATTACTCTGGATTATCAGCACAAAACTACCTAGACTTTTTACAAGATGATTAATTCTAACTCTTCCGTTCTTTATCCAAAGCATGAAAATCCAGATATACCATACAATAATTTATTGCATTAAGACGATAGTGCTTCTAAGCACTTGTCAGTGATGATAATGGTAATTTTATCTAACAGATAAGGTGGGAGGAAAGCTATTGAGCAGCTCGATTTCTCTAACTTTTTCTATTCCATTTTTTTAAATTTTAATTGGGGATTGACACATAACATTCACGTGGAAATTTGAATTATCAGAACACATATACGATTTTTTACTTCGATTACGACATGGTGAAAATGAAGTTTTGCTGTAATTTTAAAACCTATTTGAAATATGTGCATAAATTTTATTAAATTTACCAACCAAATAACGTTGATTACCACAGCTTGGAATATAATTTGTTTATACTATTATCTAGAAAAATATCAAATATAATGTTACTAGGCTTCACAAAATCGTAAGCTTAGTTTCATATACAATCTAGCTCACATGAGAAAAGTGAAGGGAACCTTAAAAAAATGATGATGAGCTCATGTCTCATGTACTATGTTGCAAAAAAGAAATAAATACTAACTCTGTATTTTAGAAATATCTTCACTTTGTATAGTTAGGTACAGAAAGTTCCCTGCCAAGATCGTGTGCTGAACGGCCGCCATATTTATTTAAAGATGGACAATTTTTTTGTCAATAATTTTTACAGTTTTGTCTTTTATAAACGTTGGAGACCTTAAAATTTTCTACAAAAAGTTATTTGCCATTTTTTTGTAGACTTGGTCGTTATTGAGAAAATGTCCCACGAATACCGTGGTTTCGTGTAGTCGTATTCATTTCTGCACTACCTAAAAGGCACAGAACTTGGCCCGTATTTTTTAAGTCATATTCAAGAAGGACTAATCTAATTTACCTCTTTGTGGTTCAGTGTACATCGGAGAAACGGGGAGATCATTTAAGACGCGAATATCCGAGAACCAAAGATGTCTTCAGTCTGGTTTATTGTCGCAGTCAGCCATTGCGGAACATCAACATGAGACCGAAGAGATTTTTTTTGATAATATTTCAATTATATCCAATATTTTTAATTACTATAATAGGAAGATACGCGAGGCCATTGAAATAAAAAATCTCCCCAAAAACATCAACAGAGACGACGGTTACATGCTTTCCTCCATCTGGAAACCACCATCGCAAATCTTCGGGAATGATCGAGCAGACGAATGGTATATAAAATTTCCCTTCCTCTCAGAAGAGTTTCGTCTGTGGTATGGTGGACATAGTGTGTTACGTGCTCTTCTGTCTAAACTTTCTTATTCTTTATACCAAATTTTCAATTCAGAAGAGTTTCGCCTCTAGTTTGGTGGACATACTGAGTTACCGTGCCCTGATGTTTTGAAATTGGCCTTTTTTTATTTTTGTATATTTCCTTGTATTTTATTTATTTTCTCTTTGTTCCTGAAGAAGCCCCCTACGATGGTGGGCGAAACGTCGAACACTTTTAGTAGTTCTTTGACACGGTCCAATTCCGGAAGAAGTATATCCTGTACTGGCTCTAGTCTTGGAAGCCTTCGTTATCAAAATCTACAATATGTCCCAACATCTTTGAACCAAATTAAAAAGAAAATTTTATTTACAGAAACTTAGAAGATCATTTTGAGCTTTATCATTAAGAGCCCTGAACCAAAAATTATTAAAAAAAATATCTTCGGATTCTTTAAGGTAAACTTTTCAAATGATACCTCACGAAATACTTGAAGCTTGATTTTTTTGTGAACCAAACTAAACCCTCGCTTTTAATCTGATCTAAAAATTTTTCTTTATAATCATTGGATTGATGATATATGTGTGTGCATTATTATGACCCATCTTGGTGCTCAACTTCCGGTTCCTAGGTTACATAGTTTTCGAGAAAAACCTGAGACAGACCGACGGAAATGCGAGTGAAATCATAGGGTTCCGTTTTTTTTTTCCTCTTAAGGTATGCAATTCCAAACAATGTTGAAAGTAATAACAAATGCAATATAGACTTAAAATTCAAATACACAATTTTTCACTGATTATGGGGAAATAATATATGGGGTAATGTCTTGATACGAAATCTGATTTTGAAGAGTTCAAACGATACAAATTTGTTTTTAAGGTGTATTTGTATTATAGAATTTTAAATACTAATTGAAACATATGCCAAAATACTTAACAAGATTATATTGGTTATTAAACGACCCTGTAACATACAAGAAAATCACATGTTATCCAAAATGTTCGTTAGCTCTAGTAAAAATGAAACAACTTAATAACGGAAGTATCCTTCCAGCGGACGGTCGTTTTAATAAAATAAATGTGGAAATAACATTAGCGCATGGACGCAAATTGAACTGTAAAGTTGGCGTTGAATCCCCGAAGATTCCTCGGTGGTGGATAAAACTCGAAAGCTCCAATTTATTTACTCCGATATTAAAACTTCAAGCAAAATGCGAACCGTAATTGTTTTCAATAAAATAATTGTTTAGAGCTGACTGACAATGGTCCATAATTTTCGGTCACCGCAAATTTCGTCCGACCGGAGGTATTTTAAATTGCACATGTGGGTTTAATATTAGTTGACCGGACATGGCGGTTGCTGCATAAAGTACAACGAGGACAAAATAAACACAAAGCCGACTATAACGCTCCTCGTAAAAACCTAATATCTCCAAATAAACATTTGTACCGCGATATTTGTCCCATTTCTGAAATTAATAGTTATACACACTCGCCTTCCTTCAGTGAGCCCTAGGACAAGGATGCACGGTAATCGCATTGTTTTCTACTCAATATGCAAGCGATTTTTTTCTGTCATTTCTCTCTATAACTAGAAACGTAAAGAACTACAATTTATAGCAACATTTTTACGAAAAATTCTAAGTTGTTTAATCATTGCTCACCACTTTTTCATCCTCTTATAGGATATGCTTTTAAAACCAAATAGAGGGGCGCATCACACTTATGCATTAGTTAAAATCACAAAGTGGAAAACGGTGAAATGTATTAGAAAAATATATCAAAAATCACTTCGCTTTACATTTTGAAAATTCGTGTACTAAAATTTTGGAACTTGTGACATCTTCGAAGTATAGTATACAGGTTGTAACAAATTCGCAACTCACTGCAGGGATCTCGAAAATGGCAAGTGATACATCATCGATTATGAGACCAATTTACATAATTTGGCGCCCAACAATATGCATCAAAAAATCGGAAATGTTTCTTGCTGCTCTTTTGAAAAAAAGTAATATTTTAAATTTTTGTTTTGTTTACTCTTGGCGTTATTTGAAGAGTAATTCAAAAATTGAAAACACTTGCTCGTTGGCCGGTTTTATCCTTGACAAGATAACCTTCAACGTTTCTTTATTAGATGTTTCGTCTTTTTTCTACCATCATCAAGTAGGTTGTTTTAAATAAGGACTTCTATTTTATATTGCATCTTTATGTAGCTTTAGTATCTTTGACTTCATTAATATATCAAACTTGTATGTGGTTAAATGTTTCCTAACTGTAAACTATCATCAATAAAAAACCTTTTTTGGATTTTTAAATGATGTTAATTAGATTGTAAAAACATATTACAAGCGAAATGTAAAAGTTATTGTTTTATTTGTTATTTGTTTTTCTAATATCTAATTGTTAATAATTTGGCTTTTATAGACTTGTTGGCGAAAAAGTGAATTCCGTTTCCACGTCGCTGATACTAAGTTGTTTTACTATCGCTGGAATTGTCAGCCAAATGGCCCACTCATGTCTTACAGTGCGGCTGCTAAATATTTAAAAAAAGTCTAAGACATTCGTAAAGAGGGGGGTTGAATCCTATAAAGCCAACAAAGATCTTCCCGATAGAGGCAAATCCGGAGTAACGTATAAAATAAAATATCGGTATAAATAAATAAATAAATAAATAAATAACACGTTTATTTCCAACAGGTACACACCCAATTACAGGAAACATTTAAACTATTAAAATACAAAAGTAAATGAAATTATACGGTACAGAACATTAATGTATATGTATCTAAAATTATATTCGGCTTTCCAGATATGTGCTGATTATAGTTTTTAATTGGTCATAATTAATATCACAATAATTAGAAATGCTATTGAATACATTACACATGTTATATATTGGTGAACTACGCATAATGTTAGTACGAAAATTTCGACAATAAAAACAGTTATTTCCACGAGAATTCTGCCGAGGAACCAAAAAACAAATCTTATTAATCAAAGACATACAGTCAATATTATTATGCAGTAGGTTATATAAACACGTTAATACAATACAATTTCTCCTATTGCATAAAGAATTCATGTTAAAGATATCTAGCAAAATTCTAGTGTCAATACCTCTATCAGGATAAAAACCCTGGGACTTGAAAAACATAAATTTCAAAAATTTTCTTTGAGTCGACTCAATTAGCCCTATATTATTTTGGTAAATAGGATACCATATCAAAGTTGCATATTCCAACTCAGATCTAATATACGAAAAATACAGTACTTGCAAACTTTTAATATTTGAAAAACAATTCCAGTTTCGCCTAAAAAAACCAAGTAACTTGTGAGCGGATTTAGTGGTATGATAGATATGGCTCGAAAAGCGAAGTTTGTCGTCGAATACAACTCCCAGATCTTTCAGTTCGGAGCATCTTTCCAGGGTGTAATTACTGATATTATAGTCGAATAATATATAATTCCGTTTGCGAGTAAAAGTTACTGTTTTGCATTTGGATATATTTAATTTTAAGAAATTATTATTGCACCAGCTTAAAATTCTATTTAGTTGTTCTTGTAAGTAAAAGCAATCGCTAATATTAGTAATGTTATTGTAGATTATTAGATCGGCTGCAAATAGCAAATGGTCGCATTCAATGACAGAAGTTATGTCATTAATAAAAATTAAAAAGAGTAATGGGCCTAGATTTAATCCCTGTGGAACTCCGGAAGTTGTTATATATCTCTGAGATTTGTGGCTTCCATATTCGACAAATTGTTTTCTGGAAGACAGGTAGGATGTGAACAGTAATATTAAATCCTTAGTGAAACCAAAACCCTTTAACTTGGATAGTAGTAAATAATGATCTATTTGATCAAAAGCTTTCTGTATATCTGTGTAAACTACATCAACCTGTCCTCCTAGATCCAAATTGTCGCATATAAAGTCACTTATGGTTGCTAAATTTGTGACTATTGATCTTTTTAACATAAAACCATGTTGATTTGGTGATATTACTGGACTGACATGGGTGTAAATGTTATTATATAAAATCATTTCAAATACCTTAGCAAAATTACATAAAATAGCTTCAGCTCTATAATTTTTACTCATCGATGCATCTCCTGATTTTAGGATCGGACATATTCTAGTAGTTTTCCATATATCCGGAAATTTAGTTGTTTTTATAATAAGATTGTACAAAATACATAGTGGAGATGCAAATACGTTAGCACAGTCTTTAATCACTACGTTAGGAATGTTATCTATGCCAGCGGTCATCTTATTTTTCAATTTTTTTATTGATTACAAGATATCATCTTCTGTAATTCGTATTAAGTTGATTTTACTGGATAAAAATGAAAAATCTTTATTAATATTTTCTGGATTGGAATTTATGTAAACACTAGCAAAGTATTTTGCAAAACCATCCACTACTGCTTGTGGTGAGTCGATAGTTTTGTTATCAATAATCATACTTCTAGGAATTCGAGAGCGACTCCTTTTCAATTGCACAAATGACCAAAATTTAGTTGGATTACGTGTGATTTCCTCTTACGCTATTGAAATGTAATTTTGGTAGGCAGAATCCATTTGCCGCTTAACTTCTGCCCTTAGAGTTTTGTATAGGCATATTAGAGCTGTTTAAGCACAATCCTACTTTACAGATACGTGAAACCAAAGCCAAGCTAGCTAAAAGAGGAGTTGACGTCAGCATATATACCATTTGGCTAAGAGAAGCAAAGAATATTAAAGCATCAGTCAAAACCTGTTGTTTGGAAGACGTACAGGAAGAAATGCAAGGTCTGGTCTGTCGAGAATCTCGACTGCGATTGATGTATTTTTCTCTGACAAAGCATCGTTCTGGGCATGGTCTTTCACTATGTATGCTAGTGAACGATTGCTTCAGTGAACCATCAAACACCCAGTAAAACTCCATGTTTGGGGATGTTACTCTGAGCACTGTTTTAGGTGTTTAGAGCTCTTTATGCAGAACTTGGAAGCTCAGAAAATCGTCATTATTTATAAGAGTGGCTTTCTAAAGCATGTCCAGTAGATGTTTGATGTCAAAGGCGTAATCTGAATTTTAGGGGAGAACAATGATCCAAAACATCGGAGTCGCCTCTGTACCTAATGGAAAGCAGAAACTGGCATCGTAACTTCAGGCTGGTTTTTACAGTCTCTTGATACATATCTAATGAAAATTATTTAGAGCACTGCAGTGAGAAAGCTTGCAGAAACACGTGTCTTTATCCTCAAGCAGCTTTAACGAAAAATGAGAGAGGTATGACCCTTATTATTCCTAGGATATGCTGAAAAGCTGGTAGAAAGTATGCCCAAAGGGTGCTAGGCTATTCTGGAGAGCCATGGGGATTGGACCATGTAATAGGCAGTTGCGCTGTAAGCTTTTAACGTAGTTCCAATTAAAACGTAAAATTCAAAAAATCTTCAATAGTTTTTCTAAAACCGAGGAACGTTTCTTGATGAACATGCTGCTTATAAAACAAGATATGTAGACCCAATGCACTTTTATTTCAAATTAAGGCTTAATTATCTAACTTGATTGCATTTGTATTAACTGAACAAAAACAAATTTATCATTCCAGTTTATAAAAAAAAACTGAAATATGCAAAATAAAAAACTGCATATGCATTTATTGAAAAATGTCTAAATATGCACATATGCATTTTATATGCCTTTTTGCATATAATCCCAGCTTTAGTTAACAGTGTTATTTTTGCTGAACAGCTATTTGCGATTATGTTCGTTGTTCTGTTTTAAAATTTATTCAATGTGCCACTACCTCGTGTTCCTATCGATTGATCAAATTTTTATAATTTCATTGTTAATAATAATTATTTATTAATTATGAAAAAACAATAAAATAAAATTAATCTAAAAAACTGTTTTTTCTTTATGACTGTTTAATAATACAAAACGTTTAGCCACATATAGCAATAATGTTTAAGTTTCAAAAGCTACACAAGAGTGCACTAAAATTACAGGTTAGTATTTAAAACAACGTACTTCATAATAAAACGTTTATAAAAAAACTTTTTATGCTGACTATCTTATAAAAGGATAAATACCGCCAATAAAAAGTGTGGTCTCTTTTTCTATAACTTTTCAGATACCGCCAATAAATGACAAAATCAAAAATTAGAGTTTAACTGTTTTTCTTAAACCTCCAGAACAGGAAGAGATATTGTAACAAAAAAAAATTATTAAGTTTAGTTGGGAATTTTCTAGAAAATTTGATAGGGGGAAGAGGCCGTAATAATAAATCAAACGGCAGATAAGCGCTCTAGAAATTTCGGCAAACGATAAGCCTTATCTGCTAGATTCTTCGAAAACCTAAACCAGGACCTATATAAGGCGGTGGCTTTTCCCTCTGAGTAGTTAGTTAGAAGTCAATGAATAAGTTGGTTAATTAAAGAATGTTAGTGAATTACAATTGTAGTGTTTCGAGTTCAGTTTTGAAATAAAGTGGCTACAATTCACCAAGTGTTAATCATTCAAACCGATAACGCGCAAAAATATTTTAGATTTCTTAGTGAAATATTCCTCATCGCCGAATTGTGCAACTTTGCCTTATTTAACCGATGCTGTATCTACTGTCGTTTTCGAGATCCGTGTAGTGAGAAACGGATTTGTTACAACCTGTATTGTATAGCTAATTGTAAAAGCAATTCATCCTCGGACGACCGAATTCCGAATTGTGGTTACATTTAGTATAAGTTTTATTGACGTACGTCAGTTAAATAGAATTTGTGTTTTCCCAAAATATCGTTCGTATTTCTCATACCTTCCAACTAGGTGTAAAGTGCCTTGCCATAAATATACTTGTACAAAAGGATAACGAAATTGAACACAATATCCAAATACTATTCTTTCTATATTTATAAAAGGTAAATAACCACTTAACCTAGATTGTGGATTATCCAATCTATTTTATATTGAAAGCTCGTTGTAAGTTATATGCAGGATAAACTTTCCGATATAGAAACTATAATGAAATTTGATAAGCACGTGAAAAGGCACTGAAAATTATTATTGAGGAGGAAAGTTGGTCGTAAACACTAAATCCATCTGCTGGTTTATTTAAACTTTGCTCTTAAGTAACGAATAATTACACGTAAACCACTACATCTGTTGCACTAACTTGTTTACGCGGAAAAGTTTTAAATATCACACTGAATTGATTTTCGCATGCACAGATTTAGTCGAAGAAAATCACTAGATTTTACTTAAAAGAATTTGAATATTAAGTAAGATTATAAAGAGTCGTATTTTTGAACAATATAACTGAAAATTTCAAAAACATTTTTACTCAAATTTCTAACTTTTTATCGATATATAAATCTGGAAATTTCGATTTTTTTTTCACAAAATCAGACTTTTCGTTTATATTTACAGAAAAAGATATGTCAAGAAAAAACTAAAGTGCCAAAAACATATTCAACATTAAATAAAATTAATAAATACTGACGGCGTTTTTTAAAATTTACCTTATTCCTTGAAATTTGATTTTTTTTAAATTTCATGGTTGTGTAACTTAAAGGGAAAAACAGGACACTAATCTTCTCAATTTCGTAGCCGTCCGTCTGCCACAGAGAGGTTTTTCTCGAAAACTATGTAACCTAGAAATTGGAAATTTTTTACAGTCCGCGGGTCGATGGACGAACCAACATGAAGGTGAAATTATAAGGGTTCATTTTTTTTTTTGGAACGTAAAGATCCAAATATTTGCAAAACAAGTTTCGCTCATTAGTTATGAAGTATTCCAATAAATGTTCTTTTCTTTTTCTTAGAAGGCATTTCTTGCTACAATTTGTGAAGCACATTAAGAAAGCATGAAATTAATAAAAAATACATCAGAAGATATGGCACATTCATTCTTTAATGAAGAATGTTCGCGAAAGGAACAAACTAAAAGAAATTCAAGGCAAAATTCACAATTTTACAATTTGTATATTCCAGAAATTAACATTATATTAAACAATCCAATATGTTAGTGGAAATGTCTATTGTTTCTTGTTGAGTGTATATCCTTTCATAGAAAATAAAGACTATTCTAAACATATCACAAATGACCATTTAATGTTATTGATTTCTAGAACATTAAGCTTTAATAGACTTTAACGAACCCAATTTCCTTTCAATATATCATTTCGTAGTCCCATTGTTTTCCAAGTTTAACTTAGATTTCATTTTAACTAGAAATTAAACAGAAATGCTAAAAATGTAATGCAGCCCATCCCTTAGCGTGACTAAAATCAGCTTTATGTATGTAGGTTTCTCTTGTATCACGCCACTATTATGTTGTTGAAGTATAATTGGAATAAAATACATATAAAATATCTAATATGTAATATAATTAGTCAGTTGGACACTTTTCACTTTAAGAAATTAAAATAAATTCTACTGATGTATAAAGAAGAAAGTTTTATAGTTTGAGATTTAGTTCTATATTAAATACTGTTTTCCATAATCAAACATGTATCGGGTGGAAAACTAAGAAAGGACACCGGCTATATCTCAGCAACGAACCATCCCACAGTTTTGAGAAAAAAATTTCAATGAGAAAAGTGGCCCTGAAAAATCGCTGGAAAATATTTTTGAGGTTCGAAAATGATCGCTAGGTGGCGTAATACGTAAATAGAAAATTAGGATTTTCTTGAAATTTTGCTTAATTAAAGTATATTAAAATGGGGTGCATTGTAATCCTAGAGTAGTTTCAATATGTTTTTGTTCTACACTCTTTCTTCTATCTCTAAAAATAAAGTGGTGGGGAGACATCGAAAATAATTTTTTTTTAAATACCATTTACTTCAGTTAGCCTCAATAAAATTTAACAAATTTAGTCTATACAGAAAGAGTGTTATTTCGTCTATCGAAAGCACTTTATATGTTTTTATTTTAAAAATATTTTCGTTGCTACAGCGCGTTATATAAAATGGTAACAAATTTCGCCGTTTTTCTAAATAAAATTAAATAGGAAGATATGTCAATTTTGATATCTTAAAATAGAAAATTGAAAACCCTAGATATCAGTGAAAACCGCAACTCGATATCTTTTATCTAACCGGAGATATTGGCAAATAAAATTTCAGTAACGTAAAAGCTTGATGACGTTGTTTACCATTTAGAATACGAAATTAGAGGGGGTTTAGAATTTGTCTTACATAATATAAAAATAAGTAATTAACATACCTACAATGATATAATAGTAATAACAGTGAATAATGTAAAAAATTAACCGAAGAAACAATCTAATATTCAAAAAATTAAAAAAAAGACTCTGCATTACATTAAAAATGTTAAATTAATATCCTCTATTGACTGGAGCCCTACATATTTAAACTGATTGTAGCCCATCATTTTCATGCAGTGAATCCTCTGATGAATGACCTACACTGCAATTTCAACTTTTACCATTGACCTTTGTCAACCCCTCTAAATATTGTTTCTTATTCTTTCGATCATGCCCTTTCTTTTGTAGGCTTGTTGGCAAAAACAAGGTCTTCTATTCGCCTGACAAATAAAAATCAAGGCAAGTCAGATCTGGGGACCTGGATAGCCAAGAAAACTGACTTCCACTTCCTATCTACCTGCCACGTGGGCCTGGTTTTGAACGGTGGTTCAGAATATCCCCAAATCATTAGCTATTGTTCTAGCACTTAAATGAGGATTAAATTTCACATATTCTAAAACATTTATAATATTTTGCTCTAGGTTATCTTCTGAATATAGTAACATGCACATTTCCTGTGGTGCGTATGCTACGTATCAGTCGAAGGAAAAGTCTTTCACTTTGATTACGTTTTTCGTAACCACACGCGCAGATTTAGCAGCATCATTTGCATTTTCATGCATTCGAAATAAATGGTTAGTTAACATGTCAAATGCTTCTTCATTTGTTTAAATCTTTTTAATTTTAAAAATTGAAATACAAATCTTGTCTTTTTTTTTCAATTTATTTAACATTTCTTCGGCCTAGTTTGGAAATATTTAAATTTTTATGGTTTGTTGACAATTGTCTAAACAATTTTTGAAATGCGACTACGTGATATTTAAATTTATTGAAAACGTCACTTCAAGACAGTTCACAAATTAAGAGGTTAGTTTATTTTACATAGAATAGGAATAATGAAAAATAGGAGATCAAAAATTAGATATGGAAAAAATAACAAAATTTTTGTTTTTTTGATAAATTAGGAAAATGTAAAAAAATACATAAAAAAGGTTGTAGCACTGGACATCGATGTTTCGCTCTCATTTGGGCTCGTCTCAGTCCCCTGAGGCCAATTTTTTATTTTATAAAGAAATGTAAAAGCGGAAATAACATTTCAGTTAGAAGAGCAGGTAGTAAATACATTTGCAACCTTAAAGATTTGCACTTTTTTATTTCATTTATGCAGTTAACTTTTTTCAAGGGCCACTTTACCAGTTTTGTAGATAAACTATGTGATTATTTATAACTTTGTTTGTCAATATCTTCGGTTAGGTAAAAGATATCGAGTTGCGATTTTTACTGATATTTAGGAATTTTAATTCTCTGTTTTACGATATCCAAATTGACATATCATTCTATTTAATTTATTTCAGAAAAACGGCGAAATTTGTTATCATTTTATATAAAGCACTGTAGCAGCGACAATAATTTTAAAATAAAAACACGTAAAAGTGCTGTCGATAGACTAAATAGCACTCTTTCTATAAAGACTAAATTTGTTAAATTTCCCTAAGGGTAACTGAAGTAAACGGTATTTAAAAAAAATTTTTTTCGACGTCTCCCCACCTTTCTATTTTTAAAGACAGAAAAAAAAATGTAAAGCAAAAAAAATCGAAAATATTCTAGGATTAGAATGCATGTATTTTTCACATACCTTAATTAGGCAAAATTTCGAGAAAATCCCAATTTTATATTCAGTCATACCTATTACGCCACCTAGTGGTCATTTTAGAATTTTAAGAATATTTTTCAGCTGTTAAGTGATTCATTGCTGAGATATAGCCGGCGTCCTTTCTTAGTTGGCCACCCGGTACAATAGATCCGCTTTAAAATTTCCAGTGGATCACAAGTAATATTCGTGTGAAGTAAGATTAAAAATCAGTCAATTTAGTGACCAAGTCACACCAAGAGCAAGGAAACAGAAAACCAAAGTATAATGACTATTCACGACTGATGTCGAAATGTTTTAAAAATATCTGGGGAAAATATTTAATAAAACATAATAGAAGCATAGATTGTAATAATGTTAAAGTGAAATGAAAATTAGAGTTGAAAAAACCAATATACAGGTTGTAACAAATTTGCTTCTCATTACAGGGATTTCGAAAACGGTTAGAAATACAGCATCGGTTAAATTAGGACAAAGTTGCACAATTTGGCGATCAGAAATATGCCGTTGAGAAATCAAAAATATCTCTTGCTGTTCTTGAGATTTTGAAACAGTGGAAAAATTGGAATTTTTAATTTTTATTATTTCTTGGCGTCATTTGAAAAATAATCGGCTTTCTTTATCGTTTACAAAATTGCATGAACAGTTTTTTTATTAGACGTTTCGTCTTCTCACTATCATCATCAAGTACGTTATTTTAAATGGGAACCTACAATTTGTATTGCATCTTTGCATTGCCTTTGAATTTCTGACTTCAGTAATGTTTTTAACTAAACGTTTCTTAACGTTAAATCATCATCAAGGAAAAACACTTTTTTTCAGATTAACGTTACCTTATTATTTTTTCATAATTATTAAGTAATTATTATTATCCTTAAAATTATAAAAATTTAATTTATTGTTAAGAATGCAAGTAGAATGCAACCTAGACTACAAATTCATGCAGCCCTCCAGGCGTGCATATAGAATCATAGGTAGCTGAACCACCAACAGTTGAAACACTGCCACCTAGCGAAGCGGTTGCTCGCTAGGAAAAAGTTCCCAGAAGACAAGGATTCTAATGCACAGACCAATAGGTTTGAACATTTATTAGATTTGAAGTTTGGAAACCAAATACCAGTTTCGATCTTGTTAGATCTCGTCAGTTTGGTATATCCAACTCGAATGCTAAGAAATATTCCGAGAAGTAAGTACTCAAAAATTTACGGACGTCAAGCGTGTGACTTCTTAGTACTACCGTCACCTATTGGTCCATAGAGAAACTATGACATCGCCAACAATATAACAAACTGACAAGATCTAACAAGATACAACAATAGGTGACGGTCGTACTAAGAAGTCACACGCTTAACATCCGTGAATTCTTTAGTACTTATTTGTCGGAACATTTGTTAGCATTCAAGTTTGGATATACTACACTGACGAGATCTAACAAGATCGAAACCGGTACTTGGTTTCCAAACTTCGAATGTAATAAATGTTCAAACCTATTGGCCTGTGCATTAGAATCTTGTCTTCTGGGAACTTTTTCGTAGAGAGCAATCACTTCGTTAGGTGGCAGTGTTTCAACTGTTGATAGTTCAGCTACCTATGATTCACTATAAACGTCTAGAGGGCAGCATGAATTTGTAGTCTAGATTGCATTTTACTTGCATACGACATTGTTGGCGAGGGCCATAGTTTCTCTATGGACCAATAGGTGACGGTAGTACCAAGAAGTCACACGCTTGACGTCCGTAAATTCTTTAGTACTTACTAGTCGGAACATTTGTCAGCATTCGAGTTGGATATACCAAACTGACGAGTTCTGACAAGATCGAAACCGTATTTGGTTTCCAAACTTCGAATCCAATAAATGTTCAAACCAATTGGTCTGTGCCTTAGAGTATTGGTAAAAACACAAGGTAATGGCACAATAAATAAACATAATCATAAATAACTGACCACCAAAAATAATGATTGATAACTACGGACGAAGCGACTGTGGAGACTTAGAATAACAAATAACAAGTAAGAAAGTAACTGTCACATTTCGCTTGTCATATTACATTTTGTTATCTCTTATTAAAAAAAAAAAACAGAAAACTTTAATCTGAAAAATTGTGTTTTTTCTTGATAATAGTTTACAGTTACGAAACGTTTAGTCACAAAAAAATTTGATACATTGGTGAAGTCAGAGATTCAAAAATTATGCAAAGATACAATAAAAATTACAGGTCCGTATTTAAAATAACGTACTTGATGATACTAGCGAAAAGAAGAAACGTTTAATAAAAAAACTATTTAGACTATCATGTGAAGGATAAAAAAAGCCAACAAAAAAGTGTTTTTAGTTTCTCGATTACTCTTCAAATAATGCCAGCAAAATCTAAAAACAAAAATTTAAAATTTTACTTTTTTTCAAAAATCTCAAGAGCAGCAAGAGATATTTTTGATCTATCGACGGCATATTACTGGCCGCCAAATTGTGCAACTTTACCTTACTTTAACCGATGCAGTATATCTTACCGTTTTCGAGATCCCTGAAGTGAGAAGCGAATTTGTTGCAACCTGTATATGGTGACCAATTACTGAGTAAACCCCTATAGTTCCTACAACTATTCCGATAAAAATATTATTAGCACAAAGTTGCACTACCACGAGACCCACATTTCAAACTTATTTTTCACCATACCGGGTGAACGTATACAGATAAGGAAAAATTTTCATTGTCCATGTAAAACGCTAAGAATTGTCCCTTCCATAGTTTTCTACGGCCGCTGAACGTATTCCCCTACTTTGACGCAGCATGCTCGTATCTTCCAGTTTAGATGTTAGAAAAAACTCCTCGAGAGTTTTACAACAAACTGAAATATTGTTTAGCATAGTCTGGCGGTCTATTTGAACTCCTTATATTGTAATGTTTAAAGAGTTATTATGTTATATTCTTCATTAGAATTATTATTTATTTTGTTTAAGAAATCTCGTTTATTTATTTTGGTTATCAAAGAATATCAGTTTTATATTGCCTCAGATGTTGATTAAATCAACGGACTAAAAGAGCAAACGGCATGTGGTACGCAAATTTTATTAAAATTGTTGCCTGCCAGTAGTAATCCCGTAACAAAAAACGTTAAAAGCTATGATATACTACTGAAATCTCCACCAGCACTGATCGCTGCGCTCTGCGTTGAATTGTTTACACCGGTGTAGGAGAATACAAGGCGCCGCCCATCTGTCCCACTATTAGCTCTCAATGTTAAATCTCTCATTAACATTCTCCCTATGGACAGTGTTTGACTTTCCTGATGTGTATAAGGTGGCGCACTAATGTGGCCTTTTTTAAATAGAACGCTTTATAGGTTTTTTCATATCTGAATCTCTTAGAAATGCTGATTATAGTAGTTTGTACAACAAGAGCGGATATGATGTCCATATCGCACGAGAACGAAGTTTGAGCACGACGCCGTAGGCGGAGTGCCTCAATCGTTCGAGTGCGATATGGACAATCCGCTCGAGTTGTACAGCGTATTTTTTCTACGACTACGATCTATCAAAGACTAAAATATGGTTCAGCAAATTAATAATTTTTCATGTGACATTTGCAGTTTCTAATATATTTTATATAGTGTCCATGTGTCAATGAAACGTCATAAATTTATCGTAACAAAATTTATATTTACTTTTGATTTCTAATTTAATATCTTGAATATTTCACTTGCAGCCTTAGAAATGTCCGCTGGAATAAAGTTTACTGATTCTGCACTAAAAGCACTCATTTTAAATATTTTTTTTGGTAAATACCGAAGTCAGTTTGATAGATTCTATGGTATAATTCTTAATCTAAAAATGACATTCGTCTTTATCGCATGTCATGATTGGTCAATTTCATAAAATCGACCAATCACGGCGCGACTTTTGTTATATCCGTTCACTAGACTGATATGGTTTATCTATCTTGCTCGCAAGGTATAAAGAAAACAGTGCATATAGGGGTGGGAGTGGGAAAAAATATTAAACGATAGAAGTCTGAGATTACTAGAGATATTCAAAAAAATCATTAAATATCGGCTAAATTTGGAACCTCGTTTGAAATGATTTAATTTGTGATACAAATTATTTTAGTTTTTCTTTATCTTAAAGAATCGTGTTATTTTGTTTCTACAACATTTGCTGATATACAGGCTGATTGGTAAACGCAAAATGAGATTTTTCTCAAAAAATTGAAATAGCACACCCTATACATTATTTCCTATTTTTGTTAAGCAGGAACTAAGCTTTGTTTTGATTAAGTGATTCACAAAGCAAGCTTGTTTTGCTTGTTAATTTCTTGTCATGTTAGGCAAGTGTGTTACTTCTTGTCTTGCCAATACGATCAATTTAAACTGAAATCATCTATAACCGATGTAAAGGAAAAAGAAAACGATAAATAGAAGGAACCATCATTAAGACATTATCCTGCAGCATATGACAAATCTTTCAAACACTCTAAAATATTTTAAAAAGTCTAATTGTGCTTGCCCTAATTTTAGGTCAATGCTAAAAATAAAAGTATTTTGTTTTTAATAAATTTGAGAAAATGGCAATTAAAAAATTTCAAAAATTGTTTAAAGAAGTTCATCTTGTTGCAAAAAGGAATGTGTCTCCTTGATTCGACTATTGAATAGGATGTGTTCAATATCTTCAACGACTTTGAAAATGGATGACTTTAAAATGTTGGTTAGGTCAATCAAATCCCCTTTTCAATATCTAACCGAAGAAGCAAAAAGCATGACAAGAACAAAAAATTCATGAAACACTAGTTTTCATATCAAATCTGTGGGTCTAGTTCTTATAGCCTGGAAACATTTAATTTTAAATATAGAAAATTAATATTTTTTATAATTATCTTAGCAAAATGCAATTACTGAAATACCTCTGTGCTACCTCAGAAGAAAATACCGTGTGAAATTGGTTGCAGATGGTATGTTGTTAGTGGTAAGTTTTAATACAGGTAGATGTTTAAGGTAAATCCTCCTAGAGCCGAGGAATCTTAAAAATTTCGATTAATTTTTCATAAGATTATTTTAAATATGCTGGTATACTCCAAAATAGCTGCCAAAGAAGTACCAATGACTAATAAATTATTTGTAATGCATCAATTCCTACAATTAGAGATGTAGGTTAAAATATATGTAGGAACGACATGGGAGATCATAAAAGGGAATGAACAAATTTAGCTAACCAAATGAAGGTAATTTGCATAACGTAGACGCTTGTATTGCATTTTAGTTTACTTTTGCCTGTCTCTTTAGGTAACCAAAAGCTTGCATTTATTCACATCATATTACTCAACCTGGCCTTCATCGTAAATTTTCGAAATTTACATGTCAAAGATAAGGGAATACGCCACCATAGAGTTTGGTTTGGTGTTTAGTTTTTATTATTACTGTTGTAAAAAGGTCCTGCGATTTATTTAACAAGAAAGAGATTTTCCTTACGTAAAACTAAACGGGACGTGTAATGAGAAAAGTGTTTGTTTTTGTTTCTGTTCATGCTTCCAACAGCTATGTTTACATTCCAACAATAAGAAAACGGTTCATCCTTTATGGTATTTATTAAAATCATCGTTATTACTTCCAATAATTGATTACCACTCATGCAGCTTTGTGATTATCCCTCAGTATTCGTGCCACACATGTAAAGGAAATTTTTCCATCTTCATGCGGGATGATCGAATTCTTAACTATAAAAGCAATCTATTGCACACTACTGCGATGGTCCCCTCCCATACTTCTATCAAGTGAAGCTGCCTCTACGCACATATTTCGCGTTCATGTCACTTTTACCGCAGAAGTTGCACAATCAGGAGGATGTCTATGGGTGCCACGCATATATGTAATACTTCTATATGGCGTGTTGTGTATAATCGCCACTATAAAATGCGTTGTCAAAAAGGTGAGATGAAAGTATATGTCGTACTCTTTGGAGTACAAGCATTCATTCAATTATAGCGGGAACAGATGACAAGATGGGCGGGAACACTAATAAATGAATGACAACAAAGATAACTGACGAGAAGCGGGATTGGTTAATAAATTCTGTCCTCCAAAAAGACAAACATATATATCCATCGCGTCTTTTGAACACAATCGAAGGTACAAAACACGCCATATAGAAGTATTACATATATGGTGCCACCAGTGGCGGCTGGTGCTAATAAAATTTGGGGGTTGCAAAGAGACATTTGCAAAAATGTGCCGAAACTGGAAATTTTAAATTAAGCTTGAGGAATTAGGAGATATTCAGGATTTTAAATTGATGTATCTTGTACATATATAGTATATTGCTAAAATTCCCCTTTTTTATATTCGCAAAAAAAACAGAAAGAAAAAGAAGAGAAAGTGCATACGACAGACGATCTTTGGCAGCTGCAAATTTATCAATAAATTTTTACTGAAATCGAGTATTTCTTGGATTAAGTCCTTTTCTTTGAAGACATCGTTAATGAGGACAATCTTTCCTGGCATAATGAATTTTTTTAAAAAGTATTTATTCTTTCCAGACTGGAGAAGCACCACTCTGCATCAACAGAAGCCATTGGGATAGTTATCAGGATTTTTAAAAGATTTAGAGTTTCACTAAGCTCACTGTTTTCTGAAATAATGTTATAGAGTACAAGTAAATCAAAAGCAGATTTAAACTTTTCTTTTTTGTAGATTACAGTTAGTTCAGTGCTAAGTTTTTATAAATTAAAAAATGGATAGTGGTTTCTTTAAAATTGGTTAAACTTTTCAAAAAAAAAAAACTAAGGTTGCTGCAATTAAATGGCCCGTGAAGCTAATTCGTTCTTTAGCTTAGCAGATAACAATGTCGCATGGGTACTTCTTTAGCTTCGCGAACTACTTCTGTTAAAACTTCACTTTTTACAAAACACCATCTGCACAATATTTAAGTCATGTATAGGTCATCCATGTCGCTTAATTTCCAGTTTTTTTTTTTGATACAGGTCGGTTAGAGAATGACTGCGCAATTAAACTTTGCACCGAATTCATTTTTATTTGTGTTTCAAAACTCGCAACATTGACCGATAACAGATTATAATAGCGTATCGATATTTGGTTTGCATCCACAAGTGCAACCTAATGCTTGCTTATGGGCAAGTATTTTAAGCGAACAAAATAAGAGTTAAGGCGCAGGTGCATATGTGTAAAGCAAAGTTTGCAGTCTAGCCTGCAAACCTTGCAAACCATGGACCCAACAATGTCGTCAAACGCTTACGAATCGGCGGAATCCGCTATAGTCATTAGTATGTTTGGTTAATTTGGTAGCTATAAATCTGTTATCAATAAATAAAATAAACAACACAAAGAAGAATTTATTTTCTTTTTTATCCCAGCGTTTTTTTGGAGGTTGTGCAAACCTGCAAACCTTAGCACTAGCCGCCACTGGGTGCCACGTAAGTAAACATACGAATTACTACACACTACTATACAGCACTGCTGGTTCTAGAATTACCATTCAGAATGGAATTGAACATATTGGTAGAATATGGCAAGGCAATAATTAAGTTAAATTTTTGAAGAGTTACATAGGAATAATAAAATGTTATAGAAATTTTACCTTTTTAACATTGAATCTTATGACAAACCATAGGTTTTATTATATTTAACAATAATACCATTCAGGTATTAGTAAAAAGGGAAAAATGATGGAAAATAACATATAAAACATTTTAGATATTTGGAAGTACAGCTTTAAAACGTGTGATGTAACCCCTTGTTTTTATGGAAATAATTAGACGACCATCAATGACCCTTCATCGAATAAATCCGTTTTAAGGTTATGTGATAAATTTTCGGAATTGTTTTGTAATTAATTTGCCAATTCAACCTACTCTTGCTTGTTCTTTAATATTTTTTTAAGTAACTCTTTTGCTTTTATAATGAATAATTCTTTATTGTGACTGTATGGTTTTGACTATGACATTGTTCGGTCATAAAAATTGCTCCGTCTTTTACTTCATAGAGAAGTCTAAATACTACTTTCATCAAACGAGATGAGGTATATTTTTGATGTGGTTGTGACTCTACCAGTATCAACAGTACTATATTGCTGTGCTATTTTATACGAAGTTTTGGCTTTGATTTGCATTAATTTTTAAAAATAAAACAACATTTTCTCTAAAACTTAAGGTAGTTCACCGGCTGTAATTATAGATAAAAATTTTTGGAACCTTAGATCTCCACGGAGTATAGTGAGACGTAAGCGCTAGACAGCTACAACCACTCGATTTTTAGCATAAACTGTACGCGTGAACTTTCCGCTTTGCAATAGATTTTCTGAGCCCACAACACTGCACTGTATACACATCAGGAAAGTCAAACACTGTCCATAGGGAGAATGTTAATGAGATATTTAACATTGAGAGATAATAGTGGGATAGATGGGCGGCGCCTTGTATTCTCCTACATCGGTTTAAACAATTCAACGCAGAGCGCAGCGATCAGTGCTGGTGGAGATTTCAGTAGTACATCATAGCTTCTAACGTGTTTTGTTTCGGGATTACTACTGGCACCGTTGATTTATTCAACGTCTGAGGCAAAATAAAACTGATATTCTTTGATAACCAAAATAAATAAACGAGATTTCTTAAACAAAATAAATAATAATTTTAATGAAGAATATAACATAACAATTCTTTAAACATTACAGTATAAGGAATTCAAATAGGCCACCAAACTGTGCTAACAATATCCCAGTTTGTTGTAAAAGTTTTTTCTAACATCTAAACTGGAAAATACGAGCATGCTGCGTCAAAGTAGGGGAATACGTTCAGCGGCTGTAGTAAACTATGGAAGGAACAATTATTAGCGTTTTACATGGACAATGAAAATTTTTCCTTATCTGCATACCACAGATTTCAGCGACGCTGTTGTAACCAAGGGTATCTAGAAGGAAGTACTGGGGCTGCTGTGTAGTCATTATTTCGAGCTGTTTCTTTAGTGTACATAATTAAAAAACGAAAATCTGTAGAAAATTTGATCGCAATAAATGAAAATCTCTTCGCTTACCTTTTGTTTGACATGACGGCGACTTCGGCACCGGCATGGATCTTTTGATTTTGCAGCGTACAAGTACCACTGTGAAATACCTAAACTCACTTTGTATCAGTAAAAATGTTTAATCAGTTGCATTATATGACCATCTTTAGATGCGTGTCATAATTTATTGTTCACAGAGTGAGTCATAAAATTTGTGATTGACAAATGTAGCCAGATGCTGATTTTTAATCTCATCTAAGGTTATATTAAGAAAGGATGTGAAAAATGTGGGAGTCTAGCAGCGAACGATGGAGATATTTCAACGAGGCCCCAATAAGTTTTAGTTTTTCTACGAACAATCTAATTACTTTTTGATAAGAATTCCATGATCAGCGTCAGTACAAGATGTACTTCCTCCGCGATTGGACTGAATATGAATAATGCCATGAATTATTGAGTATTTATAATATTAAATTCGTTTCGTGAAAAGAAAATTCGTGTAAAAGGAATAAATAATTTACTTTGTAATAAATAAAATACCTCTTCTGATGCAACATGTCTCTTAGTTCTCGCCTTTAGGATTCCTAATCCAATAAAATTAATTACAGGAGCACACTCGAGACTTTATATACTATCCATATCTTTAAAGTAATTTTATGTTATTGATGTGTTTTGATACCCTATAAATCAAATGTCCCCTAGGGACAAAAAAGCTTAATAAAATAATAGCAATATATTTTTGTTTCAGATTGGGGATATGCCAAATCCGGAGCTAAGGATTATTACTAGTGTATTTAATAAAGTGACTTATAAAGGTAAATGGTCTGCACGAATAGAACCGCATGTGTTAAATTCAAATCTGTTCTAGATTTAAAATAGTTTTATCGAATTTAAATTTAATTCAAAATTTAACACCGTGTTTTATGGACATGCTAACGTATCATACGTTTGAAATAGCCAGTATATTGTTGCGCGTTATCAGTTTGAAGATTATATTACTGCGTGAATTGTAGCCACTTTATTTCGAAACCTAACTCGAAACACTACAATTGAAATTCACTTAACCAACTAATTAATACTGTTTAATGAACTGACTTGTTCACCGACGGACTAGCTGAGGGAAAGCCGACCGGACTGCCTCTTTGTAGATCCCGGTTCGGGTTCTAGAAGGAACGAACAGCTAAAACCTATCGTTTGCGAAAATTTCTAGAGCTCTTATCTACCGTTTGATTCATTATAGCTGCTGCTTCAACGTATCAAATTTTCTAGAAAATTTCTAACTAAATTTTATAATTACATTTTTTTTACAATATACCGGGTGTTTTTTTTAGTTGGGAGGTTACCTTTATATGGAGTATCACTCATTATAAAGGTAAACTGATTTTGTCGATATACTTAATCGGAACTAAACTACCTTTCAAAAATATTTTTAACTTCCTCACACTTCCGGTTATAGCGGAAGTAGACATCAATTTTCTTATTTTAAATAGCAACCCCCAAATTTTATATTTTATTTAAATTCTACGTAGAAAAATAAGATGAGTTTATGTTTACATGTTTATTGCTATCTTTGGTAGTTTTTAAGATATTTCAATTTTTTGGAAAAAACTGACAGAAAAGAGGATTATTTTGACTCTTTGTATCTTTTTTGTTATTTGCAATAAAAACATGAAATTTGGGTTAAAGTCATGAAATATTATGGAGACTACAATAATGTAATCAAGCTTTACATTTATTACACAGGGTGATGGAAATTTTGTGATCTTTATTGTTTGTGTTTTATTCAAAAAAACTCTGTTTTTTTAAATGGGAACTATGTGTTTTTTAAACATTTTTGAATTCCTCACGCAAAAAGAAGAAAAAAGTTATATGACTAATTTTTTAAAATTCTGCACCGTTACAGAGATATAATGCAAAATGAAAAAGAAAAATATATCTTTTTTTTCTCTAGTAGCAACTTGGTAGTAGTCAACAAAATTTTCAGAAAAAAACACAACCACAAGGCTTAAAAATTTTAGGCTAAATAACATTTAAAATATAACCGCACAAGATGACTAAGTTTTTGACTAATTGTTAGAATACTTACTGAAAAATGTTTAGGTAGCCACGAATGTGAAGTTTCGTAAAAATGGTTTGTTAAACAGACTTCTCATTTTTGGAGTAATCAAAATCAACAACAAATGTTCAAGGAAATTCGTCCTTTAAGTGTTATGCTGTTAGATTAGAACTCAGGATTTTTAAGTGTTAAATTATACAATGAAAATCAAAATGGAAATTTTTTAATAATTTTTTTTACGACTACTGCATGACAAGCATATTGCTAGGAACAATCGGATGTGCTTAAAAACGTTACTCAATTCGAAATCTTAAAATATGTTTTTAAATGTATTGAAAGAGAAGATCGCCCTTGTTGTTCTTGATGTAAATTTTTTGTCAATGATTTTTGTTTCCTATTACTTATTATGATCAATTCTTTAAGCTTTTATTGCCCACAGTTAATTTCCTACTTAAACAAACAAGAAATGTTTGATTTTTTTTATTTTGAGATTTATGTAACACACCTCTGTAAGGGCACAAAATTTAAAAAAATAGGTAATATAACTTTTTTCTTCTTTTTATGTGAAGAATTCAAAAATGAGTAAAAAACATACAGTTCCCATTTAAAAAAACAGAGTTTTTTTGAATAAAACAAAAACAGCAAAGATTATAAATTTCCCATCACTCTGTACAATAAATGTAAAATCTGTTTACGTTATTATAGTCTTTATAATATTTCCTGACTTCAACCCAAATTTCATGTTTTTACTGCAAATAATAAAAAAGATACAAAGAGTCAAAATAACCCTCTTTTCTGTCATTTTTTTTCGAAAAATTAAAATATCTTTAAAACAATCAAAGGTAGCTATAAACATGTATACATAAACTCACCTTATTTTTTTACGTAAAATCCAAATAAAACATAAAAATTGTGGTTTGCTATTTAAAATAAGAAAGTTGATGTCTACTTCCGGTATAATCGGTAGTGGGGGGAAGTTGAAAATATTTTTAGAAGATAGTTTAACCCCGATTAGTCCCATCGACACAATCAGTTTGCCTATATAATAAGTAGTATCCCATATAAAGGTAACCTCCCAACTAAAAAAAACACCCGGTATAAAAACCTTTGGATCTTAATGCTAGAAATAAGTCTAAAATTTCAACTTGAATAGCACTACACTAGAACTAAGCATGGCCACCAAGGTTCCAGTGGCTACTTTGGCTGGAAATTACGTAGTTTTGAAAGCATGAGGGTTTTGTTCTGATACCTTTGTCCATGAAAATCCAAAAATTTGCAGAATATATTTTATTAAATAGTGAAAGCGGCATAATATTACCTAAAATTCAGTATGATGTAATAAATATAGCGTAAAATTGAATATATCTTTTCTGTTCAAATTACTGATATGAAAATAAGTGTCAACACATGATTAGCAGGATTTTTAGTAACATTTTGGACTAATACGAATTTTATTGGACATGTAAATAACAGAGATTATTCGGAAAGGGTTCCACTTAAAGGCTAACATATTATACGTTGTCTGATTTATAGGTAATTACACAAGGGGTCAATCATTTTGGTCACGCCATTTGCAGAACTCGAATGTTAGTATTATTTATGACACGACATTTAGATAGTCCCTTGCGTGTTTCCCAGCTTGCTATAGCACTTTCACTATAATGAAACATATCTAATTCTAACAAGTCTCGTGTAGAGTGCGTGTGAATCTCGTAACGGCAGGCCCTATTAACATTTCATTATTTATTCTGATACGAAAACAAGTCAACACGTTGTAAAGACATAATAATATTTTGGTGCATGCGCCGGATATTCCAGTTTATTTTTAAAGGACGTTTATGAAAGTTATAAACCTAATTAAGCTACTAAAAGCCAAAATTATTATGACATCTGCAAGGTTGGGGTAATGGGCCAAAATATACAGATAGATTTTCCGAAGTAAAATATTGCAATTTACCTAAACATAGCTTAGTTAGTGTAAAAGTTGATAGTCGTAGAGATACAGAATGGAGTGTTAAACTTAAAATATTTGTTGAAATTTTTTAATAAATGCCAAGATTCATATATAATTTTGGAATTTTGACTTTTATGAATCGAACAATTGAAATTAATTCACAATTTGGTTACAGTTCATAGAGAGCGCCACATGCGGTTGATTGCATGCCTTAAACCTTTTTGTATACCTTCAATTATGTCATTTTTTTTGCATCAAATTCTTATTTTACAACATTCTTGACATCAAAAGATATTTATTCCTTATGAAAGTAATTACCACGCGACATGGGCGAATGGCGAATGGTCTTTTTTTAGTCATCACTAATTTTGTGGACAACAAACTAGGAGCCATTGTCAATTTTGCACACGGGCCCTGAAACAACCAGTGGAGTACTTGAGTAGAATTAAAGTAATGAATCCTATAAGCGTCATACACACACTTTCTAATTCCGTTATTGCGACGGTTTATCTGGAGTTCTACTATAGTAATAGCAACTAATGTTCCACACGGTTTCGCCAATTTCAACTGTAATCTAAAAATAAACACGGCACCAACATCGGCCTGTTCC
Source organism: Dastarcus helophoroides (assembly GCA_028583605.1). Lineage (NCBI taxonomy): Eukaryota > Metazoa > Arthropoda > Insecta > Coleoptera > Bothrideridae > Dastarcus > Dastarcus helophoroides. Next base: position 5,549,285 of record CM053326.1, read on the forward strand.
TGTTGGTTATTTAGAGGCAAACGACAGCACAAATTGCAAAACGGATGGACTGGATGTGGCGGCGAAGTTATTTGCATTCTTGTCGTATGAGGCGACTGCCGTATCGTAAACAAGGGCTGTTCGCGTGTACCGCAGTGTTTTTATTTAATTTAAATGGTAGTGATAATTAAAATCGGGTGTATTTCAGTAACGGATCCATAAATCGCGGTCGTTATCCGGTGTGCCGCAGCGTGGCTTCTATATCGGGCCGTAAATCATACCATTGCTGAGTGCAGATAGCGACGCTCTTAGCCGCCCAATAAACAACCTCACTCCGGAATTCGACACCATTTTTCATCGCATTCTAACAACACGCAAACACAAAAGTTAGATGAGAGTGTTTACCAAAGGAAACGGACCACCATTCGTTGCATATACATCTGTGCAACCATTACGTGCTGATAATGCATCTTTCCGGCAGCTAATCGCCTTCACTAGAATTCATGGATCCAAGGAATACACGGCCCATTTATTTTCTAGATTTACAAAATCCTCGAATTATTCCTTATTAGAAAGCTTCCAATGAGATGAAGCCAATATCAATACCAATCTATTTACCGTAAATGATTTTTGATTTCGTCATTTTCATTATGCAAAAAATGTAAAGCTAAATAGAGTTTTGCAACAAATTGTTAATGAGTTGTGGAGTTTACGGATCACTGTAGATCATGTAATTTGCCATTAAATTTCCAAAATTACGAGACAGTTGCTAGGGTGCAATAACAACTTATGTGTATTCCAGACTTTTCGGGGAGGCGACTAATCAGAATACGCGTTTCAGTACCTCCGGGAGATTAGTGATTAATGTTTGATTATTGCCGCATACATAAGCTATGTACTATTCATCACGTTTGCGGGTTACTACAATTTGCTACAGAAAGTTCAACACTATAGGTGGATGATTTTCGTTTAAGGATCTCTTCAAAACCGCATAATGCCACATCAAATACGTCGTCCCAAAACACGTTAATTATAAGGTGTATTATCAGGAAGTAACATTGCTGCCTTTTTTCTATTATACAATCACAAACGAGTTACTATAGTACCATCCACATGAAAAGGATATTCCTCTTCTAGCAGTACTGCGAATAGAAGGCAAAAATGAAAAAAGATGCAGATGAACATTTACATTTCTTTACTTTTATAATGCATAATGTGTATACTTCTCTTATAATGTATAAACTTCTAGGCTGATAAACTACCAGCAAATATCCTCGAGTTCAAAAAATTGTCACTCTTTACTTTTTCAGCCGCTTACTGTTAGATGCGGGCACCGTAATTTTGATAGCAATACTTTAGTTGCTCATTGAACAAAGATTTTACCTGTTAAGTCTACATTTTCAAAAAATAATGATTTTAAGCGATATTTTATTTTAGGGTCACTGTGTAATGTTTCTTATCGAATCCAGTAAAAATATGCCAAAATATGCAGAGTTATTAGAAATATGCAGGTATTTCAAAAATATGCAAAATATTCATGTATAATTGCATACGCAAGTTGCATATAATCCGGTCTTCACTGATGGATTAATTTTAAAAAAATTGTATTATATCGGTCTTTATTATCTAATTTGTGATAAGAAGTCAAATAATGAAAGCATCAATTTAAAGCTAACCCCATAGACCTTTTATTTTTAATTATGGTTAAAATGTTACTTCATTTACGCACAATACTTAAATAAGGGCAATAATGCTTAAAAGCTTTGAACTTAGCCTAATAATAAAATGTGTTCTAGTAAAGCTAAATTGCACTCCTATTTGATTGCTTTCAAACATATTTATATATTTATCTATACTTGTTGAGTCTATTTTAGAACTCCATTAGTTACTGAGCAACTGAACTCCAATAAGAAATTGAAACTTGACACAAACAAGCGTCACCTAGAAGCAATTATCACACTCGGCCTTGGTGTTCATTTATCAAATGCCACTGTCAACGTTACATTTCCGAACATTAAACGGTATATTCATTTAGCGAGCCCGGCTCTATAAACCGATATCGTAATTAATAACAAACAATGCCAAACGACAATTCATTTAGCTTGCGGTATTGTAAACAGCCCGATTCCCTAAACACAAACTCAAATGTTCTCGAGGATGGCTTTCAGAAAGCGATAAATCAAATCGATAATACCAAGTAAAATGATATTTTAACACCATTTTCTTGAATTTATCAGAATGTGTATGTTGCTTAGAAGCATATTTATGTAAACTTTGGGGGGTTGATTCTCGGTTATTGTCCTTTGTTTTACTCGAACTAAACGCCTTAAAAATCATTTTTAAATTTTAGGTCCTTCCTCCTTTATCTTGCACAAGGAGATATCCCACTTCTGATGTAAACTTTAGGGGGTGAAATAGGAGGTATTTTTCCCAATAATGTTTGAGTTGCACCAACACGGATGTGTTGTGTTTGTGTAATCTCTGTGAGAAATTGCGTTAAATAGTGATTAAATCAGCAAATTTATGTATGATTTTTTAAAGGCATAAAAGATAATCGATATACTCAGTAGTGAACTATTTAAATGAACTTAAAAGTGAATTAAAACGGTCAAAGGTAATTATAGTTAATGTGAATGTACAAAAAGAAGCAACGATTTTAAGCACAAAAAACTATCTAATAAGGTGTGAACTAATAAAAGGCCGCCACAGGCGTGCGGTCAATATTAAACATGATATGTAAAATATGTGATGAAGAAGTTAGAAGAGGTCAGAAATATATAAATTGTGATATATGTCAGGAATATCTCCATTTAAAATGTGCAGGAATAACTGAGGAAGATTCTAAAATTATAGTAGCGAAGAAACAAATAAAGTATGTATGTAATTCTTGTGACAGAAATCAGGGATATACAATAAACAATTTAATGGAGCAAATATATGATTTAAAAGAAGCATATAAAAAATGTATGGCTGTTGTGGAAGAAAATAACAGCATTTTAAAAAGAAGGGAGGATAAAATGACAATATTGAAAATAAAAAGATTTCTTATGCGAATATGTTGAAGAGAGAAAACGATAAAATTATGATTAAACCAAAAGAAGATCAACATTGTACCAAAACGGCAGAAGAAGTAAAAAGAACAATAGCTCTAGTTAAATTAGCAGTGGGGATTGAAAACGTAAAAATTTAAAGAATGGTAGTGTTATAATCAGTTGCAATGGTAAAACAGCGAATGACAAATTAAAAAGTCAAGGAGAGCATGAACTTGGGGAAAAATATCAAGTTGAGGATGTTAAATACAAACAGCCGAAAATTATTCTAATAAACGTTGAATCAGAAAATATTCATAAAACAGACGAGGAAATAATTAAAGATTTAACGGATCAAAATGACCTCCACGATGAGACAGTACAAAAACTGAGGGTATTAAAGAAGTATCAGAGAAAGAATAAATGAAATTGTGGGAATATTATTTTTGAAATGAATGGAAAATATTTGGCAAAATTAATTGATCGTAAAAGCCTCTTTATTGGATGGAGGCAATGTAATGTTTTCGAGTACCATGCAGTCCTCCGCTGCTTCAATTATGGGGGTTATAACCACTTTAAGGACAAATGTACAAAACCTCTGACGTGTACACGATGTGCAGGTGAGCACAGAACTCATGAATGTAATGAGAATAATACCATAAAATGTATCAACTGTTTTAATGCTGTGCAAAAAACAAAATTGAATCTGGATTATATGCACGCTGCCACTGATAGAAGTTGTCCCTGTTATATAAGACAATTAAAAAAAGAAACCGATAAAATTGATTATTGGACATAGCAATTTAATGATAGCAAAAGTACTGTCTTCCTTAATTGTCAAGGTTTTCTAAATAATAAATGTAATATAGAGATTTTAACAGATAAATGGAAACCAATTGTAATGTGTTTAGCAGAAACTCATATTGATACAGACATTGAAAATAAAGAAGTAGAAATTAGTAATTATAATTTTGTAAAATGTGATACTGAAAACAGAAGGACAGGTGGTGTAATGATTATGATACATAATAGCCATAACTTTAGAACATGTTACAAAAAATATATAAAAAATTACTTATGGATTCTAGCAATTGACATCAAAATAAAGAATAGAAATCATATAATATCTGTCTTGTATCGATTACCAAAATGTAATGATAATTTATTCATGATGGAGTATGAAGAGTTTTTAAATATAATATGCGAATATCCATATGTACAGATTATAGGCGGAGACTTTAATTATGACTTATCAAACTGTAGTTTTTATGGGAATAAATATATTGAACTAAACATGCAATACGGGTTAAGGCAACTTTTTACAGGACACACTCGAATTACAGCAAACAGTAAAACTTTAATTGACCACATCATTTCCAATGAAAAAAATTTAAGGCATCAAGTGCATCACACACCTAAAATAAGTGATCATAGCATTATATCTATAAACACTGACACAAGTAAACCGAAGGGTGTTGAAATAATTAAATACAGGAACACAAAAAACTATAATAAAGGTGTGTTTCAAAAACAACTGTTTGATACACACTGGGATAATAATGGTAAAGTAGATGATATGTCACAGAGATTTGTTAGTACGCTAACTAATATAATAAATGAAATGTGTCCAATTCTATAATCAACAATAAAGGCGAAAAGCAAGGATAAGAAGTGGATAACAGCAAGCATAATTGAAAAATTGAGAATTAGAGACGACAAATATAAAATTGCATGTATAACTGGAACACATTGTGACTGGAACCAATATAAAGGTGCAATGAATGATGTTACTAATCAGATTAGACGAGATAAAGAACACTTCTTTAAAAATAATTTAAAAACATCAAATTCCAAACAGCTATGGAAGAGTTTAAAAGATTTACTACCAATGAGAAGAAAACATAATAATTCTCGAGATGAAATTAAATTTGTTCATAAAACTGCTTACGGTGATGTTGAAATTGCTAAACAATTCAATGAGTATTTTGTTCACAGTATAAAGGAAATAGTGGAAGGTATAAATAAATACAGCGACAAGGAGAGTATCATTCATAAAATAAGAACTTATGATATTTTTGATAAATTTAAAAAAATTGATATGAACATTTTAAAAAGTTACATAGAAGTGCTAAAATATAATACTAACCTAGAAACTGGAATTTCAAGCAGTATTTTACGTGATTGCTGTGAATGTGTAGGAAATCGTATGTTGGACATAATAAATGAATCATTGGGTTCTGGCAAGTTTCCTGAAGATTGGAAAATATCAACTGTAGTACCTGTGCACAAAATTGAAAATACCCTGAAATGTGAAGAATTTCGCCCAATAAATACAGCACCATGTTACGATAAATTACTAGAACTGGCGGTGAAAGATCAACTAATAAATTATTGTGATGAAAACCTTATAATAGTGCCAAATCAGTCAGGTTTCAGGTCCAAAAATTTCTGTGAGTCGGTTATTACAAGTGTTTATGACAGCTGGTTAAAAGCGATGGACAAAGGGGAAATCATAATTGCAGCGTTCTTAGATTTTCGGAGGGCATTTGAAACAATAAATAGAAATTTACTCTTGGACAAAATGAACAAAATGGGTATTCGTGGCCAAGTCTTAGAATGGTTTAAATCATATTTGTGTAATAGAAAACAAAAGGTAAAATATAATAATGTTGCATCTAAATGTATTGTAAACAACTGGGGAATACCCCAGGGCACGGTGCTTGGTCCTCTTCTCTTCATTTTATATATAAACGATATTGTAAACATTGTTAATTATAGTAATACTTATCTGTTTGCTGATGATACAATGATATATATTAGCGGCACTAATGTAAAAGAAATGCTATACAAGTTAGAAACAGATCTTGATAGTATCTATAAGTGGTTATGCGATAATGATTTAGCTATCAATACTAAAAAAAGTAAGTTCATTGTAATTGGATCGAAATATAAGTTAGGTTTGTTAAAGGATGTAATAAATGTAAAAATCAACAATACGGAGCTTGAGAGGGTAAAGGAAATAAAATACGTAGGAGTGTTTCTTGATCAGCACTTAAATTTTAAAAAGCATGTCAATTATCTAATGGGGAAAATGTCAAAAAAACTGGGGTTCCTTAATCGCATAAGTAAAGATCTTAGTATGCATATTAGAATTCTATTATACAATGCAATAGTATTGCCCCACTTGGAATTTTGTTCTGCAATATTGTTTAATGTTACACAAAACGAAATGCAGAAAATACAAAAAATTCAAAATCGCGCAAAGAGTGGTATATTAAAATGCAATAGATACACACCTGTTTTGACAATGATGCATGTTTTGAATTTTATGTCTGTTAAGCAGAAAGTCATTTTTTCCACATTTAAATTTATTTATAAAATAAAACATGATATTTAACCAGAGTATATAATAAGAAATGTTACATATCGAAGATAGAGTTTTCTTAAGGCAATCTATTTAAATTGATGTGTTTCCGTGTAGGCCAGGCATATTTTGCGAGTTTGTGCGTAGTCGTCGTAAATCTTGGAGAGTGTCTTTTGGTCTTTCTGTCTGGAGATTACATAAATAGGTGGAGATTTTGGTGAATTGTACACCGGCATCACAAAAGAGCCACATTTTATCACAGGAGGGCACGTGTGAAGAGAGTGATGCTAGTGCTTTCGTTATGTTCATTTGACCTCTACTAATTCTGCTCTGTTATTCGTACATTATGTTTTTTTTTCGGCGTACATCGTTTTCAATCAATCGTGATATCCGTTGGGCATCCCGATCTGGAGGTTCCTGTTAAATATTGTGGATCCGCCGCTCCCTTTTTCCGCCTCGTAGAAAACAAACAGCACCTGCAAGTTAATTACTTTCGCTAGTTGTAAGCGATAAGTAATTTTGTTTAATTTTAGTGCGATATATGTATCGCCTGAATAGTTGGCATATTTTTCCGAATAATTTTTATTTTTTATCAAAATTAAATTGTGTTATTTCAGGAGCTTAGATTTTTTTTTGCATTTGTTAGTTTACCGTATTTTATGTTTTAGTACATTTGTAGGTTAATTATTTTCCTAAAATTATTACTTTAGCGATTTGGTAGGTAAATTGTATTTTGGGTTGGCTATGTTTACCTTTTCTATTCAAGTACCCATTTATTCTTCATTCACCTGCAAATATGTTTGATGCTGATATCATTTATTTACGCATATTGGCCAGTATAATAATCTGGCCCGTAATCTATTTTGGTACATAGAAAGAGGCACTATTTATATTCGTGTTAGATACTATCCGGATGTTATGGGACTTGATGACATTCTATTATGATATCATCATTATTTTTCTGATATACTTGAGGTGACTTTGGGCAGTACCATTACTATCATGAATTTATTATTGTTTGTTTATGTATAGTTATAGAAATTTTAAATCAGTTTTTAAGACTAAGAATTTTTTATGATAAGTTTTTTAGCATACATTTAGTTGCGTTCGAATTCTCTGAGTATTATTTGGATTTGCCCTTTCAGATATTTCTTGGGTTTTGGTTCTTTAAATATACTGAAGTCAGCAGGTCTCAATCTGCTTTTCAGTTTTCTAGTGCTGAGTTATTTTGTGATTAATTAAAGGCGAAAAGTTCATGCCTTCGAAATCTGTGAATTCAGTTAAGGAGTCGTGATCGGAAGAGTTCTATAGGATAGTACTTGTTCATTGTTCTGAAGTTTTGTTGCACTCAAGGGCATACAACGATGCGATATACACAACCCTCCGTGAGCAAGGGTGTTGGCAGATATGATTATCTCTCGATCGGTTCCGAACTCGTTTAAATTTATAATTAGATATTGACTGGACTAAAGTACCAAAAAGATAGCAAAAATGCATTACAAAAAGTAAAAGATTAGTAAGAGACAGTAATAGAATTCATGAAGTTACTGAAAAATACATAGTTCAATGCATGTTCAAATGAAAGAGACATTAAGTGTGCGGCTTTTTTTTTATTAGAAGATGGTTAAATGATTATTTATTGATTGTTTTGAGTGCTCCGTCAGGTGCCATTTTAATATCTTATTTATGCAAGGAGTTTGGAATTTATTAAAGTAAAATAATATTAATGATTCAAATGTTGAAAGTGATACGAATAAAATTAAATCTCTTTTGACAATTGCATCATACAATAATGTTTCTAAAATTGTTAAATTAAAAAAAAATCTGTCTCTGGAGTTAAATTTCTTATGTACTGCTTATGTGTCGAATTAGATAATCAAATCAGATACTAGTTAAAAGGTAACTAAGTAAAACAATTTTAAATTGTTTACTGTTTATTAGTAACTACAATTGAACCTGTCTTAAAATATTGTCAATTTTGTGGGGAATAAGTACGGATTCTGAAAAAATACCGGAAACTAGAGCAACTTTATTTCCCCACCAGATGTTGAAAAAGCAGCAAATTCAACAACTTTATTCCGTTTTTCCAGAAATCGCGAAAACACTACAGTGTAACATATAAAAGACTTTTTGAATGATGTGACATAAAGAATCTGGCAGAAAACTTTACTAAAAATATACTTTTAGTTTACTTTGATGAAAACTAGTTTCCAAATGAAAACCAACTAGAATATAAGTAGATATAGCTACAAACCAACAAATTAATACAGTTTTAAATCAAACTCCAAACACCAAATACCTAATAATAAAAGTTGCATGCATTTTTTAATTTAGCGGAGTATGTCGTTGCGAAGGGTTTTGTAAATTAACACTGATGATATTGACAAATCAGAAACATGATTATTGACTCATATTGCTTGGAAATTCGGATCACAAGCTTGTAGCAGCCTCTCGCTCGCTTCATATACCACCTACTTCTTAGAGACACAGTTTCGTAAGCTTTGGCATCTTGGCTCTGCTAACTGGGAAGAATTAAGAGACTTCTTTGCACCTTTTCCATGACAAAAAATCTGCTTTAACTCAGACAATCCTTCTTCAGTCGCCGAATCCATCACTGAAACTATTCTGCTTGGCTCAATTCCTCACTTCCAAAAGAAGTCTGCCTCCGTTAAATCTTGGTTTACCAAAAAATGTGCTCGGGCTGTCTCCTGCAAAAATCGTGCATTTCGTCGTTGGCCAAATAATTCTCAGTTGAGACTCGGACTACATTTGTAGATGCAAGAAATTTTTGTAAACAGGTTATTGACGAGGCAAAAAGCGATTTCGATCGTAAAATGCGCCAGAAGCTCATCAACTGTCCGAACGGGTTTAGCTCCTTTTGGGGATTTGCAAAGTCGATTGGAAAGAATTCTACATCTACAAATTTTCCACCTTTGCTCGATGATAATAAGAATATTACGACTACTTCTAAGGAAAAAGCTGACATGTTAGCCTAAGTGTTTGCCGAAAATTCCAACATTGATTCTCAAAACACAGAACCTCCTATTCTTCCTAAGGCTGGCACTTCAATGCCTGAAATTGTTTTAAGACAACTCACAATCGAGCTCGACACCTCGAAAGCTTCTAGCCTTGATAGTATCACCGTTATTGTTCTTAAGAAGTGCGCCCCAGAGTTCACTCCTGTTCCAAGCAAATTATTTACACTCTCTTACAACAAAGGTGTATTCCTTAACATCTGGAAATCTGCTAGGGTGAAGCCTGTCCCTAAAAAGAGAAAAGGGAATCTGGCTAATAATTATCGCCCTATATCTTTGTTGCCCGTTATATCTAAAGTGATGGAAAAGGTTATCAACATCGAGATTCTCAAATATCTGAAGGAAAATAGAATCACCTCTGACAGGCAATATGGTTTTAGACAACAACGCTCGTCTGGCGATCTACTGGCATACGTTGGAAAAACATGGTGAGGCTATAATCGTGGCATTGGATATCTCAAAGGCCTTCGACAGAGTCTGGCCCCGATCTCTTCTCTCCAAATTAACATCGTGTGGTCTTCCTTTATCCATTTGATATCCAGTTTTCTCGCTGACAAATCTCGTCAAGTCTTCGTCGATGGCATTTCATCCGAGACATTTGCGATTAATGCAGGGTTGCCTTAGGGGTCTGTTACTGTCTCCTACTCTTTTTGTGTTACACATAAGTGATCTCTTAGCTTCAACTTCCAATCCTATCTACAGCTAGTCAGATTATAGTAGCCTTATGTCTACTTTTTTCTCCAACAAACCATTATCCGTCGCTGCTTCAGATTGACTAAGGGAACAGCAGATACAGATAATTAATTGAGACCTCAAAATCATTTTGGAATGAGGTAGGAAAAATCTGGTGGGCTTCAATGCTTCAAAAACTCAGGCCGCCATTTTCTCTAAGAAAGCATTAAGGGATAATGCAACAAACATACCCTTGGACGGTAAAATCTTTCCGATGGGATCTAATCTGTCTATCCTAGGAGTGAATGCGAGCACTAACTTCTCTTGGGGCGGTTATGTGCGCGCCATTGCTAAGTCTTCCTCTCAGAAGCTAGACGTTCTTTTTAGAGCTAAAAAGTACTTCACATCTCATCATCTACTCACATTATATAAAGCTCATATTAGCCCAACACTAGAATACTGTTGTCAAGTTTGGGTTTCAGTCCTAAAGCACACTTTAGCTCTTTTGGATTCAATTCAAAGGAGAGCGATTCGCCTAATCGATGTTGAGAGTTTAACCGATTCTCTGGAAACACTAGAGCACAGACGAATGGTTGATGATTTGTCTCTTTTCTACAAGTACTATCGAGGAAGATGCTCGCGGGAGATGCTTACAGGAACAAATCAGTCGGAGACATCTAATAACTGTTCGGTCCAGCTTGACACATTGAGAACTTCTGTCTACGGAGACTTTTCTTTCTATAGAACTTCTAACTTATGAAACTCGTTACCGAAAGGAATTTATTCAAAAAATTACAACCTAATTTTGTTTAAGAAGGTGATTCATTGCTATCTACTTTGTTTTTGCATCCTACTCGCAGTGCCCTGAAGGCGTAATGAAGTTACCCTTTTCGAGTGGATTAAACTTTAAAAAAAATTGTAAGAGCAACTTCCTTAGCAGTTTTTGTACGGTTGCAAGCTACATAATTTGTTAGCTTAAATTCTTCTGTAATTACTTTCCAGCCAAACTAACATAAGTAACCATTCAGATTGCGATAGTAATATTAGTGGTTCAAAATAAATAATTGATAACTTTTCGAATAATTTGTATTTATGTTTCGAAATGTGTAATATAATCTTTCTAATTTTATATATACAAATTTTTATTATTTTACGAAAAATACATATTCCCATATATCATGCATTATTTTACTTTTAACACTAGTGTTAAAACTTTTTTTCGCACTAGTGATTAAAGTGTTTTTGACACGTGTCATAATAAGTCAATTCTTGGTTTACTCGTGAATGAATTAAAAATGCCATTTTATGTCATATTATTTCATTGCTATAAATCATAAGTATTATAATTATATGTTTATCTAATAATTATCAAATTTGTCTAAACTAAAATTTCTTGGTGCGTATTATTCCAAAAATAAATGTAGATATAAATAGAGCCACTTCTGTTTTGAATTTTAATAACATTAGGCATGTTTTAATTATTCGGTTCATTTCTTTTGAATACGTGCCAAAATTATATTAAAAATCAAGCACTAACTAAAGTGTTACGGTATTTTAAAATTACTAGGAATCACTTTTTGTGATGAAAATTTTAGAGCCAGTTTATATGTGAATTCAACATAGGTTTTTGGTGACATTTTGAGCATATTCATAACCTTCCATATATTTTTTTAATGAGGATATAAACATTTTATTAAAATCATGAGGAAAAAAGTTTTTACAAGAATAATTGCTTCAGTTACTGTCTCGTAGAAATCTCAAAGGGGTCTAAGCATAAGAATAAGTCTTGTGGTCTAAGAGTTAGAGTAATTTTACTTAAAAAATATTGACCACACTAAATCAAAAGATGAACATTTAATTCCTAAATAACGGAGAAAATTTATTTGTCTTCGTTGCTGTATAATATGACACATAAGGCAAAATGTACCTACTTCAAATATTTTTGTATAATTGGCATAACAATGTCCTTGTTTCGAACTAACTCAAGATGTAGTAGAAATCCTGCGTTTATATTCCGCATTCGACATTTTTGCACTGTAAGCAGTTTAGAATTTAAATAATGAAACACAACGTAAGTGTTAAAATTATCTTATAAAAAATACGAATATGAACTACTACCAACCACTATTTATCTAAAATTCTTTAGATTGTTGGCTAATTGCATATAAGCAGACTAGGAACTGGTCTACATCAGCCAGCGCCGTACTTTTGATAATAATCCTTTAGTTACTCATTGGACAAAAATTTTACTGTAGAGTGCGGAGTATATATTTTCAAAAAATAATGACTTTTATTTAGGTAACATCTTATCTTAGAATTGAACTTTACACTTTTCCTTGCCTCATGTAATAAAAATATGTCTACATATGCAAAGTTATTAGGAATATAATTTATTATTTATGTTACACTTCATTTTGAACAAAATGCAACAACAATTACAAGCCTTTCGAAAATCCCGCTTTTCTAAAGTTTTACCTTTGATTATGCTACAAATTCGTGATGATAGTTGCACTTTTTTGTTGATGTACCTGCAAACCCTAGAGCTTTGGTACGAGTGTTCGAGTTCTTCCTGAAAACCATTAACAAAGTATCTTTTAATGTCGAAACGCGCTCATTACAAGCCAAGTTTTGGTTATTCAGCAAGAGATAAAACGACGTCACGATGAGCCATGTTCGCCTATACCGTTGGGAACTGCGGCCATATCTCAGCAACTTGGCCTCCGTGTGGATATAATTACCCAAGTTGAGATGGCGTTATTACAAATGGGCCAGCATTTAGAGAGACTGCCATTGTAATGGAGCCCCACAAATTGATTCTTCGGATCGCATTTTAGATTTGCGGAAGCGGAGGTGCCAAGCAACCGGTAATCGGATTGTCGGTGCAAAGAGGCTTTTGCCTTTCGCGACGGAAGAAGAGGTTGCCTTCCAGCTTGTGATGCCTGTGCCCGGACGCCCTTATATGTCTGGCTGGTATGTTAGGGCGTTTTTAGCATAGAGCTTTTACGCCGCTTTAATTTTGTAATCCACGCCTCTTGTCACTTATGCACCGAGCAGAGTCTTCTTTTGCATTCGATTTAAATTGAGTTGTTACCTTTGACAACTAAACGTGATGTTTTATCGGAAGTGTTTTTCCTTAAAGGGTGATATTTTTTATATCTGCATTTCTCAGTCTACATATTGAATGAAAATTTTCATGTTTTGGGAAAAGACTGCTTCTCAGAAAAGAATGAAACGAATACGCCAATTTTACCGTAAATTTTACGTGATTCCATAAAAATAAACCGACTGGAGTTAAGTCGGTCATTTAAGGTGGCCATTTAAAGAAACTTTCTTCTAATCCACTGCAATCCGCAAGTACAGGGTTTCCTGTTAAGATTATTTAGTTGTAGTGGCTAGGGGTGCTGACGTAAGTTAGAACGATTCAATTAAATTTAAGTTCCCCTCCTTGTTACAAGGATCCTTTAGAGGGATTTTTTTATCACCTTGAATATTTTTTGACACTGCGTTTGATTGTTTTAATTTTAAGGCTTATTCTCACAGTAACTATTTTTTATGATTTTTTATCTAAGTTACCATTTCCATTTATTTTCAAGGTAGCAAATATCTATAGTTCATATAGGATATTTTTTAAAAGCCTAAAACAGATCCGTCGTCTAAATAAAAGACTAATTTATATCAATCATATACAAAAAAAAACATTTCTCTTACTTATTCGCCAAATGAGAAGAGTCTTTTAGGTAAACGACTAATTTCTTTCAATTAAATAGCAAAATATTCAATGATTTCTTTATTTGCCGGCGTTTATCAAATTGCCTAGGATTTTAGCTAAAAGCCGAGGTTATTCTAAATGCCTGCGATATATACATTACGCAGCTATTGACATTACTCAAATCGGGAAATTGAAAGACTATGATGATCAAACGCCGTCTTCTAGTACGTGCGTCCGCTGCTTAGGTAAACTGAATAATTCTTCTTGAATTCGTAAACATCTTCTTTGACAGAATTAATAATAATGCATAATTTAATGTTTTTTGGTTATTGTGATGCATCGAAGATATAAGGATCGTCACTTTATTTGGTCCTGTGACTTGTGGGCATAATAGCTTGTCAAACTGAACAAAGTGGAGGTGTGCAATATCTTGATTCTTATGTGTCAGGAAAATCATTGGACATCTTTCTTTTAAAAATATGCACATGGGGTCTCACAAACCCCGCCAGAATTTTGAATAGGCATAGCCACGGCCGACTCTATCTAACAGGCCATGAACAAACCCTCGATGCGGTGTTGCCAAACGTTAGATGGTTGTACCACTCCGTCAAAGTCTACTATACTATGATCATATTTTGCTGTTCGCTTTATTAGTTTTATAAATTATTATTTGAAGATTTCTTTTACAGTATGCTATCGTAACAATGCCATAGATATGTATTTTGTGGCATATGATTTTTAATTACAAAAAATTTAATAGATAAGGTCGCGTTTTCTCCTATTTTTATTTATTAAAAGTATTGAGTTTCCTTCTCTTATTCTTTGATTCTACCTTTTCGGCACTGGATTTACTATTTTTATTTTTAATGTAGTTCTTAAGTAAAATATTGGAAAACATTGAAGGAAGCATAATGAGAATAGTCTTATGTTCTCTACCGCAGATAGATTCTGAAAAATAGCGCTTATTTTTAATAATTATCAACTGTACCTGATTGATCAAGATTGGTAATATATTATTTAAATTATTACTACCTTCTGAATCATCCACAGCCTCTAAATTATCAGAGTCTGCCATCAGTGTTTTAGAAGCTTCAGTCAAAAAATGTATACTTTTTTCTATTAAAACCCCTAGTTGAAACCACCTAGTTAATTTTAAATCAAAAGGTAGAATTCAGTTTAAATCCTTAAAGGTTAATTCTGTTTCATTTACAAAAACCTTAACAACCATATTTACATCTACTGAAATCTGATTGAAAATTTTAATCATCTCCTCTGTTAAATTTAGAACGTAAAAATAAATTTTCTTATCTTTTATAACTCTTATTGTCCAAGACTCAGGAATATTGATTTGCTTAAGATGATTCAAAACTAAATCGGCAAAACTATTAATTAAGTCTGATTTTTCAAATGATTCGTTTAATTCATCATGACGAGCTAAGGTTTCATTATATCTCTCTTCCGGATTTTTTCTTGGAATAGGTATTTTTTTAGATAAATATTGAGGTAGATTTGGAAAAATTGAAAGCACCGAAGTAGGTTTAAGTTTAGTTTTTGATGGAATTTTTGTCACCTTTCCGTCTGGTAATAAAAAATTATCTTCCCTAATAATATCGCTTTCTAAAAAATGCTTACTACAATCATCGCAGGGGATAGCTTTTAGCCATTTACTTTTTAAAATACCATCCTTTGGAAAACCAAAGGTCGATACCATAGATTCTCCAGCTTTTAAAGTACTATTATAATTGGATTTGCATCCAGGGACACAGCAGGTTTTTGGTATTATGTTAGACGTCAAAAACTTACCCTTTTCAAGTTTACAAAGTTTGAAATAAAATAAACACTAAACCTGCGTATGTCACATAAAACTAAAAAAACATACACTATTTTTTTTTAATAAACTAGTTTTCGAACAAACCAACCCTATGAATATTTTTTCTACACAACCACAAGAAACAAATTATTATCTTTCCAATAATAATGTAACTATGATTAGTAAAAATCGCTGTAATTTGTTTAGCTGCCGGCATGTCACCATAACCAACAACTGCAACAAGTAAAAGTACAAGGGTGAGGGTGGCTAGGGTGGACAACCATCTCTTGTTGTCAAATTTCCTACTTCATGGCCTGTTACTTAAGAAGGCCGTGGCATAGTTTATCTAAAACACACCGAATTCACAACTTCTTTTAACACCGTCCAGTTAGTGACTAAATTCAAAGCTACTGAGTCGCAGGGGTGCAGGCATCCACGAGATGTATCGATTCTTAAAAATCATAGAACACAAACGGTCTGTGAGACCTTTTGTCCACACTTAAAGGTTAAGAAATAAGATAGGTCATATATTTTTCTACAAATATGGTTCCATGCACTTTTTCATATAAACCAACCATTTTCGAGATAATTACATAAACGCGTCTACCAAAGTGACAGTTAATGGACAACCCCCTGCACTGCGACAACTTGAGTTTATTCTCAAAACTGACCTACTAATAGATTGCAATCATAAAATCGTCAGATTATGTTATGAAAAGAAAAAACTTTGCTTACTGGCCTAATGGTAGATGTATCATAAGGGCACATTTTAAAATTAGTTTCATTTATACAGAATGTTTATACAGGGTGGGCCACGCTGAACTCTGCGGCCTCTAGGAGGTATGGGGTAACATATTTTAAAAAATAAATATAGCAGTTAAATATTGGACTCTAAGGTGTATATGCTAGAAATATTTTTAAATATACAGGGTGTTTCAGAAAATTGCTACATATCAAAGTTATGATTTTTTAAACGAGACACTATGTTTTTTTTTTCTCATTTTTAAAGTCAGTGCAAAAAAGTACGTCAGTTTTAGTCAGGTTTCCCTGTACCTAAAACCTTTCCCTTTTTAAATTAATCAGGTTTTTTTAAAAAAGACGAGTTGTGCAAAATGTTAATCTTACTCCCGAAAGTGAAAAATTTTAATGGTAGGCATCTTCAAATTTTTATTTGGCATACCTCTTGCTAGAAAATGCAGTTGGGGTAAATACCTAACTTTATAATAGGACGTTTCAAATTTACCGAAACATTTACTCGAAGTTGGGATTTCAATTTCTTTGTAAATTTAAATGGAACACCTAGTATACTTTTATTTTAAATACTAGAAAATTTAATTCTTGTTCAGATGGTATGCACTTTTTCTACTTAAGTTCAATGGTTTGAGAGATAAAACTCATTTTTGACGAATTATGCTGCTTTTAATCCGATATCTAAGATTTGATCATAGTTGGCAGACGTCAGTGAGCTGACGTAACTCTTATAATAAGTTAAATTGCACTTTCTTAATTCAAGAGAGTTTATGTTGACTTCTTTACTAAGTTAGTAGTTGAATTTGCTAAAATGGGAGGATATTCTGTTGACGAAAAGGTCAACATGATTTTGACAATAGGTGAATGTTACTAAAACCGTTTATTAGCATCCAGAGTATACGCTCAAAAATTTCCGGATAAAAGGCTTCCAGATAAAAATGTCTTTCAAAGACTGTTAGCAAGATTCCGTGAATCAGGTACCTCTGGTTATGAAACCCGTAAAATTTCAAAACCTGTTACGGGAAACGAAGAAAATGAGTTCCTTATAATGCAGTTAATTACTGAAAACCCTAATGTAAGTACCAGGATTCTTGAAAAAGAAACTACGATAAGCAGAACAAGTATACAAAGAATATTTAAGAAACATCAATATCATCCATATTACTATGAAATGCACCAACATATGTACGGAAGAGATTTTGAAAGACGTTTGGAATTCTGTGTATGGTTTGTTGAGAAAGTTGGAGAAAAACCTGACTTTTATGGTTCTATTTTATTCACAGATGAATGCATGTTCCATAATACCGGCCTAGTTAATCGTCACAATTTTCATTATTATAGCACTGAAAATCCACATTTATTTCTTAGTCAGGATTATCAAAATCGTTGGAGCGTTAATGTATTTGGTAAAGTTATTGGCAATAACGTCATTGAGTCATACTTTTTTGATGGCTCCTTAAGTGGGGAAGTTTTTTTAAGATTTCTAAAAACACATTTCTGGATTATACTAGAAAGTGTACCCTTAAATACAAGGTCAAAAATGTGGGTTCAGTTAGACGAAGCTCCTGCCCATTTTCACATTTCCGTAAGGGAATATTTAAATAGGAAATTTCAAAATAAATGGATTGATAGAGGCGGTCCCCATAGCTGGCCACCCAGATCGCCGGACCTAACCCCAATGGACTTTTTCCTATAGGGGTATGTAAAAAACATTGTATACAATGTTTCCCCTACCACCCCAGAGGACATGAAAAATTGAATACGAAATGCTTTTGAAACAATTGACGAAAGTATTTTAACAAATGTTAAGAACTCTTCTGAGAAAAGAATAAGACTTTGTGTAGAACAAAATGGTTCCCACATTGAAGATTTGTTAGAGTAGAGCATTGTTTTTTATTTCTGTTGGATATTAGTTTCGCAATTTCATTAAATACTGCACTAAGTATGTAGTTGTCTTTTTTAAATAAAACTATTTGTAAATTAAGCTAGATTAAAATAAAACAAATGAAATTATTTTACATAAGTCACTATAGTTTAGCAAAGCATGCCATCCTTAATTAAAATTTGTTTCTTTTTGGATAATGATGAGAAATAGCACAATTCCTAAAAACAGTTATATCTCTTAAACTACTGAATTTAAGCATAGAAAACGTACATACCAACTTAAAGACAATTAAATATGTCATTATTTAAAATTAAAAGATACTGGATGTTCCATTTAAATTTACAAAGAAAGCGACGTCTGAAGTTTAAGTAAATGTTCCGGTGAATTTGGAACATCCTGTATAAATTTTGAAACTTGTCCAAACTGCATTCTCTAGTAAATGGTATGCCAAATAAAAATTTATAGATGACACTGTCAAAATTATTTACTTTAAGGGATAAAATATTTCTTTTTGAAAACCTTGTATTTTAAGAAAAAGTGGATTTAGGTTTAGGTATAGGAAAACCATACAAAAATTGACTTTATTTTTAGCGCTGAATGTAAAAATAAAAAGAAAAATATGGTGTCCCATTTAAAAAATTAAAACTCTTATATGTAACTATTTCCTAGAACATCCTGTATATTTGAAAATATTTTTGACATGTAGATCCCAGCAACTCATATTTAAACATAATATTTATTTTTAAAAATATGTTATCTTATAGCTCCTAGAGGCCGTAGCGTAGAGGTTGGCCCACCCTGTAAATAAAGTGTTTCACCTTATGTTTTTTCGTGAAACACCCAGTACACTAGGCCTTTATTGGAAAGCAATATCAAAGCTGATCAAATTGATATAATGTACTAGTCATAACTATCAAACTTTATTCTTCATGGTAGACCCTTATTGACCGGAAATATTATGTTTTTTTCAATTTATTTAACATTATTTTATCAAAAAAACAAAATTTTTATTTTTTCCATATCTAATTTTTTGGTCTCCTATTTTTTATTATTACTATTCTATGTAAAATAAACTAACCTCTTAATTTGTGAACTGTCATGAAGTGACGTTTTCAATAAATTTAAATATCACGTAGTCGCATTTCAAAAACTGTTTAGAAAATTGTCAACAAACCAGAAAAAAAAAATTAAATATTTCCAAACTGGGCCGAAGAAGTGTTAAATAAATTGAAAAAAACATATCAAACTTTATTAAGGATTAAAAAGCAATATACAGGTTGAAACAAATTTTATTTCCACTATAGGGATCTCGTAAACTATTACAGATACAAGGAAACTTAAATGAGTAAAGTAGTGCAAAATTTAATGCCTAATATTACTTTTCCGAGAAAACAATTGAATTTCAATTTATCTTGGTTTTATTTCGAAAAAACTGAAAATCGCCATTTTGAAAAATCAGCTGTTACTTGTTTATTTGGGGTCTAATTAAGAAACTTTAAAAACTGTAATTAGTTGTTTTTTGAGGTATTTTTATTGATGCAAGTTAATTTTTTCTAAATTTAATTTTCTTATTTCTTATAGACGCCATGTTGGATTTTATCGGATTAAAACGTTAGTTAATACTTGAAATAACTGACAATATGATATATATTAATATAAACAACATTATTATTTCCATATCAACAACGTTCTTCTTCTGATGCGAGTAGTCTCGCCTTTTTTAGAAAACCAGCGGTGTTTGTGCAGTTGCCGCTTTGTGTAGCTTTTCTGGTGCAATATGCTGCCCACCTTGAAAGTATTAACTTTCAATAAACATAAGTAACAATATTGAAACATAGATGTACACAAATATACAGGTTTACATAAGAATAAAATGAATGTTTATATTCAGGCATTAATTGTCCACTGGAAGGCGAAATATTTTACTGAGAGCGCGTTTATAAGTTCCTTTGGCAGTTTTTATAGAAATAACTCGTACTACACCATCTTTCCCTGGAAACATTCACTGACACGTCCAATTGGCCAGGATAGTGATGAGATAGCTTCTGAGTGTAGTAGAACCATAGTTCCAATCTCTATGTTTGGAACCGGTTGCTGCCATTTTGATCGTTGTTGCAAAGTGTGTAAATATTCTCGTCTCCATTGAGACCAACATTGTTGCAGTAGTTGTTGTACAACCTTAAATCGGGACAATCGGTTTTGCGGAATTTCAATTAGACTTTCTTCTGGTAGTGCCAACAGTTACCAACCCACAAGGAAATGAGATGGAGTTAATGCTTCCATGTCATGAGCATCAGAGGATATGGGTATGAGGGGTCTGCTATTTAAAACAAATTCTACTTTGCTCAAAAGAGTAGCTAATTCTTCAAATGTTTGAGATGCATTGCCAGCCACCCGTCGTTAATGATATTTAAAACCCCTTACCCCAGCCTCCCAAAGACCACCAAAATGGGGAGAGTTCGGAGGAATAAATTTCCAGGTGATTCCTTCTATTGCGAAACTGTCAATAAAATGGCCTCGCCGACACGTAAGCGACTTACTAATAATTGTAATTCGCGATCTGCACCAACAAAATTGGAACCGTTGTCAGAAAAAAGGTTTGAAGGCTTACCACGACGTGCAATGAATCTCTTTAGTGCAGCAAGAATTGCCTCGGTACTAAGGCTGAATACCAATTCTAAATGAATTGCTTTGGTGCTAAAGCAAATGAATACTGCAACATAGCATTTTTCCATTTTACTTCCGCGACCTTTTCTATCTTTTATAGTAAGTGGACCTGCATAATCCACGCCTGATATTTCAAATGAGAAAGTTTGCCTAACGCGCTCTTTAGGAAGATTGCCCATTTGAGGATAATTATTTGATGGTTTACACTTAAAACATTGAATGCCTTTATGTACTACGAGTCGAGGATAATTCTTTCCTTCTAAAGACCAGTATTTGTCTCTAATTGTTGATAAAAATAATTGTGGGCTTGCATGCAACAAACATTAATGTTCATGACTAAAGAGCAATTTAGAAAAATAATGTTTTGGCAAGAGAATAGGATGTTTGGCTTCAAATCTTAAGTTACTGTGATTGTTTATCTTGTATGTTAACTCATCGCTCTTTGGTGCCCAATATAAACCTGATGTTTTGGTTAGCTGTGTTCCAAGCTGAATTGAATTTAATTCTGAACTCTCGAATACAGTACGATTATTAGAAACGCATTTAAGAAGTAAGAATTGGGCTTGCTTAAGAATGAATTCAATTTGATTAAAAAGGGTAGTAACTTTTGTTGCTGATTCACCGCCTGAAAGAATATCATCCACGTGGCAATTATTTTTTAAAATTTGACTAGCCTTTGGAAATTGTTCTGCGAATTCATTTGCTATTTGTAGCAAACAACGTGTGGCTAAGTACGGAGCTGAGGCAGTTCCCTAAGTAATAGTATTGAGCTAGTAAGTTTCAATTGGACCAGATGAATCATCGCGCCAAAGAATCCTTTGAAAACACCTTTCATTTGGTTCTATTAGGACCTGCCGATACATTTTTTGGATATCAGCTGCAAATACTACATTGTGTTTTCTAAAACTCACCAAAATGGAAAAAAGATCAGATTGTACAGTGGGCCCAACTAATTGCAAATCACTGAAGGAGACGCCAGAAGAACTTTTAGATGAGCGTGGAACACAACCCGCAATTTGGTTGTTAAACTATTCTCATTCATAACGCCATGGTGAGGAATGTAAAAATGAGGAACATTGTCGTCTGGACAATCAATTCTTCTCATATGACCTAGTGTTCGATACTCGTTCATGAATTTGCTATTGCTCTTGAAAGACTGGATTAATGTGAAACCTTTTTTCTAAGGACTGAAATCGTCGCAAAGCTATGGAACGTGACTCACCTAAGGTACTTGTGGATTTCTTTAATGGTATTGAAATAATGTAACGACCAGTTGAATCTTTTCTAATACTTTCTTGGAAATGGTTTTCACACCGGAGTTCCTCAGGAGAGAAACAAGGAGTCTTTGGATATTCCTCAAGTTCCCAGAATTTTTGTAATTGAGTCTGTATATCTGCATTCTTATTGAAATAACACACTGATGATGAACTTGGTGTTTTGTAATATTGGAAGGTTTTTTCCCAATCGAATTTGACCGTCTAACAATAGAACCCAAAACAATTGTGCTCCGATGAGCAAATCTATTTTGTTTGAAGTAGCATAAGATGGATCAGCTAATTCGATATTCTCTGGTAACCTTAAGTTAACTGCCTGAACTGAAATATTAGGTAAATTGTGGCTAATTTTTTCAATAATAAGACATCTTAAATTGCTACTGAATCCTTTAAAACGCGATCTTATTTTGAGTGTGCATTGCGATTGTATGCGAGACATTACTTGATTTATTCCTTGAATGGAAATATTTATTTGTGATTTGTCAATTTCTAACTTTGAATGGAGTTCGGAAGTGATGAAATTTGACTGTGAAGCGGAATCTAATAAAACACGACAAGTATGCCACTTTCCATTGTTATCTGTGATTTATAATGAAACTGTTGCTAGTAAAATGTGTGACGAATTTAAATGAGCCGATAAAGAAACCTCAGGTGTTGGCTCAGGTTCTTGGGGATCTAAATGTAGGAGTGTGTTATGGATTTGTTTGCACTTTTTACATCCCTGAGACTTGCAATTTTTAGCAATATGATTATTTTTTAAACAATTAATGCACAGTTTCAATTCTTTTGCCCTTGCGATCCGTTCTTTAACTAAAAGAGACAGAAACCTTTCGCAGCTGTAAATAGCATGGCTACCTTTGCAAAAATAACAAATGTAATTAGTGGGTATGAATGATCTACTTATATTTTTGGATTTAGTTTCTTTGAACTGTTGGTATTTATTTATTTGTTGTGATTTGCTTAGATTATCAAGTATGTCCGCTCTATGATTTAATTCGCTTTTAGTACTGTAAGTTTCCCAATCACGGGCAGTTTGGTTGTCAAGTTTACTAGTGATAATATAAATAATAATTGAGTCCCAATACTCGATTGGTTGCTGTAATGCATGTAATGATCGTAGGTGTTTTGTAACCGTATCAGGCAATTCTCTGAGTGACACAGTTGATTCATATTTTATTTCCTTTAAATGAAATAGTTCGCTTAGATGATTGTGAATTAACAGCTTTTTATTTGTAAATCTGTCACATAAAAGTTTCCAGGCAATAGAATAATTTGCAGCAGATAGTTGCATTGATTTAATTATGTCAGCTGCATCGCTTTCTAGACCGGTCCTTAAATAATGAAATTTCTGTATGTCACTAAGAGACTCATTGCAGTGTATGAGAGATAAAAATGTGTCATGAAATTCTAGCCATTTAACATATTGACCGTTAAACTTTGGTAATGTAATAGTCGGTAATTTGACACCTTGTAAATTGGTATTTAAATGTGATGAATATTCTGAATGTGCAACAAAGCTTTTGCTTCTCCAATACTATTAAAGTAAATTGCTTCACACTCTGACATATACTCATCATCTTCTTCTGCATCTGATAAGCAGTAAATTTTATTTTGAATTTCTTGTAATTGATCAACTAGAGGTGTAATTCGTTCTATTCTAATTTCTAACTGCTTGACTGAGTTCAAAGGTAAGGTGTCAGGATTGCTTATTTTTTAAAGCATTAAGGTGCCCAACAAAATCAGTCAATTTACGTTTTAATGCACCTCTTTGCCTATGTAAGGTGACTAGCTCTGCCGCTTGTTTATCACTATCTGACATTGCAAAACGACTAATTGAATTAATAGAATAGTTTTCTGTTTTAAATTAGCATGTGATAAAGGAGGATAAATACAGGAATGTGAGTCGGACTTATCTGTGGCTACTGGGCTGGCTGTTGCTACTGGACTGGCTGTTGCTTGCTGGTCGAGCCGGAAAATGATGATTGCAATCTGAATGAATCCGCTGCTCTTGTATGATGTATGTTGTCTGTGGCTACTGGACTGGCTGTTGCTTGCTGGTCGCAAATGAAATATGTTAAATTCGAAAATGATAAAATTCATTATGGTGTTCATAAGAAATAACAAAGTCGACATAATCTTCTGGGAAACAATCGAATTTAGAAAAAATTAACTTACGTCAATGTAAAGGCCTTAAAAAACAACTGTTTAGGATTCGAGTAATTGATACGACGATTCGATCAATACTAATTTTATTAAAAGTAAAAAACCTAAGAACTATGACAACTTAAAATGTGATATTAAACAAGTTTTAAGTAATTAATTTTATAATCATATAACATGCATATGAGTACAAATGCATCGGTTGGCGGTCGCTGGTTTAACCGTTCTGTTGAGCCTTGCAATAATTTTCATAAACCTGATTAATGAGAATTTGTTAAATTTTAAACAATTACATAAAGAAATCAAAACAATTGAGGAATTTGGAAACAATTAAGTGTGTCAGGTTGAATGACACCTTACAAATAAAGATACAAATGATTTAAAACCTATTTAATAGAAGATTAAACATATTGCCGCCTCGACAAGTTTAAAGATCTATTCAAATGCTCAGTTCAGTAGAAATTTCTCATCCTAAGCCATGGATTGTTGAGCTTCTGGTGTCCTGGGGCATTGTCACTATAACAAATGCTGACAACAGTATTGTGCTCCTTTACTTATTTATAATGTTAGTAAACATAACTGACCTATTTTACATATTGTAGGTTAGTAGATTTAATGGTTTAATCCCTTAATTATAAAACTCAATTACAAAAAACAAAAACCCTTTTAATTATATATTTAAATGAACTTAACTTTATTTTTTTCTAGCCCATTCTCTCATGGTAGCTGATGTCTGCCAGCGGATCCCGATTGACTTGGTTGAGGGGTCTCATCTCTAGATCTTGAACTCATCTTTCCTCTGAAGCTGCTAGCTGTTGTGAATTCTTCTTCTTTTTCTTGTAGTTTGTGACCACCTTCCTTATTGCATATGCAATAAATGTTATTATTGCTATTATGGTTACGGTTGTGACCAAACTAGTAATAGTTGAGTGATGGATCACCGTTTTCCATCGTTTTTCTTGTAGTTCGTCTTGGAATGACTGCTCTTGAGCAGCCAAATCGGTTAGGTCATCAAATGGTTCGATTTCCGATTTCTTATCCTTCAGTGGCTGCCTCGCGATATATTTTTTTGACATAGTCAAATTTACCGCCACGAGCTTGATGAATCCGGTCACCACTGGTAATCTTTTTAGTCGTTTTGGAGTCAATGTCGTCTTCTTGGTTGAAATTATACAGCTCTGAGATATCGAAATTATTCCCGTCAGGTTTATTACTGTTTCTTCTCTTACTCCATTGCATATTATTGCTATTTTTGTTTGTTTTTGTGAAATAAACTTCCAAGAGTTTTTGGTATATAGCTTTTTCCAAATGATGGAATTGATTTCGTTTTTACTAACTGGACATGAGTTGTTTCCTCCTCTGCTATACAAT
Organism: Dastarcus helophoroides; assembly: GCA_028583605.1. Classification (NCBI taxonomy): domain Eukaryota; kingdom Metazoa; phylum Arthropoda; class Insecta; order Coleoptera; family Bothrideridae; genus Dastarcus; species Dastarcus helophoroides. The sequence continues at coordinate 5,574,990 of CM053326.1, forward strand.
TCATCAATTATACAGTTTGGATCATTCTCAATGCTTCTGATTATAGATGGAGAGCAAATGTATAAGTTATTTTGTAAACTTATACTTGATTTTAGTTCTGTGTCAGATATTTGGAAATATCGCTGCATATTGCTATAATATCTGTTTCACTATCCATAATCCAATATCTATTATTTTCTACTTTTATTGGTACCGCATTTACCTTTATAAGATTGAACTGTTATTTCTGCCATGCAGAAATATACATAGATAAATGTATTCTTGCTTGTTTGAGTTACTTCCGTTTTTATTAGGGGATGAGAGATGATGTCAATATTGTGGGGTAGTTTCTTCGACACCTTCGCTATTATTTCTTCTATATGTTTAGGAGAAATTATTGCGTATATGTTTTCTTTGCCCATTTGCATGTGCAGCAAGTTTTCATAAAATTGTAACAGTTCATCGATGTAATTTTTTGCCACAGAATAAACACTTAGACATGAATTTCTAGTTTGTTGCTATCTGTTCTGCTGTACCACTTCTGCATTCCTTCAATCATTTCCATTGCATTGTTCATTTTTGTTTTAAACTGGTTTAATTTGTTAGCGATTCTGGTTTCAGTTTGGTTAAATCTAGTCAAAGCTTTTAACATAAATTTTGTTTGGTGATTCGATGCTTGTATCAGTTCTCTTTGATTCTTGTTTAATTCATAGATCTCGGTGTATACCTCGTCGTTTACTCTAAATATAGCGGTTAACATTTTTCCCAAGGTTCCTCTTTTCTGCCTTTTTTGAATGTGTTTTTCGATTCCGTGTTTTAGCCATCCCATTTTTTCTTCGTCCTGTCTCAGGTGCCCTAATAGTGAGTCACATTCTACTTCCTCTGATAGTTTACGTACGCTTCTGCAAAAGTCATTAATTTGATTAATTGTTTTATGAACTGAATCTGTGTCGTTCTTTAGTCTGACATTATCAAAAATCAATTCCATTTTGAATAGTCCTCTATCGGTTCTTGCTTGTCTTAGATGTTCTATGTAAAATCCAGGTTCTGGGTATTCGATGTGATATTTCGCATCAGCTGAAACCTTTTTGGTAAGAGAGAGCACAAATATTATAACCAGTGTCCATATTCTCCATTTTGATATCTTTGTTTTATCAGAATTTTTCTTCCTACAGCCTACAGCAGCTTTGAACATTTGTTCCGTGGGTAACGGTATAAGTTTGTGAATTGGCCTCTTTATATCTTCCCCTACTGCTCTCATAGCTTTTTTAGAGGCGTCGCAAAATCCATGAATTTCTATTTCCTGCATTTTCCTTAAATGCGTCCATCTTGGTAAGATGACCTTTTTCCATTTGGTTCAGTTTTTTATAAAATTTATCCCACTTTTCTGCAATAGTTTCAGGAATTGGTTCATCCCAAGATAGTTTTGTAGACCATAGTTCCTGTATTATTAACTTTGCTTTTATGACGATTGGTGACAATAACCCTAAGGGATCAAATAATTTTGCTACATTCGATGATATGATTCTCTTCGTTAGAATTTTGTTATTACAGAGTTTTACTTTAAATCTTATTGAGTCATCATGTGGCGCCCAATGTACTCCTAATGTTTTCTTTACGTAATCTTTATCAAATTCGACCATCTCCGAAGGTAAATGTTGCCAATGTTGTTTCCAAAAGCAGCAAGCTTCGCTGCTTTTGGAAACCGAGCCTTTTCATCATATGCCAATTGCTGGATTGTTTTTACAGCTAAGTATGGTGCAGACGCGGTACCGTACGTTACAGTTGCCAATTTATATTCCCTTATTGGTTCCTGTTTCGAAAATCTACAGAGAAATTCTGTGAAATTCTTGATCATTTTCGTTAATTTTTATTTGTCTATACATTTTTCTCCGTTTTTTCTACTGATTTTGAATTTTTTCAATCAGACTCCAAATAAACAAGTTACAGCTTATTTTTTAAAATTGCCGATTTTCAGTTTTCTCTCAATAAAATCAAGACGAATTGGAATTCAATTGTTTTTTTTTAGCAGAATAATATTAGGCATTAAATTCTGCACAACTTTTCGCATTTAACGTTTCCTTGTGTCTATAATTTTTTACGAGGTGACCCTGTAGTGGAAATCAAATTTGGCTCAACCTGTATATTAAAAATTCCACAATGTTTCGATAAATATTTAATAGTTATGATTATTAAAGAATTTCACGAAGTAAGGGTTGAAAATGTCAATAATGAACTGGGTTATTTTTCTAAAACTGTAACCACAAGCTTACCTCGGAAAATCTGGAAGTATGGAATGGTGAAAGCGAAGAGTGCTAATGGGAAAATGGTAGTGTATAGAAGCAATATTGTAAGACATTCAAAACCAACATGTGTGTTAGCTTGAATGATAAATTCTAATTAATTGTCTATGAAATTACACAAAATTGACTGAACACATGATTTATTGTACTCTTCTACTTAAATATGATCTCACAATATACAGCCTTTTTTCTCGGCTGCCTTCTTCCTTCCTTTTTTAACGTGGATTTGTTTAAGATGTGGCACATTCAATTTGAGAAAGGCAGTGGCAGGTTCATGAATGCTAACACGATTTTTCTGATTATAGGGTGTCCTCGATCAGCCTTGTTTGTTTGTTTGTTTGTTTGTTTGTTTGTTTGTTTGTTTGTTTGTTTGTTTGTTTGTTTGTTTGTTTGTTTGTTTGTTTGTTTGTTTGTTTGTTTGTTTGTTTGTTTGTTTGTTTGTTTGTTTGTTTGTTTGTTTGTTTGTTTGTTTGTTTGTTTGTTTGTTTGTTTGTTTGTTTGTTTGTTTGTTTGTTTGGTTGTTTGTTTGTTTGTTTGTTTGTTTGTTTGTTTGTTTGTTTGTTTGTTTGTTTGTTTGTTTGTTTGTTTGTTTGTTTGTTGTTTTGAACCTCTCTGTTTAAATCTAACCGGGATAAATTTTCCACCCCAAAATCATTTTTGGGGATCTTTAGCCTAATGCTGATCGTAGAAAGATTATAAGTAAAGAAAACTTATATTTTGTTTTGGTCACTCTTAACCTATTTTTACTCATTGTGCCCAACATTATTTGGGGAACCTTTTAAACTTGTATTTAGTTCAAACGTATTTTTGGAGACCTTTAGCTAAGGCCTGTGTTTAGGAACCTTATTTGTCCCAACATTTTTTTGAGACCTTCACTTTAAACCCGTACTTAGGAAGCTTATAAGCCCAAAATTGTTTTTGGAGACCTGAAGACTAAACCTATGTGTAGGGACCTTATAAAACTTAAAACTAATAATTTTTGATAATCTTCAGCCTAAATATATATTTAGGGATCTTATTGAGCCCAAACTTGTTTTAAAGGACCTGCAGCTTAAATCCGAGTTAAAGTATATTAGGCGGCTAACTATTTTGAATACCTTTATCCTGAAGCTGAGTTTAGAAAGTCTCATTTAAATTTAGCCCAAAATAATTGTTGAGGATATTAGCCTAAATAGGTACTTACGGAACTTGAACATCCCAAACTTGGGGATCAGCATACCTTCTTCCGACTAGGTTTCCAATTGCTCATGTTCTAGTGCCAGCCTTTTCTTTCACTTGTCTATTCTTTGCAAGACCTACCCTTATCCCAAGGCAATATTTTATCCTCCTTAAAATTGGTTACAACCTGCTCAGGGATTCTTTTTACTTGCTTGTTGGCTTTTTGTTCCATACATTTTAGGACAATCCCATTATGTACGGGTACATCAGCAAACAGCTGATAATAAATTTATGTTTATTCTTGTCGTGTAAGATTTTAACCTGATTTTCGATGTCATATGGCACATTTGTCCATTAATATCGCTTTTAATATTTAACGCACGCATAGCATTAAATAAGGTTCGGGCCAGCGTTTTACTGTTCATTGCGACATGGAAGTTCGAACAAAGTTTTCGAAGTTTTGCAAATGAATCTTTTTATCAGTGACATTGGTATCCAATTTTCTTGATTGCTTATGTTAATGTGTTTCTGTAGGAATTGTTTTTAATGGTTCTCTAGCTCTTTGCTGACATTTTTATTAAACATATTCTTTTTTCTGAATGGTTGGTTGAGTCAGCCACATTTAGATTTAGGAAAAGCCTCAGTTCCACTACCAGGGATAGATCCGTTTTGTACAATTAGAAAGGCAGTTTCAAGAGTCGCATTTGGTATAAAACAGTAGAACTGCATAACCATATTATATTTATTTTTTTGTTGGGTCCCCGTTTCCCGTTAAAAAAACTAGTGGGCAATTAGATTTTCAAGTTTAAGTGTTTGATCACTGTATTGTCCTTTGGAACACGAAACGATTTTAACGAATGTCGTTTTGGTGCGCCATGTTTACGTAAGCAAATATCTTCTCTGTGACCTATCAATGAGCTAATGGCAACTAAGTACACTTCTTCAAATTATAGCATTTTTGATGGTCTCCAACTTCAACTGGAATTTATGTTGGACTTTGAGGAGAGAGTGTGAAAAAACAGCCGATATTTAAAACAGTGCGGCGCCGCCAAAGTCAGCTGAGGTTGGCAAAGTTGCACCGTTTTATGGGAATTAACCTGTGACTTCTTTGAGGTGGTCCTCTCAACGTGGTCTGATGGAATCGCAGCAAAAGAAACTCATACCTTCAAGAGTCATTTAGCTGAGTTTCCCAAATATGCAAAGAGCCGGAAAACAATAAAAGAACAACCGTCGACCCCACAAGTAGTTGTGTATGACAAATACATGCCCCTAACATTGATGTTGTGTGGCTCCTCTATTTATGGTAATGTAATATTAATGAAATGTAATATTGCTTGAGAAAATATTCAATATTTTCTAATAAAGACAGAAATCGCAATGGGATGTTTATTTAAATCGTTAAATTAATTGGAATTCTCAATTTATTTAATTAAACCACACATAATGTACTCTGCGTCAAATATACTCGTTTTGTCGGATGTAAAATTAAACCCATTTCGCGAATGTCCTACCAAATAATAGAGCTGGAGCATTCATAATTTAATTTCAAATTCTATATTTATCAGTTCTTCAGTAAATCGCTGTGTGAAGAGTGTCAAATCGTTTGGAGTGGAAGCATTTAATCGCCAAGATATCGGTCGCATATCGGACATGTTTGAACAACAATCAATCAGCCCGTAAGTGTTGGCTGGTGCAAATAAGTATAAATAACAATTGGCGGCAGTTGTGACGGCTAAGCGTATTTGTTCAAGTGGTCCGGAGGGATATAAGGCCAACTTGTCATTGTCACATTGAACCAGCCATACATGCCATCCGCACCCTCGCTTTTCAATTCTGAAAGCTGTTTTATGTTGGCACATATGGAAATTCATATACGGCCTACTCCGTGTCGGCGTTCTTCCTCTTTTTACTTTGTTTCCAGTAATAATGGGACCTTTTCAGCAGTAAACACATGCTTTTTTCTTTAGCGCCGCTAAAAAATTCCTACAATTTATTAAGCCTCTCCCCACTTCATCTGTCGTCTACATATTTGAATTTCTTTTATTATGTTTCTTAAACAGTCTTACGCCTGGGGAAGTTGCATAAAATTTAAATATTTTACTTTCGCACCTCCTGCTTTCGTTTTATGCTCTTCAATTACAAAGATAAAAAATGTAAGTATTTGTTTTACCTGCTCAAATATTTGTATTGCTTAAAAAAGCTTAATCAGTTTCTTAGCAAGATCTCGGAAATCTAAAGCTTGTCCGTATCCGTCGACTTGTTCAGAGTTAACTTTGAACAAGTCAACATAAATATTAAACGTTTTTCTTTGTGTACATGTGCAAATAATTCATTTTAATGGCAAACATAATTTAATAAATAACTTTTAACATGTTACTTGGAATTTCTTAGATTATAATCAGAAATAAATTGCGCTCCAAGTTATTCACATTCATTGAGATGAAGATAACCTTACTTCATAAACATTACAGTCGCTTTTCTCTTAATTGCAAGAATTTAATTTACTTGCATTATTGAGGAATTTGAGAAATTGTTAGATCAAATTGGCAATAAATACACTTAGGGAGGTTAATGTGAACGAAAGTCATTGGAAATCTTGTATTAATTATAACCAAGTTAAAATGCATCTCTAATCAACTCGGTTCTAAAGAGTTAATTGATTTCGATTTTGCATAAATAACTATTGAAAATAAATACAAATCTGTTTCATCTTTCTGTGATTTCATTATTGCCGTCTTTTCCATTCATTTACATTTACCTATATGGTATAGCTACTTTCCTCTTTGTGTCCGCCTGGCCCAAAATAATTCGGTCACACCAATGTTGATGGAAGTTTCACAAAAATCTGTTCCCCTTAATGTATGAAAATATTTCTACTGCGTTCTAAGCCAAACCGTTGATTTATCTAAAACAGTTGAAATATGCAAATGATAGAGTTGTTAAAAAATGCATAAACAAGTGTAAAAAAGCAAAGTTTTACTAAACCGAGAATAGAGTTTGACTACGAATGAACTGAGAGAGGGCAAACAGTTTAAAGCTATACGAGTTTAGTAAAGCTGCTTATTAAGTTTACTTATATTAATTTTTATATTTTGTGACTGAAAAGAACTTAAAAACGTGTCACGAAGGCATTTTCGATGCCGCTCTAGGAGACCTTATGTGCAGCTCTGTTTAATTGACAGTGACCGTCGTTATGTAGTAGAATGCCGTATCTATGCGGTAAAGTGTCACTTTACTAGATGATTTTGATTTTATTAAAATGGAAAATTATTGGTAAAAATGCGAAGAAATAATTATAATGAGATTAGTGAGCTTTTTCTCTACATTATTTCTCAAATATTGGAATAAAAGGTTATTTATCTACGGGAGCGTAGATAAGGACTCTTTCCTAGAAATTTCTTAATTTATTTTTCGAAATTGTAAATGTTTTATTGAAATTTATCGTTTTTTTATTTTATAATAAAAATCTGACTTTCTTTAAAAAATGTCGAATTTTTCTAAATTAGCATTTTTCCTCAAAATGTTTATTTGGTCTTGTAATATTGTTCTTTCTTTCAAAATTCGTTTTTTCAAAATGGCTTTGCTTCTTTAAAATTTCAATAGTTTTTGAAATTTGATTTTATTTCTGGAAACCACTTCTTCCAAAATATTTTGCCGAAATGTTAAGGTTTCTGTCAAATTTTAACATTTTGCATTTAAGCAAAATTCTACTTTTCCTTAAAATTCGTTTTTGTTTTATTGAAATTTTAATTTACTTCATAAAATTGGTATTTTCTGAAAGTTCTTTTTCAAAATTTAAAAAGTCTGACATTTTTATGGAAATTTACTGTTTCTTTGTTTGTCCTTTTTATTGAAATATTTCTGAAAGTTTGACTTAATGTAAAAGGTTTTTGATTAAAATTTTAATTTACTTCTAAGACCATGTTCAAAATACGACTTTTGGGAAATCTGACTATTTTTTAACATGTTGGATTTTAATTCAAAGTTACAATTTCTCTTCACAATCCGTTTTTTTTCTTCATTTTTCTCAAAGGTTGGTCTTTTCTGAAAATATTCACTTTTATCTCAAAATTTCAACGATTTCTTGAAAAATTAGCCTTTTCTCAAAAATTAAACTCTTTTGTCTTTATAAATGCTTTTGCAAAAAGGTCAAAGTTAAAAAAAGGGGTAGAATATCAGGAAAACGCTTTTCCTCCGGAAGTTTATTTCTTGAGGATTTTAATTTTTTTCTTTAATTTTCAAGGCTATGCACAGTGAGGTCAATTTGAGAAGTTTCTGACCAAAACTAAGGACTGAAATTTTTCGACTTAAGGAAAATAGCTCAATGAGCTGTTAATTAGCAAAAATAAAATTTATTGTTAAATTCCCATATATTTCCCCTTTTGCGCTCCAGACCTAAGAACGAAGAGTCACTGACAATGAAAGTACCCGAGGTGTACCCCACCGATTTTTTTCATTTTGTGATTTGTTATAGTACATAACAAAATATTGGACACGTATTTTTTTTAGATGCTAACTCAGCGATTTAAGTGGTTGATTAAACAAACGCTCTGTTATTTCTCATAAAAAAGCGCTCCTAAAATATATTGGTTCTGTTAAAAAGTTGCAACCCCTAATTTTTACGGGGGTGAGTTTTATTTGTTTTCTTATATATCAACTTTTAAACAACTGAATTGTATCAAATATAACAATTTTATTAAGAAAACTAAAAAATAAAATTGACCTATGTCGGGGTTTTGCAAAAAAAATCCTTGAAAGGGATGATTTACCCCTTGAGTTAATTTTTTTCCCTACAGTGATATGGAAAGTAAAACACAACGTATATCTTCAATTCTATTTTCATAATAATTATTTTGACATATATTTTTCATTAAAAGTGAAATAACGTTACACCCCTATTTTTATGACCCTTGGAGAACCCCATGGATTTGTTCGTTATTAGATTGCGAATCAAAACATTTATTTTTTTACCTTTAACTTATTATATATTGATATTTCATCAAAATAATGTATCAACAATTTTTTTATACGCTAAATTTTAAAGGTTGATATTTAAGCAAAAAAATGAAACTCAGAAGTTGCAACTTTTTAACATAACTAATGTGCTTTTAGGAGCACTTTTTTACAAAAAATTCTAATTAATTCTTGAGTTATTAAAGAAAAACTGTTTTTTTGGGGTTAAGTTTAAGGGGTGGTTTCACCACTTAAATGGCCAAGTAAGCATCTAAAAAAAATACGTGTCCAATATCCTGTTATGTACTATAACATATCATAAAATGAAAAAAATCGGTGGGGTACACCTCGGGTACTTTCCTTGTGAATAAGATTTCAATAGATTTGCGATTGCCATATAATTTGATAACTTGACAAATTAGCCATGTCTCGTATAGAACAAGCTAAGTGTGCTATTTTAGTTAATTATTATTTTATTTTAAAAAATAACAGGCGTCTTGTAACTTGCAGTCTGTCACCAGGTAAAAGGTATCACGTGGAAAATAATATTTTTGTTAGTTTTATATTTAATTTAGCAAACTTCAGTCTTATCGTATTTTTTACATTCAATAAAGTTAGGACTTGAAAGTTCTACAATTTTTGACTGCGTTTTTTTTACCATAACGGTTTAAACATAATGATGCAGATGAGAAAGTTCCCACTTAAAGAATTAATGGCTGATTCAATTTGACTCAAATCATTTCAAATTCCTTACAACCACCCTATTTTTGCAAAATAATAATTGTTTTACTAATTTTATATTACTTTTAGACTGAGTTATCTTCGCATTATTTTTTGAGTCAGAATTTCTGTTAAAACCAACTATTATATAGATTTGGTCAAAAATTATTCACTTTTACCTACTAGGTTAGGTCAGAATTTAGAAAAAAGTTGAAACATATTTTTAGAAATTCCGATTCCGTAGTTGAACTTCGTCCTTTGGTTACATCTTTTTTCTCAAAACTCCTTTATTTTTTTAAAATAATGCACAATTTTGCACAAATTTAACGAGGAATCTAAAAATGGAATAATGTACAGAGTTCATAGGGCGGAAGAGCAAGATACCTCAGTAGTGACTGGAAACAAAATTATAATATGGCAGAGTATACAGGATGTTTGATTTTCCCCGTACAGGCACAAACTTGATTTTTTTTAGCCACAATCTGTATTTTTTACTTGATTTTGTGATTATGACAAATAAAGGGTATGTTGTGAACAAGTTTTTTCGAACATTTCACATTTTTTGAGTCATTTAGATTTTTCGATGACTAAGATATTTATTAAAAAAAAGCAACTTACCGCGTAATTTAACAAAATCCATGACGGCTGCGACATACATCATAGACAAATCCCGTTTTTTAGAAATTATTTACAAATGGCGGCCTAATTAAATCTCTTGTTTAGGTTTTCAAGATATTATACAGAGTGATCAAAAAAATTAATTTGCTTTTAGAGAATTTTGAATGGCCAAAATTAGCTTATTTTAAATGGAACACCCCTTAATTTCTTTGATGGCTCAAGCGACCTCTGAATTATCCACAACTTTTATCAAAACCCCTATGTCAAAAATTACTGGTTATCGATCTATTGTTACTTTTCTTGATCAGATTATAAAATTTATCAACTAAAACCAAAATTTAGACATGCAAGTTTTTCCCAGAGATTCCAAATTGTTGGTTGTTTTAATTGCCAAATATCAAATAAAAACCCTTGGCTAATTATTTTTATGAAATTTATTTTAATTGACTTTAAACAAAATATCAAAATGAGTAAATTATAAAGTACACTATCTGCAGAAGACCACTATTTCCATAGAATGTATTGCTTATAATATGCAAAGACAGTATTCTCCCAGATAATAAATTAATAATTCAAGAGAATAATTATTATCGAAAATAATAAAATAAATATTTTACCAAAAAGCAAATTAAGAAATTAAAGTTAATGCATGTACGGTGTGGTGATAAAGTTTGGAACAAAATTCAAATTCCGTTATGTATTGTTTTGAAGAAAAAGGTCGATTTGATTTTTTTAAAAGCCAGCTGATGACGTAAGAATTTTATTTATGATTTATCCATCTTTGCGCATTGACGTCGTCACCGGTTTTTTTTTTAATAGCAACCCCAATTTATTTCTGCTGCTTTTTGTAGAACTTTTTATTACTGAAATGATGATGTAAAAATAATTGTACCTTACATAAACGCAATTACTTTCAAAAATAAAAATATACCTTTCATAGAAAAAATTTATTACATCCAAAAACTAAATTTGATTTATCGTCCTTAAAATAATTTTACAACAAAAAACTGCCATTTTTATTTAGTTGTACGTTAAGGAGACAGTCAGTCAGGTGCTGCAACTAATATAAATTGTTTTAGTAATAATTTAACATATTATAATCACTTAAATTATTACTAGAACAACTATCAATTAGTTGACAGCTTGTGTTAGGTAAATCTGAAAGCAGTCATAATCGTTTTTTTTAAATGCCAACCCCAATATACTTATGCTTTTTGTACAACTTTTTATAACTGAAATGGTGATGTAGGTAAATTCTTGTGTCAGGTACAATTACCTTACATAACTTTTCAAAAAAGGCAATTATTTTAAAAAATAAAAATTTTACTTTTGTGGAAAAAATTAAGTATTAAACCTAAAAATTAAACAAAATTTAACCTCAATGTTCAAATTGCTTTCCACTAACCATATGGCATTGACCCATATGGGTACAAAGAGCTTAAACACTACTACTACAAACATGTTAGGATTGATTTGTACCAGTTCAACTCGGCTTTTTTGCCGTACTCCTTCTAAATTATTGGGTCTGTTAAAATAAACTTTTTATTTTCAAGAACCCTATAGAAAAAATCCAATTGATTTAAATCTGGTAAACACGAAGGCCACTCCTTTGCTCCTCGACGCCCTATCCATCTTCCAGGAAATGTGGCGTCGAGATATCGACAAACGTCAGCTCCAAAGTAAGAAGAAGCCTCGTGTTGTTGAAATCAAATATTCTGATGGGGTACATCGGGGTCGGCATTATTTAAAAACAGGACTGCCAGAGCTGGTACTAAATCAAATTGCAAGAGGTCCAAATATCGTGCTGCAGTAAGGTTTTTTTGAAAATAGTAAGGCTATAGAAAATGTCGTCCTATGGTTCTCAACCGCTTGTTTAATTTACCTCGCCGTTTACTATGGGAATCTTGAGTCCAGTGAGGATTTTTTCTTGCCCAATACCTGAAATTGTGCCGATGTACCATTCAGGCAAAAAGTGGCTTCGCAGAAAACATAATGTTATTTAGAAAATGGGGATCTCCATCACAGCGTATCATGTTCAAAAAACTCCAAGCAGTGGTTCGGATCATTCTCGTTTAACTCGCATATCAATTGCACTTTGTATGGATGATTGTTTTGGAATAATTTTACCACAAAAGAATGACCTGCGTTATTTAGGGATGGTTGCCTTGTACAATAGTAAGGATTTTCTTCAGTTTCAAGCAACACATCCAATCTGACTTCTTCGCGCACTCGAGATCGACCTTGTCGAGGCAAATCTTTAATGGATTTTGTTTCAGTAAATTTGGCTATCAATTTATTTACTCCAAATTTTGCACTGGGCGCTCTGTCAGGATGTTCTTGGTTAAATAACACATTCTTGGACATGAATCTTTATATACTCGCTCGCCATATCCAATCATCATCATTATTTGTATTCTTTCCTGTTAAGATACATGTGCCATTGTTGTTAACTTTGAAAAGAATAATTACTTTTTGTAATATGCAATGTTTTCACACTTTTTATGAGATACTTATTTTCGGTCTGGTTTTAGATTTATTTAACACAAGCAGTCAACTAATTGATAATTTGTTAAATTATCACTAAAATAAGTTTTTACAGTTTTTATTAGTTGCAGCATCTAGCTCATTCCCTCCTTATCGTACAACAAAATAAAAATGGCATTTTCTTGTTGTTAAATTATTTTAAATACGATAAACCAAATTTATGTTTTGGGTGTTTTTTCGTAAAAGATAGATTTTTATTTTTTAAAGTAATTGCGTTTTTCGAAAATTTGTTATGTAAGATACAATTATTTTTTTATTATCATTTCAGTAATAAAAAGGCCTACAAAAAACAGTAAAATTAAATTGGAATAACGTCATAAATAACATTCTTACGTCATAAGCCGGCTTTTGAAAAAATAAAATCGATCTGTCGAAGCGTTTTTCTGGAAAACAGTACACGATGGAATTATGAATTTTGCTCCAAACTTTATCACCACACTGTATATGTGTGTACAGGTGTGCGTGTACCTATTATTCTACTTAAATATCTAATAATAAATAAATAAAGAAACACTCTAGCTTTCTGTGATAGATATTCGTAATTTTTATATAAATTTTTAAGTATGATGTTATAACTGCATCACAAAGAAAAGCAAATTTAAAAAGATGTGCAAACTTTCTTTCGTTTCTTCCATGCATTTTTGAATCCTATGACGAAATAGTCTAAAGACAAATGTGAACGTTGCCAAAGTTACTTAGATCATATTTGATTTTTATTATATATCTTGACGTTTCTTTATTGTTTATAAATATCATTTTTGATAAACTCCAAGAGAAAGAAATTTTGGTAATGACTAAACTTGCCAGTTTTATACAAAATATTTACTGCCGAACTTCAGTTGTCAAAATTTTTTTGAAAGTTGATAAATTTTACCGTCTGATCAAGAAAAGTGAGAATCTCTCGATGACCAGTAATTGTTGGCATGGGGGGGTATTTAAGAAAAGTTGTAAACATTTTTTTCAAGTTTAATCCACTAGCAAAGGATAACCCTATTATGCCTTCAAAGCACTGCGAGTAGGATGCGGAAACAAGGATAGATGGCCATGAACGTTCTTCTTGAACAAGGAAAGGTTGTAATTTTTGGGGAAAATTCCTTTCGATAACGAGTTCCATAGCTTGGAAATTCTATAGAAAGAAGAGTCTCCGTAGACAGAAGTCCTCACTGTGTCAAGCTGGACCGCACAGGAATTTGCTGTCTCCGACTGTCTTATATGCCTCAAGAATCTTCCCCTTGGGGCATGTTCCACGATAGTACTTGTAGAAAAGAGACAAGTCACCAACCATACGCCTGTGCTTTAGTGTTTCGAGAGAATCGGTTAAACACTCGTCATTAATTAGGCGAATCGCTCTGCTTTGAATTGAGTCCAAGAGAGCTAAAGTATATTTTGGGACTGATCTCCAAACATGAGCACAGTATTCTAGTGTTGGTCTAACTTGAGTTTGTTTAGTGTTAGTAGCTGATGAGATATGAAGCACTTTTTGGCTTTAAAAAGAAATCCTAGCTTCTGAGAGGCGGATTTGGCAATGGCGCGCACATGATCGTCCCAAGAGAAGTTAGTGCTCTCATTTACTCCTAGGATAGATAGATTAGATCCCTTTGGAAGGATTTCACCGTTCATTAGTATGTTTGTTGCATTATCAATTGATGTTTTCTTACAGAAAATCGCGGCCTGAGTTTTTGAAGCTTTGAAGTCGGCCATTTCCAGAATAATTTTGAGATCCTGATTAATGGTCTGTATCCGTTGTTCCCTTAGTCGATTTCAAGCAGCGACAGATAAAGGTTTGTCGGAGAAAAAAGATGACACTAGGCTACTATCATCTGCGTAGCTGAATATATAGAGAAAGTATGAAAGTATTCAGAGATGGATTCGATCACAAAAGAAAATAAGGGGTGCTCCATTTAAAATAAGCTAGTTTTGGTCGCTTAAAATTTTCTTAAAACTAAATTTTTATTTTACCACTCTGCATATTATTTTAAAAATTTAAATAGAGGATTATAATAAAGCACTTATTTGTAAACAGTTCCTGAAAAAATCATTTATTCATGATGACCTTCGTGGCCTTAATAGATTTTTTTACATCCACGTAGAAAATTGCCGTTTTTGCATAAATATCTAACTAACTCTAACAAATTATAAATTCCAAAACTTTTTTTACAATATAAGCTTTATTTTTATAAGGTAAACCGAAAATGCAATAAAAAATTTGGGTTGCTATTTAAAAAAAATGAAGTGGGTACTTGTACAGGGAAAATGAAGCACCCTGTATACTTTACAAAATTTCAATGTTTTTGTGAAGCTTTGGAAAAGTTTATTTTAACTGCAGTTATTAGTGAGATATCTTACTGTTCGGCACTAGGTAGACTCGCTGTTTATAGTAGAGTTGGTTAGTACACTACACTATAAACTAACCGCCTTTTATAGGTGAAAATATTTTACGAGGATGCCCAATAAAAATAGCAGCAACTTTCTTAAATCGATATGTTTGCTAGAGTGACTTATAAGAAGACTATAGAACGTTTATTCTTAACTGGGATACAATATATAAAGTAGTAAACTGAAACTAGCTGCCAATATAATTTGCCATTAACGGATCTAGATTTGTTAAATTTATATGCACCCATAAATTCGTTTATAATCAAGATATTGTGATGCAGCATTACCTAGTTCATGTTTAGCAAGATTATATTTATGAATCAAGACACCATCTGTTGATTTTTCTTAATGATTCTTTCGTAAATTCGTTCTAATCAATACTGACGAAAAAATAATTACCAGTTTAATTCAATGTATCAGGTTTGAAAACAATTATTTTTTCATTTATATCCCCCTTGCAGGCAATTTTGTTGTGAAAGACTTTTAATGCTTCCTAACCACTACAATGGCTAGCTTTATTGTTTGTATTTTAATAATATGTTTTGATCTAGTGAATAAATTTTGCTCAATCTATTTGGTGCAAATTTTCATGACCATTGTATAAAAAATGAGTATTGGTTATTTTAGTATTTCCCTGGAAAATGCCATCAAATAAGTAACAGCATACCAATAATTTTGTATTTAAAATCTCATTTGTAAAAAGTCCTGCACGATGTAATTGCTAGATTACGTTTAAGCTTGTAATTAAGTGAAAATTTACTACGAGTAAGAGTAATATGTATAGGTATACATTGTGACATAAAAAAATAACCTTTTTTACAAACGACAAATTTATTCATCTAGTATACAGGGTTGTTTCATATAATTTGCCACCTATCCAAAGAGTTTATTTGACAAAACATATAGCAAATTTTTTTATACACATGTTGCCTATATATTTTTGAAAAGAGAAAAAAGAGCCCTTTCATTTAGAATTAGTGCCTTCTATGATTATTATTTAAAGAAAGAAAGAGATTTTATAATTTCAAAACCACGAAGGTAAATGAATAATTATTGCGGAAAAAACTGCATCAGAAACAGTTTTATTTAAATTTTTGTAGCTAACTGGGAAGGAGCTACAAATAGTTTCAGGTTCAGGTAATTAACCTTAGAAAATTGGCTTTGGCTTGTAACAACTCTGATCCTCTATCTCTGCAACAAATGGTAATAATAGGGCAAAACCATCGAAAAGGGATGCATTGCACAGACCAATAGGTCTGGCCCCTACCGCCCATTACTGAGCTTTTGGAGCTTTTCGGTAAGCGGCAAAAGATTAAGGTGAAATTAAACCACATTTGCAAAAAAAAACAAAAAATATATTGTGTTGAGAACATAGGGAGATGAAGGCCTTTATTTTAGTTATCAAATAAACAGGATAGTTATGGGTAGGATATATGTTATTGATGTTGTTGTGATGATTTAAAAGTGAAGACCCTTTTTTAGTCATGAACCTCTTTACTAATTAAATGTCACTTGGACGGTTTTCGCTATTTTTTTAAATAGCAAGGTTTTTTAGTCATTAACTATTTTCGTCCTACTTCTGGTAGGCGGTAAGAAGAATTCATTTCCAAAAATAATATAAAATATACAAAAAAAAATATCAAAACAAGCATAAAAATGTTGACTACCCATGATTTATGAAATCAAAGGCTAGTTTCGATTTCCTTAGTTTTTTTTTTAGTTTAATCCCCTCCCAAAGGTTAGCCCCATTATGCTTTCAAATCACTGCGAGTAGGATGCGGAAACAAGGATAGATGGTGATGAACCGCCTATTTAAACAAGGATAGGTTGTAATTTTTGGAGAAAATTCCTTTCGATAACAAGTTCCATAACTTAAAAGTTTTATAGAAAATAGAGTCTCCGTAGACAGAAGTCCTCATTGTGTCAAGCTGGACCGCACAGGAATTTGCTGTCTCCGACTGTCTAATACGCCTTAAGAATCTTGCCCTTGGAGGGATTAATCCTATTAGTTCCTGCAAGCATCTTCCATGAAAACCATACGCCTGTGCTCTAGTGTTTCGAGAGAATCGGTCAGACTCTCGTCATCAATTAGGCGAATCGCTTTCTTTGAATTGAATCCAAGAGAGCTAAAGTGTGTTTTGGGGCTAAGCTTCAAACATAAGAACAGTATTTTAGTGTTGGCCTAACTTGAGCTTTGTATAGTGTTAATAGCATGATCGTCCCAAGAGAAGTTAGTGCTCGCATTCACTCTTAGGATAGATAGATTAGATCCCATCGGAAGGATTTTAATGTCCATTAGTATGTATGTTGCATTATCCCTTGATGTTTTCTTAGAGAAAACCGCGGCCTGAGTTTTTAAAGTGTTCAAGTGGACCAAGTTGTTCTTACTTCATTCCAGAATAATCTCGAGATCCTGATTAATCATCTGTATCTGCTGTTCCCTTAGTCGATTTGAAGCAGCAATAGATAATGGTTTGTCGGAGATAAAAGATGACACAAGGTTATTATCATCTGCGTAGCTGTATATAAGCTTGGAAATTGAAGTTAAGAGATCGTTTATGTGTAACAGAAATATAATAGGAGACAGAACAGACCCCTGAACCACCCCTGCGTTAATCGCAAATGCCTCGGATGAGGTGCCATCGACTACTACCTGATGAGATCTGTCAGCGAGAAAATTGGATATCAAATGACAGAGTCCAGGAGGAAGACCATAAGATGTTAATTTGGCCATACTCTGTCCAAAGCCTTTGAGATATCCAATGCCACAATCCTAGCCTCACCATGTTTTTCACAGCTGAGGTACAGATATGAATAACATATGCCAGTAGATCGCTAGTGAAACGTTCTTGTCTAAAACCGTATTGCCTGTCGGAGATGATTCTATTTAAGAATCTCGATGTTGATAACCTTCTTTATCACTTTAGATATAGACATTTTTAGCTTGCCGTTGTTACATTTAATTTGATAAGTGCTCTAGCGACAAGAATAGATTAATAAATTAGAAAGATTACTGAATGTTTATTTCCACACTGATTCGGAACACTATTATTATAATTCACTTAACTGACCAAACTGACTAATCAACCCACTAACTCACTGTTTAGTTAACTAACTAACTCAATGACTAACTAAGGGAAAGGCGACCGCGTATTTATAGGCTTCCGTTCCGGTTTCTAGAACGGAACTTCGTACAGATAAGATTATGGCTTGCGGAAATTATTGGAGCGCTTATCTGCCGTATAATTCATTATCGCGACCGCTTTCAATTATCGAATCTTTCTAGAGAATTCCTTGCAAAATCACTGATACAAATTCTATAACTAGATTTTGTTACAATATTTATCACTTGGTGACCGTTTTTACTAAACGTCACTGGGTCGACCTATAATTCGCTACCACACATTTTAACGGTTGCATTGTTGCAGTCAGGTTGTATTTTATTTGAACAAATTCAAAGTATTGTCACACTGCGATTGTCTAAGATTGATTGCTATCTCAGGGAGTTGCTAAATTTGATATTTGGCGTTTCAAAAGGGCATATGGTTAGATATCCTTACCCCTTATCCCCCCCTTAAAAAGGAGAGAGAATCTGACATATATGTTGTAAATGAGTAGTTAGGAGCCATATATCTGAATTTAAGATATTAGTTTGGTAACTTAAACAATCCGGCAGATATTGCCAAAAAATAATATTTTTGATCGGTTATTCATAGCTAACCCCTTTATTATATACCTGTAAAAATTGTTTATAAGAAGCTGACCCTACTTTTTTATAATCTATTTACCCCGAAAATATTGGGAAACATTTCTGAATCATCCTGTATGTAAACTAGACATGTGCTCAGATTGGAAAACTAATTTTAAGGAGGTGAGTGGGTAAATTAAACGTAGTAAGGATTTAAATTCCTAGTTATCGCTTCATAGATAATCGGAATAATTGGGTATTAAATTGCCTAGGTGGTTAAATTTAGCTAAATTATCATTTGAGGAGGAGTAACATGCTCCTCAAAGCAATAATATTATAGGGTTGGGTATCGCAATGTTGATATTGCTAGCAGAAAACTTTCATAACGTATTCCAATAATTGTTGTCTGCCTATCAACTTCCATTAACCTTAAGAGAACTAGTCGTTAAAAATGTTTCAGATTTCAAAATAAAATTACATTGAGCCGAGAAGGAAATGAAAATGATTGTATGTGTGTTGTATACTAACACTAAAATAGTCAGAAAAGGATACAGTCTACCAGTCTGAACTATGTTGTCAATAGAATGCTCGCAAAACCGAATAAATGTTAAGAAACGTTGAGGACACATAGAAATCATTGACTTAATTGAAGTAATTCCATTTAGCGGAGTTGCAATAAAATCTTTTTTTAATTGCAGTGGAAATACTTGCTAGGGGAAGGCCTATTATTTGCACGCGGATCGTTTGCTTACGGTTTGTTTACTAATATCCTATTTCGAAATCGTAGAAACACGATGCATCAATACGCTTGAAGTGGTTGTATTGCATAATGTAAGCATTTATGCACGATACGAATTCAATAGTGCAAATTAATGGTAAGTTAATAGTAAAATCAGATATTCTGATGCATACAAGCAGACAAGATTATATCCCAGGGATGTTACCAACAACGGAACATTATTCCTTGAAAGAAGATTGCTGCTGCGAAGAGAAAATTGCTAATAATCTTGCCTCCGATGTTTCAAACAAGCAAAACTGGTAGTAGCTTAAAATTTTCCTACCTTTGCTTCTATATGTAATAGTCTTTAAAATTGAAGTCATCTAGAAATCTGATCATAACGATTTGGTAATCTTCTACATTGAAGATATATGTCTATAATTTATAAAAAATCTCTAAAAAAAACCCACAGAATTATTTTTTGTAACTTTGCTTTGTGTGTTTCGTGTGTCTGTTTAAAGTTAACTAGGGAACGACTAAACCGGTTTTAAAAAAACTTTCCCTCAGGTAAAGGCAGAATATTTTCTTAGAAATAATCTAGTTGCGCTTAATTTGAACTATGCTTATTTAAAGGTCAAAATTGAGTTGTTGAGTTCTTTATTTATATTTAAAAAGTAATAGGTTTATTTCACATGCAATTTCAAATATTGTATTTAAACAAATAATAGAAAAGTAACTGGTAAAAAACTGTCGTGATGTGAAATCTTTTAAATGAGTTTTTCACGCAGCAGTAGCTTATGACAGACACACCATATACCTTTTTAACGTCAAAATCTCAATATGTTGCACACATCGTGCAATCAACGCAACATATACAGGGTGACAATGTGAAAAGTAGCAATCGGGAACATCTTCTAGACAAAAATTGCTGCAATTATGAATTTAAATACTTATCGGGGCATTGGAGAGGAAACCAAAATGAAGCCTTTTTGACGACTCTCTCTGCCTCACTTCTTAGGGGGTAGCAACCCAAAACTATTTTTTTTAATACGAACCTATCTTGTGCGGTACATCGTTGGAAAGCTCGTTGATTTTTCTCTTCAGTCTTATAGCAAAATATTAAATCCGATGATTAAATTCTGAGACATCGGTGTTTAAAGTAAGCAACATCTTTTGAAAACTAGTAATTTTAAATAGTTGTTAAGGAATAAATTCTGTCATAAAAATCTCAAATACTTATTAGCAAAACCAAAGAATGTGTTTTTGGCTCACCTCCCGTAAGAGCTCACCACTCCTATTAATTTTTTTAAAAAAGAACCCACTTTGTGTAATACGTCATTGGAAGGGTTTTTTATTCCTTTTTGCAGGCTTGGAGAAGCAGATAAACTTTTCCAACCAGGTATCGTTCGAGGTAGTTCCCATTTTGGAGAATTAACAGGGTGGCTTGCCCCTAAGACGAGAGGGTGTGTGTAAAAAAACACATTCTTTGGTTTCCCCAATATGTATCCCCAATGTGAATTGTTTGTCTAAGATTTAAAAAAGTTATTAGTTTTCAAAAATATTGCTTATTTTAAACATCGATATCTCAAAAACTGATCGTATGATTTAAGATTTTGATATAATACTGTAAAGAGAAAGCAATAAGCTTTCCAAGGATGTACCAAACAAGGTAGATTCGTATTTTATAAAAATAAGTTGGGATGGCTACCCCTTAAGGGGTAACGCAAGGTGCGTGAAAAAATACTTCATTTTGGTTCCTCCTCCAATCCCCCGATATTTGAGATTTTCTTGATAGTAATTTTTGTCTAAGAGATATTCCTGATTGCTATTTTTCAAATGGCCATCCTCTGTGTATAATCAATCACTTCAAGAAAAAATATCTATCACCAAAATGTGTTCACTACGTATAGAGAAGGGCATCAAAGCAATTTGACTGCTAATCTTATTTTTTTAAATAATTTTAATGATAAGTTCGAATAAACAATGATTTAAGTAATAAATAATTAGAAAACATAATTACTAACCATTTGTCAATAACAAAGGTTGTTACAATAAGAAATAGGAAAGTGTGTGGAATCAGGTGGCAACTAATGGGGCAGGAATTAGACAAGTTAAGCTAAGCAGATTGCCAAAACAATACATCTGGGCACGTAAACAAATGTCGGTTTATCCTACAATTAACTTTTTTTCATGTTAAGTGAAGTACTGAATTTATTTAGTAAAATAAAACGCGATATCTTTGCAGGCTCAGAATTTTGTGAATCTGTTCTTAAAAATTACTGATGCAGTAAAACAATACTCGAAGTGGAGTATGAACAGGCTAAGAACTATCCTTTGGCCTATATTTTTGTTGCACGTTATATCCAAAGTGATGGAAAATGTGGAAAATATATTAAGTTGAAAGTTGAAACCCTTAATGTTTCCTGAAAATTCCAACCTTAATTGTCGAAACGCAGAACTTCCTCTTTTTCCTAAGGTTGGCACTTCGATGCCTGAAGCTGTTTGTAGACAACTCATAATCGGGAAGATTCTTCTCGAGCTCAACACCTCGAAAGCTTCTGGCCTTGATGGTATCCCCGCTATTGTTCTTAAGAAGTGCGCCCCAGAGTTGACTCCTGTCCTAAACAAATTGTTCACACTCTCTTACAACAAAGGTGTATTCTCTAACATCTGGAAATCTGCTAGCCTGTCCCTTAAAAGAAAAAAGAAATCCGGCTAACAATTATCGTCCTATATCTTTGTTACCCGTTATATCTAAAGTGATAGAAACATCTAGAGGAGAATAAAATCATCCCGGATAGGCAATACTCTTTCAGACAACAACGCTCAACCGGCGATCTACTGGCATAGGCTACTCACATCTGCAACTAAGCTATTGAAAAACATGGCGAGGCTAGGATTCTGGCATTGGATATCTCTCGGTCTGGTACCGATCTCTTTTCGCCAAATTAACATCCTATGGTCTTCCTCCTGGACTCTCTCATTTGATACTCAGTTTTCTTGCTGACAGATCGCTTCAGGTTGTCGTCCATGGCATCTTATCCGAGACATGGTAGATTAATGCAGGGGTGCCTCAGGATTATGTTCTGTTTCTGTTACATATAATTGAGCTCTTAGTTTCAACTTCCAATCCGATATACAGTTATGCAGGTGATAGAGCCTGCTGTCATGTTTCATCATTATTATTTGTTGCTGCTTCAGATCGACTAAGGCAAAATCAGAGACAGATGATTAATCGGAATCTCAAAATCATTCTGAAATGGGGTAGGAGAAATCTAGTCGACCTTAACGCCTCAAAAACTCAGGTCGCGGTTTTCTCTAAGAAAACCTCAAGGGATAATTTAATAAACATACTTGTGGACGGTAAAATTCATCCGATGACATTTAATCTGTCTATCCTAGAAGAAAATGCGAGCACTGACTCCTTTTGAGACGATCATGTGGGCGCCATTGCCAAATCCGCCTCTCAGAAACTAGGGCTTCTTTTTAGAGCTAAAAGTATTTCACATCTCCTAAGCTACTCACACTATATAAAGCTTAAGTTAGATCAACACTTAAATACTGTTCTCATGTTTGGAGTTCATCCCCAAAGCACACTTTAGCTATTTTGGATTTAATTCAAAAAAGAGCAATTCGCCTAATCGATAACGAAAATGTGACCAATTCTCTTGAAATACTAGAGCAGACGTGGATGATTGGTAACCTTATCTTTTTTCTACAATTACTTTCATAAACTCTCAGGAACTCTCAGGAACTAGCAAAATTGATACCGCCAAGGGGAAGATTCTTGAGGTATATAAGACAGTCAGAGACAGCTAATTCCTGTGAGGTTCAGCTCGATACAGAGAGGACTTCTGTCTATGGAGACTTTTTTTTCTATAGCACTTCCAAGCTATGAAACTCGTTGCCGAACGCAATTTTGCCCAAAAATGACAGCCTATTCTTGTTTATAAGGGCAGTTCATCGCCATCTATCCTTGTTTTCGCATCCTACTCGCGATGTCTTGAAGGCATAATAGGGCTACCTTCCAAAAGTGGGTTGAACATAAAAAAAAGAAAATATTAGTAAATTTATTCAAAAAAGGCCGAAGAAACACCTTACGGCAAGTTGTGGTGGAAAGAAATCATAAAATTGGACCAAATTCATTAATCGGATGTTGTCGCAAGTCAATACATAAATGTAGACTTAAGTTTCATATTGGTGCATAAAGGTAACAATTCAATTCAATAATTGAGAGGCAAGGAAAAGCAAAGCAAATTAGACTGGCATGGACAAAATCTAAACACTCTTAGTTGGTAGAAGACTGGTCCCAACTAATTTTTAGCATCGAATTTAAATTAGACGTACATATATGTTGATGATTCTTTCAACGCGATTCAGATTTACCGTGAGGCTTTTCATAGGAAGCTAAATTTTCCTAAAGGAGTAATGATTTTGTGTTGTATGGCAGCTCTAGTAGTAAAATAGTTTGAATTTATAGATGGCCCTATAAATACTGCAAAATATAAAAAAGAACGAAAACAAACAAATATCATAAAATTAAATGTTGGCGAGAGTTACATATTTCTTCAGCTAGAATGGCCTGTCATATGACCAAAACCACAAACAGCAGTTTAAATACCACAGCTAAATGTTTTTTCTTGGCCATCTAATAATGTTAAGCTTGATGTCATTGAAGCAGTATGACATAAAATTAAATAAACATCAAGTAACAACCCCCAACAGATATTACCTGACAAGGGGAGGGCACGACATAGGAAATTCATTTGAGGATGAGACTCCGTGCAATTTTAGTACTTCTTTACGGTGTTCAATCCTTAAAATAGTAGCGCCGAATGGCCAGCCACCTTTGAGAAAAAACGCCTTTAAAAATTCGTGCTCACCTTATATACTAGCAAGGATTTCACTCCCTTAGGAACATAATAGCATAGGTGGCTACATACCCGCATATCGCGTGGACGTTCTGGGTTCGAGTCTCGCGCTAGGGAACTTTTTTTTCTTTTTTTTTATTAAATTCTTTTAACAATTAAATTGTTTCGAACAATTTCTTAAGAAATATTAAATGATATTTTAATTATCGTAATTATTTTACTTTTTAGAATATAAAATAAATATAAGTAATAATAATAATGTTTATTAATAGTTATATCAAGTAAAAAAATTTAGATTGTGTTATGATTTCACTTTATTTTACATATATTTTTTATTACAAACAGCAACCAGAATGATAATTATCATAAAAACATTTGAAACAATAAATTTTTTAACATCTAGCACAATTAATAAAAGCGGAATTATTGCAAGAACAATGTTCTTTCAGAAGTTCCGTTGGAAAACAAACATCATTTACATTCAAGAAAATGTCTCGATCTTCAGAAAGTTTAGCTGCGTACTAAGCATAACGTATCATTTTATTGAAAATTGGCGATGACAACTGATGATGAACAATTGATTGAATTTCAATGCAGTCTTCTCGTGAATTTATCTCCCGATTCTGTTCAATTAAATATGCTGAATTTTGTAAATGCTTAATTAAATTTTTTACTTGTCTATAAAAATAAATGTCACAAGGTTGAACAATAGGCGTACATTTGGGAGGAATAGCTTTAAGCGTACAAGTAGGTAGTTCATTGTCATCTTGAAAAATTTCATCATAAATTTCAGGTTTAGTTTGACCTCCCCAAGAGTCAATGAGTAAAAGAAAATTTTCTTTTCCAACGTAAGGTTTCAAACAACCTTGAATAAAGTCAATATATAATCCTGTTGTCAGTTTTCCGGACTTTGAAGATGTTACTATAACATTTTTATATTTTTGTACATATTCATCCACTGTTTTTTGAACTCTTGGGCCAAATTTGCCGGTTGGTTCTTGAAGACATACAAATACTTGAGGCAATAATTTTCCTGACAAAGTAAGAGCATATTGTGCTGTATATGAATGTGTAACTTTATTCATATCTTGTCGCTTAACAAATACAGTTTTGCTTCCTTGTTCTGCAAGAGTCCTGCTGAAAGTAGACTGGTACTGGTGACCTTAAAACAAAAATAGTTTAATTGTAAGTTTACAATTTAAAATCAAGCATAATTTGAAGATTCGTTTTATCAACATACCTGTCTGGTCAGTGTTAATGACGAAATCTTTGTCAAATTTCGGTATCAGTTGTATCGCCTGTGTCCGAAAAGTTTCTGCAGACTTCAAAATTTCTTTTAAAGTTGCTGCTTCTTTTTGCGAAATGTATTTCGTTATTTTCCGTTGACGTATTTTATGTGCTTTTTTGGATTTTTTGACCCATCTTTCAGAAGCTTTAAATTCCAAATCTTTAAATTGCCCAGCAGCAAATAAAGGCCATTGCTGTAAATTCTTGGTAGTTACTTGCTGATAATTTGTCTTGCTTCAACAAAACGATCATAAGTCCAAGAATCAATCAGGGCATATTTATCAAATTTATTTCCTCCGTTTTTGACGTCTTCTTTCCATCTGGATAAATACTCTTTTTTTCTCAAGCGACCACATCCTCTACTTTGCAATGTTTTTATGCTCCATGTGGGATGTTTTTTCGCCAAGTTAATGATTTTTATTTTATAATCTAGAGGGATATGCTCTATTTCTCTAGTTTTTTTCTTCAGGTTCATATTCCTCAGATGAGGAATCAACTTCACTTGGTTCGAAAACTACTTCATCACATGTTAACATGTATGAGTTCCTCGTCGCTTATCATACTTTTTTCAGCCAACATGTCGACAGTATGGTTGAAAATTTCCTCACTCATCAACACAGCGTCATAAGACATGGAGCTCGAGCATTTCCAAAAAAATCAAATTATTTTCTTTAAGTAATGTTTTAAAATGCTCAACTGCATCTGTTAACTTCATCTTTGAATGTTCACTGTATAAAGATTCTTTAAAAAGCGCGTCTTTTACACTAACATCTTTATTTTCAGACATTTTGATAATATAATATTCAAGTTTATTTTTTTTGTATTTAATACACCCAAAATAAATGATCACGAAACACTATGAACACTGCGAAATCCAGGTATAAACTGACAGGTCGGTCTACAAGTTATAAGATATCGTGTGTACAAAAAGTTTTCTAACCTAGTGTGCTGCTGTCATTTTTTGACATATTTACGTACGGTCCTTACTTGATCGACAGATAGGTGAACGAACATAACCATACATAAATATTTTATTGATTTGATGTTATAATGGAAAAAACATCACCAATCATGAATAGATCTTTTCTATTCCTGAGCGTACTCCAAAATGTTTATGTCAAGGTTAAATGTCAATTTGATGAGTACGAAGAGACATACGTGAAAATGTCAAAAAATGACAGCAGCACACTAGATTAGAAAACTTTTGTAGGCTTGATATATAACAGTGATAAAGCTATTGAAAAATAGTATACAATAGTGTAGTAAGCAAAATCTATTCTCCTGGTGGTCTCTTATTCTATGGAGGCATTCTTTAAATTCAATAGAAAAACAACTGCAGTCCCATGAATATTGCACATAGTTGGTCAAAACCGGTTTTGTAAAATCCAGGATTAAATTTTATTACATTTTACGTGGAATAATTGAAATTTAATTAGATTTTATTGATACAAGAAATCTGAGTTACTATTTATAATTATCATAGCTATTAGTAATTGTGTATGCCAAAAATATAATATAATATTTATTAAAAAATCGCAAAAAAACACTTTACTATTTTAATAATAAAAATAATGTTAAGAAATTTTTTTTTATAAAAAAAACATAAGTTACCGGGTGTGAGACTCGAACCCATAGCATCCAGCCATAAGCAGGTGCGTAGCCAGGTAGGCTATTACGTTGCTTGCACGGCAAAATCCTTAGTAGTATATAAGATAAATTTAATACTTTAAAGATTTTTTTTCTCCGAGTTGGTTGGCCATTTGGCGCTATTTCTTTAAGGGTTGAATACCTCAAAGGCGGACTACAATTACACGAAATCGCATCCTCAAATCAATTTCCCATGTCACGCCCTCTCCTTGTGAGACGTAAGGTCCAAATACAGTACAACTGAAATGGATTTATTTCTGGACATATTAAATTATTAGCCATTTCTGTGCCAAATCGTATTCGTGTGTTTCTAAAGTTTTACGATAATGACATTAAATTTAAAAATAAAAGTTCGAATTGTGCCCCAATATTTAGTTGGTACACAAAATAAACATCTTTTCTGTTAATTATTGATGATAAAGACAGTATTTTGTGTTGCTAATTAGGAAAATTTATTTATTGTAAATTATTTAATAGCCTAACATTTAAAAACAATGGAAACAAAAAAACTGCCAAAAAACTGAATTATAGATATATTTTACTTTATCCCAATATGAGGGTCCGCCGTTAGTGAGTGGACAGAGAATATCTTCTAAGTCTAAAGAGATATCAAAATGAAATTTTGCCCCGTGAAAGCACATTTTAAAATTATTTTTATTTTATTTTACCAGTCATATACAGAGTTTTGTTTTTTAAAACACTCTTTGCATATTTGGATAGTTCTATAAAAATGCCGCAGAATAATATCGGGTTTATAGGGGTTTTGATGGGACATTTTCCTAATAGAGTATCATAAATCCGGAGACATGACTCCGATGCAGTCATTTATGAACACTCAGTATAAACCAATTTGCGACAAAACCAATCATTGATATTCTTTTAGTTTTATATACCATAAAAATATTCTCTTATAAATCTTTAGTTGTACATAGTGATGGAGGTTTGCAAATACAAAAAAATACAAAAAAATTTTAAATGGATTAGCCTGTTTTTTTATCTAGCATAAAAAGAAGTTACAATTACCTTTTTAACAATATTACATTATGTTGGGTAACTTTTTTCATGCAAATGAACTTTCCATTTAAAATTATTTAGTAGTTATTGGATTTACAAAACTGGATTACTCTATATAACTAGAGATTGTACGATGACATTTGTTGGGTTTATAAAAACTAAAGACTATCAATAATTGCTTATGTCGCAAATTGGTTAATATTACATCGTACTGAGTGTCCTCAAATGGCTTCATCAAGTCCTGTCTTCGGATTTAGAAGCCTCTACTTGGAAAATAACCCATCGAAACCCTCATAAAACTTACATTTTTGTGCTGCATTTTTATGGGGCTATTTAAATTTGTAAGAATGTACTTGTTTAAAAAACCAAGTTTATGTCAACACTCTGTATATGATCAGTACAATAAAATGAAAATAAATTTAAAATCTGCCCCCTGTAGATGTACGTTATTGGACAAAATTTCACTTTAATACCTCTTCAGACTTCCTAAAGTTTATACGTAAACGTCTCTCTGAATTACTTATGTTTATTTAATTGTTAATTTTTTGGGCACCCAGTAATATATTCGCTCAGTTTTGATTATTATTTACGAAGTTTAATAATTTGTTTTTATTTTAATATTATTACTACTATTTATTTAATTATGAATAATTACAAGTGATCCTAGTGATTACCAAAAACTGAAAAATGGAAAAAAAAATAATTTAAAGTATAATTTGCCTGAAACCTATCAAAAGAAACTCCACGTAATATGGTATTGCTAAAAAGTTAATTCTAGCGCCTTTTTATATTAGGTAATAAAAATAGGCCATTGCATTTATAATTTTGTTGAAATTTTTGGATTTTCAAACGTTTATCACTCTGTATAACTAAAAAATATAAAACAATATTTTAATGGTCTGTAAAAACTAAAAACCAATCAATGATTGTTTATGTCGCAAATTGGACATCATACTGACTGTTTACAAATGGCTGGGTGGGAGTCCTGTCTACGGATTTATGATCCTCTTTTAGGAAAACGACCCATCAAAATTCTAAAACCCCATATTTTTTGCTTCAAATTTCTAGGGCTATCCAAATATGCAAAAATAAACAAGGTGTTTTGTTAAAAAAGAGTAAGTTTATATCAACACTGTGCAAAAAATAAAAATTATTTTTAAATTTGCTTCCCATAGATGTACGCTACTGCACAAAGTTTCATGTTGATATCTTCTCAGACTTAGGAGCTCCGTCCACATATTAATGGTGGACCTTGTACTGTTGTTAGGACACATACGGTGTATCGAGGAATTGCAAATGAAGGAACAGTTAAAACATTTGTAGATAAAATTGCTTCCACGTATTTTATAATTAAACTCACATAAATTAAGATTGTTAAAAAGCATGTTAAAATTATTGTAATGAAATGTGACGGCAAAAATGAAACGCAATTAAACAATTTATAGTGAAATTTTGACAATTTATTTGATTACATATCGGAGTATTACTTTGACCCATGCAAAGGGAAATTCATTTTCCATATAGTTACCGAAAGCTGTGTTATTCGTCTTTGTTCAGAACAAAACGAACACACTCATATTTTCATTTTCCGTCGGTCTACCTATATTAAGTGGATAGCCAAATTACGCTAACGTAAAATAATAACTTCAAAAATAAAATTTTAACTATAATTCTATGTTTATTGTAGACCACAAGCGTCGACCATGGTTTGCTCTATTGTCGACAAAAGCATATATATTTTTTTGTTTTTTAATAAAATACGATCATTTAACTAGTAAAAAAGTTCCCAATTTTAGGTAGAGCACTGTCCCGTTGTCCTCCCCTTGGAAGTCGCCACTGAAGCTGAACTAGCTGAAAATTTGTTTGTTTCTTTATATTTAATATAAACTACTGGTATTGCGGTCATGCATTTGATAAATTAGCACATACAGTCATGAAGTAATTTACGTAAAGCTAAAATATCTAGCTGTACCAAGGTCACAATGTTTTCGATCCAATACCTACGAATGGCATTTATTCGTTACAAAATAGCTTGACTACAATTTCCTGGGGTTTTATATGCCTACTTACTTTCTAAGAAATTTTCATGTTTTGAGGCAATTACTTTGCTGTTCTCTTGATTAAATTAATCCAAATTATGAACATGAATTCACTCCACCTTCTGAGTGATTAATTTAAATGTAATTTAAGCAACTTAATTTTTCTCTGATGACTATTTATTGTGCTCCGTACTATATTAAAGACAGTTTATGAGTAACATCCTTCGAGTTTTTTTTAAGGAACAAGTTTTTATCACAACAATTTATCAAAAACCTATTTACGCTATCCACCATAAGTTAAAATATTAGTCTCATCGACCCGCTTAATCTGATTTGCAAGTTGTTTTTTATAGGTGAAGGGACATAAATAATTTCTATTCCAGCCCCACATTGCACGTAACACACATATATATTTTTATTTTTACTGCGCTGATGTAATGCAGAATCGCTTAAATTTTTTATAACGGCTTACTGTTAAAGTATGTTAAATAGGGTTGAAATGTAAGACGAATACTGCTACTGTGCCACATTCATACTGCTACTTCATTATGTAAATAGATGCACAGTTTTAACGTCAATAATATAAATTATTCTATTTGCATTTGAAAGATATTTGCTTTACAAGCACGTCAGGAACTGGCGTATAATTTATTTAGATACTATAGCTATCTTTCAAATTAAAACTAAACTATTTGTTAAAATGATAAAAACATAGAATGCTTCATATTACGTATTTGAAATTAATCTTCTCCATATTCACAAAACTCATCTATCAGAATTTGCCAGAACGCATATTCATTGGGATATCGAGAATTGGAAAATTGTTTTATTCACTGATGAGACTAGAATACAATTATGGAAGCCAGATGAACGATATTACGTCTATAGAAGAGTTGGAGAACGATATAACAACTGCAATCTCATACAGACTGTTAGTTTTGAAGGTAGCGGCATAATGCCTTGGGAAGACATAAGTTGGGAGGGACGCACCGAACTCGTGGAAGTCATTGGACGAATGACCAGTGAGTGGTATATTAAAAACATTCTCCAAAACCACGTTTTGCCATATATGGGTCACATTGGATACGACAGGTTCGTATTTATGCACGATAACGCTCGACCACACGCAGCTGGCATAGTGACTAATTACGTTGATACAGTGCAGATTCAAAAATTAGATTGGTCGCCATATAGCCCAGACTTAAATCCTATTAAACACTTGTGGGATCAACTAAAACGCCGTATACGACAAAGAAATCCTGTTCCAAATACTCTAGAAGAACTTCGACTTGCAGCACAATATGAATGGAACGCAATTCCTCAAGATTTTATTCAAACTCTAATTAGTAGCAAGTTGAGAAGGATGCAAGCAGCAATTAGACCTCGAGGTGGGAATACTTGTTATTAACTATGCTTTATTATTCAAATCAAAAAGAGAGTATTTGCTTATTTAAGTAACATTCAAGTTAAAAATAATTATCCTTAATTTTCATATTACTTAGCATAATTTTTTTTTACTACTTTCTATTGATAAAGACTTTAATATTCACCACTAAAAATGTGTAAAATAAACTATTATTTCTTCTATAACGCGTTTCTTTCGGTAACATTTACTAATAACTTTAAAAAATGCGAAAATTTAAATATTCGATAACTTTGTCCATGAGTGTATCAAGATACACATGCGTACTAAATTTTAATTTTTTATTTTTTGTCATTTAAAAGGTATTCAACAAATATAAACTTATTATAAAAATCAAGGAATCTGATCCAACTCAATAATCTTTCTTCAATAAATATTCAAAATGTTGTCCATTTTCTAACTGACAATACGCTAAACGGAACTGAAACTAGGTTTGAACATTTCTAATTACTTCGGGGGAAATTAGCCTACACTCATATCTTATTCGTCCTTTCAACTCCTCAATATTTGCAGGTTTGGTTTTAAAACCTTTGCTCTTCAAATACCTTCATAAGAAATAGTTCACAGATGTTAAGTCTAGAGCCCTGGCTGGCGTTCAAAAGATCCTCTTCTACCAATCCATCTGTCTGAAAATACATCATCCAGATACTCACGGACAGGTCTTGCAAAATGAGGAGGGGCATTGTCTTGTTGAAACCAGATGTTCCTATTCGGGACATCAGCTTCGACCGGATGAGGAAACAAAATAGCTAAATCGCGAATTACCTCTTCCTCCAAGAATTCTAAATATTCTACTCCATTGAGATTTCCTTGGAAGAAAATTGACACTTTAACTCGATTACCAATAATCCCTGCCCAAACATTGACTTTCTCTGGATGTTGAGTGTGGCCTTCCCCAATCCAGTGTGGGTTGTTGTCTGCCCAGTAATGACAATTTTGACGATTTAGTTCACCATTTAACATCAAAGTTGATGCATCTGACAACAGGATATTTTCTATGCTTAGAACATTTCTGTCCAGTAGATCCATCATTTGTTTACAAAGATTTTATGGAGGATTGTCATTTTGTAAGGATGAAATTTTTGCATTTTCGGAATTCTTGCAACTGAAGACTGGCTAATTTCGAGTTCCCTACCTCGCTGACTAGTGGGGACCTGAGAATTTTCTTGGACAGGGAGAAATCCATTAATTTTGACATTTTCATTTTGCGCATTCTAACGGGGATTACTTGTTTTTCTTAAATGCCCATTTTCCCGAAACTGTTTTTCAGTCTTGCTTAAGGTACTGTGATGAGCAACCAGCCGGTTGTGACCATAACCAGTGATTATATATATTTTTTCAAAATTGTCGAATTTTGCTCATCGTTAAAAATTTTTCGAAGAATAATTTAATTTCGATTTTGGACCCAATTTGTCTACGTTGTGTTTAAAATTATTTTATTCCAATACATTGTAACCCCAGCTCGTAGAGTCGACAGGGAAGTGTTATCAAATTCAAACAACAATTGACCTCAACGTTTTATTACAATAGGTCAACAAATAAATCAACAAAATTTCAAGTTTGTGATTTTCAAGTGTTTTTAAATATAATACAAGTGAACCTGTTCGTTTCAACTTGTTTAAATTTGCTGGACACAGATCTGAGAGAAATATTTCTTTAGAAAATTAAGAGAATTCATTAAGCACAAATAATCTGACATTCTTTGTCTAACTCTTTCTCTCGTATATGGTGCGTCGGTTATAAATTTCCCAAAGTTTATTTTAACCCTAATAATCGCAATGCTTTCCCCAGCTGGGCCATTTAGTTTGTACTCGAAGGTTTTCAAACCAAATGCAGCTAACTTTGTACCTGATTATCGGTGGGCGTTCGCTGGTTAGTTTGTACACAGAGGTTCTCAAACTATTTTCAGGTGTCTGTTTTTTTTCCCCCAATTCTTTGTGTTTTGGTCGCTTCTTAATTCAAGCATACTTCACATAGCATACAGTTTTTTTTTGTCGAAGCTTTGAGCTAACAATATCCGAAGGATAATGCTACGAGAAAATGGAGCTCAAGCTTGGAAATGAAGTTGTGATTTATCGTAATAAATCAAATTTATAAATGTTGATTCAATCTTACAGATCTCTCTCTTTCTTTCTTTCCTTTGTTAACTTGTTCCTTTGTTTGTTTTTCTGTTTTTCTCATACCAAACTCAATCACTCGAACTCAAACCAGTGTCATAAAATAGACTAGAAATATTGTTCAAATTTCATAGAAATTTTCTGAGCGGAATTTTCCCTTCTAACCACTACATCTACTTCTACAGCTACTAATCTAATAGAAGGGCGTCTTTCTGGCTTAGAAAGTGGCTAAGCCTGACTCAGCACAAAACATTGAAATTAAGTTAGAAACTGGCAAGAAGTTCTCATTTATTTCGTCAAAACATCTCCCTAACGAGAGCTGATGCTGATACTGCTCGTCCACTTACGTTAGTACTCCCCATTTGTCAACAGATCTATAAGGCTCTCTTTGGGCCAGGTTGTCTTGTCCTATATTTTTGGAATTCAAGCAACCTACGAAGGAGAATCTGCGAATGAGGTAGCACTAGGTGAATACACCAAAACAAGAACTAGGTAAGAGCTCATTGTGGCTTATGCTTCTAGGATGTTAAGGTGTACAATGCCCACGTTTCTAGAACTTGCAGAACATCATCAGTAAAACCCAAATATATGTGTCTGCTGCCAGTTGCCGGACCTTTGTGGTGATGGGTATAAATTATTTTGGAACCCCTGGAAGCTCAGCTTCCAACAGCAGAACACTAACATCGACCTTAAGGAAATGAAAATGTTTGTATGAAGCGAATGCGCTTTATTTCGTTTTCGTTTTCTTGTCTTTGTATTTTTTATTTTGTTTTATTTTTGTTTCCCTTTTTGTTTTACTGAGACTGGTAGTTGCACCAGTCAGCGGTAGGGTTCTTGGCCCAATAATAATTTTCTAACAACGACTTTCTCATTCATTCGGTTTGTTGTGGAAGTTTTAAATTCCTTTATCTTTTTTTTTGTGTACGCCTCCCAACCCCATATTGATCAAAGTTAGGAACAAGTATTTTCTCAAATTTTTGGAAAAGTTAATTAAGTCATATAAGAGCGAAAAACCATCAAATAAAATCATGGGACAATTTTAAAATTTACTTGCCTATTTATCCCGTAGCAAACATCACATAAATAGCACTCGAACTTCACGTTGAACAGAAATTGGTTTTTTTCTGTGTTCATTTACGTTGATTAGCACAAACAGAAGCAGTTTTTAAAACTCCCGTATTTCGTACTCGTTTGCATAACTAGTTTCATCGAAGTTTACTATTTGACTATAATTTTTAAACTAATTTCATCGAAGTTTCGTTCTTGACTCTAATTTTAAAACTAGTTTCATCGAAGTTTTGTTCTTGACTATCTTTAACTTCTTTACGGTGCTTTTAGTTTTTCTTCCCCTACCCTTAACTTCTGGGGACCGAAAGATATCCTCTGTATCTCGCTAAAGGGCACGAGAATGCAGAATTTCTACTAATTTAAATACTTCTAATCCAAATTAGCCCTTAAATCAATTTTGAAAAGGATTCTTAAAGTGCAAATCAAACTGCAAACCCATTTTGAATGATGTCGTCCCTTTATCTTGCAAGTTTTACTTCGATAATTGAAATTTAAATAACTTACAATTGTACATGTTTATAAGGGCGTTTTTTGAACGTAAAATTTCTCCAGTCTACCACCACATGGTCTTGCTGAGATATTTGCTACGGTCGACGTTATCGGCACTTTTACCCTTATTTATTACTCTACTTTTCAGCGGTTCTTCAAAACTAACATGTTAATTTACTCAGTTTAGGTATCTGTGCTTGAAACAAACCAGGCCTAACAAATAACCCTTATCTAATTTGTGAACGCTAAGAAATCTGTTTCTCACGCGAAACGCTGTGACAAAAATTTTTAATGATACCAGTATTTGTAGATTTAATATTACCAAGAAAATATTGAATAAAATTCAATTAAATAAAACAAACGAGGAAGTAGAACAGTTTAGCAGAACTCGACTCACCACAGTACTTTGAGATATGGGTGGCAAATCTGGATACTCGTCTCTGAATAAACGAATAACTTTATTTTGTGTTCTTGTTCTATCTCCGTAGCCAATCATTTTTAAAATTTTAAGCTTGTGGGTTTCAGTTAAGTACGGTATTTTGGTCGATTTTGTAATAAACGACCAACTAATACCCTCTTCGATCCATATGATACTCCTCTTTTTTATCAGTTTTTATTAACTTTCCATATAAGATTGTTATAAGACGTCAACCCAGTTTGACCAAAAATGTCAAACGAATATCTTCTGATACGCGATTTTTAATGTTTATGAAAATTGTATTGAATTGAATCAGATTCTTGATTTTTCGAATTATTTACTAAATTTGTAAATCTCTTCTAAATGACAAGGAATACAAAATTGAAATTTGTTGCGCATGTGTAACTTGATATACCCTTTAAGAATAGTCAAGAAAAAATTAGGATTGTCTTTTAAAAAAATTGTCAATGACGTTATATCTTAAATTTGGGACATGCTGTATAAAATTTTCCTACGTCCAAAAGAGCGCAAATCAAAATATCATTCGATGTGTCCGAGCATATCTTTGAAAAAAAAGCTGTCCTTGATTTACTGAATTTATTCCAAGTTACATACTAGCACTGTATATTAAGTATCACGTAACATGTGGCAACAAGTTAGCTTTTCTGCTTTGTTGTTAAGAATTTTATGTTAAAGTGGCTGCTTCGTAGATCTTTTTATTATTTATGGGTTTTTTATCAGGTTTTTAAAAATATTATAACAGTTATTTGCCGGTAAGATCCCTGACATCAGTGTCTAATGATTTGTCTTTACTTGAGCTTAAATTAAGTTTTGTTTTCATTTATTAGAAACTTTGAACTTTCAACTTCTGTCTACATTTCTAAAGCATCCATTTTCCTAAAAATGGCTATTTAATCTGTTTTAATAGGAACAACTTTTAACATGTAGAGGTAGAAAATGATTGTAAAACATCAGATATAGATTGTCTTCTTGATCCAAAAACCCCTAAGTAGTTAACAGGTTTTATCGCAATCTTTAGAGCTCTATGTAGATTAGATAATGTTTGAATGTCAAATTTTGTTAAAATTGTTGAAAATTTAATTATGCCATAAAATAAATAATTATTTTGAGAAATTGTAATTAATTATAGAAAAAATAATGTAAACGATTGTTAATTTAAATGTAAACAATTTCTATTTAATGATTAACGAAATATTGAGGCTTTTGTTACTGGTGCCTACAGTTTGATAGACTTGCTTGACTTGTGAGTTAAACTATATTCTCTTTCCCATTTTCTAGAATAGTACGTACATATTTCCTTTTCATGTCTCTTTTGCTAGCTTTTTTGAGTCAAAAATGCTAGGAGCCTTTTTTTTTCTAGTGGGAGAGTGTATTGCAATTTTAAAGTGTACTGAAGTATTAAGAACCCCTAATATTCTGTGTTACCAATGAATGTGCCATCGACGGCGATATTTCGCTGGTTTCATAAAACGATCGCCTCGTTGCCAGAATGTGGTGATGTCAATGTTTCGGATATTTGTTGTCATTAATCGAGCCACTGATCGTAATGTGTAACAACTTTTTGTCTGTTTCCACGCGTCCCACAGCCATCACTTTTTGAGGATTCGTGTCCATTGAAAATCTCGTAAAATATTTTGAATTTTCGGGATATGATGGTTTATTGAGGACAGTCGTTATCATAATGGAGCTGTACCCCCCAAATGTATTGGACGTAATTATCACACTTTCATCCGTGTTGTTGACGATCGTGTTCTCCTTATTTCAACGTCAAAATGCGTTTATAAATACCACCGAATGGCGCTTAGAGCGTGATTCCTTATTTTGTGTTTTTTACTATGGAATAGATCACAAGACTAGGATACCACATTATCCTACCTTAGATATATTAAATTATAGTTGCTTTTCAAATTTACCTTGCTGATATTTCAATAGCTTTTGTATTGATATTTTTTAAATCTTAATAGTTTTCGAAATCTCTTAGTATTTCCTCGTATTATTCGCGTTTCCTCCTCATTGTGCTGTTAGTCTCTTTCTAAAGTTTCGTCTTGTAATAATGAAGTTGAGTTTCTCAACTTTTGTAAAGTAAGTTCATAAAGTGTGATGAAACAGTCAAATATTAGTCCCGTAAATGCTTTGGTAGTTTCCAGTCTAGGAAGGTAAGTATCGGTCTCAAAAAACCTGGCGCATGTTTCATCGGAATAATGCAGTCGTCATTTGCAGTCTCCATTATTTTACCAGAGAGCTACAAATTTCAGAGCAGGTCATTTAGTTTCGAACACTTTATGGAATCTGGTATCCTATTGTTTCCTGAACTTG
Organism: Dastarcus helophoroides; assembly: GCA_028583605.1. Classification (NCBI taxonomy): domain Eukaryota; kingdom Metazoa; phylum Arthropoda; class Insecta; order Coleoptera; family Bothrideridae; genus Dastarcus; species Dastarcus helophoroides. The sequence continues at coordinate 5,612,757 of CM053326.1, forward strand.
CGCAACTTACAATTAGTGAAGTAGGTTACCATTGGGCGACGAAACTCAGCCTGCAACATATAAGATCCCATTTTCTCGGCTAGCTTCTAGCCGGCAGAATTAAAGAATTTTTCTGGTGACACTAATGTTTTACTAATTTTTACTAGGGAAGAACGCATAAATAATTTTTATTGAATAGAGGGCAATTTCGTTCTGTTAATCTCATTAGCTCATTAGCGTCTGCCACTAAATATGCAAGATTTCTATTCAACTCGGGGCAGCAACTTATTTTTCTACCAATTAATTTTTAATATTGTCCAGAAACTTATACCTTGGTAAAGAATAAAAAAAATAATTAATAACTAACATTTACACTTCAGGCAGGTAAAGATAGGAGAGCGTTGTTAATAAGTTTTATGAATTACGAAATAAGTCCACATATTAAACCTTGAAAGTGTTAAATCAGGGAACTATTTGCTTGTTAAAACATGAAATTTGAAAAATGTTTTGTTAGTTATTTGAACCAAGAAATTGTATATTAGGAATGGTAAAGATCTAATGCATCTTTAATTTTTATTTTGTTAAGTTTTCAAAAACGATCATTAGCAGGTACATATTGTATAAGCATTTTCAAAGGATTACTTGTTCAAAACAATCAAGTTGACCCGTGTCTTTTTTCCTGAAGAAGCCCCTACGATGGTGGGCGAAACGTCGAACACTTTTAGTAGTTCTTTGACACGGTGCAAGTCCCGGAAGAAGTATATCCTGTACTGACTCTGGCCGTGGAAGCCTTCCTTATCATATTCAGATTAGTCAAAGATCTTACATGCAGCTTCTTCAGTGAAAGTCTAAGCCTATATCTAAATGTTTGCCTTTCCAAAATCTTATCTTTAAAGAAAACTTATCTGTAAAGAAAGGCGAAAATTGGACACCCACATCGATATATTTCTCTTTTTCTGTAGAAGAACAACATTAGTTATATTTCTTTTCTGGAAGAGTGGTCCACGTACTCTAAATCGCGCAACATTTTTCCAATTTGTGTACCCCTTACTGACCTTAAGATTTCCATGCTGCTTATTATTACTTTGAATGCATTGTAGATGGCCTTATGATTTATCATGTTTGTAAAATACATTGTTGATCAAGCTCTTGACAATATTTTTTAAATAATTAATTACACTACACGATGGACTGTTATTGTTCGGAAACATTATGTTTATTAATCTAACCTACATAACTAGTACTAATAAACATAATTAATTATAATTATTTATAATTTTAAAACATATCATAATTATCAATTCTTTTATGTTATTGGCGAAATGTTATCCCTATTTGCTGAGTTTGTTCATGACAATGTCAGCAAAAAGCCTATGTAACCAAATGTTTTTGAGGAAAATCCTCAAACAATAATTTAATGGAAAGCTTGGAGCTAACGACGACGGTATGCACTTTCATCAACTGCGAACAAACACGACTGCATCAGAGCAAATACATCTCGCCCATGAGAACCACGAAGTGGTTCTAGCCGCATAATCAGCGCGTGCAATTAACAGAATATCCACATGGGTGGTGTGCAGATGAGCATTCCCTGTGTGACACTATCGGCCTCACTTCCGTTAGATTTAAAATAGCACCGAAACATCTCACGTAAGCAGGTTTTCCATGAGATAGACCGCCGTTTGTCCGTACGGATAACTGCAGCGTCATGGGATTGCAGTTCATTTGGAAATCCATGAAGCACAACGGGACTCATCACCGCGCTTTAAACGGGGGTAAAATAAAGGATCGTTTAGATTAACGCCGCCGCTCATTTTGCCAATTTGTCAACTAATTTTCACCACCACCAAAGACAAAATTGCCGCTTCTTTGCAAAATATTTAATTATCATCGATCTTTTGAAATTAAAGCATGCCCAATTTGAGATATTTATTATTAAAACTATTTCGATAAACAACATTTGAAAATAAAGAAGGTCTTTTTTAATAAAAGTTAATACGATACCATTGTTTTTACAATTGCTATCTCTTTGGTTGTTCGCAAGTAACTATGAACGGATAAATCATTTACCAAAAAATACCTGCAGTATTTTGCTGAATAGAATTCATGCTAATTTTTCCATTCCACTTGTGCAGCAGATATATTAAAATGTGTAAAAATTTATCACACAAAAGTAAGTTCATCTCTAATATCTTGGCTATCGAAATGCGCTAGAGTAACTTTTGTTGTGTTTCTTAATCTTTCTTAGTTTCAGGGGACAAGATTTGTATTTCAATTTTTGAAGATAATCAAGGACCAGTCCATTCCACCAAAAAAAAATAACTATCGTTATCTAGCATGATCTATTTATCAGTGAATTGCAAATAGCTTCACAAAGTAATGTCTATGCAGATCATGACTTACATTACGATCTGAAAAAACTCTAGTGCACACATTGCAAGATTTATTAAATACCTATTTTGGGAACCAAAGAACGATTTTAATTTTATACGATTTCGTCAGCTTGATACAACCAATACCTCTAAAAATAATAAAAACAAATATTACAAATTCTGATATGAGTTAAAGTGAAAACTTAAAAAGGAGAAACCAAAGTTATTCTATTTTAAATTTCTCACAATTTCGATTTTATGCTAGAAATTTTTAAATTCAAAAATTTCAAACTTTTTTTATCAATATTTTAATGATTTATTTTATATTAAATGTTAAAGTTGTTTTCGAAAATTTCGACTGAACTCAAAATTTAGGTTTTTAGAAATCTTGACCGGTCCTGCAAATTCTTCGACTCTTATACTGCTTTTTCTAGAAAAGTTTGAATTATTAATTTTGGTCTTAAAAATCGATTTGTTTTTTACTTTTTTAACATTTGAAGTTTAAATTCAGTTTTCAAATTTAAATCAAAAATGCTTTAAATTAGAAACTTTTTGTTATAGATGTTTAGTTTACTATTTTAATTCCTACTTTTTTAAAAGATCCCCTGAGTAGTAACCTTAAAATAAATATATTTATAAAATATGAATTTTTAATTTCAAATTTGGAATTGAATCTTGATCTGCATTTGAAAATATGTGAAAATATCATCATATTTGGATTATAATTTCTCTTATTTGATTTAGGCTTTTTGTTTAATATTAATATGAGATGTGGCTAAAACCCATCCTTAGTTGGCCACCCGGTACCTGAAATTTTGAGTAAATCTGTATGAAACATTATACATAAAATTTATCTAAAATTTATATTTTATAATAATACATGGTTTTATTAAAAAAAAAGTTGAAAATTTTGTCAGATATAACCCCAAGTTTTTATGTCTTGTGAAAAATGTGCATAATGTAAGTGCAGACATCCGTATAAAAGTACATTACGGTAATGTTCATTTCCTAAGTATTCATGTTTTAAGTAATTCTAAATATTTTGAAGCAACCATTCTACCAACTCGTCTGACATTTGAATAAATAGAAATACGTCTCCTGTTACAAATGGCTGTGCGTTCAAATTCAACCCCCTTAAAAATGATGGCCATTATCTAGTAGACAGATCTCGAGCAATCTGACTAATGCAAAAGGCTGAGCTCCTCATACACATCTACTTCGTGAATTTATTTTCCCAGTATGTTTATGAGATCGTGATTTATTTTTCTTGGGATCTTTTTCGTACTTGTCAGATTATAGAATATTTTTTATGTGCTCAAAGTAACACTTTGGATAACAAGTGATAAAGCATTGTTGGAAAGAATCCGATTTAACTTGCCACTGATAAAATCCTCACCGTTGGATTTCTGAATAGCCTGCCAATTTGCTGTATTTTAAAATAAATTTTGCAGTTGAATGAAAATAAAGAATTAATTGTTCAAATTTAGTAATTTTTAATAACTCTTTTACTGTACTATAAAATTTAGACCACTATTTTTTTTCAGAGGTAAACTTTGCTTTCGAAATTATGCATATTTATGTATGAACTTTTTCTGTAAGTAAAGTAAGTTTTTGCATTTACGAATTCAAACTATATGTAAGGCTTTTTCCGTTAATGAACAATTTATTTTCTAATTCTTACCAGCAGTTTTATGGAGTATAGTCATTTCATTAGTTATTTTACACTGTTCGTTTACAGATGTAGAGTTAAATATTCGCGAAATTCAATAAAGTAATAAAATATGGTAAATAAATACTTCCTTGTCAAATACATGTAAATAGGTTCTAAATTAGAAAATGCAAACTTTGAAGACATTTGCTGGAAGTTTGCCCGTGTATCAAAGCACAAACATTATGTAAATTTGAGCATAAAAGTCGTTCGTTAGATTCAGGTCTTTGTAGATCGTTAAAAGAATAAATATTAAGAGACAAGTAGGTTTAAATATTCAATGAAATTTTGAACCTTTTCAAGTACGAAAAAATGAATTATATTTGAATTTCATAAGAAAGGAAGATATTAACTTAAATTTATTCATGCAAGTAATGTGAGTGTGTTTTTGGAAAATAATATTTGAGATTTATAAACCCGAAACTTCACCACCTAATGGCAATTAATGAGGGCATTAAACCATAAAAAAGAATTTATATTTAAATAATTATGTAAACTGCAAAAATATTATGAATGACTTTTTTTAGTTTAAGTAGAACTCACATTTGTATAAAAGGCGATTTTTTTTCTATTAGATGCAGAATGTTTGCAAACTCTTCCTGTAATATTTGCAAGGGTTTAATTTTGTATTAAGTGAAATACTTATTTTTGGCTAATGATTTTTTATTTTTATTTATGATATTTTTTGCTTCTAACTTTGTATTTATTAAATAAAATGTATTGGCTTTCGATGGTTTTATATTCTACATTTACGTTTTATTTATAACAGTTATACTGTCAAAAAATATTAAATCGTTTATAAAACCAAAAGTAATGAAGTTGCGTTCTTTTGGAACTTGAATCTAAATTGAGTATTCAGGATTTCGGTATTGCTAGAGTAAGATAAATGGCCTAAATTCAGACTCCTTTAGGTATTTACATTAAGCTTTATTTAATAATATTAGAAATGAGTGACGCTGATCAACATTAACGAGTTCTGACCAGGTTTTTTACTATAAAAATTCTTTTCAAATGCTGTATGTTATATCTTTTAATAACTATCCCATTATCACCTAATTTCGACAGTAATAATAGTGCAGTTTGTTCCAAAATCAGATACGTCGGTGAACCAGTCATTGGCGAATCAATTAGTTGTGAATGAATTAGCGGCACCTAACCCTAAAGAAAAAAAAAGTCAACATTTGCGTATCAGACTTAGCTATTGGATATAACACACAACCCTCAATCATTATCCAACTTAAAGTCATACATTGACTGTTAAAATGTCAACAATTTTAATAGATTAATACATATCTTTTAGTATTTTGAATCCTTTGTTTTAGTCGAATAAACAAAAATATCTGAATTTAGAACATCTACCTTAATTCAAAAAAAATAGACCCTAACGAAGATTGATTCAGAAATAATTTCTGTCGGAGCGGGAGTGAGCCCGAACACAGTTTTTACTAAATAACTTCAAAACTGTTTGAAGAAAAATCACAAAATTTTGGACGATTACACATGCTTTTTACTTCTAACAATAAGCACAAGACACGTTTCAAAATTTCAATATCAAGAGCATAAGGGTGTTGTGAAAAATTTAACGGTAACTCTTACTTTTATTTTTTGTGAGCCTGTGTTATATTTAATTTACAGTTAATTTTTTAGTTGTTTACCTCTAGTAATAATGTAAAAAAAAACAAAATTTTAGTAATAATTCAAATGTAACTTAAATATTCTATTTGCTATGATAACAATGATAATCATTTTGTTAAAATGTCTCCACCAATATGTAGGCTAGCTTACTTACAAATTGATTCTCTCAACTAATGCCCGTGCATTCAACTTAAATCAAGTAAATAAGTAATGAACTTGTCCCAAGCTTATATTTTTTTTGCTCATATCGCAATAAACTGCGTTCATTTTAAAAGCCAACCTAAAGAGTTTCTGTATTTTCTGTATATTTATTAGCAAATAATATTACGCAAAATAGCTGAGAGCAGCATTGACAGAATTTTTAATTTACAAGAAATAAAATTTTGCAGATGTAAATGTGTTAAGTTACCCAAGAAAATATTTCAAATAAGTAATTCTATTGCAAAATCACCAGAAGTGGCGATTGAAACATCCGAGACATTATTACCTCAGAAAAAAATAGCTAAATCGTTGGTAAAACCAAAAGTGCACACCTCAGAAATTCATTTATATGGCTTACAGGTAAATTTCCGGCTGTTTTCGACATTTTAACCTTAAATTGAAAATTTTTACTTTGAACTACAAATTTCCAAAAAAAATCAAAATATTCTCTTCAAGCTAAACATCCAAATTTACTTTTTTCTCAAAACTATTTCTAACATCAAAGGTACACACACAAAATATTCAGCATCATATTGATTTTCTTATATGACCAATTAGTGACCAAGTCAGTGTACAGGGTGAGCGAAACTCTATGTCTCGGCGCTATTATAAGAAAAGGAAGAACAATAAAAGAGATCTGAAAAAAGATTCTTACATTGAATTGAATAAGATCCGTTTTAGATTCAATTTGCATGTTTTTCCTGATTTGGAAACCAAAGTAATGACGTCATTGAATTTTTTTTTTTTGTGAAACATACCTATATTTTTGCTCATTTAAAGAGTTAAATTTTTTAAACAAATTTTGTGAACAAACAATTGATATGTTTTTTCCTTATAAGGTCATAAGAAAATTTATTGTAAAAAAATGTAAATTCGCAATTGGTACGATTTAATCAAATAGCCTTTGGACACAAATCTATTAAATATTTTTAGGTTTCCTTCCTCATCCTGTCCTTTTCTTTATCTCCTTATTTCATCTACTCTGATTTTTTTCTTCCAATTATTAAAAACAAAGATGATGAATTCTCTTCGTGCAAAAAATTCCGGACCTAAACTACCCTCCTTCATCTACCGTACTTCACATCTCATCAGCTATTAACACTATACAAAGCTCAAGTTAGGCCAACACTAAAATACTATACTCATGTTTGGAGTTCAGCCCCAAAACACACACACACTAGAGCACAGGTGTATAGTTGGTGACTTGTCCCTTTTCTACAAGTACCATCATGGAAGATGGTCGCAGTAACTAATAGGACTGATCCCCCAAGGGCAAGATTCTTGAGGCGTACTAGACAGTCGGAGACAGCAAATTCCTGTGCGGTCCAGCTTGACACAGTGAGGACTTTTGTCTACGGAGAGTCTTTTTTCTATAGAACTTCCAAGTTATGAAATTTGTTACCAAAAGAAATTTTCCCCAAAAATTACAACCTATCCTTTTTTAAGAAGGCAGTTCATCGCCATCTGTCCTTGTTTCCGCATCTTACTCGCATTGCTTTAAAAGCATAATGGGGTTACCTTTTGAGAGTGGATTAAAAAAAATATATGTTTGCGGTATCTCAGAGAGTATTTACCTGCTTTTCTAGGGTTCTTTTAAAATCCCCTATAAACTAATAAATAATACAAGGTGAGTCAGAAACAATGGGCCAACGCAAATGTGGAGATACTAGACACCAAAATATTACGACTGAGCTCAACATGCCTTATACTAATGTGACTTGTTTAAGAGATATAGGGCGTTCAAGGTATAAATTTTATTCTGAAATTTCTTAATAATTGGGAAAGTTTTGGTGCTATAAATTTAATATTTTAGCTTTAGATGACTTAAACTTATTTTAGCTTACTTTAGCTTTACTTTAGCTTTACTTTAGCTTACTTTAGCTTCAGATGACTTAAACAAGAGTACTTTTTCTTTGTAGAATTGATCGTTCTTTTATACTGTCTGCTTGTTCTAAGTGTAACTTAACAGATAAAAAAAAATATGTTTTAATTTACGTAATTTTATATGAATCTAGTGCCCTCAAGAGGCAACATCAATACAAATTGAAAATTCGTAATTTTCACACCGAAAAACATAAAATTTTCAAATATTAAATTTATAGCATTAAAACTTTCTCAATTATTAAAAAATTTCAGAATAAAATTTAAATTTTGAACGCCCTGTCTCTCCTAAACCAGCCACATTGGTATAAGGCATGTTGAGCTCAATCGTAGTATTTTGATTTTTAGTATATGCAGTTTAGCGTTGGCCCATGCTTTTTACTCATCCTGTATATCATTTACGTACAACATTTTTCCAAGTCAAATGGCAACATAACATGTCTGTCAACTATTATTTCAATTACTAACAGATGCCACTATATTTTTATTTTTAATTTATTGCATTTCCAGAGGGTATTTGTCTAAATCGTGTAATTAGAAATTTTTAATAATATTCTTTTTTTACAATAAAATTGTTTATAGCTTTTTAACCAAAAAAGATACCAGATTTTTTTCTTTATAAATTTTTTTAGAAAAAATAGGTCTTTTTAAATATGCAGAAATACAAGTATCTTTCTGAAAAAAAAAGTTTAATGGCGTCATTACTTCGGGTTCCAAATGGACCTTATTCAAACCAATTAAGAACCTTTTTTCTGATTTCTTATATCGTTTTTTCTTTTTTTATAATAGAGCTGACACACCGAGTTTCGCTCACCCTGTACAATTTGTGCAGTTTCTATTTTTATGGTAATTGTTGGAGTATATTTTATTTCGTTATATTCTGCAGTTTTTAGAGTTTCAGATTACATTACTGAACATGATTATAGTTTTAAAGTAAGTGAATCAAACATGTGAGCTTTGACACTTTGCCATCATCGATATAGTCCCTTTTAGGTAAATATGCATTAGAGTAGGCTCTGAACTTCTATTTTTGTAGTGGCAACAGCAAGAGCTAGTAGTATTTACACGTGGTTGACACGCTGTGACATTTCATAATGGTGTTCTGTGTTCTTAACTAACTTGATAACGAAGGCTTCCACGGCCAGAGTCAGTACAGGATATACTTCTGCCGGGATTGGACCGTGTCAAAGAACTACTAAAAGTGTTCAGGCACACTTTTAGTAGTTCTTTGACACGGTCCAATCCCGGAAGAAGTATATCCTGTCTTAACTAACTTAAATGTCATTAAATATTTTGATTTGCTATCAGCTCTTTTAAGAGCGATTTTTGTTAATATTTTATGTTTATTTCTGCTGAAAATTATTCATCTATTAATACAGAACATAAAAGGTTTAAAATATGCATGCAAATACGCAAGTAAAATGCCTAAAATATCCACAAAAAGTGTCAAAATAAGCAACCTTCAAAGATAATGCTGCTAATTATTATTATAGATAAAAATGAAGGGATCTCAAAAAATGAATATTTTTTAATGAAAACACCAAACAGTAGAGTTTGAGGTTACAGCCACATTTTCGAAAAACTCCTGTTTTAAAAGAAAAGATCAAACTTTCGAGAAAAAAAGATAAATTTCGATGAAAAAGTCTAAATTTAACGAACATTGAGGAATTTAATTAAAATGTCTAGACACTGAAATTCTAAAATATCGACATTTTCAGAAAAATAAACTTAAAATAACGGAATTTTTAAAACAAGGTGACACTTCAAAAAAAATGTTCGGACGGCTGACGGTCAAAATTTTTAAAGAAACTCAATTTTAAGAAAAAGTCAAAATTTGGAATAAAATGAAAATTTGATAACGAAGGAAAAGAATCGAAAATTCCGAAAATGACTTATTTCAAGCAAAAAGACGAAACTTTAAGAAAACAGCAGAAATTTCCCACAGAAAGTTAAATTTTGAACAAAAAAAATAGTAACATTTTGAGAATAGTTGTATACTGAAGACGAATTTTGGAAAAAATATAGAAATTTTGGGGAATAGATAAACTTCGAAAAAAAGTTGGGATTTGTATGATCATAAAAGTAGAAACGGAAAGACGATTTTGAAGAAAATGTTGAAATTTTAAGAAAAAGAATTTCAAGGAAAAAATCTTAATTTGCAAAAACAAATTTTGAAGAAAATATCGTCATTTCCAGGAATATTAAATACCGAATTTTGAAATGAGAATGAAAATTTCGAGAAAAGGACAAATTTTAAGGCAATAGTCAAAATATCTGAAAGTTCTGATTCTAGCAGGTAGAACATTTTAAAAAGAATCTAATATTAAAGAAAAAAGTCAAGTCTTGTGAATAATAGCGAAATTAAAATAAAAGACGGAAAGAAAAAAAATCAAATTTTCGAGAAAAAGACGAATTCCGAGAAAAAATTAAAATTTTGCATAGAAAATCAAAAAATAAAAAAAAATTTGAAAAATCTTAAATGCTGAGAAAAAAAGAATTTCAAGGAACAGAATTAAAATTTCTAAAAACAAAAATAAATTATGAAAAAGAATTGAAAAAAAGTTATTACGAGAAAAATATGAAAATTTCAAGGAAAAAGACGAAATCTAGCAGAAATTCCAAATATCTTCAATTTTGTCAAATTTTGAAAACGGTATGTGGTGCCAATTTGGAGACAAAATATGAAATATTGAGATAAACGTGAACATTTTTGGAAAAAGGTTGGAATTTTCAGAAAACTGACTTTAAAAAAATCTCGAAAACTTTTTGAAATTTACAAAGAAAGCTTAGAATTTTTGTCTTTTTAGCAAAATTCACAATTTGAAAGCAAATATTTTTGGAAGTTTCCACTTTTTAATCAAAAGATCGGACACATTTTAAGGAAAAGGCACATTTTAATAACCCTTTCGAAATTTTAATAAACACTTCGAAATTTGCACAAATTCGGATTTTAAAAAAGTGGAAATTTCCAAAAAAGTCCTATTTTAAAAAATGGAAATTTTGAAGAAAATAAACGAAAAGTGGTGGGATAAAATTTCAATATTTTAAAAAGATTAGATATTGATAAAAAAGATATCAAATTCTAATGAAAAACTTAAATTTCAAAATAAAAAGACAAATTTTTCGGAAAAAAAAAGAATTTTGAGAAAAAAGATTAGATATTGATAAAAAAGATATCACATTCTAATAAAAACATAACATTTCAAAATAAAAAGACAAATTTTTCGAAAAAAGAAGAATTTTGAGAAAAAAGTTAATATTTTGAAGAAAGAGTGGTAATTTCTGGAAAAGCTATTTGATTAACTTTAAAGTTTAGATCGACTGCTTTATGTAACTAAGAGGACTAAATGCCCCACTCAGCGCCTATGCTAATAATATATTATAATAATTTATATTACAATAATAATGAATTATTTATTATATTATTAACTTTTTGTTTTGTACAAAAGAACTACAGAATTTGGAAACATTCTGCTGGTTACGAACCTACCCAACTCGATCACTTGCTTGATTCTTTATTTGCTAGGTACTAAAATGAGGTTTGGTCTTTTTTTTTGCAGAAAAGATTAAAATTCTTCTGAACTGTATATTAAAGACCAATGTTTCAGAATTTGTTGCTTGGTTTCTATCTGCAAAAGTCACATAAGACACAACATTTCAGAATAGGGGCAATTTTTCAAAATGTCTTCAAAATTTAGTTAAAATTTTCGCTGGCCTACGTTAAGCAATCCAGAGTTCATTTGACCAATTTTATTCATTAACTGGAAAGGTTTAGTTCCACCCATCGAAAAATATTGTAAATATAGCGAAAATATCCATTATCATTAGATTTTAGGTAAAATATGCAAAACGGTAGAAATAGATTGAACATGCATCGGCATATGCAAGTGCATAAAATCCGATCTCTAATTATTAGAGGCCGGATTTTAAGTAAAATCCCTGATCTTATCTTTTCATCTTTTTCGGAGTTTTTCATGCGTTTATTGCCTAAATTTTAACTTCCCTTGTTTTTTGCCTTTTTATATATGATATAGATCTATTTTCAAAAATTGTCGGGCATATTTATCCTTTTATATGGGTTTTCCCAAGTGCAATTGCAGCACTCCGTTTGAGGCGTCCCGTCGTGCAGAAACTTGGTCTCGTGAGATATGGACATCATATCCGCTTTTTTTTGTAGAAACTACTATTAATCCAGGCAAAGCCGGGAAAAAGGCTAAAATAGATAAAAATAATATAGTAAGTTAGATTTCCAAAATTCTTCGTGCATTAGGTTTCTGATGACCTAAATTTATCGTTATTAATATGACGTCACTCGACCCTTCTTCACACCTGAAATTTGAAAACAACCCCCCAAATTCCTAAAGTAGGAAAAATTAACGCAAATTGCCTCTGAAATGCATCTTGGAAGGTTATTTGCGTGGCTGATCACGAATTCGTGGTTGGTTTTCCCGGAAAACTCATTGCTTGTATGGAGTAAAATTTTTACTCGAAATGGTGTCCTAGAAGTCTTCCGAGTAGCTAATTAGAAATCCAAGAAGATTTCCTGAAAAACTCATTTCCCGGTTGGACAATAATGAAATATTTTTGATATCGTAGTGGGCTTGTAGAATTGTAGAAGTTTGAGATTTTGAGACAACATGATAAACCTTTTTTTTGGAAATTGTATCTCAGAGGGTTTCTTGGGTCACTGATCAAAAATCCGAGGCTTGCTTTTCCGAAAAATTCATTGTCCGGTCAAAAAATCAAGGAAATTCCCCATTTTACGAGTTTGAGACAATATAGTACAATTTTTACTTAAACTGGTGTCCAAAGAGTTTTCGGGGTCGTTGATTAAAAATCCAAGGTCTGTTTTTCGAAAAACTCATTTTCCGGTTGGAAAACCAAGAAAATTGCACTTTAAATATTTTTCAGTAATTTTGAAATAATGAAACTAATTTTTTTATATATTTGTGTATGGAAGGGTTTTTGGGTCGACGATAAAAAATCTGTGTTCTGTTTTTCCGGAAACATCTTCCGGTGGCAAAATCAGGAAAATGTTGGCACATTATTTGTAAAGATACTTAATCAGTTTCAAGATATTTTGAAGATTATTTTAATGTTATTATTTGAAGGTTTCTTTTTTAAAGAAAAAGTAAATTGAAAATTAACGAAAATTTGTTGGAAATGGATTGATGAAAAAATGTCTATACATATTTTATATATTTGCGTCGATAAATTAGGAGGTCTACTTATGTATGTTTCTATATTATTATAACTAAAAATATCTATAATTTTTACCAAAAGATAGAAAATATTTTTTTTTTATTGTTGTTCTTTATTTTTCGACCATACGCCGAGTTTTGCGGAAAAACAGCCCTCGCACTCTTAATGAGCGACCCTGAAAACGCCTAGGACACTGTTTCCAACAAAAATATTACTATATTGTGTCAAAACACCTAAAATGGCGAATTTTATTGATTTTCCGACCCTTGAGATACAATTCCGAAAAAAAGGGTCATTATATTGCCTCAAAACCAGGGCTTCGAACCGGAACTAAACCGAAAAACGGAAATTGAAAAAAACCGTTACTTTCATCGGAACGAAAACCGGAGCGAAACCGGAAAAAAATATCAGTTTAGTTGGGTTCGTTGAATTTATATACTTAAAACAGTTTTTATTTTACCCTTAAGTTTGAAATTTTTTCTTAGAAATTTCAATTAGTCATTCAAAATATTTCAGAAATCCGTGCAACTTTGACCTTGAAATTAGCAGTTTACTTTCAGTCTCATATTTCTGTTTGAAAAATTAGATTGAAACTAACAATTTCCACATTTTCTAGAAAATATTGACTTTATTCTCAAAATCTTATTCCAAATTGAAATTTTAAATTTTAACTTGAATTTTTTTTCAAAATCTTCGACAATTTTTTGAAATTTTGACTTCGGTCTGGAAATTATCCGAAATATTTCTTTTTTTCTCTTAAAATTTCGAGTTCAAAATAAAAAAAAATATCCTTCGTTGTAACTTTAGAATGAAGCAGTAGGGCGTTTTTCATGCAAGTTAGGGAAACTCGGTTTCCTTACAATTTTATTTGCAAATTAGACTTTTTCTGGAAATTTGAACATGTTTTAGAAAACTCCAAACTAAGTTATTTCCTTAAACTTCGATTTTCCTTTCCTAATTTGATATCCCTATTTTTTGAAGTTATTAGTTAAATTTTCGATTTTTGGCCAATATTTATTTTTAAATTCCACCCCTTTTAGTATTTCAATTTTTTTTTGAAATTTTCCAACTTTCTAAAACTTCCCAACACTTTAAGATATAATTCTTATCTTAAAATTTTTGATGAAATATCGCTATTTCAAATTTATTCTTGACATTTTTAAATTTTATGTACAAATTTCAGAAAAAAGTACAACATTATATTCCAATTTAAAGCTGGGATCGAAATTTGCGTGGAAATTTTTAGAGTAAACTTTAAATGGTGACATATTAGAAAGTGTCTAATTTAAACTTCCAACGATTTTGTTTACTCTAAAATAATAATTTTTATTCTGAAAACTTTAATTTTTTTTTCTCAAGATTTCTACTTTGGCCTGGGAATTGCGATACTTTTTCAAATTGTTTAGAATTTAGAAGTCAAAATTCTTTGTTTTTTAAATATTATTTTCTCGAAACTTCTTGAACGTCAAATCGAATCTCAAAATGTTAAATCTCTTCACAAACTTTTTAGGTACAGTTAAAATTTTTCCAACAATTTTGTCTTTAAAATTGAAATTCGCTTTTTTATCCAAAAATTTGGCGTTGATTTTGAAGAATCCATTTTTCCATAGAAAATTAAAGTTTAGCAATAATTGAAATTGAATTTGTGGATTCTTCATTTTTACGCTTAAAATAAATATTTAAATTAAATATTTCGAATTATAGCTAAAAATATTAGCAAAAGTTAGATTTTAAATGCAAAAGTGCTAATTTGAATGTGAATATTTCATGTTATTTTTAATTTTGATTCTTAGTTCAAAATCTCGAAAGAATATTGAAACTTCAAGAAAAAAATTGACGTTCTTCGAAAAAGTCTAAATTTTGAGGAAAAATTAACTACATTTATTATTAACAATTTTTCAGAATAATCTCACAATTCCAAGTCCTTAAAATTTTGAGTTTTTAAGGTCAAAGTCGAAAATTCCTATTTTAAACTTATAGTCCAAGTCTTAACTCAAAATTTTGAGGAAAATATTGTAACGCAATGTAAATAGATGAAATAGGATTTAGAATAGAATTGTAGAATTTAGTAAATAAAAAAAAGTTTCTGATAAGGGGAAAGCGGCCGCGATAACGAAACAAACGCCAGATAAGCGTTCCAGAAATTTCGGCATTCGATAAGCCTTATCTGCCGAAAATTCTGGAAGCCGGCGGCCAAAACTATAAAAAGGCGGTCAGCTTTCCCTCGAGTCAGTCAGTTAGAAGTCAGTGTAGTTAGTGGGTTAGCAATTAGTAAATAAGTAGTGAGTTAATTGTCAATTGTGGTGATCAAAGTTGAGTTCAGTAATAAAGTGGGTGTTATTCGAAAAGTGTAATCAATTCGAACCGATAAGCCCGTAACAATATCTAGAATTTAAGAATAAAAGTCAACATGTCGATAAAAATGGCTATACTTGCTAAAAAAGGACTAAATTTTATTTAAAGCCTAAATTTTAGAGAAAAAAAATAATAAAAGATACATACAAGTTTAAATTTGAAACTTTAAAAGAAAAAAGTTAAAATATCGAAAGAAGGTAAATACACTTATCAATACTTTTTGAACAATTTTACTTTTTTTTAGAAATTTTAAAGTTTTTAGCAGCATTTCCAGAAAAAAAATCGAATATTTGGGTTTAAGGTCAATATTTGCAAATTAAGGTAAAAATTTTTAAAATTCTTCTGTTAAATTTTGAAGTTATTTTTTCGAAATTTTCACTGTTTCATCAAAATCTCAATGTAAAACTTTTCATTTTATATTTTTTGCTCGTTTTCATTTTAATTTATTTTTTTAATTTGATCTTTTTAATTTAAAGTTCAAGAAAACAAGGTCAAAACAACAAAAATCAATTTTGTTATAAAAAAAGTCAAAACATCATCAGAAAACCAAAATTATGAAAGAAAAGTTTCTCAAATTTTGTATATTCTAGAACTTTTTAATTCTTGGGTATATAATTTAAGATTTTTATAAAAATTCCGAGTTTAAACCTAAATCTAATATTTCTGTGACACAGTTTGGGAATATTTAACGCAGAAATGTTAAATAAAGTTAATAATGATAATGTTTCCGATCAGTAAGATTCTACAATGAAGAATAATTTAAACTTAAAATTTCTAAACCCGAAATTGTGACTTAGTTTTTTATATAGTTCAGGTTTTTCTTGAAATTGAACTCAAATTAAACTCAAAATTCAGGGTTTCAGCTTGAAATTATTTAACTTGAAAAATAAAAAATATTTTCCTTAAATTTTAGGCAAGGTCAGAGTAGTTACATATCGGAATATTAAAGAAAAGAAGACATTACATTTTCAAAATTATATTTAAAAATTAATTTATAATTCGAAAAATTATATTCAAAAATCAATTTATAATTCGAAAATTTTTTGAAAAATCAAAAAAATGAGTCACCCAGAACTGAACTGAAAACCGAAAACCGGAAAAAACCGATATTTTTGTCGGAATGAAAACCGGAACTGAACCGATAAAATTTTTTTGCTGGAACGAAAACCGAAAACCGGAATAAAAAAAATAATGGTTCGAAGCCCTGCTCAAAATCCCAACAAGCCCATTAGGATATTAAAAAGTTTTCATGATTTTCCAACCGGGAAATGAGTTTTTACAGATCTCGGATTTTTAATTAGCGATCCCGAAAACCTCTAGGACACCGTTTCTAGTAAAAATTTTATTACACACAAAGAATGAGCTTTCCGGGAAATCCAACTACGGATTTATTGCCTCGATTATATTACCTTACTTTAAATATTTCCAACATGCAAATGATGCACCTTTGGACCCTCACTTACATAAAGTTTTATTTTAAAAAATCTCATTTTTACTCATATTTTTATTTTTACTCCTATTTCTGCTTTTGCAAAAGCACATTGTGCGTACTCAACGAGGAGTCAAAGGACATACCCCCATTTTTTTTTTGTATGAAAAAAAAATTAAATAAATAAAATGTGCTAAACTTTAAAGAACTACTGTTCTGTTTTAGAAAATTGTCCAGAAAAAGTTTGGTTCAGTGTTACAGGATTCTTTCTAGTTGAAGTTTCCACCTTGTATATGAAATATTTTAAATACTTATGATTACAGCTGCAGAGCATGTGATAGCAGTAACTACCTAATAAATATGAAAACTGTTCCGTTAGATTTGATAACATCCTGAAAAATAACAATTATAATTATAACGTGCGCAAAATTAAAAAATGCGTGGAATATGATACTGCAGCTTTGGTAAAAATTATTTATTAAAAATAATACGAATAATGTTTTATTAACGCAAATTTGTTAACTCCAATAAAATATAAGTGAATAATAATGTTACAAGTAATAATTTTTCCCCAGTGTTTTTATGTGGACAGTAGTGAATATGCATATAACTTTAATAAATTATAAATTATATATTTTTTATTCTATTAGTAAATGGTAATTTCTTAATGTATTCAACTAATCATTTATAAAGTGTGCTGAAAAGTAATCTCGATAATATTAATAGTTCATTTTTCGTCAAAAGAAATAGAAAAAACGAAATATGTTTCAGCTTAACCTTTCTAAGAACATTATATAAAGTGCACAGGATGATACTGCTAATATAATCTAAACCCTAATACATATGTATGTAACGCTCTAAAAAGTGGTCAATCATCTAAGCATAAATCATTATTTATCTTTTTGCATTATGTATATTGTATACTTGAATAATGAAAGCTTTTTGCTTCAAACTAGCTAGCATAGCAAGAGCTGTCGGCTCTTTCATTTCTCTTTGCAAAATTTGCTGACTGTTATGAATTATATTTAAAATAATTATTCCGTGCATATTGTACAGCGACAAAAAGGGGTGAAGGTGATTTATGTCAGAGGAAAAACGCGCAAAAAAAGTGTAAGCAATTATGGCAGTCCTACTGGAGAGTTTATGTTTTTAACTGGCACACTCCGTTAGCATAAATTACGTGTACGGGCGTTAACAATTTTATTTCAAACCGACCATAATTTTGCATTTGTTGCCTCCACTTAGGGGCTGTAAAATTTCATAATTATACCTTATAAGTGTATTCGGTAAATACAGCTAAGTGTACGTTTTAAATTTTCTGTAATAATCGTGTATTGCATAAACAAGGGAAATGTAACTTAATAGCTCTGATAAAGTGTTAGTAGAAACTCGTTATATTGTAGCTATCAGATAATTATTGCAAAGCCTCAGAATAATCATAACACTAATGCAGTGCATAATTATACTTGAAATTTTTTTTTAATTAGACTATTTTTAAATCATATATGGATAACATCATATAGAGGGTCAATTTGACAAAGAAACTTTTACACAATATTCTATTCAAAATAACAGAAGTTTCCACGTACTCAGTTAACGAAAATTTTAACTGAAAAGAGATTAAACTGTTGTTTTATTGCGAACAGTTTCATTTGAGAAATTTTTGTTCATAAATTGTGTTACTAATTAACACCTTGTGTAAGACGCGAAGGGATTTGGGAGATCTACTAACATGGTGATGTAAATTGCATGCTGAGTGACACGGACTTAATCTCTGGAGATTAACGCTAGTTCGCTGTACAAGTCTACCTGATTAAACTTAAAATACATTCTCTCTGCAAATTTCCTTTTCCCTACTAAACGAAAATCAAATTCAGTTTTTGCAGACAAGACTCGTAATTAGTTATGATGAGCTTAATCCTTAATTAAAAATCTTGTAACCCAAAAATATCTAGTTTCTTAAAATCTTTTCTTTTTATATTATTTGTACGCCCTTCCAAGGTCTTACTTATGGCAACTCGTGATTTTTTAGAATCTGGGGGCCTTAAGGTTTTTGAAGATTCGTCGTCGGATATTTTTTATAAAATATAGGTACTCTCCAATTTTATCTAAATTAACTAAATAAAAAAACTGAAAAAATTTCTCACCGTTTTGTTTCATTTAATCAACTTATTTTAAAGTCAAATACATTTGCTATTTCTTGCAATGAACACAATGATTTTATTTAATCTACATACGCAGTGTTTAACTATTATTAAGTATTCACCCTACCCAAAACTGAATAATCTCACATGTTAATTAGGTGTTTTTCATTTACTCTATAACTTTTTACTTCTTGAGAAAGGTGCTTTACATCACTATTATCTTTAGAAGTCCAATCGGGTTCATTTTGTGGAAACACAAAAAACAAAGAAGCATTTTGCACATGTCTTGGATTTTCTTGTCGTGGTTTTATTAGTTTGATTATGCTGCAAATGAAATTCATAGTTGCAATATCATTAAAAACACCGAAGTATAATAAAATGTCGCCCATGCAAAGGCTACCTCTATGAGCTTCAGAATCTCCATTAATTTGGCACCATCTCAGATGAATTCCAATATGTATGTTTCAGGGCTATATGCAAGGACTGCAACTTTAAAGCTAGGGTCTGAGTATAAGGAAGTATTAACTGCTTATGATCACTTTCGAATAACTTTGATAAAAAATAAAATTTATTGATAACCCTATTAGAAAAGATATCCACTTAGATTTATTTTTAATGTATCTGTAGAAGGAATATATCAGGGAGGCAGTCCTTATTACCTTCCTGCATCAGCAGATACCGATATTTTTTTTTTAAATACAATCCGCTCAAGATTATTGGCTCTCAAAACTTCTTAGTTTTCGGAATGTGCATAAACCTGAATATCGTTCTATATCCCTAAAGCACTGAACTAAACACTGTGGCTTGTGATTAAGTCCAAAGAAGGTTTCACCCCTTTACCACATCGGCAATTAAATAAATATTTACGCGATTTTCGCCAGCAGAACTGGCATTTTCAAGCGCACTAATCGATACTGTACAGTATCTGTTTGAATCTCAATACAGATGACGTCCATGCATCTTTTGCTAATTTTTTTAGATTAGTGCGCTTGAAAATGCCAGTTGTGCTGGCGAAATACGTATCGCATAATTATTTGTTTAATTGCCGATGTGGTAAAGGGGTGAAACCTTATTTGGACTTAATCGTTCTATGTACCCATGATAATGTATAAGTAAGGTAATCCGACGTGTGGCATGTAATCGGGAGACTGGCGGCTTAGAGAGAGAAAGAGTGTAAGATGTTTAAGAACTGGCGTAACTCTGTGGAAAGTATACGGCTTCATCCGAGGTATGTCTGGAATATTGGCTGTAACTTTAAAAAAAAAATAGAACAAAATATTTTTAATAAGCTTTTTTGCTTAATTATTTGCCACATTTTGGTGACCTTAATTTCTTTTTCCTTGCTTTTGTTTCATTGCTGCGGTAACGAAATTTGGAATTCTAAATGACATTCGTATTTTTTGTTTGCTTTTTTACAATTGCATATCTTTCTTTCTGCTTTTGATGACCCCAAATCTTACAAAGTTTAGAAGTGAAAAAATTCGAGAAAATATAATAATTTCATAATTTTATCGGTTCTCATATTAAATAATTTAATACTGTTACGGGCTTATCGGTTCGAATTGATTACACTTATCGAATAATACCCACTTTATTACTAAACTAAACTTGGATCACCACAATTGGCAATTAACTCACTTATTATTGACTTCTACTAGCTCACTAATTACACTGACTCTAACTGACTGACTTGAGGGAAAGCTGACCTCCTTTTATAGTTTTGGCTCCCGACCTCTAGAACTTTTCGGCAGATAAGGCTTATCGTTTGCCAAAATTTCTGGAACGCTTATCTGCCGTCTGTTTCGTTATCGCGGCCGCTTTCCCCTTATCAGATCCTTTTAGAAACTTTTTTTTATTTACTAAATTCTACAATTCTATTCTAAATTCTATTCGATCTATTTACATTGCGTTAGAATACTGTTTTTTAACATGCGTTAGTAATTAAAATGAAATTTTTGGTAGTATATCTACGTTCATTTTTGGTAACAATTTCATTTTCGTACTTAGATTTCTTTAAAAATAACATTAAAAAATGAATGTTAAAAAACAGTAAAATTATAATTTCTCGAAATTCTCCGAATCTAACCCCTATACAATTGATGTTACTGAACGCAGAAAGTTAAGATTTGTTTAACAGGGCAAATAAAAAATGCAAGTGTCATTTGACAACATAAATAGTTATTTATGATGCAAGTGTTAAAAGTGACATTTTATTTTGTGAGTGGGGAGTATTGCGGAACGAGCGTAGCGAGTGGAGCAACCCCACGAACAAAATAAAATCACTTTTAACAAGTGTATCATACAATATTTTTTGTAAAACTGTTAAATTAAAAGAGAAAATGCAGTCCCTAGGGTTGAATGTTAGATTTATTGTTTGCGTGTTGAATTACATATTTGACATTTACATCTGACAATCAAGTCAGGCATTGGATAAAGTGTAACTAAGTAAAACAATTGTAAGTTGTTTAATGTTAATTAGTAACCACAATTGAACCTGTCCTAAAATATTGTAGATTTTATGGCTAATAAACATGAATTTTGAAAAAAAGATTGGAAATTAAAGCAAATACATCAACTGAGATTTATTGCTCCAGAAATCGGGACAAAAATATGATGGTATGAAATAAAGAATCTAGAGGATAACTTCACTAAAAATATATGTTTGGTTTACGCCGAAGGAAATTCTAAGTTATGGAATCTCTCTATGATAAAAGCTAGTTTTTAAATCAAACTAGGATATAAGCAAGTATTAAAACCAGCGTACAAGATTTTTCTGAATGAAGCTCCAGACACCAAATATGCAGTAAAAAGTTGCGTCAGTTTTTGGATTATTTGGAGTCTGTCGCTCTCAAGAATTTTGTAAATTAACACTGGATGATATTGAAAAATCTTTGATTTATATTATGAAGATTAAAAGCAACATCCGTCCTGGTTTTTGCTCGGATTACTTTGCATAAATACCTCTGCAATTACTTCTCAGGAAAACTAAAATAAGTAACCGTTCAGATTGTAATAGTAATATTAATATTATAAATAAATAATTTATAACTATTTTGAATGTTTTAATGTTTGGAAACACAATATTGTTGGACCAGTCCGTTCAACCAAAAAAAATATCTTTCTAATTTTACCAGTACAGCTTTCTATTTTATATTGCTTATTGCTATATATCAGTGTTTCCTAAACAGTGGGTCACAACCCGGCAGCGGACCACAAAAATAAAATACCAGGCTGCAGAATTGTCTTCATACTCACAAATGATTAGTTCTTTCCAGCATTAAGATATAATTAAAACATCTTTTAGTGGGTGGCAAAGGGAAAATATTAAAAACAACCGGGTTAGGGCAAAAAAAGTTTGGGAAACACTGCTATATTTACTTTTAACACTAGTGCGAAAAAACTTTTTCGCACTAGTGTTAAAAGTGTTTTTGTCACGTGTCATTATAAAAGTCAATTTTTAGTTCACTTATCAATGAACTAAAAATGTCACTTTTAATAACAGTTTTACAAAAAATTATTTACCAAAGCAACAAAATAGGAGCTAAGAAAACAAAATCAAAGTCACTGAAAAGTGACAAATAATTAACCAAAAAAGTTTATCTGACACATTTTTCTATAAACATTTTTAAAAAAGTTATAGCTAATGTTCTATACATACACCGAACCCTGATAAACTAACGGCGTCTATTAATATTATTTTTCTTTCTTAAATATATATACAAAAGGAATTTTATGTTTAAATTACTTTGGGCTAAGATATTCATTTAATAGAAACTGATTAAATTTATTAAGAAATACGTACTCTTCACAGTTCATTGTTCATTTCTCTTAGAACAAAACCTGCACTAAAATGTTTTTTGCATACAAAATCTCGAATTGCCAACACCCGGTCATTTTGTGGGATTTTTCACCTTCATACATCAACTTTGTCCTTATGCACTGGAAACAACGACACTTTTTCATTTTATAAACACTGTTGGACATAGACACAAAACAAATCTTGCCCATTTTGAAATTAAAATATAAATATAAAACCGAAAAATTGCGAAATAATTGCATAAAGTATCAATATTTGCATAAGAAAGCATTGCTTAATCTACTCAAGGCAGCCCTTTATTGTTTATCCTTCATATCGTGTTCTCTTCTCAATCGTCTCCGGTTTTAGTGCCACTTATCGCAACAGTGAGATATAGCGGGTTACATTAACAGTCTTATATTATATCATGTATGTACCCAATAATTAAATGGGACTAAATATACCTAAATTATTAAATATTTTCTTTACCTTTTACGAAATCAGTTAAACCTTCTTAATTTAATGATGCCAAAATCTAATTACAAAGTTTAGTTGGCAATTTTCTAGAAAATTTGATATGGGGAAACGGCCGCGATAATAAATTAAACGGCAAATAAGAGCTCCAGAAATTTCGGCAAATGATAAGCCTTATCTGCCTTAGCATTTTGAGGAGAGAAATTTTTACATTTCGGGAGAAACTCAAAAGTGATAATAAGCTTCAAATGTTGTGTCAAAAGTTTGAAAATTTACAATAAAATGCTTAAACTTTTCAATATTAAGTTTTGGCTATAGAAATCCTCAAATACCTAAAAAAATAACTAATCTCAAAATCTGATATAAATGAAAGCTATAATAAATTAACTAGAACAATGATGTCGGCCAAAAATCATTCGCAGATTTGACCGGAAATATATCGGTAATATTTCTACAAGAATATTCTTAAATCTGTTATTAATTTGAGACTATTTTAGTTCATTGGCTGTAATTTTAGCTAAAAGTTTTGAGAACGTTGGGTCTACGCTGCTTCTAGCTGATGCCACAAACTTGCTAAAGACATCTAGTAGAAGTATTACTTCAAGAGGCTTCCTTAAAAAGCGGAACAAAACGCTGAATTTCCGAGAGTTCTTTAATTTTAGATTACGATTAGGCAAACACAGTGTATCGCTAGAAATTCTTATATTTTGCTGTTTTATTTATACTACTGTCGTTCATACATAAATATGCCGTAAGGTGGGGTGACTTTGGGAGAAGAATTGAAATAAAAACGTGTCCCCTGAAACCAAGCAAGATTAAAAAACACAACAAAGGTTGCTCTAACGCGTTTCGACAGCCACGTTAACATCTTCAGTGAGATACAGTATCTCTCTGAAGATGACGGCTTAGCATCGAAACGCGTTAGAGCAACCTTTTGTGTTTTTAAATCTTTCTTGCTTTCGGGGGACAAGTTTTGTATTTCAATTTTTGAAGATAACCAAGGACAAGACCGTTCCACCAAATTTGTGACAAGAAATAATTATACATTTTTGTGAATTCTGTATTGCGACTTTTGAACAAAAATGGCGTCTAAGACCGATAAATGTCAGTTTGAGATGTACCGAATGTAGTGACCGAGCTAAGAACTCGTTGCTCTACCAAGCAAACTACGCGTATTGTTATGTCACATAACTTATGTGAGTTGATGTTTTGTGCTTTGTTGCATTTCGCCGAAAATATTCCTTATAGAGCCCAATGCGGCGGAGTTTGACGTTGGACATGTAATTATTACTGAATATTATTATTTTGACTACCATATTTTAAAATATTTAAATATTTAATATTTAATAACGTAAAAAATTTAAAGAGTGAAGGAGTGACTTTATCACAAAATCACCAACTCACACGTCTTCTACGTTTTCTTTTCGGGGTTCAGACCTGGATTTAGATTTATACCAAAACTTGGACGAATATATTCGTAAAGCTGAGGCTCTCACTCCACCAGAAGTTTATCCTCTCCTTTCACTGGAACAAAATATGATCAAGGGGGCAATGTTGTAAATTTTAAGAGTGACCTATATCCATCAAAGATTGTAGTAAAAATACCCATTAGACTGCTTGTCAGCGCAATGGAAAGAGTGGAAAGAATTTGTATTCGAAGGAACAAGTTTTATTTAACATTGAATCCCCAAAAATTTTGAATAGAAGTTTTTTTACTTAAGGCACTGGATTAAGTAATTCGATATGAAACATTTGATTGATTTGGATTTAAAAATTAAAATTCATGTTTTCGAAGCCTTTCGTAGATTTTCTGAAATTTGATTACCCCGTACACTAATAATGGAGAGACAACTTGTCACATTGTCACAATGTCACCCCAAACTTTTGAATAACTTTGCGATAATTTCTAAAGCCAGTTATTGAAAAATGGCTCAGTCAATTCATTTAATAAACATGTGCTTTTATGGAGAAAGGTTATGGTTACAAAACCACCGAATATTATGCGGATCTTTCTAATAGGATAGTCGCAATAGGGAGAAAACCTTAAATCCTGTCCTAGAGTCACCAAAATTATGGTATTAGTTTTGAAATAAAATGCATAAAAAGGTTTGGCTCCAGCGTTAGATGTTAAAAATGGTAGGGTTGACGCTGAACATCTCGTCTTTAGCAACGGCATGGGTGAATAGGCAACATTATTAGTAACATATGAAGCTACTAGATGAAAGTAAAGTCACGCCGAGAACGTTTGTGTCTATGGATGTTGCGATGCAACCCGTGATACAAGCTTTGCCTCATCTACGTAAACTTTGCAATTGCAATCGCGTTTTCATTAGATTCTCATGAAATTAGATTTCAATTACATCTAATAAACTTGTATATATTCTTATATAGAAGGCTTATTATCTCTGCATATGAAGCTACGATATTGCTGGTTTAATCGATTGCAAATGATATATCTACTAAAATATCCTTAAAGGAATATGTCAACCCGCCAGTTTCTCCGTATGTTTAAATATGGAATAATAATTTTTTGAACAGTCGAATTCGTTTATTGATTTGGTCCTTTAAAACCTTTTAATATGGCTGGGTATTTAAAATTGTAGTTTATATTTACATGTAGCCAATTCATAGTTTGGATTAAATATAAAACTTTTATTTTTCAATTCTTTCAGGTCATTATGCGAACTTCTAAAACTTGCAGTAGCAAGCGTTTTAAATATTCATTTCCTTTTCGACCCCTTGCAACAAGATTTGTTCGCCTGTAAGTTTATTTTTCTTTGATTGCAGGCGCTTCCACTCCAATAAAACATTTGTCTCTGCGTAGTATACTGCCAGAGACAGAGCATTTTATGACGTATGAAGGTTCCACGACACATCCAGGATGTTGGGAAACAACCGTCTGGATTCTGTATAATAAGCCAATTTATATTACCAAACATGAGGTAAGAAGTCACCCCGCGTGTTTAATAATGCATCATTGCCTCTTAACCGCTGCTATTTCTCCTTCATTAATTAGGATGTGTCTCAATCAAACATCTTGTTTTCGACTATGTTTTGTTAGGTGGATGAATAGTTCCATATATTTAGTACAAAGTCTTTTAAATTATTAACTATGCTTAGCAGAATGTTCATAATGGTTTATTTATATATACTTACATGATCATAGATTTATAAAAATTAGGTATATCATTTCTGTAATCTAAACTTCAAGATGCTTCAATAAAGATACAATTTAATTAGAATTTACCGTAGTCATTAAACTGTCCCCTTATTACAAAATATACATTAGGAGAAATGCGGCTCCTTATCTCTTATATTCTGGGTTTATGAATCCGCTACATCGGTGGAGAAGATTTCCTTTAAACAAACAAACCCTATTAACTTTATCTCCGGCAACTAAGAAGCGACATTTTCACCCCACAATCTAAATAATTAATGAAGAAAAAGGCACTTGATTTATCACATGCTAGCCACATTTTACCGCATAAAGCATCGTTTTCAATTTGAATGAATAAACTAGACAAAATACCGAGTTGAATTAAGTGTGTGAAGGATGTGCAAACTTTTTTTTTTGTGTTCACCGTTAAAGAACGGTTAGCTGCTTTCTTTATAAAACTTCTTTGAAACCTTTGCTCATATATATTCATTTGTCATGTCTTTTTTAGCTCTATCAGCTAAGGAAACTTATGCAAGGCTCGGAAGAAGCTCCTAAAGCGCCATTGGGGAACAACGCGCGCCCTGTTCAGCCACTACATCAAAGAACTATCAGAACCAATATTAACTTTAGGAATGCATTGGTAAGAATTTTATGTAGGAAATTTTTATTTACATATTTGTCCCTCCGTTTATTAAAAATTGCATTTTGTGTAACGGTCGATCTCTCCTAATATAGAATATGAAATATCATTTTATGTAATAAAACTTCGAATTTTGCAACAGATTCAACTCTTGACATAATTGGAATTTGTATTGACGTAGCTATGGTGTTTTCCTGGACGGGTTATTTGCCACCGCAAGGTTTTGATTGCGGTAATCTGGTTAGAGATCAAATACATATTTTTTAATTTACGCAAACATATTACATTTCCTTGACATTTGGTAAGTGTCAGGAATAATAAAATATATTAGTAAATATAAATATCATATTACTGATTTTTTAAATCATGGTATTTTTGGATCGAAGTCGTAGGAAAAATTCGCTGCACAATTCAAGAGGCGTCGGACTCCTCCTTCATTCTCGTGGAATATGCATATCCGCACTTGTGCAAACTACTATTTACGAAAACTGTTTTTATATTCTTCTAAAAATGACAGGAATAAATGCCTTTGCTTGATCCTAGCTATGCCAATGGGTATTTGTGACTTTACTATTTCAATGTTCATAGTTGATAAACCATGCCAACAGTAATACATAACATATTATAATTAGTGAATAAAGGGTTATGTATTTGTAATATATGGGTTGGAACATAAGTAATAGTACTCAGAGGAAGAGTGGATTTTTCGTATAAAAATAATCATTTTATTTCAAAAGTTGATCTTAACTGAGATACAGAATGTCAAAGTTAAAAAAAACCAACCAATTTACCAAAAGTTGATTTTAACTGAGATACAGGATGTCAAAGTTGAAAAAAACCAACCAATTTTTTCATGTAACTTTTAAATAAATGATAATATAGGCACAACATTTTGCACAAAGGGGTTTCTTAACTCTACAAACTAATTTGCTAACAGCTCTTTCACTCAGAGGTCCGTAAGTCTCGTACTCGCGAGTGGGAGCTTTTTCCTCTCCTACCTTCCACTCTTTCACATAGGGAGCACTTCGGCTCGAGTGTTAAACATTGCGTTTTTCATTACAATTAATCGGATCACGCCCGGACAATGTATGTTATGTATGTATGTATGTTAAGGACCTCGGAAACTTTCCTCCAATTTTTAGTTACGCTATCGTAGTTCTTGTAGGACTTTTTGTGGCAAACGGCGGATCGGATCAGGGTTGTCATGTTTTGTGTCAAAAATATCGGGGTAGTATATCATTAAAAAGCTCTTCGTGCCCAAAAATTTTTATTACAAAAAAAATCAGTTGGCAATAAGGCCCAAAAACTAAATTTTGATCCGGACTCTCCCGTTCAAATCGTGACAGGTGGCAACGCTGGGTCGGATACTGATTGAATTAATTAACAATGCGACATCAAAATAAATCTCGACTTAACGCTGGGGAGCGATAGCCATGAGCGATTATCGCTCTTCTCGTGTGAATGCCCCCATCCCTCTCTTTGCACTTCGAGGAAGAGACGCGATCCCTTCGAAGCGCACGCTCGAAATACACTAGCCTTACCGGCTTTCACTCGCACATCCTAAAGGCTTATGCTTCCCGTGTGAAAGCTCCATTGTACTCTTTGTATTTCAGTCTTGCGAGCATTCCGCTCGCTCGCGAGGACGAGCTTTACGGCTCTCCTTGTGAAAGAGCCGTAACATGTTACCAATGATTTGGGGCGTCACTGGCGCTATCTTGCGTGACTAAATCATCATAACTTTTTTGTACATCCACGTACATTTACTTGAAATAAGTAGGTAGTTTATTTCTCCATATTTTTTACCAAAAAAATTACTACCCTCTAAAAGTTGATATAAGCAACCACTTCCAAGATATTTATTTGCCTTTAAAAATTAAAGTGCGTTCGTTTTAAATTACTTAGATATTAAATTAAGTAGTCTGGAAAAAAAGTAATAATAAGACAGTTTTCAAAAGAATTTATATCAAATGTTACTTTGCTGATAATATTATAATATATTATTACCCAAATTCAAAAAATTGCAATAAAAAAATCAGGACAAAACGTATTTTCTAACATAGCGATGTCAGATATGATCTCTGAGACCGTACAAGCAAATTTCAAGGGTTTGCGTGGTCAAAGCAGATAGTAGATACGAACTTCAACAAAAGATAGTCAGATTTTTAATACTTTACAATCCATTTACATCAGATCATGTCTTGCATATTCATTTTTGAAAATAAATTTTGTTTTGGTATTTTGTTTAAATTTGGTTTCAAAATTTAAAAAATAGATGTTATAACAATTTTAGTAGCGTAATATTTCTTATAAACTATTTCAGAGCTGGTTTTATTTGTTTTATTTTTAAACCTACTACAAAAAATTTACATTAACATAACTTAAACATACGGCAAACTTTGAAGGCAAATATTTTGAAAACGGTCAACATTTAGAAAGTACACCTTTTTTACGTAGAAAATGTAGATACATAAAAGTATCTGTTTAATTAAGTATACATGGAGGCACAAAAAAGTTGTGATGCTTTAAAATAATACAGGGTAGCGCAGGTGCCCCCCCTAAGAGTTTCTGGCGATCTGTTAGCAAATTAGAATTTTTCAGATCCTTTGATTTGCGGTCCGACCACATTCAAAAAATAAATTATTGATACCAACATTTTGCAGTATCTTTGTATCTTTTTGTACTGATAAAAATTTTTTCACTGCAACCCAAAAACAGAAAATAGCAATTTACAATTCAGATCCTAGGTCATCGTGAAAACCACCACCACCTTCCTAATCGAATCTGATTATGCCATATGTTTGTACCATTTTTGTACCTTTTTGTAGCATAAGTTTTAAATTTTATACATTTTTATTTTCCAAGAAAAACAATATTACAATTCGTATGGCAGGTTAACGTAAAAATCACGACCACCTTAAAACCTAAATTTGATAATACCAAATTTTAGTACTATTTTTGTACCTTTTTGTACCATCAATCAAAACATTTGAATCATCACCCCAACTAAGAAAACAATATTGCAAATTTTTCGGATTCCAGTCAATGTGATTAACTTAAATACATATCTACATTAAAAATAAAATCTGACTATATCATAGTTTTGTACTATTTTTGTACCCGTCTGTACCATCAATCAAAAATTTGGTACCGTCACCCCAACTAAGAAAAAAATATTTAAAATTTTTCGGATCCCCAGTCAATGTGATAAACTTAAGTACATATCTCCATCAAAAGTAAAATCTGTACTATTGTACTGTTTTTTTTTTTACTTTTTGTACCGCCTAACTAAGAATAATAATATTTTAATTTTTTCGGATTCCAAGTCAACGTGACAAACTGAAATACATATCTACATCAAAAATGAAATCTGACCATACCATAATTTTATACTATTTCCGTACCCTTTTTTACCATCAATTAAAATTTTTGTACCACCACTCCATCTAAGAAAAAAAATATTTTAAATTTATCGGATCCCAAGTCCAGGTGATAAACTGAAGTACATATCTACTTCAAAAATGGAATCTTACCATACCATAATCTTGTACTATTTCTGTACCCTTTTTTACCATCAATTAAAAGTTTTGTCTCACCACCCCAACTAAGAAAAAAAAATATTTTAAATAATTTTTTCGAGCCCAATTCAACGTGAGAAACCCAAGTCAATAAATAACCCATATTGATCATATGTTGACCCATGGCCTAAAAAATTTGGTACCGTCACCCCAACTAAGAAAAAAATATTTAAATGTTTTGGGATCCCCAGTCAATGTGATAAACCTAAGTACATATCTCCATCAAAAATAAAATCTGTACTATTGTACTGTTTTTTTTACTTTTTGTACCACCACCCCAACTAAGAAAAATAATATTTTAATTTTTTCGGATTCCAAGTCAACGTGACAAACTGAAGTACATATCTACATCAAAAATTAAATCTAACCATACTATAATTTTATACTATTTCCGTACCCTTTTTTACCATCAATTAAAAATTTTGTACCACCACCTAAGTAAAAAAAAATTGTAAAATTTTTCTGATCTCAAGGCAACGTGACAAATTCAAGTACATATCTACATCAAAAATGAAATTTGACTATAACCCAATTTTGTTCTATTTTTGCCATCAATTAAAAATTTTGTATCATCATACCAACTAAGAAAAAAAATATTTTCAAATTTTCGTCAATGTGATAAATTTAAGTATACATACTTTCATCAAAAAAAAAATCTGAGTGTACCATAATTTTGTACTATTGTTGTGCCCTTCTGTATCATCAATTAAAAATTTTGTACCACCACTCCAACTAAGAAAAAAAAATTTAAATGTTTCGGATCCCAAGTCTAGGTGATAAACTGAAGTACATATCTACTTCAAAATTGGAATCTGACCATATCATAATCTTGTACTATTTCTGTACCCTTTTTACTTTAATTAAAAGTTTTGTATGACCACCCCAACTAAGAAAAAAAATATTTTAAATTTTTTCGATCCCATTTCAACGTGAGAAACTTAAGTCAGTAACCCATACTGATCGTATGTTGACCCATGGCCTATCTCGCTTATTTTTTAAGATACAAAAAATCTTGAATATTTTTTTTTTAGTGGGGGGATGGTACAAATTTTTTAATTGATGGTGTAAAAGGGAACAAAAATAGTATAAAATTATGGCATGGTCATATTTCATTTTTGATACGGATATTTACTTAAGTTCGTCACGTTGACTTGGGGTCCAAAAAATTTAAAATAATTTTTTTCTTAGTTCGGGTTAGTTAGGGTAGAAAAATAGTACAAAATTATGATATATTTAGATTTCATTCTTGAAGCAAATCTATACTTGAGTTTTTCACGAAATACGAAAAATTTAAAATATTTTTTTACTTAGTTGGGGTGGTGGTACAACATTTTTAATTGATGGTGCAAAAAGGTACAAAAGTAGTACTAAAATTTGGTTTAATCAAATATGATATTTAAAGTGAACGTGATATTCACGTTGATCACGTTGAGATGTAATATCGTTTTTCTTGGAAATTAAATGGGTACAAAAATTAAAACTTATGCTACAAAAAGGTACAAAACTAGTACAAAATTATGGCATAGTCAGATTTGATTTTGAGGGTAGTCGTGGTTTTCAGGTTGCGCTAGGATCCCAATTGTAAATTGCCATATTCTGTTTTTGGGTTGTGGTACAAAACATTTTTTTAGCGGTACAAAAAGATACAAAATTAGTACAGAATTCTGGTATCAATAATTTTGTTTTTGGACATGGTCGGATCCCAGGTCAAAGGACCTGAATTTTTCCACCAAAAAACTCCCTATGCTAAATTTCTTGTCTATATTGAAATGTGTTCATCAGCTAGACAAAAAAAACTTTGCCTAGCAAATTTGTTAAATTTAAGCATATCAATGTCATTTTGATAAGTGGTAACATTTGAATTAGAAAATTTATTTCAAATATTTCAATGTGCAAAATTTTTCAAATACATTTTTACAGAAAACGATTTATTGCATCAATTTAAAATAGGCATAGTTTTTCCTATGCAAAACTAATTGTTCTGTCATAATTTTTAGTCAAACGTAGCAGAATAGGGCTAGCAAAAATGATACGATGAAAATGAAATACAAAAAAACTGACGACAGCGTCAGTATGCGACACTATTTATTCCCTTGCAATGCTTGTACTTATCTAAAACCTATCTCTACCAAATTTTAACACAAATGGACATTTATTTCGGAATTATACTCAATTATACTTTGAAGCAGCTTGTAAACGAAGCACTTTAGTTCTAAGCTAAGTTTGTCTAAATCGCTTCTATTTGACCACAGGAAGCTGTATTGAAATTGAGTCCCATTACTTTCCTGGACACCTGTATAATTAAAAAAACCTAACAGTATGTAAAGCTAAGCTTTTGAAGTAAAATATACTCAATATATATTGCAAATTTTTTATAAAGTTTGCGGGGAAATTAAATGTTTATTAGCCATTAATAAGGTGAAGCGATATAGGTGCTACCATTTCTTTGATAATATAAAATTAATTTGGGTGAATTGTACACTAGCATGAGATACATATTCTAAAATTATTTCTCACCATACAGGATGATTATGTACGGGTGGTGTTACATAACTTAAAAAAAATGTAGGATATCCTACTTCAAAAGTAACAGGAATGAGAGCTATACCGAATAAAAATATGACAAAATATGTCGCCTTGTTTAGGCTTGGTCCAAAATGTATGCAATATTGCCCTGCGACTATTGAAATTATGGTTTTAGATAAAAAGGACCTTAGTAAAACTTGAATGATTATTGACGATGGCAACTCCAACTTTTTTCTCTTTGCTTTGTCGTTATGGAAACATGTTCCTTTTTTTTCTAATAGCAATCTAAATATTTTTTAAATATTTTTGAATACAGCTTTTGTTTCTTAATATCATAACATACTTTGTTTATAGGGTTTGTAATAAAACAATTAAGTATTAAGCGACTCTAATTATACAAATGTTCAAACTGATCTTAATCATTTGCTAAGCAGTGCCCTAATCTGTTACGGAAATTCTGAGGATATTAAAGTTTCCTGTGATGCGTTGTAAATATACTTAGTAAATCGTGCACAAAATCTTTTAAAGTTTTTGGCTTGTTTTACCACCGTAGTTTAAAGGACCCTATCAAAAAATGAAGGAGTATTAAGTCCGGATATTTGGTCGGCCATTCAACTGCTCCATTTCTATCATTGAACAGCGCATACACTTTCAATTGTGATCTCTTTCTATCGTCGCATTCCAAAAGCATAAGAAGTTGCACCTTTTTTTACTTATAAATTTATTTTGTCTTTATTTTTCTATATCGAGTACAACAGGATCATAGTGTACCTCCTTTCTTTTCTTTATTTATTAAGATAAAATTCCCAAATTTACTACACTTGATGTACTATAAAATGTCAAATTTTAACTTTAAAATGACATTCCTACTGCTGTCACTTTCGTTTTTAAATTTTAAATGTAACACCCTGTATATTATTACATTTTTGGAAGTAGCAAACATTTTTGAATACAACACTCCTATAAAAAGTGATTTTTAAAGGATCAAAAAAAGTATTTGGTCCGATTTTATTTTTCAACCTAGAAGGCTATGACTTATTTAAATTAATGCTAATGGAACATATTAACGCTAAAAAAAATCAAATCACGTGAAAAAGGGAATATTTAATTTTTTTCTCACGTGATAAAATTAACAAAAATGGTTTTTATGTCATAACTTCATGTTCTTAAATGGCACCATATTGGAACTGTGGTACCAACAAAAAGTATAATTAGTGGCGAAACTAACGATATTTTCATTTTTGCTATGAAATCAATAGGAACTGAAAGTAGTAGGTAGAACTGAAAGAATTCGAAATATTCGGTTTCAATTTATTTGAAGATTTATTCAATAAGAACATAAGATAGCTGTCAAAAACAAAATAAGAAAAAGGACACTTTCTAAGTTTTCTTAATTTAAATTTTTGCAGCGCTAATGAGGCTCAGTCGGCGTTAAATAGGATGGAGTCATGACCTTCTAGGCTGAAAAATAAAATGGGACCATAACATTTTAGATTCCTTTAAAAATTACCAATTTTATATGTATTGTATCCAGAAAATTGTGGAGATTCTAAAAATATAAAAATATATAGGGTGTACCTATTTAACAAATCAAAAGTTGTTATTAGTTTTAGCAAAAGTGTCAGCAGTAGGAATTTCAATTTTATGTCAAAATTTGACATTCATAAATATATCAAGTGTAGCAAATTGCAAAATTTTATCTTCAGAAATAAATAAAAAATAGATGATCCTGTTACACCCGATATATCGACATTTTATTGTTACTAGCAATTGGGTTATAACAATTTGACCCTTCCTTGTGTCATTTTACCAGTCTATATTTAATATGATCTAGAAACCTTTATCTCAAATTTTATACTTTTGAAAGTAACATTTGCTACTTTTTTAATACTTTCTACCCTATAAGCAAAATATGTTATACATGTAAAAGACAAAGGCTGTATTCCAAAATGTCAAAACATTTGCAAGGCTGCTATTAAGAAAAAAGATGAACATCTCTTAATAGCTTCAAAAGTTGCAAATATGAAAAAAAGTTGAGGTTGTGATGGTAGCCGCTATTAATAACCATTCAACTTTTATTAAGGCTATGTTTCTCTAAAACCTATGTTTCAAAAGTTACAGGCAAGATTCCATACTTTTTTCGGACACACTGCCTATATGATCATCATAATAAGGAAATTGTATTTTAATATAATATATACAAAATATGGTCTATTACGGAAATTGCAGATCTAAAATTTGACTTTTGCTGATACTCTTCAATCAAATGCACTAGATTCTGTCTGGTTAAAAGAGTATAAATAACCAAGGCCTTAAGTGGCTCTTATTTTTTATGTCATATATGTATATTTTTTGTTCAGATTCCATTTTTTTTAAATCATGAATTGAAGGAAAGTCATTAGAGCAAGTAGACCCTTTTCTTGTTAATTTTTTGTGCCTGAAGAACTAATGCTTGCAGTACTTGTTGGCTTTTAGTGTCCATTAAGTAAAAAGCAAAAAGGTGCAAAAGTTATGATTGATTGAGTGTGAAGTGAAACATAAGAAATTCACACCGAGGCGACGGTATTTGAGAGCGATGACAAACTTGGCAGTTGTGTTCTTCGCTTAAGTGATATCTCGGTCACAAATCGGGCTTACTACATTCGTCTGGTCGGCGTTAATGTGCACTTTGCATGCTCCTAGCCGGCCGACTTGATAGATGACTCTCGGTCTCAGGAGAAAGGCTTAGTTAATGGAAGCCCATGAATCCCTTGGCCCCTTCTCTGCCCTCACGCCAGGAATCAGTAATTGAAACTGAGGTGCTATGGCTATTATACTCCGACGGCGCAGCCTGTTATGCTCTACCGCAAATTATTATCTTTATCGTAACTCTATTGTAAAACTTGAAAAAGTCTATTCCACGGCACGTCGCCTTCCATAGTTCATTATAATGAACTTAATGTCAAATTAATTTAAGGGAAATTCCTACGGTGCAGAAAATAAAGGCAAGTGGTATAACACAAAGCTTGTTGTCATTATGATTTAATCCAATTTTATCGCTAACCAGATTTTAAGCAAACGTTACTTCCCAAGTATGTTCATTAGTCTAAAATTATTTTAAATTCCTTGAAAAATTAAATGCATTAATCTAATAGAAAACTAACGGTCCATAACAAATTATATAATATGTTGTAATTAAAGCAGAACTTTTTTTTTGTTTAATCCACTCACAAATGGCAACCTCATTATGCCTTCAGAACACCGCGAGTAGGAGGCGGAAAAAAGGATAAGATGGCAATGAACTGCCTTCTTAAACAAGGATAGTTAAACCCATAATTAATATAAAATTAAAAACTACCACTATTAATCTGCAAAGGAGATTCCTATCTTCGCCAGCTAGTATATCATTTATGTACATTTGTCGCAGCCATATCATCAAATTCGCCTTATTATCAAATGGCTAGCCAGATTATGAAACGCGGCCACATTACAAGATCGCTGTTTATTTCACATTATCTGAGAATGTGGCTGATGTTTCTAGCCATATTAGAATGTAGCTAACCGGCCGAGGGCCTTATTATCAAATGAAGTAAGTTTTGTATTGTAGCGGCTGTATGAATGTCGGCCACTTGATAAAGAGTTAGTTTATATTTCGCAAATTGTAATGACACTTGGTTTTCTACGATTTACCGAAAAATGACGTATTTTCATTAAAATATTGTATAACCATCCAACAGAAAAGTGTGCGTTCTGTTCACGGCTAAATGAATTTTATGCCGGTAAGTTCTTAATACTATATTTCATTCCATATTTGAAAATTTAAATCCTACAATTAACGCTTGCGCTGTACTGCATTCTAGATAAAAAAAAATTTGGGACATTAAACGAGTAAAGGAAATTATTAAAATTTTAATTGAGAGTAGAGCAGCGGCTCAAAACTGCCAAAACAGAACTAACGAGCAGTGTTACTTTAGCAAACTTTATGACATCGTTGAAATAGGCGGCACAAAAAAAATTATCAAAAAGCGAAAACAGGAAATGGCTCCTATTATTTTTGTTGTACCTTTTGAAAAATTTTAGAATAAATTAATGGAGACCCACATCTCTACTGGTCATGGGGATAGGGGATAAAGGTGAAAATGTT
This sequence comes from Dastarcus helophoroides, assembly GCA_028583605.1. Classification (NCBI taxonomy): domain Eukaryota; kingdom Metazoa; phylum Arthropoda; class Insecta; order Coleoptera; family Bothrideridae; genus Dastarcus; species Dastarcus helophoroides. The sequence goes on from CM053326.1 coordinate 5,649,954, forward strand.
CCTGAAATCAAAATTTGGTATTTCTAGCACTGTAATTGAAATTTTTGTAAAGTGCTGTAAACGATGTGCTGAAAAAAATGTCATACCTGCAAAGGAATTGTGGTAGAGCCTATAATAACCAAGGAATGGAACCATCGTAGACAGGTGGACCCTATTGACCTACAATCAACTCAGATGGCGACTACAAATAGGCTACTGTAATTACCAGGACCACCTTACAAAATTTGTTCATTTGCAACACCTCATATCTAAAAGGGGCGAGGAAGTTGCTGACGGATTACTAAAAATATTCTTGAAATTTGGAGCTCCAAAAATTTTACAATCGGGTAATGGACGTGAATTCGTAAATGCCATAATACGTCAAATGAATTCATATTGGCCAGCGTTTAAACTCATTAACTGCCGCCCTCGACACCCGCAAAGTCAAGGAAGTATCGAAAGGAGTAACGAGGACATTGAAAACATGTTAAGGTCATGGCTTGACGATAATAACTCCCAAAACTGGTCTTTGGGATGCTATTTTGTACAGTGGATGAAAAACTCATCGCACCATCGCGTGATAGGGAAATCTCCATATAAAGCTCTTTTTGGCGTTGACTTTCCAGTTGCCTTATATTCCACCTATTTACCTACTGAAACAATTGAAAGCGTGTCAACAGAAGAAGACTTAGAGAAATTTCTTCTCATGGTTAACGAAAATGAACCCGTGGTTATTTCAAATACCAGTCGAATCAAATTTACAAGTAAAAGATATTTTTGAGCAGGGAATCTAGTAATACCTATTAATAATATGGAGCTGCCTGTTGATATAGTGGCATCTCCGCATCAAAGTATGCTTCAGATCAAAATACTTAGATAAATATTAAATACCTCTAGTAGCTACTTTTTTAGTAATATTAATTGTTTTAGAAGCTATTGTTGGAAATTGTATCAATCCTGAACGATATGGATGATGCAAATGGTGAAGAAAAGAACTCAAACGCCGATGTCGGTAAATGTTTCTACAGAAGAACCACAAACAGGTAAACGTAATGTTAAATGTCCATTATGTTCCTTTTGTAAAGAAATCGGCCATAAAATATGCCAATTATGTGACTAAGGGAGAAAGAGTTCCAAGCAAAAGAAAGGAATCTGCCAGAGGAAAGAGGAATTAAAAGAGTTGCAGAAAAAATGCTTGAAACATCCAAGAAGCAATTCAATGATATGCATATCAACGACTACGTTTTAATTACAGTACCTAAAATTGACAGGGGTTCGCTTGACTCAAAAAATGTTTTGGGAAAGATATTAGAGATGGAAAATGGAGTTTATCAAATAGGTACCGAACATGGACGCCTGAATAGTTGGTTTTCAAGAGACGAGCTGACTTCGGACACAGCTCACAATTCTGCTATAGCAAATATTCCCGATACAGATCCAATATCATTGCGAGAATATGTGAGTCGAGTCTTCCTAGTTTGGAGGCCAGGGATTCAAGGAATGTTGTAAACCCAACAAGAATCAGTGTAACAGCAGAAGATGCTTAGGTTTTAAAAACCATTTGAAATGCACCAGCAGATGGCACGACAGCGGGCCGTGCTGCAATAAATAATAATAATATAAGCTTTTCTTGTAACTGTTTAATTACTTAGCGTTCAATATAAACATTTTTATTATTTGTAAAATTGATTGGTCTTATTTAAATATTCTTTTCCGAGTTTTGTTCCTAATTCAAATGTAACACCAATGTCAAAACTAGTTGATATTCTGGCGCTCACTTGATCAGCTGCATTCTAATATGGCTAGAAACAGTAGCAACATTCTCAAATAATGTGAAATAAACAACGATTTTGTAATGAGGCCGCGTTTTATAATCTGGCTAGCCATTTGATAATACGGGGAATTTGATGATAAGGCGACACATACATACCAGACGATAATATTTCCTGACGCTTAAGCACAAAATAAATAACAATCAGAATGCTAACTTTCATTACGTGACCGTCTCAGTCCCGTGACCTTCAAACCCGGCTATGTTGAAAATCTATGTTGAAAGTGCAGTGCAGTAGAGATGGCAACGTCCGAGATTTTAAGAAAATCGAGCCAGGTTATATATCCAATTCTTGGACCCTTTTCTTTAGAATTGAAGTATCATATGTCGTTCTACCAATGTTAGTGTCGGATTTAATTCTTCTAAGTAATTCCTACAATTCATCAAATATTATCAAAACACAATAATTGAAATAATATACGGTGCGCCTATGTAAAAAAGCTGTTTATAACAATTCGAGGTTACAGGCTGTCAGCATCGACCATAAAGAGATAAGGCGAGAGTTAACCTTCTGGTTGTTACCTATTTTGTGGCTTGAGGTTAAAATTTACCTGCTAAATTTCTAGACAGTGAGGTAGATTTTCTCCATTGACATTAGCAGTTTACATTTAAACATTAAATTTACTGCAGGAATTGAAAATAAAAAGCAAATTCAATTTTTGATTTAAATATTATATTAAAAAGATCAAGGTCGAAGTTACTTACAAATATATGTACTGATGACTGAATAGCTGGACTTATTGAACACACCTGCATGCATTAAGTTGCATAATAAAAAGAAATAAAAATAACTCAACCTGAAACAGTATTTCTAAATGATACGAAAATAGTTTTATTCTTTATGGTAGACCCTTATTGACCGGAAATATTATGTTTTTTTCAATTTATTTAACATTTCTTCGGCCCAATTTGGAAATATTTAAATTTTTATGGTTTGTTGACAATTTTAAAAAACAGTTTTTGAAATGCGACTACGTGATATTTAAATTAATTGAAAAAGTCACTTCATGACAGTTTACAAATTAAAAGGTTAGTTTATTTTACATAGAATAGGAATAATGAAAAATAGGAGACCAAAAATTTGATATGGAAAAAATAAAAATTGTTGTTTTTTTGATAAATTAGGAAAATATAAAAAAATACATGTAAACTCTATTGATGGTTCTTAATTAATTGTCGATGAAATAACACACAATTTACTTAACACACGCTTTATTGGTCTCTTCTACATATGCTCTCGATATCTACTCGGCTCATTCTCGACTGCCTTCTTTCCCTTGCTCCCTCACGTGCCTAGAGGTCCTGGGTTTGTATCACATGTGGCACATTCTAGGTGGACAAGACAGTGGCGGGTTTCTTAATGCTAACACGGCCTTCCTGACTGTGGGGCGTCCTCGCACCATCCTTGTTAGTATTTCTGAACCTCTATTCAAATCTTAACCTGAAAAAACTTTGCAGCCCAAAATGATTTCTGGGGATCTTTGCCTAACCCTGAGCCTAGAGAGATCATAAGTGAAGAGAAATTAAATTTTGTTTTGGTCACTTTTAGCCTACTTTGTCTCGTCGTGCCCAACATGATTTTGGGGACCTATTGCCTAAACCTGTGTTTAGGGACCTTATTTAGCCCAAAACTGTTTTTGGGGACCTACAGCCTAAACCTGTGTTTAGGGACCTTATTTAGCCCAAAGCTGTTTTTGGGGACCTATAGCCTAAACCTGTGTTTAGGGACCTTATTTAGCCCAAAACTGTTTTTGGGGACCTACAGCCTAAACCTGGGTTTAGGGACCTTATTTAGCCCAAAACTGTTTTTGGGGACCTAATAAAAACCAAAACTAATTTTGAGGATCTAGTGTACCTACTTACGGAACTTATGTAGCCAAAATTATTTTTAGAAAGCTTGCATACCCTCTTCCAACCCCTTTCGCAATTGCTCGTGCGCTGCTGCGGTCGTTCTGCTACATCGGGCTACTCACCGCAAGACGTACCTTTCATTCTCAAGGCAATGCGTAATTTGAAAAGAACATGAAACTTCGGCTTCAGCTTTCCTCCATAGGGCATCTGACTATTTTCTATAACCACTTTATCGCCAACAATGTACGGCACTGCTTTGACCCGCTTTTACTTAAAATTGGTTATGGCCCGCTCGGTAATCCTTTTTAATCGTTTGTTTACTTGTCCCATAAACTTCAAGTCGACATCATTATGTAATGGTACACCAGAAAACAGCTGATCCGTAGCTTTCAAACGACTATTCTCGCCGAACATTAACACCAAGGGTGCATACCCGGTTGATTTATTGACCATAACATTTAGGTCATTTTCAATTTCAGGTAGCACTTTTGTCCATTTCTTTTCGTCTTTATCGTTCACAGTTGCGCGCATAGCAATAAATAAAGTTCGCACACGTTCTTGTATCCCCGTTCTTTTTTTTTAACAAGCACTATTGGACTGGCGTATGCAGATTCACTTTTCCAAATAAATCCATTTTTTAATTGTTCCTTTATGTTGCTTAACTTGTACTCTTTCGCCATAGGACAAATGACGAGGCTTGCAAGTTACTGGCTGGGAATCTCTGAGTGCTACCCTTAGTTTCCCTGTTGTTACAGTCAAAGACAAGTTACAGTAGATGGTTTTGTTTTTGTGCTTGTCTAAGCATTGTTTTTATGGCTTCGGCAACCCGCTCGTCCAGTCCTGACAAATCGAAATTATTTTCGTCAGTTATGCGAATGGGCAAAATGTTGTGACGGGTTGTGACGCCATTTTTACCTATTTCGATCTTAATTCCTGGTCGAGACAACACATCCAAACCTATAATGGTATCAGTTTCGCCTCCGAGAATTGATCCGTCTGGCACAAATAAAAAGTCAATTTCGAGCCTCATCGTTGATGTAAATAGTAGAGCTATACAGCTATCTATGGGTTTCATTACACAGTTTCCCATTCCAGTTAAAAATTGAGTCTGCGGCTGAATTTTGAGGTTTAACCTTTTGGCAATTTTCTCGTGCAGTATCGAAAGCGTCTGCACCTGTGTCGACCAAATATAAAATCGGGGAAACTGTATTGTCTTTGGTTAGTGTTCCATTGTAATTGATCGATGAAATGAGTGTTCTGGGTGAGCATGACTCGTTTTGGTGCTCCATGTTTGGTACAGCAGACATCTTCTGTGTGTTACGTTTTAAAGTTCTTTGAATTTGCACCGGAAGAACCTGATGATGACCCAATCTTTATCGGAATTTGGGATGCACTTTTGCAGTTTGATCCTTTATGTCCGTACCGGTGACATTTTCGGCACTTTCCTTTGAAACTGTACTGTTCGTCCCGAAAGTTAAAATTATAACGTCGTTTTCGGGTTACATCACGGATGTGCACCTCTTCACTAGCCTTTCGCGCGTCGCACCTAGCTAGTAACTTTAGTAAGTCCATTTCGTTTGTAGGTGCTTGCAAAGAAATTTGGCTTTTAACCTCTTTATCCTGTATATCGTACTCGATCAAACTTAAAATTATGTGCCACGGAAAACTGGCGTAAAAGCGTTTAATTGATGCCAGTTTAGCATTTCCGTACTCCACAAAACTGTCAAAATTGGAGCTAACAATAGCCATACACGCGCGAATCCGAGTAGCAGGTGTGCCTTGTTCGGGAAAAGCCACTTCAAAGTCCCGACGAAATGACACCCAATCGCGCACCACAGGCTTCCAGTGTTTGAAGAATCGCGCCGATCGACCTCTAAGGGCATCTGCAGCTTTCAAGATAATCAGGGTATCGGAGATCCCAAACTCCAGCTGTATCCTGGTGACGTCATTCATCCTTTCGACCATCCAAAAGGGTGAGTCGTCAGGATCGTAGCTTGTTAGCCGGATTTGCGCCGAAGCGTTGACGCCATCAGTCCCAGCTGCGTGACTACCCTGCACTTGTTTCAGCATACACTTGGGCTCTTTGGGCGGTGGCCATTGTTGATAAGATTTTTATCATTTCAATTTGCAAGTTTTGGTTTGCTTCTTGCTGAATTTTCCACATCCTTAACATTTTTTCTGATGCGGAAAGTTCATTCTCACCGTCCGTGTCGTTGGATGCGGCACTTACAGTAGGGCGTTCTCGATCGTTTTCCATTGTACTTAACCCACTACACGCACAAAAAAGTCACTTAAAAAAAACTATAGGTCCTTTCTCCTTTGTTTACACAAGGAGATATCCCGCTTCTGATGTAAACTCTATTGATGGTTCTTAATTAATTGTCGATGAAATAACACACAATTTACTTAACACACGCTTTATTGGTCTCTTCTACATATGCTCTCGATATCTACTCGGCTCATTCTCGACTGCCTTCTTTTCCTTGCTCCCTCACGTGCCTAGAGGTCCTGGGTTTGTATCACATGTGGCACATTCTAGGTGGAAAAGACAGTGGCGGGTTCCTTAATGCTAACATACATAAAAGAGGTTGTAGCACTGGACATCGATGTTTCGCTCTCATTTGAGCTCGTCAGCAGTGCATAACATGGAAAGGGAACAATGAAGAAGCAATACTTAAAAATAAATTTTTTTTTAAATATAAAAAAGAAAAATAAAGAAATTTTAACATGAATAGACGTTTCATCATTAATTTACTGTGTTAAAAATTTACTGTGTTAAAAATTTAAATATTTGAAGCCCGATCCACAAGAAACAACTACTCCGAGGGCTAATACCCCTTCCGGCATTGAACTACATTTGTGGGTTGAACTTACATGCTCTTGTTGACTACTGGGCCGAAGAAATGTTAAAAAAATTAAAAAACAAACACGAAAATAGTCACTAACGAAGCGTAAAAAAAATATTGAGCAAAAACAATATAAGTAGCTATATTATTAGGTGCCTATGTTTAATTTTGTTTTTTCATTGAAAAGCTAAATTAACTCGTTGAGAGGGAATTTTCGTTGGGAGCTTGCCATCTGCTAGGGTGCAAAAAAGGCTAAAAAATTGTTTTATCTTTTGTTTTCGCGGCATGGCCTATCTACCTTAAGGGTACTACAGTAGATTCTCTCTAAAGTTGCGCTCACCGTACTGGATCGACCGTTAAAGTTGCTACTCCCCGTTCTCCCAACCATTGTCGAAAAGTATATGTTTTATTGCTTCTTGCGGGGTTGAGTAGGTTATTCAAAAGTGGCGCTAAAACTCGGAAATCCAATTCGTTGTTCGAAAATTAGAGTGGGGTAATATCCGCGCAACTTTAACGATCATATTCTGACAACTTTAAGGAGCCGACAACTTTAACGGGCGCAACTTTAGCGGGAGTCGGCTATACCTACATTGGTTCTCTGTTTATCATGCGATCCTGCAAAGTGCTACTAAAAAGCGTTGTCACTTCATTACGAACGACGCTGGCTAATAAGACAGATAGGAAGAGAATGCCCCAGACTTTTTGGAAGTTTAAAATCGGACGTTAGAAAATGTCAATAAGTTGAAAAAAGAAGTAAGAAAGCACGATATTTATATATTATACAAATTTAAAAATTTCATTTTTCCTAAAATAATGACTTGTTACTTATTTTCATTTTTTTTTCCGTTCAATATTTCGAAATTTCTAGAAAGAGCCAACATTTTCAAAATAAAGTGAACATTTCAAATAACTTTGAATTTAGTAAAGAAAAGTTCAACATTTTTAGTATAAAATTCAAAAAACAAATTTCGAGCTGAAATTAATATAAAGGTTTCCAAATTGCAGTTGTTTTAATAGAGAAATTTTGTAGTTAAGATGTGAAGAAAAATAATAAATTTATAAGTTTAAAGCCAGAAATTTAAGAAAATATACAATACATACTTTGATACCCAAAAACGGAAAAATATTCGAAATTGGTTATTATCAAATTCCGTTCAAAGCAAAGATGAAATATCGAGCAAAAATTGATCATTTTGGGAAAAAGACTATGAATCAATTAAAAAAAATTGAGTTTATAAAAAAAATTAGAAACCATCACGAAATTTTTAGTTTTCAAAAAAATTAAAACATCTAAATAAAAAGATGAATTTCGAATAAAAAATGTAAAACTATATTATAGTCAAGGATTTGCAAAACAAGTAAAATTGGGAAGGCTGAACTTTTGAAAAAACATTCTGCAATGTAGCTACGGACCAAAAGATTTTCACGATTTCGACTTGGTAAAAATATTCGATTTTTGAAAATTATGACTTTTGGATTCGAAATCCACCCAAATTTTAAAATTATTTTTTACAAAGGATCTACATGTGTATCTAAGGTTTAAGTCGATATTTGATGAAAAGGGGAAAATCACCTGCTTAAACTCGATGTTAATAAGTCCAAATTTTGACTTACTTTAATTTAGCCACCAATGCTCAATTTTGATGTAAAAGACGAACGTTCAATTTTTTTGCTTTAAATTTGGATTCACAATTCGATATTATACCTAGAATTTTCAAATTATTATAGAGTTTAGATATCAGTGGTCCAATCGAAATTCATATAAAAGGCAAATATTGCAATTTAGGCTCATAATTTTGAAAAGAGCGAGAAATAGTTCCGAATGTTAAACCTAAAAGTTGAACTTTTTAGAAAATGTCAAAATCTAAAAAACATTTCAGTTTGAGTTTAAATTCGAAATGTTATAATTGTTTTCTAAGTGTATCGAGCGTAACAGGATCATGGTTAAAGCCCGGAAGTTTAAGCAATATGCTTAAAATGCTTATTTTTACTAATTTTGGGAGGTTACTGCTTCGAAAGCTTATAATAGAAAATATTTGCTTATAGAAACATAATAATGGGTTTTTTTCACAATCTCATATCTTAATTGCATTCTAATTATCTTTGCTTCGGAATGTTTGTTAAAATTAAAAAACCTTCTACTCATTAGCCCTCGCCCTATACAATGCAATTTATCTCAGTCAGTGCAATTACAGGTACATTTAAATGCCCGAAAAATATTTATTTTATCATTATTATTTCGCGTTTACTAAGTTGTAAATCTAAATTCGATCAGGTTCTTTGGAAATTCGTTCGTACGCAATTTCCAAAGAAATAATGCTTAAAGTTTCGTCTTCATTAAAAGACAAATTACAAAAATTCGTTCGCGAATTCGGAAAACACATTTTGTCAATGCATAGTGAGCTGCTTTTGTGTAAAGTGTGTGAAAAAAGTATTAATGGAGAAAAAAGTTCCATATCACGCAGCAATTAAATGGAAAATTTCACAGGGAGGCTGAAATTAAAAAGAAAAATTCCAAATAATCTAAAAACAAGGCCTTCTACAGACGTTTGCGGAGATAAATAATCGCCAGTCTCAGTTTTCCGATGGATGTATGTACTATCTTAGTTGAAGCCGATATCCCTTTATGGAAAGTATAACACAAATCAATAAAAGATCTATTTGAAAAATACATTAAAGAAAAGCTTCTCTGCTGAATCTTCTTTAAGAATCTAATTTAAGAGAGGTATATTTGGAGAATAGCCTATCAAGGAAAATTAGTTCAAATACGGTCAAGGCATTAGGCAACAGTAACTATTTGAGTATCAATAGACAAAACTACTGATCCCACTGGGGAGACATATTGCTAATGTAGTCATAGATATATTATTCTAAGAATTTTGTCACATTTAAGCAAACTTGTGGACAAAAAGTACTTATTCAGCAACAAAGTGTTAAGAATGCTCTCAGCTTTTATTGCTTTCTAACTACGCTGATTTGCGTGATTCAATAAGAGCTTTGGAAAAACAAGACGGAAAAATGACAGCTTCAATTAAAGTTGTTGAAAATATAATAAAATATATTTCTGGAATTCCTGCAGATAAAGGAAAATAAGATTTTTCCAAATTTGCCACAGGTAATAGGTGCGAATACTGAATATTAAACTTTAAAAAGTATTTCATAAATTCTTAGTGGGAATGAAGCTAATGTCGAATTACAGTGGACAAAACTATATGTTTTAAATATAAAATTATTACATCTGTAGAGGTAGAAAGAACATTTTCTAAATTAAAATATACTATTTCGGACAAACTGCCAAAAGTTTAGCATAGAAAACCTAAAGCGATATTTAGTAATCACTTGTAATATAAATGATAATGATGTTGATGATGACCAATGTGAAAAAAATGTACGTATGTGTATTAGGGAGAGATGCGGGCAAGACGGGGTGGCGGGCAAGACGGGGCACCCGTATTATAAGGACTTTTAATTGGAAAATCACGATCGTTCTAGAGCGTGACGATGCGGCGTCATGATGGCTGTCAGTGCGTCCGTTGAGTGATTAGCTGCGATACGTATTTTTTTGTTTATTGAGACAAAAGTGGTTTCTGGCAGTTTGATTCTTATTTTTTAAGTTCATTTGGTACGTGTTTACTACGCAAATAATACTAGACTATATTAGCTTCAAAGTTATTCTCATGCGTCAACGATTAAGCTAGCAGGTAAGAATTGTTTATTTCTAGTATTGTGTATTGTTTTCCGTATGTGTTATTTTAAATGCAATTAGGCGTTCGAGGGCAAGATGGGGTATTATATACCCATCTTGCCCGCTCGTGGTTTCTGATTATATCGCAAGTTTTTATGATTCGTACGTGTATGAGTGTGTGGGGTAGTGGGTGATTTGGGTGCAAGGGAGTGTGTATTGACAGTGTAATCAATAATGATGTTATTTTGTTTTAGAATGGTGAAAAACGTATAAGAAAAAAACAAATAGAGGGGATTGGGCGCAAGAGAGTATGGCAAAAGCTGTGGATGCTGTTATAGAAGGAAAAATGGGCTATATGTTAGCAGCGAAGACATTTTCAGTTCCTCAGACAACTTTAAAAAGAAAAGTTAAGACATCTCTCAAGAATTTGGCTGCTTCTTCATCTGCAAGTATAAAAGTTCCTTTAGGGCCTAAGCGACCTATTTTTACAGAAGACGAAGAGAAAGAGCTTTGTAGCTATATATTAGACATGGAGAGTCGACTTTACGGTCTTACAACCAAAGCCCTAAAGGCATTAGCTTGTAATCTAGCAGTAAAAAATAATAAACCACATCCTTTCAACGTTTAAAAACAAGAAGCTGACAAGGATTGGGTTCAAGGTTTTTTGAACAGACATCCAGAGTTGTCAATAAGAAAACCCAAAAGCACTTCAGCTGCGCGTGCTGCCGGGTTCAACAAAGAAGTTGTTGATCAATTTTATACTTTTTTGGGTAATATCTACGATGAACATCACCTTACATCAGACCGCATTTACAACTGCGACGAAACTGGCATTTTAGTTGTACCTAAAACCAAATCAAAAATTATAGCGAGAAGAGGCCGAAAACAAGTAGGGGCCTTAACTTCTGCGGAACGAGGTGCTACGATTAATTACAGTTGAAATATATTTCAGTGCCAGTGGGCAATATATGCCCCCTATGATGGTATTCCCCAGAAAAAGGATGGACCCTCAGTTAATGCTTAATGCTGCCCCTGGAGCATGGGGATTTGTAAGTGACTTGGGCTGGATGACCACTGAATTATTTCTCGGGTGGTTTAAACGATTTGTAGAATTCAGTGGGGCGGTAGCAGGTCGACCCGTATTACTGTTATTAGATGGTCATAGCACCCACACAAAAAACATAGATTTGATTAATGAAACTCGATTCCACGGGATTATTATTTTATGTTTCCCCCCACATACCACTCACCGTCTTCAATTCGCCAACGTTGCTTATATGAGACCATTGAGCAATTATTATGATCGACAAATCATGGATGGTAGTTACAATCCGGCAAGTTGCAGAAAATTTTGGAAAGGCCTTCATAGAGACGTCTACCATGGCAAAAGCTGTGAGTAAATGGGTTCAAGAAATGCGGAATTTGGCCTGTATGATCCATCGGTTTTCTCTGAAAGCGATTTTGCTCCTTCTTTGCCCTCAATCAATAACTGCAACCGCCAGTGCACCAAACAATGAACTTGCTCCTGTAGCAACACCATCGGTGAATCTTGCAATATCGACTTCCATTGAAACAGCACCAATTAGTCAATCTGCGCCGACCACATCAGTTATCAGCAGTGTCGCTATTATAACACCCACAACAATTTTAGCAGCCGTAGCACTTGCTGAGCCAGGAACGCAGCCCATTAAGACTTTTCATGTAGCCAGATATCACTGGAGCTGCTACCACTGCAGCAACATCTCGCACCTTACCTGCAAAAGTTTTACCATCTCCCGAGGTTGAAGCAACGACTATTCATACGACCACTATGATGGTTTCTGCCGCCCCGTCGAATCCTAAGCCCAGATGTTCTACTTGGCTTGTTAATAACGAAATAGACCAAAGACCAACAACTTCACAACAATCCAAATTTTCTGTTGTTAGTCCACAGCAAATATTACCCCTTTCAGCAACTCGCAAAACTTCGCGAGTGACTCGAAAACCACGAAAAACAGCTATAATTACTGCGTCACCCTACAAAAAAGAACTGGAAGAAACGATAAAAAAAGAAGCTTTTGGAAGAGAGTAAGCAAAAAAGGAAGGAAATCAGACAATTAAAGTTAAAGAAGACGCAGAAGAAGACTAGAGGGAAAGAAGGTAAAGTCATATCAAAGAAGAAAGTAAGGGGCAATTGCAGTTCGTCCAGTAGCAAAAGCGAGAGTAACATTGAAAATACCCCTTGCTTATACTGTAGTCGACTATATTTGGATTCCGACGAAGGCTGGGTTGCGGGTTCTATATGTGGCAATTGGGCATATTGCTCCTGTGCTGGCGTGGATGATGAGGACGATGAAGCAACATTCACCTGCGAATTTTGCGAAGAACAGTAAAGGATTTGCTATACCCCATCTTGCCCGATGGGGGTACCCCGTCTTACCCTACCTAGAGGGCAAGATGGGGTGGATGGAGTTTTTTTACTTTTATATTGTTAAAAAATTAATTATGTTACAATTGATTCCTAAAATTATAGAAATTTGAAAGAATAATTAACAAAGAAAATAATAGTAATAAAACAGAGTATATAAGTACAATAGTTTCAGTTTTATTTCCCATTCAAACGTTAAGTACCCCGTCTTGCCCGCATCTCCCCTATTTGGAGATAAATTCTTAAAATATTATTTTTAAAGCTTAAAATGCCTTTTTTAGTGCTAATATAAGCGCTTATTTTAAAGATTTTTGGTGCTTAAACTTCCGGCCTTTAATCATGGTACATCTCCTATTTTTTTATTATTTATGAAGATCAAATTTTCAAACTTACTGCACTTGATGTACTTATGAAAATCTCAAATTGTATCACTGAAGTGATACAAATTGTATCAATTTGTTTCACTAAAACTGATACAAACTTATGATCTTTAAATAGAAACCCTCTATATTATTACATTTTTTGAATCTGAACAATTTTCTAAATACAATGCACCTAAACAAATTGAGTTTTAAATTTTTGAAGGAGCGAAAATTTTATTTTTCAACCTAATCAGGGGCGATCTTTGGGAGTGGCAAGCAGGGCAAGCGCCTGGTGCGTCGCGCACTTGCCCAATATACGAATTCTAATATTCATTTGAATTTCGCGCCTTATCCCGCGCATTATAAAACTTGACTCGCTGCTCTCTTGCGTGGTGGTTATAGCACTGATATGTGTCTCATTCTCGCCTTTCTTTCCTTCTCTTTCACATTTACGAAATTTCATACCAGTGCCACAAGTGCTGCCAACTGCCAGGGCTAAAAAAACTTTATAGTACTAAATTTTTTTAGTGTTTACGATTCGAGGATTTCCCGTGCTTCATTTCACTTGTCAACTGTTGTCGGTTTAGGCTTTTATATTAGAGCAGCCGTCATCATTTCTAAATCCCTAATTCTTTTAAGGCATTAATGCACCTTAATTTATCATGATTAATAATTTGTGATCTTCATATTTTTGATTGTTCTAAATTCCAATGAACAATTTTAAAAGTATAAATGTATTTATAACTTTGCAGTTCTTGTCAAGCATCATCATTAAAACTAATTCCACAAAGACAAGAGCCTCCCAAAGATCTACCTTCCCGAAGCTTTGCAATGGCTAAGACCGCCCCTAATTTTAATTACTTTCAAAGGACCACTTAAAAATATCAAATCACGTGAAAAAAGGAGTATATCAATTTTTTATCACGTGATAAAGTTAACAAAAATGGTTTTTATGTTATACTTCATTTTCTTAAATGCAACATATTAGTACTGTGGTACCACTAAAAAGTATAATTAATGGCGAAACTAACCATATTTTCATTTTTGTTGTGAAATCAATCTAACTGAAGTTACAGCGAAAATAATTCAAAATATTCGGTTTCAATTTATTTGAAGATTTATTCAATAAGAACATGAGATAGCCGCGGAAAACAAATTTAGAAAAAAGACACTTCTTCAGTTCTTTTAATTTAATTTTTTTGCTGCTCTAATGTGGTCAGTTAAGTCATTACCTTCTAGGTCGAAAAAAAAAATGAAACCAAAAAAATTTTCGATCCTTTAAAAACCATTCATTTTATGTGTATTGTATTCAGAAAATTGTGTAGATACCAAATATGTGATAATATACAGGGGGTCCTATTTAAAAATCAAAAGTTGGTCTCCGTTTTATCGAAAATGACAGCCGTACAAATCTCAATTATATTTTAGAATTTGACATTTCATATATACATCAAGTGTAGCAATTTTGAAAATTATTTCTTCATAAATAAAGAAAAATCAGTGGCGTAGCAGGATCCTATTACAACAGATATTCACTTTTTTGAATGAACAACCTGCACATCTATACTCGGCGGCCCTCTTTATGAGTCTATTAAGTAGCTGATACAAAATTGTGTTTGTGATATTGTTTCTCTTTTAAAAAAATGAATCTCAAATCCTCGTAAATCAAAAAGACCTATTCTTCTCACAGTTCGAGGGGCTTCCAGGAGGCCCATACTTTGCCTATACGCACAATATTGACAAATTTCTGAAAAAAAAGTAAAAAATTTAATTCTATCAGCATTGATTTGACTTTCCAATAATGATATAATATTGTTACGCGTTATCGGTTCGAATGATTACTAACAATTATTGAATAGTACCCACTTTATTTCCAAACTAAACTCAGAACACTACAACTGAATAATTAACTCACTTATTGACTTCTAACTGATAATTCACTAATTAACTGCACTCACTGACCGAGGGAAAGGCGACCGCCTTCTATAGTTCTGGTTTCGGGATTCTAAAAAAATCCAGCAGATAAGGCTTAGCTTTTGTCAAAATTTCTGGAACGTTTATCTGCCGTTTACTTCATTATCGCGGCCGCTTTCACTTATCAAATATTTCTAGAAAATTTTCTTAAATTCTAAATTCCATAATTACATTTGTTACAATATACTGTATATTAATAGAAAACATAACTTTAGTGCAAAACTCTAAATCCACGCATAAATGAAATTGCTCACTATAAGGGATACACTTAAAAGTAAATGCACTGTGTTCAAGATTGTGCCCTAAATTCGAATTTGGCCGTTGCTTCCTATTCATCTCATTTACCTTCTAGCTCACGATCCGCTGCTCTATAAATTTCGAAGTTTAATACTTCATATAATTTTCTGAAATTCTAAGTAATTGATTCCGTAGGATATCATTTGTCTGTAAAGTCACGAAAGAGGTTTTAAATTTAAGGATACCCGAAGCATGCATATAGAGGCTTAAATAACTAGCCCGGCTCAATAATCAAATAAAATTTCAAGATATATGTAGGTTCGCAAGACTGCTTTCTCTCTAGCTCTAGAACAAGTTGCTGGGGAATTACTTGATGGAAAGATAAATTCGTATTGTATTTTCAGAGGTATAAAATTTACACAAAGTTTATAGAGGAGTTTCAACAAAGTATCTACGAATTTGCCTGAGAACTTTACACCTTTTCTAGTTTTCCAGAACATACATCTTCTAAAGTGTACGATATGACATTTTTGTAAATATCTCCAATTTGTCTTTTAAATATTCCAGTACACATTCTTAAGTTTCTTGATAAAATCTCTTTAAGTGCTCCTTAACCAAGTTGTAATAGCAGCATAAAAGGAAGCACGTTAAGTCATTATTGGGAAAATTTATATTTTACGTATCGTTTGATGTTGAGTACAAAATCACCAGTTAATATTGAAAATACATTTGGGAAGCTTAGATTGCTGATATTACAATAAGCAGGTTTGACTACGTAATCTCGAATACTTGAATGCGTTGTTGAATTAAATCTTGGCAATATCTCTTTGATGTAATATAACAGCGAGTAATTTCGAATGACGTGTCGGTTTGCTTATAATCTTACCTAATTTCTGCCACTTTTGTTGATACTAGGAGTCCTCTTCAAAGGCAAACACCGTAACCACATCACTGGTGCTCTATGTAACTTAAATTATCTGGAGTGATTACCTTTGTGGCAAGCAACAAGTGAAATGTAATACTGAATAATTTTCGACTAATGTTCCATTCGCCCTGGAGACTGTTTTGAAATGCGCGTAATTGAAAAGCGCCAATTTTGTTAAACTGTGCTATAAAGTACTAATTAGCGAATTCTAACTTAACATTGTCAATCGTTATAATAAATCTAGGTTCTGGTACAGCGTTCCGCTGAAATCAAGGTACTAAATATATGCAATTATTAGAGGAAATCTGCAGTGAATATTAATGAGAGTAGGATGCGTAACCCTAGAAAAAACAAAGTAAAAAATATGTGTTCATAATTCGACTATACTTATTAATAGTCCAGTCAATACAGCCTCTTTTGAAAGCAAATATTGTCAAAAATCTGGGATGTAAAAAAATAAATTTATTATTATTCATTTGGGTTTGGTTTTCGCTGCTGCATTAACACTTTTGCTTATTGAGCATCTTGACGGTTTAACTCATAAGGCCTTTTTTTTTTTAATTTTAGAACCCTGATAATGGGTATTTTCACTATGGTCTTTATTTTGGTTAGAACGTCCTCAAAGTGTAATGTCTAAAGACCGGAAGTTTAAGCACTAAAAATCTTTAAAATAAGCTCTTATATTAGCACTAAAAAATAGGCATTTAAGCATTAAAAACAATATTTTAGGCATTTATTTCCTATTTCATTTTAATTTTGAAAATGTTCTTTCTACCTCTACAGATGTAATAGTTGCATATTTAGGACATACAGTTTTGTCTACTGGTAATTTAACATTCCCACAAAGAATTTCTGTAATATTTTTTAAAGTTTGTTATTTAGTATTCGCATCTATTACCTGTTGCAATTTTCGAAAAATCTTATTTCCTTTATCGCAGGGAATTCCAGGCATTTTATTCACTATATCTTCAACAACTTTGATGGAAGCTGTTAACAATTCACCTCGTTTTTCCAAAGCTCTTATTGATTCACTTAAATCAGAGTAGTCAGCAGCAATAAAATTGAGAGCATTCTTAACACTTTGTTGTTGAAGAAATTCTGTAAAGATTGCTATCGATGCTGCGCCATCTTCGTCAAGGTTGTCCACAATTTGTTTAATATTGGTTGAGAAGGCCAAGGTAGATCAGGAGCCATTTCTTTAAATACTTGAATTCTCGAAGGGGCTTTTAAGAAAATTTTCTTACCATTTGAAATTGGTTTGTCTACATCAGGGAATGTTCGACGAATTTCTTCGACGACTCTGTGTAAGGCATGGGCTAAGCAGGTCTAATGCATCATTTTCGGAAAAATCTCTTTCAAGCTTTTTGCCGCCTTTTTCATGTAGGAAGCCGCATGAGATATGAAGAAAAGTACACATTCGTGTTGAAGCCCTTCTGGCCAAAGTATATTGATGAAATAAACAGCTGAGCAATGCTACTACTATCAACTTTTTCTAGAAATTCTGAAGTTAGCAGGTAAACTGTAGAAGGGTTTTCGGGGCACGTACTGCGTATGACTACATTAGCCATATGTCTCCCCATTGCATCAGTAGTTTCATCTATTGATACCCAAATGCCACTGTTGCCAGTGCCTTGAAGTATTTGAACTAATTTTTTTTGATAGGCATTCTCCAAATCTCCTTTTCTTAAAGAATATTCACAGGAAAGCTTTTCTTTTTCTTTAGTATCCTTTTCAAATAAATCTTTTATTGATTTGTGTTCTACTTTCCATAAAGGGAGGGATACGGGCTTCAACAAACGCAGTAGATACATCCATGGAAAACTGAGACTGGCGGTTATTTATCTCCGTAAACGACTGTAAAAGTCCTTGTTTTTTAAAATGTTTCTCCTTAATTGCAACCTCCTTGTGAAACTTACCATTAAAATGCTGCATGATATGGAACTTTTTTTCTCCATTAATACTTTTTTCACACACTTTACACAAAAGCGCTTCACCATCCGTTGACAAAATGTCTTTTTCTAATTCGCGAACGAATTTTTGTAATTTGTCTTTTAATGATTACGCAACTTTTGAGAATTTTTCTGAAATTACCTAGGAAGGAATTTCCAAAGGAAACGAATTACATTTAGAACGTAGTAAACACGAAATAATAATGATAAAATAAATATATCTCCAGAATTTAAATATACCTAAAATTGCACCCCTACTGAGATATATTGCATTGTATAGGGTAAGGGCTAATGAATAGAAGAAAATAATGGATTTAAGATATTATGAGATTGTGACGAAACCCATTATTATGTTTCTATAAGCAAATATTTTCTATTATAAGCTTTTTAAGCAGTAACCTCTCAAAATTAGCAAAAATAGACATTTTAAGCATACTGCTTTAACTTCCGGGCTTTAGTAATGTCTTTATCTTGCCAGAGGAAAACATTCGCAAAAATGTGTAGGGGAGTTTTCTCTTCTTGCTAGCGCATTAGAATTTTATTACACCGATGATGTTGCATTGCGGCGCAGTACCCTGTAAATAGTCCAACTGTTCGCCTAATCCGGTTTCTGCTTGACTTTAAAAGTTTTCTCCCCATATTTTCAGATGGTGCGCTCAATGAACATTCGTTATTACCTCAGGCCATTGAAATGTATACAATGAATGTTGCGTTCTTTTCTTCTTAGTTCCTTTATGACCTCCCTTACAGCCTTATGGTAGGTTGATAAGTAGGTTTTCGTCCTACTGGAGGAAAATTTACTTGCTTCTTGGCTAAAATATCTGCTCTTTTATTTCCTTCAACTCCCCGATGGATTCTAAGCCATCGAAAAACTAAGGTCAATAGTCCTTGTTAGTGGATTTGCATGGTCTATGGTATCATAATTGCAATGTTTCATTCAAAGGAAGGGCGCATGCCTGTAAAGGTCCATAACTTTCATCTAAACCTGTGTTTCTAGGTTTAACTTTTTGCCTATTCACTTTGAAACCGAAACTATTTTTACAAAATAATATAAAAACCTGTTTAGTCTCTTTAATGTAGCCTCACAATTGACATACGTACGTGAAATTGTATTCAAATTGGCCCAAATACTACAAATTGCAGAAAATATTTGCATTTTAGTTTTTGATTAACCTAGTTAACCTGCATACCACGCTATCTGCAAATGCATTCCAATTGCCTGCCTGTAGGTTACCTTTTAACCTTTTACATATGTAGATGGCTTAATCCATCACAGGAAGCTAAGGTCAGACCTCGCCAAAGCTTCACTTAGGCGATCTAACATTAACATCAACATGGCTGCTCCTTTCCCAACATCTTTCCTAAACAAATAGAACGAGGAGTCTACAACCAACACCAAAAGAAAACTGTTTTGATTCCCAAAACAGAACATATCTTGGAAAAAGGAAAATTTTGAAACGAACGTAACTCAGAAAGCTGTTCAATTCAGTTTCCCAAATCGTGCAGAACGAACTTTACACAAGATATAATATTTTTCTCTAATAGCAAATTGAAATGTAAGAAAAAACTCTATTGGGGAAATTTCCCCATAAAAGAAACACAAAAGTTGGCAAAACTTATTACACAACTAACTACTACAAAATGTTATGATGGGCTGCTGACTGTGCTCAAACTAAGATGTTAGTTTTAAAAATAAATATTTAATAAAGCAAGCATCATTCGATCTGAA
This sequence comes from Dastarcus helophoroides, assembly GCA_028583605.1. Lineage (NCBI taxonomy): Eukaryota > Metazoa > Arthropoda > Insecta > Coleoptera > Bothrideridae > Dastarcus > Dastarcus helophoroides. The sequence goes on from CM053326.1 coordinate 5,669,729, forward strand.
AGCGGCAAAGACCAGCCGAAAACTGAATTAACGTTGAGTGTTGCCAAATTCATAAAAGCAATAGTCTCTGTGGTAGAGCTATAGTAAAAAACTTTATAAATTCGTATAGTCTAAGATTAGGAAGCGCGAGTTTCAGGAAGGTAGAGAAAATTAGGAAAAAAAGCTTAATAAAGGGTATAGCAGGAGAAGCATAGGAAATCTGCCCCAGGAGCAAAATGTTATAAATGTTATATTGATCAGTTGGTCACCTATCTATAATAATATTTCCATAGTTTTGGCCGCCTATTTCTTACTGTCTTTGAGTAATTTTGAAAAATGCCCTTTTTGCAAAACATTTTTTTTTAACTTTGTTTTCTCCGTAAGTAATAAAGCTAGAAAGATAATTTAAAAACCAAGTTATAGACAATATTATGACAAATATTGTACGTGTTTATTTAAATTATTTTGCGCAATAATATATTTTTTTTAATGGAAATATTGTTCCATTGCAATTTTTTTAAAGTTTGAGCAGAATGACCACTTTCCTAAAATTATTAAAGAATGCTATTAATATAAAGAATAATTGGTATAAATTTCATTGAAATCGGATGGCTGCAACCTGTTGAAAAAAAATTGTCTTTGTTACCTAGAGACCTAGTTGATTGCAAATTACAGAAATCTCATGCAATTTTTTTAGGTTCCGGTAAAGTAACCACTTTTTAAAAATAACCAACAATTGCTATTAGTATACAAATTTCCTAATATTAGTTTTATTAAAATAGAATGGCTACAACCTGCTAAAAAAATAATTTTTATTTCCTAGAGCCCTGGTTGATCGCAAATTATAGGTATTTCTAATACATATTTTTTAGGTTTCGGCAGAGTAATCACTTTATAAAAATTTTTAAAAATAGTAATTAGTAAACAGATTAATTGATATAAATTTCGTGAAAATCAAACAGCTGCAACATAATAGATTTATGTTACCTATGTTCCTATTTCAAAGCTTTCACATATTACTTCGCTGGACAAATAGTATGAAATTTTTGCAGTCAAATAGTTGTTTCGAACGAGATATTTTACTATTTTATTTTTTAAGCCTATACCTTGGCAGGAACTTATCAATAATCATACCATCTTTGCAGTTAAAAAAATATACCACATTACCCAAGAATTGACTTTGATTTTCGATGGCACACATATTGGCCATCAGAAAAGTTCCAGTACTGAGTACTATTGAAAATCTTATTCTGGTCAGAGTACCTATATATAAGCCATTTACAATTTGTTATTCTGATGGCGACATTGCGGATATTTTGGGACCGCTTTGTGGCGCACAAAATGATGCCCAAATTATGAGAACTGTTTTAGAGGATTCGCAAGGTCTAAAAACGTTATTGTAAAGAGGTGACATACCTATTTCTAATTGCACGCGGATTTCGTGATGTTGAAGATTAAATAAAAAACAGAGGATATTTATCCTTGATGCCAGCGATCAAAGGCAAAAGAAATCAGTTGACAACTAAAGAATATAACAGTTCCCAAGATTAAGATGGGTCGTCGAAAATGTTGATGGATCGATTGGTCAAAAGCATAAATTTTTGCGTCATACAATGGGCAATAAAATGCTATCGAAAGTAAAACCCCTTTGTAAGAATGTGGGATTTTTGCACAACAGGTTTGGGAAGCATTTAAATCTGATATTGATTTAGCTGACGAAATCATCGTTTATATTAATGCCAAAATGACTACTTCAACACTTTGAGCACGAAGGTTAAAAATCAACACAGGAACAGAAGAAAAAAAAGACTTAAAACAGTAAGGGCATCGCTAATAATGGATTTCCCCGAACTAGGTGAGTTAAAAATATTATTCACGAATTCCTACCAATTATCTTAGGCAGCTTTATATCCACCGGGCTAATTGGAGATCAAGAAAGTTTCTCAAATAGAATACAATGTATAAAAGAATCACCAAATATATTGAAAGCAGAAGTGAAATAACTGCATAAAAATAGCAAGATTTATAATTGCTAAATTGATTATATTCCAAATGGAAAAAGTTACACTGACGTCAAACGTTATACTTGTGATTGTCCAAACGCCAATGCAACATTAGTATTATTAAGCAAAATATGCGCTAAAGACAATATATCTGTTGTCATCAATTTAGATAACGATAATGATTAATTTAAAGTAAAGATTATTTCAAATCGAATATACTTTTTATTTATTTCTATTCCAAACCTATAATTTAGATCAACCAGGGCTCTGGTAAAAATTTTTTTTTTTCAGCAGTTTGCAGCCTTCCTATTTTTAAGAAACTTACACCAGTCAATCTTTATACTAATAGAAATTTTCAGTAATTTTGCGAAAACGGTTACTCTGCCGAGACCTAAAAACATAGGTATTAGACGCCTATAATTGGCGATCAAGCAGGACTCTACGTAACAAAATTTTTTTTCTCAACAGGTTGCAGCTATTCAATTTTAATGAAACTCATACCAGTTATTCTTTATACCAGTAGCAATTTTTGATAATTTTTAGAAAGTGGACACTCTGCTGAAACTGAAAAAAAAATTGCAATGGAAAATATTTCCATTAAAAAAACATATATTATTGCGCAATATAATTTAGATACATACTGACACTATTTGTCATAATATTGTCTACAATTTGGTTTTTGAATCATCTTTCTAGTTTTATTACTTACGGGGAAAAAAAAATTAAAAATACTCTGCAAAAAGGGTATTTTTCAAAATTACTGAAAGACAGTAAGAAATAGGCGGGCAAAACTATGGAAAAATTACTACAGATAGGTGATATACTGATCGATATAACATTCATCACATTTGGCTCTGGGGGCAGATTTCCTATGCTTATCATGCTATACCCTTTCATATACTTTTTTTATCAAAATTGTTTAAAGAAATAAATTTAATTTTTTTCTGAAATTTTGACGTTAAGCCCAAATAAAATTAAAATAGATTTTTAAAGATTTGTGTATCTCATACTTTGACTTTGGTTTCGAAAGGTCGAAGACAACTTTGAAAGAAAGCTCCTTAGCTTTCCTTCCAAATTCTGAGTTTAAACTGCAAGTTTGGATCGTTTTGATATTTTGCAACTTGAAATTTTCTGTTATCGCCACTTTTCTTAAAATTATTATTTTTTTAGAAGATTACAAATTTTGAACGTATTTTTATACTTCCTAAATTTACTGCTTTAAATTCGAAACCTCTAGAGTAATTACGTCTGTCTCCATTTTAAAAGAGAAACTTTGCTGTCGGAATCCCCTTGCAAAATTTCAAATTTTTGAGAGGCAAATTCCGTCACTCCCATCTTTAATAATTAGAGTGACAATTTATTGCACCACTTCTCTGTCGATACTTATCAATCAATATCAGAGTCATTTATCAGTTTAATTGATAAATTAAAATGTTTAAACAATGAAAACGGTTATAGATTTCAAAATTATAGACATCTGTCAATGTACTGTCAGAAATATTAATTTGTGCACAGAATAGTCTATGGATTATCTAGTTGATAATTCTGTAATTTGTGGTCTGCCTACTCGAATTTGGATACCGGTATCTGTCACATTGACAAACGTCAGAGCATACTTTTAACACCCCTTTAGGCCCAATTGAGGTCGAATTTCCAAAAATCCCTTCTTATTGTGCGCCTACATTACAAAAAAAAACCCTGTGCAAAATTTTTAGGTTCTTGAGTTTGCGGTTTGAGCTGTGCGTTGATATTTATATCAGTCAGTTTCCATTTTTATATAAAAAGATTATGCAACATTTCCATTATATGATACGTTATTTAATAACATGGATGAAGAAGCTTCAAGTGAGGCTAACTTAAAAACAAATATAACATATTTCAGTTGTTATAAAATGAAACAGTAATTCAAGGAAATATTTTAATAATATATTTTCTCAAAAGTGTGTTGAGCTCGTTAACTTTTAATTAGGCTAATTACCCGCGAAAATCCTGAGTCACAAGATGTAATAAAATTAACATCGACCAAATTTATTAAAACTTACAAGTTGTGGTAATGTAGGATAATGACGCGACAACGGCGGCATTTAGCAAGCTTTGGGCGTTTCGACTCGCTAAGTTATTCGAGCAGTTACTTCAGTTGCTCAAGGCGGGAAACCATTCTGTTAATGTCATTCAAACATGGAGCCATTCAACCATCTCTCTCCTAGAGAGGAAATAGGCAATTGACTTTTTAAATTACCCAATATTTAACCCGGAAATACTAAATTTTTAATTTATTTTTTTTACGACCTCTTAAATGCTACCACCGCAGTGAAAATCCCAGAAACACAAATGAGCTCGGAATCGAACATATTTTCCCGCAGCTATAAAAATCTTTAATGGCCTCAATGTTAACAGCAAACAATTTCTTTATTTAATCTATAATATTTATACAACGCCATTGGTTTTAATGATAACATAGAAAGAAATTTTACAAGTGATAATAGAAAATACCTGGTGTCTAAAAAGTCGGGAATATTGCAAATGAATTTCAAAAACTACTGGAGAATATTTATAAAGTGTGTCCCACTGAATATGAGGTAACATGGGTATCTTCGTTATTAATGGAGAAAGAGAATCAGTAATGTTGCTATTAGCGGCTGGAGATCTCTAACCCTAAATGAATGCATTTTTCACCTGTCCAGATTTTATTTCCATATACTTAATTACCTTGTTTAACTAATTTGACCTTTGTAATAAGTAGCATTAATATCAAATGTCTTTATGTGTTGCTTATATTAAACAAAGCTCTGCTACATTTTGCAGATTCAAGGTTTGCATACAAACAAAGAGAAAAAAGTAACCAAAATATAAAATGAACTCATTAAGCGTAGTTTATTTGGTAGTTATCATGTCGCAATCCTGACACTTTAATACATATGTACTGACTGCGAAATGCGATACGTGATTCGAATGGGGAAAAGCTTAAAACTAAGAATGAAAATTTAGAAAGCGTCGGCACAATGGTAAAGTATAACTGGTCGGAAATGAGGCACATACTGACCGGAAGGGGCAACCTACATCGCTAAACATGTCGACACATCCACGCGATTTTAAAACAGGAAATTGGAAACCAGACAATGCAAATTTTGCGTCCGTATTAACCGATGTGTAAGGCCATTTCAGTTAGATATTTGAAACTTCATCAGACATGTAGGAAAGTAGCATTAAGTATATAATTTTCCTTTTGGTTAATGTTTTGCAAACAAGCTTAGAGGATTCAATCGTCGTTGGTAAAACTACAAGTGTACACCACTGGCATTGGTTTTATAGTTTTGCTGTAAGTTTTTGCAGTAAAAACAGAAAGTTCGTTGAGTGCAACACATAAAAATTTAGTTGTGCCCCCAAACATTTTTCCAATATACCTTATGTCAAAATGCAATTCCCATATGACGAATTAATGTTTAATGAACTTATTGTAAAGATTTAAAGAAAATTGTCATCTAAAAGTCAGTGTGTAATTCATGCTGCTTCTATTTCCATGAAAATTATACTACAATATATTTTATTTCGGTGTCTTGCATTCGTGGTTTTTTAGTTTAGAGCCAATTTTCAGCTACCTCACAGTGATTATTATTCTTGGGCGATGACAGTTCTGAAATAAATAAATTAGACGTGTCAGCTTGATATGTTTATCATAATTTAGTCATCATTTAAGCAAAGAGTACAAAACAATTTACATGAAATGAAAAGAAAAAACTTTCTGCCAAATTAATTTTTCTCGGAAATGAAAAAGAAATATCTGTTCCTTTTTTACACTGTACTTAAAAGGAAACTCGACATATAATATGTAAAAAGTTATCAGATCCTGAGATTCCAAAGTTTATTTTTTCACTAATCAACTATGCCTTTCTTTAATAAAATTTAAAGTATTTCTCCAATAATACTGAAAATCAATAAAGTTCTACCTAATTATTAGAGACCGGATTTTAGGCACAATCAAATAAGGTAAAAAGGTGAGCAAAATGTTAAATTAGGCAAAAACGAACAGTTAAAAAAGGCGTTAAAAAGGCAAAATACCCTAAAAAAGGCATTAAAATTTCAAAAAACACAATTAATAAGAAAAACGTTTATTAACAATTTCGAACATTACATTTTTTTCAGATACAAATTAAATATCTCTTCACGGCAATATAGGCTCCATATCAGCGTTTTCCAAACTTTTTTTGTTACGACCGGGTAATTTATATGCTTCTTATTCGTGACTCGTTAAAGGATTTTTTAACTATCTTAAAAATTCGTTTTTTCTTTGAAAATTTCGACCACTATTTTGAGGTTGGAAGTTAAAATTTCGTCTCTTCTCTATAAGAATTTTTAATTTTTTTTCCTCAGAATTTTGATTTTAATCCCAAAATTTTGTTTTGAAATCTCGAGTTTGATCAACTTTAAAACTGGATTTTTTCTCCAGGCTAAGTTTCTCTTAAAATTTCCCTACTTTCTGAAACTTTTTCAAGAATATGTAATTCTTTAATTAATACATATAATTCTTTATATTGTTCTAGAAAGACGTTGTTAAAATAGAAACTTTTTTCTCAAAATTTTGATTAAAAGTTTGCTCTTTTTAATTTCAAAGTCAAAATTTCAATACAAAATAAGGAATATTCCAATGTTATAGCTTAAAAGACATTAAATAGTAAGGCTTTTTTTTCCCTCCCAATTTAACCTTCCAATTTTTGATGCTTTACTTAACTTTTTTTTCTAAAAATTTCGGCTTTAAAAATCGTAAGGTTCTTTTTAAGATTTTCATGTTGATTGAAGTTGGATTTTGGATTCGTTGTGGGTTGCCTAAAATTTTGCCAGCACTTAGGCCACCCTTTCCGGGCCCATTGTGCTATCCCTGTGATTGAGGTGTCCTTGGTCATTCATTCAGCCACCCAACCTTGTTGAGAAACTGAAGAACGTCCCTTGGATGCGCCTCTCTCAAACTGGCCACACTAGGCCAGAAGTCCCCCAGCGTGGATCCTCTGACTGATCCTAGTGCCGGGCAGTGACGCATCACGTGCTCGACACTCTCATCTTCTTCTAAACACCCTCTGCAGCTCGGGTCGTTTATAATTCCCATTCTGTGAAGGTGTTTGTTTAATCGACAGTGACCTGTTTATATCCCTACAAGTTTTCTGAGATTATTCCTTGAGAGTTGTAGACATAGTTTTTGCCCTTTCCCTGCACGGCATTCTAATGAAGGCGTGAGTTTGTCGGCATATTGTTATTGATTCCCATATCGCTTTGTGTTTACGATAAATTTCTTCGTTAAGTAAGGATCTTACGGTGGATCTCGCCAGGGGAAGGGTTGGTTCTGGTCCAACGAATTGTCTCTCCGAACCGTTCCTCGCCAGTTTGTCAGCGCGTTCGTTTCCCTCTTTTCCAGAATGTCCTTTGATCCATATTAGATTAATTGCATTTTCTTGTGATAGACGTTCTAAAGCTAGGTGGCAGTTCCATACCAGCACTGAGTTTGTTTTTACATTCCTCAGAGCCTTAAGGACTGCCTGACTGTCCGTCTTTATTTGGATATTTTTTCCTGCAATGTTCAGTTGCGTCATTTGTTCGGCGCTATATAAAATTTCCAACATCTCCGCTTGAAAGATTGTTGAGTATTTATCTAACTTAATACTTACATTTAGGTTCAGGTCTTCCGAGAAGATTCCTGTTCCAGTGCCCGTATTTGTTTTCGATCCATCCGTGTATATATTTACGTCTGGTATCCTTGCTTGTAGTTCATCCATTTTTATACGGTAGGATTTTGTGAAGTTATATTTCACCAGTAGATGGTCCATCGGCGTATCCAGAATAGGTACCTTTTGGAGCGCCTCCTCCATTATGCGCCGGTGACCCACCATTCTACCTACCGTATTCCACATTCCTCCTGCTTGCAAACGGAGAGCAGAAGCCTGTGCCGCCCCCTCAAGAAATATGTCGAGAGGTGGCAGGCACAAGATCGCCTCCATTGCTGCTGTTGGAGTGGATATCATTGCTCCTATCACTGCCAGACACGCTAGTCTCTGGATGTGATTTAGCTTTTGTTTTATAGTGGTGCACTTTGTCTTTGGCCACCAGACTATAACTCCGTAGCTTACAATTGGTCTGATGACTGCCGTATATAGCCAAAAGGTCATCTTAGGGGATAACCCCCAAGACCTCCCGATGGCCCCACGGCATTGCCAGAAGATCTTGTAAGCTTTGTTTAATTTATTTTCAATGTGGTACTTCCAGCTCAGTTTGCTGTCAAGTTCAATACCAAGGTATTTCACTCGATTTGACAACCCGAGTTGGGTTCCCATGAGTTTGGGAAATTTTAGTCGCGCTAATTTCCTTTTATTTGTGAAAAGAACCATTTCCGTCTTTGCAGAATTTGCTGCTAGGGAATGTTCTTTGCACCATTTCTCGACTATATATAAGGCGTCTTGCATTAACTCGAAGAGTACTCCCTCGTGTTTACCTGAAAGCAGATTGGTTATATCATTTGCGTAGCCAATTGTATAGAGGCCCCGATCATTGAGTTTTCGGATAAGGTCATCCGCTATGATTAACCATATAAGGGGAGATAATACACCCCCTTGCGGACATCCCTTACTTACAATTCTTCTGACCGTATAGTCTCCTACTGTAACTTGTATTGCTCGCCACTCAAGTATATGTCGTATGAGTTCCCGTAAGGCGGGTTCAATACCACTGTGCTTAAGCGCCAGAGAAATGCTATTGAAGTTAAGTCTATTAAAGGCACCTTCTATGTCCAGAAATACACCCAGGGTGTGTTCTTTTACTTCTAGCGATCTCTCGATCCTGCTAACTACTGAATGTAGCGCAGTTTCGGTAAATCTGCCGGAAGTAAAAGTATGTTGATTCGAATGTAAGGGTTAGTGTATATCGAGGCTATTGCTTATATGTCTGTCGCACAACTTCTCCAGCGTCTTCAGTAGGAAAGACGTTAGGCTAATTGGGCGACATGATTTAGCCCTACCTTGAGGTTTACCCGGTTTTGGAATGAAAATTACTTTGACTTTCCTCCATTCCTGGGGTATGTATTTAAAAGCAATACACGCCCTGAAAATTGGCACCAGGTATTTTTGTATCCACACCATTCCCCACTGAAGCAGGGCAGGGTAGATACCGTTTAACCCGGGCGATTTGAAGGGAACCAACGATTGTACGGCCCAGTTTACTTTTGTGTCATTTACCATCTGAACAGCCAGCTCCCAGTCCCTATTTTTAGGGTGAGAGGCTGAGTGCCCTTGCCACTTATGGCCTGGTATAACACGGCATCCTGGAAAGTGCGTGTTTAAGAGCTCTGAAGCTGTTTGTGCGGGTGTACTGGTATATGTACCGTCGGCCCGCTTTATCATGCTTACCTATTGGTTTGGATCTTTCGAGAGTATCTTTTTTAGTCGGGAAACTGATGTGGTAGACTCTACGTCACTACAGAATTTTCTCCATTTTTCCCTTTGTCTCTTGCGAATAAGTTTCTTGTATTTTTCCGGCGGTTATGGTAAGCCTTCCAGTCACATACCAATTTTGTCTTCTTCGCTTTGTTGAAGAGCTTGTTTACTTGAGATCTGAGTTTTTTGAGTTGCCCGTTCCACCAAGGGGTTGCCCGGGTTTCTCGAAGTTCAGTTCTCATTGGACAAGCCTTCTCATATGCTGTAATGATCTTTTTTCGCACTAAAGTGACGTATTTTTCGATCAGTTCAACTGTCCCAATTCTCTGTGGGTTTTCTACAGTTCCTAGGAGCCTTTCCAGATGGGTATTGTAGTCCATCCTGTTGGTGCTTCTAGGATTCCTGTACGGTTTGGGTTTTAACCTGCAACATAAAATATTGAATTTTATATATTCATGGTTAGACATTGTTGTATCCTTAGATACATGCCAGCCATTTATAATTTTAGTAATACTTATAGACGCCACGGTGATGTCAATAACACTCTGGCATCTGGAGGTAGCAAAGGTAGCTTCACTGCCTCTATTGAGTATACCTAATTGGGTACTACTGAAGGATTGTAGTAAAAATGTACCTCGAGGGTTGTTTGTTTCGCTCCCCCAAGCTGTATGGTGGGCGTTTGTGTCACATCCAATTATAAGATCTACATTACCTGCCTCGCAAAAGTCGATCAGTCCTGCCATTACCTCGGAGGGTGGTGGTCCTTTCGAATCTATTGGTAAGTAGGTAGATGCTATTACAAGTGATATTTTCCCTTCTTGAGGCGCAAGTTTCACTCGGAGAGCTGTTTGATCTCCGGAGCAGAATTGGGGTAGGATATTCGCTTGCATTAGTTTCGGGACATATATGACAGCTCTTGGTTATACCATATATTCATCTTTTTGACGACGCTTAACGGTAGAAAAAAAATCGCTAGGCAAAAATTGAAGTATTCACCAAAGTGATAAGATAATTATACCCTGATAAATAACAGTGATTTTGAGCCGTCAGTCGGCTCAGGATCACCTGCGGATCCTCGGTTGATTCGGGAACCCACAAGGTAGCCTTTGTCAACTTAGACAGCTGGTCCACTGGAAGAAGGTCCAGCTTTGCACCCTCCCATAAAGGGGGGAGCCCCCTAACTGTAGTCCCTAGCAAATCTAGAAAGTGTTCGTTCGGAAAAACTTAAATTTTCCTGCGAGTAAATGCAGTTTTGGAACGTAAGAGGGTTCGCCGGGTACCGGGACAGTTCAATGTCCAGGAGCTCGGCCAACCGTTCCTTTACCAGTTTAGCTTGGTGGGCTGTAAGCCGGCCAAGTGCACTGGAGTTCCAGTCCTTTTTGTCAATGATGGCCACCCTTAGATGGTTGGTCACCATTTCGGTATATGTGGTTCTAGAAGTGTCTGCGACCGGCCTCTGCCTACTCGGTCCCTTCTTGGAAACATTCCCAGGAGAGGGGCCAGGAGACGATTTCGATCGCGCCCTCTTCATACCGGGCCTTGAGGTCGGTCGGCGATCAGCACCCTGAGGCGCATGGTCGCTGGCTCGCCTGAAGGACTGGGTTTGTTTTGTTCGGCAGAGGTGCTGCAGATGGCAATAGTTTTTGCTGCCTGCCTCTCTATCTGCCTTTTCCTTTGTTGAGTCCCGGAAATTCTTTTCCAGAATCTGGGTATTCGGGGTGGATCGTTAGATTCGCCCGGTGCTGTTTCGCCAGTAGTTCTTGTAGAACCCTCAGCCTGGCTGTTTGCTAGGGGTGTCCCGCGGTCGCTGGATAACGGTCGGGTGGGGCCCGCTTGACAACCACCGGTCCCGATTGGGAGCGCGAGTTTCCGTCCCTCTGCTCCGGTGTAAATTTATTTGGGTCATTCTCCACTGGAATAGGATTTGGGATGGGGGGGGATGGTTTTACCTAAAGCCAGGTTTACGGCCGCCCGATCCGGGTCAGACGCCGACCATGGAGCCGCCCACTATGGAACTAACGCTCCATGGTTTTTTTTTTGGTTTGGAGTGTTTTATTTTGGTCCGCGGGGGCCAATTTACCCCTACCTCCCATATCTGGGAGGCATTCCCCTATCCGCCACTTGGGGACGCGTCCGATGGGGGGAAAAACACTCCTAAATAACCCCAAACGGGTATTGATTCAAGTAAAAATATCATTTTCTTTTTATGTTTGTCTAATACAAAAGTTTAAGTTTTTTGTGGAACTTTCTAAACTCAAACTTTTCTTTTTTCCTAAAGGCAATTTTAGCTAGAATTTTTCTCAATATAGACTTTCGACGATTTTCTACAAACTTTTAGTAACTTTTCTAAGATATTTTCTTTAAAATAGAAATTGAGTTTTTTTTCTCGAAATTTTGAAATGAGAAGTTATAGTCTCTGTAATTTCTTTGCGAAGTATTCATATTTATATGCAGTTTTATTTGCTTTTTCTTCGCCAGTCACTCCTTTCAAATTCCTAAATTTTAGTACCCTCTACTAAGGAATGGCAGTCTGTTATAGATTGCCGCAAACAGCGATTGCGTTGGATTGTGAAAGGAGTGACTGGCGAAGAAAAAGCCAATAAAACTGTATATAAATAAAAGTTATAGTTGGGTTTTTGTTTTTCTAGACCCTTTCATCATTTAGTCGTTTTGGTAAACTCTTGTTGGTCAGAAACATTATCATTCTTAATTTTATTTAACTTTTATGCGACATAAAAAATTAAATATTTCCAAACTGAGTCACAGAAATGCTAAATAATCATCATTTCTTTCAAAAATTCTATCTAAAATGTAAATGTCAAAATGAGAGTTTAAAACGTGGAATTGTAACGTTTTTATTTTAAGTCCAATATTTCAATTCATATGAATACTTCAAATCTAAATATTTAATTTTTAATTTCGGTGAGTCTAAGCGAGCAACTTTGAGAAAAATATTAAAATACGAAATTTTCAAAAAATTAATGCATGTTAAAGGAAATCAAAATTCCGAAAAAAGTGGAAGACCTCAATATAAACCATTCTTTTAAAAAAGTCCGAAATTTTGATAAAAATATTGAACTTTTGAATTTAGTCAACATTTTGAAAAAAGAGTAGAAAAATTAAAAAAAAAGAAAAAATTCTGAAAACAAAAGTAGATATTTTGAAGCGCGAAAAATTTCAAAAAGTTAACATTTTCAGAAAAAGGTTAAAATTGGGAAAGTTAAAAATCTTTGCCAAAATGTTAATTATGTAAAAGTCGACAAAGCTAAATATAGAAAAAAATCATTTTAGAAATCAACATTTTAAACAAAGTTGGAATTTTAAAAAAATATCCAAAACTTGAAAAACAAAGGTTGATATATTTACAGTTTGAAAACCCGCCCGCTACACCAAGGCTAAAAATAGTGTGGGATGTCGTCAAGGTGTTGACATTTAAATTTCGAAAACAAGCCATAATTTTGAGGATTAAAAAAAATTCCTAAGAAAAAAATACGAAAAAATCTAAATTTATTAATAAAAACTTAAAAAAATAAATATTTTTTTATAAATGATTTGGTTTTACACTTATAGGGTTACAAAAGGCCCTAGAATTTCTACAGGGTTACAAAAGGCCCTAGAATTTTTATCTCCTGTTATAAATTTCATGAATATAACTGAACAAAACGAGGAGAAATGTGTGACCCGGCATTTTACTTTATGGGTCGCGACCCACTATTTGGGAAACGTTGGTATAGTTCAATTGGTCTGCACCACAATAGCAAGCAAGATTCTAAAGGGACTAGATGGGTTATATTTTTCAATTATTATTAAATTACATTTCTTGCAAATTTATGCTTCAAGCTTCTTGTGATGGACTAAATTTCCATGTTATTGTTTTATTTTATCAAGTAAATATTTCTGCCTAAATTCTCTAGAAGCGTATTGTAAATGTACTTGGAAAACCGATAGGAACGGATAAATAGGCGCAAACATTTTTAAAAATAGGTGCAAATTATGTATAAAAAGGCAAAAAAACAAGCGAAACTAAAATTGAGGCAATAACTCATGAAAAACGCCGAAAAAGGTAAAAAGGTAGGATCATATGATTTTACCTAAAATCCGGTCTCCACTAATTATCTAACAATAATTATTGAAAAACTAATAATACTGTCACAAACTGTGCAATATTGAAACAGTTAATTTTATAATCGTAACTTGGTTGCACCCCTTTAGATGGCGCAATTCTACAAAAAGTTGTAAATCATCTAACAAATTTGTCGGCAATTTTCACAAAAATTCTTTTAACATTGAAACTTATTCGTTAACGTGAAATATCTTAAAAACTAACATTACAAATGATTCTCATATTTATGCACATTATCCGTCTTCCAGAGAAGTCTAGAATGCACACTTACGTGTGAGTCATAGGAAAGTTGCCCCTAATAAAATTCTTGGGATGTTCTGAGAGTTAAGTCATTTAAAGGGAGTCATACACGTTACGTTATTAGCTCGCCGTTGGGCGCACGCGGTCTCTCAGACCGCACTTATATTTATTATTTTATAGTTCAATAATTAGTCTGCCAATAATGCTCATATTTGGTGTAGCTGAGTATTATTACATCACAAATGTGACGCTTAATTAACTGATTAATTATATGCTCATTTTGGTAAGTTGCAGCTATTTGCGTTATTTGTTACCAGGCGCGCCCCCGCATGTTAAATTGTTTTGTCATCATAGTTTCTCATATAAATTGAGTTCTGCTTAAAAATAAGAGTGTAGAGGAGATTTCCAAACAATATTTGTCTAAATAAAAATTATATTTGAACCCTAACTCTTAAATATAATATTATTGGAAATTTAGTTCCGTATTTCGTAATAATTTGGACTTTGTATTTGGCCAAATTTTTTGTTTATAGACATAAACTGTACATTATTTGTAATTTAAATTCATAAAAAAATATACCAAGTACCATATTTTATCATCGAACCAAAAAAAAAATTAAAAACTGGCATAATTTTTAGATGCGGTCTCTGAGTCCGCGCGCAACTCATCGTGTTACAAAATATGGCGCGCCTACTCTAGGGTTAATAAATATTTCAGTATTCTACAGTTTATTGCAATATTTTTTAAGGGACTGTTTTTCTCATTGTTGAGAGCTATGGCGATTACATTGCCTACTATGATTTATTTTTTTTAAATAATAAATTCCTTCATGTAACCCACTTTGCCACATTCGAAATATGCCATGTTTATACATCAAATTAGAAGAATATTCTCAATTCGAAAATGGTAAACTCATTATGGGGTCATAAGAAGTAACAAAATTCACATAATCTTCTTTAAAACAGTTTATTTAAAAAAAAAATGTCTACTAATGAACACGTTTTAAAAAGCAATTAACTATGGTTTTGATTTTTTCGATCGGACTTCAAATAAACAAGTTTTTATTAAAAATTAGGATTTTCAGTTTGTTCTAAATAAAATCAAGACGAATTGAAATTCGATTGTTTTCACAGCGGAATATTGTTAGACATTAAATTATGCACTACTTTGCCCCTTCAAACTTTCTTGTACCTCTAATAATTTCCGAGTTTCCTGTAGTGGAAATTGAATTTGTTTCAATCTGTATAATTTTTAAATTACATGATTTAGTTTATGTCAAATCGGTCATGCATTTTTTTATTGTCTATATCACTTGTTATTAAAAAAAAATGATCAGCAAAAGCGAAAGCAGAAAACAGATGCAATTATTTTCATATTAGTTTCAAGTGTATGGAAATATAATAATACAACGAAATAATTACATAAAAATATGTTATTTATTGATTAACGATGTTATGCTTTAGCCGGTCTGCCTTAACATTGACCCTACAATACTAAAAAATACAGATATAATATTCAATCTGTTTGTATTAGGTTACCATCAGTTCACTTTTATTCGACTAGTAAAATTGTTTTTTTTTAATTTCAGAATAAGAACTGCCCAAACATGCATAAAGAAATGTACTATAAAGGTAAGTAGAGTGATAATATATACACTAGGGTAGGTCAATTTTCTAATTCTAAGTGCCTGTAGCAGTATGTTTTTATTTTAATACTTGACTCCCCGCCCGCCTCAAAAATAATAATTAAAAATCGGACCTGCAGATACTAGAAAAGATATTTCAATGGCACCCTATTGTACGCATAAGAAATAATTTTAAAATCGGAATGTTATGTTTAGCACCCTGCACGCGACCAAAATCCTTGTCTGTCCGGATTTCCTAGAAGCACCCGGGGAAGGGTGCTTCAAAGCATTTGCCCAGTAAGGAACTGTGATAATTTATACATCAGTAAAGATCGCGAACGTTGAGCTAAAGATGGTATTCTTGTGAGAATTACTGCTAATTGTGTTGATCGTCGTTAATTGACCGTAAAATTTATTTTTATAGTGGTGTATTCTTTGAAAAATAACCATTCGAAAACCATGAAAGAGCTGGCTCTATGAAAAGAAGCCGATTAAGTTCTTTTCGTCTTTTTAGAGTTTGGTACCTTAAAAAGAAAAAATAAACGGACCCTTATAATCTCACTCTTGTGTCTGTCCTTCCGTCACAAAGAGATTTTGTTCCAAAAATTATTTAACATAGAAATTTGAGATTTTGCTCAGCCTTAGTTCTCGATAACCTACGCAAATACCTCGAGTCAAGGACTAAAAAAAAGAAAATATTTTACAATAAGATGGGGATCAATTCGGTCGCTGACAAATCAAATTTTAGTTAATATATCGTTTGATGTATCATTTTAAAGAGTTACCTCTAAGGATCCTAAAATATTTTACTGTAGCTTTCGGTCCAATCACAGCTCAAAATGTGTCACAAATGACCGTTCCCCCTGTTCTCCTAGGTTTCTAAGATAAAATTTAGATTTTAATAGGGTTAGTAGATATTGGGCCAGAAATTATCGAAAAATTTCGATATCGCCATAGTTGTTGGGGAAAAAAGTATTTTATGGGAAAATAGTGCTTGGATTCCAAGTCTTTTTGACCCATATAGTAATAATTTTTTTAAATAAAAATTTGATTTGGCTAAAGGATAGAATGCAAATAAAATTTGTCTGGTACATTATTTCATTCAGATAAATATTTTCGGAGTTAGCACAGGTTTATTAAATTGTACGCAACGCAGTAATCTCAGTTAAGATCGGACATTTTAGCACAATCCGAGACGATCTTATAAACCGTCTCAGTTCATCAATTTATTGCAAATCGCGAATGAATGCTTTTTATCTAAGACGTTATTAACACAGTTATCAGTTCCATAAATATTTGGATTGATTGTAGAAGAAAGTGTGTATACCTGAAAATAGATAATTTTTTTGTTTCCCAATTATAGCAAGACAATTTGGATAAAATTTCAAATCCATAAGAAAAAATTATTTAATTTGGGCTATTGACTGTTCACTAGGGTGGTCCTTATTTTTGGACTTTTGAAATATTATCGCGGCACACTACCATATGATTCTCTGCCTTAAATTATAAAGCAGTATTTTTTTATTTCATTTTTGGAACACTTTTATAGATTGCTGCCAGGAGTCGAACATGGCAGTTCAACTATTAATCAGACTAACTGATTCCGATAAGTATATCGGAGTGTTTTAAGTCAAATGTCATGCAAAGAGACACGGGATAATAACTTGCGATAGCACTTGCGAGAGCGATTTGTGAGAGAGAATATATTTATTGACCATAACGACTATTTCTACCTCCAAATGTACGACTTGCACAACCCACTTGCAGAGAACTTCCAAAAAATTGGAAATAAATCTGAACTTGCCTATAGCGCTCTCTAGGGTTGTTTACAGGTGCAAGTAATTATTACCGCAAACACTTGCGCAAGTTATACGACTTGCCCTGAGAGCACTCTCGGAGACTGTTTACTCTACGCAAGTTCACTGAAAGTACTCTCAGCCATCGACTTGCGATAGTTTTACTTGCTCGTGTAAATGGCACATTAAGGCAATTCGTGTAGCTACTCCTTTCCTGTTCCTAAGCGTCAAGGTTAATCACACTTCAGCTGGAATTCAGTCATTGATGACAGGCACGAACTCGTTTTGTTTTTCAAAGCCTACAAACTTGTTTTGACTTGAAGTGCATCCAAGTAGTGGCATCAGTGTAATAACTAGTAAAAAAAAATAACATTTGGCCAGTCAAAGATGCCTTCTCCTGGCGAAGTCTTATAATTATTTTTTACCGCAATGCAGTAGAAAGAAGACCATTCGTTATCTGAACTGAAAAATAGAGAAAAATATGCTTTGGCTTGCATGTCAACATAAATGGAAATTACGTTATAGATAAACTGTTTAAAATGCTTTAAGTCAACTGGAACAAAATTGAACAATGCGATTATAAAACAATAACAAATAATTCGAAGTATAACAAAAATTTTGTTGATGAAGATAGGATTTTGCTTACAACTTGAACTGCGTTAACCTCGATAAGACTGCAAATAATTTTTACAACCCACAATCATTGACTAGGAGGAATTCCCAAAGGGGATATTTTATTTAGGAGACCTGCTGACCATTACCATACCAGGTGGATGGTAAAAACTATGTATTGCTCGAAAATTATTTTATTTAAACATTAGTTTAAACGAACAAAAAAGGAAGAAAAACTATCAGAGGTATATGCATTTTTTGTCATGATATAGGTATATAAAATATTCGTTTCAAACTTCTGCCGGATCGTCAGCACCTATATTATTATTATTGAAAGAACTTTCGGCCCATTATAGAGTTTAAACCAAAAACTGGTTGTAGTTGCCCTGAAAAAAATGCTGGGCCATTTGTGGTACTTTCCGAAAGATCTGATGTTTCTTACATTTTTCTACGAAGACCTTTTGGTTCAAATAAAAAAAGGCTCTAAGAATCGAAGATACCGAAGATTACCGAAAAAGAAAAATCGCTTATGTCAAATAAGTAAACGAAAAAAACATTCTCTCCAATTCCTATTAGCATTCCTTAGGATTGTTTTACTTACTGGGTATCTGGTCAAAGATTAAAAAAAAACTGTTTAAAACTCGGAAAGAGACATTGTTTTTGAGGCTGTAAAGAAAATGATTTATTCTATTCGAAGAGCAGATGTTGCTTTAACGCACAAATGTAATAAATTGATAACAACTATAAACAAAAGGAATATTTGCTTTTATTGGTAAAAGAGAAAAGGAAGAGATACTCCAAAACAAATAAATCAACCATTGCATCCCAGTTATAAATGCTTTTAATATTTAGGTGTTCCATTATTTGTAGTAATAACAATAATTTTGCATGCTAGATATTTTACTCAAAAAATAAATGTTACCAATTACTATTAGTGATTTGAAACCTTGGGATCGACATTTAAATATTACTCAAAAAATCAGAAAAAAATACTGAAATAGTTTCTCAAGGCAGATAATCAAATGAAGTGGTGCCGCGTCAAAGAAAAATTTTTTTTAACCCAAATAAGGACCACCATACTGTTCACTAACCCTAAATGTGGGAGCCTGACTCACCTTTTGATTGGAAAGTAATCATAACTTATTTTTAGGTCGATGATACATTAGGCGAAAAAGTTGCTTCAAATGAAATATAGTAGTATTATTTGTTGCAGGTGATGAGCCTCGTTTCTAAATAATTAGAAATGCATAATATATGGTGTTAAAAAGTATCGTGAAAAAATTTACAGTTTTCTCCTTCACCATCCGGTATGACAGCTATCTCCAGATGGTGGGCCACATTTTGTGCAATAATTAAATATATGTGTATTGCGCAAAATAGGCGGCATAGTGTTGTCTCATTAGGAAAATTTAAAAAATTGGAGGTTATTTGGGGGAACGAGACCGGTGCAGATCTAAATGCATTAACAAATTAAAGGCGCTAATGATTTATGAAGAAGTATTTCCCACCACAGGTCTAAGGTTTCTATTATTTATATTTCATGGGCCTGGTGGGGGGCTAAATATTTATAAAATTATACAATATCTTATGTCAAAAAACTGGGCGGTAACATTCATCTTAATTAATAGAAATATTATAAGTCGATTCACTCCAATATATATATAATTGAAGCCTTTATATTTGAAGGCTTTAGGCAAAGTGTTAAAAGGGTTCACGTAAAATTTTTAAGTTTCAGCGATCTCGGTGAGCGACATGCTTTTAAATATTTAATTAAACCACACCTAAAATGCATTAGGCAGATTATTTCATTAAATATATTCGCTCAAGCAAAGAGTAAAAATGCTTGCGTGGTTAGTCCCACTCGTAATTCTAATGGAAACGTTTTGTTACAGCTAACAAATGGTCAAGCAATATCAAGGATCAACACCCATTTCACAGTCTTCATTCGCTGCATTGAGTTTTCTCTGTTGTGTGACACTAGTGTTAGTGCTAGTGTTGTGCCACCGTTGCTACAGTGCTCCTCGAGTGTCCTGCTTGTAACTGCGACATCTCTCCTTAGCTTGTGGCGTGTATATATCAAAACTATATACTTTTTATGGACGCATACTTGTGATATTTACGCAATAATGACCAAAGGCGATAATCAAGTTATAAAAATCGACGTCTTAATATTTAAAGTTTTTGCAGACGAAGGAAACATTTCACTAGAAAATGATGTGATGCTCACATAATTTATTTCCTCCTGTCTCAACCATCTAATAAATTAAGAAAATAAATTTTCCAAATAAAACAATCAAAATATTTTGCTATAATTAAACAAATTCAAAATCATTCCAGAAATTAGATCTTAAAATTATCTTGAAGCAAAATATTCTCGTAAACGCAGAACTATAATTGCCCATTTAAATATTAGATGCTATGCTATCTGAGAGGAGTTCAAATGTTAATTAGTTTTACTTTTAGTATTTACTAGTCCAGTGTGAGTAAAACTTCACCTCGAATGGATTTTACGTACAGTTCGGAACGCACTTTCGCCACAGAACGTTGCTTGAGTAAAAAATTCCTGGCTTCACAACGAATTAAGTCCATGGCAACGCGTTACCAGGTAGATAGAAGCATACCCGTGATGGTTCTTGATGTTTCGTGACGATTCTCCAAAATTAACATTTTTGGAATTTAAACCGGTTTCTACGAGATAAAACGAAACTTCTATTTTGACATGCCTTTACCTCCTACCATAAGCCCATCACATCTTTGGAGAAGATTTTCCCATTGCCTTCCAATTCAGGTTTTTGTTTGAAGGTTTTACCCACGTTTTCTAATATAGATTGGTTTCATTATTGCATGCCATTCAGAAACACGAATTTTAAACAAAGCTACCTGGACACCACAAAAGATGTTACTACTTTCAGCAAATAAAGAAATCTAAGCAAAATTGAGGAATGATTAACCACCTCGACGCTTTAAATTGCACCTAGGGTGATGATTTGATGGTAACATTTTTTTGGTAGCAAGGCTTTTTTGTGACTCTTGTAAAATTTTCTTATTTTGAAATGACTCTATTATAAAAACATTGCATTTTTCATAGTTTCAAAGAAAACAATGTTCCCAAACACCGTTGAAACATATTAGTACAACTTTAATTGTATTATAGAAAATTTAATTGGACATTAGTCCATATTTACAAAAAGAAGTACTAGCTTTTACTTTTCAGAAATAAAGAGAATACTTCAGATTTCGCCGTTGAAAGTTTTGCTTCAATGTAAAAAGTTTTACCTTTTTCGTATTCATAAAAAAAGGTTTTACTTTAAAAATCAAAGGATTTGCTTCACCAAAAATGCATCTACTAGGAAGCTTACTTTTTTCTATAGATTAAGCTATTTGTCTGTTTATTAGTTGTGTCAATTTTTGTCAGTCTAAGTTTATGGTTGTAACTGAGCGTCTGCAATGACTAACGTGGTGAATTTACGTGCAAGAAAATTTTGTGGAACGAACTGGTCCTTGATTATATTTAAAAATTGACATATAAATCTTGTCTTCTGGAAACAAGAAAAATTAAAAAATATATTCGTTTCCCAAGAATAGAAAATGGTGACCAAAGAGCCCAAGAGCTGTTGGAGATCCTAACTGTAGACGTGTTCATATTGAAAAGCTGACCAAATTAGTATATGAATATGTAAATAAAAGAGGTTTTCAAGTTGAAATGTCCAAGTTAGATGCGATCCAAAGCATGTTTTAATAGTAATGATCCGAGATGGCCTGGATCACTTTATGATTTTCGTATATCAAGAAATTAGCTATTGTGGGAAGTTATCAAGAGGATAAGAAACACACTTACACTAGGAGACAGTGGATGAGAAATAATGCCATATCTGATAACTAAGCCTGCCTAGAGTCCTTGGGCAATTATGATATTCTGACCTTTACTTAAGTACTAAAGACTCCCATGAAGCCTGGGCGTCAAGGGCATTTGCCCCTTTACCCCATCCCCCTATGGACGGGCCTATTGATCACTTCCCACGTCAAGCTCGAGGAGGACTATTAGAAACTGTATTATATTTGAAACAGCAAGTTTTTACCTTTTACTCAAATTTTTCAAAGGATTTGCTTGCAATGAAAAGGTAAAGATTATAAATACGAATTCAAGTAAAACCTTTTGTTTCTAACTTTGACTTCTCAGCCTCACCTTTTGCTTTTGCTTTTTACTTCAAAGTAAATTCTTTACTTTTATAAATATAGCCTATTGACATAAAAAGAAAACAAAGGTGATAATTTTGACCGGAAACAAATTCTTAAATGTCTCAGTTACTTCTGACAGACAGCTTTTCAGTAATTGTTTAATGTTTGTTGCTTCTCTGCTGTTTTTTTTACTGTTAAACCTGCACTAATAAAATATGTTATGAGGAAATATATTTTTTCCGAAACTGTTCGAGGAAGGTGGTATTATGACCGCTATAAAAGAAAATTGAGTCATCGTTAAAAGATTCTGATCACATTTATCAAAAGGATGAAATATTTTAACTCTCCTTCAAATTCTTTGAAATTTCTTTGGTTACCGAAACTAGTAACATCCTTTAAAGTAATTTCATTAAAATTCGATTAGCCGTTTCTGAAAAGTACACAAAACCATGTAATCAACTCATTTTGACATCTATGTTATGTGGGACCTCCATTTCCAGTTATTTTTAAGCACTCTGTATAAGAGGCTTTTGGTTATGTTCCATATTTTGTAAATGATTCTTTAGTTTCGAACAATAAAATTTTATAAACTATTTATAAAAAAATCATGGCACTTTACGAATAACATTTTTAGTTTTTTCTTCACTTCGCTGGCAATACTCTATTTCTGCTCTCGCCTTATCCGTCCACCTGAATATTAACGTACAACATAAGCGTCTACCAATAAAACCAAGATTTTGCTTCACGAAATTTGGCTTAACGCGGATTTGGCTCATCAATTTATTCTCAAAAGCGAAAAACAGAATAAAGTTTAACTGTAATAATGTAGGAGGAAATGTTACTAAGCAGATGAGCACCTAAGAAAATAGCATGCATATTTATATAGTGAAAAGCATTTATCAAAATTAGTCGCAGTAAATTTCTTTAATATCGAAACGTGGATAATTTGTTTGTACATTTAACCAATTTGTGGCAGCATTTTGCAGTTGCGTGTTTTATAAAATTTTCATTCATTTTCATTAATTTCAGTTAATAGAGCAAAGAGCGTAAGATTCAGTTAACTTTTATACTCCCTTCTTGACGTCTTCAAATAAATGTAGATGCAGATTTTTATACCTTGACATACGTATATTCGAATGGCACTAGGTAAAGCAACGTATAATCTTTTGTTGGATCTACATCAGGATTTGTTAACTTTGGATCCGTGGACCTTTTGGGGGTCCGTAACTTGAGGGTCCTTGTCTGCCTACGATGAACTCTGTTTTAGTCGTTACTTATTTATTGGTACAACAATAAAGAATCTGCAAACAAGAAGATGACTCACTCGACAAGAAAGGATATACAAGAATGGACTGTGTAAATTTTTTGTAATCGACACAAGTTTCTGTTAAATTAACGAGTTTTTTTGGTGTTTAAAAATATGGGGAATTGCTAAGGAAAAATTTGGCGCATTGAGCTTTATGAGTTTTTTTGGTCATCAGTTGTTGGAATGATAAATATTACGAACTCTTAAACTTCTAAAATGTTAAGAAATCCTGATTTACATAGATTGGAAAGTTAATTTAATTTGTAATAAAATTTAATATATTCATAGATAACTACTTTATTTTAAATTTTAGCACTAATTTGAGAAATAATCTGCTTGATGTTGCTTTTCCCAGTTTGTTATTCGAAAGAGTTAACAGCTAATAATGATGAACAATAATTATTAATATATGATTGAAAATAGTCAATATAATATATTATTATGAATTTAATATGTACATTATTATAATATATTATTTACAAAGTGCAGAACATGTAATTTGTTATTAAGTTCTAAAAGATATGTTGTACAAAAATGTTTGTGGCTATTTGGGTTAAAAGCATTGCAATCGATATTTCATTCAACGACAATACGAAATTAATTTTATTGTTTCAGCTTTGCATGCTAGATTGGAAAATGATCCGTATATCAAATAAATTATTAGAACCTTGAAATGCCCCTAAGCAGGTCTATGTTGCTTTACTCCTAAAAACCACCAACAATATTACGTTATTTTTAGCTCTTTTAAGGATTATTTCCATAACGTGCCCAATTATAAGGACTAGAATGTATCAAAATATGTTGAAAAATTTTCCATGCAAAACAGATTCCTCAATTAATGCTCCCGCAATAATTTTTCAATGTTTTTCTTTTTTGCCGAGGGAGAATTTTTCAGTAATAATATATGTATGTAATGGATGCATCATTATAAATACAGCAGCAGTTCCTTTGCGGCATAAATTATTCTGCGTTTAATTTTTTAGCTTGACCCGTAACTGACATATCTAGATTTCAAGATTGCCAAAGACCAATAACAAACAAAATGGATGTCGGAAATATAAAATGCGTTCATTCCAAAGTACTGATTGGGTAGTGGCACCAGTAATTGCCATTATTAAACATACCTCTTATTACTGATATCGAAAAAATGTGGACGCATTTTTCTAAAACCACGGATTCCTAAGAGGAAGGTTAGTTTCTTTGCTATGAAACTACCAACTAGTTTTTTGTCAAAAAATAATAATTTTTTTTTTAGTAAACCTATTCTTATTGGTGCGTGTCCTTTAACCAGTAATTGTCGTGCAATAACCAATAATTGTCATTAACTCTTTCCACAATTGTCATTAAATTTGAATTCGTTAAGTTGCTTTGGAAAAAAAGTTGAACAATATGGAGGTTTATTTATTGTTTGGACTTACATAAAAATGGTCCCAAGATAAGGAGACTGTGTGTATTTTGTCTTTATTTTAATTTTTCGAGGTCCTTTACTTCGCTTGCTTTGTAGTTCTCTTATTTTTCTTACTATTTCTTTTATTCAATTTTTGTACTTGAAAATTATAATTATTACTCCTTCGTTATCGCTCTTTTGAAGATTCTGCCAAAATAATGATTGGTGGGAATGTAGAAAGGTTTTCCATCCAAGCTAGAATTATCCTCATCTCCTTGCATATTTCTGTCAGGATTTATACTGCATTTTAATAAGCTTTCAAGCTGAATAGAGGTGTCACATGGTAACTTGTGTTTGTGTATGTATGGGTATTAGGTATTGTAACGAAATGTAATTGTAAAATTTAGTTAGGGAATTTTCTTTATTTCAAGTAGACGGCACACATCTTGGAAGACCTCCAATTTGAAGTTCCTTCCTTGGTCTAACTGAAGTTCCAAGGAAACACTAAATCGGCAGATAAAGTTATCCACAAGAACCCTTTTAACTATGGTAGCTTCCTTGTCCCGGATGGCGTAAGCTTCAGGCCATTTACTGAAATAATGCATGGCCACCAGGAGGTACTTCTTTCCATCGTCTGATGCTGGAAATGGTCCCACCACATCGATTGCAATTCTTCTAAATGAAGCTTCCACATTATACTGCTTCAGGGCCCTTTTGGTTCTTGTACGAGGATCCTTGGATGTGGCACAGGTGACACATTTTCCATACCACAGCTTGACCTCCTCCCTGCAGTTAACCCAATAGAACCATTTTCGAATCTTCTCCAGGGTCTTGTTCATCCTTAAATGTCCACCAGAGGTCCCATTGTGCACCTCTTACAAAACTTGCGGGATCTTCTTCAGAGGCACCACCAACTGCAAGTTGACACGCTTTCCATCCATGCTTTCCCACGCCCTCTTCAGCACCCCGTCCTTTACCTGGAGTGATTTACATTGGGCCCACAAATTCTTAAGAGCTCCACTTGTGTCGGAAACCTCTTCCCATTAAGGTCTATGTTCAGCTTCTTTCTATTCCAGGTTGGGTTCGATATCAGCGCCGCTCTTCTCTAGCTCCCGAAGACCTTCAACAGTCCATCCGTCTTCTGGCTGGAGAGACGTGACCCTTATATCCACCATGTCCTCATGATTCTCAACTCGTCTGCAGTATTTGCAATCCCCACAAGGTCTTCTGGACAAAGTGTCAGCATTGCTATGCTGATTTCCCGGTCGATGATGCACCTTAAAGTGATACTGCTGAAGCCTTTCTAACCATCTAGCCGTCTGCTCCTCTGCGTTCTTTATTCGGAGTAACCAGGAAAACGCCGAATGATCTGTCCTTAAGAGAAATTCCTGCCCATACAAATACTTGTGGAAGTGTTCCACGGCCTTCACTATCGCAAGAATTTCCTTCCTGGTGGTGCAATAGTTACTCTCCAGCTTCGTCAGGATCTTGCTGTAATATTCGATAACTCTTTCTTCACCGCCTTGAACTTGGGATAGCACAGCCCCAACGCCGACGTTGCTGGCGTCTGTGCCTAGCACGAATTTTCCATTCTACCGAGGATAAGCCAAGATAGGGCTTGTGCATAAGGCGGACTTTAGTTTTCGGAAAGCGGTATTACAATCGGGAGTCCAGGCGTACGGCGGCATTCTTCCTTCCATTTGTCGGTGTAATGGCGCAGCGATATTGGCGAAACCTTTCACAAATCTTCTGTAATAGGTGCATAACCCCAGAAAGCTTCTCAGTTCATGTTTATCTTTGGGTCTTGGCCAGTCACGGATTGCTTGAGTCTTACTGATATTTGTTTCTACTCCTGCGGCTGATACAGTATGTTGTTTTAATACTTCCGGTCGTGGTAATTGTTTTTTACCCACAGTATTTTGGATACTGACATCTAACACTAATATCGATTCTTAAGATGTGATTATGCTTCTTTCCTAAACCGATTTTATTGTCGCTTTATTTTTGGAAACTATTCTAACATCCTAACGTCCAAAGAGGAAGTCGCGTTTGCATGTGAAATAGGGATGTCACTATTTAAACCTATGCATGTAGCTATTCTTTTTTTTGTTACTGATGCCATCTTGAGTTACTATAATTTACGGAATTTTCAGTGTAAGACAATTTTTTGAAGGTGGAAAAGCCCTTTCCTGTAATATTATTAATCCAATGGACCATTGTGTTTTTTTACTTTTCTCGAAAATTTTATATTTAAGTGTCCGCTGTAGGTACTTTAAATGTTTTATTAATCCTTGAATATGCCATCCATTGTTTGCAAGCTTCAGTTGCAACCAAAACTGTTTCCTCTGTATATTGCAACAAAAATTGTCACTGACAGATCTACTAATAGTAATTTATTCACACTGTGACAATTATTAGATTATTTTAGTTTTTTATATCCAATAATTATCACAACCAAATTTTTCATAACCAAAATCTAATTACAATCCTAAAAACATTTTAATTCAAAGTCTATTCAACATACTTTATTTCCATGTAAAATAATTTGCATTCATAACAATAAAAACTGCTGGAATTTAAGCTACATTATTTCAACCTACCTGAACAAATTTGCTAAGAATTACAACAAAATATTTTGGACAAGGAACTGACGTAGTCTTTTGTTTGGAAACGCATTTGTATGGACTACTACTATTAAAAGCTTCATTTTAAATTGTTGCAAATACATATAGAAACTGCCTCCATTAGTAAGAGAATTTAAAGTAACGATACATTCCCTAGTTATTATTTTTTTTTTCAAAAATATTTCTGGTGACAACTACTGGGATGATGACAATTACTAGTGGCATTACCCTACAAATAAGACAATTAGCAACTATTATCTTCCAAACCTAAAATTTTAAAGGTGCTATTATTAGCCAGTACTGCTTAAGTGATGATGACATCATTGTTTAAAGGTCAATAACGTCAGCAACAATTTTTCCACACATCTGAAATTTTACAAACAATTTTTTTTTACAATTTTTAAATAACGCTTTTATCAATTTTATTCTAAACTTTATCTCAGAATTTCAAAATAAATATGCCATTAGAATTGTTATGTAAGTTATATTATTTATATCACCATTTAGGTAATGGAAAGATATATTAAAGGCAAAGGAACAAAATTGAGATCCTCATTAAAGAAAATAGTAACATCAATAGTACATCATCAACTTTGGACGTTAGAAGATGGCCTTTGAAAACCATAATACTTCTGTGCAAGCGATTTTCTTTTGATACCTATTACGACATTATGAATTTTGGTTAAAGCTTAAGGATCATTCGGTATACAGTCTGTCCTACTGATCGTGGGATAACATGGGTAACTTACGTTATTAGTAAGGAAGGATAGAAAGTCAATTACATGAGCAAAGTAGATGTGAAAACTGTTATGCCCATTAAGAAAACAATTGGATGCATGCTTGTTACGAGTAGGATTTTATTAATAAAAAATCGAAAAACGTAATTTTATAAAATCGACAATAATCTCTTTATTTTTAGTCAGATTGAAAAAAATACTTAAATTATATTGCTTGATCTTTAAAAAGGTTTCCAGTGGGGTATCTAGTTATTTTTTGTGATGAATAACTTCTGAGAAAATGATGGCATTGGTTTCTTCTTATAGTAATATTGGATTTTCTCATTTTCGGACTTCAGCATAATTTTCTAAGTAATTTGAAATGTCAAATGGTCATGTATCAAAAGTGAAGCATAAGCGTCGTTATAAAAAAACAATATTTATGTTACTTTCTTTTAAAATTAGTAGGTGATGAAAAAATAATTGATAAAAAAGAGCAGTAACATGGTACGTGATATTGTGGGAATGTACCTACTAAAATTGTTGCCAGTTGGTTTTAATTCTAAAAATACTAGACAGCTAATTGATTCTAGTTGCACAATTATATTTATTTAACCTGAGAGACTATAAAGCTATTATGTCTCTACTGGTCAAGAACTCTCCTGATATTTCTATTTTGTGTATATTAAACCGTTGACATTTGATTGCCCTGTCTGATAAGCTAACTTTTTTAAATTTTTTAGACTTATCATGGTCTATTTTTACGTCCTCTTAGATTTGTTATTATTTACCTTGGAAAATAATTATAATAATCTTTTTTATTCTAATTTTTTTATCTCTTATAAAAATATAAATTATGCACGGTGTTCGATTTAAAACAATGTGACTTTGTGATAAACTCAAGAACGTGAGGTTCAATTGTTTTATTCTTTTGTTATCACCCTAATAAATTCGGGGTAAAAAAAATAACCTACTCTGCTAATTTAACCGATTTTGTATTTTTATTCAATAAAAAATTTACCTATAGTGCACACTTCCATTTTGAACACGTTGTATAAAACTTTAAGTTTAATTATGAATTTTGACAGAAAAGTAATCTATTGATAAATTTTTTTTCCGAAATTTCGATCAGTTTTCTTGAAATGTTAAACCATAGAGTTTCATATTTTGGTTTAAGGTGTCGAAAAAAAACCTTTTATTGTTTTCTCGAAAATATTGTTATTTGAACTCAATTTTTATTCTTAATTTTGTAATTTAATTGGAATCCTCGAAAAAAAAAGGAATTTATTTCAAAAAAGAAAAAACCGAAATATTTGAAAATAAGTAAATTTTGAATGAAAGTAAAATCTTGGAAACATTTATTTTAAAATTTCCATATTTAGATAAATTCGACGTTTAAAATTCGTTTTAAAAAATGTTTTAAATTAAAAGTCAAGAATATATCAAAGTCCCCAGTTTAAACTTAAAAGTTCAAAAATTTTGTGAATTTCTTTAGTAACTTGTAACATTTTCACCTTTCTGGTTGAGAAGCTTCTATCTTATCTCATTAAATTGTTGAGTTTTTCTTCAAATTTGAACTCTCTTAAAAATTCAGAGTTTAAGCTTGACATATTCCAAGTAAAAAATTCTAGAAATTTTTTTTAGAAATCCTTTGGATCAAAATCAAAATTTCAACGAAAAAATTAAACATTTCACAAAAGTTTAATACATTAAAGAAATGTTCTGAAAATTTTAAGTTTAATCTCGAGTTCTCGTATTTTAACCTTTAACCTCTGAGCAAAATTGCCTGATCTAAAAGTGGAAATTTCCAGAAAAATCAAAGTGAGAAACGAAAATTCGAGTATAAGCTCGAAATTTTTCAAACTATAATTTCGACTTAGGGTCTGGATTTTTTTATAAAAGTAAGTTTCTCGAAATTTCGACCTTAATCGTCCGACTAATTTTTATATACTTATTTTCAGTTTAAGCACAAAAATTCGCACTCTTGTTTAAATTTTTTTAAATCATTTGTTTAAAGTGGATTTGTCTTGAGAACTGAAAAAATGGTATTTGCTATTTTTTTTTCGATCGATTTGTCCATTTATAAAAGATACGATAAGTAATTGCAATTAGATAATTTGCTATATTTTTACGACATTTTTAATAACTTAATTTCCTGTTTGTTTGTTACAAATTTTGAAATTGATTTTATATTAACTTCTCGATGAATTGGAGATTTGCAAGCTTTAACCAAAGCTCAGAACTGGATGATAACGCAATATATTAATTCAGTCACCAAAATCCCTAAACGGATATATAGAGTAATTTGTCTACTTTGGTTATTAAGAACTTCCTTCGGTCAATAATAAAATGGTATTTTGAATTCTTTTCTTTAGTCATCAAAATTATCGATGAGGTAAATATAGAGCTTTTTTGGGCGTCAACAGTAACATAGACCTCTTTTTATTCGACATGAAAATTATTGAAATAATGAAGAGCTTTTTTTATTTGACCACTAAATTTATGTTCCCTTCTTCGCTATTTAGGTAGATTCGGACAAAGTGCTTGTTAGGGCTTCAATACGTGGAATGTGGGAGTCCGGATCTCATAATTAAACATTGGCCCTGGGTTCTCTCATTGAATCTGGAACCTATAAATGTTAAGCGTATTATTTCTGCTTAAGAGCCTTGATTTCGTGAGCCAATTTATTGAAATAAAAGTTTAAATAAGCCATGCTAGATGTATCTAAATATGTGCTGAAATAATCTACCTTTATTTATTTAATTAATCCACTTTTTTTATATTATTCTAATCGAGATCACACACACTACCAATGTTTGTTTCAAATACCTGGGTATGTTTTAAATATACAGATATATTTTCACTTTGGGCTTATGAACGCGTAATACACTTACAAAAACATAGCTGTCTATATTTAAACATTTAATGAATATTGTGCATCCTTGATAGATATCTGGCAGCATTTACGTCTATACGTCTATAATAAACGTTCCAAATAACTTTCCATCATTTTCAAAGTGAAATGCAGATAATACTTTTGATTCTACTGGTTTATATCAATTTTTTGTGCAGGGCGTAAATATTAATGTTCCTTCGGATAAGAAAAACTAACTTTTTTAATGTTAATACTGATAATATTTAGTTGGGGGTTTAGTGCAAAAAAATCAATGGCGTTTTTGCAGGCTAAAGTTTGACGCGGCTTTGAAATCAACCTGTTATTAGAAAATTTTAACGAAAGGATCTTTCACTTTAAATTTTTGCGAGGTTAAAGGAATTTGTACATATATGAAATATCTTACAGGAAATATGCGAATTATTTCAGTATGGTGAGATATAACTTAGATTGCGATGGTTTTGCGTTTCAACTTTTCGATATAAGGCACAATAAAATCTAACATTCCAATTAGGGGAATTAAAGCTATACTCGAGTAATTAAATTGTTATTTATGTATCGGATATGTTTTTGTATTAATTTTGCTGTAAAGGAATTTACATTGTAGAAGAAATATGAACTGTAAATTGAAAATAGGAAGCTTTTCTGTATATTATATTTTAAAAAAAGAAAAATAAATATGTACATTTTATTAAAATTCCTGAATTATCAATTATGAACCATCCAGTATCCCTGTCTTGCGTAAGAGTATACTTATAAAGCAAGGTGAGTATAATATAGCAATATAGAGCAAATTAAGCAAAGTATTTGCAATTAAGCGATTGTGTTCAAAGCAAACCTCATAATTTATATTACACGGTTAAATATGTATTGAAAAGAGCAGGAAATGGCATTGAAATGGCAGTAATACGCGACTTCGGCAATATGCAGTAAATTCTGCGCCTTAGTGAAGCCAGGTAATTTCCCTTTTGGAATAGGCGTAAGCTTACCAACTATGTTGAGGATTCAACTTGCTGATTATGTTCTTCATCTTGAAAATCACCGAATTCATTTTCATGTCGGGAAATTGTTTTGCTTGTGTGATTCATGTCCCATTTAACTTGATAGCAAAAGGGAAATCTTCATCGTCTTTGTTATGCCATTTGCGTAAATGTAAGGCTCTAGTGCACTTATTACAACTTTTTCCCTGTGAGGTAATTTTTAGATAAGGATTGATTTTTTACTTTTTACTTCATTTCTATTTATTTGGAACAATGTAATTAAATGTGAGCTATTCTAGAGGAAACTTTCTTTCCACATGTATGTGCATGACGCAAAATTTTTTTTGTAAGATGCAGTTAAAAGTCAGATAGTTACGCGTTACTCAATACGTCTGCTGGATGTCCCCAAATTAAGTTAAAGATTTTAACAGCGCGCTCTATGTCCAGCAATATGTAAAAAATTTCAGGAAAACCCATAGAGGAAGAAGCTTAGTTTTCAAAATGCAAAGTGTAAAATGTAAATGTATGTAAAATCGTCGATGTGGTTTTTCATTTATTTTTTCGAAACGTGACAAGGAGAAAAACTAAAATTCTGCACACCTGTTTAAATTTTGACGCAATTTTATTATTCCCAATTTTCTTGATATTTTAAGCGTAAAATATCTCAGCAGGGACTTTTCTAAGTAAAAAAGATACTCCTACCTTACCTTGATTGAGCACAGCTTGTTTAAATAAATTTAAAAAATTTATTATATGTCTAGCAAATGCTATGAAAAAGATGCAAGGAACCTGTACGTGAGCCTTGAAAATAAAAAAAACACAAAGTAGTCAAAACATGAAAACCATTCTTTTTCGTTGATTTAATTGTTCAGATTGTTTAAATGATCGATTAATTTTTAATTATTGATAACCGTTTTGTGTATGGTTTCTGTAGCGGAAAGGCATTGGTATTGGAAAATAAGACCAGCCAGTATTCTTCTTTCGTCGTTAGGAAGGTGTGTAGCGTCGTTACATGACCTTGGTGGCCAGAGCTGCCGAAGTGCGATTCCTTGAGAAAAAAGGTGCTGTCACAGAAGCTCTGTCGACATACTATAAATTCCAAGAAAGGGCTTTCTGACTGTTAGGGTCGGTATTATAATGTCCAGTTGACCGTAGGTTGAAAGTTAACCGACGGTTGAAAGTTAACCGACGGTTAAACGGTTATTTTGGGTTTTATAAAAGTGAAGTTAAGGTTGAACTGTCGGTGGAGTGACGTTTCATTCAACTGATAGTTCAGTTGAGGGTTGAAAGTCGACCGATACTTGAATTGACCACGTGTCTTTGGTTGGTTAAAGTTGTTACAACATTTATATTATACAAAATGTCATCATGTGAAGGTTTTGAAAAGGCAAGCTTTTGTGGGAAGAAAGTGACAGTAGTAGTAGTGATAGTACTGATTCGGAAGAATATGAAATATTTAATAACGCCCATTCCTAATCCTGTAACCGAAGCAGAACAACTGTTCAATGAATCGCAAATTAGGAAGTCGAAATCCAATTGAAAGGTTATTTGGGATTTTAAAACGAAGGTTCCCTGTTCTCTCTCTAGGAATAAGAGTATCTCTCGAGACAGCAAAGTTTATAATAGTGGCATGTGCAGTGCTGCATAATATAGCAATAAGTAGGAATGAACAAGAACCGATTCAAGATCCAAATTTAAACATTGAAATTGAGGAAGCACAAGATAATATAATTTTTAATAATAATATAATAATAATTTTAGGAAAAATTTTCTTATGTATTTTGTGAATTTATTGGAAAGCGATTAAAGTAAATATAAATAAAATAAAACATGTACATTTTTTTAGACTTTTATTTGTAAATATAAATTATTTTAATAAATGCGTCGTAAGGAATACTATTTTTTAATAGCCTTATTTTTATTTCTAATTTTTCATTTTGCAACTCGAAATTTTTTTTTGTAACATTTCCTTTTTCATCCTTAAATCGTGAAATTCTTGTTCCCGAAGATATTCCTTTTTGAGCAACTCCTTTTTTAAGCAATACATTTGCGATTTTCCATCTGATCTGCTGGATTCTTGTTCATGACCTTGTGACCTTTTGCGTTTTAAATTTAAAGCTTTATGCTAAATGTACTAATTATATCAACAAGACGATGGCAGTCCGACTCAGAAAAAAAAATCTCTTATTTTTGCTGCACATTTTAATACTACACTTAAGGTACAAGCGCCTGCACAATTAAAAATGAAAAGACAAGATCAGACAATATGAAGAATAATAACAAATCAAAACAACAACACGTGGGTAGTGTGAGATAGCAACTCTCTTCTCATTGGTTAAAATTCAACCTACAGCATAGCCAACATTAATTATATGACAGCCAACCTCAGGTTGGTGAACTTATACCCAAATCACTTTTATAAAACAGAATTTATGTGAACCGCCGGTTGAACTTCAACCGACGGTTAGGTGACCAGAGGTTGAACAATACTTTTATAATACCGACCCTAAGTCTGTCAGAAATGGTACCTTTAATAAATTTTTGGTAGCGAATGGGAGTGCCTGTGGCTTGGCACTATGAGACTAGCGCCCTGAAAGTGGAAAAATTGATTCTTTCATTTAATTTTCCCCCGTCTAAGATATCTATATATTTGAAGCATATCTTCTTGCATTGTTCTTATGCGTCTAATTGCAGATCTGCTGGGCGGTCATATCTTTCTTGTGGAGTCTGCAGTCTACTCCACTTGGTCTGCGGATTTGTTAATTCGTGCTTATATTGCAGTCACGTCCAATTGACACCTTCAACTCCCACAATGGGCACCAAAAATGCTCCACACTTTCGAATCCCACATTGGGAGCCAAAATGATACCACATGCTGACTTCGAGGTCCATGTTGGGGCAGCCAAATTGGTACTGCGCTCGCAGGACAAAAATAAAGAATTCATCCAAGAGCGAATCGGGCTCGCAAAATAAGGGTTCCGCACCAATTACTACAATAAATAGTCAATAAACCAAATTATCAAATTTTATCCAAATTTTCTTGTGTTATAATTGACAATCAATCCAAATATTTGTGGAACTGATAACTGTGTTGTCTCAGATAAGAAGCATTTATTCGCAATTAGTAATAGGTCGATGACCAACACAGTTTGCATGAGCGCAGTGAATGGCCCTAAAATGTTTAACTCCAACCACAATTACTGTGTTGCGGAAACTGGTGTTAACTCCGAAAATATTCATCTAAATGAAATTCTTAAAAACAAACCTTATCAGCATTTTATCTTTTAGCTAAATCAAGTTTTTTATTTGAAAAAATTACGACTATATGGGTCAAAAAGCTTTGGAATGCAATTACCTATTTTTCCATAATTTTTTTTTTCTTAACTAACACGATATCGAAAATACCTGCAGTTTTCCAATAATCTATGGTCGTATATTTACCAACCCTATTAAAACCTAAATTTTATCTTTAGAAACCTAGGAGAACAGGGAAGGCGGTCATTTCTGACAAATTTTGAGCTGTATCTTTAAGACGATTGGACAGAACGTTTTTATTTTAGGCTCTTTAGAGATGTAGTAGTAGTAGTTTATTTTAAATGTATAAAATACATATTAATTACAAATGATTCATAAAAGAATGGTAACAATAATAATAATAATAATTAGATACACATTATGACAAAATGACAATAAATTAATCTAACATATTAAAAAAAAATACACATATATAAAATCCCGAATCTATTTTCTAGGGATAATTTTTCGTAAAAGACTCTTAAATTGATAGAGGGAATTAGAATTTTTTATTGCAACAGGTAAGTTGTTGAATTCACATAAACCATCAAAAAATAGTGATCTTTTGGTACTTTGCTTTTTAACTGTGTTTATATAAAAATTTGTTGTGTTGCGGGTATTATGGTTGTGAATATCTCTAACATTGATTAAACAAATTTTTAAATAATTCGGCAAAAGGTTTTTAGTTATTTTAAAAATAAAGCACATGTTAAGATAGAACAGATATTGTTTTACTGACAAGAACTGGAGACATTCAAGCATGAAGTCAACACTAACATGATCATTGCATCGCAAAATGATTCTTAATGCTCTATTTTGTAATAGTTGTAGTTTATTTAAAAGTTCTTGAGTGAAATAATGCGTAATTGTTGGGCAATAGATGAATAAAGGGGCAATCCATGACTTATAGAGGTCAATTCTAGCAGGAAGATTCAAAGATTGACAAATAGGCCAAAAATATTTAACTCTAGATGAAAGTTTATCAATAGTAGTCTTAGCATGATTTTTAAAGTCAGGGATGAATCTATAATAATACCTAAGTATGTGATCTCATTGACATATTCTAAATTTGTTTGGTTTAATATTATTGGTCGTATATTAGATGCATCATAGTTTCCCATTATCATTATTTTGGATTTGTTTGTGTTAATTAGCAATTTATTTGTTTGTAACCAGTGACTCATTGAATCTAGCACTAAGTTCATTTTATCAATAGCACTGTCAATGTTATCATCAAGCACCGTAACAAGGGTATCATCCGCAAAAAGGTTTAGGAATGTATTTGGATCACTAATAACATTATTCATCTCATTAATATACATTAAAAATAACTATTGGTCCCAGGATTGTTCCTTGTGGAACTCCATAAATGTTGTCGACAGGATTAGAGGAAAATCCATCGATCGTTGTTCTCTGACTTCTACCAAATAGATATGAACTAAACCATTGTACTGTAGAATCATGAAAGCCCATATTTTCCAGTTTTACTAGAAGAGTCGATCTATCAATAGTTTCGAAAGCACGTTTTAAGTCGAGGAATGTCGCAATGGCTACACAGTTATTATTGTCCAACCATTTTTTCCATTTTGATACTACTAATTGCAGAGAAGATTCACAGGAGTGTTTTTCACGAAAATCCGATTGCTGTTCAATTAAAATATTATTGGAGTTTATGTAATTAATAAGTTAAGTATATATTAATGATTCAAAAATTTTCTCGAGGTATGGCATAGTACTAATAGGTCTATAATAACTGGTTTGTATTGAATTTGGTACTTTTTGTTTAGGGAAAATTAATGATGTTTTCCAACGTGTTGGGAAAGTGGTAGTAGAAATTGATTTATTGTATATATCGGTCAATTTGGTTGCAATGAACCCTCCGCCGGCTTCTATGACAGATTTGGTGACTAAATCAGTCGATGAATTTTTTGTGTTCCTAATGGCCTTTGATACTTCTTCATACGTAAATGATTTAAGGATAAACGTACTCTCAATAGGTTCATTTGAGATAGTTGTTCTTGTTGATGGGTTTGATTGTACTAATAGCTCAATGCTATTTACAATAAATTTGTTATAATTTTCAGCAATGTCTTGGGGGTTAGTTAAATTAATATTATCAAATTTCATTTTTGCGGGAGAAGTTTTTTGAGCACAATCCTGTGCTTTCCACATCTTTTTGCTATCATTTTTGTTTTGATTTATTAAATTTGTATAGTAATTTTTCTTTTTCTCCCTTATAAGCTTGGTCACATTATTTCTTAATCTTCTGTATTCTTTCCAAATGTCGGTGGAATTAATCAAAATTGCTTTCTGGTAATATAGATCTGGATGTTTAGCTAACTCTTTTATTTCCGTGTCGTACCATTTATTTTTACTATTATTTACGGTAAATGTTCTTAAAGGTGCAAATTCATCCAAGGCGATAGTGATATTTTCATAAAATACGTCCAGCATAGAATTTACATTATTATTTGAGGGATCATTCCAATTCATTGTTTCAAGTTTTACTTGGAAAAAATTTTTGTTCATTCTGGTAATGTTTCGGTGCGAGATTGTGCTTATAATATTTTCCCGTGGTTTAAACGTTGACTTACTTTTTTGATTTCCTGAGATTTCTAACATTGAATGGGCTGATATTTTTGGTGTATGTAATACTTTAGCCTGAATGTTTATACCATTAGTGAATACCAAGTCAATAAGTGTCCGGCTGTGTGATGTAATTCTGGTATAATCAGTAATTAGTTGTACAAACCTCCTTTCAAGCATTATTTCTAGTAATCTTCTCGAATAAGTAGTCTCTTTCTTTATATTGATGTTGAAATCGCCTAAAATATTCACATTGGGGACATTGATAAAAGGTATAATTATTTCTTCAAGGTTCTGTAAAAATGTGGTCATACTAGAAGCAGGAGTTTTGTATGCACATATATAAATACTCTGATTTATTTTTATAGCAATTATCCAGCATTGTAAGTTAGTATTCTCATTAATAATTATTTTATATGCAATAATGCCAGTAATGGCAGTAATGCCACCCGTAAATCTACTGTGTGAATCACAGCGAAGGATATTGTACTCTTCCATGTATATTTCGTTGTTATTGATATCGTTATCGTCTATAAGAAATTGTTCAATTTCATGTTTATGGCTCCATAACCCTTGCACATTTAAACAAAAAATATTATACATTAATGGCTATAATGAGTATGTAATTTTCTTACCTGTGGCTTTTTTTACAGTTTGGTACGTACAACACTGATGATCAAATACTCTGTGATTGGTGCTTAATTCCGCCTGAAACTTTTTATTGTTTTCCTCACAATTAACGCATCTCCATTGTATTGAATCCTTATTTTCTTTTAATCGACTATTTCTTGTTTCATGTTTTTGTGCACAGATACCACAAATTGCATCTGTCTTACATTCGCTAACCATATGGCCATATTTCGAGCAATTATAACAACGGAGAACCTGAATATTTTCTTCTAATTTACATTTGTTTAGTCCAATATATAAAAATTGTCTTTTTATAAGCGATTCGAAAGTTCTTGGATCCACCTCCGCTATCATGTAAAAACGTTTGTAAATTGTTTTGCTTTTATATTTAATTAAGAATTTAAAATTATCAAATATACAGCTCTTTTAAATAATATCTAACACGATATATTAACTAAGACTTGATTTTTCTGAAATCAAATTAACCCCCCAATATACTACAAAATATTTACTTATACTAGTCGTTGGCTAGCGGTATTTACGTGGGTCATCCAGACGCTGTGCAAAATTTTAAATTTCTATGTTACATAGTTTTCAAGGAAAACCTATTTGTGGCAGACAGACACGAGAGTGAGATTGTAAGGATCCGGTTTTTTGCTTTAACCCTTTAGGCCTTCCATGAAATTTATTGTAATAGCACATCTCATTGGTGCCTTCTATAAATTGGTTTTTCCACAGCTCTTTTTCTAGTACAGCATCTGACTTCTAATGGGTTCTGGCCGTGAAAGCCTTCGAGGCTAGTTGTTTTCTTCTATAAACTGCCTAGTTTTCACCCTAGCCTTTCTCTGGGAATATGTTTCGACGTAGGTGTGGCCTTTTAGGGGGAAAGCTCACGGCATTATGATTAAAGTTGTGGTATAAATAAAAAAATTTTAAATAAAAATTTGACAATTTTTTTAAAAAATTGTAATTTCTTAAGACAAATTAGGTAACTAGTTTATTTTAAATTTAGTTGGTTATTATCCCAGAAAAAGTCTACGTTTCGAGTTTGACTTTATTTTTAAATTTAAAAGAATTAAAAAATTACCACTTACTTTTAAATTTGAAGTCACAATTTTGTGACGTAAATGAATATTTATTTTTTTTTTGTAAATGTATACATATTCCTAGTTTGTTTTTTTAGCGCTTTAACTAAATTTTTGCAATTAAAACAACTTTAATTCGAATTTGATTCAAAATTTTTAAAAAAGCTAAAAAGTTACACATTCTAGAAAAAGTCTAGGTGTCGAGTTCTGAAACACCAAATCAAAAAACCCAGATGTTAATTTGATTTTAAAAAGGTAACCAAAGTTTACTAGAATATTGAATAAAAAGTATAAGTTTCGTGATCAAAGTTTATATTTCATTAAAAAGTTTGTAATTTCTGTAAAACATTTCAATTTTCTTTTAATGTCGAAAAAAACTAAGGAAAAAACAATTATAGAGATTTCAGGCTTAAACAGAAAAATTCTAAAAGAAAAAAATAAAAATTTTCAAATTTTGTATAGAAATTTTAAAATATTTAGCGAAAGTTAAAAAAGAATTTACCGCTTTCTAAAAGTTCTGTGTTCAAAATTGAAATTTCTATTCAAGAGGAAAACTTGTATTTCCGAAAGAAAAAAATCCAAAATAAAAAAAATGAAAATTT
The DNA here is from genome assembly GCA_028583605.1 of Dastarcus helophoroides. Classification (NCBI taxonomy): domain Eukaryota; kingdom Metazoa; phylum Arthropoda; class Insecta; order Coleoptera; family Bothrideridae; genus Dastarcus; species Dastarcus helophoroides. The sequence continues at coordinate 5,709,804 of CM053326.1, forward strand.
TAAGCTAAAGGGGCATTCCATGTCAAATCAACCACTTTTGAACGAGATCCTTTCAATTTGCCTGAAATTTTTATATATTATGCTACCCCACCAAAAAGGTTTGTCTAATTTTTTAACATTTTTTTAGCCCAAAAGCAGTTATATGTTTCTTAAATGCTTACAAATTTTTAAAAACTGCTTAATCAAGACGACTTTTTTCAACATTTTTCCTATTAAAAGAGCTTTTCGGAAAAAAATATTAAAAAATCTTCCATGTAATATTTTATATAATTTTATAATTAAAAAAAAATCACCAGCTTTTAAAAGTTTGCCATTTTTAATTAATTATTTTCCTTTTTCAAGAATTTTGTTCATATTGCATTTAATGGTGAAATTCCCAAAGTGGGGCAATTAGTGTTTGTATATTTTGTTTTGAAAAAACGTTTTTGTCTGTCTTAATTTAAGTATAAGTCACATGCATTTCAGAAAGCAAATTTTGGAAAAATCGCTTGAGTAGGTCAACTGTTTCTTTGGAGGAAGGGGCATGCATTTTGGTAAAGTTCAATCTAAAATGTTAACCAGTGGCGGCGGGAGGGAAAAAGTTATGTTTTTTTTTTAATTAGCCCCCTTTTTTTATTACACCATATGAAAGTTTCTGGTCTTCCTTTAATTTTATTTGTAACATGTAAAGGAGTGATAAGGAACATTTTGGAAAAAAAATCGAAAAACCGAATTTTACTTTCAGCGGTCTTTTTAAATTATTTATCAAGAATATTCTTAACTTACCCCCTACATGTTGCTAACAGAAAGACCTAAATTTTCGTATGGTATTATAAAAAATGTGGTTATCCTAAAAATTAACCTTATCCCCTTCCCACGCCTATTGATTATATTTTTAATAATTGAACCTTACCAAAGCTTATTACCTAAAGAAACAAAATTAGACAAGCACTTTTTAAAAAAATTGCCCGTTTTCGAAATATGCATATCTTTGAGACACACTAAGAGCAAAATTTAGAAAAAAAGTTTTTTCTAAAAAAATAGAAAGAAAAAGTGGTACACTTTGGGACTTCCGCCATTACATGCAGAATAAATCAAATTTCATGGCTAATAACCATGCAGCTGATGCTGACAAGACATTTAAAAAAATCAATCAGGGATTGTTTTGAAAATTAAAAATAATAAATCACAAATTTTCTAAAAAACTGAAAAACTATAGAGTATGACAGAATTTCTTGTAATTTTTTTCATAAAAGCATCTTTAATAACAAAAAACTGAAAAAAAAACCGCCTTGATTAGTCAGTTTTGAAAAAGTTATAAGGGTTTGGAAAACAAAAGCACTATTCTTTTTAGACAATAACTTTATTTAGTTGGATAAAAAAATTGAGAAAATTTACACAAAGCTTTTTAAGGGATTGTGTAACATGTAAACATTTTAGCCGGGTCGAAAGGGGTCAAGTTCAAAGGTGGTTTATTTGGCGTGAAATGCCTCACATACACATTTCAAAATTTATATGTTAATCTCTATATTTCAATTTTCTAGATTAAAAAAAAGAAAAATAGTCAAACTTGAAAATTGTCACTTTCTTGTATCAAAATTCTGTTTTAAGTGTTCAATCCCAAAAATGCAAAGGCAGTTTTGTAATAAATTTTGGGTTGCTTATACAAATTTTCTGAAACCTAAAAATTGTAACTTTTTTTTTCAAAAATATTCTCGAGTTGTTATTTTTCAAAAATTTGGAGATTTTATTTTTCAAAATTTCGAGTGAGGACTTGAAGAGTCGGATTTGTTACACGCTCCTTATTAACTCACTTTCTCGTCTGTGATTGAAAAATAGCCTCAATGCAAAATTGACATTGATATACATATATCTGACAGTTTGTTCAAATCTTGCAAACGAATTTAAACCAACTTCCCGATAAGGTAGAGACTTAAAACTTTAACCATAGCTCAGAATTCGATGAGAGTGCAATATTTTACTGCAGTCATGACAATTATTGTGCCAATCAAAATAATTGAGAATGAAAGATGATATAAAAATAAATACAACCCAAAAACAAATATAATCTAAAAACTTACATAACCAAAAAAAGAACATAGCTATTTTTTTATTTTGAACTGCTAAATAATAATCTACTTTTTAAGAGATCTTCGCATTAAATAGTGACATGTTCAAGGTACTAAAATCAGCTTTCAAATCAATATCATTCTGGGGGTTATTTTGAATGACGTTTCACGTTCTTTGTTTTAAATCTAACAAGTGTTTTGATTCATAGCTGTTGAAAATTCATAGTCATAAATTTTCAGGAGCATCTATGGATCCAACTTGAAACTTGGTTTTTATTTTATAAAAATGACTAATCATGTTTAAGAATCCTTTTTTATGCATTCACTTTGACCTACTGTAGTATTGACAAATGACCAACTAAATGTTCTGTTAAACAGTTAAACGTGCCGAAAATTGGAAATACTGTACGACAGCAATAATAGGCTGGTTTCGGCCTTCTTTGGCCTCATCAGTATAGTACGGTGGTTGTAAACACTCCCAACTTAAAGCCGTTAGTCAGTCGCATAAGTATCTAAGAGAGTAAACCCCCGTTGGGTGACTTGTAACTGACTTCTAACTATTTATTAAACAAACATTTTCGCTACATGCTAATTGGGGCATTCTTCAGTGCTGAGATAATAAGCCTTGTATATACGAATATATAGAAGATTATTAGATGCAATTGAAATCTAATTCCATTAGAATCTAATGAAAACTAGATTACAATTGCAAAGATCACGTAAATAAGGCAAAGCTTGTATCACTACCATTCTATATTTTCGACAAAAAGTGAAAAGTAGACGTGCTTTAGACACTTGAAAATCATTTTTTGTTATAAAGTTTACATGGAACAAAATTCACAAACTATAGATTCAAAAAAATAATTTATTATAGTACCAAGATGAAGGTCGGGTTACTGAGAGAGTCTAACAATTCGAGGTCGAATTAGCGCATTTTTACTGTATTTATAAAATCTATGACGTGAACGATAACTTGGTATCTGAGATTTACAATAAGCCGAAAAAGTTTTACGATCTTGCTTTGCTCAATAAGGAATAAAAAGAATTCTAAGAAACCTATTTCGAAAAAGGTATCGCAGAAAGCAATACATATGAAATTTTAAGTTTAAGAAGAAAATAATATTGATAACTCTTTTGTTAGGGTTTGCTGCTTGTTAAGATAATTTACGAAAGGACATAACTTAATGCTTACCTTTGGGCGCGCTGAAATGCTTTTTACTGTTAGACCCAGAAGACTAAATAGACTGAACATTTCAATGTTGTCTCAATGCGTACAGTTGAAGCTAAAATCCGGGGAAGTGGGGAGGTGCATTCCACTACTCTTTGATATGGTCGGATTAAGTAAAATTTATAAATACGAAACTTGCCGTGTAACGGTCCTAACGATTTAGATGAAACTTTAGAATTAGGGGCTTTTGGACCAATCGGATAATTTTTATAAGTGCTTTTTGGTAAAAGTTCAGGAGAACTATTTTCAAAGACATCTTGGCTTAATAGTAAAATAATTTTCTTTCAATACGCGACGCCTGTGTACAATATTGTTAAGCCGGTGCTGTAAACACGTCATGATTGCAGTGAAATGGCGACGCGCGCACGCCGATAATTGAATATTTATATATTTTATTTTTACCTACCCAAAGAATGAAACTCTTGATTTTCCTTCACTAATGTGTTCACTGAGGTTTCAACAATGATCCACAATACACTTCCCCATATTTACAGCCCATTTTCTTAAAAAAAAACCGATGTTATCTTCGCAAAGGTTTGTCAAATAATAAGAGGGCATTGCGAGCTAGATGGAGCTAGGCTTTCACCAGGCTTTCAACTGGCTTTACTGCTTACCGTGTTAGGTTCAGTCTATTTAGTCTCTGGTTAGACCCAATGTTTTTCTAGGAAAACAGAGGGGCCGATGTAGAGAGTTTGTTATGCCTTCTTATTTTATTTTATTTGTTAAAAAAATGGGCAAAAGCTAGTAATTCATTCATTGAAGAAAATGTATTTTCTTTTGGACTGATATGCATGTACTGAAAATTGCTTTCAAACTACATTTCAATGCTGTATCAAAGGAAACAAACAAAACTGATACTTTAATACTTGTGGGTAAAAGCTGAATTCTCATTAGGCGTGGGAAATATTTTCTAATTATCAAGGACATTGAGAAGTTTGTAAGCAAAGGTTAGTATAAGTTGATGGGTTGCCTTTTAATAAGGAATATAAATTGACTTTCCAGATGTTCTTTATACATGAGTTTCCTAATTAAGCGTCGGAATTAGAAACATGAAAAGTTTATTCACGATACAAACTTATCTTGCATTCGAGAAATCTTTTTGATATTCTTTCTGAATGTGAAATTTCGTTTTGAAAGTAATACATATTTAGAAAAAACGCCATCTTTAGAGAAATATATTAAAGAAGACTTTAATAATTAAACACAATAAGACTAGATGTATGATTTAAAAGAGCTATTTCAAAAAATAGAAAACTTTAAAATGCTTAGTATTATTGTCCCTTATACCATTTATTTTTGCAGGCGAACTTCTTTTGAGAAGTTGAATATCGGCGAGTCTTCAAATTTATTACAATTGGTTTATAAAGCAACATATTTGGCTTACATCTATGTCACGAAGTAATACCACCACCAGATGAAGTATTGCTCTAGCAAAATAAGGCTACATAACGTCAATTAATCGGTGTTGCAAAGCGATAGAAATTGTTCAAGTTCAGCAGTAATTAATTCCCTAAATGACAGCTTCATTAAACAAAATAAAGTGTGTTTCAGAGTCGGTATAATTTATTCAAGTGAAATATCTGAAAGTTGGGAGTATTACCAAAATTTATGACTTTGTGAAACATATATCCAAATTGCGAGTTAAATTTAAAGCCATTTATTTTCCTTTTTTCGAGGTTATAAAATGTTCGCCTTGCAGTTAAAGATAATTGTCTTCCACAGTATGAAAACCATTATCCATTAATCAAAAGAGTTCCACGTCAGTTTCCTCTTAATAGAAAATTCGCCTTCACAAAGCTACATCTAAACGAAAACACTGTACTAAAAAACAAGCGAAAAGGGTTTGAAAGGTAGAAGGAAATCCAATGCGATACATTAGTGAGCATATGATTTGTAGAATATACAAGTCTAAATATAATGTCTCTTACAATTAGATTATCTCAAAGCGCTGCGGTGCTACGATTTAATAAGAAAATCTTAGAATAACAGTTTTATTACTGTTAAAAAAAAGATTTTATTTTCGATTGGGCACACTTTAGCTTTTTATTTTAAAAAATATTTCGCCCTAGGTATTTGAGTAAGTAACAAAGTGATTCTGATGTATTTAAATTTCTATTTTTTCACTGATTTCGAAATATCAAAAAATCTTCAATACCTACATATATGTAAAAATAATAATGAAAATTTTCCAAAAAAAAAGTATAAATCTAGTATCCTGTCTATAAATTTTCTGTAAATATGATATCAGATTAAAGGTTTATAATGCAAAATATACAATAACTAACTAAAACGGTGGCAGTTTTAAATAAGACTAAAATTTTGGAATTATACTAAAAATTTGTCCGCTTGCCGTACACATAATATACAATATGAGTACGGTTCTTTTGGTGTCTTATTATCATGTTTGCAAGTTCATATAAGTTATTATTTCATTTACAATTTTCATTGTTAGAAAAAAAGGCAACAAGCATACCTACTAAGGGGGACATATTTCATCATATTTATACTGAGTGTAACCTACATCCCCAGAACAACCCCTCTCATTTTTTAAATAGGGCATCCTACATTTCCTAGGCAGTGTTGGATTCTTCTTGACAAGTAGATTTTAAATGTGTGTAATACTTGGAATTACAGTGAATATTTATAAAGGTAGAGCTTTTTAAATTTAAATTAACAAAGGATAAATTGAATGAATTGTCCCATCAGTTTCAGTAATTCTACTGTCTTTTAACTAGTTGCTGTTTAAACTGAATTGTTCTGATCTAATTGCAATAATGTAATCTAGTCTCAAAGGCACCCCTAACATTACTTAATTTGGGGTCAATAATGTGGTTATCAATAATTCTTGCAACTTAACTATCAGGCACGTAGCCAGGGGGGGTCCAAGGGGTCCGGACCCCCCCCCCGAAATGTATATTCCCCAAAAAATTTACAATGATACGAATTGAAATATCAATAGGAAAATGGTTGATTGTATATTTAAGCATGTAAATAATTTCCGAAATTGCCAACTACTATAAGTTTATGATAAGCAAAATGGCCATGTAGGCATTTTAAGAAAAATTGGCAATAAGCTCAAGGCTTCCCAATATATGCTTCAATCGTCACATACGTGCAGAAGCGGTATTGCAGTCAAAGGACATATTCTTATACCTAATCTCGTTTATTATATTAGCTCATATTTCATATTGCCGAATTGCCATAGGAAATACAATACAAATCATGATTATGGTACGAGTTAAGAATTAGTCGACAAGTCGACTCTTGATCGGTGTTAAGTTAATACGTGAACTTAAAATGGATATTAGGAAATATTTCTTTGGTAAGTTTGAAGTTTTTATTTGTCAAATTTAGATAATGTTAAGGTCACTAGATTTTATTCCTTATTTTTACTAATTACCAAAATGAAAAAAAAATAAAAGAGACGAATTCGTAAAAATAATTAATGCGTCTTCTTATATTTTCTGAAGAATATTTTCTAGACATTTCGATAATTTAACAAAATTCCGAGTTTAAATTAAAAATTCTAAATTATTTTCTTCAATTTTACGTCTCTGTAAGCACATAATCGATTTCATTAATTTATTTTTATAAATTCCAAGGACGTATAAAATAATTTTTTACAGAATTCTGGTGTTTTTTCTCAAAAATGTTTTACTTTTGATTCATAAATTTTCTATATATTGCAACGTTTTTCTAAATTTCGATTATTTTTAGAAATTTTCGAAATATCAACTTCTTTTGTAAAATTCTTTTAACTTTCTTTTAATTTTTTATTCAAATTCAACATTTCAACTTTTTCAGAGATTTCTCTCCTTTGATAAACATATTTATAGGCATTTTGACATTATTTACAAAATATTCATTTTAATTTAAAAAGTATAAACTCTTTTTTAAATTCAAGTTTGGACTTTTAATTTTCCTTTTATTTAAACGAAATTTTCATTTGAAATTCCAACTTTTGATGTTTTTAAGACATTTTGAAATAATTTAGAAATATCAACATTTTTATTTTTTCATTTCGACTTTAAAATCAAAATTTCTAAAAAAATAATTTTATAAATTTCGTTTTTCTTAAAATTTTCAGTTTAACTAGAAATATTTTTTATGATGTTCGCATTTTTTTGTTTAAAATTTTAATTTTTTCTAAAGATCCTTATTTTAAAATTTCAGTTTTATTATTTCTTTTCTAAATTTTTCGCTTTGCACTAAAAATTGTGTGCTTTAATTTTTTCAAATTTTAATTCTAGTCACGAAATTTCTACTTTTTAAAAAAAAATCTAATTTAAACCCAACATTTTTGATTCATCAGAAAATTTTCGGTTTTTTCTCAATATTTAAATTTTTTCTAAATATTTCGGTAAACTCAACATTTTTAGTTTAAAAAAAAAATAGACTTCAACTTCGAAGCTTCTGGATTTTGTTTGATAAAGTTCTTTTCTTTTTTCATCCTTTTAATTTTTCGTCCAAATTTCTACTTTTCTTGAAGATTTTTAGATTCACCCTTTTCCTTTCTAAAATAAATTTAAAGTTTCGACAAAAATCAAAATTACAAATTAAAATGGAAGCTTCTATTGAATTTTTTTAATTTTATCTTTAATGTCTAATATTCCTAATCTCGTTTTTGATCTAAAATTTGACGCTGTTCTGAAAAGTTCAAAAATCACGTATTTTGAAAAAAATACTGGGTAATTCTAATTTTTTTCAAAATGTCGAGATAGACTAGATTTGAAAGATTTAAATATCGAGACTGAAGTCAAACTTGAGTTTCAAATTATAGTTCAAATGTCGAAGTTAAGATTGGAAATTTTTCGCAAAAGTAAAAAATGAGCACTAAGTAAAAGACCAAGACGTTTATTGATTTAACAACTCAACTTTACATTTTTCATTATTGAAGAAGTTTAATTCTCTAAGATAAAAAAAAGGGGGAGTTGGACCCTCCCCGAACGAAAATCCTGGCTACGTGCCTGTTAACTATGGATTTTGGTTATATTGTATAAATTTTTGTTTTTAAATAACAGAACAGATATAAATCCAGGGAGGTTAAATCAGATGACCTACGTGGGCACTTTATCACGGCACCTCTTGTACCTATTTTCTCCAGATAATCACGTACAGACTGAATGAAATGTGTCTCATTTTGAAACCAAAATAGATCGTCAGGGAGATCTTTGTCATTCACTAGTAGGTATTATACTTATTTCTAGTCTGTTGGTTCTCGAAAACAAATTTTCCTAAAACAACCACTTTCGTAGCTTCGTTACAGTTTATTACTTCTGGTTTGTGCATTTTATTAACCACAGACCCACAGATCCTATTTATTAAATTTTTGCACCAACTCTGATTAATTCTGTTGTCTGTTACACACTTTTATGTGTTGCTTTTTTCCAGAAGGAGCAGAATTAAAAAATTTCTACCCGATCTTGTATATTTTAAACCATTTTAACAATTCAATATTTAATTAATAGCGATAGTTTGGGCTGTAATGTTTAAAATACAGACGTCAGATGGTTTACAATTTCTTTATCCACAATTTGCCATCTGTTCACTCTACACATTGAGTATTATACATTTTTGAAATCTATTTGTCAAGGGGACTTCAAAACACCAAGAAACATATACAGAGTGAACAATAAGTAATAATACATAGAGCAAGAGTGGGTTTTTCCTATAAAAATAAGGTGATTTAGCTATATTTACCTTTTACCAAAAGTTTACATTAACCGAGATACTGGGTGTCAAAGATGAAAAAAAAATGATCATTTCGTCTAACTGATGAACAGATTTTAATAAAGATAAGAACTTTGGCATTGAGGTGTTTCTTTGGTCGAGAAATTCTAATTTTCCAACAGATTGCCAGTAACTCATAAGAGGCGCCACGTGCGCTATCCTGTATTATTCTAAAGCATCACAACTTTTTTATTCCAAAAGTACACCTATTTTAAATAGATACTTTTATTTACCCACAGGTAAACTTATTGAATGTTGACACAAGCACCCGTTTTCAAGATATTTGCCTTCAAAGTTTGCCGTACGTTTACATTACACATATTTTTTTTTAAATTTCTAAAGCAAATTTAAATAACAAAACAAAATTTATTTTCAAAAATAAATATGCGAGATATGGTTTTTGTCATGTAAAGGGATTGTAGGCATTTAAAAATCTGGCTGTCTCTTATTGGAGTTCATATTCAAACATCTGCTTTGACCACCTATACCAACAAAATTTTCTTGTGCGGACTCAGAGATCATACCACACATCTCTATGTTAGAAAATAAATTATGTCTAAATTTTTTGCATTTTCTTTACTAAGATTTTTAAAATTTAGGTACTAGAATTATCAGCAAAGCAATATTTGACATAAATTGCTTTAAAAGCTCTCTTATTATTACTTTTTTTTAAGTTTACTTCAAAAATTTAATATCTTAATAATCTAAAACGAAGGAATTTCAAATTTTGAAGCCAAATGGACATGGTTGCTCGTACCAACTTTCAGAAGATATGCATTTTTACGTAAAAAATATGAGAAAATAAAACTACTTACCAGTTTCTCTCTGAAGATGATAGCTTGGCTATCGAAATGTGTTAGAACAATCTTCGTTGTGTTTTTTAATATTTCTTGGTTTCAGGGTACAAAATTTGTATTTCAATTTTTGAAGATAACCAAGGACCAGTCCGTTCCATTCAAAAAAAAACTATGTATTTAAAATAAATATACGTAGGTACACAAAAAGTTATGATGATGATTTTGAGCTATGCAGGATAGCACAGGTAGCGCTCCCTATCAGCTACGGTAATATGTTTACAAATTAGAGATTGTCGACTTAAGAAACCCCCTTGTGCCAAATTGCGTGCCTATATTACAATTTATTCAATAATTATACGAAAAATCGAAATTTTTTTTCAACTTTGACATATTATTTCGGATAATATCAACTTTTGGTATAACGTAAATATAACGTAATAGTATGTTAAAAAAAATTAATTTACTTATAATAACCTCAAATACTAACAAAATATCCCATGGCCATAAGTGGAACAATAAAAACATGTGATTGCTATTTGTGGCCATACCATGGCCACAAATGATGCATACACTATCCAGTTTTGGCCATAATTTTTACTCATTTAATGTATTTTGCTGCCCAACTGTATGTTATTTAATAATTAATATTCAAACAATTAAGATAATATTTCGAAATAGAGACTGGAAAAGAAACGTAGTGTTGAAAGATTATTTTTTATCTGTTGCAGGTTAAAATGCCATCAAGGAAAAATCAGAAGCCCGTTGAAAAAATTCCAAAATCAACAAAAACTGGTATTTAAAAGGAAAAATCTAAAAGGACATTTTTTAATTACTCAGAAACTGACTTACAAAAAGCTTTGGAATTAGTGAAGAATGGTTGTGCTATTGCAACGGCGTGTAATCAATATAAAGTCCCAAGAACTACATTACGTAGTAAACTTCGAGGCAAAGTACCAGAAACTACAGGTCGAGTAGGACCTGAGTCTATACTTGGCCATCATATTGAAGAAAAATTAGAAGAATGGCTATTAGGAACCAGCAGAATGGGTTTTCCTATAAATAGAGATTTCTTAATTCATTCAGTGAAACAATTAGTCGACGCAGAAGGTTTAAAAAATCCTTTTAAAAATAATATCCCGGGAAGAAAGTGGTTTGAAGGATTTCTTAAGAGGCATCCACGTGTGGGTCAAAAAAGGGCTGAACACCTCTGTAAGGCTCGAGCCATCGTCACTGAATCTGGTATACGGTCATGGTTCTCTCATATAGCTGAAGAACTGGGAGAAAATATTAAAATCCTTGATGATCTTCGACGAGTATTCGACATGGACGAGACGGCAGTTCATTTATCACCAAAAGGTGGTCTTGTTTTAGCAGAAAGGGGAAAAGCTGTGTATGATGTTGCTGGAAACGAAAAAGAAAATGTTACTACACTGTTTAATGTAAACGCTGCCGGAGAATTTGCACCATCACTGACAATTTTCAAGTATGAGCGACTACCTAAGATTTGCGTTGACTCGGCACCCAAAGGTTGGGGGATAGGAAAATCCGAGAATGGGTGGATGACTAGTGAATCTTTCTACGAATATTTCACGAATGTTTTCTATCCATTCCTGCTTGAACGCAAAATTCAACTTTCTGTGATAGTTTTCTTGGATGGCCATGTTTCTCATATGTCCATTCATCTGAGTAAATTTTGTAAGGATAAACAGATTATCCTGTGCTGTTTTCCACCTCACTCCACGCATATTTTACAACCATTGGACGTTTCTTTTTTTTTTTCCTTTGAAGCAAAGATGGAAAAATTTGATAAGAAACTGGCGTATACAAAATGATGGTGTTGATGTTCAGAAACATAACGTTCCAGCTTTTTTATCTAAACTTATTACTGAAGAAGATTTTACGACTGTCATAAAGAATGGATTTAAAGCTTGCGGTTTATGTCCGTTTAATGCGAATTCAGTTGACAATAGCAAGTGTGTCGAAATGAAAGATCGAGAAAACAATCAAAATATTTCTAATGAAATAAATTCGCAAAGAACCATGCAGCAAGCCTTATCTCATCAAGAATACATCGAGAGTAAAATAAATCCTGAGCTATTACAACGTTTCAAAAATGCCAAAGCTACAGGTATTGATTGGGAAACTGGTGATAAACACGAGTCATTGTACAATTTTTGGGCCCAGGCTGTTGAAGATGACAAACCGGAAAATGAATTGCAATCCCCACTTTGTCATCCTCTAGTTCCTGAAAATCCTTCTCCTTTGGCTTCTCATAATGATAATGTTTTCGAATTTCCTTTTCCTGAGTTTGATGCGTCTAATCTTCATGAAGGTGAGTAAAATTGAAAAAACAGTTAAAAAATAATCTCCCAATGTTGAATTTATTTCAGTGATCTATTCTTTGGATAATTTATAAATTTTTAAATTATATTTTAATTTGATATTTTTTTTGCACTTTTTTAGTCGATGAACTGTTGGATTCCTATCCTTCTGATACTCTTAACCAAATTACCGACTGTGAAGTACCTCTTGCGATTGAATTTTCTATCCTCGTAGATAATCATAAAAACCCGAATATTGTAATCCCTCCTAGTGATGAAGTTATTCAAGAACCTGTTGTTATGGAAGGTATTATAGAGCCTGTAGTTGAGGACGTTAGTACAACTAATGTTTCTCATTTGAACAGTATTTCAATGCGTCGAAAGTCTTTGGACGAAGTTATTGATGGAATTTGTATGTGGCCTAAAAAGAAGACTACGACACGAAAACGTAAGGTAGAACATTTACCTTCCGTAATCACAGCTGACAAGTGGATCGAACTAATGGAAGCTAAAGAGAATGAGAAAAGCGCAGAAGAAGAAAGAAAGAAGCTTAAAAAAATCGAAAGAGAAGAAAAAAAAGAGCTTAAAAAAATCGAAAGGGAAGAAAATAAGGAAAGAAGAAAAAAAATTAAAGAAGAAAAATTGGAAGAAAAAGCTAAGAAAAAATTAGCCCCAAAAAATCAGTTAAACCGCGCAAAAATGCTAAAAAAAATTGATGATTTTATGTGTATTACTAATTTTTGTGTCTTGTCTAGCTATTTAATAAATAAAGTGATGCATTGATTGTTAATTAAGATAATATTATTAATAATTCCCTTCCAGCAAAAAATTTCAGGCACTATGACCAAAACTGGAACAGCAAATGGCCAAAAATAGTGCTTCTATGGCCACTACTGGTGAAATTGGTGTAATTATTAATTTTAATTAATTTTGCATGACAAATTAAATTTTAAACATTTGGGCTTTTGATATTTCAATTCCTGATAAATTGAAGATTTGATTAATTTATTTTTTCTTATTAAATATTTAATTTAGATATATTTAAATCTCAATTAAACATACAAAAAAGCTTAAAGTGGCCACAAACGGTACATCTACCCTAGCTAAAGCGAAAAATTCACAATTGCTCTGTGTACCGCTAAAAAATGTAGCTGCAGGTCTTGCATTGTTTCAATTCACTCTTAGGTGGTGTAAACTTTTGTAACAATATAATAATTATTTAACAGCGATAATTTGCGCTGCTTGTGCAAAACACAGACGCTAAATGGTTTACAAATATCATGACACTGCTAATGCTGTGCATCCTTAGTAAACATAATTTTAAAATTAATTTATCCATAACTCTCCATTTGTTCACTCTAGACTTCAAATATTAAAAAGCACTTATTTTAGGTGTATTTTATTCAGAAACCTCTGTATGTTCCAAAAATTTAATAATATTCAGGGGGTTCTATTTAAAAAGCAAAAGTTTGCATAAGTTTAAGTGAAAGTGTAGGAATGCAATTTTTATGTGAAAATTTGACATTTCATAAGTACATCAAGTATGGTGAAATTGAAAATTGTATCATTATAAATATCACCCGATATACAGTGTGTCCCATTGGGAATCGCTGCGATCGATATCTAACAAAATACTTATCTAAAAAACTAAAATATTCGCAAAGTTGTATTGCTTTTGGTTATACCGGAAGTTGACACCAACTTCGTTATTTTAAATAAGATACTCTATATATTTTTGCATTTTTAAATTTTATTTAATATTTTAGCGCCACTTAGGATAACAAACACTGTTCTTAGAGTTTATGGTTTTCGTGATTTTTATTAAAAAAATTTGACAGATGCAAGGTCCCACTAAATTCTTTGTTTTTTTTTTTCAGAAACCAGACATTAATTTCGTATTTGCTATGTAAGTAGAACACATAAAAAACTACCTTGCACAACTTTTTTTTAAAGTTTAATCCACTCGTAAAGGGTAACTCCATTATGCTTTCACAGCACTGCGATTAGAATGCGGAAACAAAGATAGATGGCGATCAACCGCCTTCTTAAACAAGGATATGTTGCAATTTCTGGGAAAAATTCCTTTCGGTAACAAGTTCCATAACTTGGAAGTTCTATAGATAAAAGAGTCTCCGTAGACAGAAAACCTCAATGTGTCAAGCTGGACTGCACAAGAGTTTGCTGTCTCCGACTGTCCAGTATGTCTCAAGAATCTTGCCCTTGGAAAGATCAATCCTATTAGTTCCTGCGACCATCTCTCATGATACTACTTTTAGAAAAAAGCCACCAACCATACGCCTGTCCTCTAGTGTTTCAAGACTCTCGTCATCTTTTAGACGAATCGCTCTTCTTTGAATTCAATTCAAGAGAGCTATAGTGTGTTTTAGGGCTAAACTTCAAACATGACAACAGTATTCTAGTGTTGACCTTACTTGAGCTTTGTATAGTGTTAATAGCTGATGAGATGTGAAGCACTTTTTAGGTCTAAAAAGAAAGCCTACCTTCTGAGAGGCGAATTTAACAGTGGCGCGCACATGATCGTCCCAAGGGAAGTTAGTGCTCGCATTCACTCTTAGGAAAGATAGATTAGATCCCATCGGAAGGATTTTAGCACCCATTAGTATGTTTGTTGCATTATCCCATGATGTTCTCTTAGAGAAAATCACGGCCTGAGTTTGTGAAGCGTTGAAGTCGACCAAATTGTTCTTATTCCATTTCAGAATAATCTCGAGATCCCGATTAATTATCTATATCTGCTGTTCCCTTAGTCGATCTGAAGCAGCGATAGATAATGGTTTGTCGAAGAAAAAAGATGACACAAGGTTACTATCATCTGCCTAGCTGTATATAGAATTGAAAGTTGAAGCTAAGAGATCGTTTTTTTGTAACAGAAATAGAGTAGGAGACAAAACAGACTCCTGAGGCACCCCTGCGTAAATCAAAAATGTTTCGAAGGAGATGCCATCGACGACGACCTGAGGAGATCTCTCAGCGAGAAAATTGAATATCAAATGACAGAGTCCTGGAGGAAAACCATAACATGTTAATTTAGCAAGAAGAGATCGGTGGCAGACTCTTTCGAAAGCCTTTGAGATATTTAATGCCACAATCCTAGCCTCACCATGTTTTTCCGCAGCTGAGTTACAGATATGTGTAACATATGCCAGTAGATCGCCAGTGAAACGTTGTTGTCTAAAACCGTATTGCCTGTCGGAGATTATGCTATTTTCCTCCAGATATTTGGGAATGTCGATGTTAACCTTTTCCATCACTTTAGATATAACGGGTAACAAAAATATAGAGCGATAGTTGTTAGCCAGATTCCTTTTTCCCCTTTTAAGGACAGGCTGCACCCTAGCAGATTTCCAAATGTTAGGAATACACCTTTGTTGTAAGAGAGTGTGATCAATTTGCTCAGAACAGGAGTCAACTCTAGGGCGTATTTCTAAAAACAACAGTGGGAATACTATCAAGGCCAGAAGCTTTCTAGGTGTCGAGATCAAGAAGAATTTTCCAGATTGTACATTGTCTGAAAACAACTTCAGGTATCGAAGCACCAACCTTAGAAAGAAGAGGAGGTTTTGCGTTTCAAGAATCAAGATTGAGATTTTCAGCAAACATTAGGGCTAACATATCAGCCTTTTCCTTGGAGGTAGTGGCAATATTGCTATTTTCATCAAGTAAAGGTGGAAATTTTGAAAATGTAAATTTTTTTCCAATCGACTTTGCAAATCCTCAAAAGGACTTGGAACCCTTCGGACAGTTTATAAGCCTCTGGCCCATTTTGCGATCAAAATCACATTTTGCCTCGTTAAAGTTTACAAGAATTTCGTGCATCTACAAATATGGTCCGAGTCTCGACTAAGGGATTATTTCGCCAACGACGATATGCTCAATTTTTGTAGAAGACAACCCGAGCACATTTTTTACTGAACCAAGATTTATTGGAGGCAGACTTCTTTTGGGAGTGGAAAATTGAGCATTCCATAATAATTAGGATAGTTTCCGTGATGGATTCGGCGACTAAGGAAGGGTTGTCTGAGTTAAAGCAGACTTCCTGCCATGGGAAAGATGCAAAGAAGTTTCTTAATTCTTCCCAGTCTGCAGACCTAAAGTGCCAAACCCTACAGGACTACGCCTGGGAAGCAGGTGGTATTTAAAGCAAGCGAGAGGCATCTACAAGCTTGCGATCCAAATTTCCAAGCAGTGATGTCACGGAGATTTTATACGAATTTGGTGAATTTGTAAGGAAAAGGTCGAGCACATTAGGTTGATGTGTATCTACATCAGGGATTCTTGTGGGTTCCTTAACTAATTGCGATAATCCACAAGTGATGGCGAAAGCCTCCCACCCTTTTCACGTCGTCAGTTTGGAAGGAAAACTTTAACCAGAGGATGTTGTGTACGTTGAAGTCACCGAGAAAGACAACTTCAGCGTTTGGATAATTCGTCTGTAGGTGATTAAAGGCTGCGGAGAGATAAAAGAGAAGCTGGCTCTTCTATGAGGGATCGTTTGGAGACAAATAAAGTGAACAAATGAATGTTACTTCGCTTTTGGAGCAGATTTTCAGCCAAATCACATCATGATCAGCAGATTCCAGTGCTTCTTCTCGTTGACAGGACAGGTCGCTTCGCGTAAAATCACAAATTCCCCTCTTGTGTCAAAATTTTGTGTGCAAGTCGTAGTTAGGGTAAAGCAAATGGACTGTATTGATGGATGGGGAGACTTGGATTTCTGTCAGAGACAGCATATGTGGTCTTTCATTTTGAAGGCGTCAATGAACCGAATTTAGATTTAAGTATAGACCCCGAATGTTACAGAATTGAATTTTTAATGAATTGTTTGAAAGAAATTTGGCCCGTGGTATATTAAAATTTTCCGTCGATTTTGGATTCCCTCGTACACCCTTCATCCAGGATCCGAACGGGAGGGTAGTTTACGTCCGGGATTCTTGGCACGAAGAGAATCCATCATTTTTGTTTTTAATAATTAGAAGAAAACATCAGAGTAGATGAAAAAAGGAAATAAGGAAAAGGGCAGGATGAGGAAGGAAAATAACAGGGACCGACTCACGTGTCAGAGACGGAAACATGATGTAAGCATAATTTTACCGCCTTCTAGTGATACGTGGGGTGGTACTACCTCGGACGACTGAAAGTTCCAGTCTACCATCTACCGAACTTTTATAACTTCAAAAACTTGATACCGAGAATTGAATTTACGATTTAACATTTTGAAAAATTTAAACAACGATAACTTTATTATCTTAAATGAAGCACACTATATTGTTTTAGCCTTAGGTAGAATTTAATTATCTTTTACTTGATATAGGCTTTTTAAGGGTTGCTGTTAGAACATTTAGAAATATTGCAATTTTTTACTTTTATTTTCTCATTTTACATTAAGTGGACTCTTGTCATTTGTCGAATTATTTATAGTTTATTTTATGGCGTGTGAATTATTTTAAATTGTTTGTTATTTTCGAACGATGTAACAAAATAATAGCATGATAATGTAATGCAGTTATAAATTTGTTATTTGATATTCAGATAAGATAAAGCCCTAATAAAACACAGTAAAGGGAATGGTAGAAAATTTCACCAATCCGGTTCCTTCAAAGAAACGGCAGATAGAAGAAAATCTGTTGCTGATAATAAAAATGGCAAAATACCATTTCCAATTATGTCTGCTAGCCATGTTTTAATTTTAGCTTCATCACACACTACGACTACTACAAATAATTTGATAGAAGGAATTCTTCTATTCTGTGGTAATGCTGTCTTGCCATCTTATACTGCCAACTATAAAACAGGTCTTATTTTTCCTGGAGCTGAAGTGACCCATTATTTAAGGGTTCCATTTGCTGGCACCTGTTGCTCCAGCACAAGGTTACTTTAATGATGTTTTAAAGCAATCTAAAATTTAAAAAT
Source organism: Dastarcus helophoroides (assembly GCA_028583605.1). NCBI lineage: Eukaryota > Metazoa > Arthropoda > Insecta > Coleoptera > Bothrideridae > Dastarcus > Dastarcus helophoroides. Next base: position 5,727,859 of record CM053326.1, read on the forward strand.
ATTGCCCACCAAATGACCATCCACATCTGGTTAAGTTTAGCAATTTGGAACTAGACCATAAAACTAAATATTGGATACTTTTAGGTCCACTAACTTTCTTTTAACATTTATTTGTATATAAGTTGATTTTACCAAAGAAGTCTTTCAATGCAATTCAATTTTTATAAAAGTAAGTGATTTAATCAAAATACAGACTGATTCCAGTAATTAATTTTCAATTTCTCGTGATGTCCGTTTAAGGGTTCATAACTCCGTTGCGTTAACAAAAAATTCATAATACCTAACCTTTTTCTAAATTTCATAACTTTTTATAAAAACATAAATGTACAGAATGTACTATTTGCAAAATTGTAACTTTGTCAAATCTCAAAAACGTGATTATCAATTGCGACAAAAACCGTATTACTTTGCTAATGAAGAGGTATCCATTTTTTCTTTAATTAATTAATTATTAATATCTAAGTAAAATGATACAAATATCTAAAAGAATCATTAAAATATATCTAGAAATAAAAAAGTTATGGACCTTTGAAATTGCGTTTGTAAAAATAAATTTCGTTATGCGTGTTACGTCATCTGACCTAATCCAGAAGGATAGAACTACCCTTAAAACCTTTTATCAGTCGATAAAAAAATGCGTGTCTTTTAGATTTCCGTCCTCTAAAACCTAGCCAAAAATTTGCAAAATCCGCGAGCTTTTCTTCTTGGTCTCGGTGATTTATGATGCGACGATCTCGGACTGGTCAAATGACGTCACACACACAGAGACGTTCGCGCTAAAAATACCTAAACTTCAGGAATCTATTTCTCAATTATTTATTAATGGATTTCAAAATTTTTTCAGAGATTTATTAGTTTTGACCTATTGTTTAATCTCATTACATTAAACGTAGTATTAACAATATCATGAAACTTCTCCATTGAAACAATTTTGTATATTTAGCAAATAACACTAAAAGATAAAAATATCTCGAAATTAGTAATAAAAATTTTAAAAATATAGGATTTCATTTCTTTAAAAAAATCGAAAAAACCACATAAATATAGTTTAGAGTTTTTGTAGGTATTTTGATTTTAAGATAATATAATAACTGGCCTCACTAGTTTAGCCCAACCCACACTATATTTTGAAATAAGTTATTTATCATTTCTCTAGATCTTGTTCCATTTAGTATCTATATGGTTCTCTCCTCGAATAAATCTAACTTCGTTTTTCTTTCTATTTTAATTAACGTTTCTTGTAAATTTCCTGAAATTAATATAATATTCAAAGCAAAAATCAAGCAGGGAGATAAATATTTCGGCATCTATTTGTAAAAGTTCCGAAAATTTATTTTGCTTTTAATTTAAAATCAAATCGCTTTTTAATTTCACATGGAGGTTAAATTTTTTTGGTACAATTACCGCGATATGGTAAATAATGCACGAAACCCTTCTCGATTTAATTTAGAATTGTTAACCCCGAGAAAGTTATTGTTCTGTACGGATTTTTTGTTCATGAAGCGAACGCTCTAATTTACTTTTCGGGAAGTTGCGATAACATATTCCTAACTGTAATTAAAATTTGTGTGTTCATGTTTACACGCAATTTTATCGTCTGATCCTTTTGTTGTTTTTCAAACAAACTCCGTTGTAGACCAGACATTTATTTCTGTTGTTTTATTGTAACCATCTTTATTGCGGTTCATTAGGTTAATGTAAAAACAAATAAAATTCCGAAATGTGTGCTGCATTCGTTCGAAAACAGTGTGCAGTAAGATAACCTGCAGATTGAAAATGCCATTTTAGTAGTTGTGTGGAGTTGTATTTCGTTGTCATATTACCATTATTTTGAGCTGTATTGTTTAACAGGAAGTCAACGACCATTACATTAGCTTTCACTCTATTCACGGTAACATTTTTTTAGAAACAATTTTCATAAGGATTATTAACAAACTAAAGATATGAAGAAACCTTATATGTAATACTTCTTAATCGCCTGTTCCATATAATCGCCACAGCAATCACTTCCGCATACAATTTGAGAGGAAAATATATGCCGCATCCAATAAAGAACTAGCACTCGGTGCAACTTTGGGAATGGGCAGGAATAAATAAATGAATGATAACCACAGATCACTCATCCCACAGGTGCTTGTAACGTCAACATTGAGAACTAACATGAAGTGGGAGGGATATGTGAGTTATTGGCTAAATAAAATTTGTGATTGGTTGTCCCTTAATAGGACAGAAATATACATCTATCTCAAATTGTTTACTGAAGAAAATGAGCAGTACTCGTCATGTATACGTATTACATATATAGATAAAACGAAATTAATAACATAAAATACATGACCAAAAATTTAGCAGCAAGAAATATTCTCTTGTTACCCAAAAACCTAATGATGCAAATTTTTAACAAATATTTATAATAACTTCTTTGCTAATCTTCTTCTTCGTTTTCCGTTTGATTTTAACAAAATAAGGTTGCAGCTAAATAATCCATCGCAGTGAAACTATTTATTCGTTTCTGTAACTATTTACAGCGTGAAATATATTTACCTTTTTGTACAGTGGTAAGAAATATTGGTGAAGCAAATCACATTATTGATTTCAGCAGTGAGTATTCCCTTGGGTGATGACAATGCTAACAGAAATAAATTTGACACAGCTTTGACAAGCTTATCACTAGAGACCGGATTTCAGACACAATCAAATAAGGGGAAAAGATGAATAAAATGTTAAATTACACAAAATTAAATAGCTAAAAAAGGCATCATAAAGGCAAAATACCCAAAAAAAAGATACTAAAAGGTCAAAATCACAATTACCAAGAAAAGGCAGGACCGCAGTCAGGAATCTTACAAAAGAAGTTTAAAATTTATAACAAAAATTACTCGAAAAAGAACAGTATTGAAAGTGCAAGAGTTGAATTGGGAGAAAATTTCAAATTAACTCAAACTTTATAAAAAATTTTGAAAAGTTGAAATCTCAAAAATGCATAGAAGACCAAAAGCTTCTACAAAAACACAAATTTTGAGTTTTTAAGCGAAGGGTTAGGGAAAATAAAAATCGAATTTTTGAGAAGAAAAGTTAAAAGTTTATATTAACATATAACATTTCTTTAACTTTCGAGTTTACAATCAAAATTTGTTACAAAAAATGAAAATAATAATTTTAAAAAAAGAGTCGTTATCTAGAAAAAGCTACAAATTTATAACATTTTAAACTGCAAGTTTCGCAACTAAGCCAAAATTTCGGTATTAGGATTGAAATCTCAAAATTACGGCTTTAAAAATGATTTTAAGAAAAAAAGAGTTAATTATTCAATTTGCCGTTTTGGAGAAAAAAAAAATTTGACAAAAAACAATAATAAAAACTGTTTTTTTCAATTTATTTAACATTTCTTCGGCCCTGTTTGGAAATATTTAAATTTTTATGGTTTGTTGACAATTTTCTAAACAGTTTTTGAAATGCGACTACGTGATATTTAAATTTATTGAAAACGTCACTTCATGACAGTTCACAAATTAAGAGGTTAGTTTATTTTACATAGAATAAGAATAATGAAAAATAGGAGACCAAAAATTAGATATGGAAAAAAAATAAAAATTTGTGTTTTTGATAAATTAGGAAAATATAAAAAAAATACATAAAAAACGTTGTAGCACTGGACATCGATGTTTTGCTCTCATTTGAGCTCGTCAGCAGTGCATAACATGGAAGGGAACAATGAGGAAGAAACACTCAAAAATAAAAAAAATTTAAAATATAAAAAAGAAAAATAAAGAAATTTTAACATGAATAGACGTTTCATCACCAATTTACTGTGTTAAAAATTTAAATATTTGAAACCCGATCTACAAGAAACAACTACTCCGAGGGCTAATACCCCTTCCGGGTCTACCATGAAGAATAATAAAAACTGTCTCGAAATCTCACTAAAAAATATGACATTTCGGATTAAAATTTTAAAATAAATGTATATGTCTAGAATACACGTAAAATTTGAAGTTTCAAATTGAATTTTTAACAAAATAATTAAGACGGTTCGAAGGAATTTATTATTTCAAATGTATTTTTATTATTAAATTTTTGGGTTTGAGGTCTAAATAAAAAAAACATCTTTTTTCGAGTATAGAATCTAATATTTTGAGAAAAAAAGTCAAAATTTTAAGATTAAAGTAAAATTTTCGACATTTAAAGGCCAAAATTTCAAGTTTAGATTAAGAATGTTGCTAAAGAGTCTTAGCGATTGAGGCCAAGATTTTTAAATATTCTGTCAAAATAAGGAAGTGTTTTCATAAAATGTTGAGAACAAATTAACTTTTAGGTTAGAATCAGGATATTTAAAAGCAGAATATGTGATTCCAAGTTAAGAAATTCTTAACATTTCGAGTTTATTCGCGAAATTTTACCATAAGTCTTTTATATAATTATATTATTATATATAATTTAAATTCAAATATTTGATTTTTTCCCAAATCTTTACTTTTAAATTTGGGATTTCGTATGAAAGTCAAAATTTTGGGAATAAAAGTCGAAAATTCGAAAAAAAAAGCCAATATTTCAAAGTTAAGCTTGAATTGCTTACAATGTTTTAAAAATAATTTAAACTTTTCTTGAAATTTCTTTTTCTTTTTTATGCGAAATTTTGACCATATGTTTTAAATTTCGTAAACAACGTTGAATTTTGCAGTTAAAAATTTGAAATTTAAACTTAGCATTTGAAAGAAAAAGTTTACATTTTAAGAAAAAATAAAAATTTATACAAACGATATTTTGAGATTCAATACTAAATTTCGAGAAAAACTTGTAATAATGTTTTTAAAATTATTTAAATTATTTAAAATCAAAGTTTAAATGCGGTATTTGAATACAAGTTTGAATATTTCACTCTTTACTAAAAATTCAAAATCTGTTTGAAAGCCATATTTTTTTATAATTTTTCTAGGAATTTCTTCTGCAAATTTTGTCTAAAATGCTGATTTTTTTATGAATTTAAAGATTTACACAAAATCTGAGAATTTTTAAACGTCAAGACTCAAAATTCAGGATTTTTTTCATAAGCAGTTTAACTCGAAGTTGAGTAGACTTGTTTGGCTATTTCGATTTTGATTCCGAAAATTTGACTTTTTTCCTAAAATTTCAAATTTAAAGCAAGAAGTTTGGAAAAAAGTTTGAGGTTGACGTTGTAACCAAAATGTTTGCGTAATAAACAGTTAAAAGTCAGTTACAAGTCACCTAATGGAAAATTACTTGAATACATAAAAAATTTCAAATTAAAAGCAAAAAGTTTAGAAAGAAGTTTGACGTTTCAAATTCGGCACTGAAATTTCGATTTAAGCTACCCAATTTCGACTTTATTTGTAACATTTTTACAACTTTTTCAATTTAAAAATGCCAAAATTAAAGTCGAAATTTTGAAAAAACTGGTCTTATTAACTTTGGTTTTTTCCCTCAAAATCCTTATATTGACTAAAATTCCTTCAAAATTCAGACTTTTTCATACCATCTTGTCTTTTCTCTCTCAAGATTTAAATTTTTTTAACTTTTTTATTGGGGGTTTTGAGAAGACGGTAAAGGTTTTGAGAAACGTCAAAATTTTTTCTCTAATTGTTTTTTTATTGGAACGGACTGGTCCTTGGTTATCTTTAAAAATTGAAATACAAAACTTGTCCCCTGAAACCAAATTATCTTCAGAGAGATACTAATACAGTATCTCTTTGAAGATAATAGCTTGGTTGTCGAAACGCGTTAGAGCAACCTTTGTTGTGTTTTTTAACCTTTCTTGGTTTCAGAGGACAAGTTTTGTATTTCAATTCTCAACATGTTGCTCCAAGCTTAAAAAATTTTAGAAAATATTGAAATTTTGACTGTTGAGGATTGATTCTAACTTTTTGAAATGTGGACATTTTTTTCTAAAATTTTTAATCTAAACTTGCCTTGCAGTTTTTATAGTAAATCTTTTTTTTTCAAAATTTCGACTTTAAACCTTTTTTTCCAGAAATTATGGCCACTTTTTCTCGAGATTTAGATAGTAATACTAAATGTCAACTTATTTCTAGAATTTAGAGCTTAAAAAACTAAAAATTTTAGATTCAAACGGAGAACTGTGTTAGGAATTAGTATACTCCACTTTTTTGTGCGAAAGTTCAAATATGTCAAAAGTGGATACTTTTAGAAATGGTTATCATTGATTGCAGTTACTTTTTTTTTGAAGCTTAAGCCCACTCGTAATGAAATTTTTTTTAAAACGGCTTTGGCGACTATAAATACAGACTTTTCTGAACATCTTAAATTAAAATTCTCTAGAGCAACCTTTGTTGTGTTTTTTAATCTTTCTTGGTTTCAGGGGACCAGTTCTGAGTTTCAATTTTTAAAGATAACCAAGGACCAGTCCTTTCCATCAAAAAATAAAATTCTAAATTCTAAGATCCAAGATTAAATTCAAAATTTTGATAAATGACATTTTGAATAATGTTGGTTATGATATAATTTAATATAAAAATTATTAAGATTTGTTAGCACCTAAAATTAAACGATTTTTCTTCAGTTTAATTTAATTAATTAAGTAGAGCACTTTCTCTTTCTGGAGGCATTTTTCACAAAAAAGTGCACTTTACATAAGACAGTTCAAAAATAGGTTTTTAAATTGTAGTAAAATAATATTCTTCCGGTAATTTTATCATTTTACTTGCACCTGCAGATCTGTTTTTTCCCAAAAATTAAGATAAATAGATAACGTAGTTCAGTTGTCCTGCGTCTCAATAGCAGATCAAACTTATAGGGGTCGGGGTGGGTCATAAGAGTAATTGGTATTAAATTAAATATTTTAAAACGTATGCTTGAAGTGTCTTGATGTTATTAGGATAGATTAAATTTGTATTTAATTGCTTTATTTTATTACGTATGTATAGATATTTCTGTTTCCAATTTTTCAGAACTAAGGTTTAATGTACTCGGGAAAACCTATAGAAAAGCATAAATAGGCACTAAGCTCTTTGAAAATAGGTCTAAATCATGTATAAAAAGGCAAAAAGCAAGCGAAATTGCAATTTAGGCAAAAACACACGAAAAACAACGAAAAAAGTGAAAAGGTAGGATCATAGGATTTTACCGAAAATCCAGTCTCTGCTTATAACAATTTGCCTATAATTATTATAATGAAGATTACTTAAGTAAAGCGAATAGCGTGACATGAACAGAAAAAAAAAGTTTTTCCTTAAATTAGTTCCTCTCTAAAATATAACCTAATTACGTCTCACCATTTTACACTGTACTTAGGAAGAATCTGACCTATGATGTGTTACATAAATGTTACAATGTTCTGTGTATATACCGGGTGATTCATTTACGCACTTTCCCCACTTTACCTTAATATACAGGGTGATTCATTAAGAATGGGCAATCTTTAAACCGGAGATATTACACACCAAAATATGGTGATTGAGCTTAACATGCTTTATACAAATATTGCAGGTTTACGAGGTACAGGGTGTTTAAAGTTGGAATTTTAATTTGAAGCTTCTTAGTAATTTTGTAGTTTTAAGCAGTATCGTTTAGAAAATTGGCAACTGTATGTTTTTTGGCATGAGAATTACGAATTTAATGCTGAATTGTGCACTATTTATACAGGACGTTAGTTACACCCTGTTACTTAAGTAAATTACAACCTATCTTCTTTGCCTAATTAGTTATGGCTAAAATGACTAGAAAATCCAAACATTTGTATAAGGCATGTTAGGCTCAATCACCATATTTTGGTGTGTAGTATCTCCAGTTCAAAGAATGCCCATTCTTAATGAATCAATCTGTATATCTTCTTTAATAAAAATTAAACGGTTTGACCAATAATTTTCAGAATCAATAGAGTTTCATTCACTTTCTGAGAAATTTGGAAACGTTGGAAACAAGAATGGCAAAAATGGGTCACCAATTGCTACCTGTAGTCTGATAAAATACGCGCACAGACCGACAGTCTGGTTTCAGTGGCAAATTCAGAAGTGAATCGCAATTAAAAAAAAGCGTTATTTTAACCTAACCAGTTTTATGACGAAAAGTCGAGTTTTTTTAGCATTTCCCAATAATAGAGGAAACCAAAACTAACCCAACAGTGGTGGTGTGCAATGCATTACGGGCAAAATTTACTGAAGTAATTGAGCATGTTAATAATAAAAGTATATAAAACTTGACAAATGACCAATTAAGTGTTCTGTAATTAAACAGTTAAACGTGCTCAAAATTGAAAATGTGTGCAATTGCAACCATAGACTAGTTTCGGCCTTCCTTGGCCTCATCAGCATGGTACGGTGGTTGTATAAACTTCCAATTTAAACACGTTAGTCAGTCTTATAAGTATGATGGAACGGACTGGTCCTTGGTTATCTTCAAAAATTGAAACACAGAACTTGGCCCCTGAAACCAAGAAAAATTAAAAAACACAACAAAGGTTTCTGTAACGCGTTTCGACAGCCAAGCTGTCATCTAGTAGTTTCTCTCTGAAGATGGCTTGGCTGTCGAAACGCGTTAGAGCAACCTTTGTTGTGTTTTTTAATTTTTCTTGGTTTCAGGGGACAAGTTCTGTGTTTCAGTCGTATAAGTATCCAAGTAATTTCCCATTAGGTGACTTGTAACTGACTTTTAACTGTTTATTACGCAAACATTTTCGTTACAACGTCAACCTCAAACTTTTTTTCAAACTTCTTGCTTTAAATTTGAAATTTTAGGAAAAAAGTCGAATTTTCGGAATCAAAATCGAAATATCAAAACAAGTCCAGTAAACTTCGAGTTAAACTGCTTATGAAAAAAAAATCCTAAATTTTGAATCCTGAAGTTTAAAAATACTCAGATTTTGTGTAAATCTCTAAATTTATATAAGAATTAACATTTTAGACTAAATTTGTAAAAGAAATTCTTAGAAAAATTATTAAAAATTATGGCTTTAAAGCAGCGTTTACTAAATAGTGAAATATTTAAACTTTTGCTCAAATACTACATTTAAACTTTGATTTTAAATAATTTGAATAATTTTAAAAACTTTATTACAAATTCCATACATTTTAATGTTTTCGTAAAATTTGGACTTTTTTTTCAAATGCGAAGTTTAAGTTTTGAATTTTTAATTTGCAAAAGTCAACATTTTTTATAAAATTTAAAACATAAGGTCAAATTTTCTCATAAAAAAGAAAAACCATTCTAAATACTATAAGATTAACTTTAAAATATTGGCCTTTTTTAAATTTTTGACTTTTATTCTCAAAATTCTGACTATTTTATACGAGATCTTAAATTTAAAAGTGAAAATTTAGGAAAAAATTCAATATTTCAGTTTAAATTATACATTAAAAGATTTATGGTAAAATTTCGAAAATATACTCGAAATGTTAAGAATTTTTTAACTTGGAAGCAAATATTCTGCTTTTAAATATCCTGAGTCTAACCTAAAATTGACTTTTTTCTCAATATTTAGAGTAAACGCTTCCTAATTTTGACAAAGTATTTGAAAATTTTGGCTTTAATCGCTAAGACTCTTTCGCAACATTTTGAACCTAAACTTGAAATTTTGGCCTTTTAATGTCGAAAATTTTACTTTTATCGTAAAATTTGGACTTTTTTTCTCGAAATATTAGATTCTATACTCAAAAACTGATGTTTTTTTTTATTTTGACCTGAAACCCAAAAATTTAAAAATAAAAATAATTTTGAAATCGTAGATTTTTTTGAACCGTCTTCATTATTTTGTTAAAAATTCAATTTGAAACTTGAAATTTCGGGTGTATTCTAGACATCTTCATTTATTTTAAAATTTCAATCCGAAATGTTATATTTTTTATTGAGATTTCGAGACAGTTTTATTATTTTTTTTGTTGAATATTCTTTTTTCTCCAAAACGACAAATTCAATAATTAACTGTTTTTTTAGAATTATTACTTTAAACCATTAATTTTGTAATTTCAATCCGAAATGTTATATTTTTTACTGAGATTTCGATACAGTTTTTATTATTTTTTTTGTCGAATTTTCTTTTTTCTCCAAAACGACAAATTCAATAATAAACTCTTTTCTTACAAGGTCGCGAAGTGTCCGGCGCCGATTTTGCTAATTTTTGGATATGTTTTAGAGGACCAAAATTTAAGAGACACGTATTTTTTTTTATCAGCTGATAAACGGTTTTAAGCGTAGTTTTATCCCCTCAAAGTTGGGGCAAAAAATGCAGATTTTGTTGTTTCTCACATACCAAAAATGATATTCGAGTCGTTTCTTTTTTTAGAAGTTTTGTTTTGACGAAAAATAAAAGAACAAATTTTTTTTAAATTTTCCCACCCCCCTCATGGGGGCAAATTACCCCATTTAGAAGTTTTTTAATCATAAAAATGGTAATTACGTCAGCAAAATTTAGAAAAAAAATATATGTTATTTTATACACTAAAACTAATTTTACCTGTTTTTGGATTCTGTTGAAAAAAAATATTTTGGGGGGTAAACACCACTTACACGAATACGTATATGATAGGATGTATTTTTATGATTTTTGTTTTATTTTTTTTTCTGAAGCGAAGTATTTTGGCGAGAAACTAATAAAATAATTTTTTCAGATTTTTTTGGTGACACCTCATCCCCACCCTCCACCCTTTCCTTATAGGAGGCTGAGCTACCTACTTAAAAAACCGGAAAATTCGAGATTATTATGATCCATCTACTATCTATATACACCGAAAAAAAGTTTACCAAACTTTTTTACCCTCACCCCTCCTGATAGGAGTAAATTACCCCCTTATGAAATTTTTAATTAACAAGGAAATAGTCATTATAACAGCTTAATTTTGAAAAATAGATGTTAACCCCAAAAAAATTCAATAAAATAAGTTTTGGTATATAAAATATAGTGTTTTTTTTTCTTTCAAAATTTTGCTGATATAATGACAATTTTTTGAATACTTAAAAACCTCAGAAAGGAGTAGTTTACCCCCTTACGAAGGTGCAAAAGTTTAGAATTTTTTTCGGTGTATAAAAAGAGATCGTAATGATATCGAATTTTCCAATTTTTAAGTAGATGACTCCCCCTCTGGTAAGATAAGGTGGAGAGAGGGGAAGAGAGGTGACTGGAAAAGTTCAAAAAAATTAATTTTCTAATTCCTCGTTGAAATACTTCGTTTCAGATAAAAAACGAATTAAAAACCATAGAAATACATCCTATTATATGTTTGACCTAAAGGGTGTTTACCCCTAAAATATTTTCCTTCACCAAAACCCAAATAAAAGTAAAATTAATTTTAATGTACAAAATAACATTTATTTTCAAAATTTAGCTGTTATAATGATTATTTTCTTGTTAATTAAAAATTTCATAATGGGTAATTTACTCCTATCAGGAGGGGTGCGGTTAAAAAAATTTGGTAAACTTTTCTTTTGATGTATATAGATAGTAGAGGGATCATAATAATCTCGCATTTTCCAGTTTTTTAAGTAGGTAGCTCACCCTCCTATAAGGGAAGGGTGGAGGGTGGGGATGAGGGGTCACCGAAAAAATCTTAAAAAATTATTTTTTTAGTTTCTCGTCAAAATACTTCGCTTCAGAAAAAAAAATAAAACAAAAATTACAAAAGTACATTCTATCATATACGTATTCGTGTAAGTGGTGTTTACCCCCAAAAAAATTTTTTTCGACAAAATTTAAAAACAGGTAAAATTAGTTTTGGTGTAAAAAATAACATATATTTTTTTCAAAATTTTGCTGACGTAATTATCATTTTTATGATTAAAAAACTTCTAAATGGAGTAGTTTGCCCCCTAGAGGGGGGAGGGAAAATTTTGAAAAAAATATTTTCTTTTATTTCTCGTCAAAGCAAAATTTTTGGAAAAAGAAACGACTTGAATACCATTTGTGGTATTCGAGAAACAGCAAAATCTGCATTTTTTGCCTCAACTTTGAGGGGGTAAAACTACCCTTATAACCGTTTATCAGCCGATAAAAAAAATACGTGTCTCTTAGATTTTGGTTCTTTAAAACATATCCAAAAATTAGCAAAATCGCGACCTTTCCTTGTTAGAATTATTACTTTAAACCTTTAATTTTGAAGTTTCAATCCTAATACCAAAATTTGACTTAGTTGCAAAACTTTTGTTGTAAACTGTTATAAATTTCTCGGTTTTTTTTTAATAACGACTCTTTCTTCATAATTTTTATTTTCATTTTTTGTAACAAATTTCAACTGTAAACTCGAAAGTTCAGGAAATTTTGTTTTTTAATATAAACTTTCAACTTTTGTTCTCAAAAATTCAATTTCAACTTTCACTAGTGGTTCGCTTAAAATCTCAAAATATCTGTTTTTGTAGAAACTTTTGGTCTTCTATGTATTTTTGAGATTTTACCTTTTCAACATTTTTTATAAACTTTAAATTGGAAATTTTGGCGTTTTACTCACAATTCAAAGTTTGCACATTCAATAATGTTCTTTTTCGAGAAATGTTTGTTATAAATTTTAAACTTTTTTTGTAAGATGAGGCCAAGGAAGGCCGAAACTAGTCTATAGTTGTGGTTGTACATATTTTCAATTTTGAGCACGTTTAACTGTTTAATTACAGAACATTTAATTGATCATTTGTCAAAACTAAATGAAAGTAAAATCACGCCGAGGACGTTTGTATCTATGGATGTTGCGATGCAACCCGTGATACAAGCTTTGCCTCATCTACGTGAACTTTGCAATTGCAATCTAGTTTTTATTAGATTCTAATGAAATTAGATTTCAATTGCATCTGTATATATTCTTATATACAAGGCTAATTATCTCTATATAGAACTTGTAATAGTAATTTATTATACAAGACCAAAAATAATTTTCGCTCGAGGATCGAGAGCTAATATCTAAAGATTTTTCCCAAGTAAAAACATTTTACAGTCAGAAAATTAATCGATGTCAAAATTTGAAGTTTAGATCTGCGTTACTAAGGAGACCTTTCTTTAAAGTAATCGTCTTCTAAGATGATAATATGTCTCCGCATTTTTACCTACAAATATAAATCGGGGAAAAATATTTTTTCCCGAAGAAAAAAGTTAAGTTTATTAAAAGTCATATTTTATAAAATATGAAGGTATATAAAATGTCAAACTTTATCCCGTTACAAAAAAAATACATTTTTTCCCTAAAAATGTTATACTATTTGCATTGATATTTAAATTAGATATAAATAACAAAAATAAAAAAAAATGAAATAAACAAACTAAACTAAAGACAAATTTAAAGGTTACTAAATATTTCAATAATAATATTAATAATACAAGCAATTATTGTATCAAAAATAAATAGGCTATTCACTCTAGATTGAAAAATTGCGGTGTGAGAATTATTTTACAGTTGGCTTCCCACAATTAGATGAGACAATCGGCAAAGGCGATAATTTTCTTTGTCCTCGGTTTTGACATTCCTGTCTATAACTAACACATGGCTTGATCTTTAAAAGATCAGTGTTATTAAGGGGTTCCGTGTTGGTTTTCCGAGAGTTGAAAAGTAATAAAATACACTGTCGCTGGAGTGTGAAAGGACGACGTGCTCTTATTTCTTGCAGTTGCAAGGAAACTCTAAATTACCGATGAGGCGGAATATTTCTAAGATTTACACAGTACTCAACTTCACAGCCAAGTCTTCATTAGACTCACAATTACTTCACCTCTACGCCGCAGATCCGTAAATAATCTTACTTGCTAGCAAATGGCACGTGACAATGTATTTCGCGAATGTGCTTTTCGCAAAATTGGTTGATTCATTTTGCTTTAAGACGATATAATTTGGAGAACTTAGTTTGCAGTTGAATATTATACCTACTAGCAGTATTCTTTGACGTATTTAAGTACATGTGAAAACATTTTTCAAATTATGATATTAATTAACATATAAGCTTATAGAAAACAAATATGATAAATTTTTTGGGATTTTAAAAGAGTAAATTATGCATATTTCGTCAGTAATTTTCATTAAGTTTCACGAATTTTAATTTTTTTGCCCCAAAAAGATAAATATCGATTGTGAAGAAATTACCCAAAGGTAAAAGAAACTAAAATTTCATCCTGAAACTTGGCTTAGTTACAACTTATAATGCTTAAAAGAGGCGTTTTATTTACTTTTATTTTGATGAACTACTGGAGCTATATTACGGAATAGAATTAATCAGCCGTTAGACTTTTTGAATATCTGGACAAAAATACTGTTACGCGCATTTCGGTTCGAATTGCTTACACGTGATGAATTATACTCACTTTATTAATGAACTCAACTTAGATCACCACAATTGACAATTAACTCGCTTATTATTGACTTCTACTAACTCACTAATTACACTGATTCTAACTGACTGACTCGAGGGAAAGCTGACCGCCTTTTATAGTTTTGGCCCCTGGCTTCTGGAATTTTCGGCAGATAAGGCTTATCGAATGCCGAAATTTCTGGAACGCTTATCTGCCGTTTGTTTCGTTATCGCGGCCGCTTTCCCCTTATCAGAATCTTCTAGAAACTTTTTTTTTATTTACTAAATTCTACAATTCTATTCTAAATTCTTTTTCATCTATTTACATTGCGTTACAATACAATACTTTTAACGAAATTAAAATATAAGAAAAATGGCCTAACTCAGGGGTCGGCAAACTTTTAAGCCAAAAGAGCCATCCGCAATGAAAAAATTGCTTTTGTGAATTTCAAAGAGCCATAAATTTTTATTTCTGATTTTACATTTTATTTCAAAATCAAATCAAATAAATCAGACAAAATGTGGGACAAGGGGAGACCCCTCTGACTCATGTAATCAAACGAAAACATATTCAGCCCAAAGACCTTTTATTTCTCAAAATTTAGAGCTTTATTTGAAAATTTGCCTTTTTCTCGTAAATTTGACTTTTTTAACTCTTCTCTATATTCGTTTTTTTTTTAACCATGTATTTAGACTTTTTTCCCTAAATCTTTTTCTCTTCTAAAGACTCGACAATCCGTGAAAACCCTTTTTTTTTTCAATTCGACTTACTGGAAGATTCGACTTATTTCTCAAGAATTCATATTTTGTCGATTTCGTAATAAAAAAAGTAAAAATTTAAATAAAAAATTTGGAGATGTTAAATAAAATAGGTTTGAAGATTTCGATCTTCTTCTCAAATTTTCTTTTTCCGAAATTTAGATCTATTCTTAAATTTGACTTTTTTCCAAAATGATATTTTTTCACTTTGTTCTAAATTGCGACTTTTTCCTCCAAATTTCCATTCTCTTTAAATTACGTTCCTTTTCCAAATTTCACCATTTCCCCCAAATATTGACTTTCACTGAATATTTCAACTTTTATTTATTTTCTGGAAACTTCGACCTGTTTCGAAAAATTAGGTGTTTCTCGAAATTCCAACTTTTAACTGAAAATTCTGCATTTTAATATGTTTCTACAAGCTACGATTTTATCGACGAAATTCACCCATTTTCAGAATATTTGATTTTGTTTTTAAAATTTGACTTTCTCTGGGAAATTTGGACCTGTTTTTAAACTTCAACACTTTTCTCGAAACTGGAAGTTTTATCCACATTCCTTTGCATTTGGAAATTGTTTTAACAATTTTCTCGAAATTAAACAAAAATTTTTTTATTCGTCTTGTTCTCGAAATTTCAAATTTATTCTCAAACTTTAACTTTCTCCGGAAATTTGCAAATTATTTATTTTCTTCTTCCCTGAAAAACTTCGACTTTTTAAAGTTCGACAATTTTTTCTAAGCTTTGAGTTTTTTACGATTTCTCTTTTCGAGATTTTACGATTTTTCACAAGATTCAAATTTGTCTAAAACTTTTAGGTTTTTAAATTTGTTCTCGGATCCAATCTATTGTCAAAATTTGACGTTTTTTTCTAAAATTTCGCCTTTTTGAGAAATTTTGACCAATTCATATTTTTTGAAATCTCTTTTTTTCAAAATTCAGATTTTTCCAGAAATATCAACGTTTATTTCGAACGATATTCACCTATTTTTAAATCTAAAAATCTATTTTTTTTCTTAAAATTCGACTTTTGCTAGGAAATTCTGACCTTTTTCTTAAAGTTTAACACTTCTTGAAATTGGAAGTTTTATCAACATTCACTTTCCTTTCGAAATTATTGTACCAATTTTCTCAAAATTCGGTTTATCTGAAAATTTGGAGTTTTTTGATTCGTCTTGTTATCGAAATTTCAAATTTATTCTCAAAATATAATTTTCTCTGGAAAATTGCAATTTTTTATCGAAATTTGAAACTTTTCTTAAAATATTGACTTTTTCTAGAAATTGGACTTCCTTCTGCTTCCCTGGAAAACTTCGAATTTTTTAAAGTCCGATACTTTTTTAAATTTCCAGTTTATTTTTACAATTTCTCTTTTATCTGAAAATTTCAAGTTTTTTAAATTTGTTTTGGCCTTCAATCTATTGTCTAAATTCGACATTTTTTTTCTGAAATTTTGGCCTTGTTTGAGAACTTTGGAAAAATTTATTTTTTTTAAATCAATTTTCTCAATTTTTTCGAAATATTTTTCTTTTTCTCAAAATTCGGCTTGTTCTGGATAATTCTGACCTTTTTTTAAGTTAAAAATTTTCCTAGAAATTTTCTTCGAATTTTCTTTCAAAATTATTTTACAAATGTTCTCAAAATTCGAATTTTCTTAAAAATTTGATTTTTTTTTAATCGTCTTGTCGAAATTTTAAATTTATTCTCAAAATTTTACTTTCTTTGGACAATTGTAAATCTTTTGTCGAAATTTCGAGCTTTTCTTAAAATTTTCACCTTTCCCTTGAAATGTTTCCTAAAATTTGACTTTTTTCTTTTTCTCTGAAAAATTTTGACTAATTTCACCATTTTTTTTTTAACTTTCGTGTGTTCTTACAATTTCTCTTTTCGAAATTCTGCAATTTTTCAAAAACTTCAAAACTGTCTACAAATTTCAGGTTTTTAAATTTGTTTTGGGTTTTAATCTGTTGTCGAAATCCTACGGTTTTTTCTAAAATTATGCTTTTTCTGAGAATTTTCGATAAATTCATTTTTTTCGAAATTTCTCGCCTTTTCCGAATTAAAAAATTCATTTTTTTATTTCTTTATTTTTGCCATTTTTTTTACGAAATCTCTTCCTTTTTCTCAAAATTTGGCTTTTTCTGGGAAATTTTTATCTTTAAAGTTCAACATTCCTCGAAATTTTCTTGGAATTTCCTTTCGAAATTAATTTACCAATTTTCTCAAAATTCTAATTTATCTGAAGATTTGGATTAGTTTTTAGTTCGTCTTGTTCTTGAGATAACAAATTTATTTTCGAAATTTAGCTTTCTCTAGAAAATTGCAATTTTTTATCGACATTTCAAGTTGTTCTAAACTTTTTCCATGAAATTCTTCCTAAAATTTAATTTTTTCCTCTTCACTGAAAAACTTCGACTTTTTTAGAGATCGACAATTTTTTTTAAGCTTCCAGTTAATTTTTACAATTTCTCTTTTCGAAATTTTACTATATTTCAAAAAATTCAAAACTGTCTAAAAATTGTAGGTTTTTAATTTGTCTGGGGTTTTAATCTATTGTCGAAATTTCATTTTTTTTTTCTAAAATGTTACCTTTTATTCAGAACTTTTGTTAAATTCCTTTTTCTCATTTTTTTTAAATCTGCCCCTTTTTCTCAATTTTTTCGAAGTCTCTTTCTTTTTCTCAATTTTTTTGAATTCTCATTTTCTCAAAATTCGGCTTTTTCTGGAGATTTCAGCTTTCATTTCGAACTTTGATATTTGCCGTTTCTGTAAATTTAATTTTTTTTTCTCACAAAAAGTAATTCACCTTTTTTTCAAGGTTTTTAGAAAATTTACAAATAAAAAAGTAAAAATCATGGGAAAAATTGTTTTTAGAAATTTCGACTCCCCAAGTTGGTCTTTTTCTAGAAATTTTAAATTTCACGTGTTTTTTCAAAATGTTAATACATATTAATCAAAAATTTCGGAAAATATTTCTTGAAATCATAAGTTTTTACAGGATATACTTCTTCCGGGATTGGACCGTGTCAAAGAACTACTAAAAGTGTTCGACGTTTCGCCCACCATCGTAGGGGGCTTCTTCAGGAACAAAGAAAGAAAAATAGATGAAATGAGGGAATATGCAAAAAAGAAAAATAAAAATAAAAGGCCAATTTTAAAACATCAGAGCACGGTAACTCAGTATGTCCACCATACCAGAGGCGAAACTCTTCTGAATTGAAAATTGGTACAAAGGATAAGAAAGTTTAGACAGAAGAGCACGGTAACTCAGTATGTCCACCATACCAGAGGCGAAACTCTTCTGAATTGAAACTTGGTACAAAAGAAAGTTTAGGCAGAAGAGCACGGTAACTCAGTATGTCCACCATACCAGAGGCGAAACTCTTCTGGCCGTGGAAGCCTTCGTTATCATAAGTTTTTGTCAAAATTTAAGTAAAACGTAAAAATTCCTAGAAATTATTTTTGGAAATTTCGACTTCTGTAGGTCACTTGTTTAATGAGTGTCTGGGTGTCTGTCCTCTCCAGCTTTTATTAATTTATTTTTTTAGGGGAATTTAAAGAGCCAGCAGCTCGCGAGCTGCGTTTTGTCGACCCCTGGCCTAACTTATCAGGAAAGGATTCAAAAAAATCAACCTATAGGAATTGCGGCAATGATGACTCAGACTTTGAACTATTCGCTTCGAAACTAAAAGTAAATAATGTCATAATGATTAGTGGCTAAAACGATTTGATAATAATATTTATATACTCAGAAGATAAATTTATTTAATTAAATTTCAAACAGGAAATGGTTTATTAACGGTACAAACGTAAATGTAATTCAACTTTGAATAAAATTTTCCCAAGCTTTCATTACAACGAATTTGGTAGCTATAAAAGACCCCCAACTATATGAAGTAGGCAATTCCATACGTGCAGAATGTTTCCGTGATTAAAAGGGTATCTATGTTTAAATACACATGTGCAACATGAGAATAAATCAGAAACAACTATAGAACTGGAATTACACTGTTATTCGGTGTAACTTTACTGAAGCCATTATATAAACACTGCGACTCTTGCTAACTTGAAAGTCAAATACTCCGAAACAAAGCCAGGAAAACAAGTTTACTAACGTTTTAATGTACCTACCACCATTTATTATTCATAAATTATT
This sequence comes from Dastarcus helophoroides, assembly GCA_028583605.1. Classification (NCBI taxonomy): domain Eukaryota; kingdom Metazoa; phylum Arthropoda; class Insecta; order Coleoptera; family Bothrideridae; genus Dastarcus; species Dastarcus helophoroides. Next base: position 5,747,002 of record CM053326.1, read on the forward strand.
TACCGGTGCGGGTAAGCTAAAACGTGTATTCCATGGGACCTCCACAAGTGGTATTGTACAATATGCACTTATGAAAGGAATATTATCCCTTTCCTTGTTAAGGAATATTAAAGAGACAACTTAAAGTCCGTCATTGCGACGCCACTTAATAACATTCTAAATCAACCGCATGTTATTTCAGCTGTGCCATCTTTATAATTTATCCAAAGAAAACTTCAAATATTTCAAATATGACTAGCCTGCAACTACAACTAGTCACAATAACAATAAAGTTCGAGTATATACAATGGAATTAAAGATATAAAAGTTTCAATAATGAGGTCGTATCTGTAACACTTGTATATGTCTAGCTCCTCATTTTATGTTGACCGTAGATAACGGTACAAAAACGAAAGAAAAATGAGATGTCGTTCCTGTTATTTGCGTATCCAAAAAAAACCACGTGATAACCAGCGTATTTTACATAGGCAAATATTATTTTTATGGATATATTTTATTTTAATTACTATTTCAACCTCGGTAAAATCATTGTATTACACCTTTTTCTTATATGAAGATTCCCGAAGGATGATTTTTTACGAAAAAATGGTTGTCTGCTTGCAAGATGAATGAAAATGATAATGTTACTGTTGGAGGTTAGCAATGACATTATTATAAGATTAGGTTGGTATGAATTGAATGATGTTTTTTTTAAGTGCGTAATACATTTTTTTGGCAGAAAGTTTGTTCCTCTTTTTCATTCAACTCATGAATTACCTATGCACAGTGGGTCAATGTGAGCAATTTCTGGCCAAAACCAGGGATATAATTTTTCCGACTTAAGGAAAATAGCACAAAGCGCTGTTAATTAGCAAGAATAAAGCTTATTTTTAAAAGAACAGTTTACCCTATTTCCCATCTCATGTTTCAGAACAATAATATTTGTTTTGATAATGACGATTTTTTAGATTTTCATTACTGTAATTGATTTTTTTTTCAGAGAGCAGAGAAGAATCAGTGTCGCCACAAATTATATTTGGAAACTGGTATTTTTTAATGCATACCTTCAAACGAAGCATTTGTTAGGTAAAATTTGGGTATACCAAACTAACAAGCTCGAAACCGGTATTTGTTTTCCAAATCCTGGATTTGTTAAGTATTCAAATCTGTCGGTTTAGGTAACAGAATTTAGAGAATAAAACGGCAGATACGAAATACTCAGAGAATTGTTAAAAAGAAGGAATTTGCACAAAAGCGACTGGTAATACCTTTGAATGATGATGTTTTAGTTTGTTCACTTTTATTTATTATTAAGTACCTCATTATTTTCTTGTGTTTAACCTTGATTTGTAACATGTTTTGCTTAGTATTTAGAAAATTAAGCAAAATTTTCATTTGGAGCTTTTTTTGTCATTACAAACTATGTTTCTTAGCAGCAATTTTCAATACCGCCAAAAATAACTATAATTTATTCTGAGACAATTTTTTGGAACTTTCAAATAATTGAACTCTCTGTTCAAAAAATCTCGAAAAAAATGTCATTTTCTGTAATTTAATATTAAGCAGCACTTTTTATAAGAAATGATTTTTTCTCATAAAACCACAAAAAGAAATCCCTCTTCAGTACTCTTGGAACCCACTGAATATAAATAAGTGGACTTGTATTGCGGGCTGCATATAAATATCCGTCAAATTTGGATAAACGAGAATTGAGGCAGTTACAAAACCCAAAGAGTTAGAATAATCGCCAGGTTCTGTGACTTCAGTCATCAAAAACCGTAGGAAAGTATAAATCTCTATAAGAGAGATTTTTTTTATATGTCCGGACCTCTATAAGTGACAAGGGAAGGATCCCACTTGCGAAATTCAGATTGAGATACATTTTTTTATACATAAAACATAAATTTAGAATGTTAAGTTCTTAAAATATTAAAGTGCACTAGCCAGCCAATTCTGAAAAACAAGCTTCAAAATTTCATTCCCAGCCTATATATCTACTTGTACGTTCGCAGGAACATTATCTATTTAGTATAACTTTAACTAAACACAGTTCGCATTTTCTTATTTAACTTTATTTTTTAACTGACCACGTACATAGAAGAAATAAAAATTAATTAAAACTTTAACTATTGACTCACCCTTGAGGGCACTTAATTGACCTTTTGCAAGAAGAGAGTATACGAGACATTTAAACCATTTAAAAAAGTGGAATTTATTTTATAACTCATGAAATATTTTAAGGATTTTTCCTTCCAATTGATTTTATTGTCAAGACGTACCTTACTGTACTTTTAAATAAAAACTTCTTAAATCGAAAGATGCAATACTCTGATAAGATAGCATCCCAATCTATTGGAGTTCCCTGTGCAAACACAGAGATTCAGACTGCATGTCAACACGTTTATTGGTTTCGAAGCGTATAAATGCCTTCGAGCGGTGCTTATGAAAAATAAATTCGACAGCTAAATTTCATATATTCTTGAGAGGCTTTTTTGTTCAACTCGAGATAAATTGAAATATCTCTCGTTCTTAGTGAGTTTTATTGAACGTGGTGAGTAAAATGTGAACAATAAGAAATCTTTTTCACCTGAAATCGAAAAAGAAGACTTAAAATATCTTATGAAATTGAAATATTATTAGGGTATAATATGATCCGGTATTATAAATTTTGTAACCGCAAAGCAACAAACTTTAAATGCTGAATCAGTAACTAAGTAATTAATTTTAACGTATAACAACCAACTCTAGACTTAATATTATAAAGAGAGAATTTCTGATCGGCTGAAAAACCTAATCAACCCACGGACCCAACTACTGAAGCCAGAAGCATGAAATTCGGAAAGTAGATTTCTTTTAGGTAGAAGATGAGTAATAAAAAATTCGTCCTCTAAGGGTAAAGACACACGAAGCGGTTTTCGCCGAGTCGGCACCAATTTGGACCAAACACACTACTCGTCTTTAAAGCTGCCAGCGCGCGAGGTGTAAGTAAACGTGTTGCCAGTTCTTCCTGAAGTAATGGATTCCAACGACGAATTAATAATTTTAATCCAGTTTACTATATTGTCAATTAAAAAATAAAAAAAAGAAACATCTTATGTGAGAACATCCAGTTGTTCAGGAACGCAAAGAAAAAAATCAATTTTATGCTATATTTATAAGGACAACTAAAAGCAATGAAGTCCAAATAATGTTTTACCCCTTTACCACATCGGCAATTAAATAAATAATTACGCGATACGTATTTCGCCAGCCGAACTGACATTTTCAAGAGCACTAATCTAAAAAGATTAGCAAAAGATGCATCGACGTCATCTGCATTGAGATTCAAATCGATAGTGGCGATCTTTTGCTTTCTTTCCTATTTCTAATTGTTTAACACATCTGGTGCATGCAATTTTGACCTGCCACAAATAGCCTTCAATAAACTGGAGGCCGCCAATAGTCATTTATCTTCGTTAAGGGTAACTGGCCTCTGATTGATATAAATTGTTTCGTATGCATCAAATTCTCTGTTATTTGTGACCGATCTTAACAATTTTAAATTTTCAATGTTAATTTTGTGTCCTGTACTTATCATATGTAGGGCGACACTTGATTTTTCTTTTCTATTGTATCTAAAATGAGCGATATGTTCTTTAAATCTAGTTTTAATGGATCTCTTGGTCTGTCCAACATATGATAAATTACAATTGTTACAGCTTATTTCGTAAATTCCGAAATTCCCAAGCTTGTCCAATTTATCTTTAGTATTACCCAAATTATTGCGGAGACTGTTATTGGCTGTGTAGACTACTTTTACAAATACACTGGTGCAACATTTTTGGGAATTTGGTTGAGACTTTTGAATCATAGAAGACAAGAAGACTATTCAACTTAGGTGTACTATTTATCATGAATATATGAAGTAATGTGCCGTTTACACGGGATAGTAACTTGCGAGAGCGACTTGTGAGAGCGAATATATTTATTGACTCTACATTACTATTTCTACCTCCAAATGTATGACTTGCACAACCCACTTGCAGACAACTTCCAACAAATTAGAAATAAATCTGAACTTGCCTATAGCCCTCCCTACGGTTATTTACACGTGCAAGTAATTATTGCGGCAAGCACTTGCGCAAGTTTTACGACATGCTCTGAGAGCACTCTCAGAGACTGTTTACACTACGCAAGTTCGCTGGAAGTACTCTCAGACATCGCCTTGCGATAGTTTTACTTGCTCATGTAAATGGCACATAAGTTCAAATTTTAAAGAAATTTAAACCTTATTATATCGTAAATTTACTGTTCGTTTACTAGCTATTTTCCTTTTTTAAAATTTTATATGTATTAAGTACGGTGATTCAATGCAGACAAGCCAGTACAATAGAACTACAGAATCGAACTGATAGTGTGTGCCTGAATATCTTACCTCAAATGTAAACTGAATAGTGTTTGATGTTTTGAGCTTCAGCCTGCAGTTATAGAGTGTGAGACCAAATCCAACAGGGGGTGAACTAGAGTTTCGAGATTAGCATGGAACAGAGTTAATAATGGATTTTAAAACCTAAGTTTTTATACAAATAATCTTAAGAAGATTAGATCTATGTTTTGCCGATTTCAACAATTCCATCCCTAAAGATGTAAATTGAAGTGACATCAAATTTTCAGTTTGCTATGGAACACAGTTAATAATGTGCTTTATGAATTGCAATTTTGTGTAAGTAAACTAGGAAAAAAATAATGAAACCCGTGGTCAGCCAATTTCAAAAGTTTAAGTTGGCAAGGAAAAAAATTACAAAATCAAAATTTTGCATAAAGAATATGTGAAACAAATACTTGAACACATACTTAGACGATTATAATATTCAACACCTAAAGGTGGAAAAGGCTTATCAAAGTGCAAACAAATTAATTTTATAATCCAAAACAATGCAAATAATCCATGAAGGAAATATGTTAACACGTATTTGGCCGATTTTAGCAATTGAGCCTTTAAGGGGGCAAAAATATGTATCAAGATTTATATGGTAAAAGAAAATAAAAACATTTCTTAGTCCAAAGTTTTGTGAGAAGTATACAGGGTGTTACAAAAGTCCGGGCCGCTACTTCAGGAGCATATTCTACACATTAAAATATGAAAAATGTTGAAATACATTTTTTTCTTTAAATTGCCTCCTAACGGAGATATGACCATTTAAAGATGGCGCCCCTAAAGTGGTTTTTTTACTACAAAAAGTTAACGGTTAGTAGCAAAGTCATGAAATTGGCCAAGCAGTTAAAGAATTGGATTAGGCATATTCTCATGTAACATATTTTTTGAATAAGCAGTAGCGTGGTGTGTAGGGGGTTGCCCGCGATTATTTTTTGCCGTAACTTTTTTGTATTGCAATATTTCGACACAAAAGTGCCATAATCGTAAACAGCAACATTTTTTATACAAAAAAGGTACTCTTTCTCAAAGTCGCTAAAAGTAACCGTTTCCGAGAAAAAAGCGTTTAAACAAAATTGTTGCATTTATTAGAATTCGTTTTGCAAATTTCTAATTTATCCACTACTAACTGCATTGATATAAAAATAGTACAAAATTAAGAAAAAAAAATCAAAGCAAGTGTTCGAAATTACTGCCCCTGCAGCAATACATTGCTCAGCTCGTCTTCTAAGGGAACTCCTTACTCTTTCGCAAATGCCTGGTGTATTGTGAATCTGGTTGAACCCATTTTCAATTCGTTCACGAAGATCATTGATATTGTCAACTGGTGTGGAGTAGACGATCTGCTTTAGATGTCCCCATAAGTAGAAATCGAGTGTGTTGAGGTCAGGAGACCTAGCTGGCCATGGTATCGGACCTCCTCGACCTATCCATCGTTGATGATAGTTGTTATTCAAAAATTCCCTAGCAACTGCACTAAAATGGGCAGGTGCCCCATCGTGCATTATCCACATTCGCTGTCTTGTTATGAGTGGAATATTTTCAAGTAACACGGGTAACTCTGTTTACAAAAAATGTCTATATGATGCTCCTGTTAACCTATGGGGTAAAAAAAACGGTCCAATTATAGAGTCCCCTATTATTCCTCCCCAAATGTTAAGTGAAAAATGTTGCTGATGCCTCGACTGAATAACTGCATGGGGATTTTCAACTTGCCACTGATGCATGTTGTGAAAGTTAAGTATCCCGTTTCTGGTAAAACCCGCTTCGTCCGTAAATAATATGAGCGATGGAAAGTTCTCATATTTAGCGATCTTATGCAATAGCCAGTTGCAAAATTCTATTCTTGGAGGATAATCAGCAGCAAGTAACCCTTGCACTCTTTGAAAATGATAGGGGTAAAATTTCAAAATTCGCCAGATAGTTACGTGATTTACTCCTTCGGCTAAAGCAAGTTGTCTAGTGCTGACACATGGATCTTCTTCAACTCGCTGAAGCACACGCTCCTCTAAATTAGCAACTTCTGCGTTTGGCCTTCCAACACGTTCGCCTTTGAAAACAAAATTTCCTGTTTCACATAAACGAGCATGAATTTTCTGGAACAATTTTTCTCCTGGTAGGTGTCTATTAGGAAAACGTTCAGCACGATTACAATTTGCAAGCCCGTACATTAAATGCATATCGGCCATTTCTTGATTTGAATAGTCCATTTTATCAAAATAATGAAAAGTTAAAAAACTACTACACTTACTATTGACAACAAAAACTGCTAAAGTTTACAGCTTACGACCAAATTTTATCAGTGACACAACGTCAATCTCTGGCAGATATTGTCAAGTACAATTGTTTTCTTTACGATCAGTTTGCATGACCAACTTATTTTTTCTTATACAAATTAGTTAGAATTTCGAAGACGGGATAGGATTATTTAAACGCCTTTTTCTCGGAAACGGTTACTTTTAGCGACTTTGAGAAAGAGTACCTTTTTTGTATAAAAAATGTTGCTTTTTACGATTATGGCACCTTTGTGTCGAAATATTTAAACGCCTTTTTCTCCTAAGGGCCAAATTGGTATAGAATTTTTATGCTAAAAATTAAAGAAACATATAACCTAAGACTTTGTGTAAATAATATATGAATTAAATAACTAAAGGCAGGTTTACCGATTCTGAAAATTCATGCCACGGGAGGATAAAGCTATAGTAATACATATAATAAAGGGTCCTGACTCATCGACACAGAATCGTAACTATAAAAGTTAGAGCCCGAAAGTTACACAGTAGAAAAGCAATTAGAACGGATTTTTGGAAATACGCTTTCTAAGGAGGGGTCAAAAAGGACGAAATGGAAATCCGAAAGTACTTTGGAGTAAAGTTAATAATGCGTTCGAAAATTTAAAGTTTTTTTTTAAATACACTATAAACGAAATAATTAAACTTCGTTTTTGAATGATGATTACAATTTAACCCTTAAGGGTACAGAATTGGCGTGGAAAAAAAAATAATAATTCCCTTTACAACCCTAAGTATAATTTAGAGAATACATATGGTCGATTTTACAAATTTAATATCTAAGCAGGGTAAGAATGTATGGAAAGTTATATAAGACAGACGTATGTATTCTGTTAAAAAACAGTCAAGGAATTTTGGTCGGTTCAACTCCTAGCTTCCTTAGTTTTTTAATATTTCTGATTCATTTTAAATCTGGAATGAGCAAATAATGGGCTTTCATTTCGACACTCGGATTCGAAGAGGGAAGAAAATATCCTTTTAGAGAAAAGCGCTTAAACGTGAGCAAAATTGTCAAAACGCAAGCTTAGTACCTAAATAATACGCAAAGTAACGCCAGGTAAGTACATAAATAAAAGAGATTGTATCTAATCATAGTAGCAATCAATAAATCTACTAAAATCTAAACATAAATTACATATCTCTTCTATTTTGTTCGAATTTGCACCTTAGAATAGGGGCGGCCCGAATTGTGTATCACATTCCTGTCAGCTAAAAATATGCTAAAAACACTAATAAACTTAAATAATGAGAGATGCTTGCCACATTTCTGATAGAAAGTACACTAGTGAAATGAACTCATTGTCACTTCAAGTGTCGTCAATCGGCCAACCAGGACAATCAGTGACAAAGATTTCAGTCAACCGTAAACCCGTTCGAGGTCAGACAAGTTTTCACTTGTAAATTGTGTATTTACGTAAACAAGATTTGAAGTTTCTTGTAGGGATGTCAATTTCTTTTTAAAATAATCGATATTTGCATGGATTCAAATCCGTGAGCAAAAAAATCGATTTCCGATTAAATTGGGATGATGAAAGATCGATTTCGGATTGCTCGATTTAATGATGTATTTATTAAAAATTAAACATTAATAACTAAATGAAAGAAATATTGAATGATAATGATGAATTTGCATTCGAGCATAATGGAACCAAATTATCCTCTACATCAAAAATACATTAAAATCTGCTGTTACTAAAATGGCTACTTTTATGAGAGCGACCACTCCACCAAGCTTATGTAGTAGGATGGGTCGAAGTTTTAATCTTCAATGGACTGTAGTGCCAAAAGTTGTAAAATGGCTTAAAATGAAAAGGGTATTTTGTTTAATTTTAATGTTTAACATTCCCACTGGGCCCCTAAATATGACAATTAAAAAAACTAAAACTTGAACATCTCTGCGCTAGAAAAAGTTTTGTAATGGTATATTATACAAGTATATAAAATATTTTTAAAATTGAAATATTATTAGCCCCCCTTCAGTACCTACGTTACAAAAATCATCGTACCTCCATAAAAACTATGGACACACACGAGAACTGATATTGCAGAAAAGTAATATACTCACTAAGAAAGAAACTAGAGCACCTTGTAAGATTAAAATATTATTTGAATATTTTTTATTATTATGAGAGCAACAGGTGATTACAATTTCAAAGCTTCTACTTGCCATTGCACAGGAATTTGGTATCTCCGATTGTCATGCATCAAGAATGTTACTTTTGGAGAGATCTTGGAACCAACACTACTTGTGAACATCTTCCAATGAAAGGACTTTTAGAAAAAAAAAATACCAACTATCTATTTGCGCTTGTGTGTCTGAAGAAATTCATTTAGGATTTTGTCATCAATTGAATCCAAAGGAGCCAATGAGAACTTTGAGGACTTAACAGCTCTCTAGCCTTGTTCTAACTTAAGCTTTGTAAGGAACAAAGAGCTAATCTGTTTTGAAGTATTCTTTAGCTTGAAAAAGAAAGCCTAGCTTTTGAGAGACGGATTTGACCATAGTGGGGACACAGTTATTTAAATAAATAAATAAATTGTGCCTGCATTTACGTTTATTTCTAGAATATACAAATTAGACTTGATAGAAAGGATTTTAATGTCAAAAGAAACAAAGGCCTCCGTTTTTAAAACATTGAGGTCATCTACATTTGTTCTTCCCCATTCCAAAACGATATCGAAATTAGGATTTACATTACTGTTCTTTTAGCGTATTTGAAGCAACGATGAATAATGTTGATGCCGGAGGAAAAGGATGATATTAGGCTACTCTCACCTCCGTAGGTATACATCTGGTAACATACCCATGAGTCAGGTCTACATTTATTACAAACTTGATTTAGACGAACCAATTTTTTTGTAATCGTCCCAATTTATTGTTACCTCTTAATGCTGAGCAACATCATCAACCTTAGATTGTAGTAAATAAGAAAAAGACTGGGACATGAATGAAATATTAGTATTTTTTGTAGTAATAAGACTGGTTAATAAAGTTTAATAGTTATGAATTATTTTAAAATGTTTATATTGATGTTTAATATAAACAGTTTGAAAACTAAAATTCCACCAGTGGGAGCCCTAATTTCGATAAAAATCGTGTAGCTGCTCATTGGACAAAAATTTTGCCTGTGGAGTGTACATTTTAGGTTTACCTCTTATTTTAGTGTTGAACTTTACAATTTTTCTTCCCAAATGTAATAAAAATGTGCGAAGTAATTAGAAATATGCCAGCATCAGAAAAATATGCAACATACCGGGTGTTTTTTTTTTAGTGGGGAGGTTCCCTCTATATAGAATATGACTTAATATAAAGGTAAATTGATTTTGTCAATAAGGCTAATCGAAGCTAAACTACCTTTTAAAAATATTTTCAACTTTCTCCCACTTCCGGTTATACCGGAAGTAGACATTAACTTTTTTATTTTAAATAGCAACCCCCAAATTTTATACTTTGTTTGAATTTTACGTAAAAAAATAAGGTGAGTTTATGTATACATGTTTATTGCTACATTTGATAGTTTTAAAGGTATTTCAATGTTTCGAAAAAAAAATGACAGAAAAGAGAGTTATTTTGACTCTTTATATATTTTCTATTATTTGCAGTAAAAACATGAAATTTGGGTTGAAGTCATGAAATATTATGAAGATTATAATAACGTAATCAGGTATTACATTTATTACACAGGGTGATGGAAATTTTATGGCTAAAAATTGTAGGCTAAATAACATTTAAAAGATAACCGTACAAGACGAATAAGTTTTTAGCTAATTGTTAGAATACTTATTGAAAAATGTTTAGGGAACCACGAATATAAGTTTCGTAAAAATGGTTTGTTAAACAGAGTTCACATTTTTGGAGTAATGAAAATCAACAACAAATGTTCAAGAAAATTGGCCCTTTAACTGTTATGCTGTTAGATTAGAACTCAGGATTTATAAGCGTTAAATTTTATAAAGAAAATCGAAATGAAATTTTTTTAGTGATTTTTTTTACGACTACTGCATGACAAGCATATTGCTAGGAACACTCTGATGTGCTTAAAAACTTTACTTAATTCAAAATCTTCAAATATGCCTTTAAATGTATTGAAATAGAAGATCGTCCTTACTGCTCTTGATGTATATTTTTTGTCAATTATTTTTTTTCCCATTACTTATTTTGATTAATTCTTGAGGCTTTTATTGCCTACAGTTAATTTCCTACTTGAACAAAAAAGACATGTTTGATTCTTTTTATTTTGAGATTTATGTAAAATACCTTTGTAATGGCACAAAATTTTAAAAAATAAGTAAAATAACTTTTTTCTTCTTTTATGTAAAGAATCCAAAAATAATTAAAAAACATATAGATCCCATTTAAAAAAACAAAGTTCTTTTGAATAAAAGAAAAACAGCAAAGATTATAAAAATTCCATCACCCTGTATAATAAATGTATAATCTGATTAGGTTATTATAGTCTTTATAATATTCCGTGACTTCAACCCAAATTTCATGTTTTTACTGCAAATAATAAAAAAGATACAAAGAGTCAAAATAACCCTCTCTTCTGTCATTTTTTTTCGTAAAATTGAAATATCTTTAAAACTATCAAATGTAGCAATAAACATGTAAACATAAACTCACCTTATTTTTTTACGTAAAATCCAAATAAAATATAAAATTTGGGGGTTGCCGCTTAAAATAAAAAAGTTGATGTCTACTTCCGGTATAACCGGTAGTGGGGGGAAGTTAAAAAGATTGTAACGCAATGTAAATAGATGGAATAGAATTTAGAATAGAATTGTATAATTTAGTAAATAAAAAAAGTTTCTAGAAGGATCTGATAAGGGGAAAGCGGCCGCGATAACGAAACAAATGGCAGATAAGCATTCCAGAAATTTCGGAAACGATAAGCCTTATCTGCCGAAAAGTTCTAGAAGCCAAGGGGCCAAAACTATAAAAGGTGGTTAGCTTTCCCTCGAGTCAGTCAGTTAGAGTCAGTGTAATTAGTGAGTTAGTAGAAGTTAATAAGTTCAATTGTGGTGATCCAAGTTGAGTTCAGTAACAAAGTGGTGTAATTCACACGTTGTAATCAATTCGAACCGATAAGCCCGTAACAATATTTTTAGAAGATAGTTTAGCTCTGATTAGCCTCATCGACAAAATCAGTTTGCCTTTATAATAAGTAGTACTCCATATAAAGGTAACCTCCCAACTAAAAAAAAAACACCCGGTATACCTGTATATGCACGTTGCATATAATCCGTTCTCTATTAATTATTAATTGAACGATATAAATTTGGGTATGACAACTAAGGCTTCAACCTCCAGAGTGAGTCTAAAGGATTCTTCCAATACTGGGGCCCATCAAAGAAGTACTAAAAGTGTTCAAGATTTCGCCCACCATCGTAGAGGATTTCTTTTGGAACAAAGAAAATAATAAATGAAAATTACAATAAAAATATAAGCAAAATATACCAGAAATGAAAAAACCGATTTCAAAACATCAGTATGTTAACCATACCAGAGGAAATATTATTCCACTAGGATGGTATCAATATAATTATATTTAATTATAAATATTTCTCACATTCTTTAATATATTTTGTGAATTATGATGTTTGAATATCAAAGAAGTTCACAAAGTAAGAGTGAAAATAACACTTATTTAGAGAGAAAAATTTACATTTTTCTTATTAAAAGCGTTGGAAAATTGTCTTTATTTTCGAGACACATGCTCCCTCTTTCGGATAAGCTTAATATCCTGACTAGAAAGCTAAAGGGTTGGTTTTTTGAAATGGATTAAGTCTCTTCGTGTAGTAGTAGCTTAGATAACCAAATATATTTATGGATTTTAAAGTGGCGCCGAAAATGAATATATATTAAACAGGAAGAAAAGTTTGACAACGGTTAGCTCCTATGAATTAAGAGTTGGTAGAGCGCCCATCGATTTTCCTGCAGCTAAATGATGCCATCTATAGGGCACAAGTAAATTCAAAACTGGTAAGGGGCGGCGTTCTGCAGCAATATATTCTTAGTGTTCATGTTTCAGGATATAGGCGGTAGAGGATGCGTGGATTACGTTTTTCATTATTACATGATAAAAAGCTCAGTATCTTGAAGAAGCTTGAGAACAACCTATTCGATTTAGATTTTAAATTTCAAAAGTAAAGAGAATTACTCCTAAATGCAAAGAATCGTTAAAAATTAAAGTTCTAAATTTTATGAAGATAACAAATACCCATTTATGCAGAATGTTCAGTGAATTTTCAACATAAAATTTGTGGCGATAACAATATCATAACCGTTTTTGAAAGGAAACTTATTTTTCGTAAACCAAAAAGTGTACTCCATAGGAATTGGTTTAGAGTTTGCAGATAAATTTTTGCAGCCAGTGAGGAAGTTCGTCTTCAAGTTCAACATGGTATAATAAAGATCTACTTTTGTCTCCACAGCTATTTGTAATATAAACAATTCCCTTATGATCCCTTACACTGGTTCCAAATAAAAATATTTTGTTCGGTAATAAGCTTGTTGAGTGAAGTTAGTGTAATGATTTAAGGATAAAATTGTCAGCTTAAAGTTAATGTGTAATTTGTGCAGATTCTACTTCCTTGACAATTGAGGAGATTTTGGCAAAAACGAACATGGTCCAAAAAATACAAATATGAAATATATACCACGATCTTGTTCTTAACAGCTGCTAGATGGTTTAGTCAAATTGGTTCATTTAAAAACCATCATAATCAGAAGTTATATGATTGTCAAGTTTCTATGGCTTTCGAGGACCTCACAAAATGGTAGAGAAAACAACGTAACGTAGCTTTTTAAAATACTCTACACATTAGTTGTTTTTTCTTTTTGTTTAGCACTAGGGTTTGTCGGTTTTTAAAAACCGGGTTTAAAAACCGTTTTTTTGGAGAAAATTATGAAATTCAAAAACCGGTTTTTTAGTAGAAAATATCGGTTTTAATGTACGACTAACACTTAAAAAAAATTTGAAAATGACAAATGTAGCCAAATGTACCAAATTGATGAAAACACTGTTGCAAGCGGTTTGGTTCTTGGAATCATATCGATCCAATATGATTCCTAAGAAACGGTGTGTTTTGTCTATTGGATGAATTAATTTAGATTTTATATCAGTTTGTCTTCTGGTTTCTTTATGTACAGTTCATAAATTTAGCGTTCAGTGCCATTGATCGATATTTGATATAGATGATATTATACAAAATGTAAGTAGGTAACATATTTTAATATTGTAAAAATATAAATTTTTATTTTTATTTTTTATATCTTTGTAGTTCTAAATGTCAGACGTGTGAAATTATTTCAAAAAAGTAGAAAAAGAAAAAAGTTCGTTGCATTTATTGCAATAAAATGCTTACTTGCAAAGGATCAAGCACAAGCAGTCTACATAATCATTTGAAATCAGTGCACGATAAAATAACCGAGAAAAAATCATCTGATGCCGGCCCGAGTTCACAAACAAGTACACAGCCCTATAACTTTGCGAAAAGGACTAGTTTAGAAGAAATTGTATCAAAACTTGCTGCATTGGATGGACTATCTATTAATTGCCTAACAAATAGCTCGTTCATACGAGAGTCATTGCAACAACGAAATTATTGCTTACCACAAAATAATTCTAAAGTTATGAATCTTATTTATAAGTTTTATGAAACCATAAAAAATGAAACTATAAATGAATTAAATTGTATGAAGAATAAAGGGCAAAAATTTTCTATAACTATAGATGAATGGACTTGTAAAGGAAATCGAAGATATTTAAATATTAGCGTACATCAACTTGAAAAAGATTTTAATTTAGGATTAGCTCCGATATCAAGTACTTGCGATGCTAAGACAGTGTTAAAATTGGTTTCTGAGAAACTAAAAACTTTTAATCTTGGTTTATCAACCGATATAGTTGCATCAAAAAATGATGGTGCTGCTGTTATAAAAAAATTTGGCCACATATCACCAGTGATTATTCAACTGTATTATTCACATGCCATACACTTAGCAGTTACTGATATATTATATAATAAAAACAAAAGTCCATTGGAAACAGATTTAAATCCTACAAGTGAGGACTCTGAAAATGAAGAATCTGATAGTGACTTTGAAGAATTAGATTCTCTTGCAGTGGCGGCTGGTGCTAATAAAATTTGGGGGTTGCAAAGAGACATTTCGAAAAATGTGCCGAAACTGGTAATTAAATTAAGCTGGAGGAATTAAGAAATATTTTGTTTTCATTTTCGCAAAAAAACATAAAGAAAAAGAAGAGGAAGTCCATCTTTGGCATCTTTTGCCATCTTTGGAACTTTGGCAGCTGCAAATTTATCAATAACTTTTTACTGAAGTCGAATATTCCTTGGATTAAGTTCTTTTCTTTGAAGACATCGTTAATGCGGACAATCTTTCCTGGCATAATGTATTTTTTAAAGAGTTTATTCTTTCCAGACTGGACAAGCACCATTCTGCTTCAGCGAAAGTCATTGGGATAGTTATCAGGATTTTTAAAAGATTTAAAGTTTCACTAAGCTCACTATTTTCTGAAATAATGTTATACAGTACAAGTAAACCAAAAGCCGATTTAAACTTTTCTGTTTCGTAAATTAGGGTTAGTTTAGTTCTTAGTTTTTGTAAATTAAAAAATGGATGAACCTTGACGGTTTCTTTAAAATTCTTTTCAGGAAAAGTGATTCTATGTTGGTTAAACTTTTCAGAAAAAAATAAGGTTGCTGCAATTAAAAGGCCAGTGAAGCTGAATCGTTTTTTAGCTTAGCAGATAACAATGTCGCATAGGTACTTCTTTAACTTCGCGAACTACTTCTGTTAAAACTTCGCTTTTTACAAAACACCGTCTGCACAATATTTAAGTCTGGAATAGGTCATCCACGTCGCTTAATTTCCAGTTTTTTCGACACAGATCGGTTACAGAATGGCTGTGCAATTAAACTTTGCACTGAATCCATTTTTATTTGTGTTTCAAGACTCGGAACATTGCCCGATGATAGATTATAATAGTGAATCGATATTTGGTTTGCACCCACAAGTGCAACCTAATGCTTGCTTATGGGCAAGTATTTTAAGCGAACAAAATATGAGTTAAGGCGCAGGTGCATATGTGTAAAGCAAAGTTTGCAGTCTGGCCTGCAAACTTTGCAAACCGTGGACCCAATATGTCATCAAACGCTTACGAATCGACGGAATCCGCAATATTCAGCAGTATGGTTGGTAGCGATAAATCTGTTATCAATAAATAAAATAAACAACATAAAGAACAATTTACTTTCTTTTTTATCCCAGCGATTTTTTGGAGGTTGCGCAAACCTGCAAACCTTAGCACCAGCCGCCACTGTTCTCTTGACATAAACAATTATAAATTACCTGTCCCTGAATTATTGGATGATTATAAAAATATTATTTGTAAAGTAAGGAAAATTTGCAAATATTTTAAAAAATCCCCTGTCAAAAATAGGATTCTTCAGAATCACGTGAAACGAAAATACGAGAAAGAATATAATCTTATTCTTGATAGTAAAACAAGATGGAATAGTTTAGAGGTCATGTTAGAAAAATTTGTACACCTAAAAGAATGTGTTATTTTAACTCTGAATGACCTTAATGCTTCTCATATGTGGAATAAAGATGAAGAAGAATATTACAAAGTTGTAGAACTCCTTAAAGTTTTAGATCCGATAAAATTAGCAGTCAAAGCTTTATATAGACAAGAGGCAAATTTATTAACAAGTGAAGGTATATTTGAATTTTTGCTGGGTGAACCACAAAATTTGAAATCCGAAATTAGTCAGAAATTATTACACGCTATAAAAGCACGGAGTAAAGAAAGAAGAGATACAGTATTAGTTACACTTATCCTTTGTTTACAAAATTCTTACAACTCTTTTAAAGAAACCTTCTAATAAATTCCTTCCATTAGCAACGAAAAGTGACATTATTAAGTTATCCGGACAAATATTATCAAGATTATATAAAGATTACTCTACAGGGGAAGAATGTGATATTCAAAAACGTGATGAAAGCGATATTCAAGAGCCAGACAATGTTTTGTTGAAAAATGCTATGGAAGTGGCAATTAATAAATATTTAAAGGAACCGGAAGAAGTGACTTCCTCTGTTCAAACTGTAAGAAAAGAGTTTTTGGCCCTGGAAGCCACAAATAAAAGGACAAAACAATTAGAATTATTATATCAGGCTTTAAAAACGATTAAGCCTAGTTCGGTTGAAAGTGAGAGGGTATTTTCTATTTCGGGGAATTTTGTGAATAAACTAAGGGCAAATCGATAGACGTCCTCTATTTTCTGAAATCATATTTCATTAAACAAAAAAATAAATAGAATATTTAAATTTGTATTAAAATTGCCCGGAATAGAAATTACTCGGTCCTTTGCTTAGTTGTCTTTAAAACTAAAATTGATTTTAATAAGTCTGTATGCATAAACTTTATTTACTCTTGTGGTTCGCCTTTGATTATAATTTACCTTATATAATACACAGTTATATATTTTCTTATTGTTTTTAATAAGTATCCATCTGTATCTAATAACATTGTTTTTTTAAAAAATAATATGGTTATTATAAAAATATGAAAATATATTGTTTTTATTTATTCGAACCCTTTGCTGAATAACTCGTTTCATATTATAAAAATATTTACATCCTTATATGTGAAAATTATGCATAAACAACAAATAATTGTTTTTAAAGTTATTTAATCCTGGTCAACTATTTTTTCTTTGTTCTACTAAATTGCATAAAAAAATTTTACTATCAATAAAATTGAACAGTAAATAATTTCAGTCAAAAACTGCTTTTAATCACTCTAAATTTTCTGTTAAAATTTTTTGTTCAAATTACAGAATATTCGAGCAAAAAATTTTTTATAAAAATTCGAAACCGCTTAAAACCGGTTTTCTGGAAAAATAACTATTCGAAAGCCGGTTTTCTGAAATGTCGGTTTTTGTATAAACCCTATTTGGCACCCTTCACCATATATTTTGTGATATAAAAGTGCCAAAAATTGTCAATTCGATGAGCATGACGCAAATAGGGAAATTATTGTGTTGCAGAACCAATAGTTAAGGGACGAAAAAAATGAGAAACATTGGGAAATAGATTAAAAAAATATATGCCGCAATTTGCTTTTGTTCGGGATTATCACATGATCCATCACATGAATTTGCAGAAAGGTACGTTAAGTTGGCCCAAATCCTAACGGTTGATATTAGCAGAAAATTACTCCTCAGCATGGGCCACTTCATTAAATTTAACCTAATAATTTTGTTGGTTACTAAGGTGTTAATTATGGTAATTATTTAAGTTTATATTAGGTTACTGATGACACAAGAAAAACTTTAAATATTTTGTGCCAACCGTTTGACACATGCGTTATAGCAGGAAGTAAGTGGTCGAAATAAGATAGTCAGTGAACACGAAATATCTAGAAGAAATCACAGACGGAGTAGATAAGGAAATAAGCGTAATGACAAGTGCAGTAGAAAAGTGGAAAACTAAAAAAATTATAAAATATGGAAATGATCGAGAGTATAATATATATAAGATACCAGAACCTAACCATTTCCTTTGTTTGATGTTATAGAATGCTATGTACCTAAATATCCCAATAACGTTGTGTTAGATTTTATGTTTTTAGGATAATTTGGCACTATTTTTTAAATATACCACACCCAACTGTTAAATTAGGATCTCTGGAAAAAATCTTTAGTCAAAATTGTTTCTTTGTATACATTCTCAAGAAATTCACTCTCCAAAATGACTCTTCAAAACTCAAAGAAAATCATATTATGCCATAAAAAAACAAACCTGGTTGCTACAGCAACGAAGTTGTTTATGTTAAATAAATTTAAATTTCCCCACTTTATTGGGAAAGATAAGTCCAATAACTTTTGCTAAGATATTTTTTTAAATAACGAAAATTTCAGGAAATATAAGCATCTTCTTACACTTTTTACTGACTCTGTATACAATGATATTTTAATTTAATGTTAATTTCTACTTATGAACTTCAAATGATCACAATAATAAAATACATGCTTTGGAGATACGGACAACTACATGCATGGACGATCAAATAATTCTGAAATAAGCCGTTGATTATATACTTTCACATATTTTCTTTCAAGAGCATTTATTCATTTTATTTCTGTAATTGAGATATTCTTACGCACTGATAAGTTGTTAATAATAAATGTCTCCGAAGGAACGAAGGAATTTTTTCACGACTAGTGGTCACTCGTCATAGAGCATCTTTTAAATATTTATTGTTTACTTAAAGTCTTGCACAGTTGGATGAGTCCTTTGTTAAATTCGCTGTAATTTATTATATAAATTTAATGGGTGATTTGCCTCTATACTCAAGCACTTCTATGGAATGTATTCGCAACAAGCAGGCAAGGCAACTTCCGTGCAGTATTACTTGGTACAGTGAGAACTTCTACCTATTATCACGCATTGCCTTGGAATCTCCAAACTAACTATAACTACCAAACAAGATGACCTACACGTGATACATCCTATGCGCATTTAGCGGAAATTTACCGCCATTTCTAGTCATTGACGAGTCCTTTTCAATGCACCGACAAATTGAAAGGGATTTATGCTGCTTTGTGTTTTACGCTAATGCAATGGGTTATTTAAATGACGTTATCTGGTTAAAATCCGGGATGGAGTCATCATTTAGTCTTAACTTTAGCAGTTTTTGTTTGTTTGTTTCGCCCGAGTCCCGACTGCGCAGCCGTGAATTTTTCTTCAATGGTAGCCCAAAATGGAGTTTAAATTATAATAATAATAGCAGGTATGAGGTGCTATTGCTTCGGCACAACGGCATACATGAAAGACAGTGTGGCCGGCACTGCGCTTCAGCCGCCTATTATTACCTTGAGTTACACCAGAGTACTCATTTAACCGTAAGGCTGAGTCTAACCTTGAGAACCAGAGCGTTTCTTGAAAATGGGCGGTGGATGAAGCTGCCAGCGGGAATCGAACCCAGCTCTCTTAATTTGTAGTCCAGCACTCATACTACTGGACCACGGTGCCCGAGTTTAAATTATGATTTTAAAATATTTATTTTTTCAGCGTAATTTAAACCTGAAATTTTAAAAAAAGGATCACGATTCGTATCATACTCATTTTTCTCTGTCTTCCCTTAAAAATAATGCCATTATGACTGAATCACCCTGTATAATTGGTGTTGTGGCGGAAAATCGAGTCCGAAGGATTTAGTTAAAAGCAGAGAACCATCAAGCAGTCGTAATATACGATACAACCAAGTTGACTGTACCACATTTTAGTCCTCAAACTTAAGTCAATTTAAATTTAAATAAATAAGCTTAAGCAGGTTTGAGTTTTGAGTTTAAGTGTATGTAATGAAATTTTCATTTTAAATGTATTTTAGACTGACAATGACTGTTTTTCTTTGCTAGAGGTGCTCGACATTTTATAATTTTAGGGCTACAGAGGTTTATATAATTAAACCATTACTTAAAACTAAACTAAAGTGGACTAACAAAGTTTAAAACTTCTTCAATGCTGCTAATAAAATAATAATTGATTTTTCAAGGTATTTAACCTTTTCAAGCGAAGGCAGGGGGTAACTGCTAAAGTTTGGCAGCAATAAAACTTTGAAACTTATCCAAAGTTTTAAATTAATTAACATTCTTGATATCACTAATTCTACGATGTGGAATGTAATAGTTTTCAACAGCATTATAAGTTTCTTAGAACAAATTAGAACGTGGCTGTTTCTTCAACTAGTTCACTTCTTTGGACGCCCACAAATGCAGTCTAAGCTAAGCTATTCGCATGTCTGCAGCTAAGAAATTCGTCGTACTGTAATGAGATTCGAGGAATTATTGTCTGTTTCTATTCCATCTCGAACACCCCTAGTTGACCAGATAATTCTCCACAAATAATTTCCTTTTACTGATATGCACTACAAAGCAAAGCACCTATAATAGTATTTTATATAACGAGTGGCTAAAGTAGTCTTCATTTCACCTTAAAGTGTGAAATGAAATTTCTTTTTTATTTTTCGCATTTTGACAGATAATGTGATACTTAAGTAAACTCAAAATTGCCTAGTAAAATCAAAATCTTTAAGTAAGGCAAAAACGCAAAATTTTTAAAAGTCGTGATTTTACGATAAAATTAAAAATTTCAGAACAGAGAAAAATAAAAATTCTGAACAAAATTTAAAGTGTTCAAAAAAAGTCAAAATGCTGAAAATGGTAAAAAAAATCCTAATTGAATTAGAAAATATTATTTTCTGAAGTAGAATTTTTTAAAAAAGTAAAAATTTTTAAATAAGTGGAAACAAATTTTGGATAGAAGTTTTCAAAAAACAGTACAAAAAAGTAAGCGTCGAAATCTTCAGAAGTAAAATTTTTCAAAAATTAAAATTTTTGAAAGTTGAAATAGAGGATCAAAATTTTTAAAATAATCTAAAATTTGTTGAAAGTCATATTTAGAAAAGTGGAAAAGTTGAAAAAAACCTGGAAAACAAAATTTGAAATTTTTAAGCCAGTAAAAAAGATGGAATATCAAAAATGTCTAATCAAAAAAAAAAAATCGAAATATTCAAAAGGACAAAATTTTCATAAAAAATGAAACTTCGAAGAGCCGATATCGCAAAAGGGTAGGAATATTTCAAAAGAGAAGAAATATTCAAAAAAGGTGACATATTTCAAAAAAAGTAGATATTTTGGAAAAGGACTGAATTTTAAAAAAGGAATGAAAATATTTTAAAAAGTCGCTAATACTAAAAAAATTGGATTTTGGTAAGAAGGTCAAATCTTTTAAATAAGGTGGAAATTAAAAATAAAATGATTTTTTTTTAAATTAAACGTTTAAAAATAACGTAATTTTAAAGAATTTTAAAAAAGTGAGTATGTTTAAAAGTGCAATATTTTTAAATTAAAATAAAATTTTTAAAATTCAAAACTTTAAAGGTCAAAAATTTGAGAATCAAATGACATTTTTAAAGAACAGGAATTTTCAAACAAGCAGAATTTTTCAAAAAATCTCAAAATTAATAACAAGATTAAAATTTCTAGAAAAATTCAAAATAGTAACAAAATCAAAATTTTCAAAAAAGACCAATTGCGAAGTGAACATATTCAAAAAAATTTAAAATTCAAAAAGTATTTCAATTTTCAATAATAAAGTCGACATTACCAAGAAAGATTCTGTTTTTTCGTAAGCTGAAATTTCAAAATAGTTGCAATTGTATAAGCAATTCTATAATTTTTAAAAATAAAAATTCATAATATTGTTGCGTGTTATCGGTTCGAATGATTAACACTTGCTGAATTGTAAGCACTTTATTTCAAAACTGAATTCGGAATACTACAATTGCAATTCACTAATACTGTTTAATTATCTAATTTATTCATTGAATTCTAACTGACTTGACTGACCGAAAGCCGACCGGACCCCCTATATATAGATTCCGTTTCAGGTTCTAGAATAATCCAGCAGATAAGGCTTATTATTATCGTTTACCTAAATTTCTGGAGCGCTTATCTACCGTTTGATTTATTATCGCGGCCACTTCGCCATTATCAAATTTTTAAGAAAATTCCCAACTAAACTTTATAAGTTACTTTTTGTTACAATATTTTTAAAAAAAGTCCAAATTTCGAGGAAACTTCGAAATTCTGAGAAAAAAATGAGATTTTCAAAAAAAGGCAGACATTTTTAAGCAGTGTGAAAATTGTCGATAAAGACTTACATTTTCAAAAAGATTAAATTTTTTTTACATTTCCATCCCTTTCCTCAAATCGTCAAGTTAAGATACAAACAAGTATTTGGTTTTGGTCGAATTTAGACCTCTAGTTTTTAGTACTAAACAAATAAAAATTTCAACATTTCGGGAATAATTTTGAAACTAAAATACAAATTGTATACCAAAAGACTGTTTATCAAATTTCAAGAAAAATGTCTACATGATGATATTAAAATTAAAATTTTAGATAAACATGTAAAAACTAAGAGTGCGAAATTTTTATTTCGAGGAATAGTTGAAATTTTGAATAAAAAACTCCTAAATTGTTGAGAATGATAAACAGAAATAAATTACAAAGTTTTTCGCTATTTTCTTTGTAAAAATTTGTCTTTTACGCTTTCAATTTTTATTATTTTAATTTTAAGAATGAGATTGTTTCGAAAAAAAAGATTTAAATTTAAAAACTATTCTTTAATCTCTGAGAAAAAGTGAAAATTTCAAATTCAAAGCCAGAATTTGAAGAAAAAAGTAAAATTTAAAATTGCGTTAAGGTCATAATTTGACATAGTTTTCCATACTTAATATTAAACTGTGTTGCAAAAATTGAAAGTTTTAATCGAAATTTTGAAATAATTACTATATATGTGTTGACCATACTGCTTTAAGCGTACACTTAACTTTTCATGGACCATTTGACTCAAAACCGAAGGTTGTTTCGTTTGTTGTTTTAAAGAAAAAACTTTTATCGAGTGGCATTTCGAAGAGTGGATCATACTGAGGAAGTTTACCGCACGGCCCCGTTTCCATAGTTTTATTTAACGCTTTCCCTTTGTTTTACACTTGTCCTTAATAACATTGTTTTAATAAATCAAATCATTCAAATAAAGTCATTTTAGGATAAGGCGTTACAGGACAAATATTTTTACATATAAAAGGTTTATTTCTGTTTTCTATTAATAAATTACTTCTAATAACGATAAATAAGTGCGCTAATTTTCCTTTGAAAATAGACCGTCTTCTGAAATTAGAGTAGTTAATTTTGATTAAACTCAGCGAAAGGAGCAGAAAAGAATTGTAGAGGGAATATAAATGACCGAAACAAACTGGCCAAAGAAATCGCATTATATATGTGACAAATGGTGTAATCAATGGTGTGAAAAAGCAACTAACGCAAAAGAAATCCTCATTTTATAAAAAGTGTGGTCAGTGCGGATACATTAATATTAGTGGATTATCTCTTCAGTTACCCCAATAAATTAAACAGGTAATGGCGTTTTATTTAATTTCTTAGGTACTTTTATTGCTAGTTTCATTTTGCACCAACTTTCTGGCAGCAATAATACTCAATCGCCTGCTACGTTTTAACTGCTATAAAACAGTAGTTTCAGATTTAATCCCATTATGTCAAATAGTGCATTCCAAAGCTCACAATGTACATTAGATCAGTATCAACTGATGTTCTGCAATAGCTGCAAGGTATAGAATTAATTTTTTTTTTGTAGGTAATGAATAATAATAATAATAATAATAATAATAATAATAATAATATATGATTCAACACCCACTCAAATCAAATATCTGATTAAAACAACCGAAGACGTTAGTATAGACCTGAGCATGTAGTTTGGAATAAATAAAAGCGAAGTCTTCAGAATCGAAAAGGGAAGATGGGCTGAAACTCAGAGAATAGAAACAATAAACAATGAATTTATAGAGATGATGGAAGAACACGAAACATACAAATATCAGACTGGACCACAAACAAATAAAAATACAAATAATTCAAAACTATAAAAAACGAATATCGAACATCCTCAACTCGAAACTAAACTCGAGAAATAATATAAAAACTATCAATACCTACGCAATACTACTTTTGACGTATTTATTTGGAAATCATCAAACGGACAGCCACAGATACTGAGGACATAAACAAAATAAATCGTACCCACCTATCACAACATTAAATGCACCATCCAAAAGCATCTACAGAAAGAATCACATTGTTAAGGCATCAAGGCGGAAGATAACTAATAGAAGTTGCTGAGCTGCATCAAAATCAAATTAAACAACTCAGAGCATAATTTCTGTCGAAAGAAGAAGGGTCAACTGCATAAAGCGATAACCAAAGCAGAAAAGCAGTAACACTCCGCTAAATCTAAACCAAATGTCAACACAACAACCTGACGAAAACAACGGACATGAAGCCATTCACAAACAAGAAAAACTATTACAATGGTCCCAGAAAGCTCTGCACTGTAGGCAGTACCAAATCGTGCAACAACCTCATATCAGCAAAGAACATTCATACGCATAGCTTACTTCTGGACAACTACACCCTGAAACAAAAGGATCCGCTTTGGCATACAGGACCACGTAATAGCAACAAAAAACTATCTCAAGTACATATTAAAGGAACCAGACATGCAGTCGGATCTCTGTAGGAAAATGCCAAATAGTATCCCGAAACCATCGAACACATTGTAAACGGATGCAAATTGCTTGCAGGCACAGACTATACAGGCAGACACAATACAGCAACCAAAATTCTTTACCAGGAAATAGCTCTGAAGCACAACTTAGTTAAAGAAAGGCAGCCATACTTTAAGTACTTTTCATAAGTGTTGAAAAATACAGAAGCAAAATTGTATTTGGACGTTACTCTGCGAACTGACAATGCAATGGCACACAATAGACCTAACATCACATACATGATTAAAAAGGAACAAACAACATACCTTATCGACTTTGCCAGAACCACATTAAACAAAAAAAAAGAAGAAAAATACACACCTTTGGCAATTGAAGTGAAAGAGGTATGGAAGCAACGCCATGTCAAAACCGTACGGATGATCCTGTATCCAACATTTGTACGGAATCTGGAGAAACTAGATTACTTAGAATAAATGCACATATCATTTGTACGGAATCTGGAGAAACTAGATTACTTAGAATAAATGCACATAAATGTACAGAAAGTCGTCATACTGAAAACGTGCACCATTGCTCGTAAAATCCTGAACCCACCTATCTAAAAAATTAACACTATACCTTTAGTTTGCTTGGTTAACATAACCCGCAAGCTAAAGTGGATAGACCACCCACAGCTAAGAATAAACCACAATAATGACAACAGTAATAATAATAATAACAACCCATGAGGGGTTGCTAGTCCCCCATCGGGCGTCCACCCAGGTGGTGGATAGGGCAACGCCTTTCAGATATGGATGGCACCGGGGAAATAAAATACCCGGGCTGGACCAAAACTAGCAAGTAGCGTCTGATCCTAAAAGGGCGGCTACAAACGACGTCTGTTCTTCAGGTGAGGAGCGGCTGAACAAGAACCTGGCGGTGAGTATAAACCCAGTGAAAGGGAGACCAATAATAGTAATGCTTCGGAAATCGCTTCGGATATGCGATGTAGCACCCGCGCTGGACGTTTAAGGACTGGGCGCCCATTGATACTTGAATTACATGTACACATAGAAACCAGTGAAGTAAGTGGCATTGACCTACATACGACTACTACAAGAAAACTCCCATAACCCGGACAACAACAAGAAGCTCTACCAGGTGAAAGTGCCTCCCAAGCTGATCGTGGGACCACTAAAAGCTGGCAAACAACGCCAACGAATCAAATAAACAAACGATATAAATACTTTTATTGTGGGCAAATACTCTATAATTACAAATTTAAAAACAAATATAACCAAATACCGTCAACAATTACTTGAGGTCTTTTGTCAACATTATTTACATTTGCAATTGGCTAGAGCAAAGAATAGCAGACCAGCGACGAGCTATTACTGTTAAAAATCTGAATACCCAAACCGATACTAAATGAACTGAAAGAAGAGCTTGCGAACATCTTACGGCGCACCTGCAGTAGTACTCATCAACAAGAGGCGAAGTCCACAACAGAGCCTGTAAGTCACAATCGCACAGCACGAGAAAGAAATATTGATGCACACACAATGACCCATCAGGAACCACCTAGAGTACAAGACTCGCAAAAGGACCTGATCACAATGCGAATTCTACAGAGCGCTGACTGAATTTCGTGGCACTGACCCAACGCAAAGGTACCCCATCCCAAAACAAACTAACTCAAGAAGATTAGCATTAACAACAGCCACAATGAGTAAAGAAATTCTCCCTGCAATATCTTTCAAACATATCAATAGTATTCTCAGACCTGCAGACCACGATATATGTCGCAGCTGTGGCTATAGTAAGAGCCATTAGGGCAAAGTTAAATCACTAAGCTCGCACCATAATCGAACCAAAAAAGACCTACCACACTGGGAAAGAAGAACATTTCAAAATAAAATAGAAGGCCTTGAAGAAGACATTGAAAGTCGTCATCAATACCTAGAAGGCAAACGCAGCAAGAAGCTGCTAAAACACATAAATAGAGTAAAAAGCTAATCAACGAAACACACATGATACGACTCCGATAACACCGAAATCTTGGAAATACCTCGACACTCTAAAGCAGCGACTGTTGGTTAAGGCCCAAAGACTAAGAAGATATATGAAGCCAGGCAATGAAAAAATTAAAACAAACTATTAAATTACAATGAAAAGTTATACTATCATAATTTTAGCAAACAAAAAACCGGCTAAAACAAAGCGTCCAGTACGAATGCATTGGTCTGGTATATAGTCGAGTCAAAACAAACACAATTAAAACGCTGCATGGATAAAATGTAAACAAAAATATCTGGCCAACCTGACTCCCATGGACGACTCTATATTTACCGTAGAACAGCTAAGTCAAGCAGTAAATTTAACACACAATTGGAAAGCTCCTGGTTTAGACAAATTCCACAATAGTTGGATTAAACGCTTTACAGCAGCGCATGAACTCATTGCATTTTGTTTCAATAACTTTTTACAACACTCAGACCAAATACCATCATACCTGTCTGTAGGCATCACTTACTTGCAACCAAAAGATGAAAATAGTTACCACCCGTCAAAGTACCGCCCGATCACCTATTTGAACAACATTTATAAAATCTTCACATCATGTATTCCAGCAAAGATCTATTAGTATTTCGAAAAAATAGCATATTGGCTGAGAAACAGAAAGGATATATTAAAGAGTCACTCACTACACAAGGATCACTTATAATTGACAGCGTGGTATCCCAGCAAGCCATCCAAAAATATCGAAATATATACAGTGCCTTTATTGATTATAGAAAAGCTTTACAACTGGCTTATCCAAGTCCTCGGCATTTATAAAATTGATTCCAAAATAATTAAAACACTGCGACATTTAATGACAGCATGTCAGACTGCTCCATACCTAAATGTTGGCAAAACCAATGTCAAGTGTATCCCCATAAAGATCCGTAGAGGTATATTTCAAGGCAACAGTTTAAGCCCATTATGGTTTTGTGTTGCTTTAAATCCACTGTCGCCCATGCTAAATAGAACTGATCATGGATTTTCAATAAAAAATGGCAACATTACACCGCATAACACATCCAATGTACATAGACGATACCAAACCATATGAATTATAGACAGACAGCTGCTCCACCTTACAGAAAACTTCTCTAGTGATATCCAGATGTCATTTGGTCTTGACAAATGCAAAACGCTGAGTATAAAGCAAGAAAAGTGTGAACTAAAAGATATGAGACTATAAAAGGAAGTTACCTTGTCCCAATGAGTGAACAAGACGCTTACAATTATCTAGGTCTACTGTAATCACGACAAACTAAACATAAGAAAGTTAAAGAAAAAATCATAGCGCAATATATAAGTAGAGTCAGTGTAATACTCCAATCGAAATTAACTGGTAAAAACACCTTCAAGGCTACTAACGCATATGTAATACCAGTGTTAACATACACATCAGGAAAGTCAAACACTGTCCATAGGGAGAATGTTAATGAGAGATTTAACATTGAGAGCTAATAGTGGGTTAGATGGGCGGCGCCTTGTATTCTCCTACACCGGTGTAAACAATTCAACGCAGAGCGCAGCGATCAATGCTGGTGGAGATTTCAGTAATACATCATAGCTTCCAACGTGTTTTGTTACGGGATTACTACTGGCAGGCAACAATTTTATTAAAATTTGCGTACCACATGCTGTTTGTTCTTTTAGTCCGTTGATGTAATCAACGTCTGAAGCAAAATAAAACTGATATTCTTTGATAACCAAAATAAATAAACGGGATTTCCTAAACAAAATAAATAATAATTCTGATGAACATAATAACTATTTAAACATTACAATATAAGGAGTTCAAGTAGACCGCCAGACTGTGCTAACCAATATTCCAGTCTGTTGTAAAACTCTCGACGAGTTTTTTCTAACATCTAAACTGGAAGATACGAGCATGCTGCGTCAAAGTAGGGGAATACGTTCAGCGGCCGTAGAAAGCTATGGAACGGACAATTCTTAGCGTTTTACATGGACAATGAAAATTTTTCCTTATCTGTATACCTTTGGGACACCCCACTGGACACAAACGGACCTCTAAGGTATACAGACCAAAACTCGCCCTCTCTTAACGAAGCATCAAATTCATTATCCTTGAGTCTTAAGTAATCGAATAATTTTACCACGTCAACAAGGAGAACTTGGTCTTATAGACATTTTTTAATTGTGTAACAAACAAATAAAGAGTCTGTTCCTCAGAAAAAGCATCTGGCCTACACCAAGTAGTGATAAAGTCAATAGTCATTAAAAAATGGATCCAGAGAACACTTCTTGGAGGGCATCCGAACGATTTGGCACAAAATCATGTCGGCATAAATGCTTCAAACAGGTGGTTAACTCGCGCGGATCTATTTGCTAAAACTGAAGAGTTTATGATCGCTATTCAAGATTAAATTAAATTGAATCTCCAGTGCAAGCAATAGAACTCGTAGGGATTAAAGCGCAGTATCATAGTTGCTCAGTCAGCATTATAGCTTTATACATTCCTCCTTCGCTAGGTATCAATGAATATAATACAATTTTCGATTATCTGGAAACTTCTCTTGACTTTACTTCGCATATATGTATTATTGGAGACTTCAATATTCCTGAATTGTATGAATGTACATCTGAAGGCAGAACTACTAATCTTTATAATTCTTACTTGCAGTTTATTACCCTAAATAATCTTTGTCAACATAACAATATTCTGAATACTAACCAGAGATTATT
Source organism: Dastarcus helophoroides (assembly GCA_028583605.1). Classification (NCBI taxonomy): domain Eukaryota; kingdom Metazoa; phylum Arthropoda; class Insecta; order Coleoptera; family Bothrideridae; genus Dastarcus; species Dastarcus helophoroides. The sequence continues at coordinate 5,776,611 of CM053326.1, forward strand.
GGACCTAATTATTACTGCGGAAAATCTAAAAGTGACTACGAATAAAGGCGAATATCCACTAGTAGCAGAAGACATACATCACCCAACTTTACAAGTCACGGTACACGTTAGTGATACCTCAGATAGGCGGTTTATAAATAATAAAACATTACCAAGGTTTAATTTTTATAAAGCGAATTTAGTTGATCTCTACCTATCTATAGCGAATATAAACTGGACATCAATTTTAGATATATCTGATCCTCAAATTGCAAGCGATCAGTTTTTTAACAAATTACATGATATATTCGTGCAGCACGTACCGTTATGTTCGAAAAAAGGTCGTCAGAAAAATTATCCAGTTTGGTTCACCAAAAGCATAATTCAGAAAATCCATAATAAGAATAAACACTGGAATATTTACAGAAAATCGAAATCTCTATACCACCTTAATTTATTGAAGCAATTAAGAAGAGAAATTAAATATGAATGTCGAATCGAATTTCAGCAGTTTATCCAGAATTCTGAAAATACTTTACAGGCTCATCCCAAAAAATTCTGGTCATTCATTAACCAAAAAAGGAAAGGCGCTACCATGCCTGGACTCATGTTTTATGATGATAGGATACTGACAGCTGAGCAAGACATCGTTAATGGTTTTGCGGATTATTTTTCTTCAACCTTTGCGCAAGGACCCAATCATTCGTGTGATAGTGGGTGTGTCGATCTTGGTACAATCCGGTGTGAGTACTGTCTGCAAAATTGCAGTCCATCTCTTAATGTTGATGTCGAGATAGCTAACAATCTTAATCTAAGCTTGAATACAATATGTGAAGTAGATATCTTAAAAGCTGTTAAACGTATTAAACCTAATAATGTTACTGGGACCGATAATTTACTGGCTTTTTTGATTGTCGATTGCATCAATTTCCTGATCTTACCATTGAAACATATTTTTAATCTAATTTTAAATTCTTGTTTGGTTCCCACCCAATGGAAAACTTTATACATCATACCCATACACAAATCTGGCGATAGAGCGGATATAAAAAATTATAGACCAGTGGCATTGATGTCGAATGTCGCTAAACTTTTTGAGTGTGTTATATATGATGCATTAAATCATCCAAGTCTTTCTAATTTAACAGCAGAACAACATGGATTCGTAATCGGCAAATCGACTACTACAAACTTAATGGAATTTACGCAATATGTATCGAATGCTCTTGATAAGCGATTACAAGTTGATGCGATATACACAGATTTATCGAAAGCATTCGATAAAGTTCATCATTGTATACTGTTAAAGAAATTGCGTCTATTTGGTTTAAGTAGCTCGTTAGTTAATTTAATAAAATCAACTATAACCATTAAACAACAAATTGTGTCATACGGTGGATTTAGATCTAACCCTTACTTTCCAACCAGCGGAGTAGGACAAGGTTCCAACCTTGGTCCATTATTGTTTAATATCCTCTTTAATGATGTAGTTGTAGGTTTAAACTGTAGAACTTTTATATACGCGGATGACCTAAAAATTGCTAAAATAATAACGAACGTAAATGATTGCTCTATTTTGCAAGATGATTTGGATTCTCTGCAAAGTTGGTGTGACTGTAATGGACTGGCACTCAATAAAAAGAAATGTAAAATATTAAACCTTCTCCAGGATTCAGAATCCTATAAATTGTCATTATTTGATCGAGGGCCAAGTTATTGACAGATGCACCCAAATGACTGATTTGGGAGTTATTATGGATGCGCAGCTCACATTTATACCTCATATTTTACAAGTTTGGAGGCAAGCCACAAAAGTATTAGGTTTTGTATTTAGAAACACGAGAGGCTTCACAAGCATTCACTGTATAAAAACATTATATTATTCGCTAGTAAGGTCTAAACTCGAGTACTGTTGTCAGGTCTGGAGTCCTTACTATGAAAATTACAACAATCTGCTGGAAAGAATTAATAGGAAATTTGCAAAATATGTATTTCTTAAAATGTATGGAAATTATCCAGAGCGGAACTGTGATTATTGGTGGCTGCTAAATATGGTCAATGAAGTACCTTTAACCAGCCGCAGAAATATGCACTGCTTAATACTTTTTCAAAGAATTGTTACTGGTAAAATAAGGTCCGAGGATTTGTTGCGACAAATTGACTTTCATGTTCCGCGATCTAACACACGCTATCCCATGGCATTTTCTCATATTATCCCATCCACTTTGCACCATTATAACAGCCCATTGTTTCGATGCATTCGCTTGTCTAATAGCCTTCCGCAAAACATAGATATATTTCTTGACAATTTAAGTTCTCCGCGTATAAAAAGACAGTTACTTAGAGTTACGTAGTATTGTTATTCAATAAATTAATATTAATTCTGTACACCAAATTATTGGATTCCCTTTAATTTTATTTTTATTTCTGTTATTTTTATTTATTAGGATTCTTTATTTGTTATACATTTTCTTTTTTTATGTAATACCATTTAAATTATTAGGTTCTTATTTTTATCATGCTATATTTTTAAGTATGTAGGTATTTTTCCACTATAGACTTAAGTCTGTTGGAACGAGTAAATAAATAAATAAATAAATAAATAAATAAATAAATTAAGTAACTACAGAAAATACATTCTTAGAGAACTCTTAAATGACAACAAATATGGGAAGTGCAGAGAGGTAACTAAAACTATTCAACATATTACAGGAAGTTGTAAAACTCTAGAAGCTATCGAATACCCTACAAGACATGATCAAGCGGCAAAAGTTATCCATCAGAGAATAGTCAACATGTACAAGCTGAAAAAAGATAGCTCATTCTACTATAAATTTCCAGTGTTCTGGAAAATGAAAATTATAAAATGTACTGGAACCTTACTGTACTAACGAATAGGACCATATTATGCAACCGACCTAATATTATTCTTACAGATGAGGCCACAGCTATCACGTACCTAGAAGATATTACAGTATCAAACCCACATAACCTCCTGAAAACCTATACAGAGAAGGCAACCAAATATCAACAGCTAGCGAATGAAATTAAATCCACGTGGAAGCAAAATGAGGTTCATATAATACCAATAATAATATCAACCACAGGGGAAATACCTAAGCAACTCTTACCCAGTCTAAAATAATTAGAACTACCTGGTAGGATATACATCCAACTTCAGAAGGCAGTAATACTCAATAATTGTGCAATAGTCCGGGAGTTTCTAAATCTAGACTCGCAGTTAATGAGCAGTATCTTGCCATCTGACCGATATCTGCAATACAACGTCGCTAATACAGACAGAATTAATAATAACATTAATATTTGATTTAGGGTGGAAAGGTTCAATATTAATAATTCATAAACTATACGGTGGGTTCCACTGGACATGTGATAACATAGGTGTCTTAGTCATTAGTGGATATGGAAAGTCGGATAAATGGGCAGAGTAGTGCGTAATTTTATGCCCATCAACATGTGACTAAAAAAACAATTGAATGCCAACTTGTCTATAGTTTATTAGGAAAAAAGTAAAAAACGTTATTTTATATTACCAGCGCAACTTCTTTATTTTTAGTCTGATTGAATCATCATCATCATTTTCGCTTAGTTTCCAAAATGCTTTACAGTGGCCTAGTTAATTATCTTCTTGCTCAACAATTTCTGAGAAATGTATGGCAACTTTGTTTTTTTCTTATAAACGCGACGAATTTTAATTCTTAAATGATTTTTTTGTTTCATTTAATTATTCTATTAGTAGATTGATTTTAAAACTTTTCTTATATATCTCCTAATAATCTCTGATAACTGTTTTTCCATATTTGCACACGTATGACGGGCAAAACTTTACAAGTTTTCAAAGTATTTTGACGTAGTCCATATACCACATAGAATGGTCAACTTTTGGTACCTCAAGGATGTTCAAGAGAAACATACTCCTACTATTCCTATTTCTGGCACCTATTTCTTAATAGCGATTGGATGTATTTATTTTTAGGAGCTATAAATAAAGTTATTCGAAATTACTTCGAATAGAATACCTCTGCGGTAGAATAACAGTGTTTATTATGTTTATTAATTATATAATTAACTGAAAATTAAATTTCTATCAGTTACTTCAAGTGTGCCAAGTTAAAATTGGTAAAGGTATACAAGACTGCTAAATATGCAAATTAAATGTGCAGTGATAGTGTAGCTATAAACATTTATAATTTGTAAATTAAAAAAAAAACAAATTATGCAAATTAATATGGTTTTTTACTGAACTGTTGAGTGTTGACATGTTTAGGCTGTACATAGTTAAAAAATATCCACCTACGAATTAAAATTGAAATACCAAAAAGTCTTGCTTTACGTCTCCACAATTATCAGCCAAAACTTCCAACCAGGATTTGGTTGGGCAGCCTGTATGTAACAACAAACTTTTATTTTTAAGTTTTATTTGATTTAATACGTATTTGACACACTGCGTTATTTAAGGACATTTTGCAACTAACTTTAGTGATCATTTTGACATCTCCCTTTGTCTCGACAATTGTCCTATAATGGACGCAATCGAATAAACACAGATTATATATTAATGTATCTCGTATCAAATTGCAGTTACATTTCAATTGAAGCATTGAAAGTTAATATGAAATACTGTTTGAAATTATTTATTTTCCGTTGAGTAGCATCAAGTTAAAAGCTTTGACAAGATTACCCTTTATCTGAATTAAAGGTTTATCGTTAAAGATTCTTAAAATCTTGAAAGTAATACCCGTCGTTGGCTTTGCTACGATTTATGAACGATTTAAATTAATGGGAGAGCGAATTCCCAGTTAAGTTAAACTGCAAAGAATCTTTGTCTCCGACAAGCCATTGAGACGGTTCTAATAAATTAACTGATGTTGGTTCAGTTTCAAAAGTCCAAAAAATGCCACAAAAAGAAAGCAGGCGTCTGGATACAGTGTTTGAAATCCCTGAAGGAAGCGCCGAAGACGGAGCAAACAAAGGAGTGCAGTCATGTGTCAAACTGGAGTTTCAAATGAATTATTATTCAAATCCTCCCCAGACTAATTGCAGTAAACAAGGAACGGGCAGCATCTTCAACGAAAGACTACACTATTATACAATACGGCCGAAAGTCGAGGAATAAATTACAAGACAAGTTGTAGTTGGTGAAGGAACAAGCTGAATTCAACCAAACTCCTTGTATCTTCCGCATACTAAATCTCACTTTGTGTAAACATATTACATGGAATCAGAATTTCCTTTTATATTCTCTGCCAGCCGAGATAACAACCTTAAACTAACAAACGAACATTCTTCATTGTCAGACCATACTTGTGTGTTCCGACCCACTAACAATCAATTTAGGGAGCTAGCCATTGTAGTACATTTACTTTGTACTCCTCAGGGCCTACGTTTTGTAAATATAAGTGCGTCTAAAATCAGTTTTCTTTGAGAAAAAGAGTTATATAAATAATTCCTATTCTATTATATTCATTTTACTTCCACCAGCTTAAGTCAAGAAAAACATTGTGAAAGGTTTCTTTCTGCATTGCTAATTGGCATTTTGAAAAATATTCGTAAAAAAGATCTATAAAAGTTATTGAAATAAAGTTTTGTTATTCGCGGTGTACTATTCAGATATGATTTAGATAATAGATCCTTTTATTCAATCATATCATATAATTGGTTTCACAGAGATAAGATATCAATGATAAACTGGAACATATAGAACACAAGAACATCAAGCTGTCTGGAATAAAAGTATATTTTATTCTTATGCGCTCTCAAGACACGAGAGTGGCGGTAGGTTGCCTTAAAAAAAGAAGCGTAATCCTCCACTTACCTCAATAGGAGAGAAATTAAAAAAGTGATGAAGATAGGATACCCACTTACATGCACAACGTGTGTACAAAGCTAGCTGGCCTTATCGTGGTGCAAGAGGCACCCTAGACCAGTGATGGCGAACCTCTGACCCGTGGGTCAGATACTGACCCACGCTTGCTTGTTTGTGTACGCAGATTTATTTATAATTTTTAATTTGTGTGGATAAAAATTTTTAAATCGTCAAAACACGCCCATTTTTACCAGTTAAGCCAGTTAATTTTAAAGATGTTTAGTCTTAAAAATACTCAAATAAAAATGTCTAAACTTAACTCTAGTGCAAATGGACGTTAGTGACCCTCGAGATAGTACTAAAAAAAATATGAACAAAATAATAAAAATACTTAGTTAAAAATTTCTAAACTTAACTCTGGTGCAAATGAACATTAGTGACCTAAGAGCTAGTACTAAAAAAAATATGAACAAAATTTGACCCACGTCTCAAAAAGGTTTCTCATCCCTGCCCTAGACAATGCTAGAATAAGAGACATTGAATAAAATTTCTGCCTCTACAATGAAGGCATAAGCAGATCTAAATGGAAAATTTTACCAAGAAACATATAAAACATTTACATAGACATACAGGCATCAAGAGAGCTATTCTTAGAATGAAGCTTAACATGCATTAAAAAAGTGGCTTCTTCGTATGATGTTTTTATGAAGTTGCAACATAGAGCATGCCCATATGTTGTAGAATAGTGAGATACCTCACGGTGTTTAATTTTTCCTTGGTGGGCTTCAACTTCATTTTTTAAAATGGTTGGCAGCCTGCCTTTTTGATGCATTTTCTGATTTGATATAAAAAATATAAAGAGTGTGACAATCACGTTGCCGAAGCGATTTTCTGAATTGTCCACGGGTCACTACAGTTTCATTTTTTAGTAACTACGCATTTGTTTTTTTTTGTGAAGATCCAGTATTGCGCGCTTTTTAAAAAACTGGGGTAATCTGATTTCACCTCAGATATGTTGTTCTATGAAAAATTAATTAATTTAGCCTTCCTTGATTTACTTCAACAACATCAAGGATCCAATAAACATCTGAGGTCGACCCAGAAAATTGGTATGCTTCCATTCATTTGGCTCATGCTCATTTTTTATGGTTTTTGGGCTGCAAGTCGAGACTAGAAGATCGTAGACATTTTCTGGCATAATATTTCTTGCATTTTTTTCCTACTGACCGTGCTTAGGGGAAAACCGCGGAACGTTATCCGCACATGAAGAAGAGTATCATACTTTTCCCCATGTTGAGGGGTGGACGATTGTCGCTGCCTGTTTGAGCCTTTAGGGATCCACCATTTTGGCAGCCTTCTTATTGTTTTTAGAAGGAATAACGAGTGACGTTCAGTGACATAACGCGGTGACGTACTTGTTTAGTTTTTTTTTTTTTCTGTTAATCTAATTTTATTGCGCTAAAATGGTTTATACCTTTAGATCCCCACCCTCTTTTTTTATCAACATTTCTTCTAAGGTGTTGGAAATTAAAAAGTATTTAATTAGATTGTTGAGTAAGTTTGTTTGAATCGAGTTTTTTGAAATTTTATCTTTTTGTGTGTTTAAGGTTATGAGTTTACGAGTAAGTAGTAGAAAACAAACCTTTGGTCGCAATCGGTATCTTATTATTTTCAATGGAAACATGTTGTGAGCGAAATGGGAGCAACAAACCATACGATTGAGTGAAGTTTTGCTATTACTTCAAAATTCACAAATGTTTATTGTATTTCCTGGCTTACCGGCTAACTTATTTCTTTTCTAATGAAATGTTTGCGTTGTTATAACAATTCAGAGTACATATTGTCAAATGTGCCAAAAAAAATTTGGTGCTGCTTATAATGTAGCGAAACATACACGGAAGTAATATGCAGGTAAGTAACTATAATTAAACTAATCTACTCTGCATATAACTAACTATATCTGTCAGGAATTTTGATTTGAGCAGGCATGATCCAATTTTATATATAATATTTTCCTACGTCCATCCTAGCCTGCAGGTGGCAGAAAAATCCCGATAATTAAGAATGAAACTATTATTTCTAATTCCCAATTAGCCCTTAACTACCGTTGTACCATTTTTGTTACGTATTCACTGATGTGCGGTCACGTTGGCCTCAAACTAATACAACAATAAAAGAAAGTGTTGTTCATTTTAATGTGTTCCTGCTAACAGTTAAGTACATTGTAGTATGACTTATATATATGACTATATATAATATAGGGTAAAACATATAAATTAATGCCTTTTATTAGAAAATATACATTCATTACCTTTGCTTAAAAAGGTCGCATATAAACAGTTATGTCAACTAAAGCTTCAAAAAACAAAGGCAAAGAGCACTTATAACCAAATGATATTTTCATAAAGTTAAGTAACTTTTGCAATAAAAAAAAAGCCAAAAAAATTCTGTCACCGAAACCACAACATCTAAGTATGTCACACATAGCATCTGTAATTCGGCATAATTTGGAGGCATATTCAAGGCACACTGGTTTATTTCACATACAAAGCAGATCATATCGGTTTCTCTTGATTTTTAAAGAGCAAATGGAATAAGTCTGTAGCTTCTCAACTTTTTCGGAAGGTACTAGTTCCCAGAGTTCACAGAGATTTTAACACGGGGTTTGGTCTTTCAAGATGTGGGTCCTACTGACTCATTCGCAAGTAGTTTTAAAGAGTCTGCTTTCTCTAAGACATAATTATTTTTATATAAGTCTTGATAAACAACATATACATTCACTTCACTTATATCCACATTTCAAAAAAAAATATGTCGCTATGGGTCCTCGTTTCGTTCTTCTACTTTGAGATGCCAATTCATATAGATATTTTTCAACAAAAATATTGATTATATTGGCATCTTGCTGCTCGTATTCCTATTCCTTACTAAACTTGTTTATCCCCTTTCCCTCGGATTGATTCTCTATACTGTCTGCTTTCCAATTTGTTTCATGCTCGCTCGCTTCCATCGCCATTCTTGACTTCAGTGCTACCTCTTAATTCATTATATCACTTCTTAAAGCTACTTCATCTACGCTTGAATCAATTAGCTGTATTCATTTTGATGGCTCCGCACCATTATCTATCGTAAATATGTCTTAACTCCCAAAATACAGGTCAACAGAAAGTTACATTAACGCTGTTGTGCGGTCACTGTGACAGCTTTGTTTCTGTAAGGCCAAGAGGACTTGCAACCAGATGTATCGCGACCCTTTTGGATACTCCTGTTATAATGAAATGAAGCTACATGAATTTGCAAGCCGGTACAATTAAAAATGAGTACACGATCATGAAATTAACATTTGCATCGATCACGGTGACCGCACAACGGTACTTTAGGGTTAATTCAATTTTAATATTAAAATGTTCACTGTCATTCCAAAATTCAGTGTAAGTATTTTTTTCTCTGAAACTTTATCTTAAAACATAACTCTTTTTATAAGTTTGCAGTTACTGTACTGCCTCTTTCTCTGGTTATTGAATTTCATTTAAATTTTTGCAGAATCTTTCTAAAACCTGAAATCGGTTAAAATCAAAATGTTCCTAAATGACGGTGTTAAATTTGGCCGAGGCATCAGCCGACGTTAATAAACACCGAAATCCGGGAATGTGATTTTACTAAGAAGTACAAACACTATTTTTCTTGAAAATAGCATTTGTACCTGTTAAGGAATTTTTATAAATATATGACATTTTTCATTATCATTTTAAATTTTATGAAATGATTTCCTTGACAAATACTATTTATTTATTGTTATCCAAAACGGGCAAGTTACTTACTTTGTTGGCCTACGATGGAAAAAACTTTCTCGGACTGTTTTGTGATGATTACTGAGCTGAAATAACATATTTTGCGCCTTGAAATTGTCCCGAAAAAATAGGCATTGGCGACCGATTTCAAAAAAATATTTATTTTAGAAATTTCGAGTTTACCGTTATAAAATGTTAAAACTTTTCTCAAAGTTTATATTAAAAAATATATATATATAAAATAAATTTTAACAGAAAAATAGAGATTCCGAATTTACAATAAAAATTTTCATTTTTTTTCCTAAATTCAGAACGCTGTGGTGGCCTAGACAAGAATTTAAGGCCCCGAGAAATAAAGGACAGTTTTACAACGGCCACATATTTGTGCATTAATTAATAATAAATAGGTCAAGAGTAAAATGAAATCTGAATGACTTGCAAAAATGAATAATGTTTATATTTATTAATTTGTAACACAGTTTCAAATTAACGAATAAGACATTATTTTGCCTCGACCTTATCTCTAGAGTTCATTCTCATAAAAAAACGAAAATAACTTATAGAGTGAACGAAAACTTTAAGAACAACAAATTCTGTTTTATTTGGGTAGTATTTGGTTAAATGATTCATTGAATGTAATTACAAGAGCTGTAATAGTATATCACACACCTATATAAGAGAAGAGCTAAAAGAGAACGTTTTTATAAAGCCACCACACACTACTCTTCAGACCCAACCATTTACCAGATATTCTTCCATACCATACAGTTTCAAACTTTTAAAACGTTATTCTAATTAAGGAAAAATCAAATGGATTTTCAATATTGTTGGCATGTATGATTAAAATGTATTATTCGTTAAAATAAAATACTTCCACCTTCTCTATATCACAGCAACTAGGGTATATTTTTTTACATTAATCAAATAAGTAAAAAATGTATTGAAATAAAGAAGCATTAATAAACAATTGTTTACTTACCTCAACATTTTTCCAAAATTGGTTCTATAGGATAATAGGATTTTAATATTACTTAAAAAAAATTAAATAAACTGATTAAAATACAAATTTTGGCCCCCGAAACCAAGAAATATTCCTGGATTTCTTGGTTTCAGGAGGCAAGATTTGTATTTCAATTTTTGAAGATAACCAAGGACCAGTCCGTTCCACCAAATAAACTGGTTAAAACAAAGTGGAAATCGCCGAAATAAAATTTTTTACCGGTCACGTATAAAAATATATTAGCTGCAACAATTTAGGTACCATTTAAAAATAATTATAATATAATATAATTATAAATAATAATCAATACGTTTACATTAGTTATTCGGTAGCTTTTTAGGATCCTTCGTATTCTTCAAGAACATATGTATATGCAGCTCATCTCGCAGATATACATATGTTTTTTAAAGGTAAATGGTAATTAAATTGCAGAGAACCATTAATCCGATCAATAACTTACAATACTGCAGGAAACGACCTGAGGTTGCGAACGATACAAATATATCGTAGATTTTTCCGATCGGAACGATAACAAACACGAAGAAAGAGAATAATGCAAATATGATTGATGCATCCGAGCGAAGGAAATGTAAAAATTCGAATAGGCAATCTGAAGTGGTCTTAAGTATCCATATTTGGCACGTATATGTATGAGTTATGGTGAGGTCGCCACGTCTCGACTATATTTTATTTGTTATCGGATTCTAGTTCGTGACGGTTTTCCTAAATGTCTGTTTGTGGTTTTCATCGAATTACACATATACACTTTATATATATTTTCATCTGGCAGTCATTTTTTTGTAAGCATATAATTTGTCGTTTTTTTTTTTCACCTATCACTTCATTAATTTTGGTGGTTTAAATCCTTGCTGTGCAGTATTTTAAAGAAATCAATGGCAACAGTAAACAATATCTATTCTATCATAAAATATTAATTCAATATCGGGTGTTCCATTGAAAATGTCATGAAGTTAGCTTGATTTTTTGGTAGAAGAAGCGAAAACAGGATGTCATTATTGTTTTGGTTGATCTATCAAGGGTCACTTTGACATCTAATTTACGCTAAAAGAATAGAATTCTCTAATAGGTCAAAAAAAAATCTTTTGCAAAGGTATTTTCTTTGACGAGATATAATTTGAATTAATGAGATACTCAAATTCATAAAATAGTGAATCGCTTTAGGGTCGTCGAGAGATATTATTCAAAATTAATGGGACCTTCCATCAGTAAGTTTATTATGAGAGTAGTTCAAATGTATTGATATCTTGCAGCTCTCAATCACTAATAATCTATTTTAAATATACGTTAAAAATGTAAGACAGTTTCACAACCAACTTAATGAATTTTTCTATTGAACACCCGATATATGAGTTAGTTATCTGACACAAATGAGATATCTTCTTCAACAGTTAGAGTTTACAAGCTAAACAAGTTCATCAGAATCCGAAAAGAATATACAGTTTTTTAACATTTGAGCAAAGGGCCTAAGGTGTCTTTCGGTCACAATCGTAGAAATTCAGTGAAGCTTTGAAATTTTAGGAATGCTTATCAAGTATGCATTCAAACAAACTACAAAGCTGGCGGACGTCTTTTAAGCCGACAGAGCTCCAGCTTCCAGATTTACTCAGACCGAAACATCAAACTTTCCGCCATTAACCGATGGCAAACAATTACCAACTTGACCTATGTAATCCCCTCTGCGGAGATCTAAAAACCCGAATTTAACGGAACACTTTATAATAAAATACGACCATAATATTGAGTTCATGCTTTTGAGTTTTGACAGTTTAATTGAGATTGAAATTAGAGCATATAATTCATTTTTGTTGTCATATTTTAGACTAGTACTCCCAAATTTTGTGTAACATTTCTGCATCCCAGTTTGGAAATATTTAAATTTAATAAACGATAATTTAAATCTTTTTAAACTGTGTCACAGAAATGTTAAATAAAATTAATAAATATAATATTTCAACAACCAGCAAGAGTCTACCATAAAGAACAGTACTTCCAAAACTGAACATGATTAGAGAAATCTTTTATCACATAGCTCGCATGAAGGTATTTTTGTAAAAATTTGATATACAAATTTTGACACCACAACAGTTGCTCTAAACCATTTCAATAGCCAAGTTATCACCTTCAGAGATAGTATCCCTGTGACAAAGAATTTTTCAAAACATGTTCAATTTTGGAAGTACTGGTCCAAAATATGACAACGAAAATGAATTACATGCTTTAATTTCAAATTTAATTTAAATGTTTGTATATCAACTTTTGAAGGTAACCAAGGACCGGTCCGCTCCATCTAATTGTTACAACTTTTTAGGAAATATTGCCGTTAATATCGAAATTTCGAATTTTGTATCAAATATCTAAGAATAGGCTCGAAAATGAATATTTTCTTTTATTTCATTTCATTAGAGACTTAAAATTTATATTTTTTGCCAAAAATTGTAATTTTTTTTTAAATCTAGAAGTTAGTCTTTAAATTTCGACTTGTCTTGTAATCACGAGAAGATTTTTTTCAGGACGTTATGGATTTTTTAAGAAACTTTGACCTTCTTTATAATATACACAGTTTATTTGCACTTTCCATTTTTAATTTCAGCTTTAAGCCGTGAACATTATTTATCTGTATCTTATAAGCTACCTTATTCAGCTAACCTATTTAGTTCATTTTCTACCATCTTTTTGTCGCCAGTTACCTTTTTTGTATTGCAGTATCAAGTTGCAACCAGAGGTTGACAAACTAAAATCTAACAGCTAACGCAATGTTAGAAAAAGATGACCATTCATTAATAAAAGTGTAACTGAAGATCCAGGAACAGCAACGGGTGACAAAAAATTTACATGCAAAATGAAAATTTCGACTCTATTTGAATTTTTAGTTCTTTCACAATTTTAGGAATTCGATGGTGAAAGATGCTATTTTTAATGAATGTCCTATATTAGCCTTCTAGTGAATATCAAGCAGTAGCATTTACCATATAGTTGGAAATATTTTTATGAATGAGTTAGAAAAAATAGAAATACAAATAAAAGAAAACAATCGTTTTATGCAAGAAGAATGCAACCTAGACTACAAATTCATGCAGCCCTCCAGGCGTGTATAGGAGGGCTGCATGAATTTGTAGTCTAGGTTGCATTCTTCTTGCATACGACATTGTTGGCGATGGCCATAGTTTCTCTATGGACCAATAGGTGATAGTACTAAGAGTCACTTGCTTGACGCCTGTGAATGTTTTAGTACTTACTTGTCGAAACATTTGTTAGCATTCGAGTTGGATATACCAAACTGACGAGATCTAACACGATCGAAACCGGTATTTGGTTTCCAAACTTCGAATCTAATAAATGTTCAAACCTATTGGTCTGTGCATTATAGAGAAATGGTTTTATTATACGTTAAAATTCCATCAAAACAAAAACCATGAAAAATCAAACCTTCTTTATTTCCAGGTGGCCGTATAATTATCATTGTTTTATCATCATTTTCCTAAACCCTAAACGGGTATTCTTTTTCCAAAAATGTACTTACTTTATTTGGTTTAAAATTTAACCGATTCACCTAATAGCTCAGGTCCTAGTCTTATATTTTTTATAATCCATTTAGTAGTTTCAGTTAGATCTTCTGTAATGTTGTAAAATGAAAAACCTCTCAGGAAAATATGTTATCTCCATTATCTAAAAATCTATTTCCCTCATTTTAAACTTAAACGTATCAACCTTTTTGTTTAAATCTAAACATGTACCCCTATTTAATATTGTATCACTATTTTATGGAAACATTTTATTTTGGACTGAAAAGGAAAATAGATATTTTGTAGTAAATTGAGTGCTGTTTCATGTAGTGCACATACGTCATTAGCCAATAGGCGATATTTATAAAAGTCAAGGATTTACTTTGAAGTAAAAAGCAAAAGTAAAAGGTAAGGATGAGAAGTAAAAGTTAGAAATAAGAGGTTTTACTTTAATTCGAATTTATTTTTTTTACCTTTTCTCTGCAAGCAAATTCTTTGAAAAATTTGAGTAAAAGGTAAAAACTTGCTAATTCAAATATGATACAGTTTTTAATATTCAACCTCGAGGTTGACGAAGGAAGTCTCATCAATAGGCCCCTCAATAGGGGGTGGGGTAAAGAAGGCACATGCCCTTAAGGCCCAGGCTTCATCGGAGTCTTTAGTACCCAAATAAAGGTCAGAATATTATAATTGCCCCAAGACTCTCGGCAGACTTAGCTATCAGATATGGCATTATTCCTCATCCACTGTCTCCTAGTGTAACTGTGTTTCTTATCCTCTTGATAACTTCCCACAATAGCTAATTTCTCGATATACGAAAATCATAAAGTGATCCAGGCGATCTCGCATCATTACTAGTTATAACATGCTTTGGATCGCATGTAACTTGGACATTCCAACTTGAAAACCTTTTTTATTTACATATTCATATACAAATTTGGTCAGCTTTTTAATATAAACATGTGTACAGTTAGGATCTCCAACAGCTCTTGGTAAAGAAAATTTGACAAGACCTTTCTCTTTGGTCACCATTTTCTATTCTTGGAAAACGAATATATTTTTTAATTTTTCTTGTTTCCAGGAGACAAGATTTGTATATCAATTTTTGAAGATAACCAAGGACCAGTCCGTTCCACAAAAATGTTCTTGTACGTAAATTCACCACGTTAGTCATTGCAGATGCTCAATTACAACATAAACTTAGACTGACTGAAATTGACACAACTAATAAACAAACAAATAACTTGATATATTAAAAAATGTTAGCTTCCTTTCCTAGTAGATGCACTTTTGGTAAAGCAAATCCTATGATTTTTAAAGTAACAGTTCTTTTTATAAATACGAAAAAAGTAAAACCTTTTACTTTAAAGCAAAACTTTTAACGGCGAAGCAAAACCTTTTGCTTTATTTTTTTATGGATAATATCTGAAGTATTTCCTTTATTTTTGCGAAGTAAAAGCTAGCACTTCTTTTGTTAAATATGGACCAATATTTATAAAAATAAAGTATTTACTTTAAAGTAAAAATCAAAAGCAATAGGTGAGGATGGGAAGTAAAAGGTTTTTCCCTAATTAATATTTATAGTCTTTACCTTTTTCTTTGCAAGCAAGGAAAAGGTAAAGACTATTGCAAGCAAATCCTTTAAAAAATTAAAGTATAAGGTAGAGATGAGTTGTAATTTTAAATACGACACAGATTCAAACTTGCAAGGTGCTTTGCCTACATTTAAATTTGAGGTTAGAATTGTGCAATAATTTTATGTGATCATTCTAAGACAAAAAATGTGAGATGCAGAAGGTGAAGATGATATTACTGGAGATGTCTTTCATGAGATGACGTCTATTGCTGAAAACGTCCACGCATATCCAGAAGTATAAGAGAATAATCACAAGTGCCAGCAATGAAAAATAAAAAAACTTGGGCTTTAACTAAAAAAATCGAAGAATATAGAACGTTCTTTGGAAAACAATTAGATCATAAGACTTTTATGAAGAAAGTTAATAATATGATACCTCGATTAAAAAGTAAGAAAGATAAGAATAAAACGAGAAATAGACCTATTCGTCTTCCATCTTGGGAGAAAATAAGGTTGGAAGCCCTAAATGGTGATATTAATCCTCTATTAATTTAGAATCTTGGTGGGCAATAATGATATTTCTTTTCACATTATTATATTATTTTGTGTGCTAGGTGCTGTTACAATGTCACCACTGCCACCTACAAATAAGACTAAGCCAAACAAATACATGATTGAGCCACTATCCCAAAAAGTTACGACAGTCAGATGAGACAAAACATTTGATAACTACTCAGCTTTAGCGCGTGGTTTTATTAGAGTAACTAAAAACAGCTCTTCGTCAGCAGCAATATTTTGCGGCCAAACTCAAGACGTTGACAGACGAACAATCTATCGGGTATTCAATTAACATTGTTGACGATAAATCATATTGTAATCTTTGAGAATTAAATCATATTCCTATGTTGTGAATGATTTTTACTTTCGAAAAATTACAATCACTTGACTAGATCAAAACTAAATATTTTTATTAAAAATGAGATGGGCCAATTCTTCACGCCGTCTTTTTCCTTGTGTGCGCAAAACCCCTTCGCCTACTTCTTCTAAATTATGTGGCACATTCTGCAATTCCTCATCTTCATTTTCAAAATGTGCGTCTCCTAGATACTTGGCAATATTATGTAACACAGCACATGCTATTATGACTTTTAGAATACTAGTTTCCTTTATTCTGCACCCATATTTGAGAATAGGATATGCCCGTTCTAGTTGCCCAAATGTATGTTCAGTTACAACTAGCTCAGATGTAAACAGACTATTAAAAGATATTTGATATTCCTCCTCGAGGTTGATTTAGGGAGTCATTAGAAATGGCATTATTCCGTACCCACTGTCTCCCAAGAGAACCCAAGAGAAATTTATTGTCTTTTTCATGACTTTACACAATTGTTTTCATATACGAGAATCATGAACTGACCCAGGCCATCTTTCATATATACTAGTTATAACACAGTCTGGGTGTCATGTAACCTGGACATTCAAATTAGTAAAACCTCTTCTGTTTACATGTTCGTCTCCAAATTGGACTGTCTGTTCAATACGAACAGGGTACAGACAACAACCCCTATAGCTGTTGGGGAACGAAATTTACATAACCATTTCTCTTTGGCCACTGTAATTTTATTTTCTGTTCTTGGAAACCAAATTCATTGAGAAGCCTTTTCTACAACTTTTCCAATACTTCGTTAAATATTAGGGTTGGGCGCATCCCAGTTCTTCAGCAATTTCACTTTGAAATCCAGTGTTTGCACAGTAACGCAAGAAGATTTTTATTTTATGCATGTTGAAAAGAATTGCTCCACTTTCTTTTATTTTGAAGCAAAACTTTCAACGGTAAAGCAAAACCTTTTGCTATGCATAACAATTGAAGTATTTCCTTTGTTTTCGCCAAGTAACAGCTAATATTTCTTTTTATAAATAAAGTCTATTGTCCGTAAAAAAGCCGAAGGAATGTTTTTGTATCAAAATATCTTATACATAATTAACAGTTAACTACCGCTGTTCTGTGAAAAAATTAATCAAAATTAATCAGATAGGGTTGTCATTTAGGAAAATTATTATCTATCTATTTTGTTCAATGTGATTCCTCTCTTACATTTAAAGTCACTAAAATGTAAATAGACATTTTAATGCTACTAAAATACATCAGCAAACTACGTCGTTAATGTGAAAAAATCTTTGTTAAGTGAAATACTTTTAGGTCTTCAGATACAGCGTACATAATATGAATAGTTGCTTATGGTAGTTGTATTACTTAATAATTCAATAGGAAAGTAGCCTGGCAGTTTCAATGTATCTTTCGACAAAATCTAATAAATGGCCTTCTTCTTAGTTAAGATTTTAAAAGTTTCGGAGTTCTCCCTAAAGAGAAACTTTAGGTAGCAAGAAGCTAAGCACCAAATCTGGAGAAAATAATAATTAACATTAACGTCGGCATTTCCCTTTAAGAGAAAGTTGGAAGATAATATGAGAAAAGAATAATTTGTTATTTTTCTGTCCCACTTTGTTGCAGTCTAATTGACATTAAACATTGTCAAATAGGATGTCCTGCACTACTTTTTATTTTTGCAGATTTTAAATATACAGAGCTGCCCCTAGTTTGAATTTAGCTTTCTATGAATATATTAAAAGTAGAGTAGTTGAAAAACCATATAACAGAAATTGGGATTAACCCCCGATATTGATATTGAAGTAAATACCCTTATGCTAATTTAAATGTTAAGATGCTTTGATGCGAAATTTACAATAAGCACCTTCCGATACTATTTAGGGTTGATGCTAAACTCTCAAAAGAAATGCCTTCTTCTAAGTTGGATATACTCAGTTACTGTCTTCTGTCTTAACTAAACAGTTAAGACAGAAGACAGTAGCTGAGTATATCCAAAATAAACATTTGAGAAGAGTTTCGCCTCTTGTATGGTAGACATATTGAGTTGCCGTACTCTTCTGCTAAACAATCTTCTCCTTTGTACCAATTTTCAATTCAGAAGAGTTTCACCTCTGGTGTGGTGGACATACCCACCTTATTAGTTATTATGAGTCACTGTGCTGTTTTGAATCTGGTTCTTCATTTTTTCAATTGTTATATATTTTTCTATTATTTTTTGCAATTTTCATAATTTATTTTATTTGTTTCTAAAGGAGCTTCCTACGATGATAGGAGAAACGTCGAACACCTTTGGTAGTTATTTGAGATGACCAAAGACTGGGAGAAGTATCTCTTGCACTGACTATGGCTGTGAAAGCCTTCATTATTATATGAAATTGCTTCTTTAAATATAATTAAATTGGTTTTAGATCTACCTAAATTTGATCTCTTACAGTTGTTGCCTATCTTTAGGGATAAGCGAGATAAGCCACTACTTTTGTCAAAATTCCCTAAATACCTTCTTACATTCGATACACCTCAGTTATGCCCTCTTTAATTACTCAAACGTAAACACTCTTTGATATGTTCCACTCTTTAATCGTGTGAAAATTTAAATTTTAGGTCAATATTTATAAATTAAAGTTCGAAATACTTAGAACCATTTTACTCAAAATCCGGAATTTTAATTTTTATTTTGTTTCCTAACCGTTTGACAGCTATCCGTCAAAATCCTTATTCATTCCAAACTAGCCGACTCGGCGAACTTCGTATCGCCTAACAGTCAATTTAATTTTTTTATTTTTTTGTAATACTTATTCTGCTATTCGGGACATTAGGTCAGCTAGTAGGATAAAAAAAGAAAAAAGAAAGTTAATGAGTCAAAAATTACATTAGGTCAAAAAATAAAAATTATAAAATACTTCAAATTCTTTTAATAGTCACTAAAAATCACAATGAAAATTACAATTTCAGATTTCTTATAATAACACCTACTTATTATATTTCATGTTATTTTTACTTATTCCAAATTAAGTTTCATTTTTATTGTAGTACTTTATGGTACACGATATTTTTTGTTTGATTACCTAGCGCGTAAACAAACAGAACAGGGGGTTTTCCAACACGGTAACAGGCAACATATAATTGACCATGCGAGAAACATGGATTTTCTAGATAAATACCACCAACACTTAATGACTGCCCCTGGGATTTGTTTATAGTCATAGCAAAAGCAAGCCGTACTGGAAACTGCAGTTGTTTAAACTCGAATGGTACGTCAGTCGGAATCATTGGGATGCGGGGTATCAAACGTCTTCTTTATACTTTCCTTTCAATATGACTGCTTCTATTACGTTATTCAGTAATTTTTTTTATTGCTAATCGTGTGCCGTTTTAAAGTCGCGGTTGGTTGGTATTTCGCAACATTATAACTACAGATCCGACCTTTAATTGAAGATTATGAGGCGGCAATCCTTCATTAGTTGCCGTATCAACTGATTTATATGTCCTCATTTCGCCAGGAATGTCATCTTGAATTTTGAAATTTAATTCATTTACATCAGTGTTTTTGGCAGCCAGTATAACTCGTTCGCTCAACCAATCATGGAATAAGTAATTTTGAGCGATATTTGAAAACACTTTTTGAATGAGTTCAGCTTTAGATTGCGTTAACTGACAAAAACTCTCAGGAAAGGTGATGCAGCCAGTCAGTACGTCTATGGAAATTTTGCCATTACCAATATCAATGAGTTGTTCAGAGAATGTGTCTCCAGATTGATCATTTTGCAACATGACAGGCATATTCTCGCTTAAATGTAATACCTGGACATGTTTCCACAAATTGGAGGACTTTAAACATGCATTCAGTTCATCAGCTTGCCGTTCACGTGGAACCACTGGCAATGTTTGCCGAAAATCTCCTGATAATAAAATCATTGCGCCACCAAATTGGTTTTGGTTCTTCCGTAGATCTTTTAGGGTTCTATCTAAAGCCTTTAAAGATTTTTTATGCGCCATCGTGCATTCATCCCACACTATTAGTTTACATTGCTGCAAAACCTTTGCCATTGCAGAATTCTTGAGAATGTTGCAGGTTGCAGTGTCGTTGCTTTGCATATTCAATGGCAATTTTAGAGCTGAATGGGCTGTTCGACCGCCTTCAAGCAAAGTTGCTGCAATGCCTGACGAAGCAAGAGCAAGAGCAATTTCATTACAATTTACATTTTACTATAGACAATTTGTTTTTGAGGAATTTCGTTAATGTACGAAATTCTTTCTGCTCCGCGACAGCATTTTAACGTCACTCAATTGTCCCGAAACCTCTCCTCTAACACTTAAATTTATGGTATGGTATTAAAGTTTAAATTAACTTTTAAGTATTATTACGAATCTTTTGTATAAGAGTATAGAAAAGTTACTTCAAGGAATATTCTAAAAAAAGAATTAGCGAAATCGGTTCAGCCGTTCTCGAGATTTGCGCTTAGCAACACATTCAGCGAAAAGTGTTGTTTTTAGACTTTTTCAGCCAATTTTTTTAAATTTTTTGCTGCGAAAGAATCATCCTCGTACTTTAAGGAATATTCTAAAAAAAGAATTGGCGAAATCGGTTCAGCTGTTCTCGAGATTTGCGCTTAGCAACACATTCAGCGATTCATTTTTATATTATAGAAGTGCTATAGATAATTTGGATATTTCAAAATGAAAAATGTGTTTTTACTGTACATTTTATAACTTTTGCAATTTTACATCGATTTACATATTTCTTTTTAAGGTTTTACAGATAGAAAATTAACGAAAACAACTAGTTAAGGCAATTAATAAAGATATCAGTGGTAAAAAAAAACGTGAAGGTAAAATTATATAAAAAAAAATTAACATCTGTGTTTTCCAGAGCAAATGTCATGTAGCCCCATTTTGTATCTAGTGCAGATAAAGTTGGAACGCTTAATTCCGGTCATCCTATTGCTGCAGACCGTACACTGCCGTAAATTGCGTCCAGACATTTTCTCCAAAGCTAATTTTTGGCTCCAAGTTGACGTTCCATTTTCAACATTTTTCAATGTCATCCATTCTTCTTCAATTTGTCCACTAGTGGCGGATGTGAATTGCAGCCGAGACATTTTTTTTTCCAGTGGTAGTTGCTGTAAAGAATATAGGAATTCAACACCATTCGTCCAAATACATTGAACATCACTTTCTCCCAGAATTTGTAAGTTCTTTGCTTGTCCAAGTATGCATACAACATTTTATCGGATTCATCTACTCCTCCCATATATTTATTGTAATCGTGAATCATGCTTGGTTTTTCTTTTGTATTTTCGAAAGAGTCGTTTTTTTGTTGTTACGGATACACTATTAGAATTACTGGAATTACTGGCTTTGATGTTTTATCTTTGAATCAAGATATCAAGATATTTTGATTTGCAAAATATTTTGCCACACCAACCTTCGCTTTCTTGGCTTCTGCAGGAATTTCTTCCCCATTGCGACAGATTGTTCCCGTAAGGTAGGTGTTTCTTTGTAAAAGTGATTTAGGTAAATGTAAACTGGTATAAAAATTATACGTAAACAAATGATATCCTTTATTTAGGTAATTCCCCACTGACAGCAACTTTTCAATTACCGAAAATCCAAGTCCGTTTTTTTATAGGTTCCCTGTCTTCTACATTTTTGGCTCCTTTATAACAAAAAAAAAACCCAAACATTACTTTATAATTGAGTCACACAGTATCCAGAATTTTATCTTCCATTTATGATGCTTTTTATTTGGAAGATACTGCTTTATTACCGAATGGCATTGTGTACCAAACAGTGATTCATCAATAGACAATTGTTGATGCGACACATAATGCTGAGAAAAAAGTGTATTAGCATGCTTTACAAGCATATCAAATCTTGTGCAAGGATCATAATCTGAATGACCTGGGGCAGCTACTAGTCTATTTTCCACCAAATGGAAAAATTTTAGCAACAACAGAAACCTATCTCTAGCGAACATTTTTCCAAACCATGGAACCATGGTATTTTCTTGGAATCCTGTCTCCAATAGCAGTACATCGTTTCGTTATTCCAATTTCTAGCAAGACTGCTATAAAAGCTTTTACTTCTAAAACATTTGTTGGCGTCCATTTCTTGGCTCGTGAAGTAGCCTAAACAACGTGCGATTCCATAAACTGGGAAACGTATCTTTTTGTCTCTTTAACGATGTTTTTCATAAGTGATGAATTTAAAATTAAATTAAAATACTCTATGGGACTGGCATTTAATGCAGGAGCGCGTCTTGGGCCCGAATGCTTCAAAAAAAATCTTCTGTTGCTTTGAATGTATGTTGGTGGAATGGTGGTGAATGTTAGATCTTTCGTTTCTGAAGAAGAAGAAGATGATGATGCACTTTCCACAGTTAATCTATTTCTTCTGTGGACAATAATGCTTTCGTCATCACCACTTTCACTATTCATATGCACTGCTTCGTCCTCTGACGTGACACTTGACCTTGATTCAGTGTCCGAAATATTATCATCACTCAGCATGATTAGGTATTTTCAATACATAAAAAATTAAAATAATGTTTTTTTTTGGAATGAAAACTAATTAAAAATCGCTATTTATGCTTTAAAAGACACACTTTCGTTACGAAAACGCAAGAGCGCAAAATATTTGCTCACGCGCAGAGATACAGACTCGTACTGAAATGACAGGGCGATAGCGCCGCTTAGCTTGTTTGGATTTGAAATCTGGAAGCGCCATAGCGCTGCATAGCCGTCAAAAGGTTACATCGAAAGTTCTAAAAAATAAATCAAAATTTAGACAGAAAGAAAAAAGAATTTAGAAAGTCTAGATTTAGAGGCAAAGTGAAAATATGAATGAAAAACGTTTTCAACGACCACAATATACTGATGTGGCCAAGGAAGGCCAAAACCGTTATAGAGAAACGCCGGGAAATATCGGTCAGGAGGGTAAATCAGACCAGTGAAATTCATTGTCAAATAAATCGCCAATAGTTAATCTTTGTTGCAAAAATAGTTCTTGGTATGGCATATATAATAATTTGTTGCTACAGTTGCCGATATCATCATACGTCTCCCTGGTAAATTGTTATTTGTCTTTAACAGAATTTTTTTACGAAGGTGTTGCGTATGAAATCGATAACTAGACTCATCTGCATCTCTAAATCTAGGAACATGAACTAGAGGTGGCTTACAGCTTTTTTTTATATAAAACTAATCGCTAAACCCTAATATTAGGTTTGTTCCAACCGAACATTTCTGATTAGTTTCCGACTAATTCATGAACTAGTTCGTACGCATGCGTGCATTCCGTATTACACTCCGACTGGTTTGGGATTGTACACGTTGGAACGCACTTTGGGACTTCTCGGAAAACCTCTGGTCTTCGCCGTCTGTCTCAATCGAAAGCGATGAAAATAAATCTTCATCACATATAAATCCCTCTACGAAATTCATTTTTATTATTTTTGAGCAAATATAGTGAATGAAAAATAGAATTCAGAACTTAACAACACAATTTACATTTGTTCCGACAAGATCAAAACATCTGACAATTGTATTGACAAATAACAACTGAGAAATTCGATACCGCTTATCGATTACTTATTGCGCATGTTCCCAACTGCCAGTTCAAGCTCTCGGCTGCTGACTGTTCTGACTGATCACAAATCAATTCACGAACTAGTCAGAGCACTGTTGGAACACCGGACTGCCAGTTGGGTTGGAGTTTGCACTTGGTTGGAACGGTAAATTTTGAATGCACATGCGCCGGACGGTTGCAAACTAGTTTGATGTTCGGTTGGAACAAACCTATAGCTTCACACATTAAAAGATGCAACAACTTTATGTGATCTATGCATTTTCGGTTAACATCAACCAGCGTGATCGATAATAACCGAAACCGATGGATATGTCTTCAAACCATAATTACTAACACTAGCTTTATTTAGATGTTATTATTTATTATAGATAGAAAAACAACACGTGTCTCATGATAATAATATGGAAATATTATAAAATCTCTAGAATATTAAAATTACTCTGAATGGTATGCAAAGGAGTTAGTAAAGGTGGGCAATAATGAATTGCATATCGCAACTTATTGTGAAATGTGCAACGTATATGTACCGGGTGGCCAACTAAGAAAGGACGCCGGCTATATCTCGGCAACGAACCATTCCACATTTTTGAGAAAAAAATTTCAATGAGAAAAGTGCCCCTGAAAAATCGCTGGAAAATATTTTTGAGGTTCTAAAATGACCGCTAGGTGGCGTAATACGTGAAGCTAAATAGAAAATTAAGATTTTCTCAAAATTTTGCTTTAGTAAATTATATTAAAAATGCATGCATTGTAATCCTAGAGTAGTTTTAATATGTTTTTACTCTACACTCTTTCTTCTATCTCTAAAAATAAAGTGGTGGGGAGACATCGAAGAAAAATTTTTTAAATCCCATTTACTTTGGTTAACCTCAATAAAATTTAAAAAATTTAGTCTCTATAGAAAGAACGCTATTTATTGAAAGCACTTTCATATATTTTTATTTTAAAATTATTGTCGTTGCTACAGCGCGTTATATAAAATGGTAACAAATTTCGCCGTTTCTATAAAGAAAACTAAATAGGAATATATGTCAATTTCAATGACTTAAAATACAGAATTGAAACCCCTAGATATCAGTGAAAACCGCAACTCGATATCTTTTATCTAACCGGAGATATTAGCGAATAAAATTTCAGTAACGAAAAAGCTTGATGACGTTGTTTACCATTTAGAAAACAAAATCAGATGAGGTTTAGAATTTGTCTTACATAATATAAAAATAAGTAATTAACATACCTGCAATGATCTAATAGTAATAACAGTGAATAATGTAAAAGAATTAACCGAAGAAACAATCTAATATTCAAAAAAAAAAGTAAAAAAAAGACACTGCATTACATTAAAAATGTTAAATTAATATCCTCTATTGACTGGAGCCCTAGATGTTTAAGCTGTCTACAGCCCATCATTTTTATGCAGTGAATCCTCTGACGAATGAACAACACCGCTATTTTAACTGACCATTCTAAATTTTTGAAAACATTTTCGACTGTTTTTATTTGATCGGTTAACATCGATTAATTAATTTTTTTTATTTTTGTACATTTTTGGTATTTTGTTTCTTTTGAATATTGCTGTTTAGTGAGTTTAAGTTGAATTAATATGTGCCCTATCTATTACGACTATGAAAAACGTTTGGCCAGCTATATTGTTTTTTTTTTTATTTTAGTTTATATTGATGTGGTCGATATTCCCTGGCATTCCCCTATAGTTTTGATTGTAAATGTTTTCAACTTTTAGCACGTTCGCATTGTTTTATTACAGAACATTTAATTGAAATTATTTGTTAGGTTTAACACACTTAAACGCATGTCACGCTGACTACGCTGTATGCAATGAAATTCGCCACGATGCATATCCAGAATATAAGGATTAAAGATACCTCACACAGTGCGCTTTGTAGACCTTCAAAGTTGCATCGTACTTCTAGTTAGATATGTGTCAAGAACTTGTAACTTAACTCTATACTATAAAAGAAAGTCACCGAGAGTATACTTTTGTTTAACCAACAATCTAATTTTTTCTTAATAATTGATGCCACAATACTGAATTGTCGAATCGACCCCGAGAGTTTTCCAGTGGTGCAAAGTAAGTTTTCATTTCAAAAATTTAAAATAACTTTGAATAGATAAAAACCAAAGCATTGAACTCTGGACAGAAGGTCGGAAATTTCTATGTGCGTCTCAGTAAACAATTGCATTTGTCATCGTGGAAATACATTTTGCCAAAGATAACAATTTTGGTGAAATGGAGTGGTCCTTGGTTATCTTCAAAAATTGAAATATAAATCATGTCCCCTGAAACCAAGAAAAATTAAAAAACAGAACAAAGGTTGCTCTAATGCGTTTCAATAGCAAAGCTATCATCTTCAGAGAGATAATGTATTATTGTGCTTTTTAATCTTTCTTGGTTTCAAGGGACAAGATTTGTATTTTAATTTTTAAAGATAACAATGCTTTCCAAACAATAAAGGCCATTTTTGTCTAGCTTAACAGTTTTCCAAGTCTTAGCAGGGTTTTTCGTGGATCACTGTTTGCATCAAATTATCATCGGAATGACGCGACGATGTAAACTGCAGAATTCATAGGATCATAACTCTTAAATCCAACACCCAACAATGCCTTCATTGGCACCTAAACATCATTAATATTTCGAGATGTTTGGGCTAAACTACGGACGGGGTTAAATTCATAAAATGATAATTAACAAACGAAAATCTAGTTTCGATATTGCGTCTCAAAAAATAAACTAAAAAATTGTAATTTTTAAAATTAATTGACATTTTTAACCCTTACTCTGTGGAATCCTTTAATATTTAAAAGTAATAATTTCTATTAGCCATAAATATAAAAAGAGATATAAAAAAATCCACAATGTTTCATAAATATTTGCTATGACCGAACCTGGTTTAGCTTTTCAGCATCATCGGCGGTCATACCAGTTGATTTGATCAACTTTTGCAAAGCATCTATTTCAAACAAAACATAAACTTACAAGCGCGAACACAGTAGAAGTATTACATATTTGCAACAATATTAAAAGACTTAACTTCCTGGAAGCCAACGGAATTCACAAATATTTACAATAGAGACAGTTTACACTTATGAGCGAGCAGCTAGGTCTTCTGGACACACCTTTAATTGGAGCTTTGAATAAAAATTTGGATTAGACGGAAGATTGGTAAGAGTCTCTGATCCATGGGGCTGGTTGGCATAACAGCTATTGGTATAAGAGCCGACGATGCTGAAAAGCGAAACCAGGTCCGGTCGTAGCAAATATATATAGAAACATTGCGGAATTTTTTATATCTTTATATCTTTTTATATTTATCGCTAATAGAAATTATTACTTTTAAATATTAAAGAATTCCACAGAGTAAGGATTAAAAATGTCAATTAATTTTAAAAACTACAATTTTTTAGCTTATTTTTTGAGACGCAATATCGAAACTAGGTTTTCGTTTGTTAATTATCATTTTATAAATTTAATCTCTTGTATTTATCTTTAGTTATGTGTTTTAAAGTTAATGAAAATAATATATAATTACTTTAATAAGGAAACTATATTTGTTTTGTTAACAATGTATTTAGTTCTTCTGTACAAAGTTGTATTGTAGATTTATTTAAATTAAATTACGATAACGTTATAAGCACAAGCATTTTTTTCTTTATGTCAACAGTTCCTTTGCAAAAATATTCCTTTCTTGTTAAGTTGCTTTGCCTCTTTAGATATTTTCAATGAAATAGAGTTTAACAGAAATAGCGGATAGGAAATGTTTACGTATCGCCCTAACTATTATGCTGCAGCTTTGGCAACAGATGGTGCAATATTTTATCAGAGAAGCTTTAACGGATTTGCGATATTGTATACCATTAGATATCTGTTGTGAAAGCTTTTTCTGGAATAAATTTGCCCAACTGACAAATTAAAAATTGCTATTCTAAGCTATTACACAGAATATATTACAGAGAGAAATTATGTTATCAGTTAAGCTTATCTGATGGTAGAGCGATTTGAGATGCTGTATATTTGAAACATGGGGCTAAATATGATATGTATTAAACAATCCTGCTAATGATGATGGATTGCCGTTCAAATATTATTGAGCTTATTAATACTATATCTTAATCAAATATTTTAACTTTTAACTATCCAAAACACAGAATATTCCAAAGGTAAACTTTGGTTAACAATAGACACTAAAAAAAAAGAGGGTGATTTTTTAAAAACAAACAACCCCAAATATCTAGAAGATAAAAACGTTTTATGCAAAATGCCGAAAGGTCAATTTTGGTAGTGACGGGGACACTTAATTTGTGTGGTTTTGGACCTGCAGGTGCGCCCTCTTGGCTGGGGCTGTACCTTGCTCAGAAGAAATAAAAAACTGCTACTCCTACATACCCAAAAAGAAGTTAAATGGACCTGTCAAACAATAAATGTTTCAATGTTTCATTTATTCATTTAAGATTTTTGAGGAAGCTGCTGTCCCAGCCAAGGGGGTGAACATGTAGGTCTTAACCTACACTAGCTAATTGTACCTCTTACAACCAAAATTGACCAGCTCTGGCATTTTAAGCATAGTATTTTTGTTTTTTAATTATTTAGGCTTTCAAAAAATCACCCTGTATTTGACGAAACCTGGTAAGTCCAACAAAATGTTTAAACATTTTATTTCATGCCCATATTCTGTACCGTTAAAATAAAATTAACATGGGAGGTTTTGAATAATATACGGTTACTTATTAACAAATATACACTGCTGACGAAAAGTTTCCGAACACCTCTTTAAGTGATAATCCAAGAGAGGCCAGAGGTTCAAAACTGAAATGTAACTTTAGGGAGGCCTAATATCTTAAGAAGTAAAGTGTTTTTAATCGTATTAACTACTTCTCAGCCCCCATCATTTGTATACTTGCAGACCAAACAAGGAAAATGAGCTACGGACGTATTTATGTCCCGTCATACGTCGTGTTTGAAGAACGTGTAAAACTGTAAGAAATGAATGAAAGGTATTTAATGTTAATTACTTTGTTATCTGTAATTCATAGCAATACATTTTTAAGATAAATATATATTTTTATTTGGCCTGGACGGCCTTAATTTGCCATATTTTAAAATAATACATTTTTTCTTTATTTTAACATTAGAAATGTTAATGTTGAGATAGGAACCAAGTTTCGCCTATTCGTTCAAGTAATAAAAGTACTTGGTGTCGCTCATGCACTCGGGACTCGATAGCTCGGCATTAAGAGGGACTGGCGCCGTCGTGGAAAATAGAAGCGACGAAGCGAGTCTTCAGTTTACAGTTAACCACAGGGCACAGTATACGTTTAATCCAGCCACATTGCACAGGGCCATCAGCTGTAGATACTAAAAGTTTGGGAAATAGCAAAAATGTGAAAGATATTGAGAACGTAATAAACGTTTACGAGATACTAAGGATAGGGATTCTAGTGATTTGAGTATGAAAAGAAATATTCCACAAAATAGGTCTTAACATGAGCGTGTAGTAAAAATCCTCTTGAAATGTCTAATGTTTACTTCTTAGGTATTCTTTTTGATAATGGTAAATGCATTATGCTGAGAAGACTCCTATTTGAACTGTATAGTTCTTTTAAAAAGTAGGATTCAGTTCAGTCAGAATATGGTCGTTTATCAGAGCCAACATACTTAAATAAGATATCTTGGGAAGATTAAACTAACAACGACTTCGAGATTATTGAATATTAGTTGAATAAGATATCTGTATTGATAGATATTTTTATACTTTTTTGATGCAACGGACTGGTCCTTGGTTATCTTCAAAAATTGAAACACAGAACTTGTCCCCTGAAACCAAGAAAAATTAAAAAAACACAACAAAGGTTGCTCTAACGCGTTTCGACAGCCAAGCTGTCATCTTCAGAGAGAAACTAACATCTAATCTTAAAATGAATCCTTATATACTAAGAATATTCACTTCGTGCGTGATCGGCCGCACCCGAACGCGCATCCAATCATACACGTCGTTGTGTCACAATTTTTTATCTATCAACCTTAACTATTTTTAACAGAGATGAATGGCCTAAAGGTCCAGCGCAACCATTCATAAGGTTGTTTCCAGCCTTATGGATGGCTAAGCTCTCACATGCATTTAACATATAATTTTTATTAACTACTCTTAACAATTTAATATTATTATCTATCCTATGATCTAATTCAAAAGCATGTCGAGCCACACTTGACTTCTCAGTTCTTCCGTACCTCAAATGAGCCAAATGTTCTTTGAGTCGGATTTTAAGAGATCGTCTAGTTTGTCCGACATACTTTTGAGGACAATCCCTACATGAAATTTGGTAAATACCAGACTTATCTGTTTGCTCTACTTTATACTTTAAACTACCCAAAAGCGAATTTAATTTTCCATTAGAAGTATAAATAACCTGAAAACCCTGATTTCGTAAAATTCCACCCAAACCCTGCGTGAGCGAGGGTTCAAATGGAAGTGAGACGAATTTAAAGTTTTTGTTTTCATCAGCACGGAAAGTTGAAGTATTCACCAATTCACATTTAAATTTTTTTCTTATTAATAATTTTATAAATAATATTTGGATCGAATCCATTAACTTCAGCTATATGTTTTATTGTCTTCAACTCCTTTCTGAATCTTTCCCTACTAAGAGCAAGACTCAGAAGGCGATGGGCAAGGCAGTTGAAGCTTGCCATTTTGTGCTGTATGCAATGGTTAGAATCGGAAGTTATATAGCGGAAGGTACTGTCCGCTATATAACTTCGACATGCTTTTGAATTAGATCATAGGATAGATAATAATATAAAATTGTTAAGAGTAGTTAATAAAAATTATATGTTAAATGCATGTGAGAGCTTCATCCATAAGGCTGGAAACAACCTTATGAATGGTTGCGCTGGACCTTTAAGCCATTCATCTCTGTTAAAAATAGGTAAGGTTGATAAGAAATTGTGACACAACGACGTGTATGATTGGATGCGCGTTCGGGTGCGGCCGATCACGCACGAAGTGAATATTATTAGTATATAAGGGTTAATTTTAAGATTAGATGTTAGTTTCTCTCTGAAGATGACAGCTTGGCTGTCGAAACGCGTTAGAGCAACCTTTGTTGTGTTTTTTTAATTTTTCTTGGTTTCAGGGGACAAGTTCTGTGTTTCAATTTTAGATATTTTTATACTGAATGCAACAGAGAAAAGTTTTTTATAATCATTTAATAAAAAATGGACAAAATATACGTTTATATTACGAATATACTTGTCAAAAATCTCTTGATAACGAATTTTTATTCATTACAGAATGTAAATAGAAAGCGTTATTTACCTCATTTAACGAATTTTTTAATTTATAACCTTTACGTAATGTATCCTATCAATTATTTACACTCAATTCCACAATAATTTGTTACGGTTTAAATTTCCGTTAGAGATAGTGCTTGTGGCTAGGCCACCTGTCAGTCTTGGTTTTGGGGAAATCGGCCATATTCTCTCTGGTCGTTCAATTGGGTGTCATCCTTCTCAAGGTGAGGTTACAGAGTTTTCCAAGTGGATCCTGGATGTTTTTCCTGTGAGGAATTTACTGTAACCCATCTTTGGACCGTCTGGGACGATTGGATTTCGTAGTGTTAATGTGTGTGAACTAAAGCCTCAGATGGTTCCGGTTTTTCCGGAATAAGCAGGAAGGTGCTCTTCAAGCACGCGGCAGAGCCGACCAATAACCAAGGTATGAGCATGTGCCCCTCAACCCTAGGTATTTAAAATGTAAATCCTATTTTCTTAATCTTTATAGGCTCTTTTTTTCGGTTGGGATCCTTCTCAGTTTCATTTTGAGATCCTTGTCATCTGTATTTTGAATCCATCTCTGATCTTTCAATCGGGACCTGTGTAGAGACATGAGGAGTTTTAAAGGAGTGGTCATCGTCTCATGGAAACCTCCAAGTCTGGACTTCGAGGACTTCGGTGAAGTGAGTTCTTGTAAATCTACTCAGTAGCCGCACGAAGTACAAGCATCCACGTCGACCTGGGACCCTTCACGACGATCACTTAAGTACCACTTTTTCATATTATTATGTGGGAATTGTCTCATTTTAGTTGGAACCATATATGTGTCAATTATTTGGATTTTAAACTAAATTATAATACGATTTTGATATATTACCTGTAGCCCTTTTTCGTTTGTTTACTTAGTATGTTCTGGTGGGCTTAGGTCCAGCGAGTGTTAATTTTGTGTCTGATTTTCGAATCCTAGTTGCCTTAATTTAGATAGTTTATTAACTTTCTCCAGCTCTTGTTATTGCTAAAACGAAACAGGAACTTAATATTTTGGATTTTATATCGAGTATGTTAAATATCCTTCAAAGGTAAAGTTTACCAACTTTTGTAATAAACTGTACGGAACAAAGTGCGCACCTTCTTTCAAATAAATAGTGTCAATAATTGTTAACTTAATATCGGAATAAGAAATTCTGTAAAAGATAAACTTACCTTGTGTGCGTATATTGTTAATTTTTAAAAGAACGTGCAATACACTGAACATAGTCTGCCTTTGAAATACTTTGTTTTATTGATTCTAAGTATTATTTTCCCGACTGTTTAAATCGTAAGGTTAAAACATAGACGGCAACACTCTCGATAAGGTAGGTCGCAGAGGGAGAGAGAGAGAGAGAGAGAGAGAGAGAGAGAGAGAGAGAGAGAGAAAGAGAGAGAGAGGGAGAGAGGGGCAACGAGAACGGGAACTACGCCATCTAGGAGTAAGTTGTCCAGCTTCCGTTTTGGGTATATTTTGGTGATTTTTCGACGTCTTCGTTAGGTAATTGCGTGATTCAAAATCACCTGGCGCCCCTTTAAGGTATTCTTTAGTCGTCGTGCCGCGCAATTACCAAACTTAATTCTATTTAAGCGGAATCTGAGTTCCGGACTTGTCAATTTTTGGAAAGTTTTCCACTCACTAGATTATCACCTCGGTCCAAACGAGGGGTCCTCACAGGGGTGTACGATTCCCAGCCTGTAATAAGAAGAGGCTCTTGCTCTTTCCCCAACGCTAGCCGGCGATAGTGAAGAAAATTATTTTATAGCTTGATAGCGGCACTTGGAAGAATTTCTAGAAAATTATAAAAACTAAGACACGACTTCTTCACTGGGGAAAAACTCCGTAACAAATTCATGTCTTGACAGGTTCGGATACGTTAAATTTTTGGCAAGACAATCATTGTTGTTTGATACCAAGTATTGTAAACACTGTTACTTATCTCTGTTCTTAATTTTAAAGTTACGATGGATAAGAAACAAAAAAGGTGTTGCTTAATTGTCGCAAAAAACCGAAAAATCTTTGTTAAAACGAATCGTAATCCAACCTAATCTCTAAATAAGAAATCTAATTGTAACAAATTACTTGATACAACTAATATATTATAATTCCCTTCAGTTTTGTTATATTGAGGTTTGACTGCATTAGTGTGGTAATGTAAGATCTCCATTCGTAACCTTTATATCCGTAATTATTACAATTTTTTTGTAATTTGTTTATTGGTTAGCTATTAAGCTATTTATTACATTATCAAATTTTTATTGAAATTATTTAAAGGGGCTGGTATGTTACGATTTCTTTGTGAATTCTATACCTGCTAAGTTATTGTCGGGCTTCTTACTTCTAGATTTTGGCCCTATGACATTAATGGATTTTGTTTGTAAGTGATCACAATAAAAACCAGTAAGTGACTTTAACAGAGAGTAATCAATAGACTGTGAGCTTTAAACAGTTTAATAATAATAATAATAATAACAAACTACATAAACTAGTTACAATTACGCAAGTCAAATTAGACTCAAAAAGGGGCGATTGGTGAAATAATTCGAAAAAAGATGGAAGTCGTTTTAATACCTATATTTGATGCCAAATATGAGTAATCTGAGTTCGCACGGTCTGAGGAAATAGACTTAACTGTTAAGCCCAAAAACCCGCGAAATGTTTGCACTTTCTTTTCCATTTTTTAGTGATGATTCCTAAATGACCCTTTTTACGGAAAAAAAGTTATTATTAGAAGAATTCTAGAGCATTAAATTATGATTGGAATGAGTACCTGAAACTTGAATGCAGTGGTATAACTGTAACTGATCACCAAAAAGGGGCACTTTTTTTTGCCCCTTGGCCCCTGACTATTCAGGCGTGCGAAACCTTGAAACTGCTAAAGCTTAAAGAATATAAGTTGTAGAGCATTAAATTTTGCATCCATGGGGTACGCAAATATTTAAATTCAGATAATTTTACGTAAACATATTAGCGAGCATAAATCCCAAACGAACCTAATTAGATACTTTCTAGTTCGCATTCCGTACATGTTTGACACATGTATAAATTACCTTCATTGTAAATCACATTTAAATACAATTTAATTGTACTATCAAATTAAAAACTACTTATAAACTTAATAACATTCTTGTTATTCCTTGCAAACGTCAAAGAACAGAAGACATTTGTGAATTAGGAGAAGTGTATTAATTTTTGGATAAAGTGCAATACCATAAACTGCTGAAAATATTAGAACAAGTGGGGATCGACGACCGAAAATTAAGAATCGCCTCATATCTATATTAGAACTAAACCGCTTTTATAAATGTGAATGAAGACCAATCTGGGGCAATAAAGACATTGCGGGGAGTAAGACAGGGATGTGCTTTATCGCCTTTATTATTTTATATCTATTCTGAGTATGTATTTAAAGAAGCCCTCGAAACCATTAATGCAGGAATATTGGTAAATGGAGGACGTCTAAATAATTTAAGATATGTGGATGATACAGTCATTATCTCAGACAATCTAGAAGACTTACGAGAAATCATGACAAGGGTGAAGGGAGGTTATTCAAAAGTATGGGCTTGATATCAATCCAAACAAAACCAAATAATGATGATTAGCAAAAACAATATACCTCAAGAACATCTGATGGTTTCCAATAGTGAGCGCATTAATCGAGTCAGCAAATATACATATCTGTGATCTTTACTATATGACCAATGGGATCTCTCTCAAGAAATAAAATGTCGCATTGAAAAGGCAAGGGCCGTGTTCATTAAAATGGCAGCACTTTTTAAATGTCTTACTTTATGGTGCAGAAGCCTGTACAATAACTAAAGC
Organism: Dastarcus helophoroides; assembly: GCA_028583605.1. Taxonomy (NCBI): domain Eukaryota; kingdom Metazoa; phylum Arthropoda; class Insecta; order Coleoptera; family Bothrideridae; genus Dastarcus; species Dastarcus helophoroides. Next base: position 5,811,925 of record CM053326.1, read on the forward strand.
CACCACGAAAATATTAGATGCGTTCGAAATATGGCTAACTAGCTATCATAAAAATACAAAAGTTAGCATAGCTGGGACACATAGTGAGAAAAGAAAGGAGACATAGTTTATTACAGCAAATCAAGAAGACTATAATAAGGAGGGAAAACTTACATGGAAGGGGTAGGCCCAAAAACGTGGTGCAATGATGAAGTGGTGGGATTGAAAATTGTGCAAAGCTACAATTCAGCGTCTCTGCGAATATCCTTGCTAGTGGATTTTTTTGCTTGTGGCCAACCTGTTAATGGTTTTGTTCTCATTCTTGATCTGTCAACTTTGGAGGTTATTTGGGTTCAAAAAGACTATAAATTTGCTTTATTTTTGAGATTTGTATCTCGTAAAAGCGATAATAAAAAAGAAACGATCCACAGCATTACTTTATATAGCAGCAGTTGTTTATTGTCATATTTAAAGATGGTGAGAGGTTAAACTTTGATGATGGGCAAGACCTTGATTCAAGATTGCCTTGATTATTGGAACAAAGAACTTTAAATCTAATGAATCAGGAATTTTAAGAAAACTATCGGCAATAGCGACGGTTTTTAAGAATATGTTGTAAGCTTATTTCAATTTAATTGAAGGCTGAAGAAGATTTCCTAAAATTACATGGAGTTTTCAACAGGTGAAAAATTAGTAACAGCTCCAAGATTTCTAGTGGCAGAAGTTTAATACATCTTTTTTATGTTGGTGGGTAAACTATTTTTTATTCATACATGTGCATGCAGAGCTATTTATGAAGTAGGAATGAATAGCAATTGACGGCACTTATGAAGTATTTTGTTACTAGCTCATAATTTTATTGTGATTTGCATTATCCATATGTTCTTTTAATTTAATTACCATATTTTGGTGCCTGAGTCGAAGTAAAACTTAGTATTTGTTAGAAAATAAATGAAATAAAGAAACAAGCTTGCTCTGACCAAATAATGAGACTACTTTCAGTAGACCTGCAGATGAGGGAACAAATGATGTCATTATTCTTAGCATTCTACATGATCGGTGAAACATTTTTCACACCAATGTACCTATTATGAAACAATCAGAAAGTTTTATAATTAAGTTAAACTGCTGAATGGACAGAGGTTGGTGATAATATAATAAACTTGTTATAATTGCTAAAAATACATCTGCGAAATTTTTTGTTAAGAAAATAAAATACTGTTTTTTAAATAAAAAATAAATTTTTATTTTTCCAAAAGTTTTGAATTTATATGCATAATAATATTGTTACGGTTTAAATTTTCAGTTAGAAATAGTGCTTGTGGCTAGTCCACCAAACATACATTGGTTGGTTTTGTAAGTGCTGGCATATCTTCTGTCACTTGGTGTGGGGGAAATCGGCCATCTTTTCTCTTGTCGTTCACTTGGGTGCATATATGTAATACTTCTATATGGCCAGTTCCTCGTTTCTTATGGGAAAGACTTCTCTTTCTCGCTGACCTTCACACGAATTAATGAGTCGCAATGCGCAGGTGCTACAAATCATCTGTGCATGGCCAAAGTCAGCTGTGCACGGCCAAACATAAACACCCGTTTAACTCTCGCGTAGCCGATTGGTTCATTTTGTTCAATTCATGCGCAATACTCGCCATTTATTCATGTTCCATCTTTATCGAATTTGGTTGGAACAAACTCGTGAAGAGAATAGGGAGCTGGCCATATAGAAGCATTACATATATGCTTGGGTGTCATCCTTCTCAAGGTGAGGTTACAGGGTTTTCCAAGTGGATCTTGGGTGTTTTTCCTGTGAGGGATTTACTGTAACCCATCTTTGGACCGTCTCGGGGCGATTGTATTTCATGGTGTTACTGAGTTAGGACGAAAGCCTTAGATGGTTCCGGTTTTTCGGGAATAAGCAGGAAGGTGCTTCCCAAGTACGCGGCAGAGCCGACTAATAACCAAGGCTCTTTTTCGGTTGGGATCCTTGTCGGATTTATTTTTAAATCCTTGTCATCGGAAACTTTGGAGCCATCTCTGATCTGTCAATCAGGACCTGTAACGAGACACGAGGAGGTCCAAAGGAGTGATCATTGTCTCGTGGAAACATCCAAGGCTTCGAGGACTTCGGTGAAGGGAGTTCGTGTAAATCGATTCAGTAGCTGCACGAAATACCAGCATCCACTTCGACCTGGGACCCTTCACGACGATCACTTAAGTACCCCCTCTTTATATTCTTATTTGAAGATTGTCCCAACCATAGATGTGTCAATTATTTGGATTGTAACCTAAAGTATAATACGGTTTGAAATTTTACCTACAGCCCCCTTTTTGTTTGCTTACGTAGCTTGTACTGGTGGGCTTAGGTCCAGCCAGTGTTGATTTTGTGTGTCTGATTTGCGAATTGTAGTTGTTCATTAATTTTTCCCCTGCTCATTGTTATTTCTAAAACGAGACAGGAACTGGATGTTTATGTCCATGAATAGAGTATTTTAAATATATATTAAAGGTAACGTTTACCAACTTTTGTAAACAGCTGTACGGAACAAAGTGCGCACTTTCTTTCCAATAAATCGTGTCAGTAATTTAAGATCAAAATAAGAAAGTTTGGGAAAGATACACGTACCTTGAGTGCGTACATTGTCAAGTGTAAAATACCGTGCAGTACATTAGAACTTATTTTGCCTTTGCAATATTTTGTTTTATTATTTCTAAGAATTATTTTCCTGTCTGTCTAATTTGTAAGGTTAAAACATAGACAGCAACACTCTCAACAAGGTAGGTAACAGAGAGAGAGAGAGAGTGGCAACGAGTGGGAACTACGCCATCTAGGAGTGAATTGTCCAGCTTCCGTTTTGAGTATGTTTTGGTGATTTTTCGACGTCTCCTTTAGGTATATTGCGTGATTCAAAATCACCTGGCGGCCCTTTTTGGTATTCTTTAGCCGTCGTGCCGCGCAATTACCAAATTTAATTCGATTTAAGCGGAATCTTGGACTTAGAAATATTTTCACTCCTGAGTTCCGGACTTGTCGATTTTTGGAAAGTTTTCCACCCCCTTGATTATCACATCGGCCCAAACAAGGGGTCCTCACAGGGCTGTACGACTCCCAGCCTGTAACAAGAAGAGGCTCTTGCTCTTTCCCCAACGCTAGCCGTAGCGATAGTGAAGGAAATTATTTCCTAGTTTGATAGTGGCACTTAAAAGAATTTCTAGTAAATTATAAATACTTAGCCACGACTCCTTCACTGGGGAAAAACTCCGTAACAATATTTGTATAATCCTTGAAAGTTCATATTTGCGATATTTGAGAAAAAAAACGGATTTAATAGGACTTCTAAGAGTGTAGACTTTTATATTGATTCGTTACAAGCGAAAGTTTGTAATAAACAAGTATATTATGAACGGCAATTACTCTATTTCAAATAGATTCATCAGGTGTTATGACATCAGGAGTTAGTATAACAAAAAGAAAATATAACTATTAACATATTATGTTGATATTTAAATAATTTTTACACAAACATTGATAGGCGATCTTCATATCTTGGTCTTCAGATTGCATATTATGTTCATTATTAAACATTTAAAGTCCCTAATTTACTTTGAATTTCTCATTTGGCATAACTCGTCTGCAATTAAACTGAAAATCACATGAATGTAATGGTTATTAAGAAACCGGTATCTCTTACCCGCTTAAATATCTAAACAATCGTCATCTATATACTTCAGGGAAACAGCTATTTTACAACACCACCTAGGTGATGTTTGTTTAATTCGATTTATCTAATTATAACTAGCCATAAATTCAATATTCAGAAGGTAAATCAGTGGGCCCTCTTAGAGACATATCACTAGGAAGAGAAAAATGGATTAAAAAATATTAACAAAAACTTCATTTAACTAACTTTTCATTTTCTATTCCTTCGTCTTCTCAAATAGGAGCACTAAATCAAGAGCACTACTAGTGCGGCTTAGAGATTTCTCATACTCTTCCTCCACTCAATCGACTTTTCATATTTCAGTTAAAATATTAAGTTCATAACCCATTTATTTAACTTCTTTACTTCAACACTTAAATTTGCAGTATCAAGAAAATTTGTCAGCGACATTTTGAGGCAGCTGAATGTCTACTTTTTACAAAATTGTATTTTGGACTTTGTTTAACTCGCAATAGCTTTCGTATTCGACAATAAAGAGTGTAGCCAATTCTTTTCTGCTCTGAAAATTAAAATATTAAAATTACCAAAATAAAATATTTCATCAAAATATATTTCTGTATGATGAAAACTCACCTAACTTTTGTTTTGTCTTTAATCCGAATGACATCAAAACATAACCAACAAAGGATCTGTCATACATGTCTGGTTACTTTCGATTGTACATTTGTCACCAGAATGCGCAGTGCTTCATAGCGCAACAGATAGCCACGCCTAACACATATCCACGGAATTTGTCTCTTACTTTTATACAGCGAAGCATATGAAGTTTTCCCTCCTTATTATAGCCTTCTTGCAGCAAATACTACAGGGAAAAACTACCAGGCAAACGAGGTTCAGTCTGCAGAATAATTTCTTAAGGACATGGTTTTCGTTAACAACTAGCCAGGTCTTTAGAGCAGTCGTCAACAAAATTACAATTGCACCAAAAGAAGAAGATCCATTTCTTCCCCAAAACTATCAATTCTTTGCATTTAACCAGTCCTCCTACAGAGAAAGAATATTAAAACATAAACGTTAAATAAATAGACATAACACCCTTGCCTCTTACTCTTATAGTTCGATAAGAGGCTGTTAATGAAATAGTTGTTACAAGGCGCCCGAATTGCGTTCTTCTCAAAATGTTTTTTTTTTAAACCCAACTCGCAGAAGCTTCAAGTACTCAGCAGTTGTAAAAAGAGCATCCTATTTTACGGGCTTTAAGCGGGTACACTATCATCTTCGTATTCTTTTGCCAAAGAAAACTTCAGTTCTTGAGGTACTAGAAGCGAATTCATTTTTAAGAGAATCGAGGCAGTGCAAGTTTTTAAAACAAAGGCACTAATGTAGGTTATACAATATCTACAATTAAATCATTTGTTTCAGTTCTGTGTTTTCATATAATCGGTCCAAGACAAAAACTCTTTGGGTTTTTAACCTTCGCTTACTGCACCAACTAAAGCAAAAGCTTATCAATATTATCTGCAGGAATACCACTAAATTCAAGTATGATATTGTTCAGAGAACAATTCTCTAAACTAGAAATTGGCTCTTTTCCGTCTACATCAGTGGTTACCAAACTTATTTGGCCTACCGCCCACTTTCCAGAAAAAATATTATCTAGCGCCCCTTGAAATAATTTTTTCAAAATTTTTATTACAATTAAGCCGAAAGACATGCATATGTGTTTATGGCTCTATCTCTTTTGTAAAATATAGTATAGAAAGGTATAAATTAGAAGCATTTTAATTTGAAAATATGAAACAATTTATTTAATGCAAAATAGAAAATTAAGCAGAAAAACTTTAATAAATTGAAACTTTAGTGAGAAGGATGAACTTGGTGTGCTGCTATTAATTTAGGAATCCTCGGCTCTATTTTTGTCAGAAGTAATCTTAAATCACCGCGATCGACTATTTGCAATCTATTTCTTTTTTTCGTTAATAGATTTGTTACTGCACTGAACCCTCGTTCCACTAAATAAATTGAAGGAAATGCAATTAGAAACTTTTGAACAACAGCCCAAATTTCAAGATAGACTGAAGGGATCTCTTTTTGCAGCCAGAATTGTTGGTATCCGCTTTTGAATTTAAATTTTAATTCGTCGTTTGAAATTAGTTCCATCAACTCTTCTTGTATCTTTGGCGATTCTTCTGTGTTTGCATTTGAAAAGGGGTCCAAAATCCAATCAGGTATGGTCATTTTCAAAATATCATTAAATCGTTGATTAAAATATGAATGAAGGGCTCCCAAGTGCTCACAATAAGACTATATGTCTTCACCCTTTTTCTCTGCTGCAGATAAATTTGGGAACTGGCTAAATTCTCCTCGTCCAAAGTTTTGTTTGTACAAAAGAAGTTTTCTCAAAAATGCAGAAATAACAGACTTTGTTTTTATTAAATTGAGATCATTGCCCTGAAGCTGAAGATTGCTTTCATTAAATTTTTGAAACAAGTCGGTCAAATAAGCAATATCACTTTTGGCTTGAATCAAATTCGACCGTAAAGCATCATTTTTATCTTGAAAGAACTCCAGTACTGTGTTATACAGCTTATAAAACCTATCTAAACAGGCACCCTTTGACAACCATCGAACTTCTGTATGAAGAAGCAAACGATTATATTCTTCGTCGTTTTGAACACAAAGCTGTTTGAATAATCGGTCATTCAACGATGAGCTTCTGATTGTGTTGATGGCTTTAATTACATGTTGTAATGAATTATGTAGTCGTGTACTTAAATTTTTTGCAACTAAATGTTGGCGATGATTCTCCTTTTGTATCAGTTTGCAAATATTTTGCAAATAATAATTCCTGACAAATTTGTTCCTCCTTTGAGAACCGCACATATGCTAAAAGCAAAGCTTCGTTTCCAGGCAATGTGGATTCATCAAGTTGAATAGAAAACTGAGATGTTTTTAAATGGCTACACAAGGAATCTTCAACATCTTGTGCCATTTCATCAATTCTTCTCTGCACTGTAATATTGCTTAATGAAATTTTCTTGATAATATCAAATACTGGCTTATGTAGCACAGTACGTATTACTTCACTGATAGCCGGCATAATTAGTTCCTCACCAATAGTGTGAGGTTTTCCTGATTTGGCAATCATTAAGGAAATATTGTAGAATGCAAGCAAACCATCAGTATCTTGCTGGACTGAGTTTGAAAAAAGCTTTGCTAATGTTGGCTGTTTGATAAAATTTTCCTTTAACTTTTGAAAATAAGATATGTCATTATCTTTTTTATCATTATGAATTTTATTCAAATGGTCTTTTAGTCTTGAAGGCTTTATAGCCTCGTTGGACAAAACTTTTTGACAAATCAGACACATTGGAAGAGTGTTATTTACAGGTGATTCAATAAACCCGTATTTTAAATATTCAATACTATATTGTCTACATTTTTTCTTTGGTTGAGTCATTATTATCAGATAAAATTTTTAAGATTATATTAATTTATATTTATTTTGTAGATTTTTATGAAAAACCACTAATATAATAAAGAAAATAAACAAACAAACAAACAAACATGACACTACTAATTATACCATGTATGTAATCAGCCAAAATATATAATTCTCACAAATTATTATAGTCGCACTGTTTGTTAGTTTTTTAACAATTTTAACCCGCCGATGGGCGCGCGCGGTCTCTCAGACCGCACTTATATTTATTATTTTATATTTCAATAGTTAGTTTGTCAATAATGCTCATTTTTGGTTTAGCTGAGTTTTATAACATCGCAAATGTAATGGTTGATCAAGTGATTAATTATATGTCCATTTTTGTAAGTTATAGCTATTTGCATTATGTGATACCGCGCGCGCCCACGCATGTTAAATTGTTTTGTCATTATAGTTCCAGATATAAATTGACTATTGCTTGGAAATAAGGCTGTAGGGGATAATTCCAAACTAGTATGGTCCAAATGAAACCTATTTTTGGGCCCAAACCCTTAAATATAATATTACCGGAAATTTAGTTCCGTATTTCGTACAATAATTTGGCCTTTGTATTTGGCTAAATTTTTTGTTTATAGGTTAAAGCAATGCATGATTTGTAATTTAATTTTATTAACAAATATACCAAGATACCATATTTCATCCTAGAACCAAAAAAAGGTAATAAATAACATTATTTATAGATGCGGTCTCTGAGACCGCGCGCGCCCCTTCGTGTTACAAAGTATGGCGCGCCTACTCTAGGGTTAAGACAATCTAGTAAGTTCGAGACATATTAATTGAGTCGTGTGTTCCGAATTATTATGTACTCTAAGACTGTGGTAACTAGTACTACCGAGCGCGTCCAAGCCTTGCGATTGACTAATCACACGTGTATTAGAACGGCAGCGCAGTAGCGTTGGCACTACACTAACAGTAGCAGTTCACCACTGCACATACTTCAATTCAAGTGAAGGAGGATGCGAGAATTGAACTAGTAAGTTTTTTAAAAACGGAAGCGTTATAAGCGAGCGAAATATATAAATAAATTTTTTAAATATTTTTTCTTGTATTTATGATTTTACCGCCACTTTACAGTTATTCATCGCCCCCAGGTGCACCCATGGACCATTACCGCCCCCTTTGAACCCTACAGCGCCCACTAGGGGGCGGTAACGCCCACTTTGGGAATCACTGGTCTACATCATCAATAAACCAGCTTAAGCTAATAATTGAGAAATAAACGTTTCCTATTTTTTTGCCAGCTTGATGTATGTTTTAACCTATGACACCATACCACCTGCATTAGTGTCTTTACCTTTAAAAACTTGTGCTGCCATGATCTCTTCAAACATGGTCAAAATTAAAAAAAAATCAGCCTGTCTACCTTTTTAATACTCTTTCTCGGTGTATGAAATGCGTGAATGCTAAGTCGATGAGTTTAAGACAGCAATGCGTAAACTGATAAAGCGGCGAAAATTTAATTCTACTACTTTTTTGTTCTGGGAATTTTATTAGAAATATAAATATATTATTAAGTTAAATTATTTAACTAGATAATTGCATTTAAATCTAATTTACAATGAAGATAAAGCTAATTTAAATACCAACCCTATAAAGAATGCAAAATGGAAAACATGTAATGACTAATGAAATAAATACCCATTTTGGATTTACTGTGACATGTGTACGTAGAATAACATAGGTAAATATTTTGGCACTCTCTAGATGCACAATTAAATGCTCTACAGTTAGAATAGCAGTTTCAAAGCCACGCACGCATTACTGTAGGTAATACAAATTTCATCCAAGAGGCAAAAAGCGCTCTTTTTTGGCCGTTAGTTGCTGCAATACTATTGCACCAAATTTCAAGTTTCAGGTATTTGTACCAATCAGAATTTAATGCTCTGCAATTTTTATTATAACTATTTTTTCCATAAAAGGAGCTGTTTAAGCTTTATCACTGAAAAATGGTAAAATGTGCAAAATTTTTACGGTTTCTTGAGGATACAAGCTTAGGTTACTCATATAAAGGCATTGAAGCAATTTTTAGCTTTATCCAAATTGTTTTACTAAAAAAATTGGAATTTCATGGTCTAAATTTAAATATGCAGTTTAGATTTGTAGCCCAATATTCGGAATATTCGGAATATACTCAACAAAGCAATTTGAATTTTAACCGGAATAAAAATAAATTATGACGACGGACATCAACAAGAGATTCCAATCGATTTTTCAACAAACTAACAGAATTAGTTAATATTAAAATGAAAAAACATGTTTCCAATCATCGCAAATGGCCATAATAACTTTACTTGATGTCATGAAAACATTAAGTAGCATTTTGTTTCGATCGCCCATTAAATACAAAGATTTAAATCCGCGATATTCACTTTACAAACTGCAACAAACGGATACCAAATAGTTATTTTTTTCTTAAAAATCGTTAGCTATAGACAATTTTTTGAGAGATATTTTTTGTTTTTGAAAAATACGCTATGGTGAAAATAGCGCTGATTGATAACATAGGATGTGGGCGGAGAAAACTATCACCCAGTATGTCGCTTTTGCTAATATTCTAGAAAGAAACAGAAAGAAATCAATAAATAATTTGAATGAATATTGTAACAAACTACTCATGAAAAACTCAACGATTTTTTTTTAAATCAGCCGAATATCTTAAAGCGATTCTCCGTTTGTGTATCTCACTAACTGAAATCATATTTCGTCAAAGAAAATAACTTTTTAAAGGATTTCTGCACGTTAAAGTGACACTTGTCAGACCAACCAAAGCAATCAATAAGCAATCGCGTGCCTTTTTCGCCACTTCCTTTTCTAACAAAAAACCACAGCCCTCTTCATTTTCAATTGAACGCCCAATAAACGATGCTTATTATTTACTGTCATAAGAGAAGAACAATAGTTAACTATTATGTACCTGTGTATATTCAAATTTCAGGCATATAAATATCTGAATAGCGAGGTATCGAAATTCAAAGCAGGCTAAGTCTTCCGACGACTTGTTAACATCATTTCCAGTTGCCTTCGCTTAAGGCGATCTCAAAAAGGCCAAGTAAGCTAGGAAACGATCTGTAAAACTTTCACATAAATCTGAGTATATTTCAAATTTAAATGCCGTCTTACTGTAAAATCAATTACATTCAGACCGAATATTTCTTTAACCCGTCTCATGAATATTGTCCGGATTATAAATTGCCCCATTATATAATTGATAACCCAATTCTCTTTATTAAACTGGATTAAGATTTATATCCTAATCTTTGTATTTTCCAATCAAGTTGTCTCCGAGCTTTCAATTTTTGTTTCCAGTACTTTACAGTTCATCATCGTGATCTTTATAATTTAATTCGACAAAGTTTCTCCAACTTTAAAGAGATAAGTACAAATGCTTGAATGATAATTTAGTAATTTATTTTACGTTTGACGTAGTTGTCACTCGAATGATTAAAATACTTCTAATAAAGAACTAAATTTCAAAAACAAAATTTGTTTTTTTTTGTTTCGAGAACATTTAAAAAAGGCGAAGCATGTCCATAAATATTTTTTACTTCTCATTTAAGTATATATATATATATATATATATATATATATATATATATATATAGTATATATTTAAGTATAGAGAAGAGTTTTATTTCGTTGTAGAATAAGTGACGGATTTATTTACAGCGTAGTCTAATAGTCGGAGGTCCGATATCTCCGATAAGGAAAAAGATATCCATCTTACTTTTCATGCAACATTATTCTTTATTCGTTAGGCGTAACTTCCTGTTTTTTTAAATGAAAACTTTTTTAGGCCCATTAGGCGATTAAAGATAGAGGACAAACTCTTGGTTTCGCATTACCAAAAAACGCTACTTTGAACTACTAGTCGATTGCACTATCACTGCGCCACCGTTCCGACATCCGGATAATCCAGTATTTGGTTAATCTAGCATTGGGCTAATCCTACATCCGCCTAATCTGACATCCGCCTAATCTGACATCCGAACAATTCGGCATTTGGCTAATTCAAAAGATTATTCATTAGAATAGTAGTTTGTACAACAAGAGCGGATGTGATGTCCATATCGCACGAGAACGAAGTTTGAGCACGACGCCGAAGGCGGAGTGCCTCAATCGTTCGAGTGCGATATGGACAATCCGCTCGAGTTGTACAGCGAATTTTTCCCACGACTACGATCTATCAAAGATTAAAATACGATTTAGCAAATTAATAATTTTTCATGTGACATTTGCAGTTTCTAATATATTTTATATAGTGTCCATGTGTCAATAAAACGTCATAAATTTATCGCAATAAAATTCATATTTACTATTTGATTTTTAAGGTAATCATATCTTGAATATAACACTTGCAGCTTCAGAAATGTCCGCTGGGATAAAGTTTACTGATTCTGCACTAAAAGCATTCATTTTAAATACTTTCTTTGGTAAATACCGAAGTCAGTTTGACAGATTCTATGGTATAATTCTGAATCTAAAAATGACATTCGTCTTTATCGCAAATCGACCAATCACGGCGCGACTTTCGTTATATCCGTTCACTAGACTGATATGGTCTATCTATCCTGCTCGTAAGGTATAAAGAAAACAGTGAATATACGGGTGGGAGTGGGACAACATATTTTTTTGAAATATCTTGAAATTTGTTATATCATAGTTTTAAGTTTTCACTTTTGTCGGCAGTGCCCATAACTGCCCAATTCTTTTTTCAATTGCAATTTATTTATTTTAGATATTTTTTGACTTATATTCATCATTTAAATAGCGGTTTTATCAGCTCTGTCTCTTCCTCTACCCAATGATTTCCAGGATATTTTGAATTTTGGTTATTTTATTTTCTTTAAAGTAACTAGTAAAATCACTAGGGCTTTTCAAGACTAGTTAAAGTCATTTTGATTTATAAGATAATAATAACAAAAAGATTATTTTCAAACTTCAAAAATAATTTGAGAGCAAATTTATTATTATTTAGTTTCTTAGCCTCCAATTCTTAAGATAGTGGTAAGTGTTTTTTTGTGTTGAGTCAAATATTACCCAAAATCTGGATTTGTGACTAGCTACTGGCAAAAATATTTCAGTAAAAATAAATGAAATTGCATTGACTTTTTTAATCTTTCTTGAAAGCTAAACTTAATTAATATATACTTTTGATGGTCTATTAGAAAATCTCGATTTTGTGAATTTTTTTTTCTGGTATAGTTTGATTGCAATTGAAAACGCGGTCGTTGCTCGTCAAAAAAATCTGTCAAATTTTCGTTGAAACTCCTAATTTAATAGCAGTAGACAGAACAATTTTAGTATATATTACTATGGGCGAAGTTCATGGTAATTGAAGAGCAAGGCAATAGCCAAGCTTAGTCATCCATAAGGCAGGAGACATCCCTATGATTTTTTTAAAGTAGGGGATAATCCGTTAACGACATCTGGAAAGATACCCCGATAGTGTCGGAAAACCGCTCAAACTACGGGTACCGACTAAAAACCCCTACTTTTTCAGGCCAGGCCCTTGGCCACTACTTTAAGCTGTTTTGCCTGAAACATAAGAAACCAACAAAACAAAAATTTCCGAAATGGAAGTCGTAGCCTGGATGACCATCCTTAGTCTCCTAATCCTGGTTGGGATGTTTGGATCGTCATCCACTGCCTGTCGAACTAGCTCGTTCAGATGCGTTTCCGCTCTTACCATAGCCCTGGAATTAGTTTCCCTAAAAAATTCTCCTACCAGAAGTAGTTCAGCTTCTCTATGGAGTTGATTGTTTCTCACAAACCATGGAGCGTCCATGGCTTGTCTTAAAAAGATGTTCTGGAACACCTGGAGTTTCTTCATTTGATTATCCGTCGCCTGTTACCAAGCTACAGATGCGTAGGTCATCACTGGTCTTATGATTGGTTTGTATAGTAACAATTTAATTTCAATGGACAGGTTACTATTTCTACCAATCATAGCTTGCAGCAGTCCCTTCAGCATTTGTGCTTTGGACACTGCATAATCGATGTGTGCCTGAAATGTAAGTATTTTATCCAGAATTACATTTAGATACTTTGCCTGAAGTCCCCCGTCGACGTTTTGAGCATGAATATTAACATGTCCATATGGTTGGAGTCTTCTTCGGGTGAAGAGGACTGCTTGGGTCTTGTCTGCGTTGACTTCTCCATTGACCGAAGTAATCTAGTAAACTATCTGTTGCCTCCTGAAATCGTCTGGTGACCAACTCTAGACTAAAAAAATACGCTACCAAAGCTGTGTCGTCTGCATAAGTAGCCAATAAGGTGTGGTCGATTGTTGGATTGGTTCTCGGGATGCCCACTCTAATCAGAGAATACAGCAGAGGTGACATGGCTGAACCTTGAGGCACCCCTTACTGTAACCTAAACTGGTTTGATAGTTCCTGTCCCACCTTTGCCCTGAATGAGCGCTGGTCCAAAAACGAGCTTACCATTTGAACCATTGTTAGAGGTATTCCAAACTGGTGCATCTTGTAGACTAGTCCTGGGTGCCAAACTGTGTCAAATGCCTTTAAGATATTAACGAAAACAGCTCCAACTACCTGGTTCCAGTTCATGTGTTGAGTGATTGTTTCAACCACCCTCAGCAGCTGGTCTGAGGTAGAGTGCTTAGGTTGGAACCCAAATTGCTCTTTAGAAATGATGTCGCGATCGCTGATGATATTCTGCAGACGCTTCCTCAAAAACCTTTCCGCCACCTTACCCAAATTGGATAAGAGGCTGATAGTCCTGTAATTTTGGGAAAATTTCTCATCCTTACCTGACTTAGAAATGAAAAGAACGTTTGCAGTCTTCCATCTTCTAGGAAAATACCGGTACTTAAATATGGAATTGACTATTGCTTCAAAGTATTTGACAGCTTGTTCCGGGAGAGACTTCAGAGCTTGGTTTGGAATTCCGTCTGGACCTGGAGCTTTTTTGACATATAGCTTGCGCAGAAAGCTTTGCATTTCCTCCTCGTTAGTCGGTTGGATGATGTAGTCTTCTTCTGGCATTTTCTTCTGAAGGACCTGAACCTCTCTTTCCACCTTCTCTACGAAGTCTAAGTCCACTTCTTTAAGTGTGGTCTGACAGTGTCGTTCAAAGGTCTCAGCAAAAGCTGCGGCCTTATTCTGATCTGAGTAAGCCATTACTTGAGGTCCGTGTATCGGTGGGATAGGTTTTCTATTTCCTCTTAGAGCTTTGGCTGTGCGCCAGAGATCTGATGGAGTTTTGAGGCTGCAACTTTTGTGCTTTCGGAGCTCATACCTGAGCTCATGGATAAGCCTGTTGACTTTCGCCTTATCTGCTTGCAGATTGGTCCGTCTTGCTCTCTTGCCTGGCACGATTTTTACTTCTAATCAGCTTCGTCAAGCGATTTGGCAGTGGTTCCCTTCCTTCTAAACGCCGGAAAGTTTTGGTAGCTGCCATAATTGAATCTGTTATAGTGATTTCCAGTCTGCTGCGTTGATGTCATCGTTTGTGTTGATCTCTCCAGGCTTTTCCAAGTTTGCTGCTAGATATTCCCGGAACTGTTTGTTTTCTTGCAGGTCTCTGGAGGCTTGGGTCCACGATCATCTTCGATGGTCATCATCACTGGGTTGTGGCCCGAGCTGAGCTCACTAACTGATGTTAACTCAGCAGTGTATCGAACGTCCTTCATCAGTGCAACGTCCAGGACATCTGGTATTCCTGTGGCGAGATGATGATGGGTTGGTTCTTCTGGAGCCATTACATCGATTTCGTTCTGTGTTGTAAACCTTTTAAGTGTCCTGTCGTTTTTGTTGTTGGCTCTGCTGCCCCACTCGACATTTTTGGCATTAAGGTCTCCGGCTACAATAACATTGTTGTTGTTTTCTTCAAAGATGCCTACCAAATCTGCCTCTGTGAGGGCATTGGTTCTGGAGTAACAAAACACCAGCGTCAGAAGTCCCTACGCCATTTAAATTGTTACTCTAATTTCTTTCAGCTTTTCCAACTCTGGAGTGCCTGCAGCAAAATGAGTTAGTTTTCAACTTACATAGATAGCCGTACCTCCTCCTGGACCAGTTGATCTCTCTCTCTGAGGTGAAGAACATATCCTCGGATATTAGGATCCTTAGATCTGAACGTCATCTTGGTTTCATTCAGCATCAGTACGTCCAGGTCGTTTTCTCTTGCGAAAACTTCGAGTTCGTTCCGGTTGATTTGGAGTCTATTGCAGTTCCAGAAAACAGCCCTGATGTGCTGGCGACGAGCAGGGTTTCCCTTATTTGCTCTTATTTCTTGGCATCTCTCCATTAGTGTTTTAGAGAGATTATCTTGGGAAGCATCATCATGATGTTACGATGGCCTCTTGGCTGTTTCCGGCTTCAGAGATGGCCCTCATCAAGTCCAATACGACTTGATTTGTCGTCTCCAAGGTCTTCTTTGGGACCTTTCTTGCGCCACCTTCAACTATTGAGGCATAAGTGTTTCCACTTACCTTTGTGTTGGAGGTTCTGACCGGTTTCGATCTAGCCTTTGGAGGATCAACTGTTGCCTTTGTTGTCGGTTTGGCTTGGCTTTTGAAGTTGGGACAACCTTATGAATGGTTGCGCTGGGCCTTTAAGCCACTCATCTCTGTTAAAAATAGTTAAGGTTGATAGATAAGGAATTGTGACACTACGACCTGTAAGTTTAGATGCACATGCGAGTTCGGATGCTGTCAATCATGCACGAATGTAAATATCCTCTGTATATAGGGGTTACTGTTGGGATTAGGTGTTAGTATCTCTCTGCAGATGAGAGCTTGGCTATCGAAACGCGTTAGGGCAACCCCTGTTGTGATGTTTTCTTGGTTTCAGTAGACAATACTTGTATTTTAATTTTCCTGGCAATATTATCACCAGCGATATTTAATATAATCGTAATTAAGTTTGTAATCGACAATTTTACGTTATTTGTAAATTTCAACTATTTTCGGAAAATTTTAATTTTAAAAGTTAATGGTAAGTTAAAATTGCGAATTTAAACTGAACATTCCTAGATTAAAATAAAGTGTTTAAAAAAAAAATCAGAATTTTAAAAAAAAAAATATTTTTTTTTTCTTAAATTCAAATTGTGAGCTTTGAAACTAAAAATTTCCAGAACGTAATTTTTATTTCTCATTCTTTTCGACCTTTTCTGTACATTTTAATTTTTCATTTAAATTTTAAGTGAAAGGTCGAATACAAACAATAAAGTTAAAAAATTTTGAGAAAAGCCAGAATTTTCAAAAAAGTATTCTTGTGTTATTTAGAATATTGTTTACTTTCCGGCTAAATTTTCGTTTACTCGATAATTTTATTTCTTCTGGTAATTTCTGTTTTTAAAATAGAAATAGAATAGAGACTTGGTTAAAATCTTGAATTTAAAATACAAATTTCCAGTTAAGGTCAACTTTCTCAAATAAAAATATAAATGTCAAGAAAAAAAATTAATCTTCAAAGTTCCAATTTGATTTCAGAATTTTATTACCCTATTATGAATCTAGAAATTTTTTTATCGAAATTTTCACTTTTATCTGAAATTTTCGACTTTGAAACATAAATCTCGAAAAAATAATGTCTTATTTCCACTTTTATTCAAAAGTTGGAATGGAAATTGTAAACACACACATTTTATTAAATATATTAAACAAAATAGGGAGATAGTATGTATGTTCAATTTATTAATTTGCAATCAAATTATAGAAAGAAAGCAAAAAAAATCAAAATTTTGAAATTTTTTTAAAAAGTCTTCATTAGTTGAGATTACCAAAGGAAGATAAAGTCAAAATTTTATTGCAAGTCAAAGTCGAAATTTTGAGGAAATCAAGTTTAGATTTCTAAATACTTTTTAACAACAAATCAAAAATTTCAAAAACTAAATCTTGACAAAAGTAAAATAAACAACAAAATGATAAACAGTAATTTTGGATTAAAACTGGAATTTTTGACCTAAAAATTTAGATTTCCAGAAAAACTATTAAAGTTTTAAATTTGAGATTAATTTTCTTCTGTAATTTGTAATGATTTCTGCTGTTAACGTTTATTTTTAGTGAACATACGAACCTGATTTTGGGAATTTTGCCGAAGCGAAAATGCGAAAAATAGATTTTTTTTTTAACCACTATTTTTTTAATAATCTAGTCCAACGCCACGCTTCATTAAGAGATAAATTTTATTTATAGAAAATAAAGCTTTTATAACAAAAAAAAAATATTTACGTCTAATTAAAGTAACAGCATTTGAAACACGTGACAGAATATTTATGTTTCTGCTCATTATGTTATTCCCATTGTTGCAGTAATATTTCAATTTAATGTGTTCCTTTCTCTTTATTTTTAATCAATTACCACCTTAGCAACAGAGCTTTCCTTATTTAAACTCATTTTTTCCTGCCAAGTTAAATTAAGTCGAGACGCTTTCACCTTATATCCACATAACTGTGAATTTCTTCCAGCTAAATTAAATTCTCCTTAAGATGATGTCTGTTTGTTTGTCTTATTTAAATAGCTGGAAGTAAGCTCGCAGGTAGATATATACTCTTGACATTCAAAATTAACCGTATAACGGTAATTTCATTAACTTTGACGTTAGCCCTCTCTGAGATATTAAATTACGAAACAACACAAATTTAAACTAATTATGAAGACAAAGTTGACATTCACGCAGAGTTTAATGAGTTCTGGACCAGAATTAATAAAGTTTTCAAATTTCATAAGCTCGGGAGGGAAAACGACAAAATTTAAATAATATACCAGTATGAAATTGATATCACTTCAAGGATGCACCATACCACTCTATAATACTGCCCAGGGTTGTTGATATTTGGTTGTCGGGAGAAACTGAAGGAGGATGGATAATGTAGATTTTCACTTTCATTGACACTTGGGGCGTATATTAGTTCCGGTCTGAAATAAACCGAAACGAAAAGGGATGCTTTTGAAATCGATAATGAAGCAATTCACTTCTAATTGTTTACCCTTTTCTATGTTTACGTTTATCTACTGGTCTGGAAAATAATAGCTGACATTTATCTGAAGATCAGAATTAAGAGAAATAGAGTAATGAAGATATTTTTCAGCTAATGATTTGACGGAAAAATTTTCTGATATAAAGTTCGCAAAAATATAACATTTTATTTGCAAGCAGGTTATATTAGGTTGTATTATAATTATTTGACTTTTTTTATACGTAGGTGGCAAAATACCCAAGAAGGAGAAGTAAAGAGTGTTTGTTTTTACACATTAGGTAAGGTAGTATACCATTCGAAAATCTAAAATTGTGGTTATTCTCCATTAATTGACATGCAGGGCGAGTCAGAAAGAATGAGCCAACACCAAACTAGAGTTTATTAATTGTATTTAAATGTTTCGGGTCCACCATGAAAAAATTAACTGGAGATACTACATACCAAAATACTGGTGAGTTTAACGGGCTTTATTACTAATGTCGCTGGTTTACGAGATACAGAGAGCTAAAAGTTTAAACTTTTTTCTGAAATTTCTCAATAATTCAGAAAGTTTTGATGCTATAAATTTAAAAATTAAAAGTTTCATGTTTATTTGGTGTGAGAATTAAGCATTTTAAAGTTATTTTGAATTATTTCGGAGTTGGCGCTAATTTAATCGTATTATTTATGTAAATCAAAACATATTTTTTTTATCTATTGACTTACGCTTATAACAGGTGAAAAACAGAAGAGAACAATTAATTCTGCAAAGGAAAGGTACTCCTGTTAAAGCAAACTAAATCTGTCGATTTTTAAGTTATTTGCATTTAAAAGTTTCAGTGTATTTTTTTTATAATTTTCTATGGCGTAGATAATATTATATTTTTCAAATTTGAAAAATTTTTTTATTAGGAAGAATTAGATTTTTTTCAGGAGTTGCGGCGAATATTCCAAGTGGCCGCAAATACATTTAAAAATAGCGAGCAAATTTTATTTTTATTATTTAAAAAAGTGTAATTTAAAATTTATTGAGGTAGCGGGTAGACACTTCCAGCATTGGATTTGAAGTTTGTCATTGTCAAAATTATCCACAATTGTTATTGTTATTTACTGTTTCTTTGATTGCTGATTTGTATCTTTGCCTATTTTAAGAAAAAAATATCATAAAAAATTAATTACATTTAACCTTTTAAATCCAAATAACTTAAAAACTTAGTCTCTGTTAAAAATCCATAGATTTAGACGACCTAAGCAACGGTATGCTTTTGTAGAGTTGGTCATTGTTTCATGTTCTTCACTTGTTTTAAGCATAACTCAACAGGTGAAAAAATGTCTTAATATACCTTAATAATAATGTGAAACAAGCGTCCTGCAGGGTCAAGGTCAAAATAAGTCCAAATTTTGTAATTCATAAACCAAAAAACATAACACTTCTAAATTTTAAATTAATAGCATCAGAACTTTCTCAACTATTGAGAGAATTCTCAATTAAATTTAAACTGTATATTGGTATAAGGCTTCTTGAGCTCAGTCATAATATTTTGTTGTTTAGTATTTCCAGTTTAGTTTTGGCCCATTCTGCCTGACTCACTCTGTATTTTCGTATATACAGGGTGTTTTAAGTCACAATGGCATTAATTTTAAGGGAAGAGGGAGAAATATTAAGAGGTAGTAGTCTGGAGCTTTCAGTCATCTGAAGTATTACCATCCCACGTGTCACTAGGAGGCTGTGAAATGATGCTTCTATCATGTTTCCGTTTTTGACACATGAATTGGTTCTTTTATTCTTCTTTCCTCATCCTATTCTTGCCCTTAATTTCTTACTACATCTTCTCTAATTTTTCGGTAATTGCTGCAAACATAAGTGATGGACCTTCTTCGTGCAAAAAATTCCGAACGTGAACTACCCTCCCGTTAGGATGTCTGGGTGGAGGGACCGCGAGGGAGTCCAAAATTGACTGAAAATGCTAATGTGCCACGAAACAAGTTTTTTTCAAATAAATCATTTAACATTCAGTCCTGTAACATTCGAGGGCTAAACTTAAATCTAAACTCGGTACTATCAACACCTTCTAGATGAAAGACCTTATGTGCTGTCTCTGACAAAAAACCAAGTTTCCCCATCCATCAATACGGTCCACTTACTTTGCCTTAATTACGATTTGCATACAAAAGTTTTGACACAAGAGGGGAATTTGTGCTTTTACGTTAAACGACCTCTCTTGCTAGCGAAAAGAAGCACTGAAATCTGCAGTTCATGATGTGATTTAATTAAAAATCTGCTTCAAAAGCGGACTAATATTCATTTGTTTGTTTTATCTGGCTCCAAACGATCCCTCATACAGATAGCTTTTTTCTCATCTCTCCGTAACCTTCGATCAACTACAGACGAATTATTCCAAACACTGAGGTAGTCTTTCTCGGTGACTTTCAACACACACAACATTCCCTGGTTTTTTTCTTAAACTGATAACGCAAGAAGGGTGGCAGAGGCTTTCGCCATTCACTTGCGGACTGTCCCAACTGGTTGAGGAACCCACAAGAATTCTCAATTCTGACCCATCAATCTAATCTACTCGACGTTTTTCTTACAAATTGTCCAAATTTGTATAAGATCACTGTGACATCATCACTTGGAAGTTCCGATCACAAGCTTGTAACAGCCTCCCGCTAGCTTCTTACACCACCTCCTTCTAAGACACAGCTTCGTAGGGTGTGGTACTTTAACTCCGCGAACTGGGAAAAATTAAAAGACTTCTTTGAATCTTTTTCATGGCAAGAAGTCTGCTTTAACTCAGACAATCCTTTGTCAGTCCCCAAATCTATTACAAATAGCATTCTGGTTAGTATGGAATTCTCAATTGCCTTTTCCCAAAAGAAAGCCTGCCTCCAGTAAATCTTGGTTTAGCAAGCAATGTGGCAACAATGTGCTTGGGCTATCTCCTGCAAAAATCGCGCATATCGTCATTGGCGAAGTAATCCTTTGACCATCTTTGTTAATCCACAAAATTCTTGTAAACAGGTTATTGACAAGGCAAAAAGTGATTTCGATCGTAAAATGGGTCACAAACTTATTATCTCTCCGAATGATTTCAGGTCCTTCTTGGGGTTTACAAAATCGATTTGACAACATTTTACATCCTTAAATTTTTTCACATTTACTTCACTTTACTCTTTGACAACAACAATATTGCGACTACTTCCAAAGAAAAGGCTGACCTGCTAGCCTTAATGTTTGCTTAAAATGCCAACCTTGAATTCTCGAAAACGCAGAATCTGCCATTCTTTCGAACGTTGGCATCTCGATGCCTGAAGTTTTTTCAGACAACGCACAGTCAGCAAGATTTTCTTTGAGTTCGATACATCGAAAGCTTTGGCCTGAATGATACCATCGCTATTGTTTCTAAGAAGTGTGCTCCAGAGTTGACTTCTATCCTCAGCATATTGTTCACACTTTCTTACAACAGAGGTGTATTCGCTAATATCTGAAAATCAACTAGTGTGCAGCCTGTCCCTAAAAAGGAAAAAGAAATCTGGCTAAGAACTATCGCCCTACATCTTCGTTGCCCGTTATATCTAAAGTGATGGAAAAGCTTATCAACGTCCAGATTCTCAAATATCTGGAAGAGAATAGAATCATCTCAGATAGGCAATACGGTTTCAGACAACGGTCAACTGGTGATCTATTGACATATGTTACCCATATCGGTAACTTAGCTGTGGATAAAACACAGTGAGGCTAGGATTGTGGCATTGGATATCTCAAAGGCCTTCGACAGAGTCGGGCATCGATCTCTTTTGGCCAAATTAACAGCTTATGTTCTTCCTCCTGGACTCTGTCATTTGACATCCAGTTTTCTCACTAACAGATCTCTTCAGGTCGTAATGACAACCTGGATGAGATGCCATCAATGGATGGCATCTCATCCAAGACGTTTGCGATTATTGCAGGGGTGCCTCAGGGGTCCTGATCTATCTCCTAGTCCGTTTCTGTTACATATAAATGATCTCTTAGCTTTAACTGTCAATCCGGTATACACCTACGCAGATGACAGTAGCTTGGTGACAGATTTTTTTTCCGACAAACCATTATTCGTCGCTGCTTCCAATTGGCTAAGGTAAGTAATTGGGTATGAATCTGGTCAACTTCAACGCCTCAAAAACTCAGGCCTCGGTTTCCTCTAAGAAAACATCTAGAGATAATGGAACAAACATACTCATGGGCGGTAAAATTCTATCGATGGGATTTAATCTGTCTATCGTAAGGGTGAATGCAAGCGCTAACTTCCCTTGAGAAGATTAGATTTTCTTTTTAGATCTAAAAAGTAGTTCACATCTCATTAGCTGCTCACTCTATACAAAGCTCCACTTAAGCCAACACTAGAATACTGTTTTCACGATTGGAGTTCAGCCCCAAAGCACACTTTAGCTCTTTGAATTCAATTTAAAGATGAGCGATTCACCTATTTGATGACTAATTTTCTCGAAACACTAGAGCACAGGCGGATGGTTGTTGACTTATCTCTTTTCTATATTTACATTCATGGCAGATGCTCGCAAGAACTAATAGGATTGATTCCTCCCAGGGGAGAGATTTTTAAGGCATACAAGACAGTATAAAGCAGTAAGTTCCTATGGGGTCCAGCTTGACGCAGTGAGGACTTCTTTTTATGGAACCTCTTTTTTCTATAGAACTTCTTAGCTGTGGAATTCGTTACCAAACTGAATTTTCCCCAAAAAGTACAGCCTATCCTTGTTTACGAAGGCGCTTCATTACCATCTATCATTGTTTCCGCCTCCTACTTGGGGTGCTTTGAAGACATAGTGTGGTTACCCTTTGCTACCACGTGATTAAAACCAAATTTGTCAGGTACAATTACGCTAAAAACAAATATTTTTGGGTTGTCACTGATTCCAAGGCCAATTAAAAAAAATTAGTGACGGCTGCGCAGTTGAAAATTGGCAACTCGGAAAAGTAAACAAACAAACTTTGCCAGGTTATGTTTAAAAGATGAAAATATGAAAAATCATCAAATGGTGCTTGGGGTACCAACTATCGTGAAAAATCGTTGAATTATTTGCTTTTTTTATGTGAATATCGGGAAATAACAAATTACAAAAGAAAGTTAAGCGAAAAAAAAAGTTAAATCTCGATGTAGGTGCAAGTAATAAATTAGATTCACTGTAGTGAGTGCAAGTGTTATAAACTGTTTAATAGTCGAAAACTATTTCCGAGTTTTGTGACTCAATAAAAAAAATATATGATGCTGACGGAAATTTTTTCAACCACGTGTGGTTTACCGAAGACTAAACCATCATTTTATTTGCACAGACCCCACAACTCTCAAATTGCTCGGAAAAGGTGAACTCGAATATTAATGTAAGTACAATTACTGACTGTGGGCTATCGTTTACATATTTTTTATAAACACAAACAGACCTGCTAACAAATGTTAATGTGATTTAAAATTATATAATCCGGTGCATCGCATGGGTGCATGGTTATTTATTTTTTAGAACTAATATTTTAGTTTAAGTAAGTTGTGTTCATTTATTTTTTGAATTTCCGTTTAACTTTTCGTCACATTGATTAATGAACAAAACAAAAATGTAAAACATTTTAAGTGTATGGAAATATACATACTCATGCTCCAAAATAACTAATAAATAAGGGTTTGTTGCTCATTAATTAGCGATGTTTCACTCTGGCTCCTTGGCCTTATAATTGCAGCTGGTGAGTAATGAAAATGCGATAAGCGTCTATTATTTAATGTGGCCAATAGCGTCGGCTTTTGCTGATCATTTGCTTGATTTCAGTCTATTTTAAAAGATCGAATAAAAATTTTTGTTTTCGATTTTCTGTTTTTGCAAAGCCTTCCCAACACGTAGTTAAAATCAATGCCATTATGACTGAAACACCCTTTATACGGTTTGTTATCTAGGCAGCGAAAATGCTTCAATAAGCATGTAGCAAAAATGTTTGCATAATAAGTAGTCTAAGGTCAGCTACAAGTAACTCGATGGAAGTTAAATATTTTCAATACTTGTACGACTGACTACTAGCGGCTTTAAGTTGGAAGTGTCTACAACGACCGTACGATACTGATAAGGCAAAGGAAGGCCGAAACTAGTCTATATTTGTGGTTGTTAAATTACAGAAAATTTAATTGATGATTTATGTATTATCTGTTAGGCATACCAGAAATATATGTATTTGTGCATTGTAAAGTGAAAAAAATATTTAAAAAAATTAATTTTTAAATAGAAAACCCTGTATATTATGAGCCTAAATGAAAGATCTATTTTTTGTTGTTTTCAAAAATATATACATTGATGACATTTAGGTATTATCAATTTTGTGACTGTATTACATCTTTTATTATATTAAAAGAAAACATGTTACTTCTTACGTTAATCTTTTCTAACTTCTATATCTAGATTTATATTTAATAGGTAT
Source organism: Dastarcus helophoroides (assembly GCA_028583605.1). NCBI lineage: Eukaryota > Metazoa > Arthropoda > Insecta > Coleoptera > Bothrideridae > Dastarcus > Dastarcus helophoroides. The sequence continues at coordinate 5,836,445 of CM053326.1, forward strand.
ACTAAGGAATATACGTTTGAGAGATTCAAAATATTGTCCTTTAAACGTAAAACTGAAATAAAAATAAAAAGTTTAAAAGTGTCATTCAAAAAGTTCTGCCCATCTGGTCTTAAGAATGCATATTCATGTAAACTATAGGGGAGAATAGGGGGTATTTTTTTTCCCAATAAAGGTCGATATTAGAGAATAGAACTGTATTATTCTTTTATAAGGTACAAACGATTTATCGCGATGGCTCTTCATTCTCAGCATATATACGGTACTGCTGCGCGATACATTCCTGCTGCGTTTCCTGAGCTTGCCCGTCCTGACGTGGACAAGTTGCCACCACTTGACAACTATACAGGGTGTTTAAGGGGATTCCACCAACATTCATTTTCAGCAATATTTTAAAGCTTATAATATGAAAGCGAACTACACCGATATTTTTTTTATACAGTATTGGGAAGTTTAGAAGAGCCAGGTAGCTTACGATAAGAACATGAAATAACCTCAGGTTTAAGGCAAGTTAAAGGAAAAAAAGAGGCACAAATAAGTGTCAAATGTATTAAATTTAATTGTATTGTCTTATGTGTGTGAGTGTAATGTAATAATCACCCCGGTAGAGCTATGAAATTAATATTGAAAAATTGTTGCTTATAACATTACCACTTTTCTCTGCCAGTTCAGAAATCTAATATTTCTCTGTTCTTTGCACGCATTATTCCTTGAACTATCTAAACCTTCCACCTTCCAGTTTACAGCGGCTAAGGATTAGAACTCAAAACTTTCAAACAATTTATAAAAACAGGCGAGAGACCATCCCTTGATTATTTCATTGAATCAATTAAAGTTATATTCGAAAAAAGTAACTAAGCCGCTTAAGGCATTAAAATATATTTAAAGCAGTGATATTTTTGTCATGCTGGCATTCGCATAAATTAATTTTACACCACAAATTTGGTCAAAACATGTTTATGATGATTATAATATATTTCAGAATTAAATAAAGAGAGGAAAACAAGAGATATCAATAACAACTTTCCTGAAATGGCCCACAGGCATTATTATATGTTCATGAAATTGAGGTGAAAATAAAATGAATTATGTTTCTTGGGATTTACGCAACTGTATTTTAAATGACTGGTCGAATATAACTCTGTGAACTGGCAATTTAAAGTTTATGTAGAGGTTACCTTGGAGCAATATATCAAAAAGATATTATTCAAAAAGTGTAACTTTCTTGAACTGTCAGCGTCGGAAACTTTCACCTACTTAAGTGAGATATATCTCTGTTATTATTCCACTTCTATATATACCAATAAATTTTGTTTGAAGGGCTACTTTACAAAATACCTTATTAAAAATGGCTCACCTACTCACTTTTTCAAACAGTCTAAAAAGTTTGCAAATCCATTTCCCCAGGCACCACAAACTCTCACATAGAGCGTTGCCCTTCATGCATACTTTGGCATTAATTTACAACCGAAATAAACAACATCTGCACCGTCAATACTTTCTATTTTCGATTAAATTTTTTAACTTAGTACCTTACTTATTCAGTAATTACAATGGAAGTTAATTTTAAAGTTATCCTCCTAAGGTGGTATTACTCAATTGCTGCGATGATATTATTGGTTTGTTGTTTTTTATTTGGAATTTCTTTTCATGCAATTGTTTACCACAAAATTGTGTAAATCAATTAATTATCATCTATTACATAACATTAGCGCAATGTCAAAGATGTCAAACATTTTTTCTACAACAATTTAACTCCCTTGAATTAGCATTATTATACCAATCATTTGACACCATTTGAGTTACATCACTAATGGAACACTATAAGGCACAATTTAATCAAATCTAATGTTTTCGAGAGGACAATTATCACAAATATGTAACAATTTCAATAAACTTATTTCTGATAAATATTATTACTTATTCTTAACAATTCCTGATATTAATAACAGACCTACTGCCTCTTGGTTAACAATATTTGTTGACGAATGCCTGTGAGAACTTTCGGGTTCTAAGCTTTTTTCAAGACATATCTTGGTTGGAAACACCACGGTTGTAACCGTTGAAAGCACTTGTACCTTCAGTGTCAGTAGGTTCTCCTTCAAGAATTTTCGAGGCTATTCTTTATTTGTTTTCTATTGAAGTCTCAGTATATATAATTTTCTTTAGTACAATCTGGTCTACAATTTCATTTATTTTATTGCCGAAAGCTATTCTACACTGAAAAAAATTTTTCGTTCATTTTGCATGGCAATTCCTTTACAGTGCAAATTATACGTAAATCTTCCATCAATTGTAAGTTTACATCAATATACGAAATATTACCTTCACTGTGCCTAAAAATTCGCTGAAGTTTTACATTGCAGGCTTAATGTAAAATACAGGTATTCTTATAGTATTTTTACTTAAGGTTAACAAAAACCAACTGCGTTAATAAAGTAAATTAATTTTAATTCTTTAAAAAGTAAATAAAAAACATTTTAATTTAATATAGGATCAGTTCGTCACCTAGTTCATCCCATAAAAAGTGTGAGGATGACTGCTCAGTATTTATATTTTTATAAACAGTTATTCTTCAATAGTTCCCAAGTCATAGTCACATACAAAGTGTTGTTTCATCCTTAGTATGAATCTTGGATGAACTGAAATGTAGAAAAATATCTTTGTAAATACCTAACCTAAAATCATATAAACAAGGGTAACATACATTATTTTTATATAAAATTATGTTCATATATGGCAATAACGAACGACTGGCCGTGAACTATGTTCATGGTAAATATGTTAAATGCTTAGTTGGATGCATTTATTGAGTCAAAACCAGGAAGTACTAAATAATCAGGAAAACCATATCTCTAAAATATAATAAATAATTCTAAAATTAAAAATAAAATATCCCAAATTAAAAAAAAAACGGGCATTACCCAAGTAGCACACAGATATTGCTCCAATATTTGACCAATATGAGGATATATTGTGCCAAGCTAGTTATTCTAGATTGGGCCAATAAAAAATGTGGACATTCGGCAATATTTGCCCAAGATCATCTGCCATTATTGGCCCAACGATTTAGATCTATGTTGGTTCAATAACATATTGATAATATTCTCCCAATATTTTTTCTTTACATTGGACCAAGAAAAAATAAAAAACTTACGCCAATATTGGCATTAATTTGTTGAACAATTAACATGTTTTAATATTTATATATAAACCAAACGTACATTTATTTAAAGACAATGTGCAATAATATCTGTCAGGTTTTATTTTAATCTATTTAAAATTCCGATTTTATATTGTCTTTAAATAAATGTAAATTAAGTTTTTATATCAAAACATATTAATCGTTCTTTCGCAAAATTTAAAACTCAGTTATTGGTTTTGGTAGTCTTCATAAATTCTAATCAATTATCTGAAAGTCATTGCAACGTGGCTTATCAAGGTTGTGAAAAAGAAAATGGTTCAAGAAAAAGAAGTGACTATTTTTTGAAGTTATAAGTAGTTTTTACTTTTTCTATATAAATGTGTTAGATTTATTAACTAATGTAAACAATAAAATAACCATAAATGCACACAAAATGGAAAGTTATCTTTGCATCTTGAATATAAATATATTTTTATGTAAGATTGATAATCTACATAAAACACACTTGGTCCTAATTCAAATAATCCACATTTCATTACACTTATATACTCACCAAACGTGTTCATAAAATTATTAATTATTTTGCTTCAATTTGATATGATATATTTCTTTGAAAATAAGAAAAAACTTAACACCTTATTAAATTTATTATTTTTGAAACAAATACATTTATTACTAGTAATATAGTAATTCATTCATCATCATTTTTCTCAGCTGAAAAAAATCATAATTAAAAATATTATTTGTAAATTTTAGTAAAAAACAAACCTTCTAGTCCTCTCATTTTCCGTCCGCCACCCCTATCTCCTGCAGTAGCTAATGCTGTGCTAATAAACTGGCATATTTCCAAATCCGTAGAATTAAAATTGACTTTAACCGCTTCTAAAAAAACAAATGTATGAGTTCATAAAATGATGTTTTGAAGCAAAAATTTTTAATAGTACCTACGACAGCTTTAAATAAATTTAAGTGGAAGATTTTTTTTTCTTTTTTTCCACGAGACGAATATTGCAGGCTCAGTTCGCGACCCATCAACTTCCTCATTATTAAAAGCACATTCTTCCGCGCAGTTATACCACCAACATGAGAAAGGACGTTTACCTGAAGTGTTATAAACAGGAATTAATGGAGTCCTTGTATTTTTCAAATCATAATACCTTACCAGTTCTTAAAAATCTTCATTAGTTGAATCTCCAATTTTCTCTTCCAATTCATCTACTTATAATTCTGTAGTTAGGGGTAAATCAAATTTGGAAAAACTTGCATGTGAAAATTTATTCTGATTCTGGCTTAAGCTATCTAACTTGATATTTATTTGGGTTATATCGTTTTTCATTTCTAAAATATCATACGGCCAAGACTTTGGTCACCTTCTTTAGCTCCTTCATTATCTCAGTTTGTTCTAAAACACAGTAAAAACACGTAATATATAAAAAAAATAAGGCAGTATTTTTCGTTGTACTAAAATTACCTTCTTTTTAATTATTTACAGAAGAATAAGCTTCCAATGAATCATTAGTCAAGTTGTTATTCATGACGTGACAAGCTAAGCAATGTCGTTTAATATCAACTTAACAAAAATTTTTTAAAATTACCTTTTAATCCATTTGGAGTTAGGATTTGAGAAGATGAAGCAGCATTCTGATGATAAAATATTTTTGGAGAATTTTAAGACGATTGTTTAGCCTTAAATATAGAAGGAGCTGCTAAAGTTTCATCATCGGATGCTTCACTCACTTCTCTTTCATAATTCCCTTCATCATCAAGTTCCTCTTAATCGACATCGTTTTCTGACAAATTCGATGTGTACATTGCCTTTTCAGTGAGCTCACGAGCCTGACTCAGCTCATATACTGTGGCTTTACAAGTGGCAGCCCAGTCATCATATTCAATGTCACATGTTGGTTTCATACAATTATCCTTTATTTTATTAATCTGTTTTAACGGTACTTTCTTGGGCCACAAATACATGTTCTTTTGTGCATTTATTGCCCAAGAAGTGGGCAGATATTCACAAGTATTGTCTTTTTTTAAAATTACTATATCCCAGCTTGACATTAAGTGATAATTTAAGTTAAGCTAAAAATAGTAGATTTTTAAACAAAATAGCTACAACAAAAGAAGTCATTTATTTTTTTGTAAATTAAATATAAGAACATATAAATTTAGTTTCAGGTACCTGAGATTTCTATTATGAAATAAGCCTCTAATCTAAACGCATCCGGTAAAAATTATTGAAATTAATAAACTCGATTGTTTTGTTTAATAAATAAATTTTCACGGGTGCGTACAATCCCCAATATGGCAGAAGGTCAACGATCTTAGCTACTTCAAGATCAAAGGTACTAACGCTTTTTGTCGCTACTGTATGCTTAAGCTAATATCTATTCTGTGATAATACCTATCGTACAAAAACTGTATACTTATTTTTCATTAATTTCGAAATTCAATGGGTATTAAATTTAATGTACTAATTCTAATATGCCTGTACATTGGAGAGGTTGTAAATTTAACTTCATATTAAACTTAACGTATTGCAGGAAACCGCATAAACTTTAGGTTTTTACACGTCATTATAGCTCATTTTCGTTTTGTATAAATGTAATTAAACAAAGTACTTACCATTTATGTGTATACTCGGAACCAACGACAAACACCTCTCACTATTCTCGGCCTCACTACGGGGATGATTAGCAATGCGCAAGCGTTAGATATCGGATGTACACGAAAACATCCGAGTGTATCCGTCAAATGCAGAGGTTGAAAGTGTGGGAAAATTGTCTGGGTTCTTCACGCATCGCAATTCGAATTGACGGTTGCGCCAAACTCACCTGCCCCGTGGACTTTACCCTTTTCTGATGGAGACAGTTTTCGGTTACGGAGAGAATGTTAGAATAGAAAGCTGACAATGTAGACAATGACAGAGTAGTAAATATAAAAATATATGGCTTTATTGCAAAAATTTAGTTTACCACACTATGCGACGCGACGATTCCACAAGTCTACTATTGTTTCAATAACGGTTTTAAGTTACACATGCATAAAATTTAAATACTTGGGCAATAATTACTTATATGTATGTACATTTTTGTTTAGAAATTGAATTATAGGGCTGATTGTGAATTTGTGTAGAAAATATGTTTCAGAAAATAGAAACATCTTACTATAAACACATTGATAATTTAAATTTATTAAATCAGCGAATACGCATCTAAAAAAGAAATTCTAAGTGTAGCGTTACAAATTTATGATAATTGATTGATAGTTTCTTTGGTTTATTTCTCAACCCCCAATAAGTAAATTTAGAACACACTGATGTTTTGTACAATTCATTATCTGCGTAATTAATGATCAAGAGCAATATTATTTATTAAAACTGGTTTTGATGACGTCCAAAATACCGTAAACCTTAGGCCCCTTCCAACAAAATGTTTCCAAAATTACAAATGTGGGCCCTTGTAATTTACGCAGAACCCAGTAATTTTGTCGTCCGTTTCCCGCATTCTCAGCGGTAAATATAATGGTCCTTAGTTAAGAGACAATATTGGGATAACATTATATACGCCAACGTTGAACAAACAATATATCTGAGGTATCCCACTAATATTATAAACCAATGTTAAAGCAATATTGTAATAACAATGTTGGTCCAATAGAGGTAAAACACAATATTGTTAGAAACAAGAAATGCAATGTTGGGTGAATATTACTGGACAATATTTTTTAAAACAGTATTAAGCCAATATTGGGGATACCATGGGAATACAATAATAATGTACCAATATTAAGCCAATATCAAAACAACGTTTCGACAATATAATGTGCTCCTTGGGTACTTATTACCCAATTCAATACTTTAATCAGAATGAGTGTTTTTATGACTTTACGTCCCAAAAAAACTTACAGACAACATTTGAAAGTGAAAACATTAATTTCCTAAGAAAAATGATAAGACAAAATTTTCTTAAATCGAAATTCCGAACTTTGAAGTTTTCGTGGAAATTTAAAATAACATTCATATCCACGGAAGTAAGTGAGACATATTTCTTTTCAACTGAGCTATTTGTTAACGAAATATGTGCTCAGATTACTTACATAGACAAACTCTTTCATTTATTGACTCTTAAAGCAGTTACAGATACGGAAATAGGGAAAACGCCTAAATATTCATAAAGATTATTTATGAACTTTGGTAGTCTTAAAAACAATATCATTTGATTATCCTTTTTTCATTGGCGTCTTACAAATTCGACCTAAATACCGTAATAGTGTTTCATGGTTACTTTCAAAACATTATCCCTATATCAATATGGTTACTGGGCAAATTTATTATAAAAGTCGATAGTCTGATGACATGATGTCTCTACAGTAATTCTCAAAGGGTTCCCTTATTTTTAATTAAAGAGGCATCGAAAGCCATTTTCTATGTAATATGCAAACGAAGTAATTTACACGTACCCCCAATAACGAAAGTTCATTTAAAAATGCTCGTTTAAAAATTTATAAAACAACCGGGCGGCGACATGACGAGCTTATAACAGCTAATTCCGCCAAAATGAACGACAGAATACCTACACGAAACGGATTAAGGCATTACCCTTGAGAGTAACTGAATAGCGTCGTCGTCATCGCCCCTTTCCAGATAATTTACCTTAAACAAAGGAACAAAACATCACATGACCTTTACTCTATACTACCTTTCGGTAAACAACTTACGGCACAACACGTTAATATAACATTGTATCTGCCTAATGTTACTTTCTTTAGTAAATATGCAGAAGAGGAACTTCCACTTAGTTAGATAGGCACAATAGATACTCTTGTTTGTTATTACTGGCAACGTACTTAGCTGAAGTAGGATAATACAATTTAGCTGCACTCAGACAGATGCAAGGGACTAGCTTCTTGCTCTAATATATTTCTGTTGATTTTACAAATTTTAATTTCTTTATAAAAAATGATTTTTTTTTTGAAGAATTTTCAAATTTCAATAAATATTTATATTTTACGCAATTTTAATAATACAATAATGTATCTTCCTGTTATATGTTAATGTACACCTTTAATTATATTAGGGAAATACAATAAAACGCATGGAGGTGACATATGGGAGTCTAGTTTCTTTTCCGGGCTGCACAATACTAATTCTTTATTGCTATCTCCACTTATAGGTTTTTTATAAAACAAATGTGAAATCGAATATCTTAATTATATATTCCAACTGCCAACACTTAATTAATACTTATATTCCCCCTGGGTCGTTCGGAAACCAAAGTGCAACTAGAACTAGCTAAGGACGAAAGTTGATTAGTCATTGGTTGTTGCACGGTAGCATCTAGAGCATTTTGTTCATGTACAGCTCGATCTCTAATAGATACATATTAAGGTGCTAGCACGGAGTTTGTATTACCATCATAGACAATTTGATTCGCATGCCTGGTCCGCACTATAATACAGTCTCGCAATATCACCTTATAGATCCCAAATGAAACAAACCATCATTACCATGATTATTTGCATCATAAACGACTTTACCATCTAAATCAGAACCAACAGGGCTACCTTCTAAATAATGTATTCTTTATGTTTTACACATTTTACCTAAATGATCAATTCTTCCGCATTTATGGCATCTAAATTAGCGATACATACATTCTTCTTGTTTATGTTTTTCTCCGCATCTCGCCTAATTATCATTACAAGCGTCTGAGTTCTGCAGCAACAATTTATTCAGAAGGGGTCGTGCTTCCAATCTGGATATAAATTTGTCACGCAGTACTGTAGATAGCATGTTTCCAAATTTACAATCAACTGCTAGGCTCTTTAGTCGTACGAGATATTCAACCTATGACTCATTCTGCAGTCTCTAAGTAGAATAGAAATTGTATCTTTTCGCCAGACCAATTTCTATTCCTGATAATCACGGTCAAGTGCCTTTATCAGAATAGCGTGGTCGGCAGTTTTCGCCGGGTTCGGGATCACCAAATCATCGGCCAATTCGTGCGATCTAATTGTCAGTCCGTTTAACAAAATTGTCTTTTTTGTGTTGTTCTCGATGATAGCATTACCATCAAATGTGTGTTACATTCCCATAAGAGCATGAGCCATCTTTAAGTACACTGGTCAATACAATTGAAGTTTTGTCATGTCACATGAACTTCTTTTGTTAGCTTACTAAACAGCATGCTTTCTAATAGAATATTTTAAGTAGCAATAGATAACATACTGACTAAGCAGAAAGTACTAAATAACGGTCTCCCTCAGTGGTCAGTTCTTGCACCGATTCTTTTCAATCTATAAATTGCGGATATACTAACAACAGCAGCTCGCAATTTTGCATATGCTGATGACTTAGCTCTTGCAACCCAGAGTTCAGATATGACAACCATAGAAAACAGCTTCTCCAACCAACTTAAAATATTATCTGAATAATTTCTAAAATGGTCTCTTCTTTCAAGCACTGACAAGACTGAGGTATATTGCTTTCATCTTAGCAACAGAATAGGTGTAGGCTACTCTGAACGTAACCTGCAGCGGTACAATCTTACTCGCACCCCAAATACCTGGGAGTTACCTTGGACCGCACGCTATCCTACAGCAGATACCCAACTGGACTAGCGGCAAAGCTGAGAACACGGAATAACATCTTATTCAAATTGGCAGGATCCTCATGGAGAGCAGAAGCTTCTACGCTACGCACTGCAGCACTAAGCTTGCTTCGCAGATGTGAAGCAGCCTTACATAAGTGGGGCATACGTCAGAGTTCCGACTGTGACTGCGGTTCCCCAAACCAAACATTACATCATATAACGTTTGAATGCCCTCAAAGATGATTCTTGGGTACTTATAATGCTTTTCTTGAAGCTACGCCGAAGGCCATCCAATGGCTGCAGCAACTCGATCTGGAGCTATAGCGACTTATTTATTTATATGTTTTAAATCTACTGCTGCCATACGATAAATAAATAAATAACTTCTTTTGTATATTTTAATAGTGTTAGTTGTTGTCATAGACCGTTTTAAGATTTTTATCACCCACGACATTTGTTTGTTAAATGTTTGATAAAATGATGGATCTCCAGAAATATAACATACAAAATGTACATTATGAACTTGTAACCTTTGTTGTTCTATATTATTTAGCTTTTAATTGGCCCCTCTTGATCAAGCAGTAGTAGACAGTCACTACTCTTGAATTTAATTTGCCCTGATAAAGTTTTTCCATTATTTGAATATCCACATGAAATTTTTATCAGTTTTTATCACTTGGAGCCCCTCAGAGTCCCCTAATTCGTAGAAATAAGGTCAAGATATGTGTCTACAAATGAAACTTGATCAACATATTGCAACTGAAAGTTTTATACTTTAATTAGAGTTTTTTAATTAAATATCTTTATATGTCACTCTTATGGTAAACAAAAAAATCTAAAATTAAATTTTTTGAATCATCTTCATGCTAAACTTTTCAAAATATTTAATTTTTCTTTAATCAATGATTCTTTTTTTCTTAATTTAAAGTTCTACTACTACTACTACTACTACTACGTCAGTCAGTGTGGGGAATTTCTCTTTGAAATGTAAAAATCCATTTTTATTAGGAGCCATCCCCTCTAGAAAATTTTTGGTAAGCCTAATTTGACATAAAATGGTGGTAGAAATATATCAAAGAACTTTACAAGTGTAAATGCTTTACAGTATTTTATCTACAAATTAAAGATTTACGTGTAGGACAAACATCTTTTTAATTGTGATATTTTTCGAACCTTGGTGTTCCATTCATATAAAAAGTACCAAAATTTTAATACCAAAAAAGACTTCAAATAAATAATTAATATTATCATGATATTATGTTTTATTTCTGATAAAAGTTTTTAAGATGTATATAATGTATGAACCTAAATAAAAACAAACACTATTTGGAAAGTCTACATTTTCAAAAATAAATTTTACCTTGTCACAAGAAAACTGGGGGTGATGGGAAAAAAATAAGCACGGTTTCATAATGGGTGTAGGTAGTCCAAACACACTTACCTACCAGAGTTCGTGTGTCAAAATCAGTGTTGATCAGTGTTATTACCGTTACACTACCCACTATTTTGGTTTGTTACTTTTGATTTTAGTCTTATGTCGTTTAATTAAAGAAAACTTATTCTTCATGGTAGACCCTTATTGACCGGAAATATTATGTATTTTAATTTATCAAAAAACAAAAATTTTTATTTTTTCCATATCTAATTTTTGATCTCCTATTTTTCATTATTCCTATTCTATGTAAAATAAACCAACCTCTTAATTTGTGAATTGTCATGAAGTGACGTTTTCAATAAATTTAAATATCACGTAGTCGCATTTCAAAAATTGTTTAGAAGATTGTCAACAAACCATAAAAATTTAAATATTTCCAAACTGGGCCGAAGAAATGTTAAATAAATTGAAAAAAACATAAAGAAAACTTGTTGCTCGTCAAGTTCACTACTTGCACTCGCTTCGTCGTACTATTACGTTCTGATGAACATCTTTAATTTTAATTGGGAAATACAATAAATGCCTGGAGGTGATCAATGCAACTCTATATCCTTCTTGAGAAAATTCTCTATCGCTATCCCCACTTACCGGTTTTTTTTTACAAAACAAATGTGAAATTGAATATCTTAATGATACATTTCTCATCCTTTCAGATATTTTTTGCTTGGTATGTTATAAATACTTATTATATTCTTTTATTAACACTTGCAACGTCCGTGACTGATAATTACTTATTGTTGTTAACATTAGAGCATGTTGGTAATGTGAATTATCATGATGGTAACACGAAACCTTAAATTTACCTCCAAAAAAATCTCTCAAGGCACTTGAGGATATTTTCATTTAAAACCTTACGGGAGAAGTACCCATCCTTAAAGTACTCACAGAATCGCAAGAAAAAACAAACTGGAGAATCAAAGGTATGAGCGAAATATTCAGGTTCAATTCCTCAAATACTCACTTAAAGGAATTGTGCAAATTTTTATCTTATCTCATAAACTACAGAGCTTAAATTTAAAATGTTTACTTCCTTTTGGATTCCACCTTAAACTCTAAATACAATCAAAAGTAGTCAACCTTAGAAAAAAACAAAGGCATTCAATTTCATAGACTTGAGAAAAAAGTCTAAATCACAAAAAACGCCCATTAACAAAAACGTTCTTTTAAATATTTTAAAGTCTTAAATACAATTACAAAATAAAATCAAATATTCAACTTAAAGTAAACGTTTTAGGATTGAAATAAAAATTCTGAGAATTTCACATTAAAGATGAGAAGTTAGAGCATGTTGAAAATTTTGGGAATCAACAGCTGGGCAGAAAAACCAACATTTTGAGCCAAAATTTAACTTTGTAGAATCAAACATTTCTTGATAAATGATTTGATAACTGTAAAAATTGTAATTTTGCAAATTGAGAGTACTTGAAAGTTCGGAGCAAAAAAAAGCAACGAAAATTTATAGTTGAAAATTTTGTTGAGTCGTTAAACCCAAAATACTTGGAAAAAAGCAAAAACCTTAGATTGGATGCCATTTTCAACATAATATGTCTCTAAAATTACATGCCCATAAATTGCACAGAAACAGTTATTCCTACTTCATATTTTGTAGTCTTTTAAACCCGACAAATTTGAACAATTATATGTATGTTAACATGCACAGCAACAAATTTAGAAGAGCAAAATGTTATTAAACGAGCGCATCGAGCGAGTAACTTAAAGCTACACGAGTTTGTTTATACTATTTTTTTGAACTATAGTTAGAAATAAATAATTAGAAATATATGAAACCATTACAAAAACAGAAATTTAAAAAAAAAATATTTGTTTATTATTTGGGTAACGTAGTAACCTGACACGGTTTTGTCGTTTTAAATAACAATAGTTGAGAGGTTTCATTTTTGTGTGTCGAATTGAGTTTTAATTATGTATTAATCATTATAACACAGTCTTGCTACTAAAAGAATTTAAAAATTTTAAAAACTGAAATGTACTGGCTGTTCAAGATTGAAATAAGCAAATTACTTAGATATTCCTTGGTAATGGAATCGCATCACTCCTGATATAACCAAAAGGTACTGCCTACTCTCCAGAGGCTTATACGCCACCCACCGTTTTTTTTATGAGAATCCAATATCTTCCTTCTAGTATTTATGGCTTTGACAAATGATAAAAGTTCCTGCTTTGTTTTCATAGAGAGAAAAAACCAAAGCTAAAAAGAAATTTGAAAATGATGTTAGGAAGTTGGATAAAAGGTTGATAATATTGCTTCTCGCAAAATTGATCACAAAGAACATGATCACAAAGATATGTAAGATTAGGAAACTTACTAAAGCAGGAATGAGCAACTTTTTTTACAGCAGGCCAATTACAAGGCTAAAAATTTTGCGCGAGCCACATGCGAGAAAAATATGATTAGATGATTAACACTTATTATTAAGTTTTTATTAACAAAACAAAAATAATAAAAGTTCTATAAAAAATAACCTACTTGAAATATACAATACAAATAAAAAAAAGGCAAATTATTATGGGAAAAAAATATTAAACAAACTCTAATGAGAATTTTGAAGTTGCTTCGTTTTTACAGCAATTCGCACAGAGCTTTCTAGTCATACGTTATTTAGTCTGGATTTGTGGTCCCTTTTGACTATTTTGATTGCGCAAATATAAGTTTAATCATGTAGGTTATTTTGCTAGAATATTTGAATGCCCTTATTGTGAAATTTGATCCTCAAACTGGTGTTGTTTTGTAAATCGATTAATTCGATCTGTACTCATTTGGAGCTGTTTTGTATCGTATATTACATGATTAAGAAAAAATGCCGAAACTACGAGCAATTTCTTTGGATCGAAATGTTTTAAATCTTGAGTTAAATGTATTTATTAAATTTTGACTTTCCAGGCCACTTTTATCTGAAGGAGTTTTTTGTTCTCAAGGATAGAAAATGTTTCGTGTTTTTTGACTACATATGTTTTTTTTCAAATGGTAAGTTTTTTTCATCACATTGTTTAACATTTTCTTTTTCAAAATTTTTATGTAAAGCAGTAGAGCTTAGCCGGGCCGCATAAAAATGTTAGGTGAGTCGCATGAGGCCCACGGGTCGAGTCTTACTCATCCCTGAACTAGAGGGTGACAAATTTTAATTTAGAGTTGTGTGTTGTGCCGCATACATGTATTTCATGTTTATGCTTAAACTTCATTATATTTAGTTATGTGTAACATAGTGCATCAAGTAAATATTATAATTAACTTTAGAGTTTCCAAATCTTCAAAATTAAATATTTTGTCCACTGGCGTTAGCAGCGACTTTGCATTTTCCCATTAAATAATATATAATCGAGAAGTTTTTCTAAACGTATTAATATATCATGCCTATGTGATTAATATTTGAAAAAGAAGAGCGAGGTTCTTGATATTTGCCGTAATGGATTTATTGATTTATAAGCTTCTAATACGAATATTCAGTGCGTTAGGGCTAAGCGAACTTCCTTCAAGATTTATAGGATTTCCAGTCAGATTCTTGTAAACTTAAAGGGTAATATATTCACGTGGAGAATATTTTATGTGTCCATAAAGTTTGCTTTAGGAGCACAAGTGCTACGGCAACGATGGGGTTGATAAATATTTTTGATATGTAACAGACGAAATTTTGTTTAAAACAACGAACTTTTTTATAATCCATCCATATTTCACATAGAGTTTTACATTATTGTAGCAATGTTTAATTAAGAAAATTTAATATCAAGCAACTCTTTATTTATCAATTTGTATTTGTTATTGGGAGTACAAATGGAAAACCGCCGTTTTTTTCTCACGATTTGAGGCTTTATTGTAAAAAATTCGTTACATACTCATTCTTCAAAATAATTTCCATCGTTAGTTACAACTTTTTTCCATCCTTCTGGCAGCTTCTGAATTCCTTGGCGAAAAAACTGTACTTCTTTTGACGCGATCCACGAATCGATCCAATTTTTGGCCTCTTCGTAAGAACGAAAGTGCTGTCCGGCCAGGTCATGCGTCATCAATCGAAACAAGTGGAAATCAGAAGAAGCAATGTCAGGAGAGTACGGCGGGTGGGGTAGAACGTCCCATTCCAAAGTTTCCAGGTATGTTTTCACGACCTTTTAAACATGTGGCCGAGCGTTGTTGCGCAGAAGTATCACCTTGTCCTGCCTTTTCGAGTATTGTGGGCATTTTTCTTTCAGCGCTCGGCTCAAACGTATGAATGGCGTCCGATAGAGGGCTCTTGTAATGGTTTCGCCCGGTTGCAATAGCTTATAGTACACTACGCCGAGCTGGTCCCATCAAATACACAGCATCAGCTTCGAGCCATAAATGTTTGGTTGGTTGTCGAAGTTGATGCATGGCTGGGAAGTGCCCATGATTTTTTCCGCTTTGGGTTCTCATAGTGTATCCACTTTTCATCGCTGGTCACGATGCGATGCAAAAAACCATTTCTTTTTTACCGTTGGAGTTGTTTGCACGTGAAAAGGCGCCGTTCGATGTCCCTAGGCTTCAGTTCGTACGGCACTGGATCATACGGCAGTTTGTACGACACTATACCACTCCCAAGCATTTTAAGCGATGGGAAACGGCTTGTTGAGTCACGCCTAATGAAGTTGCAAGTTCAGCAAAGCTTCCAATTCAGCATCCTCGAACTTTTTAACGGGTCTGGGACGCTCCTTGTCTTCCACGTCATATTCGCCATTTTTAAACTTTTGAAACGATTCCCGACACATTTTTTCACTAATAGAACTCTCATCATAGGTTTCTACATTTTTTTTCGAACCAAATGCAAAAAAGCAACACTTCCCGCAAATGACGCTTGTACGGCTCGAATGTCGCCATTTCCACGTACGAACAAAACAAAGTATAGTAAAAATAGACAAACGAGATGATGAAGAGTTGCTGACAGATGCCTCAGCTTGCTCTATGACGTTTTTGATCGGAATTTTCTAACGATTTTCAATGCTGACGCCACCTCTGGGAAAACGGCTATTTTCTATTTGTACTCCCAATATTACAAAGAAAAAACATACAGCTAAGCGTCTAAGAGAAAAAGCAGCGTCTTCTTTTTTTTGCATTTTTCGTCTACTTCGTCGTGGTTTATTATTAAACAACTAAAATTGTATCCCCGACAACAAACAATCTGTTTTTTCAGAAACATAGAATGTTATTATTTAATACAATTGAGGAGCTAGGTGCAAGAAGGACACTTTTGTAGAAGTGCCCTTTTTTGGTAAATTATTTTAAATGGTTAAAGGAACATTTCTCTACCGGCAAACAATTTCAGTGTTTTAATACTTTGGATACACACGGCACAGCAGTCCAAAATGCCAGTCGCCACAAGTGTCTTTCTTCCATAGAATGTCAGAATTCACTTATGTCTAACCTAGCTTTAATGCTTATCATTATTTATTATTTTAAGAAATTGCTTTAATAGTCAAAAAGGCAAAATGATTTTTGAAAGTGACTCGGATAATAACGGTGGATGTAGCTGGGAAAACACAACAAAAGTGAAAGTTATCTAAATCCAAAAATATTAAAAGAAAATATTTGGGGCGAAAAAGAAAGATGAATACGGAGCAGTGAAAAATGAATAAGAAAAAACGAGCAAGGAATAGAGAGGAAAAGTACATTAATGCCAAAGGTACAATATTTCAATGTGGAAAATTATTATTATTATATTAATTGTTAGGCGTTGTAGTACCCTCAAAAGTTTTTGCTGCAGTTCGCGAGTGTTGTAAAAGTAAATGTTACGAAGTTATACCAAGTAGGCGGCAGCATGAATTATTTCAAAAATGTTGGGACTTGAGAGATAAAAATAAACAAGGTAATTTTCTTCTTGGTTGCATGTCTCCATTGGAATCAAAAACAAAAAGATTTCTTGATCCCAAATGTAATCAAAGAAATAACTGGAAATATGTCCTTAAAATAGATAATTTTCTAAAAGAAGTATGCAAACGCTTTTTTTGGGTATTTTTTATGTTTTATACAAACGGATACGCATAATTCATGCAAAGGCTTTAGAAGGAGGAAATTGCAAACAAAAGAGGCAAACATGCAAGCAGATCTCACAAAATAATTTCTCAAACTTGAGATTTGGTAAAAGATTTCTTGGCTCAGATTCCGCATAAAGAATCTCGTTATAATCGGTCTAAATCTAAAAAGAAGTATTTTGAGAATCCTGCTCTAACCGTAAAAATCCTATTCACAAAATCCAGCGGTATTTTTTTGAAAAATGGACGCGCTCTAGCTATGGAATATTCTACTTTCCACCGATGGTTTCGACAAAACTCCGAATATTCTTTCCGGTGTCCACGATCAGATATTTGTTATTTTTGCAAAGAAAACAAAATAAAGCTTAAGCTAAATCCCAACGACCCGTGCAAAATAAGCCAATTGTTACATGAACAAAAAGTTCAGGCATATAAAGACATTAAAAAAGAAATAATAGAGAACTGCCCAAAAGATAAATCAACTTTAGTTATTAAGTTTGATTACGCACAAAACTTGCCTTTAACAAAACTGATTGTCTCTCAACAATTTTACAAACGACTTTTGTTGCTATACGTATTTAATGTACACTGTCACAATGATGATATCAGTTCATTCTATTATTTTACCAAAAACGAAGCGAAAACAAATTCAAAATCTGTGATTTCATTTGCTAATAACTTTTTGCAGGATTACAAAAAATCCAAATATAAAAAATGTAATTATTTTTTCAGACGCTGCAGGAGAACAAAATAAAAATGTTAATATTGTAACGCAATGTAAATAGATGGAATGGAATTTAGAATAAAATTGTAGAATTTAGTAAATAAAAAAAGTTTCTAGAAGGATCTGATAAGGAGAAAGCGGCCGAGATAACGAAACAAACGGCAAATAAGCGTTCCAGAAATTTCGGCAAAGAATAAGCCTTATCTGCCGAAAAGTTCTAAAAGCCGGGTGCCAAAACTATAAAAGGCGGTCAGCTTTCTCTCAAGTAAGTTAGTTAAAAGTCAGTGTAGTTAGTGAGTTAGTAAGAAGTCAATAAGTGAGTTCATTATCCAGTTGTAGTGATCCGAGTTTAGTTTGGTAATAAAGTGGGTATTATTCGATAAGTGTAATCAATTCGAACCGATAAAGCCCGTAACAATATGGTACATTATTGTTTGTGGCTTGCAAAAACAAAAAATATTAACATTCCACACATTTTTCCAGTTCGTGGTCACTCCTCTGTTTGTGTTTGCGACAGAAATTTTGGTTTTTATGGAAAGCTCTTGAAACGACTGGAGACGATAAAAATTATGCACCAGTGTAGAGAAAACCCAACTGCAATCGAAGTTGTGCAAGGCGCAACGCTAATTAAAGACTGGCAAAACTGTCTAAAAGGGTTTTTAAAAAATCTACAAAGAGTAGAGCTTAGAACTTCACTTTGAGAAAATATTGTCAGTTAAAATAGGCTCCTTGTGGTACTTTATCTGCAGCACATTCATACACCGGTTTTTCTATTCCATTTAATATTTGGATTACAAAAAGAAATGAAAATTTTGA
Source organism: Dastarcus helophoroides (assembly GCA_028583605.1). Taxonomy (NCBI): domain Eukaryota; kingdom Metazoa; phylum Arthropoda; class Insecta; order Coleoptera; family Bothrideridae; genus Dastarcus; species Dastarcus helophoroides. The sequence goes on from CM053326.1 coordinate 5,855,152, forward strand.
AGTAAATTTGGAGTCGGTTTTCCCAGTTTTGTATTAATCCTCAGAAAATGGAAATTATAAAAGATTTGATGAAGTATTTAGAAAGAGATGAGGCAGAGTGGTATCAAAATAATATTTTCAAAGAGCAAATAAATATTCCTTTTAGCTATTTAGATGATCACGAAAATAGCGACAGTGATTTAGAATATTAGATGTTTATTTCTGTTCAACTTTATGTGTGAAAAATACTGTTTCTTAATAAATTATGAAAAATAAACATTTTTATGTATTTTTACTAAATTTATGAAAAAAGGGCACTTTTTCGTCTTTAATTATTAACATTTTTCCAGTCTGTTAAACAAACAATCATAGTTTTAATAACTTTGTAAATAAAAGAAATGCATACTGAATATATAAAACCAAAATCAATGTTACTTATCTTATAATAACAAATTTGTTGTGCCTAAAATATTTTAAACCTCAAAATGTCAATATTTCAAAAGTGCCCTTCTTCTGCCCAACTCCTGAATTGAAAATTATACTAAAAAAATCGAATGCCACACTATTAAAAAAATATTAATCATGAAATCAAATTTCCATATATCAATAAAACTACTGAAAACTAATTAATCACTAATTAATTAATGGCTTATCATGGCAGAGTAACAGGATATATTTTTTGCCTATTACAATCTTTTTAAATTGGTAGTGGTTTCATAGTCAAAGAAACCACATTTAAACTTATTCTAGTCTTCAAAGAGAGTAGGTCATTATAGCGAAACTTCTTTTTCCTTTAATACAAGGACTTAAAAGGACGCATATGCATGATGAAATTCAAATGCAAATTGGGCCCTAATTCCTATTCATTTTCAGCAATAACGAGCTGTATTATAATTACAAGTTTTAGCTTAAATTACATATAAATTACGTAGTGAATCAGATATCCTTATGTACATACTGTATAGGGGACATGATTTTAACCTTGATTTATTATTAGTTGCCTCTTGTAGCATTGCGTTTCCTTGAAGCAAAGCTTTTATTTTATTTTCAGTAGTATATTTACCCCAATTGCTCTATATTGCATTAAATTCTTTAACATCACGTTCTTAGAAACTCACTCATTTGTGAAACACACTAAAATTGTCGACTTAAAAGGTACTGTAAAAAACTTGTTAAATTGCATAATACAGAGTGACTGAGAAAGAAGAGGCCAACGCTAAATTGGAGATACTAGACACCAAAATATTAAGATTGAGCTCAACATGCTTTGTACCAATGTCGCTGATTTAAAAGATGCAGGGCATTCAAAGTTTAAATTTTATTCTGAAATTTCCTAATAACTGAGACGGTTTTAATGGTGTAAATCTAATATTTGAAAATTTTATGTTTCTTGGTGTCAAAATTATGAATTCCACATTTATATTTAAATAAATTAAAACATATTTTTTATCTGTTGAGTTATGCTTAAAACAAGTGGAGAATATAAAAGAACGATTAATTCTACAAGGAAAGGTATTCCTGTTCGGGGTTGCCCAAAACAGTCACTAATGATATGCTAATCCAGGATACAACTTTGATATCTGAAAGGGATGACCAAAACAGACACGACAAAATTCCCTTTAAGATATTCTCTGTGATTTCTTTGCAAAGTATTCATATTTGTATGCAGTTTTATTGGCTTTTTCTTTGCCGGTCACTCATTTCACAATCCTAAATTTCAGTACCTTCTATTAAGGAATGTCAATCTGTTATAGATTGCCGCAAACAGCGATTCCGTTGGATCTTGGTTTGTCAATCGCTGTTTGGAACTCAACACTGAAAAACACTTAAAACTATATTAAAATTTAAACGACCTAACAAATAAATAATAACAAGGTTATTTAAAATTTTAACGTTTGGAGCAGTGTTATTCTCTGCTCGTCGTCAGAAAATCAATTCAAATTTATTCCTTTACAAATTTGTGTAAGCTGTCAGAAAATAATTCAGATAGTTTATTAGGTTATTCCCTAGGTGATTCTAAGGCGACCTAGCTGTTTTTCTCGTTTTAATAATAACAGCCACATACCGTTTATATCAATCGTGTTTTTCAGCGTTGAGTCCCAAACAACGATTGACAAACCAAGATACAACGCAATCGCTGTTTGCGACAATGTATAACAGATTGCCATTCCTTAATAGAAGGTACTGAAATTTAGGATTGTGAAAGGAGTGACCGGCAAAGAAAAAGCCAATAAAACTGCATACAAATAAAATTTCCTTTATTAGATATTGATGAACGACTTAATGATTCTCTTTCTGGGTGAATACTCATTACGAAGTACCAAGTGCAACTTGTTCCCCCATTGGTTATTACTAGGTAGACATCATCCCCTACATAAAAATCAGTTGCCTGTAAAATTGCGCATCTTACTTGACTGAACAAATACTATGAAAGGTATTCTTAGTGTTACAAATAAAGGTGGAGAAGCGTTGATTTTTGAAAATTATAAATACCGAAAAGCACACACATCAGAAGATGATGAAATACGTTGGTGTTGTACATTAAGGGGTTGTGGAGTAACAACTTTTGAAAAAACAATCGTACTACGAGGGGAAATCATCACACTCACAATACAAACGAAAAAAAAAAAAAAAATCCGACAAGTGACTCAAGCTGCAAAATGAAAACCCGTTGAAGACTGCAGTTTACAAGCTTCGAAAGAAATTCGTTTAGCTGCAGTTAGTGCACAAGGTGCAGGAAATATCATTATCGAGGGGGAGGTTAAGAACATCAAGAAAAATTGTCACTATGCTAGAAGAAGTGTTATGCCGCCTTTACCAAAGTCAAAAACTGACGTCCAATCAGCACTGCAGAATTTGAATATATCTACAACTTGTGGTAAACCATTTTTACTCGTTAACGAATTTTCATCCAAGATTATAGTGTTTTCCTGTAAGTCAAACTTGCAATTATTATGTAATGTGGAAACTATGTACATGGATGGAACCTTTGATTACTGTACTAAGTATTATTCACAAATGGACTACATGGACTAAAGAGCGAGCATTACATGCCGTAAGTTTTTGCCCTACTACTCTTTAAGGTAACTAATACCTATGTCAACTTCTCCAACTTTTGAAGACCAAATGCACGGAGACAGAGTTCACGCTAGAACCGAAAAGTGTCGTCGTCGATTTTGAGATTTCCATCCATAATGCCGTATCAACAGTTTTTCTACAAGGTAAAATAATTGGATGCCGATTTCACCTTCGGCAAGCTTGGTGGATAAAAATACAAAAAGTAGGACTTTCCTCGCTGTATAAGGATTCAGATTCCCTTATTGGTAAATGGTTAAGGTACCTCTTCGGACTGACCTATTTAGATCCAAATGATGTTGGTGATTGTTTTGCGCTAGATTTTGCAGAGGATTTGCCCCAAGATGAGTGTCTTCGAAGCTTCTTCGACTATTTAGTCTAAAATTATGTAGACGAAGACTCTCAACTTCCACCAACAATATGGGCTGAAAACGCTGTAAATTTTTTGAGAACGACCAATGCGTGCGAATCGTTATACTCCAGATTTAATTTAAGCTGTTATAATCCTCATTCATCTTTGTACAACTTTATGGGCGCACTTAAGGACTTTCAATTTGACGCGTACATCAAGATGCAAAGTACCAGGAAAAAAGTTTGTATGAAACCGGCGTAAAGAAAAAAGCATTAACAATTTAATAAAACAATTTCGCGACAAACAGATAAGTCGCTTACATTTTGTTAAATGTGTGTCACATTACTCTAAAGTGAAATTATGACATGTTTTTGTTTTATAATAAAAATGCTTTTTTAAATTGTTATTTAAAGTTATCCACCTATACCCGTGCGCGGTACACTTATGTAGTTCATGAGTGTCGTGCGGTAGTGTCATGCGAGGAGTATTTTTCAGAGGCGGCATCTAAAAGGCTTCCATCATTCCGAAGATATCTAGCGCTCGGCACACGTGGCTGTTTTCGTCATTGCATTGAAGGGTACCTGAATTTGATGGTAGCTGTTTTGGGTAGTCCGCTTAAGCTAGGGTTTCCTAAAAAACGGCAACGTAAAAGAACGGCCGTCATTTGACCGCCGGTTTATGCCATGCAGCGGTCGAGGACAGAACTGTCGCCTTGACGGTGGACATTGATGTAAACTAAGAAAAGCGTTGCAGTCGTCCGAGACTAGGGCCGTAAAATTGTCACGATTTGCGCTGTATTGTTCCAATTTTCTATAATTCTTTTAGTAGTCACAAACTATATTTATTTGTTGGTTTCCTTTTAGTCGACAAAGAAATTTTGAAACACATGTCACTTTACTTTTAGTTGACAAAATGTATTTTTAGAGAACGTATTTTTTTTATTTTAGTAGACGAGGTTGTATTTTAGGGTGTTTAGGGTGTATATGCGTATATATAGTTTTTTGGTTATATTTAAGAGGTTCTTTGATCGGCAAAAATCATTTTTGGTCATGATGTTTTTTTAATTGGCAACGTAGCTGAAAACTAAAAATCTGTCTCATGAACGTATAAAGTATGTTGTTTTGCAAGACAAAATTTCTCTCTAAAATTGATAACCTCTAATGATTCACAATAGATTTGTTCTTATACTCTAATTGCTTGTTTACAACCATCAGAATCCCCGCAGGCCAAGGGACTATTGCATTGGTAATTATTTCTAAATATTGTTTACATTACATTGAAATTTCTAGAGAAGACTGAGGTATTGGCAAAATTTTTAACAAAAAATCCTTCAGAATGTAATGTTGCAATAAACACGAATAAAAACTCTAAAGATGTCAATTTATAAACTGACATATACCTAATTAAATATGTTCTTAGTCTTCTAGTTTAAAGATTATGTCTGTAAAATTTTAAAATTGTTTCGAAAAGTATGAAAATTTTTCATCATATTGAAGAACAAATTCTATGTTATTTGGTGTTTTCAAACTTTTTATTTAATAAAACTTGAATAATATAAAGAAGAGATATAATATTATATAAAACATCCTGCATATGCACATAATAATAAAAAAGTTAAATAAATCATAGTAGCTACATTCCAACGTAAAATGGCAACGTATTAAATCGTGCTTGCAGTATCCTCACCGTACACAGCGGTCGCTTCGAAAGTGGGGTCGACGTACTTTTTCGCAACGGTAGCCCCTAAGGTTCTGTAGGAAAACACTGCCTATTAGAAGCACGTGCACGGTTTTTGGTGACGTCACTCGACGTAACATCATGGTCGCTCTTTTACGTTACCGTTCTGTAGGAAACCCTAGCTTAAAGCTAGCAATAATTCCTTTGCCATAACTGAAGGGTCATAATTTTTGAACGATTTTAAGAAAAAAAAATTTATATCTGCATACGTCTGCTTTATTTTTAAGATACAGGGTGTTAGAAATTAAGAAAAAAATCGTTTTTTTTTTTAATACCGTTTGAAATATTTTTTGACTTTTGGTAGATAATAACTGGGCATAAAAATGCATTTTCTGAAAGCAAAATATATGTTCTACTTCTATCAGTGGCGTCCGCAATAACATTTCCCTGAGTAATCTTAACGAAAAAAATGGCAATTCACTGCGTTTTTTAAACACAAGTGCCAATTTCATAAACAACCTTAACTTCTTGGTAAAAATCCTCACTTAAATTTTTTAGGTGGCGAATGTTTTTGCATTAAAAAATCATTTACCTTTAAAAAACCACCATGTTGACTTATTTCATGCTATGGGTTTATTAATTATTAAAAATACTTATTAAAAAAAATAACATGTATATCTAAGTTATCTAAAATAAAATTTCCCTAATAATCCACAATGACCAAAGTTCTCTTAAAATGACATATTACTTCGTAAAAAAGGATATCAAGGGCTAATTGAAATGCAAAAAAAATCATTTTATTTTTTTTTATCAAAAACCATTCATCGGACAAAAAAAGTTAAGACATTTGTTATTAACGAATAAAAAGTATTAATGAAAACCTTATGTATTTTGAAAAAAAATCAGTAGCTTAATTTTTTTTTAATTTTGATTAAAAATGTTCAAAGACATGTTAACCGAAAACTTCGTTCTAGGAAAAAAATCTGGGGGGAATTTTTACCAAGGAAATAAAGGATGTAATGAAATTGGTACCTCTTTTGGGAAAATTTGCATTATAATGAAAAGATATCGCTATGGTATCTTTGGCTTTTATTCATGTTCATTGCAAAATTACAATCTGAACAATGTTTATTTGAAACTTTTTTCAATACTTCAGATTCGTGAATGTAAACAATATTATGAAATAATTATGGTAATAATAATCCCTTGGCCTGCCGGGATTCTGATGGTTCTAAACATGCAATTAGAGCATAAGAACAAATCTGTTGTGAATCATTAGAGGTTATCAATTTGAGAGAGAAATCTTGTCTTGCAAAACAACATACTTTTTACGTTCATAAGACAGATTTTTAATTTTCAACTACCTTGCCAATTGAAAAAACATCATAACCAAAAATGATTTTTGCCGATCAAAAAACCTCTAAATATAACCAAAAAAAAAACACCCTAAAATACAACCTTGTCTACTAAAATAAAGAAAAATACGTTCTCTAAAAATAATTTTTGTCAACTAAAAGTGAAGTGACACGTGTTTCAAAAATTTGTTGTCGATTAAAAGGAAAACAACAAATAAATATAGTTTGTGACTACTAAAAAAATTATAGAAAATTAGAACAATACAGCTCAAATGGTGACAATTTTACAGCCCTAGTCTCGGCAGACGTACTCTACTGCAACGCTTTTCTTACTTTACATCAATGTTTACCGGCAAGGCGACCGTTCTGTCCTCGACCGCTGCATGGCATGAAACGGCGATCAAATAACGGCCGTTCTTTTACGTTGTCGTTTTGTAGGAAACCCTAGCTTTAACGACCTGCAATTAAGGTGGCTGTTTTGGGCAGTCTCCCTCCTGTTTAGTCGTCTAAATTTATCGGTTTTCAAGAGTTTTACATTTAAAAGGTTTAATGTATTTTGTTATGATTTTTTAATTCTTAAGGTATGCAAAGATACGGAGAAGCAGTCAAAGCAACGTAAATAACAATAATATTTATTGGTAATTGGCGCCAGTGATAAACCTTAAATCCACTGTTGGAGTTTCTACCTATTTTAATAAATTTTAAATTTCAGTTTTTAAATGTCAAAACCAAAATGTCCGTAGTGTAACGCAATGTAAATAGGTGGAATAGAATTTAGAATAGAAATGTAGAATTTAGTAAATAAGGAAAAGTTTCTAGAAAGGGGAAAGCGATAACGAAACAAACGGCAGATAAGCGTTTCAGAAATTTCGGCAAACGATAAGCCTTATCTGCCGAAAAGTTCTAGAAGCCGGGAGCCAAAACTATAAAAGGCGGTCAGCTTATCCTCAAGTCAGTCAGTTAGAAGTCAGTGTAGTTAGTGGGTTAGCAATTAGTGAATAAGTAGTGAGTTAATTGTTCAATTGTGGTGATCCAAGTTGAGTTCAATAATAAAGTGGGTATAATCCATCACGTGTAATCAATTCGAACCGATAAGCCCGTAACAGTTTTATTTTTAAATGTGTTTGAGGCTTCTTGGATTATTTACCGCAACTGCTGAGGAGAATTTAATTCCTCGTAATACACCAATTTCTGCAAATGTGAAAAAAAATTGGTAATAACTTATACCATAAAAACTATAAAAAATACATAAAACGTTAAATGCAAATATCTTAAAAACCGATAGATTTATAAATAAATAAATAAATTTATTTAGTTAATAGGTTAATACACCGAAACTAGCGTCCTTTAGGAAAAAAGGTCAAAATAAGCTTAAAATTCATAATCCTTACACCAAAAAACATAAAACTTCTAATTTTTATATTTATAGTATCAATACTTTTTTATTTATTGGGAAATTTCAAACAAAATTTAAACTTTGAAGCTCGTAAACCAGCGACATTGATATATAGGACATGTTGAGCTCAATCGTAATATTTTCGTATCTAGTATTTCCAGTTTAACGTTGGCCCATTCTTTCTGACTCACCCTGTATATTCCATACGAGAAAGTTTCAAAAATCTATGGTAAAATCAAAGATCTGCAACCAGAGAGATTTTAATTTATGTGTTACAGTTATATTGCACACCATGACCGTTTAGGCGCGGATCCAGAAATGTTTTTCCATTCCCACCCAACCCCCCTTTTACATGCTTAAGTAGCGCCGCAGGCAAAAATTTCAAGGTCATCTGAGATTTTCAATTCAAAATTGAATAATATAAAAAAAATAATGTTTATAGGAAACCAAGATCAAAATTCAACTGCCATATTGCATAAATAAACATTTTATTTGCGACTAAAAATATATAATATTTTAGTAGAAACGGAAAACCAAATATAATTTTTATTTCAAACTGAAAATTGTCAAGTATATATCATATACCACAAATAAAACTACAAAATTACTCAACTAAAAGGTTAACATAATAGAACAAAACCATAAAATTCAATATTGTTTTTCGTTAAATTGCATGTTTATAATCGAAATTAGCAAAAAAGTAAAACCTGAAACTCTGTGCCTGTATTAGTTGGAATTAGAAAATTGTGATATAAATAATAATAAAGTAAATTTAAAAAATGGTCAAAATTTCGAAAAAGAAACTCTTAATTTGTAGCAGAAAAAGAGTAAAGAATTTGAAGTTTCGAGATCAATGTTAAAATTTCAAATTTAAAATCGAAATAGTACCAAAGTAATAAAAACTTGGACTGTGCCAATTTGGAGAAAATGATATAGTTTAAAAAATCCATAATTCACGAAAAGAAATTTTTCTTTAAATTTAAAAAAATTTTCATAACCTACCCATTCATTTCCGTATTTTTGCAAAGCTCCTCTCCCCTTTCATTTCCTTATAAACTTTTGCTAGTCAGATATTTTGTATCTTAGTCCAACATTGTGAAAAAATGAAATAAAACCAATAATACACACACAAAACTAAACGTAAATGTTTTTTTTTAAATATGTCACTGTATGGATTATATTAATAGGGAAGGAAAACTAAAAGAATGACTGAAAAAAATCAATGTGCAATTTGAGATAAAATTTTGCTTTATTTTGGTTTTGGCTGTTTGGTAAATTCTGGAAACTCTTGTAAGCGATAATTACCAAGCCAAGCATCACCACAAAATAAGTTATTTATTTTGTGGCGTCACAGCATCAGATTACAATTCTAAATAAGAAAATCACTGGTTGCAAAGCACAAAGCCCATAAAACCAAGTAGATTATTTATTAGAAGAATTTCTGCAAGATAATAATCCATGTATTAACAGCCTCCGTTCTGTTATGGAGTTTAAAGCAGACCTCAAAAAATGTATGTAACGAAACCTAGAGAGTAAAAAAATTAGTCATTTTAAATTACATTTTATCAATATTCGAATATCATTGTGAATGGCATTGTTTTGACTTTTTTTAAATTTAAATTATTAGATCCCTGTATATGTCGTACAGTTTCCATTTGCATATACACACCAAGGCAGCGGGCTTAAATTAATTATATCAAATTAATTACAAATCGGTTTAAGAATTACGTTTTTTAATACTCCAAGAGGGTTTCCGACGCCAAAAATAGAAAAAAATAATAATTAAAAATAAAAATAAAAGTGTAAACTTGTAACTTTGAGAAAAGTATCGAAATTTCTTGAAAATTCATAAAATTCATTTAGAAATGGGTTGAAGCTCGAAATATTGACATTAAAATTTTAAAAATAAAAACAACGAACACAAATTTCCTAAAAAATTGACGTTTCGTATTTGAAATTAAAATTTTAAGGAAAATGTTAAAATTGGGATTAAAAAAACTAAAGGAAAGTTAATTTCTAAACTGTCATTAATTGCGTTGTAGAAGAGACCAACTCAAACAAAATTTTTTCTGGAGTTATAAGTGCTATTTTGGGGAACGTATTCAAACCAGAGTGTTTCAGGTAATTAGTACTTCAGGAAAACATATCTTTTAATTTGTTCAATTACCTGTTTCTTTTCTCTATTTTGATGATTTAGTTCGCCTTACGACTCGGGCTCCACATTTTAGTAATTGATGTAATCATTTAGGTATCGATAAATACGGGTGCTTCAAAAAAATGTATACACACTTTAAACTATTGTAGTTTTCCCGCTCTACAAGGCTAATGTTATATTTCTTCGCCAGGTGCCAGCATAATCGTCCCTCTATGTTATATTATCAGTTGGAATTTGTAATATCAACATGGGGGACGTACGTTTGAGTTTTGAAGAACGTAAGCAGGTTATTAAGTGGTACTGGAAGTTTGAGAATGTAAATGAAGTTCAAAGACAGTGGAGAAGGGAGTATGATACAGAACCACCTTCAAGATTAACAATTACACGCATACGAGACAAATTCGAAGTTCATGGAACAGTGTGTGATGTGCATAAAGGTCATTCAGGTCGGCCTCGAACAGCTACAAGTGATGAGTCATCAACGGCAGTCTTGGAACTGTTTCAACGCTCTCCTAACAAATCTTCAAGGCAAGGGGCACGTGAAAGTGATGTAAGTGCTAGCAGCGTGCTACGCATTCTGAAGAGAGGCAAGTATCGTGTTTACATTCCAAGGCTGGTGCAACAGCTAAATGACGACGATCCAGATCGAAGGTTGCAATTTTGTGAATGGATTCAGGAGATGGTGATACGTGAACCGGGATTTATGGGTAGCATCATTTGGTCGGATGAAGCCCAATTCAAACTTAATGGAACTGTCAATAGGCACAATTGTGTTTACTGGGGTGAAGAAAATCCTCACATTACAATTGAAAAAGCTGTAAATTTGCCTGGTGTAAATGTGTGGTGCGGTTTGTCTTCAAGGGGACTCATTGGACCTTTTCGATTTGAAGGCACTGTAACTGGTATTAATTACCTAACAATGCTTGCTGATTCCATATTTCCTGCCATTCGTGCATTATACGGTAATGATGATTTTTATTTTCAACAAGATGGTGCTCCGCCGCACTATCACAGGGACGTACGAGCTTACCTGGATCAAAATTTGTCGGGCCAGTGGATAGGACGCAGGGGGCCAATCGAGTTTCCAGCACGCTCTCCAGACCTTACACCACTGGATTTCTTCTTGTGGGGCACAGTAAAAGATGACGTGTACAAACGTTAACCACGTAACCTAGACATTCTTTGGAATGAGATTCAAGCAGTGTGTAGAGAAATCTCATTGGACGTTTTGATACGATGTACAGAATCTGTGGTGACTCGTACTCAGAATTGTATTGATGCTGCAGGTCACCAATTTGAACAGTATTAACATTTGTTATTTATGTTTCATTTACATTGGACTTTCAGCTTTCTATTTTCCTGAAATTTAACTTTGTAGAACGGTAAATAAATTTTCTATGGAAGTTCAAAGTGTGTATACATTTTTTTGAAGCACCCTGTATTTAATGATAAATGTACTTTTTGAGAAACAGTTTATAAATGTCTTACTGAAAACTTCATCAAAGATACACCATTATAAAAATATAAGCCTACAAAGCTTAAGTGAGTTATACAAATAAATTAAATAATAAGTAGATATTTTTTATCACTTCATGAAGATCTAAATTTCGTGCAGAACAATCCAGCTGCAGAAAATAATTTTTCTTGAATTTGCTGAAGTCAATTATTTGAGTAGTAAACATTTAAATGCTTAAAAACATAAATAGTCTCACGTTCAACAGCATAAAATCCTGGGCGATGTTTACTTTACAATTCGCGAAAATATACCAAAGAAGGAGCCGCTGTACGCCAAGAAATCTAATCAGCAAAAGTATTACGAATTATAGAACCGGATGTTATGTCTTTGTCAGATTTGCTGTTAAAATATATGGATATACAAAGAGATATCAATAAGAATATTTCTACAACTTTTTATTTTTTATTTCGTATTTTTCAACTTCTTGAGCATCTCGGAGGAGGGTGTGGCACTTGCCTCTGGTGCCCCCCCCCCCCCCTGGTTGGTCACGGTTTGCTCTATTATGGTGAAATGCCAAAAACACGAGTTTTTATCATGGAAATGGTTATATCTCGAGTAATGTTGTACAAAATCAGTCGTAATATAAAATTTTGAATAGAAAAGGGCTTTATTTAGACGATGATATTATTGCTTCTGTTAGTCTCGGTGTACCTATTTGATTACGCTTCAGATCGCAGTTATTAACCCAGTTTTGCCATTCTTGCTTTTATCGATTGGTCAATTAATTTAAATTTTATTAACGAAAAACATATTTTATTAGAGAAAAATCACATCTAGGGATCTCAGGTTTTTATAACTTTTATAAATATTGTAGGCCAAGTTCCTCTTATGTACCGTGTAAAAGTCGTAGTTCGTTTTCATTTTGGAGAAAAACTTTTTCTCTTTATTTCATAGCAATTGTTTTGTGCTCTTTTTTCAAATTATAACGAACGTGTCAAAGCTAACACATCAAACTTATTTATTTCAGAACTGTCATTCGTTAAATATAATACTGCTAATTAGCATGTGAAGAGCTGAAAAGTAACTAAAAACTGCACAACTATGAATATAATATACAGAAATTAAATATACCGAAGTATACCTAATTGTCATGGAAATAGAAGCAGCAGAAATTATGTATACTGACTTTTAACTGACCACTGTAACTGGTGATATGGGAATTGCAATATGATGAGCTAAATTTTTTGGGAAACTAATTTGGCATAAGGTATGTTGATGTTATAGTTTTGGAGACAACCATAGAAAGTAGATTTTTAATTGTTGTGCTTATTTGTTTAGAAAATTGAAACTCTTTAATTATTTATTTTATTCAATGTACCATACCAACCGAGCCTTACTTAAGTGCATAAATATAATCCCTTTTTGTCACCAAAGTATGCAGACGAAAAGTGAGGATGAGAGAACTACGGGAGTATATGTTACTTATAAAGGGCTTTCCAAAAGTAACGGATAAATTCTATAAAACCGCGAACAAACATATTTCAGAAAAATGCTCAAACAGGTAATCTTTATTTTTAAATTGTCATTTTAGTATGTAATTTTTAATCCCCCATCCCTTCTTCGCAAGGGTTAGCTAATTAAAACCAATAAGCTGAAAATATTTTTTTCCACGGTCGGGAGTAGAAATCAGTTTCTATGACATCAAAATTAAAACAGAAGTAGTCGATTATTCCCAAGATAATAAAATGCTCCTAAGGGAGTTTACATTATGGAGAACGTTTTATATGCAAAAAAAAAAGATAATATTGAAATTATTTATTGACATTTAAATTAAATGTTACATTTGTACAATTTTTAAAATTAATATTAGAAGGAATATTACTTTCGCTTACATTTACAGTTTTTGTGATTGCGCTAGTAGTGGTACCTACTAAAACCTGATTAGCAATTTTGGTCCTATTTTCAATGGAGTTCTCGACATAACCCTCAGCGAGTGTCGTTGATTTCCAACCAGGATGACGCTTTATTGTCGTGATATCCACACCAGCATCTGCCAGTAATGTCGCTGAAGACCTTCGTAAGCAGTGACCAGTATAACATGCAGCATCAGGTAATTTTAAATACGAAGCTACTACACTCGGAATTTTTCCCATGGTATTCTTGCCAATTGGCTGCGAACTACATTTTCTTGCTTTGTAGTACAAAAAAAGGCGCTTATGCTTGACGTGGGGAGACGAAGAGACAGGTATTTTCGAAACAATTCAAGCATATTTCCTATATCGGTAACCAGAAAGGTTCGTGGAATCTTTGTCTTAGTGTTTGGAATTTTTACAATCAAGGAAGGGCCTACATCCTTAATATCATTTACAGTTAAATTGACTAGTTCAATTCCCAGAATTAATCCAACCTATAAAAAATCAAAATACTTAATAATTGAAATACCTAACAACAAAAGTAATCTTACCTTAATCATTAAGAATTCTTTGTCATCTGCACTTGATAGAAAACGGTCGATTTGTCAGCTTGGGGAATTTGCTTATATCTATGTTGTCGTAAATTATCAAGCATGACTTAACCATAGCATATTGCGCCCATAATGTGAAAGACTTGTAATTCTTTGCACTTTCACTGAAGTATGCCAACAAAACATTCTCGCTGTATATTTGAACATTTTTCTCGACGCACCACTTTTTGAACCGATTCTAGGCTATATCGTATAAAGATCTTGACTTTGTAGGCAGCAAATTGCTTATTGCAATATTTGCAGCCTCCACAATCTCTTCCGAGTCACAATTATTTATTGTGCACTAAACAAACTTTAAACTAAACCAAACTAGCACCTTAATTTAAAAATTCCTTTTGTTTGTTTATTTTGTAGTTATGACAATAACTCAACGAATACTAAATAAATGTTCTAATTCGAATACAATAATTCTAATGATACTTACTTCATAATGACAAAATATGTATTTTTAAGTTAATAAGACCGTGAAAAAAATAGTATATACCATTCGGGAGAGATGCTATTTTGTCCTCGGTGCATTGTAGCCCTCGGGCTTCAAATTGCACCTCTGCCAAAATAAGATATTTCTCTCCCTTATAGTATAATGTACTATTATTATTATACTAACTTATTCAAAATAAATATAAACTATATTTGGGTATTAATAATTTATCTGGAAATATCCTTTTGTATTTAAAAACATCAATATAAAATATTGTTTAACAATATCGGGTGTAGAAATTCAAATAGCAAAGTGCTCCTTGCAGTATCTCTATTAATAGATCTTTTTATATACTAAATACAAAAGAAAGTTTTTTATAATCGATTAATAAATAGCGGGGATATTTTCCAAAATGAGTTTAAATAAGTTCCACTTTTCGAGCGGCCTCGTTGAAATGGACATACCAATGGGTGGTTGAAACAATTGCATTTTGTCTTTCTCATTATGTTTTCAAATATTCCAAAGAATTTTGATAAATTGAGAAACCAATCAATTTAAAAACCAATTTCTAATAAACAAAACAGTGAAACATTACAAATTAAATCATCTGTTGAAGTTGTCCGTTAAAGAAGAAACAATACTTTATTGTTAATCTACTTCCTAGGACTTGTTGAACACTACCATTTGAGAGATAATAAAACTAGATTCTTGGTGGATCGTTTCATTTAAGTTGTCAATATCTTTAGGTCTATTGAAACAGCGTTTAGTTTTTTAATAAAACCAAAGAAAATAATCGACCTGTTCGAGCATTTTTCCAAAACAAACTTATGCAATAAATAAAATTAATATTGTTTATCAAATCTAATGTTCTTATGATTTAAACCTGTCGCACACCTGTAATACGAATTAATTGAATTGTTTCTTGTTATTTAGATAGTATTGGTTTGCTAACAAAAACGGTATAGCCTTATTTGCTTTATTTCGATTTTTTAAATAAATGAAACTTGAATCCCTAACTAAATAATTTTTTTTTCAATTTATTTAACATTTCTTCGGCCTAGTTTGGAAATATTTAAATTTTTATGGTTTGTTGACAATTTTCTAAACACTTTTTGAAATGCGACTACGTGATATTTAAATTTATTGAAAACGTCACTTCATGACAGTTTACAAATTAAGAGGTTAGTTTATTTTACATAGAATAGGAATAATGAAAAATAGGAGACCAAAAATTAGATATGGAAGAAATAAAAATTTGTTTTTTTGATAAATTAGGAAAATATAAAAAAATACATGAAAAAGGTTGTAGCACTGGACATCAATGTTTCGCTCTCATTTGAGCTCGTCAGCAGTGCATAACATGTAAAGGGAACAATAAGGAAGAAATATTTAAAAATTAAATTTTTTTTTAATATATAAAAAAGAAAAATAAAGAAATGTTAACATGAACAACCCTCGGAGTAGTTGTTTCTTGTGGATCGCTCTTCAAATATTTAAATTTTTAACATAGTAAATTGATGATGAAACGTCTATTCATGTTAAAATTTCTTTATTTTTCTTTTTTATATTTAAAAAAAATAATTCATTTTTAAGTATTTCTTCCTCATTGTTCCCTTTCCATGTTATGCACTGCTGACGAGCTCAAATGAGAGCGAAACATCGATGTCCAGTGCTACAACCTTTTTTATGTATTTTTTATGTTTTCCTAATTTATCAAAAAACAAATTTTTATTTTTTTCCATGTCTAATTTTTTGGTTTCCTATTTTTCCTTATTCCTATTCTAAGTAAAATAAACTAACCTTTTAATTTGTGAACTGTCATGAAGTGACGTTTTCAATAAATTTAAATATCACGTAGTCGCATTTCAAAAACTGTAGAAAATTGTCAACAAACCATAATAATTTAAATATTTCCAAACTGGGCCGAAGAAATGTTAAATAAATTGAAAAAAAAACATAATATTTCCGATCAATAAGGGTCTACCATGAAGAATAAATAATATTTGTATTGAATTTCCCGGGGAGCTCAAAGTTTACCTTTGAAGTTTTATGCTTATAAATCTTATTTGAAATATTTTTCGAGTATTATATGATCCGACTTTCACTCATTGTCAGAGACAATGTAATAGGACATTTTTTTGCTTAAAAAAATAAAGCACATGAATGTAGAATCTAATAACCTTATTTATTGCAGTGAGCCATTTTATTAAGCGTACTCTTATCTAACAATTCGAAGAGGATTTGTACTTCATTGAAATAATAAATTCCAGAAGATTAAAGAATAGTTATAATAAATACGACTTTTCTGCTAAATTCATTTTGATCGCTATTTTGTTCTCTTAATATTCCCTGTTTATTTATGCATGTAGAAAGTACACAAGTAATTTAACGTGAAAAACCTTTATATTTCCCAATTTGAATACATTATTTAACGAATTCCAAAAGACGCGAAATGTCTGAATGTCTCAAATTTATTTTTTGCCAGAGTATCAAAAAAGATAAAATTATTGTATTTAATCAAACAACCCTAAATAACAATTGAGTACTTGTTTAATTATTGCCCCCTACTGCTGGTTGAAAATAACATTAAAAATATATCACTAAAAAAACAAAACAAAGAAACTGCCCTTATTCAGTGTCTTTTAAGGGCCGAATACGTATTAGCAAAATGAAATCAATATTAATTATAACTATTTAAATCAGGTGCTTCCAACAAATTTAGTTGTTTTATTTTTAACCCGCCGATGGGCGCGCGCGGTCTCTCAGACCGCACTTATATTTATTATTTTATATTTCAACAATTGGTTTGCCAATAATGCTGATTTTTGGTTTAGTTAAGTGTTATAATATCACAAATGTGATGCTTGATCAACTGTCTAATTAGGGGGAAGTCCCCTAGTGACGGACACTTAAGGTATTTAAACAATAAAAAAAAAACTGTTTCAACAAATTAAGCTTTAATAATGAAATTATTTTAATAACAAAATATAAAATCAAATTAAATTAACAAAACTTATAACTCTGCTTAAACATAAGAACAATCTTAAATCAAACTTTGACAGTAAAAAAATAAATCTCAGCAAATGGCACCTAGTACCGGACGGACTTTACTTCAAACCCTTAGTACCGGACATCTTCAACCCATCGGACATCGATCGCATATGTAGCATTCTGAACATTCAGGGATATCTGCACATGCTTCATGTGCCCATCCACGGCAGCTGGAGCACTGTATCCAGTCTTCATTGTGATCCTCTAAGCAAACTACGCAAATAGTTCTCGTGTCAGATGTTTCAGCCAACGATGTCTTTTTCTTTGCTTTATTTCCGCTATTCCCTTTGGCTTTTACTCCTTTGGTCTGTTTCCCTTTCTCTTTCATTGCTGTCCTAAATTTATTTCCCACTGCTTTATTTTTCTCGTTAACGTTTTTTTCATTTTCTTTCTCCTTTACAAGAATTTTGTACGGTGATGAAGTTAAAATTTCACTTTTTTCGCATTTTCTCTTTCGAGCAAGCGATCGTTTTTTTGCAGCATCCGGCAATGGTGACAAATTATGGATAACCTGGACTACATCTGGATTAAGGTTAGTCAATGGCTTGAGACTGTTGATATTTTTTTCGAATGTAGATTGTTTAGAAGCCTCTGAGGGTCCTTGTGTGTCCATATTAATGGACTGCTCTAAATTGCAGTTCGTCGACGAGCTGCCAGCTTCAGTTAAGTCACTGGAGGAAACAGAAATTTCTTTGCTAGTACCTGGTGCGTTTGAGGATGTTTGTGGGTCTTCTAACGGAATGTTGGTCATATCGGCAGGTAAATAATCCAGATCAGAAAATATATCTCTATTGAATGGCTGAATTCCTGTGTATTTGAAGCCGGACACTGCAATTTCTAGACGAGCTACTTTTGTAAATGCTTCACTGACGAGACCGGCAATATCGTAGTCAGTTATTCGAGATCCAGCATTTGCTCTTATCCACGCATCGCAACGTTGGTTGTAGGCATCTTTAAATGGTTTCATAAACGTTCTGTCTAGCGGCTGTAGTTTGTGGGTAGTGTGTGGTGGCGAGCTTATCAAATGAATATCGTTTTCTCGGCAAAAATTGATGACTGCTAATGTCTTGTGACTACAATGTCCATCCAGAAGTATCAGCGCAGGGCTCTCTTTTGTCGGACAAGAGTGTTTCTTGAATAATTGTAGCCATTGAAGAAAAATATCACTATTCATCCAGCCTTTTGGCTGGGCCACGCCTACGCTTTCGGCTGGAGCATTTATCATGAGCCGATCATTCATTCTTTGCCTAGGAAAGACAAAGAAAGGCGGAATGAAAGGGCCGTTGGCACTCATGCAAAATAAGACTGTAATATTTTTGCCCCTCTCAGCAGAAGTGAGCTTTCCTACTTGTCGAACAGCTTTTGGAGCAAGTACCTTTTGGTGTCTTTGTACGCAGCTGACTTCAGTTTCGTCACAGTTATAAATTTTCGAAGGTGAAAATTTGAATTGTGTCATCATTCTGTCAAGATTATTAAAAAAGAGATCAACTTGGGGTTTGTTAAACGCCACAGCCCTCATTATGCTTGTTGACTCTGGTGATCTCAGCGATACGTCCTGATGTCTCTGCATGAAATCATAGTCAAAGTGTTTACCACCAGCTCCTTTCTCTTTATTAAAACGATGAGGGATCTTCAAAGCCTCAGCCAAATCGTAAGCCAACTTCAAAAATTCCTGTTTTGTTAACGGCAGACACCTATTAGATAAATCTTTTACATGCTGCACTAAGAGTTCTTCGTATTTTGGTGTGAAGGTATTAGTGAATCTACCTAACTTTGGTTGCAACGACACTTCTTGTCCACGGTTTAATGACGATATTTTATCATGTAAGGTGCTTTTTGGAATATTATAACGCAATGAAGCTTCTCTCAAACTCATTTTTTTTGTCAAAACATTGTTTATCGCAGTTTGTAAATTACTTTGGTCCCATTTTCCTTTCTTTTTCCTCTTCTCCATTTCGATATCTCTTTGTTCTCCTAAAACAATAGATAATAATCATCAAAAAGTATAATATTTCATGAAAAAATTGTTTTTTTATTGTCCGATATTAGGGGAAGCTTTTGTGTCCGGTACTAGGGGACAGAGAATCCTTAAATTAATTGTCATATACAAAAACTGCTATAAAATTCGACAAAAAATATTACAAAGTTTAGATATGTATTAACTATAACATAAAATAACAATTATCAAAACCACATAAACTAAAAACCATTGTAGTTATACTTACTTTGATCTTACGTGACGCAATGTATTTCCACCAAAAACAGCAATCAACTGTTCCCACCTAGGCGTTGCGCGACATTGGCGAACCGGAACCCGCGATCGTGTATTGTTACGTTCCCCCGCGCCCCTATCACCTGCTTTTTAAACAAACGCGTTGCGACTTGTCGAGATACTTCGAGTGTCCGACGTTAGGTGCCGTCCGGCGTTACGGGACTTCCCCCTATATGCTCATTTTTGTAAGTTATTGTAATTTGTATTATGTGATACCGCGCCCGCCCACGCATGTTAAATTGTTTTGTTATTATGGTTCCTGATATAAATTGACTTTTACTTGAAAATAAGGTTGTAGAGGATATTTCCAAACAAGATTTGTCTAAATAAAAATTATTTTTGGACCCTAACTCTTAAATAAAATATTATTGGAAATTTAGTTACGTATTTCATACAATAATTTGAACTTTGAATTTGGCTAAATTTTTTGTTTATAGGTTAAAACTGTGCATGATTTGTAATTTAATTTTATAAACAAATATACCAAGATACCATATTACATCATAGAACCAAAAAAGTTAAAAATTAGCATTATTTTTAGATGCGGTCTCTGCGCCTCATCGTGTTACAAAATATGGCGCGCCTATTCTAGAGTTAATTCAAAGGACAATAAAATTACTTTCCGGTAGCTCTTGTAAGATGGACTAAAGCGAACATTATTAGACCAGCTTTGGATAAGGAGGTAATAGATGTAAGAATTCATTACCTAAGTTCCTACTTTGCTCAGCTTTATGCCATTAAGTGCAGTGTTTCGTTATTATAATGGTTAAACTTAAGATTAAAAGGTCGGCTTTCAGGCTTTCTAGGTCTTTCATGGAGTCAATATTTCATCCAAATGATTTACTAAAATAACCAAATTTTATTTATTCACACTATATTTCAATTTTTCTATATTTAAACCTTCTAGTTAACCTATTTTTAAACAATTGCGAATTACAACTTGAATTACTCAACAGAATTAAAGACTTGTCGTTTTGAAGACGTAATTGACAAGGATCAGAGGCTTAACTTGGTATATTTCAGATATATTAAGGCAGAAAGAAGTGAGGAATTCATGGGAGATCTCGTCTGTTTGTCGTCGTATCGACATCTCATAAAAGTGGCTTATTATATTCCGACCGCATCTTCAATGAATTCTGCTATCCATCATGCCTCTAGTCCTTTCTTTGGCAAATCGTTAAATGAAGGACTCGTGAATCCGATCTTTTGCTTCCGCTTCCTGCCCGGCTACCATCCGTCCGATCGGTCACAATCAACTTATCCGTTAGACCATTTTTATTTAATCTCATTGGTGTATTCGATGCACAGTTAGGGTCTTTCTCTGGGATGTTTAGTAATCTGTCGCCTTTATGAAAAAAGTAACTAGACATACAATAAGGGATCCTAATACATTTAGATTTTACCTTATTCACGTGGATCAAAGATTTAGATTATTATTAGATTATTTGTGTATTATGGAGCTTAACCTGTTTATAGAAATATTTGAAATGAACCCCTTACTGAGGTTATATTTTCACTTCATTTAGCCTCAAAATAATTTGTTGCCTAAGTATGGTAAGTAGAAAAGTTTGTTACGATTTTAAAACGAGACAAATACTGAAGATCTGTAATACCTTCGGGATTTTGAACGAAGGTCAATATTACTAGTTTTAAAAGATCACGTTGTATCCTCTATATGAAAAGGTACCAATTCTGATGGATGGCCGCTCTTTTATTTCCCCCGTTGGCAGCTATCCTGAATTTTTGCGATGTTTGTCTTAAAATCCCACACGGTTTTTGAATAAAAAAATTAAGCTTAAATTTGCCTCAAGACGAAATAACACTACAAAGCTTAAATTTTCTTAAATGAGTTCTTTAAGGTACTGTAATGAGCGACCGCCCGGTTGTGACCATAACCCGTGAGTGTATATAGTTTTTAGAATTGTCCAATTTTGCTAATCTTTAAAAATTTTCGAAGAATAATTTACTTTCGATTTTCGGACCCAATTTGTCTAGGTTGTGTTTAAAATTATTTTATTCCAATAAATTGTAACCCCAGTTCGTAGAGTCGACAGGGAAGTGTTATCAAATTCAAACAACAATTGACCTCAACGTTTTATTACAATAGGTCAACAAATAAATCAACAAAATTTCAAGTTTGTGCTTTTCAAGTGTTCTTAAACATAATACAACAGAATAAAAGTGAACCTGTTTGTTTCAACTTGTTTAAATTTGCTGGACATAGATCTGAGAGAAATATTTCTTTAAAAAATTAAGAGAATTCATTAAGCACAAGTAATCTGACATTCTTTGTCTAACTCTTTTGCTCGTATATGGTACGTCGGTTATTAATTTCCCAAAGTTTATTTTAACCCTAATAATCGCAATGCATTCCCCAGCTGGGCCATTTAGTTTGTACTCGAAGGTTTTCAAACCAAATGCAGCTAACTTTGTACCTGATTATCGGTGGGTGTTCGCTGGTTAGTTTGTACACAGAGGTTCTCAAACTATTTTCAGGTGTCTGCTTTATTCCCCAATTCTTTTGTGTTTTTGTCGCTTCTTAATTCAAGCATACTTCACATAGCATACAGTTTCCTGTTAAAGCTTTGAGCTAACAATATCCAAAGGATAATGCTACGATAAAATGGAGCTCTAGCTTGGAAATGAAGTTGTGATTTATCGTAATAAATCAAATTTATAAATGTTGATTCAATCCTACAGATTTCTCGTTCTCTCACTCTTTCTTTCTTTCCTTTGTTAACTTGTTCCTTTGTTTGTTTTCTGTTTTTCTTATACCAAACTCAATCATTCGAACTCAAACCAGTGTGATAAAATAGACTAAAAATATTGTTCAGATTTCGTAGAAACTTTCTGAGCAGAATTTGCCCTTCTAACACTACATCTACTTCTACGGCTACTGTTCTAATAGATGGGCCGTTTTCTGGCTTAGAAAGTGGCTAAGCTTGACTAAGCACAAAAAAAACATTTAAATTAAAGTTAGAAACTGGCAAGAAGTTCTCATTTCTTTCGTCAAAACATCTCCCTAACGAGAGCTGATGCTGATACTGCTCGTTCACCGACGTTAGTACTCTCCATTTGTCAACAGATCTATACGGCTCTCTTTGGGCCAGGTTGTCTTGTCCTATATTTTTGGGATTCAAGCAACCTACGAAGGAGAATCTGCGAATGAGGTAGCACTAGGTGAATACACCAAAACAAGAACTAGGTAAGAGCTCATTGTGGCTTATGCTTCTAGGATGTTAAGGTGTACAATGCCTACGTTTCTAGAACTTGCAGAACATCATCAGTAAAACCCAAATATATGTGTCTGCTGCCAGTTGCCGGACCTTTGTGGTGATGGATATAAATTATTTTGGAACCCCTGGAAACTCAGCTTCCAACAGCAGAACACTAACATCGACCTTAAGGAAATGAAAATGTTTGTATGAAGCGAATGCGCTTTATTTCCTTTTCGTTTTCTTGTCTTTGTATTTTTTATTTTGTTTTATTTTTGGTTCCCTTTTTGAAATTGAGATTGGTAGTTGCACCAATCAGCGGTAGGGTTCTTGGCCCTATAATAATTTTCTAACAACGACTTTCTCATTCATTCGGTTTGTTGTGGAATTTTTAAATTCCTTTCTCTTTTTTTTGTGTACGCCCCCCAACCCCATATTGATCAAAATTAGGAACAAGTATCTCTCAAATTTTAGGAAAAGTTAATTAAATCATATAAGAGCGAAAAACCTTAAACAAATTCATTAGACAATTTAAAATTTACTTGCCTATTTTTTTCGTAGCAAACATCACACAAATGGCACAAGAACTTCACGTTGAACAGGAATAGAAATTGTTTTTTTTTTGTGTTCATTCACGTTAATTAGCACAAAAAGAAGTATTTTTTTTTAAACTCCCGTATTTCGTACTCGTTTGCATAACTAGTTTCATCGAAGTTCCGTGTTTGACTATCCTGTAACTTCTTTACGGTGCTTTAAGTTTTTCTTTCCCTACCCTTAACTTCTGGGGACCGAAAGACATCCTCTGCATCTCGCTAGAGGGCATGAGGATGCAGAATTTTTACTAACTTAAATATTTCTAATCCAAATTAACCCTTAAATAAATTTTGAAAAGGATTCTTAAAGTGCATATCAAACTGCAAACTCCTTTTGAATAATGTCGTCCCTTTATCTTGCAAGTTTTACTTTGATAATTGAAATTTAAATAACTTACAATTGTACGTGTTTATAAGGGCCTTTTTCGAACGTCAAATTCCTCCAGTCTACCACCACATGGTCTTGCCGAGATATTTGCTACGGTCGCCGTTATTGACATGTTACCCTTATTTATTACTCTACTTTTCAGCGGTCCTTCAAAACTAACATGTTATTTTACTCAGTTTAGGTATCTGTGCTTGAAACAAACCAGGCCTAACAAATAACCCTTATCTAATTTGTGAACGCTAAGAAATCTGTTTCTCACGCAAAACGTTATGTTACAAAGAATTTTATATAGTACAATATTTGTAGATTTAATATTTCCAAGAAAATATTGAATAAAATTCAATTAAGTAGAACTCGACTCACCACAGTACCCTGAGGCAAACTGAAAAAATCCTTAAACAAAGTTGGGAAAAACCATAAAGAGCGGTTTTCGCCAAACAATTTCAGTGATATTTTAGAATATCTGTATAAAACAACACATTGCACAACCTTATTTTTTTATAATTTGAACTCTACTTTATAAAAAAAAAATATACGCTTTCGGATTTTACCTAAGAAGAGAAATTTTATATGGAACATAATTGGTTTACGTAAAACGCCATTTATTTCGAAAGAGAAACCAATTAATGGTGTAAAAAATCCATTGTTTCAAGGCCATTTCCTTTTTATCGTTTCATGCACATAAACCATCGAAGATTATATACAGTGCGTTTCAATGAAAACTATCCACCCCAAATAGCTTTTGAGATCGTCGTTTTTACGAAAATCGCAAAAATACGTCAACAAGCATACTCAGCGACATACTGCTCCACTATGTTTTATTGATTCCTTTACTAATGCTATGCTCTTTCACTACTTTGCTCTCTGATTTGATCACGGCTCTGCTCTTTGCTAAGGAATATACTTGAACATGTGAAAACTTTACAGCAACACATTATATGGAAACATTTTTGTACACATGTTATAATGTCATGACTTCTAACATTTTAATATCACATGGACGTATATCGATTTTTTTTTAATAAAATTGTCAACAATTTTTAGTACTACAAAAATTGAAAAATTTTCTAATAACAGGTTCCAAAATATTAAATTAAACTTAATTCATTACTATAAAATTTACACTTTATATTTACGAAAATTCCTTGAGGTAATAAATTTTAGAAATGAAAGTAATAAATACTTTATTCGTAAAATGAAAACAAAGAACAATTCTATTGTTTTCCATATTCTTTTATGTAGCACTAGAAACATTTGATAAGACACAAAATAACTTCTACCCCGTTTTGTTTCCCTTCGGAAGTAAGGCAGATTAAATAAAAAAATAACTTTAACCTCCTTAGGGTAAATATGCCAATATCTAATAATAAAACGTTTGCGTTATTGTTTGATATTCTTTTGTTTTGCATGTCGGTTGCAGAATTCCGAATAAACACCGCATTGCCGCTATGGAAATATTTATTCAATGGGAATGAAAAATTATCAGAACGAAACTGTTTCCTGAAATTATTCTGCAGCTGCAGTGTCTTAAAAGGTCCGAATTAACCACTGTTGTTCTTTTAGAAGTGCATTTCTCCATATATTTATTAGGTATTATTCAATTTAATATTTTAGATTAATGTTTCTTGTGTTAAAATTAGATTTTGATAAAACTTTTTATTTACGCACATACAGTACGTTTCAGGAAAACTATCCACCCTAAACAACTTTTTAAATTGTCATTTTTAAGAAAAATGCAAAAATACGTCGATAAATGTATACAGGGGGACACATTTCATTATGCTTGTAGTAAGTGTAACTGTCAGCAACAATCCCTCTTATTTTTTTAAATAACACACTATTTTCCCCAAAGTTATGGATTCCCCTTGACAAGTAAATTTCAAAAATGTAAACACTTGGGGTCTAAACTGAACGGTTGACGAGTTATTGCATTTTAAAATTCCATTAAAAAGGGTTACCTACCTTTAACAATATAACGACATTTCTAAATTATTTGACGTCTGTATATCAAATATTATTACATCATAAATTACAAATCACGTTACAAATCAATTATTACTAGAGACCGAATTGTAGGCAAATCAAGTAAGGTAAAAAGGTGAGCAGAATGTTAAATTTGGCAAAAACAAATAGTTAAAAAGGTCACCGAAAAGGCAGAATACTCTAAAAAAAGCATTAAAATGTCAAACTCAAAATTAACAAAAAAAAACACATCTTTATATACAGGGTGAGTCAGAAGGAATGGGACAACGCTTAACTGGAGATACTATACACAAAAATATTACGACTGAGCCTAATATGCCTCATAATAATGTCGCTGCTTTAAGAGATACAGGGTGTTTAAAGTTTAAATTTTATTCTGAAATTTCTCAATAATTGAGAAAGTTTTGATGCTATAAAAGTAATATTTAGGAATTTTATGTTTTTCGGTGTAAGAATTAAGAATTTTAGATTTATTTTGACTTTGCCCCTAGAAAGCGCTGGTTTCACATTATTATTTACGTAAATTAAAACGTATTTTTTTATCTGTTGAGTTATGCTTAAAGCAGGTCAACATTATAAAAGAACGATCAATTCTACAAAGAAAAGGCACTTTTGTTTGGGTCACCTAAAGCTATTGGTTTTTGAGTTATTTGCATTTAAAAGGTGCAATGTAATTTTTTTGATTTTTTTATTTTTAAAATATGCAAAGATACGGAAAAGGAATTAAAGCCGCAGTAAATTACAATTAAAATTATTAGTATAAGAGACAATAACAAACTTCAAATCGAATGCTGGAAGTGTCTACCACCTACTTCAATAAATTTTGAACTTCACTTTCTTAAATATCAAAATCAAAATTTCTATATTATTTTTAAATATATTTGCAGCTTTTTGAATTATTTCCCGCAACTCCTCAAAATAATTTAATTCTTTATGAAAAACTACATTCTTCAGATTTGAAATGTATTTTAATATCTGCGCCTTAAAAATCATAAAAAATACATTAATACTTTTAAATGCAAATATCTTAAAAACCGATAATTTTAGACAAGGAGTACTTTTTATTTGAAAAATCAATCGTTTTTTTATATTCTTTATTTGTTTTAAGCGTAACTCAGCATTCAAAAAAATATGCCTTAATTTACACAAATAATATGGCGAATCTAGCGTCCTCTAGGAGAAAGGTCAAAATAAGCTTAAAATTCGTAATCCTTACATAAAAAAACATAAAACTTTTAATTTTTAGATTTATAACATCAAAACTCTTTCAGTTATTGAGAAATTTCAGAAAAAATTAAAATTTTGAACGCCCTATATCTCGTAAACTAGCCACATTGATATAAGGCATATTGGGCACTGTCGTAATATTTTTGTGTCTAGTATTTCCAGTTTAGCGTTGGCCCATTTGTTTTGACTCACCCTGTATAAAAATCGAAACTGACTGACGCAGAGCCCAAACCGCTAACTCTAGGATCTCGAAATTTTGCACAAATGTTCTTTTTGTAACGTAGGCGCACACTAAAAAGGAATTTCCGGAAATTCCACCTCTAAGGGGGCCTAAAGGGGAGTTAAAGTACCCTCTGAAGTCTGTCAATGCGAGACGTTCAGGTATCCAAATTTAAGTAGGCAATCAGCAAAATTAAGGTTTTTGACAGTACGTTGACAGTTGTTTGCAATTTTTGAATTGATAACCGTTTTTATTGTTTAAATATTATAATTTATCGATTAGACTGATTAATAATTGTAAGACTAATAAGTATGAATGAGCCCGTGGCTCAATATATTGTCATTTCCATTACTATTGGAGAAGGGAGTGAAGGAATTTGGCAACTTCAAATTTTGCAAAGATCTTCCTTTAATGGAGTTTCTCTTTTAAAATGAAGACCAGATAGTTATTTAATATCCAAATTAAAGCTTTGGTACAATTCTGGTTTTATAAAGAGGTAGATATACTACAGGAATTTCGAGGTAAGTAACTTAAATTTAAGTAGTATTTTAAAGACAAATTGTTTAGATTTTATCAGTTTTGAGCCCTATTGCATTTGCATTTTTGGTTTGGCAATATATTTTTGCGAGATTAAAATACAATAACAGGATTTTCCAATATCCGCAAAGTTCACACACGATTACGAAAAAATAAAAAATATGCAGAAATTAAAAATTGGAATTTTAAAATGAAATTGGGTATCCAAGTTTAAAATTAAATTCTCAACAACTTTTTTTAACTTTTTTTTGATAACTACAACGTGAAACAAATTATCGAAAGGGTAACCAAATTTGGGAGCCGTCGTTGTTTTAAATTGTTTCTTATATTTAAAATATTAGCTTGGTAAAATAAATTGTAACTTTTAAATACATTTATTTTATTTTTAAATTTTATCAATAAATAATTGAAGAAAATTTTTAAAGGGATATTTAAAATTTAATTTTATTGTGAAAATCTAAATACTGCATTAATATTTTAAGAATTATTAAGATCAATATTTATTTCTAACAAAAATTAAACTGTCATTATTTAAATTTTTTTTAGAAAATACTGATTATGTCATGTCAAAAGGCATGTTCCGTATCTAATAATTTGCTTTTAAATTGCCCAAATTTCGAAAAAAGTTTTAGCAAAGATCGCTGAGGTACCATAGTTCTATCTTTTAGTAAGAATTATTTAAATTTTATTATTATTTGTCCTGTATTCCACCTAACATTTCTTTTGCTGGGCAAAAAATTTAAAAAGTGTTTCTGTTTTAGCCTAAATTTTTTATTTTTTTTTACAGAATTCTACGTTTAAAAGTGAAAGTACTATTTATTTAAAATTTCATCTTTAAGTTTCGAATTTTGAAAAAATTTTAAGTACTTTTGTATTTTTCCTTTAATTTATTTTTTTTTGTTTGTTTTTATTTTTATTTTATTTTACACTTGACATGTAATCTTTAACCCTATATTTTTTAAAGTTGTTACTTTTTTGGAATTTCGGGTCGCAAGTTACAATTTTTATTTTATTTTTTTTCAATCTTTCAATCAAAAATTTCTAACCTTTTTCTAACAATTTTTATTGCAAATTTAAAATTTGAAATATTTCTTCAAATTTTCGAACCTAAACTTAAAATTAGGACCATTTATTTTAAGTATTAACTCGAAATCTAAACTTTGTTTCGACCTTTCGACAATTTTTTCAAAATTTATAGTAAAAATTTGAGTTTTATTAATGAACTGTGTTTTTTAAAAAATTTCTTGTTTTTTGAAAACTCCAAACTAAAACTTAATTTGATTTGATTTATCCTAAAATTTCAAATATTAGATCGAAATTACCAAAAATTGTTACTTATACTTTTATGCTTCAAATCTTTTGGTTTTGAAATCAAAGATCTCGTCAGTTTGGTATATCCAACTCGAATGCTAACAAATGTACCGAAAAGTAAGTACTAAAGAATTCACGGACGTTAAGCGTGTGATATCTTAGTACTGCCACCTATTGGTCCAAAACTGACGACATCTAACAAAATCAAAACCGGTATTTGGTTGCATTCTACCATATATGTAATACTTCTATATGGCGTGTTTTGTACCTTCGATTTTGTTCAAAAGACGCGATGGATATATATGTTTGTCTTTTTGGAGGACAGAGTTTATTAACCAATCCCGCTTCTCATCAGTTATCTATGTTGTAATTCATTTATTAGTGTTCCCGCCCATCTTGTCATCTGTTTCCGCTATAATTGAATGAATGCTTGTACTCCAAGGAGTACGACATATACTTTCATCTCACCTTTTTGACAACGCATTTTGTAGTGGCGATTATACACAACACGCCATATAGAAGTATTACATATATGCATTCTACTTGCATACGACATTGTTGGCGATGGCCATAGTTTCTCTATGGACCAATAGGTGACGGTAGCACTGAAGTTACACGCTTGACGTCCGTGAATTCTTTAATACTAACTTGTCGGAACATTTGTTAGCATTCGAGTTGGATATACCAAACTGACGAGATTTAGCAAGATCGAAACCGGTATTTGGTTCCCAAACTTCAAATCTAATAAATGTTTTAAGCTATTGGTCTGTGCATTAGAATCCTTGTCTTCTGGGAACTTTTTTCTAGAGAGCAACCGCTTCGCTAGGTGGCAGTGTGTCAACTGCTGCTGGTTCAGCTACCTATGATTCACTATACATGCCGGGAATGCTGCATGAATTTGTAGTCTAAGTTGCATTCTACTTGTATACGCATTTTTGGCGATGGCCATAGTTTCTCTATGGACCAATAGGTGACGATAGTTCTGAAGTCACACGCTTGACATCCGTAAATTCTTTAGTACTTACTTGTCGAAACATTTATTAGCATTCGAGTTGGATATACCAAACTGATGAGATCTAGCAAGATTGAAATCAGTATTTGGTTTCCAGACTTCAAATCTAATAAATGTTTAAACCTATTGGTCTGTGCATTAGAATCCTTGTCTTCTGGGAACTTTTTCCTAGAGAGCAACCGCTTCGCTAGGTTGCAGTGTTTTAGCTGTTGGTAGTTCAGCTACCTATAATTTGTTATACACTCCTGGAGAGCTGCACCAATTTGTAGTCTAGGTTGTATTCTACTTGCATCAAAATTATTTTTCAAAATTTGATTCCTACAATCGACATTTCAAGTTTCTTTTGGTAGTTTTGAATCAAACACATTATCACAAATTCGAATCTTCGTTAAATTTTGAGAAGATTTTCTTGACATGAAAGTTAAAACACTAATATTTATCAAATAATTTAATAACAAAATATATATTGTATTCATAAAATTTAGACTTATCTCTTAGAAATTCCGTATTTAAATTTGAAATATTGACCTATACGACTACTTTTTCAAATTTTTTAGTTTAAATTTAATCTTAAAAGGTTTGAAATTTTGAAAAATTTTTTTTATTAATTCAAAATTATCAGAACATTTTTACTTAACATTTTGACCTTCAAATATTCAAAGTTTTCTTTCAACTTTGAGTAAAAATTTTGATTTATTTTAGATAAGTTAATCAGCTACAAAAAATCCTTTAGGGGTTTATCCCACAATTTTAACTTGGAATGTTTAAAAAAGAATTTTAAAATTCAAACTTTAAAATTAAAAATGAAAATTTTGAGAAAAAAGTTAAATTTGAAAATCAAGCTTTATTTTTTTGGGAAAAAGTAAGATAAAATTTAAAATCTTAAGTTCAAAGCAGCCATTTCAAGATTAAAGTTAAAATCCCAAGGTAGGATCGAAAGTTCAATTCAAAATCTCTAAAAAATATACACGTTTCGAGTTAAAGAGCAAAACTTTGCAATAAAAGTTGCAATTCTAACAAGACTGTTTTTTCTTAGCCCTGAATTGAAAATGTCTACTGAAATCTCCATTTTGAAAAAGTAGAAATTTTGAATTTTAAATGGAGTTTTGGAAATTTCAGTAAAAATATTAATAACTTGAAATTTTGAGAATGAATTCAATATTCTGAGTAAACACTTTTTTTTGTTATGAGAAATATTAAAATTCTAAATTTGAAACCAAAATTGCCACTTTTCTTTCCTTAATATCTGGAACTTAAAGTCAAAATTTTAAGGTGTAAAGTGTGCAATTCAAGAAATTATTAATTCTTTTTTGAAAATTTTACATACTGTTTGTAACTTTGGATACCTGGTTATAAAGTATTGGTTTTCTGTTGATTTTTTTACGCAGTACTTTAGACCCATCTATTTTATTGTATTTACCTAAACTAATTTTATAAATGGGAAAGTATGTTGCGTTGCATCCGTCAATGCGCCATCTGCTTTGCTAGCTTATTACAACCTTGCCACTCGGAAATATTTTTTGCTTAAAATGGAATTGTATTTTTTTTGGCTGAGCAGCTAGCAGAGATCAAGCTTTGTTTAACAAAAGTGCTGTTATCGAGTTCATATCTAAAACAAAACAATAGATCTCTTTCAGTCTAACAGATAAACTGTTTGCAAATTTAATCGCAAAAAGTTATATTTGTTAGCTTATTTTTGTTAAATACTATTTTAAACCGTTTTGTTTTATTACCTTGTGCCAAATTTTGTGCCTATATTACAATTCATTCCATAATTATATGTCAAAATATAATTTTTTTTTCAACTTTGACACGCTGTATCTCTGTTAATATCAACTTTTGGTATAAGGTAAATGTAGCTAAATTATATTATTTTTATTTGAAAAATCCACCATTGCTCTGTGTACGATTACTTATGGTTCACCCTGTATAAAAGGCAACAAAAATCCATAGATAACTTAAGAGAAAGAATTATTAATGAATGTCGAATATTGACCCCAGTGGTGGTACCTCAAGTAATGGTTGCCTTTGAAGTAAGATTATGTCATTGTATGTGGGTTGATGGAATCACATAAGTTGATGCTATATATTTCGTTCATTTGACCAACCCCTTATTTAATTTAAATTCAAATGGTTGTAACTCCAGCAGTATTCACTCTAGACCCCAAGTCTTATACACTTTTGAAAGCTACTCCACAAGAGGAATCCAAAACTCTAAAAAAATATCTGGTGTCTTTTAAAGGAATAAGAGTTGTTTGTATGGAGGTAAAGGAATGACAGTAACATTTAGTGTAAATATGACGAAATATGTCCTCCTGTTTATACCTATTGATATATTTTTACGTTTTTTCTAAAAAAAAAAGATTTTAAAAGTTATTTAGAGAGAATAGCCTTTATTGAAACACACTGTATATGATCCATATTTTATTTTATTAGAAACATAATAATAACTTTATATTAGCTAACAGACTAGTCGGTCAATGATGTTAAATGTGAATCCGTCGGCTGCAGCAAGATTGCTTTTAATTTCATGGTTATTCACAAAAACTCTTATAGCAGATTTTATAAAAGAATTAATGTATACGGTAGTTTTATTAAATGAACCAAGAATTCAAACCTGCTTTTCGAAATAAAGATAAATATAACTTTTAATGCAAGTTCTTAACAAAGAAAGTTAAAAATTATCTTTGCTATAAAGATAATGGCGTGTAATAAACTTTAACTTTGCGGTCGCCTTAAACTCTAGTAACTATATAAAATTAATAGGGTGCGAAAATTAGGCTCTTATATCCTACTCCAGATTTCCGTTAGAAATTTCTTAAAGCTGTATTTTTTATTGTTTTAATGATTTTAGTTGGTCTGCCTAAAAATGTATTAAATAAATAAACATTGCAAACAAAATTTCTCGCAATTTTCATTCATGGGACGACTTTGAAAAGAATTATGGCATATTACATTCCCCGATAATAACGCAAACCATGACGCGATAATTTTTGTTCGAAAATTTTTTGGACTCCGTGCCTTAAAATTTTTCAACTATTTACTAATGAATAAGCAACTGGCATTACTACATAATCCTTTAATAAAGTTTAATGATAATATTTGTGTACGAGTCTGTGGTCGCTAGATTGGTATAATAACGGCCAAACAAACTACTAACTTAATCTACCAAATAATGTGAAACCCATTCGGGCAATTTACTATAGTCGAGAAGTAGTGTCATTCTACCAAATTAGGTTTATAGCCTTAATATCCCATGTACTAGCGTTCGCAGGGCAAGTGTAAGTACAAATTTTCTTTTGTATCTAATTCAGTGGCGGCTGGTCTTAAAGAGCGCAAGAGCGCGCGCTCCTCGTGAAATGACCGATCTATTCTTTTCTGTTTAATGTAAAAGACTTGGATTTATCATATTTTTTACCACAAAATAATTATATACTAATTAACTTATAATACTTGTGAGTGACTTGGAATAAAGTACACAAACGTTTGATTCCATTATATTATATATTATAAGCAAATTTAAATAAGTTGGTGCGCGCAGAATTATGCACCTAGCTTGGCTGCCGTGCGACAAAACACCAAGCTTGCTCGGGGTACGCCGCTCCGTGCTTATGCGATATTGCCAAATGGTGAGTACGAATTAGAGTTTGGAATGCGTATTTACGGTTTATGATGGTAAATGCGTAGGTGCTCGCTGATCTGATTGCGATTGCTCATTATGCCACTTACAGGCCTAACTGCCAATAGTACCGCTATTCACAAAGAGGTAACAGTACCCATTCTAGGGTCTAATTATTAATTTATAAATTTGGATTTAAACAATTTTGATGAGAAAGTAATGAACACTTTATTTCTTTAAAAGATCGTAGAGCGGATTTTGTTTAAAAAAGTTTGTTTGTAAAGTTTAATTAAAACTTTGTAATAAAATATATTCTATTTTCAAATGCAGTTTTCATGAAAAAGTGATATATCCTTTTTCCTATGAAAGTAAACAATTTTAATTAAGTAACCCAGAGCCGTAACGACGTGCAAGCAACTGTACAGAGTACCTTAAAGGGGCTCAGAAATGTCGATGATGTGTTTTTTTTGAATTCGATGAAAATAATTTAGAGATGATAACTCAAAAATATTTTGGAGGTTATAAGATGTTAATTAAATTTAATTCGTAAAAGTACTATTAAATAACACACTTTTTGTATCACTTTTGTTTCTCTTAATTTTAATACCTTGCTATGGCACTTAAACTCTTAACTACTAATATTTTTGCATCTGCGCACCCCCTGTCAAAAAGTCACCAGCCACCAATGATCTAATTGTATGCTCGGCAAATATTGTAATAACAATTGCCTTACCCAGAGACTATACAGAAAAAGACCATTTAGTAAATAGAAGAAAGAAGAAGTGTGTTTGTGGCGCCCCGATGTGCGCAAGAATGAACTAATATAGCATTTCCTCTCACTTCATGACACTAGAACTAATAGTTTGATGCTCTCACTCCCTCTGTAATACAACGCAACACGATTGACGCAGATTCATTATTCCTTTGTTTACTTTATAAATGGACGCCGGTTGTTTGTTCCCGTAAGATAATTAACGTTTAAAAACGTATTTCAGGTAAGTAACTAATAAGCAATATGAAACTGAAGTAAAACTCGGGTTCATTATCAATCATGTATTTACAATACGTGGAATCAGTCCTTAACTGAGCTGAATTTGTTGTTTGAAATTGTCTGTTTAAGACCATTTCAAATAACTTTAAATGTAGAATTTATTTTTTTAATGCGTTTCTAGGTAAGTGAATTAAAAAGTTTAAATAATAACATCGAAAATTGTAAGAATTACATCCCTCAAGCCTACTAACGCTTGTTGCATACCAAATTGCAACAATATATATGAACTTGGAAATAAACAAAAGGGTAAGCATTTTGTTAAATTTCCATCAAGCGAAAATCTGTGCTCCTCCTGGATAAATAAAATAAAAGAACATTTTCCAAATCTTGAGCACAGTTATTTTAGACGAATTTGTAAAGACCACTTTCAATTAAAGGATTTTACGAGTACATTAAAAATAAGATTAAATAAATTTGCTGTTCCAAATTTGGCTTTGAGCGCTTCCGAAAATAATGTTACTCTTAACGAGAATATATCTTCTGATGTTATAGTATCAGCAAAAAAAAATTAAATTTTGATAACTCATTAACTTTCCAGGAAGCTCCAGCTTGCAATACGTCAATTAATGTAGCTTCTTCTAGTAGTGGTGGTTTGTTGGCTAGTATTGGTATTACTCGCAGCAACCAATTGACACCTCCTAAGAAATATCTGTATGATATTTCAAAATTTCAAAAACAGCAAATTTTAAACCTAAAAGGACGTATTAGAAAGTCCAAAAATAAATTGCAAACTGCAGCGTCTATATCTTCTACAAAATTATTCAGACAACTTGAACAAGGTATAAGTAATTGTGGTGTTCAATTTATTAAATTTCAATTTAGAAATTGTTCCTTAAAATTGCATGGTCAACGTTGGTCTCCTCAAGACAAAGCATTTGCGTTAGCATTTTATAAACGTGGTCCCCGGAGCTACAGATTTTTGCAAAGATGTTTAAAATTACCAAGTATTTCTACTACGGTTCTTTGATCTGTGAATTTTGATACTGGAATTAATCAGCATGTTTTTAAAAAATTAAAGCAAAGGCTAAAGAAAATGAAATCCTTAGATGAATTTTGTTGTTTAATGTTCGATGAGATGTCTTTGTCATAAGATTTAAATTATGACCATACCTTGCGTAAAGTAATTGGCTATGTTGATCTAGGTAAATCAATACGTTTTAATAAAATGGCTAACCATGCTTTAGTTTTTATGATTTCAGGATTAAGGAAAAAATGGAAGCAACCATTAGCCTATAACTTTACTAAAGATCAAATAAAAACATTTCATTTAAAAGTCATTTTAAAGGAAATTATTAAAGAATTACAAAATATAGGTCTTAAAGTTGTATGTTGTGTATCAGATCAAGGAACTACAAATGCAGCTGCTTTTAAGCAATTAATAGAGGAATGTCATACTGACAAATCAGACACTTTTTTTATTGTAAACCATCAAAAAATTATAGTACTGCATGATATCCCACATCTTTTAAAAAATACAAGAAATGCTTTAAAAAATTATAACATTCAATTTGAGGATAGTAAGATTGCCCAGTGGGACCACATACTTCAGTGTTATGAAATTGATAGTAAAAGTAGATTCCAAATGTTACATAAAATCGGAAGGGAATATTTGGATCTTCCTGACTCATACTTAAAAATGAAAGTTTCCATTGCAGCTAAAACTTTGAGTCATACAGTGGCAGCTACACTGGAAGCTTTTGCATCGCATTCTATTATTTCTTCCAATGCTGCCCACACTGCAGAATTTGTTAAAGACATTGATTTACTATTGGATTCTTTAAACGCGACACCTTTTCGAAATGAAGGAAAGAAATTAAGGCATAGTGTGAGTAAGAAGAGTAAACATGTTACTTTTTGGCATTCTATGTTGAATAAAATTGAATCTTGGAAATTTTTAGATCGAACAACAGGATCTGCATCAAGGGCTCCAAGGTGCAAAGCAGGTTGGATTCAAACGATTAAAGGAGTTTTGATGGTATGGAGTATTTTTGAAAAAGCAGGGTTTCAGTACTTGCAAACTCGACATTTAAATCAAGATCCACTTGAAAATCTTTTTAGTATATTAAGACAGCATGGAAGAGCACACACAAATCCATCACCTTTTCAGTTTATTAGTGCTCTTAAAACTAGTATTCTGAATGGGCTTATTATACCACGAAGTTATGGAAAGAATTGCGAGGATGATGACTTTGATCTTTTAGAAGATCTAACTGATTTTCTCTCAGATACTTCCCCATCTATCACTCCAATTGAATTTTTTTCAGAAAATAATGATAACCTTGAAAAAGTCCTTGATGCAAGTTCTGCCTCCTCGGGATTTGGCTATTGTTGACAAGGAAGCGTTGACATATGTGAGGGGCTTTTTTACCAAAAATGTTTTAGATTTCACTTGCGAAGACTGCAGCAAATCTCTTTTAAGTGATAATATTTTAGAACATCACTTATTTACCATGTTTAAAGAGTTTGATGATCAAAAACGCCTTAGGTATGTATCTGAGCAATTGTGTTTTTATATTGCTCACATACATGACTTAATACTAACAGCTTTGAAATATCATGGTCATGAATTTGATATTTATAAAAAGCTTCAGTTGTATTTATCTTCTAATGTTAATTTTGATTGGTATTTATGTTCAGTTCATAAGAATGATATAAAAGAGTTGCTTATTTCAAGTATGATGAAAACTATGGTTAAAAATTTTTTTAAAGATTTTAAAATGAACAAAAGAGATGTAAGAGGAAACAAAAAAATAATGAAATTTTTACATAAATAACGAATTTATTACTATGTTTTTTTATATTATTTATTGTCGCTATATTATATTAAGCCTTGATGTGTGTGTAACATTTATTAATGGAAAAATTAGAATTAGGGTCACGTGGGGCGGAATTTTGTGCGGACATCTCCTCCGACCGCGCGGTAGGTGGGTGTCGGAGAGTTACGGCAGGCTCGAGAGGACGGGGTCTTTTGCCCCGCGTGGGATTTTTACGGGGCCGAGTGGAGTATTTTGGAAAATATTCGCGTTTTTGTGGGGAAAATCGCGAGGGGCGGAGTCCGACGGAGAAACGTCAAAATTGACGGCAAAGGAAATTGTTTCGATCGGAGGCGGAAAGGGCCGATGGCGCTCCGTCGTCGTGGATACCGTTCGATTCGGCTTTTCGTCGAAAGAGAGAGCGTGGGGCCCCGCGATCGTACGATGAAAGATATTAACGTCAAAAATATTAATTTTGAACAAGTGTCACAAAAGGCGTCGGGTGTATTTATTTCTATAAAAAAAAAACGAATTTTATACGATATTTTTAGACAGCGTTTACGATAAACGAGGATTATTTACGTTCGTCGTGTCGAAAATAAAGAAATGCAACGGCGAATGTAACGGTGACGGACGAATTTTAAAGGTTAGACTGGGGCCTCCGCGTTTCCGACGGAGATTGCGGCGTTTGGAAGATTTTAGGTAAATCCGGCAGCCGCGCGCGCTCTCACCGATGCCGATTAAATATCTAAAAATTATTCATTTTTGACAGCAAACCGAAATTTTGAAAAGACGCCGAGATTTTCGAAGCCGAATGTGCAATGATGTGGGACCAGAAAGGTTACGGAAAGCTTTAAAGGATGTGTATCAAGATAAATCAAATGAAATTTATGGAAATGGTGCCGGAAAATTCGTTGAAAATATAAAATTAGATAGTCACAAAGTGACGCCTTTGCGGCTACGAAAATGCAGCAATTTTGTATCATCGAATTATGGTGTTTAATGGGAAAAATGTGAGAAAATTGATCCAAATTAGTTTGTAAAATGTGGCGGAAAGTTTAAAGGTCGGTACTTTTCGCTGAAAATTAAAAATGTTCTTCTTTTATTATTTGAGGTTATGCGATGACGTTTTCTACATTTAAGGCGTAAAATCAAGTGGAAATAAGTTTTATGTGTATAAATAAGCTGGATAATTTGGCAAGAAAGGACAACGCGCAGGTATTTATCTTAAAACGAGTAAATGTGTGCCGATGGCCCATATATTTGTAGTGTCGCGCAAAAATCCAAATTTTGCTGTACATTTGTAGACTATACGACATACAAATTTGAATTTAACGCGCCGATTATCGAAATTTCAATTGGAGGACACCGCGGCGGGCGACTTTTGCAGTTTTAAAACTATCTGCCGACATATACGAGGAACGATCAAAGAGATTTGTGTCAAAACCGAAGTCGAAAGAATCGGAACATTTTTCGTGAATTCACAATTTCTCTCCATCATCATTAAGTCTTTTTAACAAGTATGTATCGACAATTTAGTATATTTTTATTAAAATTTCATCATTTTTTAGTGTAACTACATTCCTGTCTGTTTTGTCCGACGTTTTTCGCAGGACTTTCTTGATAAAAGTTAACTTGATAGATATTAATTGACAAAAGCAGCAAAGTAAGTTATTCTCATCTAAAGCAGGCCCATGAATAAGGTAAGTACATTTTAGTTTTAAAAAATTAAAATTTCATCATTTTTTAGTGTAACTACATTCCTGTCTGTTTTGTCCGACGTTTTTCGAAAGACTTTCTTGATAAAAGTTAACCTGATAGATATTAATCGACAAAAGCAGCAAAGTGAGTTACTCTGATCTTAAGCATGCCCATAAATAAGGTAAGTACATTTAAGTTTTAAAAAAATAAAAAAAAAACAGGCAACATTGAAATTAAAACCCAGACTCACAAATTAAAATATAAGATCAACATTTAGAAAAAATAAATTTAAGTTTTTACAAACATTTCAATGTTGTAGCTAGCTTTCAACAGGCCCTGTGCAAAATGATTTCTTAAGGTCCAGAAACGAAATGTTGCACCAGAAAATATTTTAGACGATAAAAAAAGCTATGTGTTTTGAATTATTTTTATCACCCAAAAATAGTAGTTGCACCTGCTGCAGCTGCTTTTAGATGTTAAATGAAACAAAAACACTTAAAATCTCGAGAAAGTTCAAAAAGGAAGATAGATTTATTCTACAAATATCATTAATTTTTATAGTATATTTAAAATTGCTCTAAGGCCTTTCGAAGAAATATACTTCTTCCAGGATGGAACAATGACAAGAAACTAATAAAAATGTTGGATGTTACGGTTGCCAACGTAGCGGGATTCTTCAGGAATAAGGGGAAAAAGGAATTTCAAAACTGCACGGGTATTCAGTACGTTAATCCAACCACATATGAAACTTTTCTGAAATGAGTATACAAGTGATACAAAATGGGACAGAAAGAAAACAAATGATGGTTTTCTTAAAATTTCAACCTTAATTTTAAAGGCGCAAAATATTTTTCTTGATATTTCGGAAAAAAATTTAAACTATAGAATTAAAATTTATATATTTTTTTGAAAATGTATTGCTTTTATTTAAAATATAGATAAATATATATAGGAAGAATATAGAAATTTTAAATCGAAATATCATTTTTGAACACTCGACATTCGGAATTTAAAAGAAAAATTATAATTGTTGCAAGATTAATTAAAACTATCTAGATTTTATGCTTTGTTAAGTGTTACTTTAACGAAAAGATAGAAATTTTAAATAAAAATTTAAAATTTTGTAAAAAAGTTGTCAGCTTAAAACTCAAATAAAGAGTTAATTTTTTTCAAGATCATGTTTTACCATTTTATTCTAAAATTAACGCAAAAAGAAAAACCTGAAAAAAATTTAAACATTTAGGAGCAACCAATTTCTTTTGGTTTTCTTTCGAATGAGTTTCTGTCAAATAGATTGGAAGTTACAATTATTTCCTGAAATTATTTAACTTTCCATATTCTGATATTTTTACTAATATCATTCAATTCCATAGAATATATTGAAACGGGCTACGGAGGTTCTCACAGTCGAAAATGTAAAAAATATACCGCTTGTCAAAAAATTACTAAAAATATTCGACGTTGAGCTGCCATTGTAGGGGGCTTCTTCAAGAATGAGAGAAAAAACAACTAAAAGTCACAGAATTTTAAAGCTTCGAAAACATAAAAAAAAAACAGATAAGATTGAAATTTAGACTCGGAAATTTTAATATAAAAGTTAAAATTTATAACAAATATTTTCAACCGGCGGGTCCTTTCGCTAATATGAAAAAAGAAAACGGAATTGAAGTCATAAAGTCTCATACAGTTCTTCAAG
Organism: Dastarcus helophoroides; assembly: GCA_028583605.1. Lineage (NCBI taxonomy): Eukaryota > Metazoa > Arthropoda > Insecta > Coleoptera > Bothrideridae > Dastarcus > Dastarcus helophoroides. The sequence continues at coordinate 5,896,171 of CM053326.1, forward strand.
AAAAAACAGCAAATCTAGAAGTTAAACTAATAACCTAGAATTTTGAAATTTACATATTAATAAAATGGAAAATCAAGAAATTTGAAGGTCTTAGAAAAAAAATTAGATGAGAACTTTTAAAAAGCAATGGCAAAATAGAAGAAAAATTTAACTTTAGAACAAACATTATTTTTTATTTTAAATTTAGACCAAAACACTTAAAATTTCGAGACATGTTGAAAAAACTAAATATTAATTAAAATTTTCTGAAAATTTGTTTTCATTGAAAATTTTCTAAAAATTAAAAAATGGTAAAACGTCAAGTTTTAATTAGCAGTTTAAGGCAGACAGCACCTTAAAGGTGATTATTAAAAGATTAAATTTACTTTACCGATATTACTACATTTTACAGAATACGTTGAAATGCCTATAAAGCCTTTTACAACCAGAACAGTAAAGAATATAATCTTTTTAGGATTAGCGGACTTTTTCAGGGATAATGGTAAAAAGAAATTAGTACGCTAATCGTACCAGATTCGAAACCCTTCCGAAATGAAAGTTTTACAAAAAGGGACAGAAAGAAAGAAAAAGACTTTTTTACTCAAAATTTTAACCTTAATTTATCTTCATATTTCGGGGAAAAAATTGAACAATCAAATTGAAATTTATAGCTTTAATTTTTGAAAATTATAAATATAAAGTTGAAATTTTTATTAAAATTTTGCATTTTAAGTATAAAATATCAAATTTAGATTTTAGAATGAATAGAAATTTTTAAATTTTCAAAAAATAAACGTGAAAATATATTCTCAAGGTTTAAGAGGAAAATAAAACAGAAAAAATTTTAAAATTTAAATTTAAAGAAAACTTTTTCACATTTTAACAATGAAATAATATTTAATTTCCAAATTTGAAACAAAATAAAAAAATTGAAATGAAAAAAAAAATTTCTGAAAATTTCAAGTTTTTACTTGGAACTATGAGAAAAATAAAAATCTCAAGATATGTATGGAAAGGTTAGAGCAATTTTAAGTTGAAAGTCAGAATTTAAAAGAAAAAATGAAAAAAATCATTTTATAGATTACCTTAAAACGGTTACAAAGGCTTCCGTAGCCAGGATCAATAATTATTTTTTCTTTTAGGATTGCATTGTGTTAAGAAAACACAACAGGGATAAAAAAAGCCATTTCAAATCAAAAGATGGCGCTAACCCCCTACTGTGAAACTTTCGAAGTGAAAGTGGCACCAAATGGGACACAAGAAAACTGTATCAGAAGGACGAAAACCTACTGATCATCATCAAAAGAAGACGAGTATAGGAAAATTTAGCTCTTAATTACTATTTTTAGGAAATTAATATTTCGATCGAAGAATGAAAATTTCGATTTTATTTCGAAATTTCTCTCTTCAAAATATCGAGTTTCTAACCGAAATTTTGAGTTATCTTTGACGAAATTTCACATAGAATTTCAACCCTTACGTTTAAATTTTGACGTTTGTGGATAATTTAATACCAGTTCCGAAAATAAAGAAGGACCTGAAATATTGTCCAAATTATATAAAGCAAGATTTAACAACGTAAACGTAACTTTTTACGAAAGACGAATTATTAGAAACCAACTCGAAATTTATAAGAAAATAGACGAAAGAAGTATTCGAATAATTGATTGTTGATAATTAAATATCAGTTTCAAAAATAGAAAAAAAAGAACATGAAATTTTGTCAAAATTATATAAAGTAAGATTTAAGATCGTAAACGCAAAATTTTACAAAAGACGAATTATTAGAGACCAACTCGAGATTAATAAAAAATAAATAGAAAAAATATTCAAATAATTTTGATCAATTGTCATGTTTTTATCAGAATTTTTATTTATTTTTAAATTGCCAATTGTGAACTACCTATTTAAAATTCTTATTCTAAACTCAAACTTTTGAAGAAAAAAAAGTAGCAATTCGAAAGATTAAATTAAAAGAAAAAGTTAAAATTCAAAAAATATTTTTAAAATTTGATGGCAACAAGCTAGACACTGGCATTGCCTTTAAAATTTTCAGAAAAGTAAAAACGTTAGATTTTAAGTTGTGTATAAAAATCGAAATTGGAAAAAAAATCGAATTTTGGAATTGCAGTTTAGGTTTTCAAAAAAAAAAAGGTTAAAATTTCTGAAAAAAGCCAAAATTTAAAGTATAAAATTAAATTTTTAGAAAGGCGTAAAAATGTGACCTAAAAGTTTAAAATTCAGGAAAAAAATTCAAAATTTAGAAAAATATAATAATATGCATAAATAATTGTTAATTATTATTTATTAAGATATAAATAAGAAATATATGAAAGAAATTTAATGCTACAGAAATGTTAAAATGCGAAACGGGCTTGAAGAACTTGAAAGTATCGAAGAATTAATCTAAACAAAAACTTTTCAATAAAATAAAAATTGAAATTTACAAATAGTATATATTTGGAATTTATTGTTAATTTAAGAGATTAAAATATAAATATAAAAATAAAAAGGTAAAATATGTTTCAAAAAAAAAATCATCTTAATAAGAGGAAAAATATTAAGATATAAATGGTAAACAATTTGGACATGCCGTGGCCGAAGGCCACAGTCGTGTCCTTTAAATAAAGATCAACGTTCAGCACTTAATTCGCGATTCGCGAGCAATAAATAATAATTTCACAACGTCTATAGACAAATTCAAAGTTAAAAACTATGAGTAATTTTTAATTTAAATTCTAGAAATCGCATTAAATATAATTTCGAGGCTAAAATTTAGGTTTCAAAAAAGGCTAAAATTTCGAAGAAAAAGTCGAAATTCCTGTTTGACAAAAACGTAATTTTTAAAATAAAGCACTAGATTTCTAATATAAAATGAAAAGTTATAAAAATTACAATCTTAAAAACCCAAAAAAACTGCCAGGAAAAGTCAACATTTCTGGGAAAAATCGAAATAATATATAGTTAAAAGGCTCAATTTTGGTAAAAAATTTTAAAGTTTCATAAAAAATTAACCTATTTTAAACATGTATGAAAGTGAAAATTTTGAGAAAAGTAAGTTTTAAAAATATCTAAATTATTTAAATAAAAAACTTCGAGAATATTCAAAACTACAATTTTGAAAATTAAAATTCAAAAGAATTCAATATTTTCGAAAAAGGCAGACTTTTTAAAAATGTTGGTATTTTCAAAAAAGTGGAAATTTTAAATTGTCGAAATTGCCAAAAGTCGAAATTTCGAGAAATATTTGATCTTTTAATGCAAACAATTTCAAAAAATGCTAAAAATGTTAAAATTTTAGAAAGGTCAGAATTGTCAAATACTCAAAATCATTTATAATTGTAAAGACAAAATTTCCAAAAATCTGTGTTTTTCAGAAAAATCTAAATTATTTTCAGAAATGATAACATTTCGCAGAAAAGGCCAAGTATTTAAAAGTTTAACTTCTACAAAAAATCCAAAATTTTTCAAAATTATAGAAAAATTAAAATCACAAAAAGGTAAAACCAGAGAAACTTAAATATTTGGAAAAAAATTGAAAAGACCAAAAAAAAATCAAGAAAATTTTGAAGGTATCGAAGTTTACAGAATATAAGTAAGATATTAAAAATAGAAGGAATTTTGAAAGAGGTAGTTTAAAAAACAGTGTAAATTATGGAAGAAATGGAAATTTAAAAAAAAGCGAAATTATTCAATTGTAGTTTCACAAAAAGTCGAAATTATTAATAAATTTAGAGATTTTTAAACAAAATGTTCTGAGATTTCGGAAAACCAATTCCTTAAATAGGATATTGCAATTTTCATCCAAGAAAATATCAACATTGTCAAACAGGTCAATATATTTTTAAAAGATTTGTAACTTAAAAAATATCGGATTTTTCGAATGGAGCAAAATTTTGAGAAAACGACAAATTGGGCATTTAAAATAACAATTTAAAAATTGAAAATGCGAAATTTTCCAAAAGTATTGAATTTTTAAAACATCCGAAATTTTGAAAATTAATAACTTGAAATTTCCAGAAAAGTCTAAATTTTAAAACAAACATTTTTAGAAGACCAAATTTTCTCAATTTTTCAAAAAAGATTTGTAAAAACTGACATTTTGAAAAAATGTCAAAACTTCAAGAAAAAGTCGAGATGCCGAGGTCACTGTTTTGAGAAAAATTCGAAATTTTCATAATCATGTAAACTCTAAAAAAGTGGAAATTCTAAAATGTGGAATTTTTAAAAAAGTTGAAATTGATAGTATAAATTTCAGGAGAAAGACGAAATTGTGATGTTTTACAAAAAGGGCAAAATGTAAAAACAGTGGAAACTTTGAAATGTCGAAATTTTCAAAAGGTTAACATTTTTAAATGGTGAAAACCTGAGACACTCTGGAAATTTTTAATTTAAATATTTAACTTTAAAAAAAATAATAATATTTTAAGATTTAGACTCAAGGTCTTATAAAAAGAGTTAAAATTAGAAAACAACGCTAAATTTAATAAAATAAATTAAGGTTTAAGATTTTAACCAACATTTTGCAAGTAAATTTGAAATCATGAAAAAAAAACGAAATTTTAGAAATAATTTCGAAATTTTAAGATTTAGTCGAGTTTTGTTAACCTTATCGATGTGTGGTATTAGTTTATTAAATTGATTATTGTTATTTCAAATATTGGTTAATAAATTATATTTTAAGATGAAGTTGAATTTTTTAGATATACATGTTTAACGCCAAAATTTTAGAAAAACCCAATTAAAAAAGAAGTTTTCAACTTTCAATTCTAATAAGAGAACATGTTAAAAAATTCCTGTTTAAGTGTCTCCTCTCAATTTAAAATTCTGTTATTTTATTCAGATATGTGCAAATAAAATCCTAACCCATAAAAAATATTGAATTCCACAAATTAGAAATTTATATTTTACAGATACATATTTATTTCAACAATAAAATGGTTTTCTTGAGTTACATTCATTTTATTTAACTTTATTGTATTGGTTTATTAAATTATTATTATTATTATTATTCTTACATTTTCTGAATAATACATAAATAACTATTTGGACAATGTCGTTTCCATTCCAATTTTCATCCAAATCCTATAGAAGACGAAGCGTCCCTTCTCTCGCATATAAATCTATGTTCTTAACGGGTCTATAAGTTTATAATTCCAAAACATTCTATGACAACGATCAAGCCACGCCCACAACTTCCCCTACCGCGTCCCTAGCAACCGATCTCATCAAAATAAGATAAAATACGGAGCGTCCCTTCTCATATGATCAAAACGAGTCTATGTCTCCGAAAAATTCTATGACGACGTCAATTAAGCCACGCCCTCAACTTCCCCCATCGCGTCGCTAACAGCTGATCGCACGTCGTTTCCACGCAATTACCGAACGATCCGCTCGCAGCGCGTGATTCACCTTCAGATAATGATCCACTTAGAGATAGTGACCCATCCGCCTCGGCGGATGATACACCCGACTAGTTCTGTAGTTTAGGATAACTGTTTTGTTTTTGTTAATTTTATATTATATTTATTTTCTGTTTTATAGTTTTTATGTTGTGTTTTTAAAGATTATTTTTTTGAATTTTTTTTTATGTTTTGTGTATTTTTTTGTATTATTGCAGGGAAATCAAACCTCCAAATGATTTACGTCTGTCCAACAAACATTTAGACAGTTGTTTTTACATGAAAGGTGTATCAAAAGTTAAATGTACTTACTATACAATAATGTATGTACATACAGGTTATTATAAACATTATGTTAATTTTTTACAATTTTGTGCTATTGTTTGTCATTTTATTTTTTATTTACATTAAAATACTTTATGTGTGTTTCAGAAGTTAATGGTGCTGATATATTTTTGTGTGTATGAACTCCGTTATTAATTTTATTTTTTTTTACTTTTTCCTGTCTCTAAATTTAAAAAAAAATGAATTGCTGAAATATTTGGAAATTGCTGACAAATTTGTGGCAGAAGTCAAATTCTGACATACAAACGACCATTAGGGTATGCATTAGAATCTGACTTTTCATAGATTTTTTTATTTAATTATATCTACAATTTATTTTCCAAACTACTGGTGCAAAAAAAACAGCGAAAAAAAAAATATTCTTCTCACATCAAAAACTGTTGTGTTGAACTATAACTATTGAAAATTGTTCTAGTATTATTCTTTATATTTGAAAATAAAAACTATAAAAGTATATATATTTTCTATTTTAACCCTTATAATTTATACATAAAAATTAAATTATATTAGGTTTAGAATATTGCATTTTATACTCTTTGTGTGACAAAATTAAAAAATTTCAATACACTTTTTTAAACTGAAGTAATAAATCAACCTAGTTTTCTTAAGTATGGAAGATTTTCCTCAGCAGTAATTGGTCATAATTATGCAAAAGTTGCGTAATTAATGCCAATTATTGATGTGGTAAAATCTTTTTAACTTGGAATTTTTATTTAATTTGAAAAAGTGTTGGAAACTATCGATAATACAGTTTCCTGTGTTACTGGCATTACAGTGTTCTGTTTTTATGGTAATTAGTTCCCTTTTCCACGAGGGGTGTCCGCTATCCATAGAATCGCACGTAGTTTATACTCTTTCTTAGTTTCTCTATGGCCTTACCGTTTAGAAGAAATCTATGACATACCAATGTTTGTGTTATAAATAGCTTTAAACATAGGTAACAATACGAACTAATAAAGAAGTATTTTTATTAAAATCAAGAAAAAATCTTTAATTTTATGTGGTGATGCACATTTTATTAGAAACATTATTTTTTATTGCATTTTGTAACTTCAGTTAATAGCTATTAATGTAACAAGATTATTGTGCGATTTATAATAATCGAGGAAGTTTCCAAGAGACGAGGCGTTAGCCGAGTCGTCTGGCCACGTCCGACATTATTTAAATCGCTAATAATCCAGTTGCATTCAAAGCTTTATCGCATCATTGACAACAACGGCATAAAAAAATCAACAAACTTTTGAAATGAAATTTGTATTTGGGGAATTATGATAGGTAACTAACGTATTATGTGCTACTAAGTTAATATGAAGCTGCCAAATATTAGGTTAATAATTATCAATAAAGATTTAATTTTAAGACTCTTAATTTTCAATGATGGGATAAAATAATTAAATTGCCGGTTCCACCAAAATTAATTTACTCCTTTCATTTTCAATAATATAAGAACGACGATAAGAACTACAACGTGTCACACTCTTATGCAGTCAGTTGCAATTGAAAGATAATTGATGATTTATACTTTACCGATTCAAGTTTCATTCACAGTTAATTTTTTTTTCCACGAAAATGGATACATTTACACTACTCAGCCATAAAATCTCGAAAAAGAATAGCATAATACACATGAATCCACTTTTTTCAAGTCTAAATATGCCAAAGTATTTCGAAGAATATTTTTTTACATAATGCCTGAATTGTTCAACTCCTATTTCTCGTAAAGAACCTTTAATAGGATCAAAATTAAGAATCCTTCGCCATCAATTTAAGAGAATTGGAAAGAGCGTTTTAATATCACAAAAAGAACGTCTACCATCGAGGCGAGACTTTATGTGTAAGTAAAATATCGTTGCCACCAATCATTTACCAAAAAGATTGCATATGGTTAGAACAGGTCTGGATAAACTTTTATGAGAGAGTATTAGGAAAATTTATATCTCACAATTTACTCAATGTAAACCCTATATCTGGACGCTTTGACAAAAAATAACGAATTCAACCACGATATGTCGATTCTATAAACTTAATAATTTATGTTAAATCCTGCATATTGGAATACACTTATACGTTTGCCAACAAAAACTTCCCTTATGCAGCAAAGCAGATATTTTCAACCTTCATTCTAAGATAAACTAATAAAAGACTGCAATTATTTATAAAAAAATGCACTGGCTAACTTTGAAATCTGTTTATTAGTTATTGTTAAATATTATTTGGTAATCTATTTATTTGCATTTAGGTTCAAACCAAAAAGGTCTTATTTATTTCATGATTGCTGTAGCAAACAAATCGTTTTATAAATTAATTGGGTATGAAATTATTTAGTTGTAGTTTTCTGAGTAGAAACTTCCATTTTGACACTTATTGTAGCATTTTTTTTCATATTTGTTAAAAAATTACCTAAATAAGTGTTTTAAAAATTGTCAAATATTAAATGTCTCATTACCAGGATTATAATTTTAAACGGAACGAGACCTGTTTGCGGAAACTTCTTTTCTCGTAAAGATATCATGATTGTGACTTAACGGGAGCCATTTAATGGATATTTCCATACAACCCATAATACAAAGTAGTTACCGTACTAGTAGTTACCTTTGTAATTTTAGTTATACAGCACACAACTTGATTGGAATCCTCGGCTTCAATCAGCATCAGTTATAATCTACTCCATGGGATTAAGGTCTTTTAAGGGTTTATGTACATAACAAATGACTAAAAGTTAGAAATATTTATAGATACCATACCGTACTAATAGGGTCACTGAACGCCGGAACCGGTCTATTACTATTGGTTGTAAATATATTTACAAATGCAGTTCGTTCGACTGTTCATTAGAGAACATTTAATTGACATGATTATATGCCCTAAAAAAGGTTCAAAATATGCATGCTCTAAGATGTATTTCAAATATGCACTAGAAAATGCGTTATAAAATCTATTACATATAATATAAAAAGTAAAACAAATCAATATTAAAATGTATTTTATTTCCTAAAGTATACTAAAAATTAAATATCACAATACAAATATGCATCATATTCGCAATAGCTGTTAGGGTTCAGCCAAGGTATCGCTTGATTTTTCGAGAGCGACAGAGCGACAAAAACCAGGTTCTAACAGGGAGTAAATTAAAGCTTTCATACTTACCTAGGAGGCAGCAACTCTTATCGATCAACGTTGTTTGATTTTAGAGTAATTTTTCCCATTCATGTCATGGTTTTGCTTCTTTGGCTTCCCAATACAATAGTCGAATGAATTCAGAAGCCGATTTCTCATGCCCATCTGGCTAGGACTTTGGTGTTGGATTAAAAAAATCCCGAAATGAGCAAAATGAAATATTGCCTATGCATTTATTGAAAATTTTTAATCTATGCTCAAATGCACTTTATATACATTTTATACATGGTTGCGCTGGACCTTTAGGCCATTCATCTCTGTTAAAAATAGTTAAGGTTGATAGATAAGGAATTGTGACAATATGACGTGTATGATTAGATGCGCATGCGTGTTCGGATGCTGCATGTATTCTTAGTATGTAAAATTTTAAGATTAGGTGTTAGTATTTTTCTGAAGATAATAGCTTGGCTGTCGAAACGCGTTAAAGCAACGTTTGTTGTCTTTTTAAATCTTTCTTGGTTTCAGGGGACAAATTCTGTATTTAAATTTTTGAAGATAAGCAAGGACCAGTCCGTTCCACCAAATCCATGAAACATAGAAACTAATTGATTTTAATAGGACAGGCAATATTTAAATGATAATATCAAATTAATTAAAAACTATTGATAGATAGAATTGAGGCAAAATGTTTAAGATACTTAACTTTATTATTGTAGTTATTAAAATCTGAAACAACCTGCTTTAGCCTATCATAAGCATTACAATGTGTCTTCGGTCATTTACTTGGCAACTGAGTAATTATTACTTCTGTTAAACTTTGTTCACGTTTTAATGCATGAATGAATTTACCGATAACGGCATGATCAATTCGAATTCTGCCATTAAAGGCATGATGCCATCCTTCAACGGCATTATTAAATGTAATCTCATTATTTTAAACAGCCAGGAAACAGTTCCATATTCCAATACAAAATTATGGCTCCTCCCGTCTTCTCCCGCTGCGACTACGACACTCGATCCATGTACGCTCAAAATATTTAATTAAATCACTAAAATCGTGTTCAAGAGCATCATAATATGGAGACGATACTAACATTTCAAAGACATCAACAACATCATCTGAGGGTACAAATGCTAATGCCATTGGCTTACGTATTTCTAAGGCGCATAACAAATCCGTATTGTATTGTACCTGTAATTCGCAAAACTCCACATGACGCTAAGTGCATTGGCAATAATGAATTAGACAGCCAGAAATCACAGCATTTAAAAAGATATTTCTAACTGCTCCGATAAATGCTTTTTCATAATCTACAAATATTCGTTGAGGTTTAAAATCACGCCTCTTGGCCTTCAATACTTTTAAAAATTGGATATACAATTTTTTAGATTTATTAGGAGCCAGCACATAAATTAATGGCAACATTTTGCCCTTTTTCATTCCATGCATAGTGTAAAGTTGCGTAAACATGGTTGGTATCAATAAAAACGTTCCATTTGCAGCCCATTTATCGCACTGAGATAATGTCTCCAAATTTTTGTCCGTTGCAAACATAAGAAATCGATCATTGTCACCGCCACTGTCATAAAGCAAAATGTTTTCATCATTGCAAGTTAACTTGTAGTCATTAGAAATGACCACTCCCTTAAGAGATGGTGGATTAGGTAACCCAGACTTATGACTGTCACGAGTACGTTGTACAATTCTAGTTAAAGACTCAGGCCTTAGCAATCGGGCAGCTAAAGCGTCATCAATATTAGCAAATGCTCCAGCCACAAGAGCAGAGGGAATATCATTGGAATTTTTAGCGGCTTTTTTATCTTGGATTTATTTTTTTTACAATACACACCAACCCTATCGGCTGCATACTCATGTACTTGGAATATATACAACAATTTTTCCTGCATAAATCAAAGGTCACAATTAATATGTAATGAATATCCATCACATTCATATTTACCTGACCGCTCATCAGAACTGGTGTGAATAATAGCACGACAACTCTATTGCACATGTTACACATGTTACACGCCAAGTAATACTCGCTGTTAGTACCTTTGAGAGTGTCCAAATAACCATCTAGGACAACTAGGTAACATTTTGTTTCCTTTCTGGGATTTAATAAATTTTAAATTTATTATTGACGAAAACGGACAATCAATCAGTAAACAGTTTTTCCTATTAATCAAAAACCGCTTCTGACGTTTTTCATAAAGATCATGTTAAGGTATTTCAGAAATTACAATATAATTTTTCAATGTTTCCTGCTACAGTGTCATTTAGACATATTAAAAGGAATAAATTAGATGATGTGCTACAGTAAAATACTTCGCAATCGTAAAATTATGCCGCTTTTGACAGGACTTTTTTGTTTGATGGGAAAAAGCATCTAATCCGAAAAATATATCTACAGTTCTAGAGGTAAGCAGTATAATTCCATAAATGTACTTACATTTTAAAAAACGAGTGAATTTCTTTCATACCTAGAATTAGTTGATTCAATTGTTGATTATTATTATGTGCCGTGTTAGCATTTCTGTTATTAGTTAATTTTTCGTAAATATATTGTTCTTAGAGATTTTGTCCGTTGGATATTTTAGTTGCGGATATTTTGTCCGTTGAATATTTTGTATGAGGATATTTGGTTTGTTCGGTATTTTGTCAGTTGGATATTTTGTCGCGGATTTTTTGTCGTGGATTTTCTGTCGTCGGATAAAAAGTCGGGGTACCAGTCGTAACACCGCCTTCAATAAATTATTTCTTTGTATGCCTAGCGAAATTAAAGATTCAATAACTTTATCCTTATTTACCTCATTTGTGTATATGACATGGATGTAAAAATAACTTTAAAATGTAATTTTTGAAAATACATTCCAACTTCAGTATGTTATAGGGTAAGGTTGCTTAAGTTGTACCCCTAAACCAAAATTGTTTCTAAATTAGAGGATTTGTAACAAAATTGTTGGTTGTGAGACTTATTGAGAATTTCAGTAAATACTGTCTTTATTTGTTTAAACGTAATAAACAATAATGGTTACCGAGTTAGGAAACTGGTTTCTTAACTCGTACCTCCTATAACCTAAGTCGTACCTATGCTAGAATCATATTATATAGCAGTTAAAGAAATTATTTATTTGCAATTAATACAAACATTTTTTGTAATACCTTTTGACATCCCAGCACATTTGTCATGCACCCTAACCTTGCATTTTATGCATTGAATCATATTTTCCCTGCTAATTTCATCACAGAGGTTACAATACCAATCCTTATTTTTATTAGTTTTTTCTTTTTGCATGCTCCTGCATTTAGTTTCCGTTTTACAGATTTTTCTGTCCCACACATGTTTCAAGGTGATCTTTATATGAGGAAGCCGTTAATTCCATAGTAGAAACGCGTTTACGCGATGTGTCATTCAAGGATGGTACTGGAGAAATAACATTTAAGTTTTTTTCACATTATCAGTGGTCTCAGGTTGCAAGGTAAAAATAAAATCATCAGTGATAATATCAGTTGGAAGAGATTCAACATATATTTGCAAGATCACTTGAGAAGGCGTCTTTGCAGTTGATGGAAGAGATCTGCCTTTCTCTTCCGCGGAATCAATTTCTTCGCATTCCGTATTTTGAACAAAAGTGGATTTTGGTAATATTGAATTGTCATCACTATCCATTAAGAAAGGAAAGTCATCGTCTCTAAAGACATATCTGTTACATGGCCATAATCCTGTACATCTGAAGCCATTCATGGCGATTTCCATGCGTGCAGATTTTGGGTAAGCAATACCCAATAACTCCGCAACGTTCGCTTGTTTGATTGTTTCACCAGGATGTGATTGTAGCCAAACTGATGATGCCTCATTATAATAAGTTTTTAGTGATTTTAAAAAGGACCGATCCAATGGCTGAAGGGGGTGTGTGGTGTGACAAGGGAAGGAAAGTAGTATTATACCATATTCACGAGCAAGTAAGATGGCGTCAATATTTTTTGTATGGGTGGAATGATCATCTAATAGAAGAAGAACTTGCTTTTGCTCGTTTTTCACTAACCGTGTATAGGCGATAAATGTTGCAACCACTGAAGGAAAAATTCAGAAGTTATCCAACCGTTCTTCGAGCAAGCAAATACACTCCCGGGTGGCACTCCTGTTTTCAAGTAAACACTCATACGTGCACGTTTGTAAATTAACATTGGTGGTACAAATTCACCTACTGCACTCATGGTGCAAACGCATGTGGTTGTCATTCCTCTTTCACCACTTGTTACTGCACCCACTTGGTGATTTCCTTTTGCAGCAATCATTTTTGATGGCTTGTGTACTGTTGACAATCCGGTTTCATCCATATTATATATTTGATTGGCAGTGAACTTGTATTTGTCCAATATTTGCTCATATTTGTCAAAGAACTCATAAACTCGTTCTTTATTGAAGGCAGTAGCTCTTGCCATAGACGTTGCTTCTGGAATTCGTAGAGCCAAGGAAGGATTGTCTTTAATAAATTTATAATACCATTTTTCCGGCCGGTTGGTGGAGTTGAATAGATGTTTTAATTTATATCTTTCAGCCAACTGATATGCCAATTTTCTTAAATCCTTGACTGTCAACCCAAAAAAAGAACGTTCCAGCCTAAGACCATGTTCAGCTAATTCCTTGTCCATTTCTTTTGTTAGATCTTTCGGTCTACCAAAGCTTGTATGAGTATTTCATCCACGCAAATGACGACGGAGTGTTGGTTTGGGGATATTATAAGTTCTATGTGCCTCATTGAACCCGATCTCCTTATTAGGCAATTTAGTTAATTCCTCCTCCATATCTTCTTGTTTCCAGCGATTATAAACCCTTTTTGACATTTTGTTGGATCTGTAATTATTTACAAAATAGGGAAATTAAAATACTTTTTTCTACGCGGATATCGTGACATGAACGGAAGCTTAAGTCGTACCACCGATACGAGTTAAGACGTGCTTATGAGTACGACTTAGGAAACATGTAAAGTCTGCTTTGAATAACCTCAAAATATATATCAGATTGAATATTTGACAAAATCCATGCAGGAAACAATAGACCGATAGATCTATAACACATATTTAACATGCAACATATATTTAGTTAGCTTTTACTTATTGTGGATGATTCCAAAGCACTCCTTAAAATTAATGAACACGGGACTCGTAACGAATTCTTTACAAAACTGCTCTAATCTTATGCGGCAGGGGCGGACTAATGAATATGCAGCCAAGTATGACCTTATACTATGTAAATACAGTATTTTTAGTTGCATATAGCGTATTCTAGTGCATTAAATCACTAAAGACTTTGGCTGCGGTACGACTTGAGCAAACTTCCCCTATATTTACTACAAACACCAGTTACCACGATTTAAAAGAGTTGACAGTTGTCATTTTAAAGTCGTACACACCTAAATTTAAGATTTTCCCTACAAAATAAATGGAAAGTTAACGCACATCAATATACGTATGCAAAAAATAATATTATTAAATTATTAGTGATGGTATCGCCAATATAAAAAAGCATGTAATTCTAGATTATTTTTTTCCAGCAAATCCAAAGCGGTTATTAATAATATTTAATTATTTTCATGATTAAGTGAACAATGGGGTAGTACAATAATGCATGCAATTTGCATTCATGTAAACTAGTAAACGAAAGCTTTGCTTTCAATAGGACTACAGTTGAAAATGAAACCAGCTTGGGGTAGTTTAATAGGCAGTGAAATTAAATTTCACCAGACAATTGGCCCCGAGATCAATTAATTAAAAAGCACTGAAATCAAGTTAGCAGCTAAGGTTTAAATCCAATTCACCTAGTTGATGCATGTTACTACTAACCTTATGTACCCACATACAGTGAACGTTTATTAAATATTTAACAGGTTTGAGTTAATATAATGGTGAGATGGAAGTTGCAGAGTAAGTGGACGGTGGCAAAGTGTTTATTTGGCACGGGTATGCTGGAGCAAAGTGACAGGGCGGTTGCAATGTCGGATATATACGAGTCACGTAGACTTCACTCGCCGCAGTCTGATTGGGGCATTGAGTTCTGCAAGAACTGGGTTATACACTTGAGAATGGGGATCTGGACACTCTCCAGAGATTAAACGAACGATACTTGCAAGTTGCAGTTTCTATTAACTATAACAACTTTACGTATATATGTGTTGACATCCAATCAATTTTTCGGAAATCAAACATATTTCCGTGAATTCAGCAAAAGTTATTTATCGCGAGAACTGACGTTCTGGCACAGCTATACCAAAGCTAAATTTATGAGCATCGTAATATTACCTATTAATGGAAATTAATTTTTTTTAAATTATAATCGCATATTTCTAGTGTATGACCATTCCAGGATAAAACATTAGAATAGTGATATTTTTCAAATATCTGCTTTCAAAAGATAATTTTGCATATGATTAGTTTTTTAACTCTGATTTACTAGCGAAGAATTAGCTTATTGTGTCATGTGGGCACTATGAGTAAGAAGTTGGATTAGAATGATTTACTACCTACTTTTCCACATTCTACAAGTAGAATTGCACTTTGCTTATTAGGACTTATTTTCAGTGTTCTATCCGAATGGAATGTGAATATCCACGTAAGCTAATGTTTAAATAACTTAAAATATTCCTCGAGTTTGTGAACTTCCCGAGTCATGTGGCCTTTAAAAGGCCCAGCCAAAACATTTTCTACATATGTTATCAAAAATGTAAATTTTAAATATTGCTTTCACAACAAAAGTGGATGTTTATGACATCGGCATTAACACTAACCCAATTTTAATACCGGTATTAAAAATTGATTGAAATCTGATTAAATTGCAAATATATTTTACGATGTAATTCTATCGAGAGCAAATCAAAGGATACACCATTAGCTATTTCGGTTGCAGGTTCTGTGAAAAAATATCATATGATATACGTAATAAGATATAGATTACACTACACGCGGATTCATCAACTACTTTTTGGCAAAATAATCTTTCGTTTTTAATACTTACATTATAAATGTCTGTTGAACATATTTTTGATAAGTAAATATCTTAGAAAGAAAATTTCTAAAATTGCTAACACTGCTGTTTTGCATTCTTTTTTATTTTTCACGCAACGGTATGGTTACAAAGAAATCTACGCACTATATTTTACCTTTTAACCTACTTACCATGATGTATCTGTAAACTCCTTACAAAACCAACATCTTTTCTTGGGACGGCAATTCAAAGTCCAAAATTAAACTATTACCATCTTTTGAAAAAGATAAAAGAAGACAGTAGGCTTGAACTGTACATCGACCGAGATAGAGCAGATGGTACATATTAAATCAACTATTAAAATCGATGGACAAGATGCGCAGACACAATTCCATCCTCTTCTGAGCAATACAAAGAATAAAGGATAAAATGATTTAACACTCTTAATAGGCTGTTTGAACATTTCAATCTGAAAATAAATCAATATTTGGAAACATCTTCTTAAAAACAGAGAACTCTTTACGGTAACAAACCACCATTTTTTTTAATTTTTAACACAAAAACGAGTCAAGAGCAGATGGAATCTTCCTTACTTATATATAAATGCAAAAGTGTGTTTGTCTGGCTTTTTGTCCGTTTCAGTGTTGCCAGCTTTCACACACTTTCTCTATGTTCTACTTTCGCTCATATGGCACGATTCATTTTCTATGTAAATAAGTGCAAAACTTGGCAATGACGATATAACGACAGTGTCATCTAACGATGAGGATCCAAACTCTAACTTTGCAGATCAGAATCTTTTAGAGGAAGTCTGATAGTTTGACAGCGTCATAACGTATATACAGATAAGGAAAAATTTTCATTGTCCATGTAAAACGCCGAGAATTGTCCCTTCCATAGTTTTCTACGGCCGCTGAACGTATTCCCCTACTTTAACGCAGTATGCTCATATCTTCCCGTTTAAATGTTAGAAAAAACTCGTCGAGAGTTTTATAACAGACTGGAATATTGTTTAGCACAGTCTGGCGGCCTACATCAACTCCTTATATTGTAATGTTTAAAGAGTTATTATGTTATATTCTTCATTAGAATTATTATTGATTTTGTTTAAGAAATCCCATTTATTTATTTTGGTTATTAAAGAATATCAGTTTTATTTTGCCTCGTTGATTAAATCAACGGACTAAAAGAACAAACAGCATGTGGTACGCAAGTTTTAATGAAATTGTTGCCTGCCAGTAGTAATCCCGTAACAAAGCACGTTAAAAGCTATGATATACTATTGAAATCTCTACGAGCACTGATCGCTGCGCCCTGCGTTGAATTGTTTACACCGGTGTAGGAGAATACAAGGCGCCGCCCATCTATCCCACTATTAGCTCTCAATGTTAAATCTCTTATTAACATTCTCCCTATGGACAGTGTTTGACTTTCCTGATGTGTATGTAATACTTCTATATGGCCAGTCCCTATTCTTATCACAGGATATACTTCTCCAGAGATTGGACCGTGTCAAAGAATACTAACAGTGCTCAACGTTTCGCCCACCATCTTCAGGAACAAAGAAATAAAATACAAGTAAATATACAAAAATGAAAAATGAAAGAAGAGGCCAATTTCAAAACATCAGCGCATGGTAACTCAGTATGTCCACCAGACCAGAGGCGAAACTCTTCTGACTTGAAAATTTGGTACAAAGGATAAGAAAGTTTAGACAGAGGAGCACGGTAACTCAGCATGTCCACCATACCAGAGGCGAGACGAAGAGTTTCGGTGTTGTTGGTTGTTGGTGGATTTTGAGCATGTGTTAGTGCGAAATGCTGAGAGCGAATTAAAAACAGAATTTTAATTGGTGACAATTGGATGTTTACGCGCACATCTGATTTCAAACGCATGCGCATTGCGACCCTATCAACCTGCGAGAAACCTCCTTCCACGTAAAACGCGGAGTATATAGAGGTCACAAAACATATATATTAAGAAGACAGGGTACATAGAATTATACCATAACACGTTGACAGGAACGGGTAGTATGTATATGTATGTAAATATATGCACATACGTCAATCTTCTTCTTCCTTTATTTGATGAAGGACTTTCTCAATTTATATTTGCCCAGACATTCACTATTATTAATAGATTGTCGAAATAAAATTCGATTTCTGAATTATTCATTTATTTTCCAAACCAAGCAATATTACATTTTAAATGACAATATGTGGTTAAACTTTACAATAAATTTACATAATAACAAAATATTTGAAAACAATGTTGCCATAAATAATAAGAAAATAAAAAATCACCAAAAGCGTACATTGTTACATAAATTTTTCATTGCAGGAAGATCAGCCCTTGTATTTTTCATTTTAAATCTGTTTTGAAACTTTAGAAGTAACATTGCGATGAATTTGGTACATTTTTGATTCTTGTACAGTCAAATTTTGCCTCAGATTTACCAATTTGGTAACAACATTCCTGTTTGACTTTTCGAGGGAAAGGAAAATTGATTAATATGAGACATTTTTGAGCAGTTTGTGCCTTTTTGTAAGTAATTATGATCTAATACTATATTGCTCGCAACGTTGCTTCCATTTAGACTAATAACAGCTTCATTTTAGATAGGTCCAAAACTCGAAGTTGAAAGTACATTTAAGTCATTTTGATTTGCCTGTTTAGGCATACGAGAGGCTTTAAAATTTTCTGACAACTATTTAAATAATCTGATTCATCAAAATGGTCATCACAGCTACTATAATTTTTACAAGAAAAATCGGAAAAACCAGAAGACCCGAAACAGTACCTTGACCATGAAGTTTTATTTTTATAATCATCACTAATGATATAAGTATAACATGCATTCTTATAGGAAGGGTATTTGCATGAATAATTTATCTTACCGATAGTAGATGAAACTGTTATTAAGTTGGATAAAATTGAAAATAACCAAGTGATCTATAAAATCAGATTTCCAATTGGCAAATGTAAACTTAACGCTATAAGAAAAAGCAATCACCCATCGATATATGCTACACAAACCTATTGCCACCTAAAACAAAATAAAAAATTGGAGAGAAGTTGTGATTACGGTAAAGTAAACGTACCTGTAACATATCTTCGTTAGAGTCGAACTTCCTATCCATAAAATGGACTCGTTTTAAACATAAAAAGCTAATAAGTCTAAAAAATAACATAACCCATCAAAGTATAATAGGCATAGTTGGTGGCTGCTTTATTAATTCACTATAAAAGTAACAGAAGGTGATATAAATAACCACTTACGACAATATGCATCAGCATAAAACCGCGATAAGTAAATAAAAAATAAAACCGCGTAAACGAAACCCTAAAATAACAGAAATTAATGAAGTTGACATTTTTGACATTATTTGCATTATCATTTATCACAGACATGCCCATCACTTTGTAATTATCTGCTTCAATAAGCGCATCAAAAATATATTCTGTCTAACTTGATTATAAAGACAAATTGTATAATACTCTTTCTTTTTAACTGTTTTGCAGCGTCACCACCGGGGCGGAGGTGAACTACTAGTTGAAGTTGACGTGTGCCAAGGTCATGTATTAAATTTCACCCCCATGATAGAGGTATTACACATAGGTTATAACGCAATAGAGCGCGACTCCCTTTCTTCTCGGCTTTTCTACGGTGAAAGTTGCCAAATCAACCGTATTTTACGAGTTCTTTTATATTTTGGTAAAGCTGTACTTGGAAAGAGATCTCCTGCGTTTTAAAGAGTGCATCGATAAGAAAAATTTTTATATGCAAAATATAAACACTTTTTTGGGTCAACAATTATTCTTGAAATTCTACTTTTAACTGATGTAAAGTATAGTATAACCACGATAGACTTATACCGGTATGCTGAGATTTTGACGCAAACTCTTCCCGTGTACGCATATTGACGTTAACTGCGAAGCAAATATGCGATGCAGAACATTGCTAACATGGTAACATTTTGGCAAATATTTTCGTTATTTCTTAACCAAAATTTAATTTTAGTGGAACGGACTGGTCCTTGATTATCTTCAAAAATTGAGATACAAAACTTCTCCCCTGAAGCCAAGAAAGATTAAAAAACACAACAAAGGTTGCTCTAACACGTTTCCACAGCCAAGCTATCATCTTTAGAGAGATACTTGGTAGAGCAATCTTTGTTGTGTTTTTTAATTCTTGTTGGTTTCAGGAAACAAGTTTTGTATTTTAATTTTTAAAATTTAATAGTTTATATTTAATAGTTTCAATAAAAGATTAAAATTAGCAGCTCAAACTCAAGATTTTACAAATAAAATTAAAATTATATTTACACTAAAATGCGAATTCGGTGGTACTTTAGTTGATAATGGAGGCACAACTTATAAATACATAGGGCAAAAGGTTGGTTTTAATATTAACATATTTAAAATACAGAAATTTCACCTGTGTCAAAATGACAGCACTTTCAAAAGGACAAGCAATTTCAACACAAATTATATATTCATTGTACATAAAAGCAAGGAATCCATTTTAGTTGACAATGTAATTTTCGCGTTGCACCAAACCTCATTATTTAATTAAGAGAGTGGCAAATTATTCGGGCCTGTCAAATATTTCATAGCTTAATTTAATAAAATTTATATTAGTCCATGGTTGGGCGAAATAAGGGGTGCGGCTTTGAAATAAAGTTTATAAATCAGCGTTAGTCAGCTGAACAAGTCGGGTAATCGGGAAATGCACTACCACTGATCCCAAAATGCCGCTCTAATGAATCCCAATTAGCTGGCCCATAAAACATGGGAATCCGGCTTGTCTCTGGACGGTCTTGCCTGCACCTGCTCGGACCACACACTACGCAATAACACCACCGCACGCAACCCTTAATCTCCCACTTACGAAATCGCGTGGATATATTGGATATACAAAAGATATAATTCAATAGTGCGAAACACTAGAATGTTAACTATTTCATAGCACGAGGTATTTCGGAATTAAATTACAAACTGTGAAAACAGCGAAATAACTTCGTTTTTTGTAATTATTTATTTTGGTAATTTGTTAAAGTACTTCTGATTTTAAATAATTTATTGATTCCATCATTTCTAAGAAACTTATTGTTAAGTGTATCCATAAAAAATAAATAACAAGCTTGAGGCTCTAAAAAAGGTTCTTTTGTTTACATTTCAATCGCGGCATATTTTGGGAGCAAAAGATAAAATGCTTTTCTCCAAATAAAATCTAAAAGTGGCGGGGTGTGTTTTATGATAAACAGAAGAAAAGTATCTGACTACTTCTATAATAAATATGACATTTTGTAAGCTGATTTTCTTAAAAATAACATATTTTTAGAAGATTATTTCGCAATGGCTCACGCTTAAGTGATCATATAAAAAAATCGTGGATTAAACTGAACTAACAATAAGACTTATAGAAAGAATTTCATCCAACGCTGGCCGCATTGTCGTTGAAGGTTGCCTTGGCACAGGCAGCTTTTAAGGCTTTTGGTATTAACTACCCACTGTGCTAGTTTTTCAATCTGACGGAGGACGTAAAGCATAACTGTGCAGGTGCAACATACTCCTATTCTGGCGAAAGTTTTGTTCTCAGCAGAAGCGTAGCGTGCCTTGGCGGGGCCCCGCATAAAAATTTGTTTGGGGGCCCTTAGGAAGGGTAAAAAATTCTCACAAAAGAAAAAAAAATGCCTAAATGTTGGAAATCACGTTTAAAACGTGAGAGCAAAAATCTATCGGTACTTATTTTAAAGTAAAATATTAGATACCCTCGAATGCTTTATGAGTTTCGCTGTATCTTTTACGAAGTGAAATCTGATACGGGTACTTCAACTTATTTGGAACACTTTTAGGTGGATGATTAATTCTAAGAACGCTGGTCAGTCCCTTTTCTGAATATAGGTTTTAAGGGATTAACGTTGACATGTATATTAGCAGTGTATCATGAAATAGACCAGATGTATTTGGAAATATTACGAAAAGATTCCTTTTCGACTGTGAAGTTGAGATTATAATTTCGTCGCGACAACACACACCTTCCGAGACCTCTTGAATAAATAAAGTCTCGATAATTAAAGTGTGGTGTTTCATTGAACTAAATAGTTCATACACACCCCATTTCAAATACTAAAATTAAAAGAAATTTATTCATCATAATTATCTATCTGTCACTTTTTCCAAAATTCTTACAAACAATTTAAATTAAATATACACTCTCCTTGCCTTTTTTTCAGCAAACTGATTTATTAAATTATTTATAGCTGATGACGACTTTAGTTTTTCTAAAGTTTCTGCCTCTATGGACAACAGGGACAGGTCCGACAGGCGTTCCTGTCCCATCGAAGTTCTTAGATAATTTTTTATCAGTTTTAATTTTGAAAAACTTCTTTCAGCCGTTGCGGTTGTAACTGGAAGGGTCAAGAATAAAAAGCTTGCTGTTATTACCTCGGGAAAAGTGGATGCAAGACTATTGAATTTTATTAGCAATAATTCAATGAGTTCCTTAATAGAATGAATTTTTTGAATTTTAGATTTTAAGCATGTTTTTAGAGCCTTTAATTGGTCATAAAGATTAACTGAGATGTCTTTACTGTATTTAGCCAACAGTTTTCCGGAAGCGTTTAATATCTCTTCGTTTGAAGAAGACATGAGTTTCTCCGGTTGTAATATTTCGAACATACTACTCAGGTTGCAAAGGCTCTGAAATCTTGGTTTAGCTTGAGAAATTAATATATCTAAACACCAATAGTATACATTGACTTTGAAATAGGATTCTGGGTCTGAAATTCTCTCATCTTGTGATAACTCATCAAAAAACCGCTTCGTTATCTTTCGTCTTTTGTTTTTAAAATCAGTTTTTACCCTCCACTCTTTTGCTAAATCTTTGGACTCATTTAGAAAACTATTGAATGAATTTTGATTCCTTAATTCGCACAGTCTATTCAAAAGGTTACTTAATAAAATACTAGTTTGCTGTAAGTAATTGTTTTCATGCGGTAGAGCTTTAGAAACAGGATTAATGATTCCAAATAGTGAAGAAAAAAATGTGACAAGCACTAAGAAATCATAACTCTCTTAAATGTAAATTATATTTTTACATTCTTCACATTCATCTTTTTTTTCGAAATTAAATTTAGTTAGCACAAAGTTTTCATGATAAATAAATAATTTTTCTTTACCGCTAATAAGGCGTCGTTCCTTGAAGACTATCTGGTAGGACATACCTTTTTAAGAGTAATTAAATATTTTTCAGATGAATCGTCACTTAACATTGCCCAGCGTTGTATACTATTGCCAAAAAAAGTATATATTTTTTCTAAATTATCGAAAAAAGTCGACACTTCACGAACATGTTTCGCAGCATCGTTTAAAACTAAATTTAATGCGTGCGCAGCACAATGAACATAATCGGCATTCGAAGCATGCTCTTTTATTAGGGTTTGTAATCCTCCATAAACACCCGACATAACATTTGCTCCATCGTAGCCCTGTCCTCTACATTTAGTCAAATCAATTCCATATTTTTTAATCGTATTTAAAATTTCAGTTTTAGGTCCTTCAGCTCTGCAATCCGATACTGCTGTAAACCCCAAAAAGGACTCACAGATTTTTAATTTTTTAGGCACATTATCATCATTTTCTGTAATTGAGATGTATCGAAAAACTACAGAAAGTTGGTAAATTTTTGACAAGTCTTGTGTTGTATCTAGAATTATTGTCAGAAATGGAGCTTTTTTAATTTCTGAGATAATATTGTTCCTCACTGAGGTAACAAGCAAATTAATAATTTTATTTTGAATCGTAGGGCTTAAATAATTTATTTTGCCTTTTGGTTTTAGAAGTTCTTTTAAGGTTGTATCATAATTAGATAGCAAACTAAAATTGCCATAAAATTTCCAGAATCAGGATCATGGCCTCTTAAAGGTAGATTACAAGATGCTAAAGTAATTATAACATTAATTATACGATGCAATACATCTCTCCAGAATGTAATTTTACTATTGATTTCACTGTGCAATAGAGTATCGATGGTATTTCCATCTAACCAATTATTATAAGATAGGGATGCATTAATATGCTGCTGTGACTTTTCATGATCAAATGTAGTTTGCGTAAAATTGCTTCTAATGGAAACACCATGCAGAGGAGTACGATTTGCTTTGGCAATCTGCTAATAACCGCAGAATGTCACAGAAGTGACAATACGGTTTGTTTGAAACATTAGAATAACATAACCATGGTCTTGGAATTTTTATGCCTGCTTTATTGATATAAGAATAATAGTAGACCGAAAAAGATCGATTACTTTCTGAATCTTTTGAAAACGGTCCTTGTGGTTTAAATGGACCCAATTTAGAAATTATGTTTCGTTCGCAATCAGTTGGACTGTCACCAAAATGTCCTCTATCTGATAAAACTATATTACAATCTTCAGATATCTCAGAATCGTCGATTTGGGTTTCTTCTATTTCCGGATGGACATCTGATGAAGAATGTGTTTGGGTTCCTTCTATTTCCGGATGTTCATCTGATGAAGAATGTGTTTCAGAAGAATCTGAAAATATAATTGTCAAAAATAAAAGCGAATGTTTTGATAAATTTCAAAAAATATATGTTAAATAAATTACTATACGTAAGGTTACGGTTAGAGAGTGTTCAGACGCATGCAGGCTCTACGCGGGTTGTGCGCGTGTTAGTACAAAATCACCTGCGCGCAGCCTATGCGTTACACCCGCGTGCGATCCGAACGTGGCGCGTGGCCATACAAAACGAACAGAACCCGAGCTCGAGTACGTCTGAACACGTAATTTACGATACGGACTGTAGACAGGCAGACAACAAATTGATCCTATAGGTAAGTAAAAGTTTTGTTTTCTTCGTTCTGAGGTACAGAACCTTAAAAACAAAATTCATCCTTCGCTACAGGTAGCTAAGATAAATGGGTTGGGTAGACTTACCTTTGTAATCTGAATCACACACAGTAGCTGGTGTCTGAAAAAATGAAGACATTTTGGGCACTTTTTTATGACCTCCTCCCTTTTCTGTTTACTTTTTCTTTTCGTAGCTCCGCTGGGATAATCTCTTTTCCTTTCACTCATTGTTTTTTACAAATCTCTACTAATACTACTAAACCAGATGAACAATTGTTTATATTGTATTACAATGTAATGCACAACTAAATAAAACACGTCAATAAACACTGCTCTCCGATTGTGGTTTATCATCGTATCGTATGTACATCGATTATGGTGGGATTCCCCGTTGAAATAAATGACTTAAACGGGGAAATCCCACAGCCCGCGATAACCGATGTAGGGTGTTGCCAACTTATAAACGCACGCTTTACGCGGGTAAAAAAGAATTTGCTTTTTTTGACTTCTGTCATTTGTGAAATAAAAAAAGATTTGCTTATGCACGTTGGGCGTATAATTGATACGGCAGATACGGCGGTAGCTACGCCTCTGGTTCTCAGCTACTGATCATTGAAGTATTCTGTTAGAACTTTGAACCACCGTATTGAAATCAAAGTTACCTAAACAAAGTTAAGTGCATAATATGCAATCGTCCAATGTTTAGGCGATTAAAGTAAAGAAATGAAACAATTCTATTTTGTGGGGCGAACAACAAGCAACTTTTCAATTTACTAGTTCGGCATTTGGTAAACGAGAATTTCTTTTAAATATCCAAGTTGGTCGCACTCAAGGGCTGTCAAATATGTCAATGCGTTAAGCCAGTGCGTGTTGTAAGTTTCGAAGTTTCGCATCGATACGATTATTATTTTTAAAATATTTATAAATATCTGAAATTGTACTATTAAGTCTCTTCTGTCGAAAAAATGAGTGACGCGAAATAAGAGCAAGAAATAAACAACAAGTTCCTGGTTGTACCAATATGATCCTAAGACAAAAAAAAAGAACAGTTAGAATTCTCGAATTTAAGACAATTCTAATTACCTCCTCTGATATCAGAGGCAAAATTCATCATGAGTATGTGCCAGCTAACCAGACAGTCAATTCTGAAAACTACCATAAATTTTTGAAGGGGGTGATCCGCGTTGGTCTATAATTGACTAAAAACGAATTAATGTTACATCGTATTAAGCGTTATTGGTGGTCAGTTCTTGATGTCGAAAAGCATTCCCATGCTTCTTTGTTTCCCGCATAACCCTGAGTTTCCCTCCTGCACTTTTTTTCTTTTCCCCAAAGTGAAGAATTAGATTAGCAGTACCCGTTTTAAAGATTACGAGAACATCCTAAGGACTACGACAAGTTTTTTCAAGATGAGTGCAAAGGTTAATTTTCAAGAGTGTTTGGTTGGTGGTTGGTAACGTTTCGTCGATTTGTAAAGTTCTATAGGATTAAATTGAACGCAGTATTTAATACAGGTTTCTAAATTTAAAAAAGTTTCGTTATTTAATAGCCACATTTCGCAATATTTTAATTATCTCTACTTCAGCCAAGAGAACGATCCTTTTTATTTTAAAATCATCTTGGCCCAGCCTAAAATAACAGTTAAAATAGCCTTAGCCTTTGAAATCCAATAATGAATCTTTAACGAAACGATATTCATAGGCAGCATATAGCAATATAAAAAAAATATTTTGCTAAAAGCAAGTGTTTACATAAAGTAGGAAAAGCGTAACATCAGTGAGCATTCATCCTTCCCTTTATTCCTGATTTGCTTTGGTGCTTCCCTTCGCTATCTTCAACAATTACAAACATACTTATTTAGCGAAAAGCAAACGAATTAAACTCAAGTGTGATCTTCAACTGATTAATACAGAAAATACGTTTGATGACGTAGGAATTCAAATTTGCTTTAATAAATGATAGCTTAGATCTCGTGAAGGGAAACTTAGCGTTCATGGTATAAAAATGTTAGTTAGCATAATTCCTTGACGTGTTGTTAGAGAGTTTTTAAGGTATCAATATAAACTAGATATTTTTTTGCTCATCCCAGAACAATCTCGAGATCACGACTAATCATCAACATCTGCTGTTCCCTTAGCTTATTCAAAAAATTGATGAGCAACGGTTTGTCGGAGAAAAAGGATACCCTGCTAATATCATTTGCGAAACTACCTATGGGATTGGAACTTAAGGCTAACAGATTATTCATGTGTTATTAAATCGAGGAGGAGACAGAACAAATCCCTGGGGCACACCTGCATTAATTGCAAATGTCTCAGGTGAGATGCCATTGATGACAAAATGAAGAGATCTGTTACCTTTGAAATAAAAACAAAATATTGTAAAATAATTTACAGAGAAATTCGAGATAAGAATGTAAAAATTAAAATAAATCATTTTATGATGCATTGTAAAAGTTTTTTAAAATTAAATAAACAGTTTTATTGGAATTAATACTTTTGTTTGGAGATAAGTTAAAAGTATCTTCCATTATTAGAGATGAGGAAAAGGTATTCCTGCCAACGTTTTTTATTGTGTTCACCTAAAGGGGAATGAACTTTGCAGTTTCAATAACATCAACCAAAAGTGGAACAAGAAATTTCTCCTAGATACGGTGCCTTAATTAAAAGGGCAATTGATGTGGTATCTGCAAATGAGCCAGCTAAAAAGCGAGCACCGTGACATATTCGGAAGGAGATGCCTGCGGTGTACAGCCCAACACTGCGGTTTTGAGGAAGCGTTATGACTGCGTTGTAGGATCAATTAAGACAGCTAGTCCGAGCTTACAGATCTGAGCATGTCCCTCGATTACAAAGTGTCCTCAGGGTTGTCTGAATAGCTAAATGCAATTACCGGGCCTTTCTCTCTTCTGTTTATACATAGAACGTGTCTTCCTCGTTCCATAGTTAATAACACCGCTGTCCTTTTGCTTTACCTAGTAAGTAGATTGGCGTTAACAAATACAACCGCACGTAATGTGATTATTAATTTAAGTTTGGAGATATTAATCAATTTTGTTATAATACACTAAAACCCTTTCTAATATTATCTCAGCGTCAAACCCAAAGGGATTTAAATCCAGTGAAATTCACCCCGAGGGTAGATTAATAATCTAATCAGTTCCATTTATTACTTAAAGTGTTTCATTGTTTTATAGCACAAAAGAGGCGTTTATACAATAATTAGAAGGTGTTAAAATATGTTGGCTTTGTAAAACTTGGTGCATCAACTTGTCAATTTCATATAAACTTCAATTATCTAACAACACCTTGGTCACTATAATCAAACAGAATCCTTCACCTTCCTAAAATCTAAATGAAGGCAATATACTGGATGGTAGCTTTCCTCATTTTTCTGCTAGAACTTTTAGCATGCTCGTAGACAGTCATAAATTTTACTAATCTTAACATGTTTTAACTTTCAACACGATCGGTAAAAGGGTTATGAAGGTATTAATTAAATATATTTCCTTATCATTAACACTTTCAAGATCTACTTATCGAAAGCTACAAATTTTTAATTAATTTTTCTTCCATTAATCAGATTTGTTTATCATCCCGAATTTAATGTTAAACGTTGTCGATGAAACTTACGGGCACCTGTATAGGCAGGCAAGGTAATTGCTCAGGACACTGTCTTTTAGTGATAGGTGTCTTCTGACCAAATAAAGATATAAAAATAAATTTATTTAAGGTTGGTGACCATAATTCAATGCGGAAGCAAAATAAAAATTATGAAACGGGAAAAAAGTGAGTGACGTTGTAGCGTTGAGCAACTAAAAATATGATCTGGATATTCGTAAAACAATTTCATAGAAGAACTCGGCTTTCTGTATTTAATTAGCCACTACCATCTTTTTGCATTCAAGGCTTAGATTCAGTTCTGGGTCATTCTGGTTATTCAAAGTTTCGACTAAAAAATAAAGATGAGGTAAAAACTTACAACTAAAGCTACAATAAATAACGACATAAAAGCATCAATGTCCTTTTTTTAAATAATGCTGCATAGTGTATGCTTTCCAATATTTCCAGGCTAAGAGATAAGACATGCTTGGAATTCCCCGTCGACTTTTATTCCACTCTAACAAATGAGTCTCTTTCATTACGGGAAGTTTCCATTTTTTATTAGTTTCATCTTAATGAAAACGAGGAAAGAAATTTTCCTGATAAATGGAATGTCCCAAGATTTATTTTGATTTAACCAAAAAAAGAAAAAAGGAGGAAGCCACCATAATTAATAGAAGTATCGAAATCCGGCCTTGAATGTTGAAAGCACAGCAAAATGGAATTCATCACTCGTAGCGTCCCAGCTTCATCAGGGGGTGGAAAGGCATTACTCATATCGCCCTGGAGATGACAGCCACTGCTTAGTTGACATGATATCGAGCTTCTTACGTTCGCCTTCATATTTATTATGATACTCCGACAACCATTGTGCTTAAGGTCCGAATTATTGGTCCTCTGGATTGAATTAAGTGCCTCATTCAACTGTCCTTGTTGTAGACGTTTATATTTCTTCTAGAGTCTTTTAGAAGTATTGTAAAATTAGTATATCTCTTCTTAAACCTTCCATCTATCATTTCCCATTTTCTAAAAGAAAATATTTACGTATATAACATGTTTCTATAATTATTTCAGTAACAACAATATGAACTATATAAAGAATTTGCGCTTCCATCGTGAATCCCTACAGCGGTGAAGAGTTTTCAAATTTATTAAATATTTAAAATTCTCATTGCTTTTTAAGTTTTATTATATTTTACTTCTCTTTCGTCCCTAATAATTAATAAAAATATTTTTGGTAAAGCTTAGTTACATTTTATTACCTGGGCTAAAGATATTTTCAAGTTAAATTTTTCATTTTGTTGTACCGTCAAAAATGCTCATTTTAATAAAGTAGCAGTGTTTTTGTGGCTTGTTGGAAGCTTCATATTCAGTGCTTTTAAAACGTAAAGCATTCTTCTGGTTGTAACGAGAATTTAATTTTGTTGTTAACTAAACTTTTAAAAATATGAAAATATACAAGAATTGGAAAACTTGCATTCAAATAATTTACGCATCGATAGAAATAACAGTTACAAAAATTTGCCAGGAATTGCGATCTGTGGCGTATTTCATACAATATAAATAGACACTGTTTCTTAATAGCAAATTTAGATAGTCATATGAATTTTAAACAAAGCTACAAAGATATCTTTGGAAGTTGATTAGAGAAATGCTATATTTTTTTTCAAAATTCATTATTAAATGTCAAATTTAATGTTAAAATTTGAAAACCAAAATATACAGCTTAAGAGCAGTTTTGATTGTCATTCTTAGGGAAAACGCAAAAACACGTCAATAAATAAATACAGGGGGACATATGTATTTCGTCATATGTGAAGCTGTCATCACTGCGGCCGCTGTATATTATTTGTTGACGTGTTTTTCCGTTTTTGCTAAAAGTAGCGATCTAAAAAGTTATTTACGGTGGATAAAAAAAGGTCAGAATTTATTATTTCAATTTAAAATTTGGGCTTCCGGAATATATTCTAACGAAAAATCATTGTTTAGATTTTAAACGCAAATTTTTTAAAAAAGTGTCAAAATTTTTTGAGAACAAATTTAAACAAAATTTAAAAAATTATATTCAAATAATTCTTCATGGTGAACTCTTATTGACCGAAAACATTATGCCTATTAATGTTATTTAACATTTAAATTTTTTACGTAGTCATATTTTAGAAACTGTTTTAGAATATTGTCAACAAACAATAAAAATTTAAATATTTTCAAACTGGGCCGAAGAAATGTTAAATAAAATTAATAAACAAACAATTTTTATTTCAAAATTAGAATATTTAAAAAAAGTTGAAATTGTTATTTATGATAAGATATGATGATATATATGATGATATTTATACCGTATATTCATCTTTTTGACGACGCTTAACGGTAGAAAAAAAATCGCTAGGCAGAAATTGAAGTATTCACTAAAGTGATAAGATAATTACACCCCAATGAATAACAGGATGTTTGTCGTCTTAAGTGCTTTTCCTTATCATGAAAAATGCAATTAGGATGGACAAAGGGTGAGTAATGTCGAGCCTGGGACAATTGCTCAAAGCTTTTGTCCCTGGGTCCATTACAGCCCGGATGTTTGGTAGACGTTGACCATCAACTGTCCTAATTGCGTTTCATTTTAATGGAACTGCAATTGAGATAGACAAAAGCCGATAATTGCATTCCTTCTAGAATTCGTTGGGGTGGTAAATTGAATCTTAATGACAATCGCTTCCCAATAAAAGGCCTCGGTGGACAAACCAGAGGCAGTCCCGTGTCAGACACAAAAGGCCTAGCCTTTCCCGACAGTTTTGCCTAGTGATTTTTTTTTTTTTGAACCGACGGTGAACAGCAGTGCTATAGACTTTCAGACTATAAAAACTATTACGATTTTTTTTTTACCAAATTTACGCGGCTCCGGTATCAATATGAATAATTAATATAAATTGATAAACAATGGCAAACAATTGAAATTTTTCGGATAAGACAGAAATATTTACGTATTAAAGTTAAAATTTTGAGAAATTCATTCAAATTTTAGGTATTGTGATGAGCAACCGGTGACCAGTGAGTGTATATATATAGTTAGTATAATTGTCGAATTTTACTCATCTTTAGAATTTTTCGAAAAATAATTTACTTTCGATTTTTGGACCCAATTTATCTACGTTGTGTTTAAAATTATTTCATTTCAATAAATTATAAACCCAGTTCGTAGAGTCGACAGGGAATTGTTATCAAATTCAAACAACAATTGACCTCAACATTTTATTACCATAGGTCAACAAATAAATTGATAAATTGACAAAATTTCAAGTCAATGGTTTTTCAGTGTTCTTAAACATAATACAACAAAATAAAGTGAACCTGTTTGTTTCAACTTGTTTAAATTTGCTGACAGATCTGAGAGAAATATTTCTTTAGAAAATTAAAATTCATTAAGCAGAAACAATCTGGCGTTCTCTTTCGCTCGTACATGGTGCGTCGGTTATAAATTTCCCAAAGTTTATTTTAACCCTAATAATTGCAAGGTTTTTTCCCAGCTTGACCATTTAGTTTGTACTCAAAGGTTTTCAAACCAAATGCAGCTAACTTCGCACCTGATTATCGTTGGGTGTTCGCTGGTTAGTTTGTACATAGAGGTTCTCAAACTATTTTTTGGTGTCTGAATTTATTTCCCCATTCTTGTGTGTATTTGTCGCTTCTATATTCAAGCATTCGTCACATAACATACAGTTTCCTGCTGAAAGTTTTGAGCTAACAATATCCAAAGGATAATGCTATAAGAAAATGGAACGCTTGAAAATGAAGTTGTGATTTATCGTAATAAATCAAATTTATAAATGTTAATTCAATCTTACTCATTTCTCGCTTTCTCTCTCACTTTTTCTCTCTTTCCTTTGTTAACTTGTTCCTTTGTTTGTTTTTCTGTTTTTCTCATACCAAACTCAATTACTCGAACTCAAACCAGTGTCATAAAATAGATAAGAAAGATTGTTCAAATTTTGTAGAAACGTCGGGGCAGAATTTTCCCTTCCAACACTACATCTATTTGTACGGCTACGAGTCTAATAGAAGGGGCGCCTTCTGGCTTAGAAAGTGTCTAAGCTTCACTTGGCACAAAAACATTAAAACTAAAGTTAGAAACTGGCAAGAAGTTCTCATTTCTTTCGTCCCTAACGAAAGCTGATGCTGATACTGCTCGTCCACCTACGTAAGTAAATTTTTGTTAACAGTAAATCTAGGCATGCAACAGATTAGTAATTTTTTTAAAAGCTTTCCGATCGCCACGCGCGGTGTTGTAATTCTCCGTGGCCTATATAGGGGGTCCTTTTTTATGGACGTGTAACCGATGAGGGGACCCACGGATAAGGCAGACCGGGCGAGTACACCAGAACAAGAACCAGAAGAGGTTACTACTCCTTCTAGGGTGTTAAGGCGTACGTTCCCGTGGAGCACACCCAGGGGTTCACATGTGTTGGGACTTGTCTATGTCTGGAAAGTTCTTCAGATAACCTTCTTACAACACCAGTTCCGGTTTTCCTTGCTTTTTTCACGTTAGTTACCGAGCCTGCGGTGATGGGTGTGATTTTTGTGAACCTCTGGAAACTCAGCTTCCGACAGCAGAACACCGAAGAGCGGCCTTAAGAAACTAGACGTTGGAAACAAATTTGCTTTATTTCTTTTCGTCCCTTTATTTTCTATTCTCTTTGTGTGTTTTTTTTCCAGACTGGTAGTTGCACCAGTCAGCGGTAGGGTTCTGGCCCTATAATAATTTTCTAACAACAACTTTCTCATTCATTCGGGTTGTTGTGGAATTTTTAAATTTCTTTGTCTTTTTTTTGTACGCCCCCCCCCCAACCCCATATTACTCAAAGTAAGGAACAAGTATTTTCTCAAATTTTAGGAAAAGTTAATGAAATCATATAAGAGCGAAAAATCATCAAACAAAATCATTAGACAATTTAAATTTACTTGCCTATTTATTCCGTAGCAAACATCACACAAAGTGGCACAAGAACTTCACGTTGAACAGAAATTGTTTTTTTTTGTGTTCATTTACATTAATTAGCACAAGCAGAAGTAGTTTTTTTAAACTCTCGTATTTTGTACTCGTTGGCATAACTAGTTTCATCGAAGTTCCTTATTTGACTACCTTAAAGTTGGTCTTTGGTGTTTTATCTTCACGCCTCCCCTACCCTTAATCTCTAGTGACCGAAAGATTTTGTCTGAATCTCGCTAGAGGGCATGAAGATGCAGAATTTCTACTAATTTAGATATTTCTAATCCAAATGAACTTTCAAATAAATTTTGAAAAGGCTTCTTAAAGTGCAAATCAAACTGCAAACCCCTTTTGAATGATCCATTCCCTTATCTTAAAAGTTTTACTTCGATAATTAAAATTTAAATAACTTACAATTGTACGTGTTTATAAGGGCGTTTTTTGAACGTCAAATTTCTTCAGTCTACCACCACATGGTCTTGCCGAGAGATTTGCTACGGTCTCCGTTATTGACACTTACCAGCTCTAATTTATTTCTCTAATTTATTACTCTACTTTTCAGCGGTCCTTTAAAACTAACATGTTCTTTTACTCAGATATTCGTATTTATGTGTGCTTATCCCTTATCCAATTTGTGAACTGCTAAGAAATCCGTTTCTCACGCAAAACGTTATGTTACAAAGAATTTTTATAATACAGTATTTGTAGATTTAATATTTCCAAGAAAAATTGAAAAAAATTCAATTAAATAAAACAAACGAGGAAATAGAACAGTTAAGTAGAACTCAACTCACCACAGTATAAACCTAAAAGAAAAATCAATCTAAAAAGCCTTGCAAGAACCGTCGAAATAAAATATACGTTTAATAAAAGATCAAATGTTTTAAAAAAACTAGAAGAGTCCTCATTACATTTTTTTTCCCATATAAGCAGTTATAGTGGTTGGAAATAAATATATATGTATATGTATATATATTTTTGATCAGTAGTATGCACATTTTTTAACGAACTTGGCAATTTTGGAACTAGTAATAACGGTTTTAAAAAGTAGTAAGTTATATTGTTTAGAGGAAGGCATTGACTATCTAAAAGCTGTACTACAATTGATTTGGCGCAAAATTACCCCAGATATAAGTAATTTTATTGCAAAAATTTGAATTATTGACACTTGTCGACAAAATAGTAAACCGACTGTGGCATATCATGTTTCTGTTTACCCCCATTACGTTAAATGCAACTTTTTTACGGTTTTGGATTTCCACAAATACAATAAGTAAAAAATGTTTTAATTGTGTGCACGACCTCAATTCATATTGTAACTTTAGGAAATCGGCCAAACAACCAAAAATATGATAATCGGTTGACATGAAGTCAGGGAAACAAGAGAGGCTGTCCCAGATATACTTTCCAGATAGAATTTTCTATGGTGGCTGAGGCCGCACGAATAGTATTTGACAGATTCTTCTTCTGTTGAAAAAGGGGTCATTACCTTTGAAAAAGAAATTTTCTTCAGCGTCATACGAAACTGGTAATTCTCTATAAGCATCAGCGAGTCAGTTCTGGGGTCAGTTATTGTTTTGGGATTAATTTTAAGTATACTATGGAACTGGATTGTGTGCGTCATGGTTGTAGAGCATCACTAGTTAAGTCACTGGTTTCCAACCACAGCCACACCTCGCGTCCTATTTCTATCAGAAGGATAAGTCACCTGGGATGGGAAATGCAAAAATTTAAAACCTTTCTAAACTCTGTTTTGTGGTATCTAGAGAGACAGCAATGATCACGAATTTTCAGTTTTTCAAGTAGATAGTTAACTGGCTCACTCTATTGGTATGCCAAGACGAAGGTTGGGAACGGTAGGCCCAAAATTTAAAAATAATATTTTTCTACCTTCTTTAAAATACTTCATTTAAAAAATAACAAACCGAAAATTATACAAATATATCTCCTATTATATATAAATCTTTGCGTTAAAGGGTGTTTACCCCCAAAATATTTTCCTTCACCAAAACCCAAACACAGGTAAAATTAATTTTGATGTATAAAATAACATTTATTTTTCAAAATTGAGCTGTTATAATGACTATTTCCATGTTAATTAAAAATTTCATAAGGGGGTAATTTACTTCTTTCAGGAGGGTGGGGGTAAAAAAATTTGGTGAACTTTTCTTTCGGTGTATATAGATAGTAGATGGATCATAATAATCTCGAATTTTCCGGTTTTTTAAGTAGGTAGCTCAGCCTCCTATAAGGGAAGGGTGGAGGGTGGGGATGAGGGGTCACCGAAAAAATCTTAAAAAAATATTTTATTAGTTTCTCGTCGAAATACTTCGCTTCAGGAAAAAAAAAAACAAAAATTATAAAAATACATCCTATCATATACGTATTCGTGTAAGTGGTGTTTACCCCCCAAAAAATTTTTTTCGACAAAATCCAAAAACAGGTAAAATTAGTTTTGATGTATAGAATAATATAAATTTTTTCCAAAATTTTGCTGACGTAATTAGCATTTTTATGATTAAAAAACTTCTAAATGGGGTAGTTTGCCCCCATGAGATTGATGGGAAAATTTTGAACATTTTTTTTTATTTCTCGTCAAAACAAATCTTTTGGAAAAATAAACGACTCGAATATTATTTTTGGTATGTGAGAAACAGCAAAATCTGCATTTTTTGCCTCAACTTTGAGGGGGTAAAACTACCCTTAAAACCGTTTATCAGCCGATAAAATAAAATACGTGTCTTTTAGAATTTGGTCCTCTAAAACATATCCAAAAATTAGCAACATCGACGCCGGACACTTCGCGACTTTTCCCTGTAAGTTCATTAAATTCTTCAAAGACTTAGAAATTAAATATTAAAAAAGCTTACCCATAAAACCTTTGAAACTGAATAACTATTACTGCTTTGATCTATTCATTGTTAGCATATTTTTAGCATTAATTGAAGGGGTTAAAGAAAAAGGGTATAAGTGACATTTTCTTGTTTTTGAAGATATTTGTAAATACCGAAACTTAAGCATGTATTCTTTTCAAGCAAAAAGTATGTAAGGTGTTTAAATTGTTTGTATGTCAAAAATTAACACAACTCTATAACCTCAATAAAATTTAGTATGTATCACTGAAAATGAATAGCAGAAAAGAGAGCAGAGAGAAAGCAGAATACCAGTAAATAGAAAAGAAATAAAGAGAAGAGACTACCAACAGAAGGGAAATTGTACGTAGGACACAAAGGCGTAATGCATCCAGTAAACAGTAACGAATTTTTAATCATGTTAATGGGTAAAAATGTAACGAGAAAATGTCTGAGGCTGATAGACAAGTATTATTTGAAAAATTATATAGGATACCTACTTATGATTTACAGGCGGCGTATTTATCATCTTGCATGAAAAAATAACAAGTTGCTAGAAGAAAGCAAGGATCTCAAAACGGCCGAAATTTTGCAACAAAAATAATATTGATGAGTAAGCAAGTATGTAAACAGTTTTTTTTAAACGTTTGACATTACTAATAGATGCTTTACTACAGTGACTGCAAAAACTAATGTGACACTGGTAAACGGGGCAAAATGCCAACTATAAATAAAATTAATGAGAATGTTATAAACTCTGTTATTTCTTATATAAGGATGTTTAAAAAATAAGGACATTATTCTCGAAAAGACAACATCAACACAAAATACTTATCCTCAGATGTGAGTGTAGCAAACATGTACGCGCTCTATAAAGAATACTGCAATGAAACTAATTAACCTGCCGTTAAACTATCCTATTATCCACATAATTTTAACACTGAGTTCAACCTATGCTTTCATAAGCCCCACAGCGACACTTGCTCAAAGTGTCTCAAAGTAACTTAGGTAATGAAAAGAGTGTGCATGTTGATAAAGTATCTTTAGAACTACATTAAAGAAAAGCTCAAAAGGTATGTGATTTGAAAAAAAAATGGATATCGAAAAGCAACTGCAGGGACACTGTAGTTATAGGTTTTGAGTTACAGCAAACCCTACCTACACCCTTGCTTACTGCATCAAAAGTCTTCTATTTAAGGCAACTTTGAACGTATAATTTTGGCATACATAATTTCATTACTGGAGAGGCCTATATGTATACATGGGATGAGACTATATCTGGCAGAGGGTCACATGAGATAGGCTTCTGTCCACTGCATTTTTTAAAGTTATTGCCATCCAGTACTATTAAAGTAATTGCCCATGGTGACTCATGTGGGGGACAAAACAAAAATAAGAACATTTTTAAAATGTTTATTGTTTTAGTAAAAGCCACCCACTTAAGGAAGTTCATCATAAATTTCTGGAGCCTGGCCATACATATATGGAGTGTGATAGGTATTTTGCTGGAATTGAAAATTGCAAAAATAAAGAATCCCCAAGTTTATTCCCGAGAATTGAAAAAAGGTGATTGCTGGTTCCTGCAAAAAACTTATAGTGCCATAGTACGACCCAAGAAATATTCTATCTTTTTTTAAAGTTAAATAAATTAATAAGAGATTTAAAAAGGGATACAGAAGAAAGACTCATTAGGTTTAGAGGAATAAGCCACTTTAAATATGAGCAAGAATTCGAATCGTTTTTCTTTGAATTTAAACCAGTTTTGGGTGACTTCCATTCTTAAAATTTATATCTGGATCAAGTTGTACTGGACGCTCATTTTATTTGTTTAATAACACATTTACACAGCTGCATACAAGTTAAATTCTAATTAAATTTAAGAAATGGAAAAATCTACAGAGCCTCTAAGATTATGTACCTCCAATGAACCATTTATTTTACACAAACATGAACCATGAGGAGGACCTCAAACGCAAAACAACAGGAAAAAAACGAACATTGAGTCCCGAACCCAGCAGCACTCTAGAAGATCATGAAGAGTCCGACAAACGAAATTGACGTGGATGACGATGACATAGGTTCTGACTATGAACCGTGATAATTTGTAAACATGAACCATGAGGAGGATCCCAAACACAAAACAACAGGAAGAAAACGAACATTGAGTCCCGAACCCAGCAGCACTCTAGAAGATCATGAAGAGTCCGACAACGAAATTGAGACGTGAATGACGATGACATAGGTTCTGACTATGAACCGTGATAATTTGTTATTTTTCTGCCAGTAAATATTTTTTGATAGAACTGCATGTGTTTTAATAATTTAATCATTGAAATGAATAAATACATGTATATTGTAATGTATATTAAATATATTTGTGCAAAAGGGGTATAAGTACTTTAAATTTGATTTTTTAACAAAAATATACTTTTTTCGAATATACTGATCCCAATATTAAATTAAACGTTATCTTTTCATATAATTGATTTTACCAAAAACTTGTACCGTTATTGCAAAATTTTTAAAAAGCAGTAAGCTTTGGGAACCAATTTTTCAAAACTGGGTATCAAGCAACCAATAAAGTTCGTGCGGTTTTTCTTTGTTGCCTACTTTTATGAATTATATTTAGGAAACAGGATGTACTGGCGGAGTAATTTTGAACATAGGTTAAAACTTATGTCAAGGTATATCATTTAGTGTATTTGATAAGTTTGATTACTTTGAATTAAAGTGCAAAATCTTTACTAGAGTATGGCCATGTCAAATGCAATAATTCGTGCTTGTTTACTTTCTGAATTCAAACTTGGTACCAAGGCTGCAGAAGCTTGTCGTAAGATATGCGCTGCTTTTGGGGAAGGTACTGTAGCTGAACGGACGGATCAGAAGTGGTTTAAGAAATTTGCTTCTGGAGATGAAAATATGGAAGGTGAACCTCGCTCAGGAAGATCATCAACGATCAATAACGACGATATCAAGCTGGAGATCGAGCATGATTCAAGTCAGACATATCAAGCTCTTGCCTTAAAATTCAATGTGAGTGATGAAACTATTCGCACTCACTTGCACCTGCTTGAGAAACGATGGAAGTTAAGCAAATGGGAACAAGTTACAGAGCTTAACAATCTGTTCATCATTGCCTATCCGCCAAAACTAAATGTCGTTTTTTGACCGAATGTTGACGTGTGATGAAAAATGAATTATGTGCTGCAACAATAAGTGCTCATATTATTGGCTATCCAGTAAAGATCCGTTGCCGTTGACTGCTAAACCAAACATTCACCAACCAAAGATTCTGTTATGTGTTTGGTGGACTATAGTTCCCTATGAGCTTCTGCCATATGGACAAACTACTACTGCTGAAATCTAATCAGCACAGGTTAACATAGTTGCGGTCGCTGTAAGTCAAAAACAGCCTGCTTTGGTGAACAGAAAAGGTGTTGTCTTCCATCAGGACAACGCAAGACCACCCACAGCAATAATCACGCAGGAAACCATAGCGTGACTACAATGGGAAGTTCTACCTCACCCTCCGTACTCACCAGACCTTGTCCCAGGCGACTACCACCTGTTTTTGGCCTTGGACAACCACATGCGGAATCGGCGATTTGAAAATAGAGAGGTTTTGGAAAACGAGGTGATACACTTCTTCAATTCCCAAAAGCAAAATTTTTACAAAAATGGGATACATGATCTTGTGTCTAGATGGGAAAGGGTAATACTTTGCTGAGGGTGATTATTTTTCAGAATATTAGTTACAATTTCTTAACTTTTAAAACTTCACGAACTTTTTTGGCTGCTTGGTAGAATGTACTTATACCCTTTTTGCTCTAGCTCCTCCAATTTCAGCTTACTTCTTTATTGTTGTTTAATCTTCTATCAAACAAATTAATTGATTATTTGTATCTTTATCTGTAAGGTATTAATTGTTTTCCAAATTCCTTTATTGTTTTGGTTTCTTCATATAATTGTTTAAACTTTAACAATTTCTTATTAATCGGGTTTGTGAAAATTATTGCAGAACTCAACAGAATTAACAGTTAAGCCAGCTATCGTCAATCGGTGCATTTTGTTACATGTGCATGTAGTAGAATTATTACACATTTTACTGCAAACTTGCTTAACACCACATTTTAAATTTGTCATAGGTTTAAGATT
Organism: Dastarcus helophoroides; assembly: GCA_028583605.1. NCBI lineage: Eukaryota > Metazoa > Arthropoda > Insecta > Coleoptera > Bothrideridae > Dastarcus > Dastarcus helophoroides. The sequence goes on from CM053326.1 coordinate 5,936,469, forward strand.
TGACTTTTAAAAAATTTAGTGTTGATAATGTGGTGTCAATTACTCGAACCCTAAACAAATATGGTTTCTCAATACAGAAATATCTGTTAATTCTTTAAGACGCAAATTGATATATCTCAACTTCTTTCATCAATAAAAACATAACACGAATTCAACAAGTAGTTTGCAAAAAATTACAGCAAAATTAGGATTAGGCATCGAAGCAATCAAAATGTTTGCAACGAATAACTAAAGGCCAAGTAGGTTCGTAATAGCTAATATGACCTATTGGACTTTATTATTATGTCTTAAATATATTCTTAACACCATTAAAATCCAAAATATCGACCCTACGACATAAAGTCACTAGTGCGTGATATTAGTTTGATGAATCGATGGCTATCTATGTTGATAACTGGAGTTTTGCCAGAAGTAAAGCTTCCGAAAAAGGTCACAAATAAGTATGTGCCCACTACTAACACCGTTATAATTATGTATAATTAAGTCCACTGATGCTGAAAACAGTTAAATTGATAGTCAGCTCCCTTGGTAAACTTAGTGTTTATTCTATTACTCCAGAAGTCACATCCGTTTTTTAATGATGGATCAAATTTCGAGGGCGCTTGTTGAAATGTTAAAAAGTGTAAACTTGCTTCTATTTAGTGCAACTAACAACCGTTTTTTAAAAGAAGAATCTTTTAAGATACTAGACCGAAATTATTAATTTCATAATTATTGACAAATTAAGGGTACACTTAGGTATGAAACGAAACAGGTTGTTCTTTGTGTACAATTATATGTTCAATACGATTTTATCATCTACATCACATGCTCTCGGAACTTTACGATTAATAGACATTACAATAATAATGCCAACACAGTAAATAAAAATATATAAAAAAATTGCACCACGAAACAGTCACTATACTAGGAAACTCGAAGGTAGCAATAAGATCAAAATGGCGGTTATTTGCCATAAGTTACATAGTCACCTGGTATTTATGTAGCTGCCTCGCACTGTTTTATTACAGAGTTATTTTCCTTTACCTTATCCACCTACCATTGTATCTATGATTAGGTCACAGCTAATAAGTAATCAACACGTAGTCACGATTTCTACTTTTTCAGGTACTTATTAACTGCATCATATATCATTAAAGGGCTCTTTAGATGATTTGAACTTTCTCAAACCTTAGAATTTGACTAAAATGATTTTCTCAACGATGTGTTAAGGAAAAATATTCTATGTTTGGGTTTCGTGCTTATTCGATACGATCGACTATTATATTGTGCATATTTCCTTACTTCATAAAATAACAACAATTTCAATGAGTCAAAATGCAATTGTTTAAATAGGAAATTTGAAAATAACAAATATAAAAACTATTCACGACGTAGTGAAATGAGATGAATAACATCTTCTTACAAACATATCGTTTTTTCACATGCTAATGATTTAAAAACTATAATATTAATATTATAATAATAACAGTAAACATAAATCGTTTTCAAACTAAAATAAATTTTATCATGGTATTTTCTTATTAAAGGCTCATTAGACTTATATTATGATATAACTGTCAGTAATTTTAATTATTATCAAATCAATCCACCCATGTAAAAATATCTACAGAAATTTGTAATTGCTACAGTCTTATTTCTTATACATTAAACTGCAAACATACATCTAGTGTAGGGAAAACTTGTTACAAAATCATTGTCAAATTGTTATTGCCATTAACATGTTATTCTCTCTCATGCGAACAATCTCCAGGCGAGGGCATGCTATCTAGTTTCTCATGAAACTATAACAGTATGGTGTTATCGGGAGTGCCGGTCGAGATACCAGGGATTACACTTGGGATTATCCTTACATATGGACTATCCCATGCTAATTCTTGATCCCTTATATATCGTATTTCGAGCTGTTATCTTGGTTGCACCGATTTCAATTATATCCTTCTTATTTCAAAGCTTCATTCATGGCCGTTTACGTGTCCAAAGCTATGCTCGACAATGAAATCTGGTTAATGCATCTCATATTTCCTCTTCATTTTTAATTAAAGCGGTCTCGCGTTCCTAAAGATACCAGTCAAGACTGTATTATGAAACTTAATTGAATATTGATTATCAGGAGGCGATAAAAATCTCGTCGCTTAAGGGTAAAATAGATTTAAGTAATGAAATGAAAAATTATGGTAAAGATTTTTCTAGAATATCATTTTATCTGGTAATTTTAGATAATGAAACTTATTTTTCTATATTACTAATTAATAATGCAACTTTCCTTTTGCACTCTGGCAACTGAAGGTATAATGAAAAAAAGTTATTAATAACGTAACTGGGATAATTTTAAATAGACAATGTAATTATTTTAGTAGTTTAATTTAAAAAGTCACAAATAAAGAGTTGTCTTTAAGAATTTAAAAATATTTAGACAATGAAACTTTTTAATTAAGGATTTTGAATTTTCTCAATTCTTAAGACTTTATATAAAAATCTTGTCCCCTGAAACCAAAAAATATAAAAAAATACAAAAAAAGTTGCTCTCAAGCTTTATATTTTTAGCTTAAGTTCCCTTTACTACATTGCTTTCTTCACCTCGTGTCTCTAACAAGATAAATTTGAGTATTAATTGTGAATTTGACGAATCCTTTAGCTTCAAGAAGTAGTATGTATCTTCATATTAATCTTTTTTTAACGAATAACTCTAGGAGGATACTTAGGAAAAACACTTTAGTAATATTATTTTATTTTATTTTAAATTTAATAATACAATTAATAAAATAGTACTATGAAAGTTAGCAAGGAATTAAAATAAAATTAAGTTAACCATCAACCACCTCAACTGCTTAAGGATGAATCTACTACATGTGTGTAGGCAAGGAGGCAATCATTTCACTGTAGTTATTTCGTGACTTGCATCTGCCTCATTCCCGGCATGTTAGTTGCTTAAAATAAATGGAAGAAATCGCATCAAAAAGTCCATATTTCTTTTCACGCTACATATTTAACTCATTATATAAACAGGAAAAAATACTATTCGCTAACGCGGTGTTAGGATTTTCAACTTACTAGTGAGATATTAGCAACCAGCAAGCAATTGAATTTGCGATACCTGACGATATTTCATTAATCTCTATTATGATCGCCTTATCAAACTTTGTCAACATTTTTGGTTAACTTCCACCATGATTGTTCTGAAAGTTCATCGCGTGGTACTGTTTTCATACCGCATGGGTATTATTAGTGGTTCTAAAGTTCTCACACCCGGGAATTACCCATATTATTGGGTATGTTTATCGAGATAGTCCCAAGACGATTATAGAGCCACATTTCGTCAAAAGTAGGAGCACATGTTTATTTTACATTCATCGGTGGGGCAAAAGGTCATGTTTACGTTGAAAGACAAATCTTGACCCCTGAAACTGAAAAAAATTAAAAAAAAAAACAACAGAGGTTGCTCTAACGCGTTTTGATAGCCGAACCATCATCTCCAGAGAGATACTAACACCTTATCCTGAAATTAACCTTTATACACTAAGAATATTCACTTCGTGCATGATGGACCTCATCCAAACGCGCATCTAATCATAGACGCCGTAGTGTCACAATTTCCTATCTATCAACCCTAACTACGTTTAACAGAGATGAGTAGCCTAATGGTCCAGCGCAACCATTCATAAGGTTATCTTCAGCCGTATGAATGGCTAAGCTTTCACAAGTATTTAACATATAATTCTTATTTACTACTCTTAGCAGTTTAATACTTATTATCTATCCTATGATCTAATTCAAAAGCATGTCAAACCACTCTTGACTTCTCAGTTCTTTCCGTATCTCCTTTAGTCGGATTTTAAGAGATCGTCGTGCCTCAGGAGAAGATTCCACAGGTTTTGTGGGAGGTGCACAATGAAACCTCTGGTGTACATCTAGTGATGAACAAGACCCTGGAGAAGATTTGGAAATGGTACTATTGGGTTAACTGCACGGAGGACGATGGTGTCGAAATTGTCACTGACGCTGCATCCAAGGGTCCTCGTACAAGAACCAAAGGGACCCTAAAGCAGTATAATGGGAAGCTCCATATGAAAGAATTGCAATCGATGTGGCAGGACCATTCCCAGCATCAGACGATGGAAACAAGTACATTCTGGTGGCCATGTACTATTTCAGTAAATGGCCTGAAGCTTACGCCATACCACCAAACCATAAAGCTACCACAGTCGCAAGGGTTCTTGTGGAAAACTTAATCTATCAATTTATTGTTCCCTTGCCTTGGAACTACACTCGGAACCAAGGAAGGAACTTCGAATTGGGTGTCTTCCAAGAGGTGTGTCGGCTTCCTAGAATAAAGAAAACTCGAACGACACCTCTTCATATACAGTGTGATGAAATAGTAAAAAGATTTAACAGGACCTTGGAGAAATATCTTTCGAAGGTCGTTTCCAAGCATTGGACAGACTGGGACCGACAACTACCACTGTTTCTAATGGCCTATCGCGCGGCAACTCATAAAAATATGGATCAGACCCCGACAAAAGTGATCTTCGGGAGGGAACTGCGGCTTCCGTGTAACTTCTTGTTTGGATCACTATGGGAAAACCCCAGGAAGACGATGGTATGTTTCGTAGATAGCTTGAGGAAAGCAATATTGGAGACGCATGCCCTGGTGCGGACGAAGATCAACTTGGCGACGGACCGGATGAAGACAAAATATGACATGAATGCCAACCATGGTGGTTTCAGTAAGGGCAAATTGGTATGGCTACACAACCCTCAGCGAAGAAAAGAAGGAAAGGGCCGTACAAAGTGTTGAAGAGGATCAACGACTTGGTATACAGGATCCAGCGTAGCCCTAGGACCAAGATGAAAGTGATACACCTCAACAGACTGTGCAAATATAGTGGCGAAGTGACTGATTGAAACTGATCTGGACGATCGGTCCTAAGAGGGAATCAGTGTAACAAAAATATAATTATAAAATTATTTGGGAAGTTTCTAGAAAATGTTTTAGGGGAAAGCGGCTGCCCTAATAAATTAAACGCAGATTAGTGTTCTAGAAATTTCGGCAAATAATATCGTTTGTTTCTTCTAGAACCCGAAAGGGGGCCTATATAAGGTAGTCAATTTTTCCTAAGGAGTTAGTTAGAATTCAGTGAATAAGTTAGTTAATTAGACAGTTTTATTAAATTGCAATTGTAGTGTTCCGGGTTCAGTTTTGAAACAAAGTGCTTACAATTCACCAAGTGTTAATCATTCGTACAGATAACGCGCAACAATATAATTTTCCTGATAATTTAAAAGAACAGCAAAATATTTACAAATTTATGTTAAGGGTAGATAGAAAACTGCCCTTATTCGTAACCAATTTTAAATCAATTGATTGAAATTAAAGACCGTTAGCATATAATTATTATCTGCAAATTTCATTTTATTATTCCAATTATAAAAGAAATTATTCAAAAAATAGTTAAATGATATAACCTCTTGTAGAGGACAATATCTCAGTAACGGTGCTCCGAAAGACCTATGTTTATATAAACTTTATTTTACTAATTTTGGCTCCAATTGCACCTTCTTATATTTTGTACCAACTTTTTCAAACATTCTATATTTTTATAAAGTTTATTAACCTAAAAGACAAAATTTCATTTAACTGCGAATATAATTTGTAGAATATTTATATTTTGATTGAGATCATACTTGATTAAAAGTCCAACCAGAACTTAGCGTGCAAAGTGTATATTCACTAAAAAAAAATAGGCACTCTTCGAGGCTGGCGACACAAATGAAAACTTAAAACTAGGAAATAATAGTGACTATGTAGAGCAGTTCGAAACCCACACTAATAAAAAGTCAAACTGAACTACATTTTTACATTTGGGGTTTAGTTGCTTGTAGTCGTGTAAAAACAAATCTAATATTATCTATTGATAATGAAATCACTTACACGGAGATTATATGTATATTTTTTTTAATGCACCTAATGTTTAACATCTTGTTAGTACTGTCACCTGTCATTTTTGGAGCATTCGATTTTAGAGTGCCACATTTTATATTTTATTTTTAATACTGAAAAATATTTGGTAATAAAATAGCAAATAGAACATTCTTAAGCGAGCTTCCTTTCGTAAGATGTAAACAATATAAACATCAAATCTGCTCTTGTAAAAACTACTATGGCACTCACTATTGTACAGTGATTCTACAATTAATCAATTAGAATAATGATCAAACTAAAACACAAATTAAACAATGCACAATAGTTAATTTAAATCATATTAGGCGTATAGTTGTGTTTAAGACACAAGTTATGAGCGGACCTACTATGGCCCGCGTAGTTCGGTTAAGTGTAGATTCAATAGGCTTCACAGCTTGCGATGTCACAGGTTCGAACCCCGTTGCTGACCAAGCGTTTTTTAAGTTTAAATTTCTTGGGCCCGTTGAACGATTTCTAAGAGGAAGGTAAACTTATCGTTTCCCGTTACCATCACGCCAATTTTGTTACTAACCTGCTCCAATGTTAATAGTAGAGCATATTGATAATGAAATTAGCGTGATGGTAACGCAAAACGATAAGTTTACCTCATATCCAATATCGCTAAATGCGCCTAAAGAAGTTTTCACTTCAAAAAAAAAATCCCTTAAGAATTGTTCTTTATTATATCGTCACCTTATTCTGTTTTATTCGCTAGTCTTTGGCCAGCCAATTTGCTAAGTATTATATTTAGGGTTTTAACAAAAAAGCATTTAAGGTATGAGTTTAGGACCGCCACGCCGCGCTGGTTCAGTTTAATTAATGGGCTAGGAGGTTAATTAAATGGTTGATTAAACGACATAGCTGAGACGTATGTATGTATGCTTATAACTTAATGATAGCTAATTTTGTGCAAACTCATTTGAAGACTCCCTACTGACTCCGATTTAAATGGTCCTCAAAAGCAAAGAAATTGCAGATAAAATTATGTGCTAAGGTTCTTTAATTTTAATAAATTGATTTAAAATTGGTTACGAATAAGGGTAGTTTTCTATCTACCCTTAACATACATTTGTAGATATTTTTCTGTTCTTTTAAATTATCAAGGAAAATGATATTGTTGCGCGTTATCGTTACGAATGTTTAACACTTGGCGAATTGTAAGCACTTTGTTTCAAAACTGAACTCGGAACATTACAATTGCAATTCACTAACACTGTTTAATTAATTAACTTATTCACTGAATTCTAATTAACTTCCTGAGGGAAAAGTGACCGCCTTATATAGGCCCCCTTTCGGGTTCTAGAAGGAACAAGCAGATAAGACTTATCGTTTGCCTAAATTTCTGGAATACTAATCTGGCGTTTGATTTATTATGGTAGCCGCTTTCCCTTAACACATTTTCTATAAACTTCCCAAATAATTTTATAATTATATTTTTGTTACACTGACTCCCTCTTAGGACTGATCGTCCAGATCAGTTCCAATCAGTCACTTTGCCACTATATTTGCACAGTCTGTTAAAGTGTACCACTTTCATCTTGGTCCTGCGGCTACGCTGGATCTTGTATACCTAAGTCGCTGATCTTCTTTACCACTTTGTACGACCCTTCCCAAGGATGGTGTAAACTTTGGCGAAACTCCTTTACCTCCGCTGAGGGTTGTATAGCCATACCAATTCGCCCTCACTGAAACCACCATGGTTAGCATTCACGCATATCTTGTCTTCATCGGGTCCGTCGCCAAGTTGATCTTCGTCCGCACCAGGGCATGCGTCTCCAATATCGCTTCCCTCAAGCTTTCTACGAAACCCATCTTCTCCCTGGAGGTCCAAACACCAAGTCACACGAAAGCTGCAGTTTTCTTTCGAAGATCACTTTTGCCAGTGTCTGACCCGTAGTTTCATAAGTTGCCACGCGATAGGCCATTACAAACGATGGTTGTTGTCGGTCCCAGTCTGTCTGATGCTTGGAAATGACCTTCGAAAAATATTTCTTCAAGGTCCTATTAAATCTTTTCACTATTCCATCACACTGTATATGAAGAGATGTCGGTCGAGTTTCCTTTATTCCAAGAAGCCGGTAAATCTCTTGGAAGACACCCGATTCGAAGTTCCTTCCTTGGTCCGAGTGTAGTTCCAAGGAAACACCAAATCGGCAGATGAAGTTGTCCACAAGAACCTTTGCGACTGTGGTAGCTTTCTGGTTTGGTATGGCGTAAGCTTCAGGCCATTTACTGAAATAGTCCATGGCCATTAGGATGTAGTAGGATTTTACTCTTTAAATGGAGGAATAATTTAAAATTAATTTATTTGCGTAACTCTATCACGTTAAAATTATATTGAATTTGTACCAAGTGTTCATTTTTAAGACATTTTTCGAAAATTAATTACTTTTATGTAGAATCTTTTCAAATGATAACTAGATATGCAGATCGTTTAAAATAAACTCGGCAGTATTGGTACCTTTCCTATTATTAAAGATACAACTTCGGGATAAATTAACAAAGTTGTGATTTTTTAACGCTGATTATTATGGTGATACCAATAAAACAATTTAACGTAGCGTTTTCCAGTTTTATCAAAAACTTACAATTTTTTAAATGGAGCACTCTGCATATTTTGTGTTTTTACGAAAGATAATAAAATTTGGAATAAAAATGATTAATATTAACTTATTATTATAAATAAGAAAGAAATTGATATACACATCTTGTTCTTCAAAACCAAGAAAACTTATAAAATCATTGCTCTAATGCGTTTCGATAGCCAAGCTATCATCTTCGGAGAAATTCTGCTGTATTTTCTAATTTTTGAAGATAGCTAAGGCCCGCCCGTTTCACAAAAAAAAGAAGGAAATTATAAATAGAACGTTAGCAATGGTGCAGAGATTATTTTGCATCCCCCGTAGAAAAAAGCTAGAACTTTATATTTATGTGTTGAGCAAAATGGCGTCAATAAAGGAATCATCAATCGCTCTGTTGTCAAAATTTTTTTAATATTTGCCTCGTAATTGACATTTCTAACCCTTTGTGAAATTTATCAATATTAATAATTATTAAACTTTATTAAAAATTAAAACAAGAGATATTGAAAATAAATTCTATGGTATTTCTATAAATATTTGCTACGACCGGACGAGGTTCAAATCGATTTGAATCTCAATGTAGATGACATGCATCTTTTGCTAATCTTTTTAGATTAGTACGCTTGAAAATGCCAGTTCTGCTGGCGAAATACGTATCGCGTAATTATTTATTTAATTGCCGATGTGGTAAAGGGGTGAAACCTTCTTGGACTTAATCACAAGCCACAGTGTTTAGTTCAGTGCTTTAGGTTTTACAGCATCATCGGCGGTTATAGCAGCAATTTGTTTAGCAGTTGTTATGCTAACAAGCTCTGTGGATCATAGATTTACAAATATTCTGTCTAATCCGAAGATCAAGCTGCTCGGTCATAGGTTTAAATTGACTAATTCTAATATTTATGAATTTCTAAGGCTTCCAAGAAATTAAGGTTTTTTGGTATTATGACACATATGTAATACTTCTACTGTGTTCGCGCATGTAAGTTTATGTTGTGTAATAGATGCTTTGCGAAAATTTGATCCTTTCTGGATGTATTTCTGATGGGGAGCAAGATGTTCTCTGTACCCAATTACTAGTCTCTGCCAATTACTATTAAACTTTATTAACGATTAAAACAACAACATTTCTTGGGTGTAAATTTTTATAAGTAATTCTACAATTTGTAACAATTGGTACATTAAATCCTCTAATGGCATTACTTTGTTAGTTACTACATCATTTACAGCACTCTGAATCTAAGTGAAAAGTTTGAAGGGGTTTATTTCTGGTGCATTAAAGCTACCGATTCAGAAGAATACTATGTAAGTTCTAAATTGTTGTATGCCACTTACCACTTGCGTGTCTGATAATACAAGCAATATCACTTTCATGTCAAAAATTGGCGTTCGGTAAGTATTTTGATTATAACAAATGAAAGATTTTATTTTAATGGATAAATAATAAATAAAAATATGGAATGCCATTATTTTATTCGTCCGATATATCTATGTTCACTATATTTAAAAGTTGCAATGTTGCAAGCAACCCCTTATTTTAGCATAAAAGTTAAAAACTGGGTAAAATAAATAAAATTTATATTCTAAAAAAGTACACTAAAGAAGAACTACATGTTGCTGGAAAATTAACTGATTGGATCTTAAATTAACAGCAATTAAAAAATGGTTTATTTGCAATAAATGCCTACGACATATCCGAAATTGAAACAGCTAAAAACTCCAAAGGAAATGTCACGCTACCTCCTATTTAAAATGAACCGGCCAACGGTAATGAGGCTAACAATTACTTGCGGTAAACTACACGATATTCTGGCAGTCGTGATTGATCACAAACGCCGAGCCGCATGCCTCGCATGCTCAATCGGCGACAAATTATTCGAAACCACCCCCAAGACCAGTCGTTATACCTTATAACAATGAACCTCGTCTCCAAATTAATCAATCCTTCCTTGTAGAGTTTGTCGCAATCTGTAATCAGGCACACGACACCTTACTTCAGCCAGGTGGAATGCGGTGCATTTGAGTTAATTGGGCTGCAGTTGAATGATCTAAAAGCATACAACCGGTAATGATTTTTGGTTGTAAACCATACTAGAGCATGCCTCGGAAAATCAATCATTGGAAACTCTAACTGGCATGTCTTGAAAATGATTGAAGCTTGAATACTTGGGAAAATTTAGAACATGCTGCTAAGGTTTACTGGTTCAATTAAAATTACCCAGTTGATTTAAACACTTTGTTTAAGAATGAAACTTAACGTTTCAAAAAATTTAGACATTATGTAGTCATATTTAAAAAAATGTTTCAGAATAAATTTACATTCATTACTAAGTTTGATGGAACGGACTGGTCCTTGGTTATCTTCAAAAATTGTAATACAGAACTTGTCCCCTGAAACCAAGAAAGATTAAAAAACATCAACAAAGGTTGCTCTAACGCGTTTCGACAGCCAAGTTGTCATCTTCAGAGAGAAACTGAACTTCTCTCTGAAGATGACAGCTTGGCTGCCGAAACGCGTTAGAGCAACCTTTGTTGAGTTTTTTAATCTTTCTTGGTTTCAGGGGACAAGTTCGGTATTTCAATTCATCACTAAAATTTGAAATATTTCCAAATGGGTCACTGAAATGTTAAAATAAAATTAATAAATAATAAGTATTACGGCATATAACATGGATGAGTCGCGTAGAGCTGGTTCGTCTACATTTATAAGACTATATAGGTTCACAAAATTCGAGAATTGAAGGCTTTGGAATTACACCTACACTATATGAGTCATTACTCTTCACCAATAAACAAGTTCTTATAGAGCGATCTATATATTTAACGATTACAATTTTTGCCCTCATAATTGGTTATAATTCTTATTTTCTCCAATTTTCTGTTAAAGATTCTATTTCAGTTTAGTTAAAAAATGGAATTGTCAAATTTTAATAATTAAGAAAGGTATTAACAACAATTATAAAAATCAACAATTATTATAATTATACCAATGATAATATTTTCAAACGTTCTAAAATTGTCAACTTACAAGGGAAGTACCCTAGTTCCACCTCAACATGCGAACATCGAGAGACATTTCAGTTAAGGATGAGAATAAAACCGGGTTATTTATTTTTGGTCAGACTGAAAGAAGCAGACTTCTGGGTTTACGGCTACGCCGCTGACGTGACAATAGTGATCGGAGGCAAATTTTTAAACACACTCAGAGAAGTGGCTAACAATTCAGTAACAGTTTTTGAACCATGGTGTAGTCAAACCTGACTGATGATAAACCCGTCGAACGCTGGATGCTAGGAGGTATAAACTGACTCCCATGAAACCCCTGTATCTATGAGGGCAAGCGATAACATACTCCACCTCTATAAAGTATCTTGGAGTTTACCTAGTTACCAAATTGAAATGAAATTTACACGTGCAGACCCAAAGCAATAAATTAAATGCCACTATGTGGCCATGGGCAAAATCTTGAGCTTAACACCACGCGTAGTGCTATGGCTCTATGAAACGGTACTTGTTACTGCGCTTAACATATTCTGCAGTGATATGGTGGTGTAGGATAAGAACAGCACGGGCATGGAAAGTGTTAAAGAACCAAAGGCATCTACCTAAAAGCTGGTACAGAAGTTATGTGCTCCACTCCAACAGAAGTTCTGGAGGTAGCGCTTAATATGTCTCCATTAGATAAATTTGTTAAGACACAAGTCAAATTATTGGTATACAAACTTAAGTGTTTAAGGGATTGAAGGCAGACAAGGGTAGGTAATATCCCACTTGGGAACCTCAACAACAGACCTTTTACCTTAAGGTCGCTCTGCACTCTCAGAAAACTCTAATAAGGCCCGAGTTACAAGATTTTACTGCCAAACAGACAATATTGGGAGAAATCAGAAATCATGGTAGGCCAAGGAAATGACGTCTGGTTTCCAGCCGGATCCTGGCTCGACAGAAGAGGCGGAGCTGAGATTTATTGACCAAGCAATAACTGCAGAAGAAGTATTTCATGCTTTGTATACTTCGGTCTTTACGACCGAAATATGGTCCATTCAAGATCGCACAAATTTCCAAACCAACATGACACTCGTCGTTTAATCTACATCTGCACCGATAGCCTTATAGGGATATACCGCCGATACGAACTGGCAAGAGGGGGCTCTGTTGAAGTTCCCACCGAAGTTCACACCAAACGTAGGTGCATCTTATGCTGCAGATAAAAATATCACATTAAAAATTCTCAAACGGGCTCATTTGAACCGATAAAGAAACATAACCACCTGCAGGCATGCAGGACTGATGATGGATAAACCCTTGCAAACAAGGGCTAAAGTACTTATTGCAGTGAATAAAAGCAGACTAAGCAAAGTACTTGGTCTGCTGACTGACTACCGGAACTTTAAAGGACGAGGACATATAAAGCTGGCTGAGACTCGAACAAATTTGTGGAGGTTACAAAGAATTTTGAATCTAGATGATAGGGCCAATTATGGCCCCAAATAAAGTCGGTAATTTAAATGAGAAACCCTTTTTTTACTGTTAACCCCCATAAACAGTTTCATTTTAATATCTCAACAATTAATGGGAAGTTTTTAATAAGTTGCGCTATTCTTCATAAAGGTTTTAATGAAATGAAATGCTTTTCCTAACTTGCTTCAGTATTTTGAAGCCTACGTTCAAAGTGCCATATTTTATGTAAAAAATTAATTTGCGTGTTTTGTTCGACCATAAAATGCGGTTTAACGTGTTACATCTAAACAACAGCACGACAGGCAAAAAGCACATTATCTGTAATTAAGTATCGTATTTAAAATTAATGAAGAATATTATCAGACGTTCTTTTACAAGTAAATTTGCTTGCATGTTTGACGATTAAAATTAAATATTACAATTTATAAACTGCTGATGTTAAAGTAGTTAACCATGTGGTACTGCCCTGTCATTTTTTTTACATTTTAATAAAGGCTTGGATAAATAATCGAAGTCTTTATTAAACATAGAAATCTAATCAATTTTAATTCTCTGCCACTCGTTGAAAAGCTTTGGTTAGTTTACCGGCTGACTGCTTGCTAAATAATTAAAGAACTAGTCAATCTTTCTGAGACCACTATAGCAGATGAAGGAAAAATGTACACTTAAATTAATGACTGACAGTCGAAGTTTTAACCCATTTTTGACATTTTAACATTTAATTTGAGGTTCAACTTCAAGCTCCAAATTTCCAGTAAAAACCAAACCTGACTTAAACTGAACATAATCTAAAAACAAACCTAACCTAAAAACCGAACTGTTGAAAGTTACCACAATTGTAAACAGATGTTATGGGGATTATTTTGAAGCATCATAGGGTGTTTTCTATTGTCATTTTTGACATATTATTACCAATGTATATCACTATTATCCTAGGAAAAATTATCATCTTCTTTGAAATCAAGAACGATAAATTTATTAATTCTGCATTCGTTCCTATGGGTTTTGATTGATTTTCTAAGGCATAGAAATATACGAAAACCAAAAAGTTAACAGGATAGTTTTCATCTTCATGAAGGTGTCACTAAATTTAAAATGGCAACTAACGAATGTCAGATAGGGTAAATTACCCAATTATTGGCACCTTAAGCAAATATCTTCAGTGAAATAACGATTACCTAAAATTTGTTACATTATTAACCAATAATAGTTTTACATTTTCATAGCATACAATTTTTAATTTCATTTAACTATAAAACTACGAAAATATTTTTGGGATTTTTTTAAAAATAAATATTTTGTGTGAAAATATGAAATGCAGCAGTTATTGACACCTTACACTAATTATTGGCATATGTTTGGTTGTAGTTATTGGCACACATTGGTGGTTATTGGCACCTCTAATGTGCCAGTTATTAGCATGTCGATTTTATATTAAGATTTCTTGAAAAATGGAAAAAAATTAAAACTAAAAGTACTTAGGTACTTGGATGTTATTTTATTTTACATTACATCAAATGGAATATTTTTATTTTTTGTGCCTTTTTTACAAAGGAAATGTTCCACACAGAGATTATGTCTTTTTAAACAGCGATAATGGTAAATGCGTGTACAGTTTTCACATCTTATGGCAAGGTTGGCAATTGAAGCATTTCTGACACATATAAAACAAAATCCTTTATTTATAATTTTATTATTTTTTGGTGGTGGAGAATCACTCTTTTCATAATTTGAAGTCCCCGGAATTTGTTCAAACGCATCCCTTTCACTTCAGTCTCATTCATTTCTCATTTTCATCGTCGATGTCAAATTTTTGATGTGCGGTGCTTTGTTTTCGTTTTTGTTCAGCGTCTTTAGAATTTGCCTACATGTTTCTTTCTTCTTATCTTTTGTTTGCCCAAAAGTTCCTTTCTTCTCATCTTCTCTGTGACTTGTGAATCCGATATACCTAATTTCCGATGTCAATTTTTTTACGTGCGGTGCTTTTTTCACGGCTTTTCCTTTAATTGCTTTTGCGGCAGCGCTTAGTTGTCTCTTCTTCTTGTTCTCCTCTTTGTGTCTATCTTCGTCTTGTTTTTTTTTGTTTGTCCTCTTGTATTTTCTTCCACCCAGAAGATGTAATAACAAAAGGAATTCTTTGTGTTTGACTTTTGCCTTTTCGTTCTGGTGTATTATGCCACAGCAAGTATTCACTAATTGGTTTTGTATGAGAGCCTGTTTTTTCAAAATTAGACTTTTCTTCTAAATCGGCAGTGCTTACGTTTTGATTTTTTTATGTTTCGGGGAGATTCAGTAAAGATAGCTTACCAGAAAAACTGGTGAATGGTAAAGGCAGTTCCATGGTATTTTCTAATAGAATGCTGTCTTTGCCGGGTTCATTGTAAGTTGATTGGTTCGCGACATAATTGATTAAAGGTTCCTGAACTATGTAGCCTACTGGTTCATTTAAAGCATTTCTCTGTGCAACATATTTATGTAACTCGTCACAGCTGGCATCTCTAAAACTAATTTTTACATTGTCAAGAATAACTATTTTTTCATTTCTAATATTACCAAGATGATGTGGATGGTTCGCTGTTATCTGTATGTTTCTGTCTAATCGTGGGTTCTGTGGCATGGTTTATCGTACTCTCATTATTATTGAGTACTATTGGCATTTTATCGATTTGCTCTTCGGTAAGTAGAAGTTGGTCATGCAGTACCTCAAATTACGTTAAATTAATGTCATCAATTCTAACAACAGAATTATGAACTTCTTCATGTTTGTCATCGCATCCATGTTTGGTCAATCTTTGGAAAATCTTTACCAATAGTTCAAAATCTTCATTTGAATCACCCATATTTCCAGTTTGTATTTTTGTTTTAATTTTCTTCAGCTTTTCATGTTCATTATATCAACAAAGTCATCTAAGTTATGCTGGAATATTTCTCAATCTTCTTGTCAATAGGTGTCCTGACTTTAGTTGACTTACCAAGGCACTTGGAGAGGTCTATATTGGCCACATTCCAGGGAAATAAACCACAAGTCCTGAAGCCATTAGAAATTGGGCTGGTTTTTAGATTTTGTAAGGCCTTTTTCAAAATTAGAGCAAAGTGGACTTTGTTCATTTGAACTAATGGGTTATGTCTCCTTCAGTTTAAAACAGCAAGTTTCCAGGCGCTTTTTAATGGCTTAAAGCATGTGACATCTGGTGGTTGAATTTGGATACAAAGCTATAAGTATTACCTGTAGCTTAGAACAAAGAGTACCGAGCTCGTAAGTCATATGGGTCTTATGACCATCGACGAATAAAATGATAGGAAATTTAATATTCTTTTTTACAAGATGGGGGATGAAATATATTTGAAATATACTCGAAAAATAACTCTGACTTCATCCACCCGTTGTCACTTATCCCTACACCTCAATCACCTGGCACACTATTAACAATGTTACTGGGAAGTCTTTTGTAGGGATAAATAATCATAGGAGGAGTTACAGCACCAGATGCAGCAAACGTGAACATTAGAGTTAGATTGGCCTTCGCAAGACCTTGATCTACTTGATAGACCTTCCTTGAACCACGTGGAGCAATAACTTTTTCTTCTTTGGGGCATAAGAGGAAACAAGTTTTATCCCCATTGTACACTCTCTTCGGGTCATTCAGAATATCAAAATATTGTTTTTCTTCAAGATATTTCTCGATATTGGAGAACCAGTTCCTAATATCATTTTCGGAAACACTACTTGCTTTAGTGACCGCCTCCAGTTTTCGACTAACGAGAGTTGGATGTCGGTCTAGGAATGAATTAGTATGCTTCCTGGTGTATTATTTTTGAATAGAGTTTGTCTACGATTATATTCAAAAAAAATTTTAACAGATGCCTGTATATCGTTCTTCACCTTTTCTGTGGCTATCAATAATCTACTGCTCCAATGTACTTTTCTCTTCTTCTGTTAAGTACGAGAAGAGACCGTAACGAATCTTCTTGAATTTATCACCCGCACGGTATTGAAGTGTTTGCCTAGGAACCACCATATTTGACGGCAGCCTGTTTTTTGGCATCCCATTTTGAATGTCCAGCAAAGCTCTTTGTATCACCTCCTCATCGCACCTTTTGACATATTTGGATTTTTCTTTAACTTTTGGTATGTTTCTAATCTATAAAAAAGGATAAAATAGACAAACAGGTATAAAAAAAAATTGGAAAAATAGGTAGGTAGTAGATAGCAGATAATAAAAAGTAAATTGAACTTTTGAAATTTAATTTTTACTCTATAGGTATACCGGATATGCCAATCACTAGGACTACACTAATTTCACAATGCACTAGTTATTGGCACCTGTGCCAATAACTGCGCGCTAGAAAAATTTGGTACCCACAAGTTGGTACCCCAAAAATTAACTTAATTTGGCGAATATTTTACTAAATATTTATCAGAAACAATGCTAATAATGCTCTTTATCCTATAGCGAAAAAAGAATTGACATTCCGCAAAAAATACGATGAGCTATATACCTTAAAAAATATCACCTTCCTAATGAAAACAATTAAGTTATAACGTTTAATAATGGATCCTACTTTGAACTGTCACTCACAGAAGCCATTTGCATGAATTTTTATAAATCTGCATTACCGCCTTAGCAGATAACGTCATCTCTACGAAACCAGCTCAACTAAAAGCTATAATAGAAAGGAATATTTATAAAATAACAAAAATAAATGTAATGCCAATTACCGGGACAGCGCCAACTATTGGGTCGCTTACCCTAAGCAGTAATTCGTTAAAAGTGACGTTGATGACCGTTTCCTGATAACAATATGTAAACTCGAAGACAAGCGATGTCAAATAGAAAAATCCAGAAAAGTTTATATTATACATATATTATGTGCAGGTTCTCAGATCAAAAACTATCAACTTCTACAAATTGATACATTTTAAGATAAATGGGTAAATCAAAACCAATTTTGTCAATTAAGAGACATACCCCCTTAGATTATTGTTAGATATAATTTGAAACTTCTTATATTTTTGATCATTTAGCATCCATCTTAATACAACTTTAATTTTGAATAAATAAGTCAGTAAGAAGCATTTTAAAAAGGATTGCAAAATTTCACTCACGCACACCCACACACAAAACTAAAAAGTAGAATATAGTCTAAGACGGACCAAAAAGCATAAAATAATTTCTCCTAGTTTCATACAGATTTATAATCCCATACAGATTCCGATCTCCATACAGATGGTTCTGAAAATGTGCGATTATGAATATTTAATAGCTATGAAAAGACTTGTAAGATTTAAAACAAAAAACGTGGGGTGCACACAGTAAATAATAATATATGTCCAAATATAATGACGAGAGTCATTGCAGGATATACTTCTTCCGGGATTGGACCGTGTAAAAGAACTACCAAAAGTGTTCGACGTTTTGCCCACCATCCCAAAGATAAAATTTCATCCTTTTGTTCTTATGGTGTGTACAGGGTTCCTTGTTCTTGTGGTTCAGTGTACATCGGAGCAACGAAGCGATTATTTAAGACGCGAATATCCGAGGACCAAAGATGTCTTAGGTCTGGTTTATTTTCACAGTCAGTCATTGCGGAACATCAACATGAGACCGGAGATAAGATTCTCTTTGACAATATTTCAATTATATCCAATATTCCCAATTACTATAATAGAAAGATACGCGAGGCCATTGAAATCCAAAAATTCTCCAAAAA
Organism: Dastarcus helophoroides; assembly: GCA_028583605.1. NCBI lineage: Eukaryota > Metazoa > Arthropoda > Insecta > Coleoptera > Bothrideridae > Dastarcus > Dastarcus helophoroides. The sequence goes on from CM053326.1 coordinate 5,955,183, forward strand.
CATCAACAGAGATTTCCGTTACATGCTTCCTCCATCTAAAAACCATCAGAAATCTTCGGGAGTGATCGCGCAGACGAATGGTATATACAGTTTCCATTTTCCCCTTTCCTCTCAGAAGAGTTTCGCCACTGAGTTACCGTGCTCTTCTGTGTAAAATTTCCTTTGTACCAATTTTCAGTTCAGAAGAGTTTGGCTTTTGGTATGGTGGACATACTAAGTTACCTTGCTCTGATGTTTTGAAATTGGCCTTTTCGTTTTTGCATATTCCCTTAAATTTGTTTATTTTCTTTGTTCCTGAAGAAATCCCCTACAATGGTGGGCGAAACGTCGAACACTTTTAGTAGTTCTTTGACACGGTCCAATTCCGGAAGAAGTATATCCTGTATATGCATAAATTTTTCAGTTAACAATTTTGCTGTACCCCACAATTGTTATTTCAAATCTTACTGTAATGTAATATAAATTAATAATTAAGAATGATAAGACCGATGAACTTAGGTTGTAGACCTTAGTAATCGTTAATAGTGTGTAAGCAAAATAAGTTTGTCGGTCTAGATTTGTTGCTGTAATACTGTAAAAACTCTAATAATGATGCTTCAGCAAATTGTGTAAGTGCAATGCACATTATTGGGGTTTACAAAAGTCAAGAACCGGCACTTGACCATCAACGATGTAACAAAGTAGTCAATATATAATATATTTTTAATATTTAATGAATTCGAGTCCAAGTCTTAATGTCACCAACAAACAAGATTAATACATTACACTTATTTTCAAGATTACCAACCTTATAGAAATGGTCATTTTCATGACCATTTCTATGAGGTTAGGAATCGGTATGGAACTAGGCGTGTTAAATTAATTATTAATTATGAATTATTAGTTATTAATTATCAAATAATAATTAATAATTATTATTAATTATTAATTATTATTACAATTATTACTTAATAATTAATATTTATTAATTATTAATTATTATTTATTAATTATTAATTATTAATTATTAATTATTAATTATTAATTATTAATTATTAATTCTTAGTTATCATTATTGTTTAAATTTTTCAATTTCAGTAAGCGATTTTTAACAAAATAAGAGGTTGTCCAAAAAATCGAAGAATTTATAATATTAAGTCAACCTCTACGCGACATACAGTCATACAGAATGATCGCTAGGATCACTCAGTGGTACTTGGATTCGAAATGTTAACTCTTCAGAACCTATCATTATCATCGAGAACATTTCAGGCATTAGGTCACAAATTTTAATCACGTGTTCGACAAGCTTATCAATTTCTAAATTTTGTTATGACAGGTACACTCGCCGCCATCCAAATTTAAACGGTGAAATTGCATCATGTAATTTGGACCTTGAACCATGGTAGTCCCAAAATTTGACATATGTCAAATATACATTTGTCATTGACAAGTGTAATCGACACTTCAGTTGAAACAGTCAAAGGGATAGAAAAATATCTGGGCATCTAGATGGCGGCATATTTGGTTGTCAGTTACTGGAACGATCCATAAGAGACCTAATTTTGGGGTGTTTATATTTGCGACAGGACGTTAAAATTATGTTAAGAGTGTGAGCTAAGGATGATAAGCTTTAAGGGGGCCATGAATTGGGCGATGTGTAAAAAGATTAATTCCAATAGGAACTTTGTTAGATCTTATTTCACTTACACTGTTCGTGTATAAATTCATTCTTCTTCTGATTTTATTATTGTAGGTTTGATTTAGTATTATTCGAGTGCTTTATTACTTTAGAGAACTCAATCTTACACAAGTTTAAAACTTGTATATGGCAAGGCATTTAAGTGATGTTCAAAAAGTCAAAGCTAAACTAAGTGGGAAGAAAATCGATTTCTGAGTAAAATTGTAGATGATATAAATAATTATAATAATTATTAATATAATAATTATTTTACTAGAAAATATTAAAAGTAATATGTCTACTAATAAACACTCTTTATGTTGCACTGCTCAATAAAGTATAATTTACAATGATCAAGTTCAACCAAAATTTCCACGGAAACCAAAAACCTTTCAAATTTGGGTTGTGAGGACTCTACAAATATACTCAAGTGTCCATCTTTTAAATATTTAGGAATTTGTAAACAACAGGCGCTTTATAAAAGTTTCCGCCAGCATTACATGTTTATCTCACAGACTCTGAAAACTCAAAACGTTTATGGTGGTAATCGCAAAAAATCTCTCACTTTATAACACTTGCACCCATTTGATTTTGAAAATATTCTCCACTTATATAATTTTTTTGCAATTTGATTTTTATACAAAAGAACGAATCGACTTCTTGACGCTCTTGCATGTTTTATTCTTTCAGACATAACCCAAACACTATATTGTTTATCTGTCACATTACCTAGAGATGTCAAGGTTGCTTGGAATCGGTGACGGTCTGAAATGGGATTTAAATTATGGCTTAAAAATATTTCTTTTAGTGTAAATATACCTTCATTAAGAAAAAAGTTAATTACGTATATTCATATCGTACCCATTTTTCTTTACATATTTTTAAAATGATGAGATTATTATGCAGATATAACATAACAATCAATAGATCATATTATATATCATCATATCAATAATTATTGCACGCGATAGTTAGAAATATGTCCCATACAAAGAAAGCAAAAATTGCAATAATGAGGACTGCGCCAATACAGAATAAAGCTATTAGCAAAGAGGACGAGAATTGCAATAAAAAAAGTAATCGTCTAGATTTTTAATTCATCCTGTTGGATAGAAGAAAAATTTCTACATTTCAAATAAGGAACCAAAACATTTAAGAAAAATTAGAAATTAAAAGAGTTCAACTTTGAGCATCTAAAACTGAAACAACTTTTCAAACATTGCAGACTAAATATTTGGAAGAAACCTGAAATAAACTCGAAAATCAAATGAGATTTATTGAATTCCCCTCGCAGAGTAGTTTAACAAAGATATGGCAAAAATTTAATTTGGAATGCCTGGCATCATCTGCAGTTGAAAATTCGCTGAAGGGCTTCCGCGAAATTTGATATGGAATAAGGCTGATTGCTTATAATCGATTAAAGTTGACATTCATTGACATCGCTCAGGTGCCATTAGTCGACATGGCAGAAGTAAAAACCTTCTGCATATTTCACGATTCAAGTCGGTGTGAATGTAAATCTGTTCCAGATGTAAATGAAATCCGTCGCTCGAGACTCAACTTACGATTCCTGCGGGAAATGTAACAGATCAGTGTCGACTCGACGTCGAGAATCGCGGCTTGTCTCCTTGCCCTCCCGCAGAGACGCATCTTATTGGAAACGATAGCATTACACTCATTTTTCTAAAAAACCTTTTACTTTTTATCATTTCCCTATTATTCGGTGCCGTTGGGACTTCATTTTTCATACATTCCGACTTCTATTTTTGTTATTTGTGTGCTTTGCCGAACATATATGTCGCAATTTTTAAAGATTTGTTGAAGTACAAAAAGTAAACTGCGAAGGCTTCAATTTCACTTTGGTGACATTTCGAATATAGCCTAATCTAACAAGAGTATCTAAGGTATCCCCTTGCAAAAGTCGTAAGATTGAATTAACAACAATTTCATAAATATGAATTTTAAAAATGTTTAAAAATTTTTTTCGAAACAAATGTTATTAACTCCGGTTGGGTATTATTACAAAGTCTGGCATTCGAGAGACGAAATTAAGCCAACACATTATCAAAATAATAATTACCATAAACACCTAGGAAAGTGATGATAGATATTGTCTATCGTTTCAAAATATTATTTTCAGACGCTTGTACCTGAATTAGGGTCTGCAATCAAACGACTGAATAACAAAACAAAAAATATTTGACTTGTATTAAATGTGCTGTACGCGGAGCACCATGATCTGAATTTTTAGTGGCTTGGAAGGAATTCAATCTGGTTAATTATTACACTTTATTAGTATCACACTAGGTCAATTCGCTTAATTAAATGGAATTTAACAGTACGAGTGCTCTAAAAATTGAAAATATTTTCAACCACAACCCTAGATAAGTTTCAGCCTCCCTTGGTTTTATGAGTATGGTACGGTCTTTGTAAACATTTTCAACTTGTAACTAACTGACTCTTACCCGACGACATTACATTTCAGGAACCATTATACTTTTCTCAAATGTTAAGAGTTAATTTTTGGCTAACTTGCTTTGCTTATACCCTTCTTTTTATCTCGTGTGTTTTGAATCTTTTTCTTCCTCTGCGAAATTTCTATTTTGATACATCAAAACCCTTTAATTAGTCAAATTGCTATCAACGTTTTTAGCTCTACACCAGAATAAAGTCTCTCAGTTTTACTGCCGCATGCGATAAGGCGAAGTAAATACCGCTGCGCCAGGAATATGTTGTAATGGAATCAAAGCGATAAGTGATGGGTTAACGTCACATACTTATTAAGGTTAACGCGTACAGGCAACTTTAAATACACCCGTGTGTATTACTTACTGCCCACCCTTTTTAAATTTTCAGTCCCCATTTTAGGTTTTTAGAAGTTGAATTTAAAAAAATCTTTTCCTAGTGCTGACTTACGTTAATATGTAACCTTCGTATGTAAAATTTCATTCTTGTAGAGCCCCCCGCTTAGGCTGTGCGTTGTCTGTCTGTCAGCGTTAGGGATTTATTAAATAAATAAGTCGGCCACATTAATACTTGACGGACGCTGTCTCTATTGCTTAAGGTATAACTGACTTTCGACTAGTTTATCTGCTGAGGAACGTTTTTGCTACATGCTATCTAAAGAAATTATTACCGAGAATTTAATCAGAGGTAGGATGCAATCATAAAGGTTATAAGGATCACTTTGTTGGTTCACTGTGTGAGGTAATGTTAATTCTTGTATTCTTGCACCATCACAGCAAATTTTATTAAATGCAACCTTCCTTGGCGTAAAATGCGTTTAGGTACGATAAACTTAACATATAATGTCAATTGAATGTTCTATAAGGAACAATACAAACATAGTAAAAGTTGAAAATATTAAAAATTTTCTTTTTCTTTGTAATCTTTAGGGTTGCATCGAACTTCTAATTATATTTCAGTTACTAAAATCATCAGCATGTCAAGATATAATCAAAATTAGGCAAAAAGGCCCATTTTAAGGCCATTGTGCTATTTTTGTGATTAAGGTATTTTGTCACCCAATGTTATTCAAAAACTGAATAACGTCATTTCGATGCACCTCTCTCATACTGAATACCAAGGCTCGGATTTTATGCAAATGCATATAATTTGCATATTTTATCAACTTAGTGCATATAATTAAATGAAGTGCATGTGCCGGCATATTTTTGTGAAATTTTAAAATTTTTATATTTCATTCTAAAAGTTTTTTCCCCAAAAATACCTGTATTTGCTACTGGCTGTTTTGGGTAGTGCTCTTAGTAACCTGTAATTCTTGAAGATGTTTTGGACATTCCCCGGGCGGACGCCATCTTGGCATTGCTTAATTGCATCTTCGTTTTCAAGCTTGTAATAATAATACAAGTGGGCACTCAATATGACAGAGGATATGTGCATCTCGGCACTTTAATACTGTACAACTTGGCACTACAATTATGGATTAATTAGCATAGATAGTATTATAATTTGAATTCGATTTCGGGGATAAATTGTGGATGGTTATCTTGAGTGAATAGGTTCAAAATAAGGAAATCGGTTTAGGTGCCAACAGTGTTTATTATTATAACTTTATATTTATAACATTAATATTATATTATATATGTACAAATACAAAAAAAAAATTAAATATCTATCTCTTATATCTATGTGAAACCGTTTAAACAAATTGGTAACATTTCTTGCCCACGTTGACTTAAAATAAAATCTACTGTTATATTATCCATTTCGTTGAAAGTCTTGCACAATAAAAATTTGAAGAACTGAATGTTATTTTGAAAACACATATTAGCATTTTATATAGCATCTCCAAATCAGAAAAAAGTTCAAAATACAAGAATTTCTATTGATTGTCAGTTTCTCCCTGTAATGAAAATGGTAGGGGTAATGGGAGGTAGTTAGAGTTTATCTAATTACATATTAATTATCCTATCCTGATGGTACCAGGATGTCCAATCCATTGGAGTCGATTTAAAAATCATTTGAAATTTCCAGTGCCCAGTTACAGTAACATTAAGGAGAAACTGTAATGTTGGTGCCGAGTTGGCTTGCACCGCATTCCCCAGCCTTTAGGTCGTGTAGTATTGGCGCACGTGAAAGATACCTAAAGACAGTAGTCTTCCCCAACTGCGGATAAAAACATTTCCCTAACATTGGATGAGGAAAAAATTATTTGCAAAGTTTGCAGCAGAATGGTAAATAGTAAGCCTTTATTTTATTATGAAACTTATTGTTTGATATATTTTTTTTATTTTCTCTAAGATTCCGACTGAAAAGGAATTTTAGATTAAGCAACACATTAAAACTTCTTTGCATCAAAATAAACCACAGAATTTAAAAGTTAACAAAAAACTGCAAATGTCACTGCTTCAGACAACTGCTTCATCCTCTAGAAGCATTAAAGAGGACAAATTTAATGTAGATTCATGCAATGCACTTATTTCTGCCAATATACCTTTGGCTAAGTTGACCAATGTCAGTTTCAGGCAATTTTTGGCAAAATACACCAATAAGCAAATACCCGATAAAAGTACTTTACGAAAAAATATGATAATATAATTTACAAAAAAACAATGCGAGACATCCGTGAAATAATAGCAAAAAACTATATTTATTTTCAAGTGGATGAAACTACGGACAGTTGTGGACGATGTATCACAAATTTAATTATTGGAATTTTAAATGCGGACAAATTTGGTGCAGGTTATTTAATAAGTGCAAAAGAGCTTGACAAAACCAATAACACAAAAATACTTAGGTTTGTAAACGAGGGACTTAACAATTTTTTTCTTCCAGATGCTAACAGATACTGCCCCTTACATGATGAAAGCAGGTCAAAATCTTAAAAATATTTACTATAATTTAAGTTAATAAAGTCCTTAGGCAACTGTTTGCAATACAGATTATTTAAATTAAAAATATTTTTTTTTGTATTATACAGGGTGTTTCATAATTGCATGCTGAACCGGCAGAAGGATATTCCTTGGGCAATTTTAAGACAAAATTTTCATATTAACATAGGTCCGAAAACGCTTCATTTTCGATATACAGGGCGGTAAAAATTGAAGAATAAATCGGTTTTTCTTCAATATTTCTGAGACTGGTTTAGATATTTTTTTAATATTCAGTACACAATATCTGGATATAAAAGCAAGTATTTTGACAAAAAAACATTTGTTCTGATTCCACCAGTGGCGTTCCCACACACAGGTCGATACACATTTTTCAAAAGAAAAAAATGTGACGCCAATGCTATTTTTCAAAATAAGAATTATTTTCCTAGTCTTTGTTGTATTTCTATCAAAAATGAGCTCCTGACTTTTTGTCCTACGACGGCCGGTTTCCGAATTAAAAAATAAAAATCATTTACTTGCTATGCCGCTATGGTAGATTAATTTATTAATGAAATCTTAACAATGAAATTAATTAAATCATATCAGGTGTTGAAAATGTCCACCACCTGCAAGTATGCACGCCTCAACTCTTCTTCTCATAGATTCGCGTACTCGTTGAAAAATTCCTGGCGTATTTCTTATAGTGTTGCAGGAATCTGTTATGCGATTTCTTAGTTCTTCTTCAGTTTGGATTGGGGTGCTATAAACTAAGGTTTTAAGATAGCCCCATAAAAAATAATCTAGACTGTTCAGGTCAGGGGATCTAGGCGGCCATAATTCTGTTTCTGCTCTGCCTATCCAGCGATTATTGTAATTTTGGTCCAAATATGCACGTGCCAAAACACTAAAATGCGCAGGGGCACCATCGTGCATAAACCACATTCGATTTCGGATTAAAACGGGGACATCTTCTAACAGCACTGGTAAATCATTTTTAAGAAAGTGACGATAGTTTTTTTCATTTAATCTTCTTGGCAGAAAAAAGGGTCCAATTAAATAGTCGTCAACAATTCCTGCCCACACATTTACCGAGAATTGTTCTTGGTGATTGACTTCGACCATGGCATGCGGGTTCTCTTCAGCCCAAAAGTGATTGTTGTGGAAGTTTCTAATTGCATTTCGGGAAAAACTGGCTTCATCAGTAAATAATACTTCTCTGTCAAATAGTGGATTTTCAACAATTTTTTGAATAAACCATTGGCAGAAATTTATACGAAATGGTAAATCCCGAGGCAGTAAGGCCTGAACCCGTTGAATATGGTAAGGGTATAACAAAAAATCGTGAAGTATCCTCCAGACTAAAATATGGGAGATATTTAAATTACTAGCAATTTTCCTTGTGCTTATTTCGGGATTTTGCTCAACTGAATTAAGAACAGCTATTTCAGTTTCTTCTGTTCTTGTGGTTCTTTGTGCCCCTTTTAAGTAATGGTCGGATTTAAAACATCCCTTCTCGCGTAGTCTTCTATGAACGCTTGAAAGAGTTCTTGCATCTGGCACAATTCTTTGCGGAAAACGCTCTGCATACAGTCGCCTGGCTTCAAATGCATTTCCATCCGCAAGACCGTACATGTAATGAATATCGGCAAACTCAGCATTCTTAAACATATTTTCTTATACTTATCAATCACTCACATTCAGATAAAGTATTGAAGTGAAAAATTTGACACTTGGTTGTAAACACAAAACTAAATCTCAGTGGCCTACTAGATTTTCATTAATAAATTAATCTGCCACAGCGGCATAGCAAGTAAATGATTTTTATTTTTTAATTCGGAAACCGTCTGTCATAGGACAAAAAGTCAGGAGCTTATTTTTGATAGAAACACAACAAAGACTAGGAAAATAATTCTTATTTTGAAAAATAGCATTGGCGTCACATTTTTTTCTTTTGAAAAATGTGTATCGACCTGTGTGTGGGAACGCCACTGGTGGAATCAGAACAAATGTTTTTTTGTCAAAATACTTGCTTTTGTACCCAGATATCGTGTACTGAATATCAAAAAAATATCTAAACCAGTCTCAGAAATATTGAAGAAAAACCGATTTTTTCTTCAATTTTTACCGCCCTGTATATCGAAAATGAAGCGTTTCCGGACCTACGTTAATATGAAAATGTTGTCTTAAAATTGCCAAAGAAATATCCCTCTGCCGGTTCAGCATGCAATTATGAAACACCCTGTATACATATCATGTATATAATCGTAAATATCATCCATATAATCGTGCATATTTTTGTGAATTATCTGCATATAATAAGGATTTCAGGTGCATATATATGGGCATATTTTGATCATTTCATATGCATATGAATCCTTGTTGACTACATTAGGTGAGAAACCGATAAGGATGGATCATTAATTAATGCTAAGGACCGATAGTGACAGGTTATGTGGTCGACCCTCTCATGTTCTTACAAACACTGCCTAAAGCATGGATGATGATGATACCCATTTTGTGAAGGTGTTTATTTAATCGGTAGTGACTCATCCAAATCCTCATAAATCCTGAGGTTACTTTTTAAAAGGTGTTGGTGTAATTTTGTTGCTATCCTGCATGGCATTTCAATAAATGTAGTTATCGTTATTGCCCATTGCAGAAAGATTTATTTTTGGAGTCAAAACAGGTGATTTTTGTGGATATAACTTCAGCATTCTTATGAGGTCTGGAAGCCAGATCCGAAGAATTAGGTAGACCAGAAGAGAATTTGAACTTTAGATCATGCAGATCATTAGATCATTTTGGCATCGTAGCTAGCGACTTGTGACACGGTGCATTATCCTGGTAAAAAAAACACTTTTTCTTTTGTATCTAAGCTGTTTTTTCGCAATTTCTGTATAGCACCTTCAAAAGTTCGCTGTTAATAAATTCCACATTTAAAGATAGTCAACGAATAAAATGTCGTGCGTATCCCAAAATAAACAGATGAAAACCCTATCGGCCTATATTTGCGATTTGGATCGATTTAGATGGATTCTGCTGGTTGTTGTGTAGTTACTCAGCTAACTGAGGATATGATTTCGGAGAGTAGTGACGGATTAATGTTTCATCCATTGCCACATACCTAAAAAAAAATCCTGTTTATTACTGTTAAATAGCTTCAAACATTGGTCGGAATGATTGACAGTTTGCTATTTTTATTCACTGTGGTCATGCGGGGTATTCACTTTCAACATAGCTTTCTCAAGGAAAAACGTTCATGTAGTATAATATATCTGTCGTAGGCTTATAGAAAATACGGCTTTTCATGGAAAACCTAGGCATATCATGAAATGCCGAAATTTAATGTAAAATATTTTTATCACACCATCCGCCGAGGTTTTTCATAAAACGCCTAGTTTATTTGGTCATATAGTGATGTAAATAACTTTACGCTACCTGCCGAATTGATTACTCAGTACTCTATGAAATAAATATTTGGAGGTTAGGTTGGTATTTGCTTTTTCTTAGTGCGTTATTGTAGAAATGCAAACAGACTCTTATAAAGTTGGAACAATTATTTCAAACACATTATCAAAAATATTATTAAGGGAAATCCATTGAGTACGAAATATTGAAATAAAATAATATAAGCAATTTTAAATATTTTTGATAAGTTTAGAAAAGCCGTTTGCTCCAACTCGTTGCTGCAAGGGCAAGGCATTTTGAACAAATGTGTAACTCTAGTTTCCACAAAATCATTTCCTTTTCCAATAAACAGTATTCTCCTAATATTTATAAGTTTATGTTGATTGTTTATTTTTTTTGGCTCAATAAATATTTCTGTTAACATATTTTATTTTCTAATACACTAAATTTGATCAAAACCGAGAATATTTCCATATGATACCTTCTATTACGTTCAAGTCATTGCATGACATAAACGGCTTTTGTAGAAGCAACATATTGTGCAAACCAATTGCTGCAGCACCCCACGATCAAAATAAAATTACTTTTAACAAGTGTATCATACAATATTTTTTGTAAAACTGTTAAATTAAAAAAAAATGCTGTCTCTAAGGTTAAATTTTCGATTTATCTTTTGCGTGTTGAATTACATATTTGACAATTACATGTGAGAATCAAGTCAGGTACTAAGTAAAACAATTGTAAGTTGTTTACTGTTTACTAGTAATCACAATTGAACCTGTCCTAAAATATTTCAAATTTTATAGCTAATAAACATGGATTTTGAAGAAAAGATTGGAAATTAAAGCAATTTTATTATTCCACCAGATGTTGAGGAAATAAATGCCGCACTTCACGAAAAACCTCGGAGGATGATGTAATAACAACATTTTACAGGAAATGCCGGCATTTCATGATATGCCTAGGCTTTTCATGAAAAGCCATATTTCACTATAGGCCTACGACATATGAATTGCTTTCAGATATTTTTATGGTATTATCTATGTCCCCTAACTTAAAACTACGATCTTCCATAAAGATTTTTTACACTTTTTTCAACTATCATTGATGTTTGTAGAGTCGCATCAAACTTAGAGAATCAACCTTTGCTCGTCACTTTCGATGGAGCAGAGTCAATATACACATCAGGAAAGTCAAACACTGTCCATAGGGAGAATGTTAATGAGAGATTTAACATTGAGAGCTAATATGGGATAGATGGGCGGCGCCTTATATTCTCCTACACCGGTGTAAACAATTCAACGCAGAGCGCAGCGATCAGTGCTGGTGGAGGTTTCAGTAGTAAATCATAGCTTCTTACGTATTTTGTTACGGGATTACTACTGGCAGGCAACAATTTTATTAAAATTAGCGTACCACATGTTCTTTGTTCTTTTAGCCCGTTGATTTAATCAACGTCTGAAATAAAATAAAACTGATATTTTTGATAACCAAAATAAATAAACGAGATTTCTTAAACAAAATAAATAATAATTCTTATGAAAAATATAACATAATAACTCTTTAAACATTACAATATAAGTAGTTCAAATAGGCCGCCAGAGTGTATTAAACAATATTCCAGCCTGTTGTTAAACTTTCGACGAGTTTTTTCTAACATCTAAACTGGAAGATACGAGCATGCTGCGTCAAAGTAGGGGAATACGTTCAGCTGCCGTAGAAACTATGGAAGAGACAATTCTTAGCGTTTTACATGGACAATGAAAATTTTTCCTTATCTGTATATCAAGCCATTTCTTTTGTTAAGCGCTATGTTTGCCACTCATCATCTGCGTATCAGTCTCGGAAATTATTGAGCAATGAGATATATTAATATCATTTAATGAGGTGTTGTTTAAACATGTAGAACCTTGTTAAGATTTCTATCTACTTGACTAGACAAAAGAAAGTGTTTTTTAATGAAATTATATAAGTTTATTAAATAACATTAATGTATGTAATACGGCTTTCCTGGCTAAATTACTTTACTTTTACAGAATAGTTGTGCTAAAATATGCACTGCACCTTTTAATGCGGCAAGGGATATATTCCTTTACAGCAATTTACAAAGTTCTTGATAAAAGGTTGTTGTCGGTTGACAAAAGCAGAGAAAATTAAAGAAAAACAGACCTTTATTTTAAGTCGCGCAGGAAAAATCATACTTTACTTTAAGAAGCTTCATATTCTCAGAGGACAAAGTTTTTTACTGCAGTTCTGAAGTTGGCCGGCTCTGACTACTGCACAAAAAAAAAAAATGAGGATCGTGACAAAGAAATTGAGATGAAATGAGACGGAAAGCCAAGATTCAGTAAGGCGTCAACTTTTGCAATTATAGAAATAAATTACTCGGACTGCTGCATATAAATCAGACTTAAAAATTAACGTGCACAGACAACCGCGGTGGGAAATGCCCTCGGTGCCTCGTCGTATAATTGTCCTTCCAGATTTAAGCGAAACGAAGTTGTCTCTTTTAATTTTGCGACCACCGTATTTATCCTTCTGCCTGACCTGCAAGAGCAATAGAGACTTTGACTTTAATAATTTTCTATTTCAGCTTCTTATTCTTTTACTGCGACATGTGATTTATATTTTAATCTAAAATAGCAAGAATTACAGCAAGATATAAAAATGTTCTCATTTACATCGTTCCTGGGGATGGTTTCAAAGATATAGTTATGTGATTGCTTAGTTAACGGTAGCTAGTTACTACCACTTTGGATAATAAATTTTTCACTCCTTATTATAATGCTATCTACATACAAAATTTGAAAATTACCTAACGATCGGTAACTGATGTCACTGATATTACTTTGGCTCAAGATCTATGGTAACAATCTTATAATCAGTCGTAAATGTTAAATTTTTTAAGCACCATTATTAATGCAGTTAAATGAACAACGAAAAAAAATAAATAGATAAAAATCAAAAGTGTACACCTCGATTTTAAAGTTTCTAGAAAAATGTTTGCACAAAATCAAATATTTGGTCTTTAAACTCGAAACTATTTCTAATTATACATTATGCCATATGCGTTTCACAAAAATTATTCCTCAATATTCGCCTTCATATTGCAATTTCGGTATGACCAGATGCAATGGTTGTAAAGAAATATGTTTTAATCGACAATAAGCATCTTATTAATTTAATAAACTGAACGTTCTCATTTGAGGACGGATGAAAATACGTATTACACTATTCTATTTACTTGTTTTTTTTTTAAGTTTTAAAGCAAAAATATAAAAAGTATTAAAGTCGTCAGATAAATCGGAGTATCTAATACGTATTATTTAATCTTTATTCTTAGTCAAACAAATAAACTGTAGGAAAAAAAAACTTGGGCGATGATTATTTCAATCTTCTCTAAAGAGAATTGAAAAATTGCACATGAATAAATTTGTGCAAAATTTGATTTTAATATCTCTTTTTGTTTTTAAATTTTGATGGCGATTTCATATTTTCTTGAAAACTTGAAGGGATGTATCTCCTAAGAAGTGAACATTTTACTAAGGTGATATTTTTCTTTTAAGAACACCCTGTATACCACACTTAATTTAGTGAAAAATTACCGGTAGTTCTATAGCAAAAAATTCTATTTGGCATTCCGATAATAGGGCAATTCAACCAAAAAATGATAAAATCATAAAAAAATTGTTGTACTTATCCAGAAAAAAAGAAGATTAGATCACCATTTATAATACTCACAATATAACAACAATTTTAAGCATTAAGGTTTCCATTACTTCTCCAAAACTGCTTAAAGGCTTTTAAATGCTCAAGCTAGTAAATTGGGCAAAACTTAAAGCGAAAGCGGTGGCGGGACATACTCCCGTTTCCGTCTTCGACGCCATAAATAGGGGTAGCATTGGCTGCGGTGTCGTGGTATCTATTTATCAGTACAATCTGTAGCTTTACTATTAGTATGCCCCGGCAGACCGCCTCGCCTACTCAGAGATATACGACTCAGATAACCTGAGAGAATAAATCCAAGGATTAGGCAACGTGCTGCATGAAGTCTACAGTTCCTCACCCACAACTTGCGGCAACTTACAACTTCTGTTGATGTACCGAACGCCTTCTGTATTCTCGCCCACAACGATACAGTTGTGTGTGGGAAATGAAAGCATAAATTTCGAAATTATCTGCTTTGACTTACGAAATGGCAAGTTGAAAATGGTGTAATATTTATTAATTTTAATCTTTTCTCCTGATCAATCTTGCCAAATAGCAGTGTTAGTATTTAGTTGATATTTAGATTCAAAATTTTACTGGTTGGTTAGGAATTAGGGTTCAATCAAAAGCATGTACATTGTGCAAAGGTGGTGTACAATTTAAAAATTTAGAAGACTTTTAGTCAACTTGCAAGCGCCAGCAAAAACATAAGCATGACGTCTTTTAAATTAATATCTGACCTGATGCAGAATAACTATGAGCCACCTGGCAAATGTAATTTCTCTTAAACTGAAATATGGACCAAATAATAGGCAGCTTAAAAAATTAAGTTTCCTAGAAAATCAACCTAGATGCAGCGTTTTAATTGTAATTTTCACATCTTATAGATCGTTTGTTGCCCTGAAGCTATATGACTTTCCGAACGCTTGAAAGTTTCCTTACGAATGGTGCCTTCTTTTTAGGTTACAGATATGCAGATTTATGTTTTTCATAAAACCAATATTGTTAATTGTTTGTACAAGGGTCCACAAATTTTAACATCAACGCTTGACTATGCGGGGTATTTTATGCTTAATGCATAGAGGCAAATCTACCCACAAATAGTCCTTAACATGAACGTGGCGAATGGTTTACGACTTAATAGGTCAACAGCCACTTATCATCTTATTACTTATTGCACAGCAGATACAATGATAAGGTAGTCTCACCCAAAGACAAGATCAAAAAAGATTCCTGACTCCTTAAGAAATGGATGAGATACTGTTTTGACCGCTATCTATGGGGATCTCTTTTTCCTATATCTTAACTGTCAATGTCATTGTTACACGAATCTGTAGCTTTTTTTGAGAACACGGGAACTTCAAAATATTTTATTTTAAAGTTGTTTTTCAAGTATTGCACAGAATAAATTATACATTTAAAATATGTTACACATATATAAAATATACTATGCCACATATTTTAAATCACAAATATTTAATACCCTGCAATACTGTAAAAATTTGGATTTATATTATGGGTATCAGACAAATTATAACGCAGTCATTTATAAAATTCTATTTATTAAAAAATAATTATTTTTGACATTATTTCAACATTTTATTTTAAATCATTATATCTAAAGCTGGATGCACATAAATAAAAATGTATGTTATGTCTTCTATTTGCACAAAAAGTTAAGTTATATTTACGATTTTTGCACTGTATTTGAAACGGATTTGGTGCTATAACATACAAAATAACTATTTACATCACAAAACAACCGACCTTGTGTGAACAATAAAACAGCACAAATTTTTATTGATGTGGATCCGGCATAAGATGAAAACATTTTTTGTTTCATAATTGATAGAATTTTTGTTGTGATATAATATAAACTCTGTTTATACTTACACAACTGTTTTTAAATAGGTTTAAAGTACCGAAATATATAAGTAATTATTATTGAAACATGTCTTTAGATACTAACTTGATAGATTTAATGTTGGTAGTATAAGTTTCCTGAGTTTTCGTGGTATCTCCTTGCTTAATTTTTTTTTTTTTTAAATTTCAAACAGCCTAGTGTTTATTGATTCTTTAACTCTAATATTCCTTACACAATTTTCAGCTAGTACGCTCATCTAAAACAATTTTTATTGTTAGATTTTCTTTCCCACAAAGCATATACATATGAATTCAATGAGAAATTATTAACATTACTTACCTTGCAGCAGGCGGCAGTTCTGTTCATAGATTAAATACACGAATAGATAGCACTCTCTAATGTTAAAATGATGGACTAGAGAGACACCAGCGACATCTAAAGAGTGGTCACATAAGTAAGAATACTATCTCTGAGTGGTACTGATGAACCTTGTAAAAAAGATTCTGGGCTAAGGAAACCACGAAGCAGTTTTGAAAAATACATATACAGTAAAAGCTCCTTATTCGCGCTTCCTTTATTCGCGTTTTCACTATTCGCGGATTAAAAAAATGCGACCCAATTCCTATATTCGCGGCTAAAAATTCCTTTATTCGCGGATCTAATAAGTACATACATAATAATAAAAGGATTCCAATAGCTATCCAACCCAATATCCTTTGTAAATGGCGTCAAATGGACTAATAAAAAAAGCAAAATAGATCTTATTACACTTTTGCCTAAAGTATGTTGTTAAATGATAGCGTTGTCATTATGGATCGAAGACTGCAACCAAAAAAGGGTGCCCCTAAGTGGTCCAATGGTCCGGGAGAAGGCAAAGCGTCTTTACGCTCATTTTAAAGAAAGAACCTGAAGGTAGTTGTAGTGGTGAATGTACAGATGGGAGTTTTTAAGCATTGGAAGGTTGGTTCAATAAATTTAAGGTGAGACAATCATTGCATAACATTAAAATCGTTAAAGAAGCAGGATTTGTAGACACTGCTACAGCAGAACGATATCCAAAAGAATTTGCAAACCTAGCAGCTGATGGAAGATACAAATCTGAGCAAATATTTAATGCAAAAGAAACTGCACTGTTTTGAAAGAGAATGCCAAACAAAACATTCATTTTTAACAGCGAAAAGTCTGCTCCTAGATTTAAATCTAGGAGCAAACTTCTCCTATCTATGCTTTGCTGCCTTTAGGCAGCAAAGGATAGAGTTACACTGCTGCTATGTTCTAATGCATCTGGAGATTGTGTTATTAAGCCACTGATGGTTTACAGAGCGTTTAATCCTCGGGCTTTAAAAAATCAAAACAAGGACAACCTGCCAGTGTTTTGGTCGCGTGGATTACAAACGCTATTTTTTGTGACTGGTTCCGGAACTGTTTTGTTTCTGAAGTGGAAATTTATTTAAAAAAACAGAAATCAGACTTTAAGGCACTTCTAATTTTGGACAATGCACCAGGTCATCCTCGCGAATTTGAAACTTTGCATCCAAATATAAAAGTGACACGTTTACCTCTCAACACGACGGCTTTGCTTCAACCTATGGACCAAGGAATAATCCAGGCCTTTAAGCTCTATTACATTAAACGAACCTTCAAAATTATACTGGATAATATGGAATGTAATCCTGATATGAATGTTATGGAATGCTGGAAAAAATTTGACATAGCAAAATGCATCGTAAACATAAAAGAATCATTGAAAGAACTGAAGCCACACACATTGAAGTCTTGCTGGAAAAAACTGTGGCCTGCTCTGACTACGAAAAATGACGAAAAATCTGTGCAAGTTCAAACTTGGACTGCAAACATAGCCGAATCGCGAATGGAATAGGACGAAATGGGTTCGAACAGATAGAATCAAGTGACATTCAGGAATTGCTTGAATCGCAAGATGAAGATTTGACTAGAACCGACTTGGAGGAAATGTTAAATTTACAGCCCATTGAAGAAGAGGCTTCAACAAGCGGTGGAAACGTGATATTTAATTTGAAAAATCTTAGTGAAGGTTTAAGAATGGCAAATAAGCTTTGCGGTTTCTTTATGAACATTGATCCGTCTATGGAACGAAGTCTTATTTTTAAGAGGCAAATTGCTAGTGCGACTGCTGCGTATCAGTCTGAATTGAAGGAGCTTTTAAAAACTACCAAGCAAGAGAAAATTACAAAATTTTTCAAACCATTGCCTAAGCCTTAGGATAATTAATCAAAATGTTCAAAAACTTCAATTAAATTGATTTTTTTATATATTTGTTTTTTTTTATTTTGTCACCCAGGAACGTATCCCCTATAATCTCATATTAATTACCATTCCGTATTCACGGTTTCTGTATTCGCGGCATATTTATGGAACATATACCCCGCGAATAAAGAGCTTTTACTGTGATTTACAGGGCCATTCTGCAAATCATAATCAAATGAAAGAAAGTTATTACTGAGGCCAAAATGTTAAAAATTGACAAAGTTTACTTTAGCCCAAAAATTTGAAATATAATACAAGATGACAAAATGTTAATTGTTTATAATATTCCTAAATAAGAAATTATGCAATACCTCATTTCAATCAGGATGTTACTACAGAAAAAGTTTTAAAAAATAAAACAATTAGCACTTCATTGCATTCAATCATTTCAAATTTGGAACCAAAGTAACTTTTGGTCAGTTACCAGGAGAGTGGGGTGACAACAAATTGTTAACAAGGAGAACTTTGGTGGAGGAAATGAAGGATGTACAAGTAGGATTGGTATTTCTCACTCCGTGGCTTCTTACTAGGCCGAAAAAGTTCTCTATTGGATCTTGGTTAAAAGATCGGGGACTAAAAAATTTAAAGCCTTTATCACTTAGCATTTTATAAATATATATAAAGCCATGTAGGGTGAATATCCAATTCTTTAGGGAGGGTGTAATGATAGGATTGGTAGAAGATCCAGAAGTATAAAACATGGATTCAAGAACAGGAATGGAGTTTCGCCATACTTCCAAATGTTTGGACTTTGCTGTCAGAACACCCCGCTGTTCTTTTCCTAATGGAGGATGTAGTAAGTTTCCATTGACACTATCAACTATTTCGTCAAATAAAAGCAAAAGATCAACAGTTTGGGAAGCTGATGGATCAATGAAGTATGGCGACTCAGATGGCAAATCTTTGCTGATTTCTGCTCTAATCTTCATGGCTGTTGCTAATGTTCGGCTAAATACCTGACTGCAATTTTTGACTTTCATCTTTTTTATTTTATTTGGTAAAACATGTTCGTCTGTTAATTTAGGAAACTGGCTGAATTTACCCATTTTTTGATCCATCATGTACATTTGAACCACATATAACCAAGAGGCAACTTTCTTAATTTCGTTTTGTTTAAAATGTAAATCTTTTTGCAACAAAACATTTCTTATGCTTTTCAGCAAATGTGGGCAATCAAATAAGTGAACAACTTCTACCCCATCTATCAGGTAGCCGTGATACCTCTTTTCAACATTATTCCGTATACAATACGAGTTTGTCTCTTGTAATAAACATTTTATTGCAACATTATTAAGTAAGTAAGTAAGTAAGTAAATATTTTATTTAGAAAATAATTTAATACAATACTCATGAATTTAATTAAATAAACAATAATTAGTAAATTGTACATACATAACAATAAAATTTAAAAGACACATTAAAACTTAATATCTAAATTACAAATAATTTATTTAAAAGCATGATTAAAACGACTTGAAGACATTATAGGATGCTAGGGTAAAATATGCTCTAAGTCTGTCTAACAAGGTCTCTCATATTTTTTCCAAATACTTTAATGCTATTAGTATCTTTAAGATTTTGAGGAAGAAGATTGTACTGATTGATACCTTTATAAAACAAGCTATTCATTGTGGCATTCTTTAGAGTTGGTGGAATATAAAAGTTAAGGGCCGACCTAGTTGGATAGAGGTGTCTTTCATTTACTACAGTTAACTGATTTTTTAAATATTCCGGTAATGCATCGTTTTTCATTTTATGAATAAATATCATTGTTTGGACAAAATAATACTTTTCAATCTTAATCCAGTTCAACAAATTTAGCATAGTCTGAATACTAGTGTATCTATTGCATTTTAATATTATTCTCATTGCTTTATTTTGTAACTTGTGTAATCTATCAAAATTTGTGCAAGTAACATATAATACAGAGCAGCAATAAGTAAAGTGAGGCAATATCAAAGTATTGTAAACCATTAATCTAGTCGAAGTTGTTAGATAGGGAACTACTCGGCCTAGAAATCCAATTTTTTTGCCAATTTTCTTTGAAATATAATCTATATGACTTGTAAACTTTAGTTCTCTGTCAATTGTAAAACCTAGATATTTTATTTGGTCTACCTGCTCTACATTTTGATCATTTATTTCAATTTTTAAATTTAATTCGTTAAATATATTATACCAGTAATTGTTACTTATGAACATCCATTTAGATTTCAGTTCGTTTACTTTTAGTTTGTTACATTTAAATTTATTTGTAAACATTTTAAGTTCCTCATTCATAGTAGATATTAATTCATTAAAATCATCATGCGCATAATATATTAGGGTATCATCTGCAAAGAGATGAATTCTACATTTCTTTAGAACATTTCCTATATCATTCATATATAATATAAATAATAGCGGCCCTAATACACTTCCTTGAGGAACTCCAAAGTTATTTGTTTCCAATGAAGATTTAGTATTTCCTATTTTGGTACATTGATAGCGATTAGACAGGTAACTCTTAAACCATTTTAACACATTTTCTTTGAATCCATATTTTTTAAGTTTCAGTAACAAAATATCTCGATCTATAGTTTCAAATGCTCTTTTTAGATCAATAAAAACTGCACATACTCCAAAGCGTTTTTTATCAATTTTATATTTCCATTCTGAAATAACATACTGAAGAGCAGTTTCGCATGAATGATTACCTCTAAATCCCGATTGGTAGGTACATAAAACGTTGTTAATGTTTATATACTTCATAACTTGATTAAAGACTACCTGTTCTAGGATTTTCTCGCAAAAGGGCAGCATATTTATGGGCCGCAGCTCTTCAGCCCGATTTGTATTTACAACTTTAGGTATAGGTCTTATAGTTGATATTTTGAAGCATTCTGGCACAATTCCCATCTCTAAGCTTAGGTTTATCAAATTTACAAAAGGATATCCGAGGACGTGTTGTTGTTGCCCCTTGATCACATATAGTTGCTATTATTTCAAAACCAGTTTGACGAACATGTCTCACTACGTCTCTAATGATTCGAACCAGATCAGCAGTTGCGGTGGTACTTTCACAAAAATAGTAACAGAGTGGCTGTTTCCAGCTTTTATGAATGCCTTTTAACATGAAGACTAGAGCATGATCTGCAAAGGCTGCTCTCCTAGCTGATTCACCAAAATCGATCCATCCTTCAATATAATCTTTTGCTGTGTTATAAGAGAGACCAGTGTTCAAAGATATTTCGTCAAACATTAAAACACAATTTTTATCTAAATTTTTTATCTTGGCCACCACATTCTTTGAATGAAGAAATATTCGTGGATTTATTCCACAACTGAAAGGGATGCTATTTAAAATTTTGTTTAATGTTTTTCGCCTATTCAAACTGAATAACCTGGACAAAAATCGATAACCCTTACCGCTCTGTTTCAAAACAGATAATGCGAAAATTTTGTCATCCAAAGTGAAATGTCTTCCTTTTGGTTTAAATTTCTGATTCCTCTGTTGGCAACGAAAACAGTTTAGTGTTGTCGCATTAACATTCTTGAGAAAATCCAAGCTTCCAGTTTTCTCTAGAAGAGCTAGCTTTTGCTTCGTTACTGGATTTTTCTGTTTAGCTCTTCGTGCAACTCGTGTTATATTTTTTAATCGACGTTTTAAACTAATGTCTTCTATAGCTGATTTAATTTTTAATGTTAACTTTTTCTGAACCATTTGTCTGGACGATGCTGCAAATGAAAGAATGATAGTTATTTAAAGGTGCACTTAATTATTCAGGAAAAACTACTACAAGATGTTAAAAAGTATTTTTTTGTTTGGAAAATTTACAACAAAAATAATTACATTAGAACTGCTATATGTTTACCAATACTTTATAGCATTTTAAAGTATTACTTCACTTGAGCAGCACATATATGTGATACTCTAATTTCAGTGATGTAATTATAAACATACAACAGTGTTACTGCGACTCTTACTTCTTTAATCTAACTTTAAAAATATTTGAATTATATAGTTACCGTCACTGACTATAGTCAAGGGTAATATCTTAAAAACGAAGAAACTAAAATGTGTTAAAAATTAGTTATTATTTATTATTTTGCAAGATAGGTAACCCCTCCAAAAATTTATGTTTTTAATATACGCATATTAAAAGCAAGTTATTAATTAGTTAATAACCACTATAGAATATTTATAGAAATGAGCTTCAAATACATTATTTAGAAAGTTATTAAATGAATTATTTAACAGTTATTTACTCACCCCACATAAAGGGGTTATAACACACGTGGATAAAATTAATATCATTTTTGTGCTAGATAGTCTAATATATATATATATATATATATATATATATATATATATATATATATATGTCGGCGCCACCTACGCCTATGGTTGGCCGCTAGTTTATTTTTGCATAAAAGCTACTAGTAGAGACTTTTAAGTTATGTTTTTGCCTAGAATAGTACTAATTGTAAGATTGTAGCTTTAAGATGGGAATAAAGGGAAGGAGGAAAACACGTGCTGGTGGTCGGCACGGAGGAAACGCGGGTGGAGGATAAGAGGGCAGTCTGGGGAGAACTGTGGTGCACACCACCCGCGGCCTCTCAGTTTTCTATCGTTAAATCTGTTAAAGCTGTTTTTTTGATAACATGTCTCGGCGGTCTAATCACCCAATTAAAAGCTCCATTCCGAAATCAGAAGTGGGATCGGGATTGCCAAAAAGACGTGTTGAATCATCGAGTGAAAGTGATGAGAGTGATTACGTGCGTACTGCGTTTACCGCGCGTGAGAGCCCTGATGTTATGCTCGCACGAATTCAGCATTTAGAACGACAGCTTGCCTCAACATCAACTCCGCCAGCAAGTGCAAGCGCACCGATAAACGTAAAACTACCTGAGTTCGACCCGAGCTCTAAATTTGCTGATCCCGAAGGATGGTGTGCCCTTGTCGATTTATGGGTCGAAAAAAACAAACCAGATACCATGGAATTTGTAATGTTATTATCTGCGGCATTAAAGGGGGAAGCTGGAAGCTGGTTTATTTCGACAAGACCTACAGAAAAGGATTGGATGGCCCTAAGAACCGAATTTTTGGCTGTTTTTGCAAAACCCATCGATTTACTGGAACAATTTTCTGAAGCCGTTAATGGTAAAAGGGACGCTGCAGAAGATACTCCCTTAATTGATGAGATGTTGCACTCAATGCGGATCGTACTGCAGCTACAGAAAAGCTGTGAAACCAACGAAGCCTTTGCTGTACTAGTTGCCTGTTATTTCGGTTCCACTCGCAATGATTTAGTGAGGCGGAGGTATCACGTTGAAGTTCCACGAGATGCTAAAAGTATGTGCACCATGGTACAGGGGAGACTTGGTAAACGTCCGGCGCTATTTCCCTCTGGTCATCATACCGGATTGAAGCGTCGGGCTTTATCACCGCCTCCCCATTACAAGAGGCGCAATCAATTTAATGGAAACTGCCATGACTGTGGGCGAACAGGACATCGATCTCGACAGTGCCCACGTCGTCGTGATTCGGCCGTCACATCGTCTGGATTTGGTGCCGCCACTTCAAAAACGGTGACCTGTTTCACTTGTGGAAAACCAGGTCACATCTCGCCAAATTGCCCTGACAGCCAGCGTAAATCAAAACGTGATCGTGAAGTGATCCAGAAGCACATCAACCTTTGTGAGAAACGAACCGGACCAGTTGGAGAACTAAAACTTGGATCTGGTGAGCTCTTTCCTTTTCTGTTTGATACTGGTTCAGATTGCTCTCTAATTAAGGAAACTGTTGCTAACCATTTTAATGGAAGACGTTTTAATAATTTAACCTCACTAAGAGGCATTGGTAATGGCTGTTTTCTTTGTCAGACCCAAGTTTTGACAGTAGTTGAAATTCAAGGACTTTTTATTGAAATTTTATTTTTTGTAGTACCTGATGACTTTATATTAGCTAAAATTATAATTGGTAAGGATTTATTACAACAAAACGTCAATGTTCGTTTTAATTCAGATGGCTTGGTTTTTACTCGCGAAAATAAGATTCAAATTTGCCAACAGGAAAAGATCAAATTCGATAAAATTAAGACAGATTTACAGGGCGATGATAAGAAAAAATTAGTCGAGTTATTATTGAAGTACCAGGACCATTTTATTGCTGGTATTGCCTCTAAGCGAGTGAACACAGGTAGTTTGGAAATTCGGTTGAAAGATCCAAATAAATTTGTACAGCGTAGACCCTATCGATTGGCTCCTACTGAGCGTGAAGAGGTACGGAACAAAATAGCTGATCTTCTACGAGCCAATGTTATACGACCTAGCAGTTCCCCCTTTTCAAGTCCAACTCTTTTGGTAAAAAAGAAAGACGGTTCAGATCGTCTTTGCATAGACTATCGCGAACTTAATGCCAATACCGTCCCAGATAAATATCCCTTGCCGTTGATTGCTGACCAGATTAACCGATTGCATGGAGCTCATTATTTTTCATCCCTTGATATGGCCAGTGGTTTTAACCAAATTCCGGTTCACCCTGAGTCTATTGAGAGGACAGCTTTCGTTACACATGATGGTCAGTATGAATATTTAGCCATGCCCTTTGGTTTAATGAACGCACCTGCTGTGTTCCAGCGTGCTATAGATAAAGCATTGGGTGAACTTCGAAATACAATTGCCATTGTTTACATAGACGATATTTTAATACCTTCATCATCAATATCTGAAGGTCTAGAACGCCTACAAATTATCATTGCAACACTTGCGAAAGCTGGTTTCTCGTTCAATATTAAGAAATGCAGTTTTTTTAGATTGGAAGTTGAGTATCTCGGTTTTTCTGTCCGAGCAGGAGAACTGCGTCCAAATTTTCATAAAACATCAGCTCTTATCGATTCACCCGTACTGCAAACACCCACTCAAGTTCGCCAATTTTTGGGTTTAGCGTCATATTTTCGACAGTTTATCCCAAATTTCTCGGTAATAACTGCTCCTTTGTATCAGCTGGTTTCAATTTCGCGCAAAAAAATTAAATGGCTACCTCAGCATGAAGAAGCACGGACTAAACTCATTCAGTTTCTGACTTCCGAACCAGTGTTAATGATCTTCAACCCCGACCTCCCCATTGAACTTCATACTGATGCAAGCGCTGAAGGTTATGGTGCAGTGCTTTTGCAAAGGAAAAATTCCAAGCTTCACCCGGTCGCTTATTATAGTAAACGAACTACAGGACCAGAATCGCGTTATCACTCCTATGAGCTTGAGACGCTTGCAGTGGTTAATTCTGTTAAACATTTTCGGCACTTTCTGGTAGGACACTATTTCACGGTTTTTACTGATTGTAACTCACTTAAAGCGTCTCGCACTAAACATGATTTGACTCCTAGAGCACATCGTTGGTGGGCCTTCTTGCAAGCGTTTAATTTTGATTTGGTTTATCGTGAAGGGAAACGAATGAAACACGCAGATTTCTTTTCCCGGAATCCTACGTCAAGTACAAAATCACAGATAAGGTGTAATAGTAATTATATAAATAACATTCAAGCTCTTGATCTTTTCAAGGACTGGTTGACTGTGGCCCAGCAACGAGATGATACGGTGTTAAAAATAATTAATGATTTTAAAGCAAATGACCTTGATTCTGACATAGCTAAAACGTACGACGTCCGTTCTAATACTTTGTTTCGAAAAATTCAACGTGGTCACCGTTCACGTTATTTGCCAGTTGTTCCAAAGTCAATGATTTGGTCAGTAATTAATCACGTACATACTGATCTGCAGCATTTAGGTTGGGAAAAAACTTTGGATAAATTGTACGAGCTTTATTGGTTTCCGAAAATGTCGCGAATTGTCAGAAAATTTATTGAAAATTGTATAGTTTGCAAAACTTCAAAAAGTAAATCTGGTAAAAATCAAATTCAAATCCATCCAATACCAAAAGTTTCACAACCTTGGCATACTATTCACGTTGATATTTCCGGAAAACTGACAGGGAAAAGTGACAGCAAATCATATGTGTTTGTTGTCATAGATGCCTTTTCTAAATTTGTCATGCTTCAACTGATCCATTCTTTAACTGCCGATTCAGCTGTTAGTTGTCTAAAGGAATTTACCTATTTGTTTGGGGCCCCTTTACGCATAATCAGTGATCAAGGGAGATGTTTTACCAGTAGTGAATTTCGTGGTTTCTGTTCTGGTTACAATATTGACTTGCATTTCATTGCTCATGGTACAAGTCGAGCTAATGGACAGGTGGAGCGGGTAATGAGAACCTTGAAGAACATGTTAACTACTGTTGAAACAGCCAGCGAAGAACATTGGCAAGATAGCTTAGGTAAAGTTCAACTCGCTTTAAATAGTACAAAACACAGAGTTACCGAATTTAGTCCAGCCGAGCTTTTATTTGGTACTACAATACGATCGTTAGGGTTACAAAAAATTAGTCATCAACCAATGGATACTGACGAGGATGATCTTCCCCTGTCAGAAATTCGCCGAATAGCAAGCGAGAATATTGTTAAACAATCTAAGTATGATGCAGTGCGGAAAAACCTTGGAAAAGCCATTATTAAGCCGTTTTTAGTGGGCGATTTTGTATTCAGTAAAAATAATGAACGAATGATTTCAAAACTGGATCGCAAATATAGAGGACCGTTTAAAGTAGTTAAAGTTTTAGAAAATGATCGCTATGAAGTAATGAAGTCCACAGATAAAGGTAAGAGCAGAATCTTTAAGTTTGCACATGATCAGCTCACAAGCGTGCCTCAGGGGCAAGGTGAAATATCCCTTGATTCAGATTTGGATGCTAATAGTCAGAATGGGCCTGTGTCGGCGGATCTGGCCTCCTAGCCGATTTAAGAGGTAAATTTATTCATGCCGAGTCTATCACACCTAATTTAATGATAATGCCGATGATGTTCATGATGTTGATCATGATGATGATAATGACGATGTTGATCGTGATTATTTTGATGATGTTCATGATGTTGATCATGATGATGATGATGATAATGACGATGTTGATCGTGATGATGCCGATGATGTTCATAATGTTGATCATGATGATGATGATAATGACGATGTTGATTGTGATGATGCCGATGATGTTCATGATGTTGATCATGATGATGATGATAATGACGATGTTGATTGTGATGATGCCGATGATGTTCATGATGTTGATCATGTTGATGATGATAATGGCGATGTTGATCGTGATGATGCCGATGATGTTCATACTGTTGATCTCGGTAATGATGATGATGTGGATCATGGTGATGATGATGATCTTTATGTTGTTAATAATGATGATAATTATGATGATGCAATATTTCTTTAAATTGTTTAGAGTCGTAGCTAAATTTTGTAGCTAATTTACTTAAATATTGTGGTAGTAGACTGTGATAGACCGGTTTGGAAGACTGAAGAAAATAATAATAACAGTGTGTCAGGATAGCCGAATGGTGCTAATTACAAATTGTTTGTTGTTACAGGTGCTTTTCTGTAAATGTGCCCGAGGACGTGCACTCTGTCAGAATGGCCGTGTCGGCGCCACCTACGCCTATGGTTGGCCGCTAGTTTATTTTTGCATAAAAGCTACTAGTAGAGACTTTTAAGTTATGTTTTTGCCTAGAATAGTACTAATTGTAAGATTGTAGCTTTAAGATGGGAATAAAGGGAAGGAGGAAAACACGTGCTGGTGGTCGGCACGGAGGGAACGCGGGTGGAGGATAAGAGGGCAGTCTAGGGAGAACTGTGGTGCACACCACCCGCGGCCTCTCAGTTTTCTATCGTTAAATCCGTTAAAGCTGTTTTTTTTGATAACATGTCTCGGCGGTCTAATCACCCAATTAAAAGCTCCATTCCGAAATCAGAAGTGGGATCGGGATTGCCAAAAAGACGTGTTGAATCATCGAGTGAAAGTGATGAGAGTGATTACGTGCGTACCGCGTTTACCGCGCGTGAGAGCCCTGATGTTATGCTCGCACGAATTCAGCATTTAGAACGACAGCTTGCCTCAACATCAACTCCGCCGGCAAATGCAAGCGCACCGATAAACGTAAAACTACCTGAGTTCGACCCGAGCTCTAAATTTGCTGATCCCGAAGGATGGTGTGCCCTTGTCGATTTATGGGTCGAAAAAAACAAACCAGATACCATGGAATTTGTCATGTTATTATCTGCGGCATTAAAGGGGGAAGCTGGAAGCTGGTTTATTTCGACAAGACCTACAGAAAAGGATTGGATGGCCCTAAGAACCGAATTTTTGGCTGTTTTTGCAAAACCCATCGATTTACTGGAACAATTTTCTGAAGCCGTTAATGGTAAAAGGGACGCTGCAGAAGATACTCCCTTAATTGATGAGATGTTGCACTCAATGCGGACCGTACTGCAGCTACAGAAAAGCTGTGAAACCAACGAAGCCTTTGCTGTACTAGTTGCCTGTTATTTCGGTTCCACTCGCAATGATTTAGTGAGGCGGAGGTATCACGTTGAAGTTCCACGAGATGCTAAAAGTATGTGCACCATGGTACAGGGGAGACTTGGTAAACGTCCGGCGCTATTTCCCCTCTGGTCATCATACCGGATTGAAGCGTCGGGCTTTATCACCGCCTCCCCATTACAAGAGGCGCAATCAATTTAATGGAAACTGCCATGACTGTGGGCGAACAGGACATCGATCTCGACAGTGCCCACGTCGTCGTGATTCGGCCGTCACATCGTCTGGATTTGGTGCCGCCACTTCAAAAACGGTGACCTGTTTCACTTGTGGAAAACCAGGTCACATCTCGCCAAATTGCCCTGACAGCCAGCGTAAATCAAAACGTGATTGTGAAGTGATCCAGAAGCACATCAACCTTTGTGAGAAACGAACCGGACCAGTTGGAGAACTAAAACTTGGATCTGGTGAGCTCTTTCCTTTTCTGTTTGATACTGGTTCAGATTGCTCTCTAATTAAGGAAACTGTTGCTAACCATTTTAATGGAAGACGTTTTAATAATTTAACCTCACTAAGAGGCATTGGTAATGGCTGTTTTCTTTGTCAGACCCAAGTTTTGACAGTAGTTGAAATTCAAGGACTTTTTATTGAAATTTTATTTTTTTGTAGTACCTGATGACTTTATATTAGCTAAAATTATAATTGGTAAGGATTTATTACAACAAAACGTCAATGTTCGTTTTAATTCAGATGGCTTGGTTTTTACTCGCGAAAATAAGATTCAAATTTGCCAACAGGAAAAGATCAAATTCGATAAAATTAAGACAGATTTACAGGGCGATGATAAGAAAAAATTAGTCGAGTTATTATTGAAGTACCAGGACCATTTTATTGCTGGTATTGCCCTCTAAGCGATGTGAACACAGGTAGTTTGGAAATTCGGTTGAAAGATCCAAATAAATTTGTACAGCGTAGACCCTATCGATTGGCTCCTACTGAGCGTGAAGAGGTACGGAACAAAATAGCTGATCTTCTACGAGCCAATGTTATACGACCTAGCAGTTCCCCCTTTTCAAGTCCAACTCTTTTGGTAAAAAAGAAAGACGGTTCAGATCGTCTTTGCATAGACTATCGCGAACTTAATGCCAATACCGTCCCAGATAAATATCCCTTGCCGTTGATTGCTGACCAGATTAACCGATTGCATGGAGCTCATTATTTTTCATCCCTTGATATGGCCAGTGGTTTTAACCAAATTCCGGTTCACCCTGAGTCTATTGAGAGGACAGCTTTCGTTACACATGATGGTCAGTATGAATATTTAGCCATGCCCTTTGGTTTAATGAACGCACCTGCTGTGTTCCAGCGTGCTATAGATAAAGCATTGGGTGAACTTCGAAATACAATTGCCATTGTTTACATAGACGATATTTTAATACCTTCATCATCAATATCTGAAGGTCTAGAACGCCTACAAATTATCATTGCAACACTTGCGAAAGCTGGTTTCTCGTTCAATATTAAGAAATGCAGTTTTTTTTAGATTGGAAGTTGAGTATCTCGGTTTTTCTGTCCGAGCAGGAGAACTGCGTCCAAATTTTCATAAAACATCAGCTCTTATCGATTCACCCGTACTGCAAACACCCACTCAAGTTCGCCAATTTTTGGGTTTAGCGTCATATTTTCGACAGTTTATCCCAAATTTCTCGGTAATAACTGCTCCTTTGTATCAGCTGGTTTCAATTTCGCGCAAAAAAATTAAATGGCTACCTCAGCATGAAGAAGCACGGACTAAACTCATTCAGTTTCTGACTTCCGAACCAGTGTTAATGATCTTCAACCCCGACCTCCCCATTGAACTTCATACTGATGCAAGCGCTGAAGGTTATGGTGCAGTGCTTTTGCAAAGGAAAAATTCCAAGCTTCACCCGG
Organism: Dastarcus helophoroides; assembly: GCA_028583605.1. Taxonomy (NCBI): domain Eukaryota; kingdom Metazoa; phylum Arthropoda; class Insecta; order Coleoptera; family Bothrideridae; genus Dastarcus; species Dastarcus helophoroides. The sequence continues at coordinate 5,985,800 of CM053326.1, forward strand.
TCGCTTATTATAGTAAACGAACTACAGGACCAGAATCGCGTTATCACTCCTATGAGCTTGAGACGCTTGCAGTGGTTAATTCTGTTAAACATTTTCGGCACTTTCTGGTAGGACACTATTTCACGGTTTTTACTGATTGTAACTCACTTAAAGCGTCTCGCACTAAACATGATTTGACTCCTAGAGCACATCGTTGGTGGGCCTTCTTGCAAGCGTTTAATTTTGATTTGGTTTATCGTGAAGGGAAACGAATGAAACACGCAGATTTCTTTTCCCGGAATCCTACGTCAAGTACAAAATCACAGATAAGGTGTAATAGTAATTATATAAATAACATTCAAGCTCTTGATCTTTTCAAGGACTGGTTGACTGTGGCCCAGCAACGAGATGATACGGTGTTAAAAATAATTAATGATTTTAAAGCAAATGACCTTGATTCTGACATAGCTAAAACGTACGACGTCCGTTCTAATACTTTGTTTCGAAAAATTCAACGTGGTCACCGTTCACGTTATTTGCCAGTTGTTCCAAAGTCAATGATTTGGTCAGTAATTAATCACGTACATACTGATCTGCAGCATTTAGGTTGGGAAAAAACTTTGGATAAATTGTACGAGCTTTATTGGTTTCCGAAAATGTCGCGAATTGTCAGAAAATTTATTGAAAATTGTATAGTTTGCAAAACTTCAAAAAGTAAATCTGGTAAAAATCAAATTCAAATCCATCCAATACCAAAAGTTTCACAACCTTGGCATACTATTCACGTTGATATTTCCGGAAAACTGACAGGGAAAAGTGACAGCAAATCATATGTGTTTGTTGTCATAGATGCCTTTTCTAAATTTGTCATGCTTCAACTGATCCATTCTTTAACTGCCGATTCAGCTGTTAGTTGTCTAAAGGAATTTACCTATTTGTTTGGGGCCCCTTTACGCATAATCAGTGATCAAGGGAGATGTTTTACCAGTAGTGAATTTCGTGGTTTCTGTTCTGGTTACAATATTGACTTGCATTTCATTGCTCATGGTACAAGTCGAGCTAATGGACAGGTGGAGCGGGTAATGAGAACCTTGAAGAACATGTTAACTACTGTTGAAACAGCCAGCGAAGAACATTGGCAAGATAGCTTAGGTAAAGTTCAACTCGCTTTAAATAGTACAAAACACAGAGTTACCGAATTTAGTCCAGCCGAGCTTTTATTTGGTACTACAATACGATCGTTAGGGTTACAAAAAATTAGTCATCAACCAATGGATACTGACGAGGATGATCTTCCCCTGTCAGAAATTCGCCGAATAGCAAGCGAGAATATTGTTAAACAATCTAAGTATGATGCAGTGCGGAAAAACCTTGGAAAAGCCATTATTAAGCCGTTTTTAGTGGGCGATTTTGTATTCAGTAAAAATAATGAACGAATGATTTCAAAACTGGATCGCAAATATAGAGGACCGTTTAAAGTAGTTAAAGTTTTAGAAAATGATCGCTATGAAGTAATGAAGTCCACAGATAAAGGTAAGAGCAGAATCTTTAAGTTTGCACATGATCAGCTCACAAGCGTGCCTCAGGGGCAAGGTGAAATATCCCTTGATTCAGATTTGGATGCTAATAGTCAGAATGGGCCTGTGTCGGCGGATCTGGCCTCCTAGCCGATTTAAGAGGTAAATTTATTCATGCCGAGTCTATCACACCTAATTTAATGATAATGCCGATGATGTTCATGATGTTGATCATGATGATGATAATGACGATGTTGATCGTGATTATTTTGATGATGTTCATGATGTTGATCATGATGATGATGATGATAATGACGATGTTGATCGTGATGATGCCGATGATGTTCATAATGTTGATCATGATGATGATGATAATGACGATGTTGATTGTGATGATGCCGATGATGTTCATGATGTTGATCATGATGATGATGATAATGACGATGTTGATTGTGATGATGCCGATGATGTTCATGATGTTGATCATGTTGATGATGATAATGGCGATGTTGATCGTGATGATGCCGATGATGTTCATACTGTTGATCTCGGTAATGATGATGATGTGGATCATGGTGATGATGATGATCTTTATGTTGTTAATAATGATGATAATTATGATGATGCAATATTTCTTTAAATTGTTTAGAGTCGTAGCTAAATTTTGTAGCTAATTTACTTAAATATTGTGGTAGTAGACTGTGATAGACCGGTTTGGAAGACTGAAGAAAATAATAATAACAGTGTGTCAGGATAGCCGAATGGTGCTAATTACAAATTGTTTGTTGTTACAGGTGCTTTTCTGTAAATGTGCCCGAGGACGTGCACTCTGTCAGAATGGCCGTGTCGGCGCCACCTACGCCTATGGTTGGCCGCTAGTTTATTTTTGCATAAAAGCTACTAGTAGAGACTTTTAAGTTATGTTTTTGCCTAGAATAGTACTAATTGTAAGATTGTAGCTTTAAGATGGGAATAAAGGGAAGGAGGAAAACACGTGCTGGTGGTCGGCACGGAGGAAACGCGGGTGGAGGATAAGAGGGCAGTCTAGGGAGAACTGTGGTGCACACCACCCGCGGCCTCTCAGTTTTCTATCGTTAAATCTGTTAAAGCTGTTTTTTTGATAACATGTCTCGGCGGTCTAATCACCCAATTAAAAGCTCCATTCCGAAATATATATATATAACAAAATACCATTTGCTTTCCATTATGAAATGTAAAAGTATAAAGTACTTACTAATTGGTGAAGAATTTCCACATCCCGATGTGGAAGGATCTTCACGAAAGAGTTTTTTTACGGGTTTGCTTGCTTCGCTAATTTTACATGTTTCACTTGTATCTCCAAAGTCTAAAACTTTTTTCTTGTAAACCCTTTGTGGCCGTATTACAGATCCAACTGGGCTTAATCCAATAGTTTGAGAAGTAGAAGAGTGCAGGGCTTCTAATGCTTCTAAGATGATATAACTTAACATTACAATGACATACTGCGGTCTATAATCCAATCAAAAAAGTGGAAGTTACAATTACATTAATTTCAAGCTATAATATAATTTAAAAAAAATACCTCTTAATTTTTTAGGAGCCACAAGTTTTCCTTTATCAGGAGATGGTGGTAGAAAATTATCATTTTCTGCTTTTTCATAACCTGAAAAAACTGAAGTGTTTTAAAATTTCAGAAAAACTTCTGCAATATTGAGAAATAAATAGTAAATTGTTAGATTCTTTTAAAAATATTTAAGCTTGGCGGCCGATCTATTAATAGAACAGAGTTGCGCATGAACAGTTTGAATAGTTGTATGATATCTAGCTCTTCGTACACACAGTCGATGCGGAAGAATCACGCATGAACGACTGGTTGTTCGATGTTTCTATTCAAAAGATGTATAACGTTTCTAACAATATTATGTTACTGGAAGAAAAAAATAAAAATTAACTTAAAGGCTTAAAGGTCAACAAGGCTGAGAAAACTGGCTGTAACACTGTAGCATTCTACTTCAAACTTTTTCTGTTTTCTGTTTCTGTTAAACATGATATATTCGCCTTGTACTCCCATTAACATAAGGATTTTAACAAATATTTTTACAAAATATAGGTACCTGGCAAATACAGAGTTGGTAAGGATCTGTTTTTTAATCTTTCATTGTTGTCTTAACAAACATTTTCAAAATGCATACCACAAGTTCTATGGGATTTTATTGATTGTTTATCAAGCATGTGCAATTTTTCATTATTAAGCCATATATCGCGACATTTCCCTTTTGCTGTTATTCTATGCCTGGAAGCAAAAAATATGTGTATACATTATCTAATAGGCATATCTTTTTAAATTTTTTTAAAACATAACAGACTTGTGAGACTATAATAATAATTATTAACCTCATAATATTAGCAGCTTCATAATAACTTAATAGAACAAAATACCTTAGTTACTTATCATAATACCATAATACAAATTTCATTTAAGGAGTTTGTTGATTTTTTTATGTCATTGTTGTCAATGATATGATAAAGCTTTGAATGCAACTCGATTATTAGCGATCCCGAATTTGGCCGTCCTCGTTTATTAAATCTCGTTACATTAATAGCTATACAAAATTTTAATTGTCATTCAACGTCTATTCGTTCTAATATGCATTCAACAGAATTAAGATAATGACCGTAAAGAGGTTTGATAATATAAATAAATAATTACCTTTTTGCTTCCTTGTCCTTGCAACCAGAGACACAACAGGGTCTCACTCGAGAGCGAACGCTCATTTTAAATGTTATCAAAAAGTTTGAAAAACGTAATCAAAATGAGAATATATTAAAACAAACACTTGAACAATACGTCAGATATAAGAGAAAACACTTAACCAGAGCACTGAAAAAACGCACTCAAAAATTGTAAAATCCAAAAGGCACCATGCCACATGCAAAGTATACAAATAGCACAGCGCCATCTAATACAAAGGTCTTTAACTGCAGCTAATGTGACCAGTCAACAGATGGCGCTCGTAGCAATCGAGGTCCGAGATATTCCATCTCAGATTCACCCCCCTGGTTCACGAGGCGTTAAATACCGCGACGCATTCCAAAAGTTTATTGGTTACAATCCATCACGTGATCTGCTGAATTTCTATTGGCTAAATGGATATCATAAAAGCGCGGGTTTCTTAAAACCCGTATACCTTCACCTCTCGCAAAAACGTAAGCTAGTCAAACTGCCCAAACCTCAAACTAACTGATTATGTTTTTCAAACGCTTCCTACATTTGATATTTCAACTGATTTGAATAGTAATGCAGTCCTATATTTTTAAGTGTTTCATTTGTGGTAAAATCTTTATTACTTATTCTGTTATTAGTTAAATTTTAATTATTATTACCGAGATAAAATTTGTCAGTAGTTTTCAATTATATTCTTTAAACAAGTTATTTTTTTTCAAAAAGTTTATATTAAAAAATATATTCAAAACTGAGAATTAAAATATTTTTTTTATCAAAAATGTTATTTATTTTTTTATGAATAATCAATAGAAACATTTTTATATCTGTCAGTTTTTTTTAAGCGACTAAATAACTAACGTAACGTAATTTTTTCAAATTTGTAAATCAACATTCAATTATGTAAAAAATGACCAACATTCAGGCGCACGAAGTAGCGTTCGAGGCTAGATGGCACTATTGTTCAACAACAAAACAACAACAAAACAACAACAAAAATTTTAATAATAGAGATAAAAGTTTCGGGAAATAAAACTTTTTTATTATTGAAAATTTTTCTCCTTAAAAATCTTTTTTCAAATTTCTCAAACGTTAATAATTTTGAAGCTATTCGCGAAAAACTAAATCTGATTTTTTTCAAATTTTTATTTGTTAATAACGATTGTTCATGTGAAGGTTTTAAACTTTTTTTACACGCTATTCTGCATCAAATAAGCCCTCGCCCATATTTTTATTCGCTGTAGCAAGGAACATGTTTATAAACTTGTGGATTAGAATTCAATTAGACTAGTAGGAATTATTGTAAAGTCGATGGAAGACGCAAATATCATGTTTTAAAAATCGCGCGCTTGTCATCTTATGAATCCAACCAATGGAAATTCACAAATCAAGTGACCAATTTTAACCAATTACCTTTTGGAATGCGTCGCGGTATTTAACGCCTCGTCCTGGTTCTGTTGTTGAACGCATAAACTCAAGGAGGCATCGTAGTTTTCAATTATCAAAAGCAACAAAATTTAAGACAAAGAGAAAGAATATTTATATCAAAATAAACAAAGAATACACTTCAATAAATGGAGGACAAACATTTAAATAGTCAGCAATTTTTAAAATGACTGTTAGACAATATTAACAATGAATCAACGTTTAAAATCATAAATACCCCGATTTTACATTTAAAGAGACATGTGTTGATGAAAGTTGTAAATGACAACATCATTTGACATTGATATAGTAAATGTCAATTTTATTAAATGTCATTAATGTCAAATAAATAATGTGATAGAAAGAGATGCATATATCTTTCTTACAATATTAGCAGCATCTTTTAACATGTCTTAGTACCCAAAAGCCCACTTGCGCAGATAAATCTCAGTTCCGACACCCTGGTCTCACCAGTGTGAAACGTATTAATGAGCAACAAATCTGTAATAATTATATCGCCGTATAAGTATTTGTATTTCCACATACTTGAAACTAGCATAAAAATAAATTATCTCTATTTAACATTTTTGTTTTGGTTTTGAAATTCTAAAATATAAAATCTTATAAAAATAATTTATTTTGTCTAACCTAAACTAAAATTTTAATATTAAAAATATATAACGATGCAACAAATCCACAAAAGTAATGTTCAATGCTCAAAAAGTCGGATTATTTATTTATGACTCATACTAAATACTTCTGGCTAGTTACATTGTTGTTTATGAAAAATATGCTAACGATACAATTTCCTTAATGAACCTAGTCAGAGTAGGTGCAGTGTACTTACACACAAATATTTAAAACGTACCACAAAATGCTGCTTTATTAATAATTTGTTACTTGCAACATAATGGGGTCTATATTTTATCCCAAAACAATCTTAATAACCGACAGGTTAAAACGTCGGAGTAACTTCGTAGGGTGAAAATAGTTGCTTATACTGGCTGAATACATATTTTAGTATTCATGCATTAATTAGGTAGTGCTCGTAGGTCTGGTTAACTTGCATAATTAAAACTACATCAATTTAAAGTTGACTGAAGTTAAGTTTCTCATAAGGGTCTGATTTCCACTTTCTTTTCTGGGATATTCTCTTTAGCCGCAAAATGCTAATTACGCTCTGGCAACGTGATAAATTTCAGAGCTTAATTCAATACGTCAACTCGAACGCTTAGAAGGATATCATTTTAACATTAATTTGTAATATACATTTTTCTTTGAGACGTCAAGATCAAAGCAGGGAAAAACGTTCTCTCAAGACAAATTCTTTGAAAATGACTTCAATTTAAAATAGATTTTTATAGGTATAATATAAAATGAATCGATTGACTTATTTTCGTTCCCCTTTTTTTTTAGGTGCTATTATTATTTATTTGCTGTTAATGTGGAGGTATAAAAATAGAGTGGCAGCATCTAATGTAACTTTTTATTAAAATGGTTTTTATATTGTGAATACCTACTTAAGGATTTTAGGTATTATTCCCAATTAACATCAAAAAAATCTCCAATACCTCGGTGCCATTTAAAACTTGGACCAATTCAAAGTTTAAGACTTTCTAATTTGCTTAATAAACATCTAAGCGCTGACTGACAGGCAACGCACAGGTGGATATATACTCTGTTTACCCCATATATGTAATACTTCTATATGGCGTGTTGTGTATAATCGCCACTGCAAAATGCTTTGTCAAAAAGGTGAGATGAAAGTATATGTCGTACTCTTTTAAGGACAAGCATTCATTCATTTATAGCGGGAACACATGACAAGATGGGCGGGAACGCTAATAAATGAATGACAACTGATGAGCGGAGGGATATTTGAAATAAACTTTGGAATTGAAAAAGACAAACATATATATCCATTGCGTCTTTTTGACACGAACAAAGAGACAAAACACGCCATATAGAAGTATTACATATCTGGTTTACCCAACACATATAGTTAGGCCACTTCCATATGCACAGCGCGATATTTGAACAAATCATTTCTATTGGATTGTAGGGTGGAGGTACCAATGAATGATTACTTTGGAATAATAGTATTACTAGGCCATTTCGTTTTATTTCACGCATGATTTTCCCACTTGATCCTTATACATATAATTTTAAATTCCCATTATGACGACCTTTTTAATAATTGAATCTTGTTTAAAATAACAAAAGGCGCGGATATTACAAACAATCCCAGTAATTGAATATTCGATATCAGTGCATGAACGACCCTATTCTAATAAATAAACCAAATTAGTAAAAGTTAGATTAAAGTTGCTAAATAAAAATAAATGATTTGATTTAAAAAAAATATTTATAAGATATAAGTATATTTTTAGTTAAATATGGATAAAAAAATTTAATTAAATATATTTAGACATTTCTGGGTACTCATAACAGCCACGCTTTATTAGCTTGGGCGCTTCTATTGCTTTCTTAACAACCCCCTTCTTATATCATATTTGGTCGGGTGTGTTGGGCCACTTAAAATAATTTGAACCTGATGGACCCATGACTAGAATTTCATAAATTTTACCCTTAATTCGCTTCACAATTCCAAAAAAAAACTTGTATCCCACACCAAAACAAGTTTGGTCGGTGGCATGATTAGTAACGTTGATTTATTTCTTGATATCATATGAACCTGTCTTTTTTTGAGGGAGTGGCATAACTATATCTGTTGGGTGAAACAGAGTATAGCAAGCGTGAGATTTTACTTTGATTTTTTCCGTAATACGTAGGTGAGCACCAAAGGAGGATTTTTTTTCAAATTTAGCCCCTAAGGTGTTAAAAATGGGCATTGATGACTGCACACATTTTTTGTAAAGTATAATGCGCAGGATTGTACTCATAGTCTTCTATATGCATTAACTCATTATCACCTTGACTATCTTAAGTACTATATTACATTTAACCTGTTCAATAATACCTAGTGTAAGAAGTCCATAAAAGAATTTAGTAGATATTTAATTTTACCAATTTGGATTCTTGACGTAAATATCGTTTATACGTATCTACGATAACATATATAAATTAAATTGATGAGCTTATCTATCATTTCAAAATAGGAAATATTCGGATTTCTGTTCCCCATAAAGAATTTTTGATATTGTGAGAAATGAAAACTGTAATAAAATAGCGACCTCTAAGCTTACGAAAATAAAATTTAATTAAAATTTTGAGTTCTATGTTTTAATTTCAAAAATTTGAGGAAGTGATGAAAATTTCGAAAGGAACTCCTATTTTACAGAAACAAATTTCGAAAAGGGGTTTTAAATTTGTAAAAAGATTAAAACTAAACTGCATTCTTTAAAAATTAATAACTAACAAGGTAAACAAAAAAGCCTTTTAAAGATTGAGAAAAAAAATGACATTTTGTTAAGAAAAAATCGAAAATCGATATTTTGAAAATTTCTATAACACAAAATTTGACTTTGACTTTAAAGCATTAAATTCCAATTCTTTAGGCCGTAATAAGATGAAAAAAAAATATATGGCATGAAAAAGTTTGATTTTTTATTTAGGAAACCGTTTGAACAATATTTTTGAAAATCTGTGGTGTTAATTTTTAATTGAAAATGAAACTATTTAAATGAACATTTTAATTATTTTTATTAAGTTTTGCTATCAAAATAACTTACAAAAAAGTAGAAAATAAATTAAAAGTGCACGTTTTTACTTTTTCTTTTATGTTCATAGGTACTATCTGTTAATAAACCCAAATATAGTCTCCCATCATGTTTTTATTGTATTGGCCTTGATAACGTTGTTCGAAGCTCATAATGTCCTGGTGACAACGTTATCCTTGCTCTTCTGAATACGCTCCCATGTTGTTTTTGAATTTATCTAAATGAGCATGCAACATATGAACTTTTAATGACATCCTGCAGCCCATGGCCTTAAGATTTTTTAGCATATTTTCAACTAGCTTTTTGTAGTTTTTCGCTTTGTTATTTCCCAAAAATCCAGAAATGACTGCTTTGAAACGGTTCCAACTCACTTTTTGAGTACGATTCAGCCGCGTTGGAAATTTTTCATCGGCGAAAATCTGTCTGATTTGCGGACCAACAAAAACCTCAGCCTTAACCTTTGCTTCTGATAATTTCCGAAAAAATTTCCTCAAGTATTCAAACGCTTCTAAGGTTTGATCCAGTTTTTTAACAAATTGTTTCATTAACCCTAACTTAATGTGCAGAGGCGGCATTAACACTTTCTCTGCTTCAACAATTGGCTCAAATTTTACGTTTTCTTTCTTGACACAAAGTTCTGCTCTTACAGGCCATGACCGTTGGGTATAATGCTCTGCCATCCCATAAACACATATAACACGGATACTTTGTATATCCGCTTTGAAGTCCCATAAAAAATCCCATAATTTTAAAATCTCCAATCAGCTATACTCCAGTATACCAGTTATACTCGCGATACTTTACAAATTCAAACAAAATTTTAACACTTTCATAATTTTCTTTAAGATGTACTGAATAAGCGATTGGAAAAGATGGGAATTCATTTCCGTTGTGTAATAAAACAGCTTTTAAGCTTTTTGTAGAGCTGTCAATGAATAAACGCCATTCGCTAGGAACACAAGGCATGTCAATTTCTTCGAACATACCTTTTATGTCATTGCAAAAACAAAGTCCATCTTCTTTTGTAAAAAATGTTGAGAATGTTTCATGCCTAGTCCGCTGATCCGTGATATTAACATCATCAAGCAAATTCCACTGTTTTAAGCGAGAGCCTAAAAGCTTTGCTTTACTTTTTGGCAAATTTAAATCCCGAATTAAATCATTAAAATCTTCTGTAGTAATAAGATGGTGTTTTGGTTGTTCTGGTGTAGGTAAAAATTCCTTATCGGAATTACTTTTATGAGAACTAAGAGATGAGCTACTTTTCTGCGATACTTTTTTCGGTGGCTCAGGTACTGGTCGTGTCAGATCATGTGCAACTGGAGCAGAAGAGGATTCCAGATCAGGATATTCGATAGGTTTTGCATTTTTACCTCTACGTCTTTTACTCGGATTCACAATGCAAAAGTAGCAGTCGTTAACGTGATCTTTTGGTTCTCGCCAGATTCTTGGTGTTGCAAATTTCATTGACCTTTTCTCACCTCGATACCAACCTAAAATATAGAAACCGAATTTAATATGCCTATTACATTTAATTCACCATTTAATTAATTTGCTGATTACGTTCCAAACATCTTTTACAATTATTACAAGCAACATGTGGAGCCCATGTCTTGTCTTGATTCGGAACAGGACAGTTAAAATATGCTTCGTAGGCTTCACAGAGAACGTGAGATGTATTTAATTTGTATTTTACGTCTCGAATTTTAATAAATTGCCCACATGTGTAACAAAATGCATCAGCATCATATTTACACTTTCTCGACGACATTTTAAAGTATTCTAGATTTGTACAAAACACCTGATGGTTGTTTATCACTATAGTGCCATCTATCAGCGCTGTGTAAACGTTTAAGCCCCACTCTGATTGCGCGGTATTTTTAAATGTATTAAAAATAATTAAAATTTATAAAAAATTTAAATATGAGTATTATTACTATAACTATTACAAAAGCAAACTTTATACCAAGAAAAGGTATTTTCTTTTCGTTTTTGTTCATAACTAAGCGGAAAATCATAAAATAAACTTTAGGACAAAGAACAAAAATTTTTTCGGAGAGTCGTGTAATTTGTCTATCTCAGTAACAAGATGTAAATAAAAATTAGTAAGATATATGGAAATTTTAAGAAAAAAAATCTGGAATAGTTGGTAAAATTAGAACTGCACATCACGAAAATTAATATTATATAAACTTTCATAAAAAGGTAGAATGTTCGCCTTCGAGCCCAACATGCAAATCTAACAGTCCATTCAAAAAGTCCATAGGATGACACATAGATGGCGTTACTAGAATTATTTTTCATACGATTTGTATTTGGTACTAACCTTCAAACGATACGTGTATAAATTTGACAGTAGTCTGACTACTCATTCGTGAGTTATATCATTTCGTGTGAAGCAACTTTTGTTATTGAAAAAAAAAATCTAAAAAAGTGAATTTCGAGTGTTGATAAAGTACTTGCTTTTTGATAAAAAAAATACAGTGGAAACCAAACAATGGCTTGATAAACATTATCCGAACTTTTCTCCATTGAGACAAATGGCTAGAGAAGTGAATTTAAATTTGGTCGTACTAGCACAAATGATGCAGAGCGCAGTGGATGCCCAAATGGGGCTATTATTACAGAAAACATCAAATAAATCCGCAAATTGGTTATAAACGATCGCAAATTGAAGGTGCACGAGCTAGTTGACATTGTAAAGATATTAGATGGTAGTGTTTTTACCATTTTACACAAACATTTGCGTATGCGAAAGCTCTGTGCAAAGTGAGTGCCGCGTGAGCTCACAGTCGACCAAAAACAACAACGATCGATCCTTCGGAGGAATGTTTGGCGCTATTAAACCCCAATAAAATGGAATTCTATCGTCGATATGTGACAATGGATTAGACATGGCTTCACTATTACACACCAGAATCCAAAAGGCAGTCAACTGAGTGGACAGCAGTCGACGAACTGAATCCAAAGCGAGCAAAGACGCAACAGTCGGCTGGTAAGGTGATGGCTTCTGTATTTTGGGATGCGAACGGAATAGTATTCATCGACCATCACCAAAAAGGAACCACCATCAACAGCGACTATTTCTGAGCACTTTTAGATCAATTGAAGGCTGAAATAGCAAAAAAACCGCAACATTTGTAAAAGAAAAAAGTGTTGTTTCACCAAGACAATGCACCGCGTCACAAATCGATGGAAACGATGGCAAAATTGAATGAATTGGGCTTCGAATTGCTTACACATCCACCGTATTCTCCAGATTTAGCCCGCAGCGACTTTTCCTGCTTTCAGATGTTAAGAGAATGCTTGTTGGAAAGAAATTTAAGTCCACTGATGAAGTAATCGCTGAAACTGAGGCCTATTTTGACGAGAAAGGGAAATCGTACTATAAAAGTGGTATCGAAAATTGCTATACTCGTTGTATCGCCCTCAAAGGCAACTATGTTGAATAATAAAATCGAGTTTTGTTAAAATTTTGTGTTTTTTTTACTTATCCTACGTACTTATTGAATGACCTGGTACTTTACTGTCAAAACTATATCCATTATCAAACACACCTTATGCTACAAGCGTTTCACAAAAAAATAGTCAGCATCATATTGTGTTTCTCATAATGACCAGTTAAAATGAGTGCAAATAAAAATGTTTTTGGCCGGTAATTAGTATCTTGCTTGGTAAACTTACTATAAGGATTTAAAGACAAAACTGTTCGATACAAATGGGCAATTTGTGCATCTTGCCTTTCCATGACAACTGCTGGAGTACATATCAATTAGATATTTTCCATTAAGGCTCTAACATGTCGTTTTTAAGGGTTCTGCTACCACCTCACATTATTCAACGGAATTATAAATCTTAAAAAAGTAAATTTCTCGTATCAGCTTGATATGCTTGTTATAATTTTGCCATCATTGATATGTACAGATTACCTGAACAAATAGCAAAAGCTACTTATGTGAAATGAAAAGAAAAAACTTTTCGTCAAATTAATTTTTCTCGAAAAAGAAAGCGAATTATGTCTAACCCTTTTATACACTTTACTTAAGAGGAACTCTACCTGCAATATGTATAAAAGTTATAAGGATCTGACATTCTTAGTTTCATTTTCTTCTAATAAACTACATTTTTCTTTAAGAAAATTAAAATTTTTGGCCAATCATTTTCAAAATCGATACGGTTCTAAACTGAGAAATTGCAAATCGGTAGAAACAACAGTGGCAAAAATCGATTAAGAATTGTAGCGCAATAACATACGTACACACAGATTGACAGTCGTTTTTTACGGGAAGCGTCAATTGTGTCCGGATTTCGCATTTCTACGGCAATTGCGTCCCATACCACTCCCTGAACCAGGGTTGCCAGGTATAGGGATTTTCTCCTTTTCTAGGGATTTTTCACGTTGACAAAGGGAGAAGGGAGTTTCTGAAATATTCCTACTAATCTAGGGATTTTGGAAAGAGATGCTTCAACCATCGCAGACAGGGTGGTTATTTTTACACCAAGTCGTAGCACGACTCTTGGAACAATATGATGATTTATTATTGTACTTTTCTGACCAGCACTTATTTGAAAATGTGGATAAAGCAGAATCCATTTTAAATCGACTAAGAGATCCTTCAGTTAAATCATATTATTATTTTCTAGATTTTGTTTTGCCGCTATTCAATAATTTAAATAAAGAAATGCAGTCTGAAACTGTTAAAATCCATGCACTGTACGAAAAAATTGAAAATGTTCTAAGAACTCTCCTAGATTGTGACATAAAAAAAGAATAATTAGAAAAAACACCAATAGATGAAATTCAGTATAAAAATCCAAATAATTTTGTACCAATCGAAAACGTCTCTTTAGGTGCAAATATAATGCGACTTATTGCTCCTAATTCTCATAAATTAAATACCACAGAATGATTTAATTTTCGAAAACGTTGTGTTAATTTTTTGATTGAGAGCTGTGCCCAAATTTATAAAAGGTTTGATGCCAAAAGTAAATCAACAAGAACATTGAAAGAATTGACGCTTATTAGTCCTGAGAAAGTTATATCAAAGGAGAATAATTCTATTGCTTCTTTGGCTATATATTTTCCCAACTTAATTTCGCCTAATAAATTAAATGATTTAGATAGAGAATGGCGCCAGTTAAGAAATGTAGACATGACTGACTCTAAAAATCTTAATGTGTCAGAATTTTGGACTAAAGTATCCAACACTAAAAGTGCTGATGGTTTTGCAATTTTTTTAACGTTATCCAATTTTGTATTAGATATTATGTATTTGCCACATTCGAGTGCAGCTGTGGAAAGAATTTTTTCAGTTATCAATTTAAACAAAACAAAGATAAGAAATAAATTATCTACAGAAACTCTATGTGGCATACTACATACAAAAAGTTTACTAAAGAGTCAACACTGTTTTGATTTTAATATTACTACCGACTTATTAAAAAAAATGAATAGCAAAATGTATGAATAATCTTGTTAGTTTATTTCTAAAGATAGTTGACGTTGACGTGTATTACGTATTATTATCATATATTTATGAGAGTTGCTCGTTGCTTAACATTATTATATATAAAAATAAAATGTTCATTTCACAATAAATTTGTTTTAAAAAAAATGTGTGTTATTATGCAACCAGATATATATTAGATATTTTCTAGGGAAATCTAGGGATTTTTAAAACGAAATCTAGGAACGAACAGAAAATTTCATCTGGCAACGCTGCCCTGAACCACCGTCAGTTGCGTCCCAGCACAAAAACCAGCTTACGTCAATTGCGTCCGGGTGCGTATAGCCAAGTCTACTCACAAACTTTTACTTTAATAAACATTGAAATACTACTGTCTACAAAATCATTTTATTTCAATCATACATAAATAATTATACACGTAAAAAATACAACAAGAAAATACATATCTATGCATTCCAAAATAAATACTAAATAGGCAGGGAATTTATATGAAACTTTTCTTACAAATTCAAATATGGTTATGCGTTTAGTGACCAAATCGTTCATTGACTCACGTAAAAAAATTCTTTTTCTGCTACGAATTTTGATTTTTTCGTATTGCTTCTTAATTGCACATACACTTCTCTTTGAATTCCTTCCAAACCTTCACTAAAGGTAAAAAGGTTTGGATGTGGAGCATTAAATTGTCTATTTAACTTCGCATGAAAGGACTCACAGCCATTGGTTGTTTTGTTTGTCGAATTTGAAAATTCTCCCCAAATTGAAGGAGAAAAAAATTGCATCCTCAGACAGATACGTTTCTAGCAGGTAATCGCAAAATTGTGTTGCTTTCTCATCTGCAGGGAGAATAGCCATAATGTAATCCGTAAAAACTTCAGACGTTTGTTCGAATTTAACAAATGGAAGGCCAAAGAGCCATTTCAAAAAATTTCTTATCTCTGATTTCCTGCGGTATTCCTTTGAAAGCCCCAGGAACTGAATTTTTCTGAACCAGCTTTGCCCCAAATGGAAACGACATCCCCTGATACTTGTTGTTAAGAGAACTGATTGAGCCGCGATATGGATCGATCTCTCAAAGTCCGTAAATAGTTTTTCTGGCGAAAATGCAAGACCTTTCTTTAAACAGCTGTTTACCACATAATGAAAGCATTGTAGTTTTGTTGGGAAGTACAAAATATACAAGCGACGCATATGAATTGCGGTACATCGCGTGGAAAGTAAAGAGCTGGTGCTTTAGGCAACTTCTAAAGGTGCCATCCACATAAATGTTACTTTCACGACACAACACTTCCAAGTTTTTCTTCTTTGAGAATCCCAAAATATTGTTCTCTTTGTCATTCACTATCACAAAATATTTCACCACTATTTGTCTTTATGTTCATGTTTGCTACAGTAGCCAGAGTTTCTTTCATCGATCTAGGCAGTGTACCATGGAGAGCAGCTCGTGCTTTCTGCATACTACGCTTAACAAGCGCTAAATCAGTCTTCGTTAAGTCTACTATATCACCCTCCTTTAAAGTTAAATGAATTAACTTAGTAGGTCTTGCACATATATCCTCCGTAGCAATTGTTTAACCGTTGTAGCTCGATTGTGTTTTCCGTCGCCTTTGGATGGTTGTGTGGAGAAGGTTTCAGTACAACTTCATGATGTTTGTTGAGCTTCAAGAATAAGGTACACGTTTTTGTACAACAAGCCCAACGTTCGATTTCATTTGCCAAGTGTTTTTGTGCAAACGAAACATATATCCTTCTATCACCAAAATATTTTTACCATTTTCACTTAAAATACTTTCTATATTGTATCACACTTGGTATTTTTAAAATAACTGATCACTTACTAACTTCTTGCTCTGCCTGTGTACGAATAAGTATCACTTCACCCTTTACCTTAATTACCCAATTAGTGCAATTTGACATTTCCTAATGAGCTAACTATTAGAAAACAGGTAAACAGGACGCAATCGACCTAACTCCTTACCAGATCGCAGGACGCAATTGACGCTACTCCAGACAGTAATTAAGCAACTTCGGACGTAACTAACCCCAATGCGTTTTTCAATGTCGAAGTTTAGAATTCATCGCAAAAAGAAAACTCTTATCTATTTAAAAAGACTTAACACAACTGATTTGGTGCAAAATTACTCGAGAGGTAATCATTTTTACTAAAAAAAAGTTGTCTTTTTTTGGTGTTTTCCCATAATATAAGAACAAATTATGACCAACGGTCGTAGTGTGCAATTAAAAACCTCATTTATACTACGCATTTAAAAGGATTAATAAAGCCAAAAAATCAAAAAATATCTTATTCGAACTTTAGAGAGAGCGGTAAATGAACCAATAAAACTTCCCCCTCCCTAACATGCAGGTACTGATCGTTAAAAATGGTTTACTTCTACACAGGTCAATAAACGCTTATCAAGTTATCATACACTCAGTAGGAATAACGATAAGACAGACTAGTCAGGGGAGAAAAAAACTGTTTTTCATAAATGAGTTTTGTTTTTATATCTTTGTCTCTATCTCTAATCGTATTTGAGATAATTAAAATTTTCCTAAAACATGTGCCTCTGTAATAACAAAATTTATTGAAAATAATTTTGATGGAACGGACTGGTCCTTGGTTATCTTCAAAAATTAAAGTTTTCTCTCAAGATGACAGCTTAGCTGTCGAAAGCCTGAGAGCAAACTTTGTTGTGTTTTTTAATCTTTCTTGGTTTCGGTAGACAAGTTCTGTATTTTAATTATCGAAAATATTATAAAAAACTCAAAAATTAAATTTTTACAGGGCATACTATTTAAAATGAAATTCACAGATTTCGCAATCCTTGCAACCAATGGAGACATTGGAAATGATAACACCAAATAGAAACATAATTAACACACAATGTTATACAGGGTATTTACAAATTTCAAAGACAACGCTTGGCAGTCGATTCGGAATGATAAATAAATACGAATTACGAAAAAAAAATGTTTACTTTTCGAATTGCAGACTTTCAAAGTTGTTATAAAAAATAATTTAATTAATAATTTCATAACCTCTTTACCGATCGTGTTGAAATATGAAACCTTTATTTATTTAGATTATTAAGGCTAGAATCTTAGTGACGTTGACTCTTGTGTTATCCGACACTCCTTGAAATTCGCCACAACAATTATCTATGTATCTTCGAAGTAGTAAATAATTACATAAAATATGTATTGATTTACAACAATACGTATTACGGTTAGTTTTTATTTTTTTTATTACTGATTAAAATGTCGTTAAGGCTAACTGTGTTGAAAGTGTTTGCAGATGTGTCTTACACCACATAAATTTTATGGCCCTTCACAGTTTGGATAAGTAGGTACATTTCAAAAATTTGTCATTCCGACAAGTGGTTCTTAGATATTCTGTCATCCCTATTTTTTCCAAGTTTAAGAATCATTTTATTGATACTGAATGTGCATTCTTTCTTTTTTGAAGGGCAACGTTTCAATGAATAGACCACAGGGTGCTAGTAAGTAGTAATTGTCTTGAAAGTGTAATTCCTGGCCTTTTCTTCTGGGGATAAAAGTATTTTGTTTTCAGTTTCTTCTTGATCCTAAAATTTATTGCCCCGGTCATGTAATTGTTCTTTCTGACAAGAATTTATGGTCTTTGAATTGCATGTCATATTTTTGATTCTTTGAATAAACTTTTAAATGACCTAGCTGCATTCAACCCAATTTGGTTTCTTGAAAATGAAGTTAATTTTTTCTGATTTCAATGGAATTTCTAATTACTCCCAAAATAAACTTGTTTCAGTTAATAAATCTATTTAGATTATTTCGCATTGAAATCAGGATCATCTAAAAAAACATTAGAGGGCAGTTGAATGGCAAATTTATCAATCTTAAAAATTGAGGTTGGTTCTGTAATTTTGTTTATCTTATTCCAGATCACACGTGAATTCGTTTAGATGTGATTTGATTCATATGTTACATTACTTCAAACTCTTTTAAAGAAAATTACAATTTTTTAACTAATGCTGAAGTAATGATGTTCGCTTGACACCCTGGATTTAACAACGCTGGACATTGTTTAAAGTTACTGCACCTATTTGTAATTAAATCTAGAGCTGTACTGGTGGTACTGATTGTCATTTGCCCTTTGCATGGTCGTTTAATTTTTCCGCTCTTATGGGAATAATAAATAAAAGTAATTCCCTTTTTGCCGAAAGCTCTAAAACCTTGATTACAGTTAATTAGTTGTCTTAGACCGGATTGTGTGGTTCTTGTAAATTAAAAAATGTTTAGGATGGTTGTGACCCGTTCTTTTATTTTAAAGCGGTCTTGCAGCAACTCTATTGCATAACTAATTAATAAATTAACTGATAATGACAATGATTCAATAACGTCACTTGAATCTGCTGCCACAGAATCGCAAAGATAATGAAATTTCTTAATATCAAAAATACGCTTGTCTTAATGAACTGACCACTTAAATGAATCTAAAAACAAAAATGGGAAGATATGAGGCCTTTAAATTAGCAACAGATATGGTATTTAATTATCTCGAGCCGTTTAATAATGACAGAGTGAATATGATTGAATTAGTAAATTTCAATTTATGTCACTTAAAATTTTATCGGGTGTTCAAATGAAAAAGTCATCAAGTGTGCTCTAAGTTTTTTAGAAGAGAATGTAGCGAACTCGGCATTCGATTAGTTATTGATTATTTTGGTTGATCCGTCAAGGGTCATTTTGACGTCTTATTTATCCAGAGACGTTAAAATTTTCTAACCTAAAGAAAATAGTCTAGAAATCTATTTTACTCTTCTTTACAAAATTATGCGCTTATGCTTTCAAAATAATTATAAACACAAATTTTGGGCTTTTCCGAAATTTAATAATTTCTTTCACAATTTCCAATTTTTTAAATTTTTACATTAAACTTGCAATTCTTGTGTTTTTTCTTAAAACTTCGGATTTCAAACGGATTCAAAATTTGAACATCAGTCTTGCGAGTCTAACCCAAGATATTGCATTAAAAAAATAAATATAGAGTATTTTCTTGAAATTATGACTTCTTCACAAAATTCCTTAACCTTTCAAAATGTCATTTATTTTTCTTAAACTGTCAATAAATATTTACGTTTTGTTTAAAATTTTCATGTTAAATAATAATTTATAAATATTTCTAAAGATTTTGACTTATTTTTGAAATTGTGACCTCAGCCTAAAAAATTCTTAAAATTATAAATATACAAACTCGAAAACTTAAGATTTTTTTATCGAAGTTTTGTAATGTCAACTTTTTTTTCGAAATTTAAAATCCCCTTTTTTATTAAATCATGAGTGGTGGGTTTCCTCAAATTATAAAATCCCAAAATTTAAACTTTACTTTCTACTCTTATTTCCAACACCAATAAAGGTTTCAACCAGTGTTAAAGCTTTAATTTTTTATTTTTAAGGATTTGAATTTAATCAAGACTCCTTTTTTAAGAACACAAGTCATTTATTTAAAATCTTGACTTTAAATAAAATATTTTAATTTTTTTTAAATGATTTTGATTTAGTTGCAAAATTTTATCTTTAACCTCAAAATGATGACATATGTTTTGAAATTTTAGAACATTATGAATTTTTTGAAATCCCGGAATATTTTCCTAAAATTGTCTATTTTTTTAACTGTTTTTCTCGCAACTTTCCTGAATTTAAAATTTTGGCCTTATTTAGCTATTTTTTTTAATTTTCGACCTTAATATTGAAGTATTCGACTTGAGATTTCGAGTGAAAACTTGAATATTCAAATATTTTTCTTTCGACTTTTTTCTATTTTTAAGGTTATTTCTGCAATGTTTATCTTTTCTAAATTTACAGTTTCGATTAGCCAAGTTTCTTCTGAAAGAATATTTTTTAAATTAAAGTACACTCGTATAACCAAATTTAAATCAAAATAATATTAAGGCGTCTATGCTCATGGCTCTTGAAAGAAATATTTTAGTACAAAGCGAAAACAATGAAATAATAAAATATATTTAATCTACAAGCAAAAATTTGTCAACTTTATTGTAAAAGTAATTTACATTTATTTGAGCCCTAAAAATTATAAGGGCAGATATTTTACCACATTCGTTTACTGAGTACTGCAAGATTTTCAAGACAGTACGTCAATTGGATTTAGGGTAAGAGTTTACAGCATAATAATGGAATTATAACCCCTCAGTTAAGGGCGGCTGTCTTGGGTAGCCCGTGTAAACCTCAGAACCTTTAACTTTGCGCATTTTTACATGCTCACGATACCGCCTATTGTGTTCAGTATTTGTTAGCGGTGTTTTCGTACTTAACTCACTAGATTCTCGATTTTCAATCTCTCGTAAACGTTTTTTACGCTCTCGATATGTCTTACACTTTTCGCTATTTTTCATACTCGTAATATCCATAGGTGATAGTCTTATCCAATGAAACGTCACTGGATTAAACGAATATGGTGCACTGCGGTGAACTGTAAACTTAACATTCTTCCATAGTTTTCACGCCGGCCTCTGGACGCCGAGAGCGCTCGACTGGCGAGTATGTCAGAGCGACCGACACCTTGTTCTCTCAAGCTTGAACGAAAACCCGAAACTTCACCCCATATCTCAACATAAACATTTCCAATGTTAAAAAGTTTGGGTCAACTTCAGGTAGAACAGGAAGTGCTATGATGTAGACATTATTTTTATGGAAGAGACGACATGACAAACATCAAAGAAACTTCTGAGGTATTCTAATGCACGATCAACGTGGGACACCCTGCATTTCGAGACATAACGATGCTTTCATTATGATTAGTTAATCAATCTTCTGGTGAAAAATAAAACAGAAATTCTGAAAAATATATGAAAGTACTTCATCTTAAAAGAAATTAACCAGTCTGATACAAATTAAGGCATGCATCCTAAAAAATAAACTAGAACGCGACACATTCGCAAAATTAATCTTCATTACTTAAACGGATTTAATTTTGGGGTATATTAAACATTCTTGGCAATTAAGTGGAATTTGTTGACACACAAATACAAACATATGCGGCGTGTTTTCTTTGAAAATATTAATTTCAATGAAATAGTCTACACATATGTTTGGGAAACAGTGAAAACTACTTTTTAATTGTATTCCTCATAATTTCATAATAATGTAGCTTTTAGAAAATTATACGAATTAGAGGACCCTACCTTATTACCTAGGTCTTGTATATTTTTACTTAAAAGTGACTAATACTTGGAACTTGTTAATAAGTTAAATAATACCTTATAAATAGCATTCTGTATAAAAATAATCCGAATCTAAGTACATGGCAAATATTCTGTAGATATTGTTGGATACAACTTATGTTTTTTTCTCCTTTCAGGAGCAGACATCATGAAAAAACTCTTAAATTATGTATATTCAAAGCAAGGATAGAACTGTTCACGTATAGGCATTAATATTTAAACCTGCCCGAATTGTCTTTTCTTTATATATTATTTAGAGTCTTAGCTCACCTACGAGAATAAAATGTAAAATATACAGTGTATCTTTGTGAAGAAACTCCAGCGGTAATTTAAGAGGCATTTCTTAGTTCACTGAAGGTTAATTGCTTTATATCGTATACTAATAGGGATGATCTGATTAAAATCGTTATTTGTTTTGGTGGATAATCACTTGATTCTTATTTGCAATTTTGTGATTCCAGTTTTTTTACAAACTCAATAAAGGGTTTAGATTCTTGTCCAATCTCAGTAGAGGAATTGCTACTATCTAACAAAAAAGCCATTTCCCTCCTGGTTGCTAAATTTCCTTAATCCCTTAAAGTTGACCGCACGTCCAAAAGGACGCTACCCGCTTATTTACAACCTAAAAACGTTCAGATTTATGTCTGTGGAGGAAAATTAATTTAAAATATGTTGCTGCGAAAAGCTCTAAGGTTTTTTCCCTTTGCCGCGTAATGAAAGTTTACAGCCACGTAGATGGTATTTTCTTCCCGCTTTTATTACTCGGTTCTCCGGCCAACTATTCTCTCGACTGGATCTATTTAAGTGTTTTATTTATTTAATTGGCTGCAGTTAGACAATTTTCTGCAGGTTTCTTTGCTTTCATGCCAACCTACAAAGCATTCGTTTTAGGTAGAGATTCCGTGGCATTAAATAAAAATAATGTGGGAGTATTAAAAGTGACAGAAAGATTAAAACCAAATAGTGGGAGTACAAAAGAATGCCTAGACATAAAATTAGCAGAAGTAACGGGCTTTTGGCGTCTTTTTATATTATAAGAAAAGAAATATGTTTAGAATGTACTGTGTTCAGAATGATTAAATTGGTCTGGACGTTTAATTTATTATCCATGTCGCGAACTGGGTGGACAGCTAGAAAATTTGTAGTAAACTCATACACTTGCAAGAAAAAATTATTTGCACACTACATACTTTAAACTCGATTTCTATAACATATAAATTCATTTCTATGATGAAATGTGCACCTACAGAACTTACATTAAATATGCTTTTAAATTGTATAAATGAAACAAACTAATATCTGGAATTTTATCTAAATAGCCCTAAAGTTTATCCCGAAAAGGTATTTGAACATTCAGCTAATACTTGCATTCCAAGAAGACATAAGTCCCTGTTTCGTAAAACTTATTCAACTGTGTATATTTACTAGAGATTTAACGAATGCGCGAATGCGAATGCGAATGCGAATGCGAATGCGAATGCGAATGCGAATGCGAATGCGAATGCGAATGCGAATGCGAATGCGAATGCGAATGCGAATGCGAATGCGAATGCGAATGCGAATGCGAATGCGAATGCGAATGCGAATGCGAATGCGAATGCGAATGCGAATGCGAATGCGAATGGGAATGCGAATATGCATTTCCAACATTCGCGAATGCGAATGTTGGCTTTTTCACTGGCACTTAAAAAATGTTGTGAGAAAAATCGAAATTTTCAAAATAAATCGAATTTGGAGAGAAAAATCCAGTTTCTAAGAATAATTCTTCTACAATTTTTATTCTCATTTAAATTTTGACAATCTCGAAAATTACAAGAATTATTTTTTCTAAATTTCGTAGAAATACTATTCTCAAAATTTTTATATTTTTAGCAAAATTTTAATCCAGTTGTGAAAAAATAAAAGAAATTTAATAAAAAGTCGAATTTTGGATAAAAAGCTCAATTTTAAGTACAAAATTCTCGAAGAATAAAACCTTTGGTCTAAACTTCAGGAATAGAACGAATTTTGAGAAACAGGATAAATTTCCTGGCAATCAAAACTTCGAGAAAAAGACCGAAATTTCTATGAAATATTGAAAAACTTCAGTATTGTCCAATTTTAAGAGAAAAAAGTAAAATTTTTGAGTTTATCCTCAAAATTCTACTTTTTCTAAACTTAACTTTTTAGTAGCAATTAAGAAAATGATGAATTATAATTAAAGAAAAACAGTTTTGGAATAAACTAAGAATTTTCAAGAAATCAATTTAATAAAAACCTGACGTTTGGAAAAATTTACAAGATATAAAAATTTAGAGAAAAAGATGATTTTCGAGGTAAAATTCGAAAAGTCCAAATACCCAAACGAAGTTTGAAAAAAAAGAAAATTTCGATGAAAATATCGACATTTTGAGGAAAAAATTCAAATCTCAAAAGAAAATTCAAATTCTGACGAAATTTCAAAAAAAGGGGATGCATTTTTAGGTATAATTTTAGGGGAAAAAAGTCAATATTTCAAGAAAAAAGAGTCAAAATTTTTAGAATTAATATTTATTTTTCAACGGCTAATTTCCAAGTAAGTATTATTCTAAATATTTTTACTTTTCTATTAAAAGATCTATTAAATTTTGAGAAAGCAGCAAAGTTTCATATTCAAGTCAAAATTTACCGAAGGACGAATACAAAAAAAAATTGAAATTTTCAGAAAAAGTCAAAAAACGACGGATTTTAAGATAAAGAGTTGAAATTTTGAAAAAGTCAGATTTAGATAAAAAAGCTCGAATTTTAAGATAAATTCGAAATTTCGAAAAAAAAAGAGAAATTTTGTGGAAAAAAAACGGATTGTTAAAAAAAAATTGAAATTTCGAGATAATGTCGAAATTTTCAGGAAAGGACTAATTTTCAGGAAGAAATGAAAATTTTTGGGAAAGGATCCCGTAGTTGAGAATATAAATTTTTGGTTGATTGTATGAACCAGGGAAGGGCAACTGCCCCAGTAATCTATTCAAGCTAATAAAAAAAATAATAAAAAAAGAAGAGAAGAAAAAAAAGGGAATTAGAAATACTTTTTATTAGGTGGAACTGGATAATTACCGCATTAGTTGTAAGGTACGTTACTAATGGACCTCCAAACTCACGATATAGATGCTTCAAGGGTCCATTAACCACAGTTTAAAAAACACTGCCTTAGCAGTTGCATTATTATTTCATAAATAATTTCCTGTTTTGATGCCAAATACTTTCGCAATATATTCGTATAATTTCTTGCGAATACGAATGCGAATGCGAATATTAAAAAACATGCGAATATTCGCAAATACGAATGCGAATATTCGTTACATCACTAATATTTACCAATCAGGCCCGTTACCCTGGAGGGGGCTAGGGGCTGCAGCCCCCCCGAAATTTTTTGGCTTCACACTAGATAGAACTGAACTTTCCAGATGTGCGACCTTTTTAAAAACCATTTTTAATGGACCATTTTGTTTTCGTACTGAAATGCAAGAATGTTTTATTTTTCAAATTTGGCGCCATTTCTTATTATTAGAGACCGGATTTTAGGGACAATCAAGTAAGGTAAAAAGGTGAGCAAAATGTTAAATTAGGCATAAGCGAAAAAAAAGGTAAAATACTCTAAAAAAAAGGCATTAACAGGCCAAAACGCACAATTAACAAAAAAACATTTTGATATCTCAGTCGAAATTAAAAAATAATAATAGATTTTAGGTTATACTCGGGATATTCAGAAGAAGTATAATATTTTCAAATGAAGAAGTTCTTAAAATTTCGAGTTCATTCTCGAATTTTCGCCCTAAATGTTGAAATTTTTATCTTAAACTCATTCGATTTTTTTCCAATATTTTAACATTTAAATCTGAGATTTCGTTTCTAGGAAAATTTAAACTTTTCTTGAATTTTCTTTTTTTTTATTTGAAATTTCAGTCTTACGTTTTGAATTTTATTAAAATAATGTTGAATTTGCAAGTTTTTTAAGCTTAAACTCCCTATTTTGAAAAAAAATTCAAATTTAAGGAAGAACTGGAAATTTATACAAGCAATTTTTTGAGATTTAACACTAAATTTTAAAAAAAACTTGGATTTTGTAATAATAGTTTTACAGTTTTAGGATTAAAAAAATTACGTTTTGAATTTTATTAAAATAATGTTGAATTTGCACGTTTTTCAAGCTTAAACTCCCCATTTTGAAAGAAAATTCAAATTTTGGAAAGAATTGGAAATTTATACAAGCGATTTTTCGAGATTTATTACCAAATTTTGAGAAAAACTTGGATTTTGTAATAATAGTTTCACAGATTTGGAAGTCAAAAATTTAAATTTTAAATTCGGTTTTTGAATAAAATTTTGAATGTTAGGCCCTTTAGTAAAAAATCAAAATATCTTATAAGCCATTATTTTGAGAAGACATTTTTTAATAAGCTATTTTTATGAATTTCTTCTACAATTTTTCTAACATGGTGATTGAACTTTATAAAAATGTCTAAAATATCGATTCTTTTATAAATTTCGAGTTTTACAGAAAACTTGAGCATTTTTTAGTTGAAATATTTAGGAATTTTTTAATAATTATAACCCATCAGCTTAATTCGGAATTTTTAATTTTTTCAAATAGTTTTAACTTCATAATAGAAAATTTCGAAATTTTTTGTCATGAAGTTGATTTGTTTATATTTCGACTACGATTTCGAAAATTCGACTTTTTCCTCCAAAATTTGAATTCCAAGCGAAAACGTTCAAAAAAATATTGAAATTTCTATCTTAGTTATAAAATTTCAACTTTAATTAAGAATTTATTGTACTTTTAATCACATTTCTATCTTAGTTATTAAATTCCAACTTTAATTAAGAATTTATTGAACTTTTAATCACTTTTAAATTCATATTGTTAGAAAAACTTGATTTATAAAATTTTTACAACTTTTTACCATGAGTTTAAAAATGTCAAGATTAAAGTCGAAATTTTGAAAAAAAAATGAGCTTAATGACTTAATGACAAAATTAAGATTTCTTCAAAATATTTTGACTTTCTTCTAGACATTAAATTTATAGAAAATCTCCTGGCCATTTTGAGAAAACACTAAAACTTTCAGGAAATATTAAAGTTTATTTTTTAAATTTTGTTTTAAGACAAAATATTGAGTATTATTAGTTTTTGTTAATAGATTTTATCTTCTGGAAATGAGAGATTTTTTGTTAGAAAATTTTGACTTCAAACCTTTTTTTTTCAAAAATTATCGCTGCTTTTTTTTCGGATTTAGAGAGTAATTCTAAATGTCAACTTATTTCTAAAATTTCGAATTTAAAAAACTAAAAATTTCGAGTTCGAACAGGTCACATTAAGAGTTAACATATCGTTATTTTGTTCGAAAACTCAAAATTTTTAAAAATGTTAATATTTTCGGAAATGTTTAATAATGAATTCTGGTTATTTTTAAGTATAAACACGGTCGTAATTAAACTTTTTCTAGAACGAGTTTGTCCACTCTAAATGTAGACTTTTCTAGACATTTCAAATTAAAATTCCAAATTCAAAAAACTCAAGATCCGTGGCTTCTTAGCTCTAACCTAGACGCAAACAAAGATTAGGTAGTTTTAGCAGAAAGATCGCAGCAAACCCCCCCCCCCCCCGAAAAAAATCCTGGTTACGGGCCTGAAGTGAAAGGAATGAGCTCGCCACGTTAAAAACCTGAGCCGCGTCGCTGCTAAGTAGTGGAATGCTTTGACTTTCATACGCATACCCATAAGAGCATACATGCTCTTATGGGTAAATAGCAGCAGCGAGGTACAAAAACGTCCAGCTGTGTCAACTGTTGTGATTATAAAAATTTTAAAATCATATCTGTTGTTTAAATGAACTTTGAAAATGTGCATAAGTGTATTATTTTATATATTGATTACGTATTGGGCAAATAATAAAGGATCAAAAATGAAATTAAAAACTATAACACAAGTTTTCAACAATTTAATAAGCATAATTGTGCGGGACCTTGCGTAACTTAATAAATAAATACTTCTAATAACAGTGTATCATCCATTAGCATAAAGTATATTTAGATTAGGTATGCAGGGGTGAGTAAATTAATTTAATTAAACTTAAGCGCATCTTAAAAAATTAAAAAAGTGTTTTATATACTTAATAGTGACAATTTTGCTAAATTATTGTTTACAAAGTGTTGTGTTACTAACATAATTATTCTGTCTGAAGATGATTTTACCCAGATAATGCATACTCACTTCAACCCCGAATAATTTCTCGGCTTAATAATATCAAACACAATTTTAGTTGTGTTTAATATTAGTTCTTAATTATCCTTGATTTATAAATTTATTAAAACAGCTAAACTTATTAATTAATGAATAGTTGTAAACATGGTGCATATTAGTTTTCAGTGATTAACATTTTTCTACAAAATATACGGTTGCTGATTTTAAATATATTTTCTGAAAACCGAAATTAATTTATGTAGTTTGTTATTTGTATTGATTTTATCATTAACATATATTAAAATATTTTTGCTCACTCGATTTTCAAAGATTGGCGTCAAATTAAAATCACTGCTTTTTTATGGTCAATCAATTCGCTAAGGGTAACCCTATTATTATTCAAAGTGTCAGGTCTAGGATGCCGAAAAAAGGATGGATAGCGATGAAACGCCTTTGGTAACGAATTCCACAGCTTGGAAGTTCTATAGAAAAAAGCGCCTCCATAGATAGAAGTCCTCGCTGTGTCAAGCTGGACAGCACAGGAATTTGCTGTCTCTGTTACGGTTTAAATTTCCATTGGAGATTGTTGCCTGTGATTAGGCCACCAATCAGCTTGATAGTAAGCTTTTGATTTTGGAAGCGCTGGCATATCATCTGTCAGTCTTTATCTGGAAGAAACCGACCATCTTGTCTCTTGTCGTTCACTTGGGTGTCATCCTTCACAAGATGCGGTTGCAGAATCTTCCGAGTGGTTTTTGGGTGTTTTTCCTTAAAGGGATTTACTGTAACACACCTTCGAACCGTCTGTTCGAACCGTCTATTGCTATTGTATTTCGTGGTAGTACTATGTTAGAACTAAAGCCTCAGATAGTTCCAGTAATTTTGGGATAAGGAGTGAGGTGTTTCCAAGCACGTGGCAGAGCCAACAAAACATTCGAGGTATGAGCATTTGCCCCTCAACCCTCACCACTTGGAGGGCTAATCCTATTCTCTCAATCTTTACAGACTCTTTTCGGATCCGTTTTAAGGAGTCTTGCCGGATTCCTTTTAAGAATTCTTTTCGGATCCTCCTAAGGATTCTTTTTGGATCCTCCTAAGGATTTTTGTTCGGATCCTTTTAAAATTCTATCCGGATTCCTTTATAAGGATTCTCTCCGGATCCGTTTCTGATTACCTTCAATAGCGACCAGTACAGTGACGTGAAGTGCTCCAAGGGTAATAGTTATCATCCTGTGGAAAACCCTCCCAATTGTGGTTCCTCGAAGATCTTCAGTAGCACATTCATCGGAGTTGGCTTCATCGATGTGAGATCCTGCTCGAACGTATCCTGTGGCAACTGCGAGGTTCACGTAGCCTTCTCTCCTGTCTAAATTGTGAGGTTATAAACACAGATTGCATCACCACTCAACAAGGTAGGGCATAAAGAGAGATGCAACGAGATCAGCTGCTACAGAGAGAACTTCTGCTTTATGTTTGTGAATTACGCCAGCTAGGAGTGAGTTGTCTAGCTTTCGTCTTAGGTATCTTTTAGTGATTTTTCTACTTTTCCGATGGGTAAATTGCGTGATTTAAAATCACGTCCCATTTAGATATTCCTGTAGTCGTCGTGCGGCGCAGTTATCGATTTTTATTCAATTTAAGCGAAAGTTTCGAATAGTTTTCATTCTTGAGTTCCGAACTTGTCAATATTTAGAAAGTTTTACCCGTTATATTGTCACATCGGCCCAAACGAGAAGTCCTCACAGGAGTGTACGATTCCCAGCCTGTAACAAGAAGAGGCTCTTGCTCATTCCCAAACGCTAGTCGGTAATAGTAAAGGAATTTATTCCATGCATTAGTAGTGGCAGAGAATTTTTCTTAATTTTTAAATACTAGGCCACTATTCTTTTACTGGAAAAAAAATACCGTAACATCTCCGACTGTCTCCTGTGCTTCAAAAATCTTGCCTTTCAAGGGGTCAATCCCATTAGTTCCTGTAAGCATCTTCCACGAAAGGACTTGCAGAAAAGAGATAATTCACCAGCCATTGTCCTGTGCTCTAGTGTTTCGAGAGAATCGGTCAAGCTCTCGTCATCAATAAGGCGAATTGCTCTTTTTTGAATTGAATTCAAAGTGTGCTTTGAACTCCAATTTTGAGAACAGTATTCTAGTGTTTGCCAAATTTGAGCTTTGTCTAGTATAGGTAGCTGATAAGATGTGAAGTACTCTTTAACTTTTAAAAAGAAAGCGTAGCTTCGGAGAGACGGATTTGGCAATGACGTGGACATAATGGTCCCAAGAGAAGTTAGTGCTCGCATTCACTCCTAGGATAAACAGATTAAATATCATCGGAAGGGTTTTGTTGTTCATGGGTATGTTGATTGCATCATCCCTTGATATTTTCTTAGAGAAAACCGCGACTTTCGTTTTTGAGGCGTTGAAGTCAACCACATTTTTCATACTCCATTCCAGAATGATTTCGAGATCCTGATTAATCATCTGTATCAAAGCTTCATATCGCAGCTTTGTGGCTGTTTAAAAATATTTGCATAGATATAAATAGTGCTACAAAAAATATAAAATAAGTTAAAAGACGGAATTTTTGATAAAACACTAAATCAATAATACACACCAACATTGAGTTTTGTGGAGGGCAATGAAAAGAGACCCACATATTAGCACTTAAGATGTTTCTTGCCTTTATTCCATTGGCAAGTAATAAAACAAATAAGCTCCTTTCAAAAAGAAGCAACAATTGCGTTGAACAATTCTAAGCCAGCCAACTTAAAAATCAGTTGTTTTTCTGGAAAAATTTATTGTAACAATAGCTTAAATCTTTAGTTATTTGGGATTAACGTCGAAATATTCATAAAACGTTCAAATGTCTAGGTAAATATCGAAATGGTAAGAAAAATATTGAACAATAATTTTCCAAAATGTTGCCAGTAAGTTTTCAAATCTCAATTTTGTATTAAAATGAAAATTTTAAGATGCGAAACAAAATTCAAAAAAAAACAAAAAGTTGTAAAATATTTTTTTTTGGAATTTATGGGCTTGAGATCAAAAAATAAGATAATTTTGAAATATGTCGATACTTTTCCATAATAATAGATTTTTTTAACAATTATAGAAAGTAGCTAATTTTTGCTGAAATAGCTTGTTTTGCGTAAACTTTAACTTTCATGTGACGAAGATATTTAAATGAGATATAATTAATATTAGCTCTACTACCTCTAATAGGGGATTTCATTATCGATATGAAATTGAAACGTTAACCAATTAATTTGTAAAATATTGAAATTTGCTAATGTCTATTAACTTTGAGTTTCAATTTAATAACTTCGATATTGACCGAAGCGCCATGTTTGTCAATGCTCAAATATCCATACAGTGGGCTGTGTTACTGGACACCAAAATTGTAAAAATATTACATAATTCTAAATAAACAAAATAAATAACCATAGATTAAAGAATCACCTTCAATTTATTATGGATGATGTTATATGTGCCAGAGCGTAACAAATTTCTGTAAACAATCTTCTTGAGAATTTCTGATGCAATTTCAGCACATTGTTATTGTTTAAATAATAATCAGACAGCATAACACGAGGTGTATGAAAACTTGGATAATCAAATCTCAACGATCGATGTGGAAAGTTTCTTGGTAGTAGGCAACTAACATGTGAATGTTAATGTATGTGTTCTATTCCATCATGCAGTTCAAATAATGTCGGTAGAATTTCAAGTTTCTCAATTGTTCCATTTTTTAAAAATTTTTTTGTTAGACTAATTCTATATAACTCCGAAAATTTAGCAAGATGTTGTGTTACTGAACTTAAACATACTCAGCAAAGTGTGATTATAATATAACAAAGAGAAAATCTTAATACAAACTTACAATAAGGATTATGGGCAACAGCTAGAGAAATTATTTATTTCAAACCTTTTACCGTTTACTTACATAAACCATCTTTCTTTTATGTACACCTGTTGAATCTAAGACGCGCCCTTTTTGAACAACATTTGCAGAGTTAATAAGCCAATAATTGTAGTAAGTTACATGCATTCCTACGTAACTTTTAGCAAATTTTACATTTCTTTTTAAGAAAAAACAATTAAACGTAAACGGAAAATGATACGGATATAAATGTTATTTTTTAAAATAGAACACCTTGTATATTTTTGTGTGGTTGGATAGAGAATTAAATTTCCTTTACAAATATATAACATTTGACATATCTTACTACACTAAACGTTGCTGACTTAAATGTGGTTATAATTCGAGTGCCATTATATTTTATGATTTGCAGAATTTGTTAAATTTTAAATATTGTATATTACAACGTTACCTGTTTCCAGGAAATTGATGTTAAAAACGATGCGTAAAAATATTATATTTTGGTGATTGTTAGTGTTTGTTTAAAATTAGAATAGTGACGTTTATTATTTATGTTAAAATACAACCACGTTTAAATCATAAACGGTTAATGCTAGATATATCAAGTGTTACATATTTTTAGAGGAAATTTAATTCTTGTGTAACTTATTAAAAATGTACAGGGCGTTTAATTTAAAAAATACAATTTATGTCCGTAACTTTTTTCTCCCACGTTCAATTGTTTTTTTCTTGTAAAGAAATAAAAAATAAAAAAAAAATTATGTAGGAATTCATATAACGAACCAACATGTTTGATTTATTAATTTTGCGAATAATATTCAAACAGGGGACGCCTTAGATTGAGCACGGTGTACATATATGCAGGGTAAAATGCTGAAAAATTGTATCTGCAACAACTTTTAAACAAATAAGGATAAAAAAATAGAGAAAAACAAGATCGAAAGGGGTATTTGGTTTCCAAACTTCAAATCTAATAAATGTTCATTGGTATCTGCATTAGAATCTTTGTCCTCTGGGAACTTTCTCCTAGAGAGCAATCGCTTCGCTAGGTGGCAGTTTTTCAACTTTTGGTAGTTCAACTACCTAGTATTCACTATACACTCCTGGAAGGTTGCATGAATTTGTAGTCTAGGTTGCATACTACTTGCATACGACATTGTGGGCAATGGCCATAGTTTCTCTATGGACCAATAGGTGACAGTAGTACTAGGAAATCACACGCCTGACGTCCGTAAATTCTTTAGTACTTACTTGTCGGAAAATTTGTTAGCATTCGAGTTGGACATACCAAACTGACGAGATCTAACAAGATCGAAACCGGTCTTTCGTTTCCAAACTTCAAATCTAATAAATGTTCAAACCTATTGGTCTCTGCATCAGAATCCCTGTCTTCTGGGAAATTTTTCTTAGAGAGCAACCACTTCGCTAGGTGGCAGTGTTTCAACAGTTGGTAGTTCAGCTACCTATGATTTACTATACACGCATGGAAGGCTGCATGAATTTGTAGTCTAGGTTGCATTCTACTTGCATACGACATTGTTGGCGTTGGCTATAGTTGCTCTATGGACCAATAGGTGGTAGTACTAGGAGTCACACACTTGACGTCCGTGAATTCTTTAGTACTTACTTGTCGGAACATTTCTTAGCATTCGAGTTGGATATACCAAACTAACGAGATCTAACAAGATCGAAACCGATCTTGAATCTAATAAATGTTCAAACCTATTGGTCTGTGCATAAGAATCTCTGTGTAACTAATTAAAAATGTACAGGGTGCCTAATTTCAAAAATAAAATTTATGTCAGTATCTTTTTTATCCTACGTCCAATTGTTTTTCTCTGGTAAAGAAATTGAAACACAGAACTTGTCCCCTGAAACCAAGAAAAATTAAAAAAGAAAAGAGAAACTGGTTTCTCTCTGAAGATGACAGCTTGGCTGTCGAAACGCGTTAGAGCAACCTTTGTTGTGTTTTTTAATTTTTCTTGGTTTCAGGGGACAAGTTCTGTGTTTCAATTTTTGAAGATAACCAAGGACCAGTCCGTTCCATCAAAAATTGTAAAGAAATGAAAAATTTGGTAACAAAGTTTATAGGAATTCATATAAAGAACCAAAATGTTTGGTTTATTAATTTTGCGAATAATGTTCAAAAAGGGTGCGCCTTAGATTGAATGTACATATATGCAGGGTAAAAATTTGAAAAATTTTATCTGCAACAACTTTTAAACAGTTGAGGATAAAAAAAAATAGAAAAAAACAAGAATGAAACCGGTATCGGTTTCCAAACTTCGATTCTAGTAAATGTTCAAATCTATTTGTCTGTGCATTAGAATCCTTGTCTTCTGGGAACTTTTTCCTAGAGAGCAATCGCTTCGCTAGGTGGCAGTGTTTCAACTGTTAGTAGTTCAGCTACCTACGGTTTACTATACACGCCTGGAAGGCTGCATGAATTTGTAGTCTAGGTTGCATTCTACTTGCATACGACATTGTTGGCGATGGCCATAGTTTCTCTATGGACCAATAGGTGACGTAGTACTAGGATGTCACACGCTTGACGTCCGTGAATTCTTTAGTACTTACTTGTCGGAAAATTTGTTAGCATTCGAGTTGGACATACCAAACTGACGAGATCTAACAAAATCGAAACCGGTATTTGGTTTCCAAGCTTCGAATCTAATAAATGTTCAAACCTATTGGTCTGTGCGTTAGAAAGAAAAACTATTTTTATAATATCAAAGGTAGAACAGATATACATGCTGCCGGCAAATTTCATCAACAACGCTTAACACTGCATTAGCAATTTAAAATTAACTTTGGGCCTTAATAATTGTTGATTTATTTAAGAAAAAATTTACTCGAATTATTGTAATTCAAAGAGATTGACTATTTGTTTTGTAAATACTAATTTACATAAATTTAATTGTTTTATCGTACTACAACCATTTTTTTGTTTTTTTTTAACAACAATAAGAATTATTTTTTTTTACTTTAGGCGTCAACTGGAGAGGGTGGTCTCTAATAATAATAAATTAAAAAATTAGCAAAATTATTTACTATTTAAATTTTAAAAAAATATACCTTCAATCATAGCAATCAACCATATTGACATTACTTGACTGCAAGGAAACATCAAAGAACAGTTTGTTTCCATCGCCCATAAAACACAAAAATTTAAATTCGTCGCCCAAACCCTAACACATGGACATCAAATAGTCATATTTCTCGAAAATAGCTACCTGTAGGTAATTTTTTCAGGAAACAAGAATTATTTTAAATGAATTGGTTTTTTCTTTGGTGCTGCCCGTTTAACAAAAATAAGACCAAGATAAGACTTCTGATGGGCGGAGAAAATTACCAAACAATATACATCACTTTTACTAACTTTTGGGAAATAAGCCTTAACTGTCTCAATAAATATTTCAAATTTTGACATGATATGTCAAGAGATTATGAAGTTATAATTAAAATATTGTTTTTTGGCGACTTTGGTTGCCTATAACGCGGATACTAGTAAGTTTTTATTAAAATTTTTTTTGTAGGTCGTCCTGAATGTAGAATTAAACGTTGTCGGTGAAATTTGAAGACACCCTATGCAGGATTAGTCTTATTAAATTGATCCCCCCCATTATTGTCGACTATTTTGAAGATTTGAAAAAGCAGTCCTACATAGGTTTTCCTGAATTTTTTAACTTTTCTATAGAAAATGTATTTCGGTGTTTTCCATGTTTTCGAATGAGCTGCTAATACCTGACAATCATAAATCTTGGACCATTTAAAAAAAAAAGTTTTTATCGCAGGTCCGGACTCGATTCGTTCTTAAGATGCAGGTTATTGAAAATTAAGAAAAAAATTATGTTTTTCTTTAAATACTTTTGAACCACTTGGAATATTTTTTTGAATTTTGGTAGACACTAAGTAGCCATAAAAAGGCAACTGAGGGAGAAAGCATATTTTTTTCACAATGTGTTTAAGAAATGAAGCCTTAAATCTACCAACAATATGATAATCTCTCATTAAAAATCGACCAAAATCTAAAGCAACGTTAACAAATATCAACAACAACTTGGCAACACTGGTAACGACGTAAAATAAAACCGCCATCGTCGATCAAAATGCTGCATAAAGAAATTTAATTACACTGCCGACACTGACCTCTTAGGCGACAACAAACATCAGCAACAACATGACAACGCTGGCAATAACTAAGAACAAAACTGCCGATGAAAATATTTCAGAAAGCGAAACACTATACATCGACACTTCAGGCGTTTATAGCGCCCTCCCACGCAGTAACCGGAATTACTGCCCATTTATACATATAAATGTAAATTAAATATATGTGTATAGTTCCTAAATTTGTGTGTGGTGACGCCTGAGAAAGTAAACAAATTTAACTGTCATTGGATTTGGATAGAATAGAGGACGAGAACATCAGTCATCTTCGAGCAAAACTTTAAATACTGTTGCAAATAAGGTAAGTGATCTCTGCGAGGATTACTATTAAGTAGAAAATTTTATTTATTTGTGGAAGAGAAGTATCAATCGGAACGACATCCCCGACTTCGGAAAAAAAACTGCTGAATCTCAAGCTGCCGAAATGTTTATAGAAATGGCGACTATAACAATAAACAGTTTTGTGATTACCAAAAGCAAAAATAAGAAAAAGGTAACATTTTAAAAAATAAGATTTAATGTAATCCGAATATACACTGTTTGCACATTGACAAATTTAATGATGCTAAAATTCACTTCTAACTTTTTGTAAAATATCTGTAGGTATTTGTTGGATCGTTTGCTTAATAATATGTCGGAGACTATTAAATATGATACTTTCTTTTTAATGAGAATATTATTATTACTACTTTATAGTGAAAATACAGTGTTAAATAAATGTATCCAAAATATCTTATTGCCATTACTGCCCGAACAAATGCCTTCAGATATTTGAAAAAATGTTAGAAATTTTGTTGGCAGTATGGAGTTTGTCAACATGCAAATGGAGCATACATGGACCTCGCTAACATTAACAGCTACTTTTTTTCTTATTTTTGTCTTTGATGATTAGATATTCGACCAAGGGATTCACGATATTTCATTTGAAAGAAAAAAGAATTGGGGTTTTTTCTGACCTCCTGTAGCGAGCAAAATGCACAAACGACTAAAATGTTGCAATCTTTTAAACAAAAATCGATCTGTTTCGGCAGGTACACTCCCTCGCAATAAGAAAATTGTACCCTAAAAGATGTCAAACTTTCAACAAAAATCAACCAGAAATTATGTGGAAAAAATTTTTGCTGCTTTACTTGATTTATTTTAGTTAAATTCACTATCCAGTATGTATCCAGTTATAAGTCATCTGTATCAATATTTAACTTCCAGAGAAACCTTGAAGCAGTTGAACTGATAAATATATTTTAAAATTATTACAAATATTTAAATATGAAATAATATTTAAATATGAAACATGTATGAATATACATATTCAATAAAAATATTTAATGTTAAAAGGCAGTTTTTTTTTACACCTTATACTTTAAATTGTTTTGAAATTTCCACTCACGTTGGTCACTTTTGTTAGATCATTAAAAACAGCAGTGCAATCCAACTGAATGGATATTTCTAAACAGTTTAAAATTAATTTTGGATTTGAAGTTGGATTTTTAAGTCGGTAATGCAGGGTAACTGCAACGTGGCCACAGTCGATAATACAAGTTCCCAATTTCATGGCAATAGTTCCGGTCCCTGCGTGGGATGGCTGTTTTCAAAATAAAAAGCACAAAGTTGACACTCTTAACCTTTCTCTATGGTCACACGTAATCACTTTACAGCGAGCACTTATTGGAAGATGTCTGATGAGAGCTTTGCGTAAAGTCGTGCATTGGGAGATGTCACTGAGCTATTGAAAACCTGAAACCTTCAAGATAAATATTATTTTGACCCTAAAATCTAACATAGTTAACAATTGTATCAACAATACTGTGCAAATTTTTATTTTTAAATTTTAATTTTTTTCAATATACAGGGTGTCTCATAATTGCATGCTGAACCGGCAGGGGGATATTCCTTGGGCAATTTTAAGACAAAATTTTAATATTAACATAGGTCCGAAAACGCTTCATTTTCGATATACAGGGCGGTAAAAATTGAAGAAAAAATCGGTTTTTCTTCAATATTTCTGAGACTGGTTTAGATATTTTTTTGATATTTAGTACACAATATCTGGGTATAAAAGCAAGTATTTTGACAAAAAAACATTTCTTCTGATTCCACCAGTGGCGTTCCCACAAATAGGTCGATACACATTTTTGAAAAAAAAAATGTGACGCCAATGCTATTTTTCAAAATAAGAATTATTTTCCTAGTCTTTGTTGTGTTTCTATCAAAAATGAGCTCTTGACTTTTTGTCCTATGACGGACGGTTTTCGAATTAAAAAATAAAAATCATTTACTTGCTATGCCGCTGTGGTAGATTAATTTATTAATGAAAATCTAGTAGGCCACTGAGATTTAGTTTTGTGTTTACAACCAAGTGTCAAATTTTTCACTTCAATACTTTATCTGAATGTGAGTGATTGATAAGTATAAGAAAATATGTTTGAGAATGCTGAGTTTGCCGATATTCATTACATGTACGGTCTTGCGGATGAAAATGCATTTGAAGCCAGGCGACTGTATGCAGAGCGTTTTCCGCAAAGAATTGTGCCAGATGCAAGAACTTTTTCAAGCGTTCATAGAAGACTACGCGAGAAGGGATGTTTTAAACCCGATCGTCACTTAAAAGGGGCACAAAGAACCGCAAGAACAGAAGAAACTAAAATAGCTGTTCTTAATTCAGTTGAGCAAAATCTCGAAATAAGCACAAGGAAAATTGCTAGTAACGTAAATATCTTTCATATTTTAGTCTGGAGGATACTTCACGATTTTTTGTTATACCCTTACCATATTCAACGGGTTCAGGCCTTACTGCCTCGGGATTTACCATTTCGTATAAATTTCTGCCAATGGTTTATTCAAAAAATTGTTGAAAATCCACTATTTGACAGAGAAGTATTATTTACTGATTAAGCCAGTTTTTCCCGAAATGCAATTAGAAACTTCCACAACAATCACTTTTGGGCTGAAGAGAACC
Source organism: Dastarcus helophoroides (assembly GCA_028583605.1). Lineage (NCBI taxonomy): Eukaryota > Metazoa > Arthropoda > Insecta > Coleoptera > Bothrideridae > Dastarcus > Dastarcus helophoroides. The sequence goes on from CM053326.1 coordinate 6,024,994, forward strand.
CGCATGCCATGGTCGAAGTCAATCACCAAGAACAATTCTCGGTAAATGTGTGGGCAGGAATTGTTGACGACTATTTAATTGGACCCTTTTTTCTGCCAAGAAGATTAAATGGAGAAAATTATCGTCACTTTCTTGAAAATATTTACCAGTGCTGTTAGAAGATGTCCCCGTTTTAATCCGAAATCGAATGTGGTTTATGCACGATGGTGCCCCTGCGCATTTTAGTGTTTTGGCACGTGCATATTTGGACCAAAATTACAATAATCGCTGGATAGGCAGAGCAGGAACAGAATTATGGCCGCCTAGATCCCCTGACCTGAACAGTCTAGATTATTTTTTATGGGGCTATCTTAAAACCTTAGTTTATAGCACCCCAATCGAAACTGAAGAAGAACTGAGAAATCGCATAACAGATTCCTGCAACACTATAAGAAATACGCCAGGAATTTTTCAACGAGTACGCGAATCTATGAGAAGAAGAGTTGAGGCGTGCATACTTGCAGGTGGTGGACATTTTCAACACCTGATATGATTTAATTAATTTCATTGTTAAGATTTCATTAATAAATTAATCTACCATAGCGGCATAGCAAGTAAATGATTTTTATTTTTTAATTCGGAAACCGGCCGTCGTAGGACAAAAAGTCAAGAGCTCATTTTTGATAGAAACACAACAAAGACTAGGAAAATAATTCTTATTTTGAAAAATAGCATTGGTGTCACATTTTTTTTTTTAAATGTGTATCGACCTGTTTGTGGGAACGCCACTGGTGGAATCAGAACAAATGTTTTTTTTGTCAAAATACTTGCTTTTATACCCAGATATCGTGTACTAAATATCAAAAAAATATCTAAACCAGTCTCAGAAATATTGAAGAAAAACCGATTTTTTCTTCAATTTTTACTGCCCTGTATATCGAAAATGAAGTGTTTCCGGACCTATGTTAATATAAAAATTTTGTCTTAAAATTGCCCAAGGAATATCCTTCTGCCTGTTCAGCATGCAATTATGAAACACCCTGTATAAATATCTACTTTCTGAACACGTTTCTTATAAACTAATAGTGTTTATGGAAAAAATATTAAAATCCGAAATCTTACTTTAATCAACTACAAGAGGACAATTGCATTAACATCTCACTCTAATTAACTTTATGCAATATTAACAATGTTAAGTTCATGCAAGAGAGTCGTGGTATATCTTTTGTAGTTTACAAAGGTGCTCGCCCTGTTTCTTATGTTTACAACGAATTGTAAAAGGATTATGCATGCAATTAATCAACAAGTTTGCGTCTGACATCAAATTCAGTAAAGGCCTTTTGTATTCACTATGTTTCATAAATTATGCTGAAAATGATTTACTAACATTAAATTAGATATACTGAAAATCCCTTTAAGTTTTCTAACTTCTTGATTTTTAATATTAACAAAATACTTTTTGCAGCTATTTTCTGAAACTTATACGAGTTTTAATTTTACAATTTGTTCCCGTCCTTAGGCCAACCCTACTTTGATGGGACTGTCACTAAAGAAGCGTATTTTCTTGGGGATTATAGTTATATTTTAATTTTGTAGAGCTTTGGAAAAGAGGAGGAATTGCTCCTCAAAAGTTTTCCGTAACTTCAGTATATACTGAGATATCTTACTATTCTGCACTAGGTGGACATCCTGTATAGCACTATCGCCAACTACTGTGCGGAATTTCAAGCTTCTACTTCACACAGAATAGGATACTTTTTTCTATGAATTATTTTCTTTAATATTTTCCACAAATTGACATTATTGTCTCTGCGTAGTCACAAAATATAAATATCATTTCGTTTCATTATTTTCTCTGGATAGCCAAAGAAGATAATCATTTCATTAGTTCAAATCTACTCAAGACCCTTAAAGCCCACTAGCAATAAATGCTACATTCTTTCTTAAGGTTCTTTCATATATTATGCTGAATTAAATAATAAGTAATAAAGGGCTGTATATTATTTTGTATAATTTATTAGTGCAATAAATTTACTGATTCAAAGTTTATGCAATTCAACTAAGCCCCTTTTATGAAAAAAGCTGCTACTAAATTTAAATTTCAGGATCAAGCCCTGAACTTTTAAAGTAAAACTACACATCTGCTGTTTTTATAGAAAACATTTGCGGCGAGTTACTGTTACGACAATGCTTCGAAGAAGTTTATCTTGCACTTTGGTAAAGTTCACATATATGTTATACTTGTTAAATATTAAAGTATTATTATAGGCTTCAGTCATATAAAACACCATTCTTCAAATAATTCATCCCAAATTGCGCAGTAAACCAGGAGATAAATTTAGGAGTTCGAAAGATTCAACAAAACCGTTTATTTCGGGCATGTGGCGCAGTGCTTAAAATTCTGATTGATCAAAAGGCCCGCATGCAAACAAAATTACATGCATTCCTAAGCAGTTTACTGAAAAGTTTATTGATTCCTATACGCTAATAGCAGATATTTGCATTAATGTTGAACTAAAGTCCAACTCTGGAGAATATACGGGCAGGAGAATATTGTGCTTAACTAGTAATTTTTAAGTTGTCATCGAACAAAAATTTTGAAATTAGTTTGTCTTCATGCAGTGTGTCCCAATTCTAAACAGTTTCTTTAACGGAATGTTGATGGGTATAAAATTCCGCACTACTTTGCTCTTTTAATTGATGTTCTATCTAAAGTAATAACGAAGATTCCCATTTTATTCCACGTCCAGTGGAGCATATTGTACCGGGTGGCCAACTAAGAGAGGACGCCGGCTATATCTCAGCAACGAATTATCCCACAGCTTTGGGAAAAAATTTTAACAAGTGGCCTTGAAAAGTCGCTGAAAAATATTTTTGAAATTCTAAAATGACCGCCAGGTGGCGTAATACGTAGAGTTAAATAGAAAATTAGGATTTGCTCGAAATTTTACTTAATTAAGATATATTGAAAATACATGCATTGCAATCCTAGAGCATTTTGATTTATTTTTGTTTTACACTTTTTGTCCTATCTCTTAAAATAAAGTGGTGGGGAGACATTAAAAAAGAATTTTTTAAATACCATTTACTTCAGTTAGGTTTGAGGAAATTTAACAAATTGAGTCCCTATAGAGAGAGTGTTATTTGGTCTATCGAAGACATTTTCATATGTTTTTATTTTAAAATTATTGTCGCTGCTACAGCGCGTTATACAGGTTGGTTTGCTGTCTATGGTGGAAACTTTAACGAAAAATAGATTAATAAAAAATAATGTGACTTCGTTATATAAACAATGCCTCTTAAACGTACTGTTTTTGAGATACAAGGTGTTAAATTCATTCATTTTTTAAAGGATTTTATTTTATACCTTTTAAATCAACAGTAGTATCTAAAAAATATTTGGTGACATAAAATATCCTGCAAAGGGCTAACATTGTCTTATTATAACAGTTTATTAACTCTTCCAGTGGCGTAGATATGGGGTATAGTGACCATATTTTCTATCAGAACTTCTACGCCACTGGTTCTAGATACTAATTTAATAATTTTTTGTATTTTATGATAATTTTGTCACAAAGAGTTTTTTTTGTAATTTTTTCGTTAGATGAACTATTTTCAAGTTAATAGCATGAAAAAATATGAATGTTCCTTTTTAATAACAATGTTGTTATTAACGTTATTACTAGCATTGACAATTTATGTTAATGTTAATGTGTGCATTTTACTATTTATTTCTTGGTTAAAATTAAAAAAAAACATCACAAAAGATAAGGACAAATTTAATTTCCTCATCTACTCATTTCCATATCACCATAGGGTAGAGTATTATGGCGCGCTTTCTTTTGAGGTATCCGCAATAGGCCAAATCCACAAAAAGAGTAACAACAAGAAAAACATTTAGTCAATAACTTTAAAAAAGTAATTGCTCGAAATGCGTTCCGCCTACTTCTACGCATACCGCTGCATTTACTGCAGCGGTTAATTCATGTAAATTTTGGCGCATGTCATTACAGGTTTGCTAAATCTTTAACACTAAGTCATTCCTTGTTATAACTGGAGTAGCATAAACTTTGTCTTTGAGATTTCCTTAGGCATAAAAGTCCAGTGGATTAAGGTCTGGTGACCTAAGTGACCAGATCACTGGTCCAATACCATTAATCATGTCATGATTCATCTCATTCCTCCCTAACTGGCCAATCCAACGTTGCAAATAATTAGTATTAAGCCAATCTCTTACAGCTATTTCAAAATGGGGGGAGCTCCATCCAGTTGTATCCAGCTTTCGTGCCTTAGGGGATAAATCGTCGATACACTCATATAGGTTATTAGTGAGAAAGTCAAGAAATAGTTTCGAGTTTAACCTTCAAGGTAGGAAATGTGGACCACAAACATTATTGTCAATAATTCCCAGCCAAACATTTACGTTAAATTCATTTTGAAATGATCGTGGCCGAATTTTTCAAGGATTTTCGTGTGCCCAAATTAGATGTGGTCATAATTCGTTACTCCACTTCTGTTAAATGAAGATTCATCTGTCGACAGAATTTTGTGCGTCGAATTTAAAAGCCAATTCCAAAACCTGAATCGCTTTTCGGCATCCCCATGCTGTAAATCTAGGTAGGTGAAATGCATATCTGTGGTCATTTCGTAATGTTCGTAATATTTGTGACTTGGATAATCGTAATTACTGAGCTGCTCTGCGAGAGCCCAGCTCTGGGTTATTATCAAAAATACAAAAAATTCAATTCTGATTATTTCCACAGTTTCTAATTCGTTCCTTTTCAACACGTAGACCAAAGTTACAAAAATTTTGATGTATTGTAATGAAGACATGAGCATCTGGAATTCTTCTATTTGGATAACGTCTGCGGTATTCACGAACTGCAGCCTCGGCATTTCCATTAAAAAATCCCTAACAAAACATAAATATTTGTGTATTGTTCTTTACTGAAAACCATTTTTCCGAAAAACAAAGTTTAGTAAAAACAATAAAGGAAACATTAACACTAATACAACACACATTATCACAAAACTCACTAAAAAAGACTCAATTACAAGAATTTGTAGCTGCCTTTGACAGATAATTTCTTGTCTTAACTGAATCTAGTGGTCTCTTTACGCTTTACGTTCCTGTAAAAAACTTAATCACACACTTAATCAAGCCTTAATACTATTAATCGTCGCTGAAACGCATTACGTGCATTGCAACGTTATTTTTTTCAATTTTAAGTCAAAAATTTTAATAGTAAAATGCACACATTAAAATTAACATTAACATAACCTTAATAACAACATTGTTACTAAAAAGGAACATTCATATTTTTTCATGCTACTAACTCGAAAATAGTTCATGTAATGAGAAAATTACAAAATACACTTTTTCTGCGAAAATCATCATGAAATACAAAAAAAATATTGAATTAGTATCTAGGACCAGGGACGTAGAAGTTCTGTTAGAATTACGCCACTGGAGATGTTAGTGAACTTTGATAATAAGGCAATATTAGCCCCTTACAAGATAGAACAAAGAGTATAAAATAAAACAAGTCAAAATTACTCTAGAATCACAATACATGTATTTTCAATATAATTTAATTAGGCAACATTTTGAGAAAATCCTAATTTTCTATTCAGTCCTACGTATTACGCCATCTAGCGTCAATTTAGAAGTTCAAAAATATTTTTCAGCAATTTTTCAGGGCCACTTATCTTATTAAAATTTGTTTCCCAAAGCTGTGAGGTGATTCGTTGCTGAGATATAGCCGGCATCCTTTCTTAGTTGGCCACCCGGTACAGGCTGGACCATAAGTAACGGTACGTAGAGCAAGGGCGGATTTTTCGTATGAAAATAACGTGATTTTGCTACATTTACTTTATACTAAAAATTGATATTAGACGAGATACAAGGTGTCAAAGTTGAAAAAATAAGTTTGATTTTTTTACAAAACTGATGAACACATTTCAATGTAGACATGAAATTTAGCATAGGGGAGTTTCTTTGGTCGACAAAATATCTAATTTGCTAACAATTTTTTAAATTTAAACAAAATATCAAAAAAAAGTTATTCCATAAAATTAAATATGCGAGAAATGATCTTTTTTATGCAAAGGGATTATAAACAATTAAAAATCTGTCTGCCTCTTATTGGAATTTATATTCAAATATCTGCTTTGACCACCGAGATTATTAAAATTTTCTTCTGCGGACTCAGAGTTCATATCTTACATCTCTATGTTAGAAAATAAATTATGTCTTAATTTTTTGCATTTTCTTTATTGAAATTTCAAAATTTATGTAATGATATCATTAGATAAGTAATATTTGACATAAATTACTTTGAAAGCTGTCTTATTATTACCTTTCTTTAAGCCTAATTCGAAAATTTAATGTGTTAGTAATTTAAAACGAAGGCACTTCAAATTTTAAAAGCAAATATCTTGGACATGGTTGCTCGTATTAATTTTCAGAAAGTTAACGTTCTTTACGTAAAAAATATGCAGAAATAAAACTACCTTTTTAAAATAAATATGCGTGGGTACCCAAGAAAGCTACGATGACTTAAGAGTCATGCAAGGTAGCGCAGGTAGCGCCCCCTATCAGCTATTGGTAATATGTTAATAAATTGACTTAAGAAATCCCCTTGTGCGAAATTTCATGCCTACTTAACAATTTATTCAATAGTTATTCGAAAAAATCGAATTTTCTTTTTAAATTTGATATCGTGTGTCTGTTAATATCAACTTTTGGTATAAGACAAATACAGGATGGATCATAAGTAATGGTACACAAAGCAATGGTGGATTTTTCAAATAAAAATAATGTGATGTAGCTACATTTACCTTACACAAAAAGTTGATATTTACAGAGATACAGGGTGTCAAAGTTGAAAAAAAAAATCGATTTTTCCGTATAACTATAGAATGAATTGTAATATAGGCACGAAATTTGGATCAAGAGGGTTTCTTAAGACGACAAACTCTAATTTGCTAACATATTACCAATATCTGATAGGGGGCGCTAGCTGTGCTATTCTGCATAATTTTAAATCATCATAAGTTTTTTTTGCACCTATGTATATTCATTTTAAAGAGGTTATTTTATTTCGCCATATTGTTTACGTAAAAAGGTGTACTTTCTAAAAGTTGATACGAGCAACCGTTTCCAAGATATTTGCCTTTAAAGCTTGACGTGCCTTGGTTTTAAATTACCAAGATATTAAATTTTCGAAGTAGGCTTGAAAAAAAGTAATCATAAGACAGCTTTGAAAGTTATTTATGTCAAATATTACTTTGCTGATAATATTATTAGCGAAATTTTGAAAATCTCAATAAAGAAAATCCAAAAAATTAAGACGTAATTTAATTTCCAACATAGAGATGTGAGATATAATGTTTGAGTCCGCACAAAATAATTTTAATAGTCTGGGTGGTCAAAGCAGATATTTAAAGTTGAATTTCAATAAAAGACAGCCAGATTTTTCATTGTTTACAATCCCTTCTCATGAAAAAGTCATTTCCCACATACTTATTTTTGAAAATAAATTTTGTTTTGGTATTTTATTTAAATTTGCTTTAGAAATTTAAAAAATATGTGTAATAATAATGTGAGTAAAATAATATTTGATATAAACTAATTTAAAGTCAGTTTTATTACTTTTATTTTGAAACCTACAGCGAAACATTCACATTTACATAACTTAAAATAAACGTACTGCAAATTTTGAAGGCAAATAGCTTGAAAACGGTTGCTTGTATCAACATTTAGAAGGTATACCTTTTTTACGTAGAAAATATGAGTAAATGAAAATGTCTGTTTAAAATAAGTCTACATAAAGGCACAAAAAAGTTATGATGCTTTAGAATAATACAAGGTAGCGTAGGTGGCGCCCCCTATGAGTTACTGGCAATCTGTTCGCAAATTAGAATTTCTTGACCAAAGAAACCCCCCTATGCCAAATTTCTTGTCTACAATGAAATGTGTTCATCAGTTATGCGAAAAAATCACAATTTTTTTTTTTCAACTTTGATACCCTGTATCTCTATTAATATCAACTTTTGGTATAAAGTATATATGGCTAAAACACGTTATTTTATACGAAAAATCTACTCTTGCTCTATGTACCATTACTTATGGTCCAGCCTGTATAGCTAAATCATATTATTTTCATACGAAAAATTCAGTCTTGCTCTGTGTACCATTACTTATGGTCCAGCCTGTATATAAATCGGTTTTAGCTTTGATGGCTATTCACCTGATATAAAGTTAATTGTCCGTTAAAACTTGCTGCCGGAAATCCGGTATATACCAGCGCTTTGCTAATATCTCTATCCAATTAAAATTTTGCATTTTTATCTTTCCGCCCATAAATTAGGGTAATATTTCAGGAATTCGCGCATATGCCGTTGAAAATAGAAGAGTACAGTAAATAGTGACTACGCTCAGGGGAACAGAACATGGTTGTGTATTTTAATTTCGATTTTGCAATCGGCGCTGTGCCGCTGAACGCTGTAGGTTAAGCGGCTGTTCTGGACACAGAAGAGATAAATCGAGGAAGGCGTAATAATGATATATGACGATGAGCACGCCCCCAGGATATTTCAACCTTACGTGTCCGATTTGTTCTGATTTGCTTCCGAGATTGCTTCCACCTCAATATCGGCTCCTTGCTGCGCTCCACTTTGCTTTGTGGCCATAATTGTACTCGACTTATCGCTGCTTTGAATAACAAATCACTTAAACATTTAAGGAAATTTATACGGCTCTTTCACAATCGCCAAAATGATTCCTTACATCGGGGTAAAACAACCTGCCCTGAATATGTAATGGCTAAACTATGTCAAATAAATAAAATGTTAAAACACTGAATAAATCTCTGTTTTTAAATGTTACCTGCAGCAACTTTTTTGAAATACAAAAATGCCCTTGATTTCTTTCGCAATTACGGTCACAAATATTTTACGCTCAATGGTGTAAGATATTGGCCTAGCTACTGGAGGTATAGGTGAATGCCATGCACTGGGGTGGGGTTCCAGCCTTAGAAGAGCCCCTGATCCAAGACTAGTAAACTTTGAACTGATTTTACGAAAAGTTCTCTCACTTTGGGAACATAAATACTATAACCAGTGTTTTCCCTAGAAGCGTATCCTCATGAGGGAAAGACAACAATTACGCTGACCTGGAATTTTAGGCGTCACCAAGAATTTTGGTATTAATCACTTAACCTTTTGGTATCAAGTTACTGCCTTCTAGCTTGGATAATTTTCTCAGGAATAGATAACCGCGTTCTAACACAAGAACTGGAAATGAAAATATAAGTGTGGCAAGGTATAAAATAAATAGAATGCATGAACTTTTAATAATATTTATAATGCACAAATTGTTGAAAGTGGAACACAGAACCACTGAAATATTAATTTACAATTTTTAATAATAGGAATTTCCCCAATAACAACACAATAACCTCAATAGCAGTTTTCTAGTGTATTTTTGTATTCATTTTAATTTTTAGGCTTCAGTCAAAATTTCTAATTTATCTATTTCCATGTGAGGAGTTCAATTGAATCGCTAAGATTGAGGACAGTACAAGTCCAAAATTTTATATTTTTATCTAATATAGCCATTTTATTTTAAATACGAAACTGGATCAAATTAATATAAGAACAGTCCTGAAACCACTTTTTTAATGCCCTTTTCAGAGCTTATTGAACCGCACTGAGTGAGTGTAAGAACAGGACAAGTCGTGCAGTTGTATTGTTCTTATTCTCAACATATGGCGGTTTGGTATAATTTATGATTAGGCTCAGTTGTTTTAATGGTATTTTATGCTGCAAGAAATTGAGCAGAAAATGTGACCGTATATATTTTCCAGAAGAAAATAAAGAAATGATTAAAAAGTGCAGAAAGATTATTTACTATAAGTATCGCTTTGTATAGAGATACATTTACTTAATTTTAAGAATTTGGGCCATCAATCCATAAAAATACCTGTCAAATAGTTGCGAATAAAATAAATAAATATTTTGCAATTTTGAAATACATGTAGGACTGATACATGGGGTATGATACCCCATTTCCAGGTTTTGTTAAATTCTTAAAATTTAGTGATGGAGTTAAAACGTATACTTTCAAGTTATACTAAAACATTATCAGAGTCCTTACATTTCTAGCTTTATGCATCTTCTGAACTAACGCCAATTAATAAGAACAAATTAAATAATATTGTAACGTAATGTAAATAGATGGAATAGAATTTAGAATAAAATTGTAGAATTTAGTACATAAGAAAAGTTTCTAGAATGATCTGATAAGGGGAAAGCGACCGCGATAACGAAGCAAACGGTAGATAAGCGTTCCCGAAATTTCGGCAAACGATAAGCCTTATCTGCCGGATTGTTCTAGAAACTGGATGCCAAAACTATATAAGGCGGTCAGCTTTCCCCCGAGTAAGTCAGTTAGAGTTGGTGTAGTTAAGTAGTGAGTTATCATTTAGAAGTCAACAAGTGAGTTAATTATTCAGTTGTAGTGATCCGAGTTGAGTTCAGTAATAAAGTGGGTATAATCCATCACGTGTAATCAATCGAACCGATAAGCCCGAAACAATATAAAATAGATAATGAAATAATACATTTACATGCATAGGCGGAGAACAGTAAGACTTTTGCTATCACATAATATCCTGGCCAGCCAATAATTTGGAGGATGCTGATGACGACGATAACTAAATCTGATTTTTCTTTCTTGCAAATTTTGCACAAAATTCTAATACGTATCGACATTGAGATTAGGAATAGTTCAAGTCCAAATTGGTTTTTGTTAATATAAAAAGGATGCATCAACTAATAAATTTAATTTTTCATTTAAAAGGCGCTTCAAGTCATATACTAAAACTTCTCTGTACATACCAAACCTGTAACAAGAGTAACAAACAAAATAAACATGTTTTTCCATTTTCCAAAAATTCACACATTTATACTTGTACTGTTCTTAATCTCGTCGATTGAATTGGAGTTTTCCAATTATGTATAATAAAAAATGCAAAAATTTGTAAATTTCTAAATTTTTAGTATAACCTTAACATTTCAATCTTTCAGTTATTGAAATTTCCAAGTTTTTAAATGTTTAAAATTTCCGAATCAAAATATTTCAATTTTTATGATTTAACTTAAAATTTCTGCAGCAGAATGTATCTACATTTCTACAGAAGTTCAATATTTGGGCTGATATATTAGGAAATTTCATCATTAGGGCCTCTATAGGTGAGAAACTAGAAATATATAGAAGAGGGAGTCATTTGTTTGCCTGGTCCTCTATAACTAAGACTGGCTCTAACCTGTACCTATAAAGGGTTCGCCCTTAGTATGTGGACGGAGGACAGCTCATAAGCCTTAGAAGATATCAAAATGAAATTTTGTCCACTGGTGTACATCTGTAGGGAGCATATTTTAAAATTATTTTGATTTTATTGTACTAATCGTATATAGAGTATTGATATAAACTTACTGTTTTTAAATAGAACACCCTGCATATGTTTGCATATTTAGATAGCAGCAGAATAGCATAATTTTTATAAGGGTTGTGATAAGTTGTTTTCCTAATAAACGATCATAAATCCGGAGACAGGACTTCGATGCAACCATTTGTAAACACTCAGTATGATGTTTTATTGACCAATTTGCGATAAAAAAAATCATTTATGGTCCTTTAGTTTTCATAAATCATAAAAATTGTTACGGACTTTTTCCCCAGTGAAGGAATCGTGGCTTAGTATTCACAATTTACGAGAAATTCTTCTAAGTGCCACTATCAATCGGTGAAATAATTTCCTTCACTATCGCCGGCTAGCGTTGGGGAAAGAGCAAGAGCCTCTTATTATTGCAGGCTGGGAGTCGTACACCCCCCTGTGAGGACCCCTCGTTTGGGCCGATGTGATAATCTAGTGAGCGGAAAACTTTCCAAAAATTGACAAGTCCGGAACTCAGGAGTGAAAATATTTCTAAGTCCAAGATTCCGCTTAAATAGAATTAACTTTGTTAATTGCGCGGCACGACGGCTAAAGAATACCAAAAAGGGGCGCCAGGTGATTTGGAATCACGCAATTTACCTTACAAAGACGTAGAAAAATCACCAAAATATACCCAAAACGGAAGCTGGACAACTCACACCTAGATGGCGCAGTTCTCGGGAGCGGCGCGTCTCGTTGCCATTCTCTCTCTCTCTCTCTCTCTCTCTCTCTCTCTCTCTCTCTCTCTCTCTCTCTCTCTCTCTCTCTCTCTCTCTGTGACCTACCTTGTTGAGAGTGTTGCCGTCTATGTTTTAACCTTACAATTTAGACATACAGGAAAATAATTCTTAGAACCACTAAAACAAAGTATTTCAAAGGCAGAATAAGTTCAGTGTATTGCACGTTCTTTTAAACATTAACAATATATGCACACAATGAGGTGAGTGTATTTCCCACAAAATTTCTTATTCCGATGTTAAGTTAAAAATTGTTGACACTATTTATGGGAAAGAAAGTGCGCACTTTGTTCCGTATAATTTCTTACAAAAGTTGGAATACTTTATCCTTGAAATATATTTAACATATACGATTCATAAATACACATATTAAGTTCCTGTTTCATTTTAGCAATAACAAGAGCCGGGGAAAATTAATAAACTATCTAAATCAAGGTAACTAGGATTCGAGAATCAGACACAAAATTAACACTGGCTGGACCTAAGCCCACCAGAACAAGCCAAGTAAACAAACGAAAAAGGGCTATAAGTAATATATCAAAAACGCATTATAATTTAAGTTAAAAGCCAAATAACTGACATATATATGGTTCCAACAAAAAATGAGACAATTCCCCACGTAATAATACAAAGAAGGAGTACTTAAGTAATCGTCGCGAAGGGTCCCAGGTCGAAGTGGATACTTGTACTTCGTGCGGCTACTGAATAGATTTACACGAACCTTCTTCACCGAAGTCCTCGAAGCCCACACTTGGAGGTTTCCATGAGACGATGACCACTCCTCTGGAACTCCTCGGGTCTCTACCCAGGTCTTGATTGACAGATCAGATATGGATCCAAAATACAGATGACAAGGATTTAAAAATGAATCGGACAAGGATCCCAACCGACAAAGAGCCTATAAAGATTAAGAAAATAGGATTTACCCTTTCAAATACCGAGGGTGAGGGGCACATGCTCATACCTTGGTTATTAGTCGGCTCTGCCGCGTGCTTGGGAAGCACCTCCCTGCTTATTCCGAAAAAACCGGAACCATCTGAGGCTTTCGTCCTAACCCAGTAACACCATGAAATACAATCGCCCCAGACGGTCCGAAAATGGGTTACAGTAAATCTCTCACAGGAAAAACATCCAAGATCCACTTGGAAAACTCTGTAACCTCACCTTGAGAAGGATGACACCCAAGTGAACGACCAGAGAGAAGATGGCCGATTTCCCCCAGACCAAGACTGACAGAAGATATGCCAGCACTTACAAAACCAACCGATGTATGTTTGGTGGCCTAGCCACAAGCACTATCTCTAACGGAAATTTGAACCGTAACAAAATGTTACGTTGTATTCTCTAGTTATACAAAGTCATAGAGGTTTGCAAATCGAAAATTTACCAAACAATTTTGAATGAAATAGACTGCTTTTATTACCTAATATGAAAAGAAGATACAATTATCACACACTAATGGCGGATCCTGTATATATGTGAGTCGACAGTCTTAGCGCGAGCAACTCAATCTTTTTTGTTTGCCTCACGTCATGAACAGCTTATAAATTTCTTGAAGCGCCAAAAAAATGTGGTCTACAGTTTTCTGTCCCTCTTATTAATACAGTTGATAAACAGGTCTGATTTATCTTCCACAAAATAAGTATGCCCAACAAATATAATTTAATATTTTATAAACATTGTTGAGAATTGTAATATTCTTTTACAAATAAAGATAAAAAACACAGAACATGTAAAAATAATCAGGCAAAATATTTGGATACAGAAATGTTGTTCATTCCAAAGAAACAAGAAAATGTGAATACTCTAGCTTAAAAGTAATCCCTTTTGGTCAAAATAAATGGCAGAGTTTTTTACGTAACTAACCAAAATGAATATAAATTTTTAACCAAAAATAATTGAAAAAGTAAGTAATTCTCTCCATGTTTCCTTGCACCCTTGTAAGTGAGAGAAACTACTCATGTCAAATGTTGCGTCAAATTGTTTCATTACATTGCTATTCGACTTTTGTCTGTTCCTTTTTCATTTTGCTTTAATATTATTTGTTAACTAATGGGGATCAGTTTTTCCTTTGTATTTATGTTGAAAAGAATAATTTTTTTTCCTCAAAAATAGACAATTAATGCAGTTAGGTTCTATTAACACAAATAAGTCTGTGACTGAGTTCTTTAGAAGTGTCGTAAAGTGTCGTTGTCAGTGTTTATATTAGAGTTTGATAAATGTTAAATATTTGTCAGAGCGGTCAATAGAATAATAACACAAAAATGATTAAAATGGAAACTTAAGATATTAAATATTTTGAGCTTGGGAACCTTCTCAGACATTGAAGGTGAATTTGACAACAAGTCATACGCATTTATCAAAGCAGCCGTAGAAAGGCATGAAGTCGATCCGGTGGTAACTCGCTGGATAGATTTTATGCTTCAAAACAGGAGAATGACAACATCACTAGGCAATGTATTGATAGCGGTATCTGCAGCCCAGGGATGTCCGCAGGGTAAGGGATTGTCACCACCTCTGTGGAGCCTTGTAGTGGATGATCTGCTAAGGGTACTCTACTTAGAAGGATTTCATGTGCAAGGATACGCAGATGGACCTAACCTTATTAATTAGAGGTAAATTTCTAGAGCTCGTATCGGAATTAATGCAACAAGCACTAAACATTATAGAAAGATGGTGTCACCAGAGGGACTAACAGCTGACCCTGCGAAAACCACAGTAGTTGCATTCACTAAAAAATAAATCTTAATTACATAGAGAGGCCTAGTTTAGGAGGACAAGAAATTTCACTGAGTAGAGAAGTAAAATATTTGGGACTTACCTTAGATACCAAACTCAACTTTGGTGCTCATGTAGAAAAAGTTACCGCCAAAGCATGATAGGAAAATAATCGGAACTCGGACCAGCGATGGTGCGTTGGATGTATTCCAAGGTTGTAGTACCCGTATTAACATAGGGTTCTTTAATTTGGTGGTATAAAGCCAGAAAAAAGAAAGTGTTATCAGACTAAGCAAGGTGCAAAGGTTAGCATGCTTAGAAATAACAGGGGCGAAGCAAACAACGCCCACTGCAGCCATGGAAGCACTGCCATGTCTGCCCCCACTTCATTTGGTGGTGGAGGCTGAAGCCCTGTCAGCAGCCTAGAGACTGAAAACAAATGGGTATGGAATGGAATCACCTAGATCAACATGCCATACAGAAATATTCAAGCGGATCTGTGCGAACCATACGCTAAGTAGGCCGTCGGACAGAACAAAGAGTATCACCAACATTCACAAACCCTACCGGATAGAAATACCGGAAGGGGTGTGCAGTTAGTAGAACCAAGAAGAGAGTGAATTAGTCTGGTTCACAGATAGGTCCAAATCAAAGATGCTGGTGCGGAAATAACCGGCAAAGAATCAGGAAATAAATTTTACATAAACCTGGGATCTTTGGCAACCGTATTTCAAATAATTGACATTTTCAACCATTTCTTCGCGTAATTTTTTAATATTTATAAATTTTTAACTTTATTAACGATAAGTTATGGAACTTGTTACCGAAAGGAATTTTCCCCAAAAATTACAACCTATCCTTGTTTAAGAAGGCGGTTCGTCGCCATCTATCCTTGTTTCTGCATCCTACTCGCAGTGCTTTGAAAGCATAATGGGGTTACCCTTTGCGAGTGGATTAAACAAAAAACTAAAAGAAACAAAAACGCAACAGAAATTAAAAATTCCACAATGTTTACGTTTGACCGCTGATGATGCAATAATGGGAAACCTGGTCCGGTGTTGGCAAATATTTATCGAAACATTGTGAAATTTTTAATTTTTGTTGCGTTTTTATCGTTCATAAAGTTTAATAGTTATAAACCTTATTTTAGGCAGAAGTTACTGCAATTACAGCCTGGGCTGAAGCAATGATCAGAAGGTCTTATGAAAACAAGAGAGTCGTGATCTATAGCAACACCCAAGCAACACCAAATGGGCTGAGAGCTTATGAAATAAACTCCAGAACGGTCAAAGATTGTGTTAATAAGCTAAGCAACTTGGTACAGCACAATACAGTTGTACTTCGATGGGTTGAGACCCATCGGGGAATTGAAAGAAATGAAAGAGCAGTCCTTCTAGCTAATAGGGGTCCTCTAGTAGGACCGGAACCTATTTGTCGGCTTACTTACAAAGCGGCAAAAGAGGTAATAAAGAAACTGAAAATCGCGGATGTTCATTGACGGACCATCAGAAAAGAGCGTCCGAGAACCATTAGATTTAAGCAAGAATCAGCTTAAGTGGACAGTGTGCCTCTTACAACAATTAGCGTAAAAGAAAATTCTACTTGTAGAATGTGTGGAGAGAAAGAAGAAACTCTTTTACACATATTTTGTGAATGTCCGACTCTGGCAAGGGATAGACATTCCAGATTTGGGAATAATCTGCCTGAACCAAAGACAGTAGTGGAAACACCCATGAAGGAGGTTCTGGAATTTTTTAAAAGAACGGGCTTATCGTGAGGGAACAATAAGCGAAAGCTTCGGTGCTGCAGATCCCATAAGAATAATAATAATAAATAAAAAATAATAATTTATGAATAATGAATAATATAACAAATTAAAAATATATGAACTAATATAATAGTGAATAGGCGCTCTTCCCCCCTCTCACTCCGCCTCTCTCACTCTCTCTCTCTCTCTCTCTCTCTCTCTCTCTCTCTCTCTCTCTCTCTCTCTCTCTCTCTATTTCTCAAGAATTGTAATATATTAAACTAGACTAAAATATATAAGACTACAAGCAAATAACGGTGGTTATAAGAGGGATTGTTTAATTAATAGTCTCATAGCTTAACCTAAGGCTAATCACATTATGACTCCATCGCGACCTACTTACAGATACAGATTACAATTCAAATAAATTCATTTGTCATTTAAGCTTACCTCTTTTCGCTCTTCCTCTTGCATTAGCACCGGATTTTGTTTGAGGTTCTTAGGGTAACCCAGACCTCCCATGTAATATTTTCAATACTACAAGTACATATGCGAACAGATATTTGTTATACCAAATGTAATTAATTTACAATTAGGGCGAAAATACTATTTCAGTTTAGGGATTAGCTGTCCTAAAATATGAAACATAGGTATGTTTAAATGTATAAAAAAATGAAGCACGTTTTTTAAACGTGTTTGCAGAAATTTTCTTTGTAGTCTGGATTTGGAAGAAAATAGTATTTTAGCTACTTATATCTGCGTATTGTTTTGTTGGTTATACACGAAACTAATATAATATAATTCAATAGATTTTAAATGATAACATTACAATAATTTGGTCGATACCTCACTAACAAACGGAGACGATTTGTAAATGTAATATTGATCTAGTGCTTGTTTCCTTAGTGCGGTTGCAAACATCCAACTTTAATGCTACTTGCATCAATATTGAAACTTCACCTTGATTTATATTGTGTATACTTTGTAAACATGACATAAACAACTGTTCATACCACTCAGTCTCCTGATTTTCAAGAGACCAGACTATTTAACTATTTAAAACAGCCTAGAAAAATGTGCTCTTTCTTGAAATATCATTATAAGCTAATATTAATAATGGAGTATCAGATTTAGTCTTTTAGGTTATAGCAAACAACTAACGCCCGTTATTTGGTTAACATACTAAAAGACTAAAATCTATAAATAAAATCTATAATATATATAAATATATACAGTGTGCCCCAAGATAGAGCACTGAAGAGGGGGTTCTTCTTTATTTGTGTGTTTATGAGAAAAAGTAATTCTTAATAGACATTCCTGCTGTATCTTAAATTACTGAAAGTGACATTATATTCGTTCTTATTTATAAAAGAAGTTCAATAATTTGGAAAATTTTAAAAATGCCCTAGAGTAAATTGTTGCTACTTATGGCGATATCGAAGAGTGTCATTTGCTAGAATTGGAAAAATTACTTTAAAATGCTGCTTTTATTTATTTTCTAAAAACTAAACACAACAAGTTAAAAATCAAGGTTAAACATGAGAAAATAACAAATTACTTAACAATAATAATAGGCATTTAAACTAAAAAAAAGTAAACTGCCGGTGTTCAAAACAAAAACTGTAAATCTACAGGTTTTGTTTATTTCATTTAAGTGGTTGATATTTTTTTGGAGAATTAAACTTGGTTACTAAAAAACTTTCATAATATGATTATAAAAAAATTGACGCGAATTTGTTATTTTAGTCTGACGTTCTACTCAAAAGCAAAACCCCTCACCACAAAATAGGTGAACAAATAGAGACAAAGTTTTAAAAATAACACAACAGTGACAACAAAAAAAAATAGTTTTTGCTTTAAAACCTTTGCAAAAAAATTTCGATTTGCATTAAAACTGTAGGGTTGGCAACAGTGATTCAAACGTATTTCCAACTATTTTTGTAAAAAATTCTACCCCCTTTATTATTAATTCTCTATAAGCATTTCGTATCTGCAGTTTACTTTTCTGAATTCTAACGCACAGATTGATATGTTTGAGTTTGAGCACTTCCCGGATTCAGTATTTGGGAACTAACACAAATAGATCTCTTGAGTTTAGCATATTTAAATCGAAGCGCATATTCAAATGTTTTGGCAGAAGGTATACACCAAAGAATTACAAATGTCCTCAATAGTGTCGGACTTCTGCTCAACCTACGGGTACCGACTAAAAACCCCTACTCCTTCGGGCCGGGCCCTTGACCCCCAATCCCCCTGTCGGAACAGTACAAAAGTTGTATTTTTAAGCTGTTTTGCCTGAAACATAAGGTACATACAAAACAAAAATTTCCGAAGTGAAAGCCTAGAGGATCATCCTAGGTCTCCTAATCCTGGTTGGTAGGTTTGCATCGTAATCCACTGTCTGTCCAACTAGCCCGTTGGGATGCGTTTTCGCTCTAACCATCGCCCTGGAATTAGTTTCCCTAAGAAAATCTCTTACCAAGGTTAGTTTAGCTTTCCTGTGCAGTTGATTGTTTCTCACAAACCATGGAGCGTCCATGGCTTGTCTTAGAAAGAGGTTCTGGAACACCTGGAGTTTATTCATCTGATTATACGTCGCCTGTGACCAAGCTACAAATACGAAGGTCATCGCTGGTCTTATGATTGATTTGTATTGTAACACTTTAAGTCCAATGGACAGGTTACTATTTCTACCAATCATCGCTTCCAGCAGTCCCTTCAGCATTTTGGCTTTGGACACTGCATAATCGATGTGTGCCTGAAATGTAAGTATTTTATCCGGAATTGCACCTAGATACTTTGCCTGAAGTTTCCAGTCAACGTTTTGCCCATGAACCTTAAAATCTTCATATGGTTGGAGTCTTCTTCGGGTGAAGAAGACTGTTAAAGTCTTGTTTGCTTTGACTCGGATTCTCCCTTGACTGAAGTAATCTAGTAAACTATCTGTTGCTTCCTGAAGTCGTCTGGTGACCAACTCTGGACTGTAAGAGTACGCCACCAAAGCTGTGTCGTCTGCCTAAGTTGCCAAATGTCCCCAATACAATATCAATTTATAGGTAAAGTGCCACCTAGCGGTCTATAGAAGAAGCTATGGAGTATCTACTATAGTGTCATACAAAGATAATGGGCTCGTGTCCAATAATGCACACGTTTAGAAGGCTGCATTATGTTATAAGTTATTCTCTTTGCCTATTCAAAAACAAAAAACAAAATTTAAAGTGAAGACCCTTTTTTGTCACTTTTAGATTATATTTTTGGTTTCCACCAAAAATTATACCAGTTTACCGCTGATCATGTTCCAGAGTTTTCAATTAATTGAACTTTCTGTATGAAAAATAAAGAAAATAATGTAATTTCCAGTGATTTAAGATCAAGCAAGAATTTCTATAAAAAATGACTTTTTCTCGTAAACCATAAATAAAAAAGAAATTTCCCTTTAGTACTCTAACTTGGTACACGCTGTATACAGTATCTTCCAACGAAAACTTGACTCCCTCAAAATTAGAAAACCGAAACATATTTAAGAAATCGCCAGGACTTGTCGATTTATGTTATTTGGAAACAATTTCTGATGGTCAAACCAACTTGATGTGTTCATCCCCCTAACCCCTATCAAAGCCTTCCTTAAAATTTTAAATAAAACCTGTAACAGATCATTTTAAAGCCCTTCTCATTGCTAATAGTGGTGCTTCGTTTTTTAAAATTGATGAAGAATTAAAATCGGAAACTTGACAAACCCACATTACTGTAATAATATAAGACGCCAAGAGTGTTCACCCAATTTTCGGCCTTATAAAGTCTTTTAAAAAAAACTATGTGACCATTAAATGACACGTAATGGACTATAAATAGGACATATTTTACATATACAGGGTGATTCATTTAGATGTGCCCCAAATTTTCAATTTTTTTTTTAATGAAAACACTTTTTTATGCCATGAAAAAGCGCGTTTAAAAATCTTTTAAAAAATATAATATACTAAATATTTATTTTAAAAGCCTATTTAATTATTCCCTATTAAATTTTCGAAAAATTAAATTTTTGTTTATAAAGACGGCTAGTGTGCTTTAAACTACGCCATTGCAAGAACATTGAACTTGCAACTATTTGCGGACTATTTGAAATAAATATGCCACATGTCAGTTATTTTAGAGTACACTAACCCCTTTTAAGGCAGAAAAAAATTTAAGGAGGCATAATTAAATATTCACTTAAAATAGACATTAAGTAAATATGTATTATTGTTGCAAAAATATCCGTTCTATTAAAAAGAATTGTTAATATTTTGTGGTACTTTGAAATAAGTCACCCTGTATAATAATAAATATATCCAATTAATAGACCGCCACCGTTTATTTAATTACCGTATAATGTTTGTTATAAAATTGACTGTATAAGGTCGAAATATAAGGGAGCCTCTTAGTGTCTCATATTATACGAATGTTAGTCTGTCAACTTTTTGTTTTTAATTTTAAATCAATTTTCAAAACGATACCCCATTGTATTTGCAGTGAAAAGGGCTATTAAAATGATGAATTACAGGTAGGGGAGTTCTATTAACAATTTTAAAGTAGGGGTTGTTATGTGTTAGGTGCTAAGTTGATTTGACCGTACAAAAATGGTCCCCAAAAGCACATAAGTCGACGGGTCTCGGCAAATTCTAAAATATTTCTCGGTTTTCTAATTATAGGAGGGTCAAGTTTTTATTGGGAGATCCTATATATGGTAGATAAATCTCGATCTGTTGGTCGCCAGTACGAAATATACAGAGAGGACCAAAAGTAACGCATAAATTTATTATCTGCGTAGTTTGAAATTTATGAGTAAAATCTTAAAAGGCGTCGATCTTTAATTCTAACCCGGCGGATAGTCCTGCCGGGACTCTTAGACATAATCGATTTTATTTTTCGTGATAACGTGAACATTCTAATGCACAGACAAATAGGTTTGAACATTTATTAGATTCGAAGTTTGGAAACCAAATAACTTCGAATCTAATAAATGTTCAAACCTATTGGTCTATGCATTAGAACCCTTGTCTTCTGGGAACTTTTCCTAGAGAGCAACCACTTCGCTAGGTGGCAGTGTTTCAAATGTTGGTAGTTCAGCTGCCTATGATTCACTATACACGCCTGGAGAACTGCATGATTTTGTAATCTAGGATGAATTCTACTTGCAAACGTGAACATGATAACGTTTCATGGAGTGTCCTTGCGTCTACCTTCCTAAAATGTTTTAACTACGTGTATTTTGCTATTAGCGCCGGCACTGTCCTTTAAGTGACACTGTAAGCTCTGATTTTTCGTAGCGAGACCCAGCGCCACTAAATATGCATGATTTTTTATATCTTGTTTATTTGAGCTGCTATTATTATTTTTATGTTGCTTGTGCACTAAGACTATCCTTCAAAGGTGTGATATTCATGTATTTAAATCAGCTCTATGTAAAAAATTGTAAAATATTGAATTGGATATTTTCTACAGAAATTGTGAAGTAAAATCTGTTATACTAATATGTTTATATTTTTAATTTTGCTGTTGATATTTGTTAAAGTAAACGTATTTTTAGTGATTTTTGATGATCTAGAAAGCAATTAAAGGTTTCAATCACTTAATTTCACCAAAACATGGCCAAAAATTGTTTGGGTCTATGCGCCCAGGGCGACCATATTTTCCCAAAAGAGTAGGGCGACTACCGCTGAGTTGAAGTTACACTTTTTAGGCATAATTTTTAGCCCTCTCTCTTGAACCCCATTGAAGTGACAGCTACCCTTTTGAAATGTCTGAATTTAATGAGAGTGCCTTTGATAACTCATTTAAGAGGATGTTTACTTCCCTACCTAGCAGTGCAATATTTTTATTTATTTCTATTGATATTTGTCAAGGAAATAATATTTGAAAATTATAAATGTATTTGAAATGCATGTTATTTTTTAAGTTTAATCCACTCGCAAAGGGTAACCCAATTATGCTTTCAAAACACTGCGAGTAGGATGCGAAAAGAAGAACAGATGGCGATAAACCGCCTTCTTAAACAAAGATAGGTTGTAATTTTTGGAGAAAATTCGTTTCGGTAACAAGTTCCATAACTTGGAAATTCTATAGAGAAAAGAGTCTTCGTAGACAGAAGTCCTCACTGTGTCAAGCTGGACCGCACAGGAATTTGGTGCCTCCGACTGTCTAGTATGGCTCAAGATTCTTGCCCTTGGGGGCATCCATTCCTATTAGTTCCTGCGAGCATCTTCCGTGATAGTACTTGTAGAAAAGAGACAAGTCACCGTCCATACGCCTGTGCTCTAGTGTTTCGAGAGAATGTAATCAAATTTATCCTAAACTATGCTTATCTGCCAAATATTTACCAAATCTGACTTTTCTACTTAATTTTGTGTCATAATTATTTATTTTTAATCTTATACCCACGTGAAAAATACTCAGCCAGAAGAAAAAAGTAGAAACGGTTTCTTTTTTACATATCTGGAAAAATTAGGATTATTTTAATTAAACAACTTATAGAAATTCACAAAATCTTATATTGCTGGATAGAGAATCTGAAACCCTTTTACATGAAGTTTGTTTTATTCAAAAATGTAAGAAGAGTAGCTGTCACTTCAAGATTGTTAAAGGAGCAGGGAAGGTATCAAATTTTACTTAAAAAACTATCATTTTAGAATTAAAAATTGACGTTTTTCAGAATTTGGCCTATAAACTGTATGTATAATTTTTGATCATACGTAAAAAATATCTCTTTTTAATTATTTGTTTTAATAAGCATTTTGCCATGTGTGTATGTGAAAAAAAAAATGAATAATTGTAACGAAAATTAATTAGAAAAAATTTGATACATAGGCAAAATTAATGTTATATTTGCTTTTAGATATATGCATTGTTTTTAAATGTTCACCGTAAAAGTGGTATAAAAGTATTAGTTTCACTTCCATTTTTTCACTTTGAGTATCATTCAAATTGTGATAAATTTTCTAGATCGAGCCTTAATGTCACAAAACCTACCATTAATCAAAGCCTAATTTTATTAAAATTGCCCTAGCCGACATAACGATTTAGCAAGACCTCTTTCGTGTGGTATGAAAGCATAAATTGATTAAAGTTGCAAGAAATATTTCCTAACGTGCTTAGTATAATGAGTTCCACATTTGTAGATTATTATCCAGATATCTCTAACTCAGATTTAGGAAAATGTCCAGCATATCTAAACAAACATTCAAGCTCACCCCGACTTATGAAAAATACGTGATAGTCATGCTATTTAATAATTTAGTAGGCTGTAGGTTATTTATAAATTGTATAGTGGCATTTGGAAATGTCAATATTTTGGTGTAAATTTTTACAAAAATATTTAAGAAATGAATAACAAATCTTGTCATGCAAGTATTTATTTAATACTCTTCAACTAAGGTCAAGTGGTAAATAGTGAACACGCAGCAAATTACCACTCAAATTATGTAAACAAAATGTTGGCAGATGATGCCGCCAAGACAAAAAGACTCAATATTTCAGCGTTTGTGCACCCCTAGTAGATAACAAGCTCCTAGTGCGATGAGCTTATTTGTGTTTTTTAATAAAAAAACAAAATAAAACATAGAGAATAATTTAGTTCCTTAAACATTTATGATTTTTTTTTTGCTCATTCAATATTTTGCACTTCCTTAGTGACCAGTATTATATGTTTTAGACATACCGTTACCACTTGGGTTATTTTTGTTTGTTTTTAATATTACTTAAAAAATCGAAAGGTGTAGATGGTACACAGTAAACCAAAAAGATAGAGCAAACGGTGAACTGGTTTTCTGTGTCTTACACCATGGTTGTCTGTGTACTTATTTTCTCACAAAGTGTCAAATGGGACTTTTATACTTATTCTTTTCAATTTTTATACATGGGATTGTCACATAATACAT
This sequence comes from Dastarcus helophoroides, assembly GCA_028583605.1. Classification (NCBI taxonomy): domain Eukaryota; kingdom Metazoa; phylum Arthropoda; class Insecta; order Coleoptera; family Bothrideridae; genus Dastarcus; species Dastarcus helophoroides. Next base: position 6,049,592 of record CM053326.1, read on the forward strand.
CTGGCAACACTAGATTTCATATATCGAGCCAAGTTTTCTGGTGTAAACATATGCAAGTGACTCATTATTGCAATATTTCACTGTGTAAACGAGGGGCCGAATTATATGGATTTGCATATTTGCACATGCAAATGCATATTTTACCCACTTTCAGTCAGGTTGTTGCATATTTTAGCTAGAATCTATTGATGATGCATATTTTTGTTAAATTTTTAAAATTTTTCTATGGGCTAGTTAATGAAGAATCTTTTACTAAGCTATAGCACCTGCTAGTTTAAAGAAGCATTTAATGATTCTGCTATAAAATATCATAACTGTGATTAACACTTATTTTTTCCACATACGTGAGAAAATTAAGAAGCTTAAAACTCGAGGTATGGTTTTAACTGATTCTATTTAGTTAATAAATAAAATTTGCGAAATAAACTTCATGTTGATAGACGTACTTTCAGATAAATTTGAAATAAAATTTGCGATCATTTCGAAAAATTACCTAAGCTTTGTGCGTCAAATTAATAGTTCTATTAGTGGGACGAGTTAACTTTTATCAGGATCAATAAAAGCTAACATAGCAATCAAATTAAAGACTGCAAAATTACGGTCAATGCCTGTAAAATGGTCTTTTTCTTATAAAAATATTTGAGTGATCTAAGACAGAAGACATAATTTTACTACCGAATATTTGAAACAGTTTCTGTTTTTTTTTTATATTTATCAGAGTAACAAAATGTTAAATAATTGTTAAATAGTTGATAATTTATTTACATCAGGTAAGTCAGTTTTCAATTTTCTAACTGCATGCCAATTTTGAAATAAAAATATTAAAAGTAACTATTTTCTTTTTTTGATTTAAATTTGCTTATTTTGACATTTTTCATGCAAATTTTAAGCATTTTCGGTGGATATTTCTATGCACATTTTAAGCGTTTTATCTAGCATATAATCTACTTTTAGTAATAACAGGAATATGGTTAAATTTTGATCATTCAACAACTCACAAACAGTTTACTATAGACGTATTCCCAACTGGTTCATTGTGTACCTTGGGTTGGATATAGTGAACCATTTTTCATATTTGAAAAAGTTTGTAATAATATCTATTTAACTGAATATTGAGCAGAAACTGATACAAAAAATAGAAATCAGATTCATAACGCGTCATTTGGAAAAAATAATTTATTTTTATATACGCATACGGATGAATTATCAGTGTTTGAATTTTTGGTGGTTCACTGTTGTCCACCTTAACCTCAACAAGCTCTTATTTGTAGCCCATATTTTTTTGCTGGTTTATTTAACAATTAGCCTAGGGTAGGCGTGCCATGTTTTGTAACGCAAGGAGGCACGTGTCGTCTCACAAACTGCAGCTAATATTAATGTTAATTTTTTTTTTATTCTATGGTAAAATATGATATATCCGTATATTTGTTAATAAAATTAAATTAAGAATCATCCATAACTTTGACCTATTAACAAAATATTCAACAAAACACAAAATGCAAATATTGTAAAAAATACTGAACTAAATTTTCAGTAAAATTTTATTGAAGAGTTAAAGTCCAAAAATAATTTTGTTGTTGCTTTTGTTGCTATGGTTATATGTTTATGTAACAATTAAGGAACCCATTTAAAGCCTCTCATTTCAAAGTTGTAATCTACTTTAAAAAATGTTATAGACTTTTGGGGGTGTTTCTATAATTTTGTTAGAGAAAGCATTGTCAACAACACGTTTTGAGTGGCATATTCCACACTCGCTAAACCGTACAAACTTTTCGCTCATGTGGAATATGCGCCATTCCGTAACTTATAGAATATACTATTGTGTTATTAGATAGTAAATCTTAGATAATTTGTTCCTTCTTTGCTTAGCGCTAAAATAAAATAATGCTTATCATTTATTTATATTCCAGTAGGTTTTCTAACTCGTATACATGTACATTTTTACTTATTGCATTCTACAAGAACAACTACTTTGCATTAGTAAAATCGATCAAGGCAGCTGGTTAAATTTTGATCATCTCTTGGCAGCATACAGTTTGAAGTTTCGACATCAGACGCTATTCTTTGATATTTCTAGCCACAGTTGAGGCAACGCAATTCTTTCTTATTTCTCTGCCTGGTGAATAAATCTCAATTCGTGTTTGATTTGGCTATCGAACACGGAGGTATGAATTTATGATGTCTTGTGGCAACTGACGGGAATATAAATTATTTATATTTTTAGCAAATTCAAACATGTGCAGTTTACGAACGAGTTCGAGTCCTCTTACTTCCGATCAACAGAAAATATATTTAATTTAATGTTATATTATTCAAGAGTTGCATATTTCTTTGTAAAATAAGCACATTGCAGTAAAATTTATATTGGAACAAAAATTACAAACACTTTAACCATTACATCGTGGCTTACTCAAGCAAATCATCTATTTAAGGACTATCATTTCAATTCTACTTTTAATTTTTATTTTATTTTCACATTTTTACCGTAATTTAACTTGTTAGTTAAAATTCTCAGATTTATTGTTTAACAAATTTGGTTCATTAATATACATATTTAATTAAATTTTACGCAAAGAACATTATTACAATTTGATAACGAAGGCTTCCACGGCAAGAGTCAGTACAGGATATACTTCTTCCGGGATTGGACCGTGTCAAAGAACTACTAAAAGTGTTAGACGTTTCGCCCACCATCGTAGGGGGCTTCTTCAGGAACAAAGAAAAGAAACAATAAATGAAAAAAAGAATATGAGGGAATATGTAAAAATAAAAGAATGAAAAGGCCAATTTCAAAACATCAGATTAGGGTAACTCAGTATGTCCACCATACTAGAGGAGAAACTCTTCTGAATTGAAAATTGGTACAAAGGATAAGAAAGTTTAGACAGAAGAAAATGGTAACTCAGTATGTCCACCATAACAGAGGCGAAACTCTTCTGACAGGAAAGAGAAAAGGGGAAATTTTACATACCATTGGTCTGCGCGATCACTTCCGAAGATTTCCGTTGGTTGGTTTCCAGATGGACGAAAGCATGTAATCGTCGTCTCTGTTGATGTTTTTGGGAAATTTTTGGATTTCAAAGGCTTCGCGTATCGTTTTATTATGGTAATTGGGAATATTGGATATAACTGAAATATTATCAAAGAGAATCTTATGTCCGGTCTCATGTTGATGTTCGACAATGGCCGACTGCGAAAATAAACCAGACCTAAGGCATCTTTGGTCTCGGATATTCGCGTCTTAAATGATCGCCCCGTTTCTTCGATGTACGCTGAACCACAAGAACAAGGAACCCTGTACACACCATTGGAACAAAAGGATGAAATTTTAACTTTGGGAGATGGGAGGAGCTGTTGGATCTTTGAGAATGATGAAAAAATGGGTTTAATGTTGTGTTTTCTCAATAATTTTTCGATTTGATCTGTTACTCCGTGAACATAAGGAAGAAAGGCTTTAGAAAAAATTATTGAATTTTGTTAAGGACGAGGGCTAGGGTGAAGATGTCGTTTAATGACAGTTTCAATGTCATGCGATTTGTAACCATTGTTGCGGAGGTTGAATCGAATTTTGTTCAACTCGTCTAAAAGATTTATCGGTTGTGAAATTGCTACAGCTCGTGAAACCAGTAAATTTATGACAGAACGTTTTTGGGAAGGGTGATGATGGGACTCTGCATGCAAATAACGATTATTATGGGTGAAGTTTTCGATAAACGGAATGAGAAACGCGACCGTTTGGTAAACGGGTGACCAGTACCTCAAGAAAAGGAAGAGACCCGTTGTTTCCATTTCCATAGTGAAGCTAATGGAAGAATGTAAACTGTTTAGTTGTTCCAAAAATAAATTTAGTGAATCCTTGCTATGTGGCCATACAATAAATGTGTCATCTACATAACGAAGCCAAAGCTTAGGTTTTAAATCCACAGTTTCCAACCGCAGTGTTTTCGAAAGCTTCCATAAAAATATTTGCTACGACTGGCGATAAGGGGGAAACCCATTGGGGTGCGGGAGACTTGTTTATAGAAGCTGCCATCGAAGGAAAAATAAGTCGATGTGAGGACACATTTTAATTAAATCAGCTAGAGAATCTGCATTCTCTTTGCCTGAAAGTAATTGACTGAATTATTGTCATAGGAGTCGGAAACTGAAACATTAGTGAATAGTAAAGTGAACGTCAAAACTCACCAGTATGTCGTTGGGGTCTAGAATTAATTCGGACAATAATTCGAGAAAGTGTTTAGAATTTAGGACGTGTGATGACGTGTTTCCGATATATGACTTGAGGATGTTAGATAAATATTTCCGAAGTGATCGCGCAGACGAATGGTATCTAAAGTTTTCCTTTCCCTCTTTCCTGTCAGAAGAGTTTCGCCTCTGGTATGGTGGACATACTGAGTTACCGTGCTCTGATGTTTTGAAATTGGCCTTTTCATTCTTTCATTTTTGCAAATTTCCTTATATTCCCCTTTTCATTTATTGTTTCTTTTCTAACACTTTTAGTAGTTCTTTGACACGGTCCAATCCCGGAAGAAATATATCCTGTATTATTACAACTTAATTAGTGATTTAAATATTTTCTATATCTTCTTTGATAAATTTGGTTAATCAATAGGAATGGAATTAATAACTAATTGGTGATTCACAATTTCATGTAATTTTAAAAGCGCATTGTTGAGGACCAAAGAACGACTTTTACTTTCTGCCAACATGTGTCTGAGAGTGCACTCCCCACCGAGCTGGAGTTATCGAAGCTTGTGCAAGAAAATTTGATTATTTTAAACTTTGACCACCGTTATTAATTAAATCGCCTGAAAATTTCCAACCCCCGGTTTTAGTCACTCTTTTTTTTTTCAAAAATGATGTAAACCTAATTTTAAGTTGGACGAAGGAAGAATAACACTTTTCTTGCCCAACAGTTTGCGTTTTCTGGGAAATTGAATTCGAATGAGATCAGTCTAGTAGGCCGTACAAAATCTAAAATTTTGATTTCTTGAATTTTTTTTGATAGACCAAAGGGGTTCAGTAAAAACGTGTTCAACTGAGGAGATTATTATCAAAATAACCATCATCATTAATGTAACTAAGATTAGCGGATATTTTAAATTATTTTTTCATAAACCGCATTAAAAATTTTATAACAAATATTAGTTATACCACCCGATCCTTGCGCGGCAAAACCCTCCATTCTTCTGGGCATGAGCTGTTGGACACAATCGCTGTAACTCGGAGGTGTTACTTTAAAGAACACATGTTTATTAAAAGAAAAAGTTTTATTTTAACTTCAAAAATATGTAAAAGATATAAAAGATGTAAATTAAATTTTGAATCCCCTTTACAAAAAGGCCAATTATTATGGATCATTTATTCTGTGATCCTCAACGACCAAATTTTTCGCATTTAAAACATATTGTATTTTACATATTATACATATTTGCTAATTTTGAACTAGTTAATATTTGACCCGTGGAATTATTCCGACATTCATAATCGATTAAATTATACATAACAATAAACAACAATATAAGGCATGAAAATTGCACTACTTGTTATTAGTAATAACAAGTAGTGTAATAACTTATTACTTTTATTCTTATTCTTATTAGTAATCTTTGGCTATTGTGAAAAATGCCTTTTGGTAACAAATTGCTAATAACACAAATATTCTTACATGCCATTAACTCTAAAACTCCGACAAAATCATAAGCAAAACTTTGTGCAGAAAATATCATAAAGTCCAAAATATCACGGAATTAATGTTTAGAAGGCGAACCAGCGTGTAGAATTTCCGATAGACAAAAGGGTCAACATGCCGCTACCCACGCCAGTATTTCGTAAATTTTTTAATGCGGAAATATTAGCGCCACATGAGATATTTTAAATCACCAAATATTTTTTTTAAATTCTGATGTGCTCCTAAAATATATAAACAAATTATTCTTTTAAAACATGAAAATTTCAATAGTCGGTATCTTAAGAGGCTTTGTTTATATAATAAAATCATATTAATTTTTGATAATACATTGTTCTCTGTCTGCCATGAAAGCGGACCAGCTTGTTGATTTTTAGTTAAAATAAATAGTAACTAGTACCGTAAGTTGCGATACCTACTTTTTTTATTTTAAATATTCGTTCCTATTAGTCAAAGATCAAGAAAATTATTCTTTCGACATATTTTAAGTGTGCTTTCTGCTTATTATGTTGGGAAAAAATATGTCGTTACATTTTTGGTAATATATCATTACTAAAATGTTATTTTAAATAAGTTTATATCTAGTAAGATGAAAATATAATTTTGTGATGTCGTATATGTCTTTTCTTATTAGTAAAAGTAAACATTTTATTTTAGTCAGCAAATTTTAATTTTCCTTTTATCAATCCACAGGCTAGTTCACACAAGATAAAAGTAACTTTATTTGAACGAATATTTGTCGAGTTTCATATTTTTTAACAAGCAAAAAGTCTGATAAAAAACACGTTCGCTTTTTTATTAAAGTTCAATAGATTTCACGTTTATATATTTTTTTCCCTAAGATTATATATGTCTGCTGCTAAGAAACATGAACTGTATTGAAGTGAAAATTCAATTTGGTACAATCATATATGTTTGTTGAAAGTGTAATAAATTTAACAAAAGGGTCATTCCATTATCGCGGGTGCAACATTTAGACGCCTGTTTTAGTTTAACCTAATTAAATAAAAAACATTTTTAATTAAATTAATCTTTAAAAGACTACGTTTTAATATGTTTACTTTATATTAGTTAACAAAAAATTTAATATAATATTTTTAAAGCCAGGAGAATGGTTCAAATTGCCATCGCGGGTGCAACAAATTTTGCTCAACCTTTCCAGATCACAAACAAAAAACACATAAATCTGTTAATTCTAATACATTTAATATGTTATGCCTTAGTATTTTGAAATGTATTAAAGTAACAAAGAACATAAAATGAAAACTCTAAACAAAACAAATATAAACAATAAATTATTAATTTTTTTAATAATCGCGGGTGCAACACCAAATTATCGCGGGTGCAACCAGTCTAATTTAAGTGAACATAAACATCAATTTTACTTATATAAAAACAAAATAAGAGATCAAACCATATTTATTACTAACAATTATACTTTTGTTGTCGCTTATATTAATTATTTCTTTTGAAATACGTCAATAATTGCCGAAAATTCTGTGAACGTCTTATTTTCATCAGTCTTTTTCTTTGGCGCTTCCAGCTTCGCAACAATATCATCAAATTGCACGTCTGCTATGTCATTAACGACGTCAACCGTCGTCATAAATTGTACTCTAACTTCTCCATCTTCATCCATATCACTCTGACACAACCCCACATAACGATATTGAGTTTTTTTTTGACGGTTTTGCAGAGCAATTGTACGAGCACATACACACCAGCGCAAATATTTTTAGGTAAGGCAGTAGCTTGCACAGCAGCAGTTTCAGGACATGCTTCTGGTGATAATTTTGAAGCTTCATTGAAAGGTTTGCTAATTACGATCTGTTTTGGTCTCTGATTCCGAAAAATCCAGCCTTTCAATTAACACAGCGATTGGAATCTAGAGAAATATTCGTAATAGTGGATTCTTTACATGCATTGCAACTACTGGACATCCAGTCTTTATTGTCGACACTACATGATACATGTTTCAGAAGCTCTTGGTGAGTTTTGGAAAAGTCTGTCGCATGTTTCGAAATAGCCAGAAGAAGATTAATAAAATTTGTGTGCGTTGTACATACACAAACATTATGAGTATCATTAATTGGCAGAATGTGAGCTGGTCTCTCATTATAAAAAACAGTCTTGCCTATAGATATTTCAGGATGAGTTTCTTTAAAAATTTCGAAGGCTTCTCGAATGTTCATAATCATTGTTTTTTTTCTGGATTCGCATTTTCGTTGTATTGGTCTTGACTGTTTCACATCTTTTATGTCAGGCATTTGTTTGTTTATGTCATCCCTATTATAAAAATCACAAATCAGTTTTTTCCCTCCACCCGTTAGCATTCGAGGCGCTGCTTTAGGGGCGCCATTTTTGTCAAATGCAGCAATGTTGAATTCAGAAGCTATTTTTTTAAGAACTTCCACTGCTTTGGTGGGACTGGCTGATAGATTACGTTTTATTTTTGCCACATCCTTCTCTAGTGTGCGAGGACTGTTATATCTAGTAGATGTTTGTTTAAATTGTTCTTCCTTATGTCGCTTTCTAGTTGCCTGCATTCTTTCTTTGGATCTGATTGTAGCCAATATTTTCAAATCTACATTTGTCTCCGTGTTCATTTTCACTACTTTTCTTTGTTTGGAATCACGAGCCCTTTCCCGTTGAAGGTGTTCAGCATGAAGCTCAGGATTTTCTTTTAATTTCCGCTTATATTTCTGACAAGCAGTCTCCCTATGTTGCTCTGTTGTCATTTTAACCGATATTTCTGTAAAAAATACAGAATATAATATAGACACACCTATTAAATATTTATCATCAATCGTCTTTAGCATATATTATTAGCCAAGGTATATCAAAACAACGAAATCACGAAAGCACACAAAAAGGTTACATGAAAAAAAGTTGCACCCGCGATCTCACATCTAGATCGCGGGTGCAACCAATTTAAGTTATCGTTTATTTTAACCTAACAATCATTACACTCTTAAAAACAAATAATTTAAGTTTGGTTTTGATTTCTTCTTACTTTTGCTAAGTTTCAGAACACTAGCTCTTTATTTCTTTGAAAAAAGTAAACTTTTATATCTTTTGCATCGCGGGTGCAACAAGTTAACAGTGTATTCTAGCAGTCAATAATTCTTAATAAATAACAACATATACTTACATTTTTTGGAACACGAAGATAAATGAATATTGTCACTTCACGTTTAGCCGATAAAACGCAACCTCAAACTGTCAACAGCAACTGTTTCGCGCCAGTGTTGCTAGTTATGATTTTACAGTTTATACCAATTCTTCGGATGGTAATTTTCAAACGCCCCAAAAAAGAAGATATATGGTATAAAATCAAATAAAAATAAATTGATTATTATATTTAGACTTTCTTCTTTGCACTAATAACAAAAAAAAAACAACTAATAGCGTGATTGAAAAAATCATGTCGGAAATCGTCTATAGCGGAATCGTCCCAAAATATATTTGAGCCTATACAATGAAAGGATTAGATTTATATCCAGATTTCTCATTATTATGGTTTAATGCATAAGTAAGGATTTACAAATATAAAGTTAATAAGGGTGAAATAAAAAATGATTCAAATATTGCTATGCATATTTATTGATCTCTATCAGTTACTTTTAAATTATTTGACAATCGACTCTTCTTACAGACATATGGAATGCCACAGCTATTATTGAAAATGATGATTTAAATTGATTTAAAGCGTTCTTTTGCCCAGTGAATCTGCCCGAGTCACACTCGATCTTCAGATCACATTTGTATTTCAGATATGCAGGTCAAAAGTACCCTGCAATTGGAATAGGAAAACAATTAAAGATCTGTCGAAATAGTCATAATTTCTTACTTACTCTTGTTAAATTTATAGGCCGCTTTTATTTAGTATGCACATAAAAATTCAACTTTACCCATGAAAAATATAGTTTTTCGACTAACTGAAAAATTAAAAGGCTAAAGAAGTTATAGGTAAAGATTTTTTTAAAATTTAGTTCACTCGCAAAGAGCAACCCTAACTTGCCTTCAGAGCAGCGCGAGTAGGATACGAAAACAAGGATATATGGCGATCAAGCGCCTTCTTAAACAAGAATAGGTTGACATTTTTGGTGACAATTCCGTTCGGTTACGAATTCTATAACTTGGAAGATTTATAGAAATAAAAAAGTCTTCATAGACAGAAGTCCTCAGGCTTTTGCTGTCGCTGATTGTCTTGCACGCTTTAAAAATCTTACCCTTGAAGGGATCAATCCTATTAGCATCTCTTATAAAAAATCTTATAGAAAAGAGATAAGCCACCAAACATCCATCTGGGATCTAGTGTTTTGATCGACTCCATCAAACTCTCGTCATCAAATAGGCGAATCGCTCTTCTTTAAATTGAATTCAAAAAAGCTAAAGTGTGTTTTGGGGCTGAGCTACAAACATCAGAACAGTATTCTAGTGTTGGCTTAACTTAAGCTTTGTACAGAGTGAGCAGAGATGTGAAGTATTTTTAGCTCTAAAAAGGAAGCCTAGCTTCTGAGGGGCGGACTTGCCAATGCTGGCGCACATGATCATCCCAAAATAAATTAGTGCTCACATTCACTCCTAGGATAGACATCCTTAAGTATTATCGAGAGAATTTTTACCGCCCATGAGTATGTTTGTTGTATTATCTTTGATGTTTTCTTAGAGAAAACCGCGGCCTGAGTTTTTGAGGTGTTGAAGTCGACCAGATTTTTCTTACCCAATTTCAGAATAATTTTCAGATCTCGATTAAGCATCTGTGTTTGCTGTTGCCTCAGCCAAATTAAAGCAGCGACGGATAAAGGCTTGTCGAAGAAAAAAGATTACACCAGGCTACTGTCATCTACGTAGCTGTACATCGGATTGGAATTTGAAGCTTAGAGATCGTTTAGGTGTAACAGAAACACAGACATCCCTGCATTAGTCGCAAATGTCTTGATGCCATCAACGACGACCAGAATAGATCTATCAGCGAGAAAACTGGGTATCAAATGACAGAATCCAGGAGAAAGACCATAATTTGTCGAGAAGAGATCGCTGCCAGACTCTATCAAAGGCCTTTAAGATATCCAATGCCGCAATCCTAGTCTCACCGTGTTCTTCCATAGCTGAATTACAGAATTAAATAACATATGCCAACAAATCGAGCGTTGTTGTCTGAAATCGTATTGCCTGTCTGAGATAATTCTATTCTCCTCCGCATACTTGAGAATGTCGACGTAGAAAACTTTCTTCATCACTTTAGATATAACGAGCAACAAAGCTATAGGGCAATAGTTCTTAGCCAGTTTCTTTTTTTCCTTTTTGGAGGCAGGCAGCACACTAGCAGATTTCCAGATGTTAGAGAATACACCTTTGTTGTAAGGAAGTTTGAACAATCTGCTTAGGATAGTGCATAATGTGTAAAATACATTACAAATAATGGAATAATAACTTTATTTATAACCATAGATGTAATGTTGACATTTCAAACTTAAATAAAATTTGAAAATAACATAGTTCATACTGCTAGAAGAAAAGTGACCTTTACCCGGGGAGAAACTGAGCACTTGCCACCCAGGTAAATGTTAACATTCATCAAATAAACAAAATGTTTGTTTGAAAAAATCTTTTATTGTACCTTGCACGACTCTTCTTAGGTAACAAATTTTTTCCAATCTTTCAGCTTCCTCTCTTAGTTGCGAAGGAATACAAATGATTTCTTCGGAATCGCTCATCGCTCGAGAAATGCTCGAGAAATGGTTTACATCGGCGCAACGCGCCTCGGTTAACCATCCTTTTCTCTCGACAAGGCTATATTACTCTACTGAACGGATATAAGTTCAGTTAAATGTCAGACTAGTGTGGATATGAAATCGACCAATCACGGCGTGCATTAAGGACGAATGTCATTTTTAAATTCAAAATTGTACGATATAATCTGTCAAATTGACGTTACCTATCTTCTCATACTTTACTATAATTTACCGACGCAAATATCCAAAATAAATTGCATCTTAACTGTTACTTCCGAAACTGCACTTGAAATATTCAAGGCAATAAAACCTCAGAAAACAATTATACTCTGTTAACCGAACAGATATATTAAGGCCACTCTTCTTCAAAATAAAGACAGGTTCACAGGATGTTAAGGAATAAACATAAAATGGAATAATAAACAAAATTGAAAATAAAGTCCTATAGAATTGTACAAAAAAATAATAAATTATTATATTAAAATTATTCTTTTAGTGTCATAGTAAAAATATTACTACAAAATAAAAAATGTATACAAATATATTGTTACGGCCTTGTCGGATCTTCATATTTGGCTTGTTCCTGATCAGATAAAATTCGGAGTAGTTCCAGAGCATCTCCTCGCCGGGATACCACCAATGAGGCTGCCTTTACTTTATTCGTCCACTGATTGGCCTTAGCAGTAGCTTTGAACTGTTTTCTATAGGTCTGAAAGGATGTTTTCCCATCAGAGGTCGGAAGTTTTACCTTTTGGGAAAAAAGAGCAGGTACACTTTCAGATTTATTTTGTGTGAATTGTCCACTTAGCAACTTCTTCATGTCATTTTCAATGTTGCTGATCTTCTCCTGTGTTGCATTTTCCAGATCAAGAAGCTTGCTATTGCATTCTTCTTTGACTTCGCCAATCTCTTCTTGCATTTTTTCTCTCATTCCTGTAATGTGTTCTTTTACTTTTTCTCTCATTCCAGTATGTTGTTCTTTCACTTCTTCTTTCATTTTTGCAACGTCTACTCCCACTTTTTTTAGTTATATTTGCTAATAGACTATGCAATTCTTGCTTTTCTACATTATTTCGTTGTTCTCCTTGTAGCCTTCGTTCTTCTTTCTCTTCTTTTTCTTGTCGTCTTCGTTCTTCGTCTTGTTCTTTTTCCTGTGTGTTCCTTGTCGTCTTCGTTCTCCTGTTCTTTTTTTCCTTTGTCTTTAAACATTGCGAATAACGCTTGCAACTGTTGTTCCATTTTAATAGATTTTAATCTCGTTTTTAAAAGCGTACTAGAATTTTCAAGATTTTACTTGACGCGCCTCGTATAACTATTTAACAGTTTAAAACGTCCGAGATAAAGTCAACCTTCGGTACCACTTGGTAAGTTTTTCCGAGTTATAAAGCACAATAATATTCACGCTTCTGACACCAGATGTTACGGGCTTATCGGTTCGAATTGATTATTAACACGTGAATTGAATAATACCCACTTTATTACCAAACTAAACTTGGAACACTATAACTGTATAACGAACTCACATTTTTACTTTTAACTACTAACTCACTAATTACACTGACTGACTCTAACTCGAGGGAAAGGCGACCGCCTTATATAGCTTTGCTCTCAGGTTCTAGAAAAATCCCGCAGATAAGGCTCATCGTTTGCAACATTTCTGGAACGCTCATCTGCCGTTTGCTTTGTTATCGCGGCCGTTTTCCTCTTATCAGATCTTCCTAGAAAATTTTCTTACGTATTAAATTCTGTAATTTACATTTTGTTACAATATATCAGAAGAACCCTACATAATAAAATGTATTCTTTATAGTAGACCCTTACTGACCGAGCCCAAATGAGAGCGAAACATCGATGTCCAGTGCCACAATTTTTTTATGTATTTTTTTTATATTTTCCTAATTTATCAAAAAAAAACAATTTATTTCCATATGTAATTTTTGGTCTCCTATTTTTCATTATTCCTATTCTATGTAAAATAAACTAACATCTTAATTTGTAAACTGTCATGAGGTGACGTTTTCAATATCACGTAGTCGTATTTCAAAAACTGTTTAGAAAATTGTTAACAAACCATAAAAAATTTAAATATTTCCAAACTGGGCCGAAGAAATGTTAAATAAATTGAAAAAAACAAACAAAAAAAATAAAATGTATATTGCATTTTTCCAGTAATTGACAGTTACATTACTTAAAGGCAATCGCAAAACAGTAATGTTGTATTCTTTGCCATATCTGGATTTGAGATGGTTGGCTTCATTTCTAGACAACCCACCTCAAATCCAGATATGGCAAAGAATACAACATTACTGTTTTGCGATTGCCTTTAAGTAATGTAACTTTCCGAGCCTATTGTTCTATCCCCATGATTGAGGCGTCTTTGGTCATTCATTCAGCCACCCAACCTTGTTGAGTAACTGAAGAACGTCGCTCGGATGCGCCTCACTCCTACTGGCCACACTAGACTAGAAGTCCCGCAGCATGAATCCTCTGATTGATGCTAATGCCAAGCAATGACACATCACGTGCTCGACACTCTCATCTTCTTCTAAACACCACCTAAAGCTCAAATCGTTTATAATTTCCATTCTGTGAAAGTTTTTGTTCCTTTGCCATATCGTCAGTCACATTGCGCGGAAAAATATTAGTCTCATGAACAACACCTCGGAGTTCAGCTCTGTTTGCTTCATAACGAATTTCTTTCTGATAATCTCCAATTTTCTTTTAGACAAAGCACAAAAGACCATTTTCAGCAAAACTTTCCTCTGACCTTTATGTATAATTACAAGACGACTTCCCTTGCACGATGGATCCTTGAAACCACTTGTTTTGTAACTGAATACTACAAAAAACCTATTTGGTTATAATTGTCACATCTAATGATGTGACCTAGCAAACTTATTTTGGTGTGTAATGTGGGATTTTCAAATACAGCCAATAGAAATAATTGACTTAAATATGGCGCCTTATTTATCTGAATGGTCTTACTATATCTGTTGGGTGAACGTTCCATTGACACATTACACTTGATTTAAAGAATATATTAGAAGACATACGAAAATTATTGAATTTTTAAATCTTATTTTTGTAGTCACAGGAAAAATTCGCTATAATACTCGAGCGTATTGTCCATATCCGTCTACGGCGTTGTGCTCAAAAGTCCTTCTTATGCAACATGGACATCATAACCGCTTTTATTGTACCAACTACTATAACCATTTGTGATTTCGAAGGTTTAGATCTAACTCTCTACTCTAAATGGAAAGAAAATTGAATTATAATAGAGTAAAACTCCGTTAATTCAACCATAACGAGACTAAGGGGTTGATTGGATCCCAAAAAGTCGGACTATCCATAGTTTTAAGAAATTAAGACAAATTTTGGCTAAAAATTTCTTCTCCAAATTACCCAATACATATTAATTTTAAAAAGAACTGAACTGGAGGGACAGCCAGTTTGGGAGAAAGTAAGGAATTTTTGGGTTATACGGGTCATTTCTACGGAAGGGTGTGCCTAAAGGGTGCGACGCCTTAAAAAGTAGAAGATCTGAAGAAAGGTAAAATTTCAGCCTAGAAATATAAAATACTAGCTGATCCACGCAACTTCGTCAGCGTGAAAATCTTACATTTTACCACAGGATCTTTTCTGTGTTGCAAAATGTTGATAAGATATAAATTTTTCAAGTCTTTCCCGTAAACAATATTTCTAGCTATTTTTTTCTGATTGAAGAATGAACAAACTCTCAGGTGAACTAACTTTGGAGCAGACCACATAGAGCTGCTCATGGGAGAAACAGTCACTCCTCAAATCTACACCGGCTATCTACAAACTCTGTTCCTATGCCTTATTAATGGCCACACACATGGCACATGGCACAATAAACCTTAACAATAAACTGCAATCGCTTGAACTCAAACTGGTAGTATACAAGGTGATTATAAAAGTAGTGCCATAAATTCAGGATCGTATTTTTGAGCCCTAAATAAGACTAAACATATGTCGTAAAACGCTTCGTTTACGAGTTACAGAGGGTGAAAGATTACATCCTGATTATAGTTTTTTATTAATAGTTGCGAAACGTGTAGAGATAATTAAATAAAATTTAGCACAACTTCATAACTTTTTGTGTAATCTAGTTAACAGAACTTAACCACTGGCGGGTATATCCAAAGGGGTGGTGCTTAAAACGTGTCTTATTTATTTTGTGTGCACTTTTGTCGCAATTTAGTAACAAAAATTTAAAGTACAAACGTTTTTACATAAAAAAGGTACTTTTACTAAAATTTGATATTGTCAAAGGTCTTCGAGTAAAATGCACTTTTATATCTCGATGCATTAAAGATGCTCGCCCAAAAATCCCGGATGTGATACATAGTTGGCTTTGAAATAAGAAAAAATAAAATTAATTAAAATGTACTGTTAAGACAAATTATTTTCAACTAATTTTAAGTAATATTTAAAAAGAAGTGTAATATTTAGCAAATAACGAATTATATTATTTTTGGGCGAGCGTTTTTAATGCATCTAGATATAAAAATGCACCTTACTCGAAAACCGTTGAAAATATCAAATTTTAGTAAGAATACCTTTTCTATGTTAAAAGATTTGTAGTTTATATTTTTGTTACTAAACGGCCATAAAAGTGATGACAAAATAAATAAGGCACGTTTTAAGCATCACCCCTCTGGATATGCTCGCCTCTGGTTCAGTTCTGTTAAATAATTCTCTGATTATTTGAAAGGGCACCAAAAAGAATGAAGTTATGCTTAATTTCCTTCAACTACACGTTTCGCAACTATTATTAAAATACTATATTCAGGAAGTAACCTTCCACACCCTGTAACTCGGAAACGAAGCATTTTAGGACATATGTTTATATAGACTTTTAGTCTTATTTTGGACTTTAGGATACGATCCTAAATTTATGGTACCACTTTTAAAATCACCTTGTATAGAAAATTCTCTGTATCCCGGTTCCCAAATTTAAGAAATTTTAACTAGGAAGGGAGAACGGATAGGAAATGCGTCTCACCTTAAGTGCGATTTTTGTAGAGCGAGTACTCGTCTCAAGGTAGATAAACAAACTTGAATTGGCAAATATTAATTTTGAAGAAATGTCGTGAAACGTCAAGTTTCCAAAATTTCCAATTATGCAGCCATTCTGTGTCTAGGTTCGTCGTGTAGCGATAAACCCTATACACGAGCAATCTTTTACTCAAACGATTTATGGCAAAATTTTGCATGCGTTTGCCCCCTTGCTGGTTGAACTTCAAAAAATTATTTCTTAGTAGATCTATCCTCCATAAAAGAAAGTTACCCGCAAAATTTCAAGATTGTATGTTAAATAAATTTAGAGATTTCGTGATTTGCCTTTTATATTTATAATTTTTTCGACAAATGAACGAGAGTTTCACTGGGATGAATAGCAAGAAGAAAGTAGAAATTAATTTTTTATTAAACTTGAAATAAATTAGACCCCTACCGCAAATTAGCTTGTATCGACAAGCTCGGTGGAGTTTTAATGTCCAATGGACAAGTAAAGACTTTCTGTCGACGTAAAATTGGCAAAAGGGGCGAAACGGACAAATTACGAGGGTTAATCGCACAAACAAATAAAAGCATACACAACGAATGTAAAGCTAAAGTTTAGTTTCGGCTGGAGTTTTGAAGTCGTGGCACTGTCTTAAAATAGGTTCGGAATTTCGTGTTCGTGACGTTGGGCTTTTAGTAGAAGATAGACTGGGGGGCAGGATACGATTATATTGAATCACTGAATAAAAGAACCCTGCACTGAAGTGAGACTTGGAGAGAGTTGCTGGTGGCTAGGTGACGATGCGACGAGAACTGAAGTTTGGGACACTGCAGGTAGTTTTTCTGGGAGCTGTAATAAGGGTATTAGCTATCAAGATACTGACTTCCCACTTGATAAGTATCCAACGTTACGTTAAGGTGCGTTTTTACGCTCAAGCAATTTGCGCCAACTGCCTTGTGCAAGCCAATTGGTGCAAATAGAACTGAATTGTTGCGGGGTGTTCTCACGCTTAAGCAATTTGCGCAAATTGACCTTCACGAGTCAAATATAGACTGAACTGTAATAAACACTTGTTCGTCAGTACAATTGATCTTATCATTGTGTGTGCAACTCTCAAAAATGGATCACGAAGACGAATTATTAGCATTAGCTAATGTTTGTTTAATTAAAAAATTAAAACTGTTAAAAGATAAAAAACGAAGAAGATCACAAAAATTTGGATTGAAAAGAGGGCTGCTTTTTCTCATATTAATTTAATTAAGGAACTATTAAATGAACCAAACGATTTTCGTAATTACCTGCGCATGGATGAGGCAACCTATCGACATTTATTAGATTTAGTTACACCATTATTAAAAAGGAATGATACTGTTATGAAAAGTTCAATTACACCACATAAACGATTATCCGCAACTTTGAGGTTTTTGGCAACTGGAAGAACATATGAAGACCTTAAATTTTCTACTTGCATTTCCAAATCCGCTCTTAGCAAAATGATTCCTGAAACCTGTGTTGCCATTTACAGCGTATTAAAACAAGAATATTTTAAAGTAAGTAAAATATATATTATCTAACATGTACTACAACAATTATTCACTCGGCAATTCCAAATGTTGAAAAACATTTTGACATTTTTTGTGGTTTATTTTGTTCGGATTGGATTGATTGCTAGACAATTCATTACTAATTAAATTTGTTGGCTGTTGGTGTAAAAACGGAGGTACATATGAAGGAAAATAAGATTCTGATTGTGATGATGCTGGCAGTCGCTGGTTATGTATTGGTTCCGGTTGGAAAAATGGTTGTATCTGGTGATATGATGCTGGTGGATATGTTTGTTGTTGCGATTGTATTTGTAAGGAACAGTTCCGATTTAAGGTCCCCAATTGTGCTTCATAAAATGCATCATTAATTATCTTTTCTGCATGAATAAACTTATCAGCGGGAAGTTCTCTTAATTTCGTGGACCAGGCTTTTCCAATGATTGAGAACTTATCCTCGACATTTGCTGAAGTTGTGAACCGTTTTTGAATTATATCCAGTACTTCATCGCATTTGTCATTGCGCCTTTTTGTAGTTCTGGATAATAATTGTGAGGTTGTTGGACGAGGTGTGCATGGTTCAGTGTTAATGGCATGTGCTGTAGCTGGCTGAGATAAATTCTCAATATCAAGTTCATTCGTCTCAGAATTCTAAAACAAAAAATCCACATAATACGGCAGCCGCCTAAATAGTAACAACATGTTTATTTTCAGTTTCCTAAAACTACTGCTGATTGGAAGAAAATTTCATTAGGTTTTCATGAAAGGTGGAATTTCCCACATTGTCTAGGGGCTGTAGATGGAAAGCATGTACAAATTACAGCTTCTTCTGGAAGTGGATCCTACTTTTTTAATTACAAAAAAACATTTAGTATTGTTTTAATGGCAATTGCGAATGCTAACTATGAGTTCATATATTGTGATGTTGGAACCAACGGTCGAGTATCTGATGGAGGGGCCATTGAAAACACTAAATTTATGAAGAATTTGATAGCAAATAAACTAAATATAGCAGAACCAGAGATAGTTGTATCAGGTGCACCTCCATTAAATTATGTATTTGTTGGCGATGAACCATTTGCTATGCGTCACGATTTTTTAAAACCATATAATCAAAGAGAACTTGATTATCAAAAAAGAATATTTAACTACCGTTTATCTAGAGCTAGACGAATAATAGAAGACAGTTTTGGTATTCTGGCTAATCGTTTTAGAGTATTCCATACATGTATTAATTTAAAAGTTGATAATACTGACAAAGTTATTTTGGCATGTTGTGCACTTCACAATTTCTTAGGGAGAAATTTGGCAAATTCGTATACACATAGTGACGTATTTGACTTTGAAGGTATATCAGCTGGTGTCATTACCTCAGGACTGAGAACACAGTCTGAAAATTTATTGGATCTGGCAAGCAGCTACAATCGCCATTACACAGCACTCAAGCAAAAGATGTAAGAAAAAGGTTTAAAGAATATTTTAATAACTCTGGCAACGTACCTTGGCAACAGAAAATGATTTCTAACGAAAATATTATCGAAAAATAATAAAAATAAAATAACTACTTAACATCAAACAAAATTAGTTTAAAACTTGAACAACAATGTATTAATGAATTGTTACAAAAATAAATAAGTAAACATAAATTATAGAAATTTATTTTACCTGTGATTCGTTCTCCTCATCCATATTTGATACAGTGTTTCTTGGAGTTTCCTGGTCTTGTAAGAAGCACATTAAATCGTAGTACCACAAATGTGGAACATACACATCGCCTGCACCGGCACCAGACCTCTCAGATTCGAGCACTTTTTTTAGTTCTTTTCTATATGTGGTTCTCATTGAATTAATTTTTTTACCGCCGTCTCTCTAGTTGCACTCTCGTCCACAGTGCGTATTTTTTTGAACAAGCAAATCATACGCATTGAGATTTTGCGTTCCTATCACTATATTCTTTGGATTTTATTTTCCAAAGACAAGGAAGAGATTTATAAAGTTCTATAAATTCGATCATGAATTCTTTTTCTTTCACTGACATTATTAATATTTATTTAAAGAATTTTTATAACAAAATACTTTTTGAAACGTTTTTAACTTAAACTTGGATAAAATACCTATTAATCCGACGCATAAGTACTTAATGAACTATATTCAAGCAAACTGAAAACAAAACTGTGTAAAGTTAACAGAGTTCATAATAAAGAATTAACAGTTAAATGTGGTGGTTGTAAATATACTTGTGACAACCCTAAAAAAAAACAGATAAAGTTTCCCTTTTATCTATTATATATAAATTATGATGTGAATCAAAACTGACCAAATGTTGGCAATTGGTTGTTTCTTGAAGGCGAAAGCACGATATGGTACATTATCAGTACTATTCAACACAAAAAGCTATTGTATTGCTGCAACGCAACTTTCTCTCATCTGGACAAATATCGTCCTTTCCTCGAATTCGAGAATGACCGACAAAAGCACACATTTTAGAAATCATAACAAAACGAGTTAAAATCCCAAGAAATATTGATGCTGTAAAAGTACCACTAACAAAAGAACTTAAATTACGGTCTAAACAGAAAACTTTTTTTGTCGTAGAATGCATACTATGGTCAATGACTAAGTTCAATCAACTATATAGTGGTAAGATATAACTTATATATTATAAAATACCAAAAATTACATACAAATTAGCATAACTCGCACTCTCAGTGCATGTGTCAAGTTTGTGTGTCGTTTACACGGCTCATGCATTTGCGCCAACCATAAGCAAATTATCTGACCGGCCAGATTTTGCTCAAGTCAATTTTTTTGGCTTGTGCAAGTCAACGATTTCCGTTTACACGCTCCAATTCACTTGCGCCAATTGGCTTGCACAAGGTAGTTGGCGCATATTGCTTGAGCGTGAAAACGCACCTTTACAATGCGTGTTCGTCTGTTATGATTGGAGTAAGCGCAGTTTACAGAGGATAGATCAGCGAACAGCAATCGCGTATCGCGGTATCAATATCTAATACAATACATTTTGTTTTATTTTAAATCGATATTATGAAATATTTTTGATATAAACATAGAATAAAGCCAACAATGTTTTCTTGTGCAGATTTGAAGTTACAGGCTTTTGCGTTTCTATTACTCGTATTTCTAAATGTGTTAAAACGAAAGGAGTATAACTTTAGTAGCAGTACAAACTTTAGACAATTCAAAAGCATATTTTGTGTACAAAGTAGTTCACAGAAAAATTGCAGAAACTAGAATTTTAATATTTTGGATATTCTCTGTAATTTCTTTGCGAATTATTCATATTTATATTCATAGTTTTATTGGCTTTTTCTTCGCCAGTTGCTCCTTTCGCAATTCTAAATTTCAGTAACCTTAGATTGTCGCAAACAGCGATTGCGTTGGATCTTGGTTTGTGAATTGATGTTTTTGACTCAACACTGAAAAGCACTTAAAGCTGTATTAAAATTTAAATGACGTAAAAAATAAATAACAAGGAATAGAACGTTTCTGACGATGGGCAAAGAATAACACTGACCGAAGCGTTAAAACTTTAAAAAAAGTTGTTGTTATTTATTTTTTACGTTGTTTAAATTTTAATATAGTTTTAAGTGTTTTTCAGTGTTGAGGGCTAAACAGCGATTGACAAACCAAGATCCAACGCAATCGCTGTTTGCGGCAATCTATAATAGATCCTTAACCGAAGGTTATTGAAATTTAGGATTCTAAAAGGAGTAACTTATAAAGAAAATAACAATAAAACATGAATATAAATATTTATTTTATTTCATTTTATGTAGCACCAAGGAAGAAGGTCGGATTATCCGCAGAATCGGACCATCCGAGGTCGAACCAATGGAGTTCTACTATATAGTCAAATAAGAAAATAAGGAAAGACATGACAAAAATAAAAAAAAATTAACATGCATTTATGTTTCTAATAAATAGAGCTTGCTTGGAATCATAATATGTCATCGCTACGTCTTAAATATACTCCCAGTCGTACTCCAAACTGATATTATTTGATTTTGGCATTGGTTTCAAACAGGAAACCCCATTAAAGCTAAAATCGTTACATGCAAGAAAAAGCTGAGAACCTTTTTGTTTGTTATGAAACTTAGTTAGAAAACAAGGCCAATTTTCTAAAATATTAGATTATTTTAATACACTCCGAATGCCTCGAGGTAATAAACTGTTGATTCCTGAGCTTTAAGTTTTTGGGGAAAATACATAATGAGGCTAGGCTGGTTGGCGCAAACTTTCTTCGTATTTTTCATTATTATTGACGCGTACTTTTCGAACGTCTAGGTAGGTATTTTCAATTACCTAATTACGAAGTTTTAACAAGTTTTAAAAGTAATTTCCAGGGGTTTAAAAAGATATTATTCATTTAAGCACGCTCGAAACTGACTGGTGACTTTAGCGCTACTTGTTAATTATGAAAAGAGAAATATTCATGCACTAAAAACTTCGAAGTAGTAAGTTTTCTCGTATTTTTATTATTTCAAGCCATCGGTTTCCAAGGGAATCGAGTGTAAACTTTAAGCTTCCCGAATACGGTGGAAATCATTTCATTGCCCATTAGTGCTAATTAAAGAAATTTATTTACGCAAGAGACATGTTTCAACAAAAACTAGGGATTACTGATGAAGTTTGCGATACTTTGGGTATTAATATTAAATTATAAGCGCAAGAACAAGCGATAATTATCGCTTCGTCCCTTGTTGCGTGTGCCGCTTTTAACGAGAACATAAATTACATGCATTATTCGGGTTTTATTCTATTTACTTGTCGAGTATAAAGCATTTTTTTTTGGTTCTTCGGTTTCCGTTAAAGATTTCTCTTTACGTGTATATCTTTCACCAAAATCTCAAATATTTTGATAAAAATTTGACAAAAAAATTGACAAAATTTATTTACTCATCTATTTTTTAAAGTGAATACTTCTTTAGGCGCAGTGAACGATTTTGAATAGGAAGTAAGCTTATGGTTTCGCTTCACTTAATTTGCGTTACCAACATGCTCTAACAAAAAAAATTCTACCTACAACTTTTCTGTTTTCTAGTCTCAGAATTAAGTCTCGTTTATGTTCCCAAAATTTGAACATAATGCTACGGGACAGCCTGTATATAGCTTAAGAGGAGATTTTTTATATAACAAAGTCATATTTTTTATGCTTCAATTGTTTCTAGAAGTTTCCACCATCAAAAGCGGAGCAGCCTGTGTATTAGAATTTATGTATAAATTATTTATATTTGTAAAATGGCAGATATAATTAAAATCAATTTTATTTTAAAAAATTTAAAGAAACAGGACTCTCAGGAGATTCGAATCTAGTCCTTCTTGAAACCTATTTCACCTATAAATGTTTCTACGAATTGACATTTATACAGCATATTTCAATAAAAACTATCCACCCTAAATAACTTTTCAGATCGTCATTTTTAGATAACACACTGTATAAACGAGGACTAAAAATTTGAAGGCTTTTTTTCAGTATTTACTGGCTAAGTGCGCTTTCATCGCCCCTGTAAGCTGTACTGTCCTTAAGTCAGCTTTTAACTTGTGTCCTTAAACATATCTATACACAGTACTATAACGTAAATTGACTATTGTGTATTTTTTATATTGTGTTTAGATTGATTATTATTTTAATTGTTTAATTGTAGCATCACTGTACAGTACACCAGTGAGCACCATTGTATTTTGTACAACATGAGTGCGTATGATGTTCGTATCTCACGAGAAGTAAGTTTGAGCATGACGCAGAGTGCTCAGTCTTTCGAGAATATACTGTTTAATAGCCAAATATATGTTAGTATTACACATAAAATGTGATATGTGGTACTTTTGTGCTCCAGAGACGACACATAACAGTGCTAATAGGATGTTGAACATTACGTGCAATAAATAAAAGGAGCGTAAATTTTATAAAAGTATTTTATTATCAGTAATTACTAGATTTGTTTCCACACGATAACAAGCATCCAAACCACAAATATAAAAAGGTGGGCCACTTTTACAGCATTGTTTTGACAACAATTATTAACTATTTGAGTTTTTAATATATATTAGTTTATTATTCACATATTTACTTAGGTAATTTTCGATAAATTAATAGTAAAAATAATGTCACATTGTTGCTTATCAAATATTGGGATTATTCCGTATAAAACACAACAAATTTCTAGATTTTTTTACAAGATCATTGTTGTGTATTTTACCCAAATTATGAATATTCAGATTTATTAAAGAAGTACCAAAAGATGGTGCTCCTATTCACTTGTCAATAATGAAAATGGTGCCAATTTATTTAAGCCAGACCGAGCTGTTGTGTTTTTTTTTTTATTTTGCGGTGCTCCTATTCACTTGTCAATAATGAAAATGATGCCAATTTATTTAAGCCAGACCGAGCTGTTGTGTTTTATTTTTATTTTTTATTTTGCGGGTGGCTCCATAAACAGAATTAACTCTTCTTTGTCGTGCCAAGCTGGACCACACAAATAATTTCCATATCCGACTATCTTATAGGCCTCATAATTCAAGGATATTAAATAGAGAATGAAAATTTGTAAGTTAGTTCGTTATTTTTGGAATTAAAAATGTGAAAATTGGTATCTGGACTTCTATTTGCAATTAAAAATCAACCGAATGGATGTTTTGGAACGTTATCCTCCAAGGGTGTAATATAAGGTACAACATTTTTATGGGAAATGCGAAATTTTTAAAATTGGAAAAGATTCGAAAATAATCACATTAAAAATAAATTTTTGTTGATTTGAGGGTTGCTTTTATTAAAAGTGAAATATCGCGGATGAAAAAGAAAGAGATTTAAAACACACGGTATAAAGAAGAGGACATACACAAAGCAAGTTACTCATAAATTATTTCTAACTTTAAGAAACGTCGAATGGTTGCTGAGATGTTGAAATCTCATCGAATAGACAGCTAGTTGCGGCGTAAAAGCGCAATCTGTTCTTGTCTTTTTTGGTTTGTTGAAAAAGGCGTCAGTTTTATTTAAACAAATGGGATTAAACAGATTAAGAATTATAAGAGTTGCCTTCCTTTATAATTCATGCTGAAATCCTGTCAGTCGCAATAATAAGTTTAATATCTAAATCTGAATGTCTTACAGCATAAGAGCAAATTCTGAAATACTCGCTATATTTTGTTCAATAACAATATGAATCCATTTTATCCCTTTTCCGGTTGTGCTGTCTCCCCAATTGATTTTACCTTTTTATATCAAGCTGTTTGCGGGAAAATTTAAGAAATATATCCAAACTTAAAGGATTTATAAATAAAACTTCCTAAGTGGGAGTTTTATGAGATTCGAAGGCCGAAGGATTTTCCTGAACTGTGAAGTGGAAACGTACGACAGGCGAAGAATGGAAAAGTTGGTCATAAAATCAAAATATTGGCTGACCAACGTGGGAAAGAAGGCGTAAATTTTGTCCGTTGAAAATATATATTTTTGCTATCCAGGCTTATATAATGAAATTGGATTTTCTCGAGTTATTTGTGTCCGCAACTAGCAACAAAAGATTCTGAATCTTTGTTAGAGAATGCACAAAGCTCACAGCCTTTTTATGTCTAGCGACTTATTAAATATTTAGGTAGTATTGCTAATTTGAAAAATCTTATTAAACATTTCACAAAATCAAATTAGTTCTCTCAAAATCAAATATTTATGGCCTAGCGCATTTTTAGATTAAAATGATTACAGTTATTACACTTTCCTGCAGTTAACAGGTTTTCAGGAAAAATTGTTGGCATGCCTTTTCTCCCATTTATTAATACACTAAGGAGAAGTTTGACTTGGTTGAGGTTTTCTCGTCATAACATGTACAGACAAATACATGTACCTTATTACACGCAACTCCATTATAAAGTCCGTTATTTTCGTTATTATTCTGGAAAACAACTACGTTTGTATGTATTGCAAATAATATAATAATGTGTAAATAAATATTCTTTCTGGATAGAAGTGCCATCATTTTTGCTATATCGGGTATAACAGGATCATAATATATCCCCCATTTTTCCTTTATTTATGAGGAAAACAATTGTTAAACTTGCTACACTTGATGTACTTATGAAATTTCAAATTTTGACATAAAAATAACATGCCTACTGCTAATTGACGTTTCCGACTCTCACTTTGTGAAACTCTTCAATAATCATAATTAGGGGCCGGATTTTAGGTAAAATCCTATGACCGTATCTTTTCACCTTTTTTTTGACGTTTTTCACGCGTCATTGCCTAAATTTCAATTTCTCTGGGTTTTCTCCTTTTTATACATGATTTGGATTTATTTTTAAAAAAATGTCACGCCTACTTATCCTTTTTTATGAGTTTTTCAAAGTGCATTTACACTTCTGAAGAATTTAAGAAGAAATATGTACTTGATACAATAAGGGTAATGACTAGAGACCGGATTTTAGGTACAATCAAGTAAGGTAAAAAAGTGAGCAAAATGTTAAATTAGGCGAAAAAGAATATTTAAAAAAGGCATTAAAAAGGCAAAATACTCTAAAAAATGGCATTCAAAGGTCAAAATCACAATTGACAAGAAAAACTATTACTGACAATTTTAAACATTACTTGTTTTTCAATCACAAATTAACCGTTCAGTGCCCAATGATGCTTACATGCATCAATCACATTAATTCTCTCCACTGGCAAAGTTAGATGGTTTTGCTCTCTAGAAGCTCTCTGATGCAGTTGTGCATCATTTTATTTATCGTTGAAACTCGCACATAACCTCATTTCGCGTTTGATTTTTATTTAGTTCAGTGCATTGTCAACGTGACAAGACTCTGCTCAAAACTGATACTTGGGTGCTTTTGGATGCTAAATTTTATAGTTGTTTTATAAAATCTTTAAAAATAAAATTTTTCTGGTGATATCTCTATGCAAAAAGGGTAAATTAACTTTATTAGATATAAAAAACAAGCAAAATTTTGTTTTCTATTTGCAAAAACATCTGTGATTAGTAGTACAGGTATATTTTCCACTTTTTATCGGGTATTTCATAATTATTTTCTAGATGCCATTCATTTTTAAACACAATGGAAAAAACATAGATCTAGGCAGCTTAGGGACAGATGAACTCTTCGACTTGATAGAGAAAATTCCAACAGACAGTGAAGATGAACTAGAGGGTGACATTGACAACCTCGATGATATGGGTACAGAGTGTGTCGCAGAAAATTTAGATGTTCTAGAATATAGTTCTGAAGAACCTTTGATACTTAATGCGCCAGAAAACAACAACCTGTTTGTTGACCACTCTGCTGCCGGCAATTCAAATTCTGCAGAATCTTCTAATTGTTAAAATTTACTTGAAGAAGAAAACGGGACTTCCAGTGCTTTTGTTTAACCGAAGCGGGATGTCATATGGCGTAAAGGTAATTTGGAAAAAATTCCGTCAGGTTTTATGAAAAATTCAACCTTGCTCAATTCTATCAAAGGACTGGAAACGCCATACCAATTTCCAATTTTTCAAATATTTTTTTAGCAATGACTTGATGAAATTGATTGTTAAAGAAACTATTAGATATAGTGTTGCAAAAAAATCCGTCTAAAACATTTTCTTTCTGTAAAAATAAGTTGATAAAATATTTAGGAATTTGTATTTTCACTTCAGTATGTGCTTTACCAAACATAGGACTTTAGAAACCTCCTAATGAACCTGACTTGGGTGCTAGCAGTAATGTAGTTGTTCGTCTTTCACGTGACATACCTAGAAATTGTTTCCAAAAATTATATTTTGATAATTATTATACATCACTTCCCGTCATATCCTATCTCGAGAAATTCGGCATCCACTCCCTTGGTACAGCCAGAAGGTCTCGTATACCATCATGTAAAGTACCAGTAGATCAGGTGCTGAAAGCACTGGAGAGAGGCAAATCAGGGGAATATCTAACAGATTACAATGGAACTGAGATCGCTAATGTCTATTGTAAGGACAACAAGACTGTCTTACTCCTGTCCTCGTTTGTTGGTCAAAAACCAATGACTACAGTGAAACGGTTTGATAAAAAGAAAAAGAAAACCATTGAGATAACCTGTCCAACTATTGTTAAACAATACAACATTCATATGGGCGGGGTTGACTTGCTAGATAGTTATATTGGCAGATATCGGATAAGAATGCGATCCAGAAAATGGTATATGCGGCTTTCTTATCATCTTCTGGATATCACAGTTATAAATTCTTGGCTTCTTTACCGAAGGTGCAACGAAGGAAATAAAACAATGTCGCTGCTAGACTTTAGAATTGAGCTAGCTACAACGCTATGTACAATTGGAGAATCCATCCCACCAAGACGTGGAAGACCTTCAGATTTACAAAACAACATTGAGGCTAGAAGAAAAAGGCCAAACACAAGCTCCATACCGCGTCAGGATGTAATACTAGATAAAGAGAATCATTTTCCTTTATGGAACAAAACCCGCTTGAGGTGCAAAAATCCCTTATGCAAATCACAAAATTTTGTCGTTTGCCAAAAATGTAAAACTGCTCTTTGTTTTAACAAACATAAGAATTATTTTTTGGTATTTTATAATAAATAAAATGTTATTATAGTTTGTTATTCGTAAATAAAATTATTTTTGTAGACTAGAATGAGTACCTATAATTTCATTTTAGCACTGATGCATATTTGAATCAAAGCAATAATTTGTTATAAATAATATAACATATTGTGGCAGTTTTTTTAATTATTTTTCACATTTTCATTAACATAATTTAGATGTAACTCGTAAAAAATTATTAAAAATAAAAAAAATTGGGCACTGAAGGGTTAAATATCTCTCAATATTTTCCGTTGTAAAATTTATGCTTCTTTACGGCAATAAATACTCGTAATTTAAAAAGGTTTTCTCTACATCAACATTTTCCAAACTTTTTTTTGTAATGGCCCGGTAATTTTTAGGCTTCTTGACCAGCTAAAAAATTTTTTTTTAACTATCTTGCAATTTTGTTTAACCTTTGAAAATCTAGATCAGATTTTAAGGTTAGAAGTCAAATTTTGTATTTTTTTTAAGATTTTTCAATTTTTTTTCCTCAAAATTTTGACTTTAATTTATAAATTTTGTCTTGAAATCTCGAGTTTGATGGATCTTAAAAATAAAATTTTTCTCCAGGCCGAATTTCTCTTAAAATTTTCGTACTTTCTGAAACTTATTCTTGGACATATATTACTTTATAGTTTTTCAAAAAAGTCGATGTTAAAATAGAGACTTTCTTTTCAAAATTTCAACAAAAAATGTAGAATGTGCTAATATTATAGCTTAAAAACCTGCAATGGCTAAGCTTTGCAAACAATTTGCAATATAACCGTCCAATTTTTAATGCTAAACCTAAAATTTTGATTATTTTAAGGAAGGATTTTTTCTAAAGATTACAACTTTGAACATCGTAAGATTCTTTTATTAATTTAAGTAAAAATATCTTTTTTTTAACGTTTCTCCAACACAAACGTTTAATTTTTTTGGGAAACACAAGTTTCCCAAAAAAGACTCAAGCTTGTTTTTTCCTAAGCCAATTTTGGTAAGAATTTTTCTGAATATCGAAACTGATTGACATTGACTTTCAACAAACGTTTAGTGAACATTGAAAAATTTTTAAACCTAGGATATCTACTCTAAAGTAGAAATTGGGACTTTTTCTTGGAATTTAGAAATTAGAAATTATAATTAATTTTTATCTAGAACCTTTTTTTATTTTCTTTTTGGTGGAACGTCTGGTCGTTGGTTATCTTCAACAATTGAAATACAAAACTTGTCCCCTGAAACCAAGAAAGGTTAAATAACACAACAAAGATTGCTGTAACGCATTTCGACAGCCAAGTTGTCATCTTCAGAGAGATACTCATAGAATCCCTCTGAAGATGATAACTTGGCTGTCGAAACGCGTTAGGGTAACCCTTGTTGTGTTTTTTAATCTTTCTTGGTTTCAGAGGACAAGTCTTGTATTTCAATTTTAAAACCTTTTATCATTTATTCGTCATGATAGACTCTTATTGGTCAGAAATATTACCATTATTAATTTTATTTAACGTTTTGCGACCCAAAAGATTTAAATATTTCCAAACTGGGTCGAAGAAATGTTAAATGAAACTAATATTGACTTCCATCATTTCTCCTGGAATGTTAACATTTTTATTTTAAGTCCAACATTTTAATTCATATCAATGCTCCAAATTTAAATATTTTATTTTTAATTATTGAGAGTTTAAGCCAGTAGCTTTGAGAAAAATATTAAAATATGAAATATTCAAAAAATTAATACTTTTTAAAGAAAGTCACAATTTCAAAAACAACGTTTAAAAAAGTCAGAATTTCGATAAAAAGAATCAAGATTTTTAAAATTAGTCAAAATTTTGAAAAACAAATTTGAAAAGAGTGAAAATTCTGAAAGTAAAAGTAGATATTTTGAAGCGTCAAAAATTGTAAAAAGTTAACATTTTCAGAAAAAGGTGAAATCTAGGAAACGTTGAAATTTTAAAAGAGTTGACCTTCTTAAATAAAATCAGAAATTTCCATAAAAATGGTAATAATGTACAAAAAGTCAAAATAATTTTTTTTAAATATACAAGAAATTGAAAATGTTCAAAAATAATCGAATTTTCCCTGGTAAATTTTCAAAAAAAATCAAAATTTTGAAAAAGTCAAATTTTGATAAAAATTAAATTTGAAAAATTAAACCTTCGAAATAGAAATGTCAATTTCTTAAAATTTACAAAAAAGTCACAAATTTGAGCAACAGTAGACATTTAAGGTCAAAATTTTTAGACAAAATTGAAATGTTGATAAAAATGGAAATCTGAAAAGAGGCAAAATTTTGAGAAGTCGATTTCTTTAATAAATCGACATTTATACAAATGTTAAAATTTCGATAAAAAGGTGAAATTTTAATAACAAAATTTTTACAAAAAATAAAAAAAATGGAATTTCTAATAATCATAGCTTTTATAAAAATCGAGTTTCAGAAAAGAATAAAAATAAGGTCAAAAAGTCATTATTTCGAGAAAAAGCATAAATATTTACAGAAAAATCCACCATTTGAAAATAGTCGAAATTTTCGTTCAATAAAATTGAAGTCACAATATTTACGAGTATAAAAATTTTCATGGAAAAACATAGACAAAAAAACTAAATTTAGTAAAAAAATTTAAATAAAATAATTTTTTTTTTTAATTTTCTTGTATAGAGTTACAAAAGACAACATAAATGTTATCCCTTGTTCTCATAAAGTTTATGAATATAATTAAACAATAGGAAATTTTTTCTACCACCCGGCATTTTACTTTCGTGGCCCGGTGCCGGGTCGCAACCCACAATTTAGGAAACACTGATATATTTCAATTCTCTTGCGCCATAATAGCAAGCAAAATTTTAAAGGGATCTAGATGGATCATATTTGTCAGTTGTTATTAAGTTACATTTCTTTGAAATGTAGGCTTCAAGCTTCTTCTTGTTGTTATGATAGATTATATTTTCATGTTATTGCTTTATTTTATCAAGTACTTATGAGGTTTGGCAGAAAACTAATGAGACTGGCAACACTACAAGCGATTTGGTAACGCTCCGCTGTTGTCCGTGATAGAGTAGGTGCATCAGTATCCTCCTATAGCTTAGTGCGAGTTTCAACTCCGTCCGGTAACGAAATGATTTTTGTGACTACTATTAGTGAAATTGTGTTTTGGTTGAGCGTCACGCAAAATAGAACAACGGAATTTGGAGCAGCGTTATGCCATTAAATTTTGTCTTTTGTCTTAAGCTGGAACAATCGGCAAGTGTGACGTTTGAAAAGTTAAAACAGATCTATGAGGAACATTCTTTATCCCGAACTCAAGTGTTTCGCTGGCACTAAGCATTTTTAGAAGACAGAGAACACGTTGAAATTGGGGATAAAGAATGTTACCCATTGACCTGTTTTAACTTTTCAAAGGAAGACCCTCAACTTTGAAAACCGATGAAAACATCGAACGGGTGAACACTCTTGTGTCCTTTAAGAGTAAGAATGTTGGGTGGACAATTAAATTTAAACAGATTTACCGTTCATCAAATTTTGATGGAACATTTGCAGATGCGAAAGGTCTGTGTTAAAATGGTGACGAAAAACCTCATAATTGAGCAGAAAGGCAATGGAAAAAACAAGGTCTTGATATTCTTGACACAATCGCCAATGAGCAAGATTTCTTTAGTCGTGTGAGCACAGGTGATGACCCCTGGATTTCTGAATACGATCCTGAGACCAAGAGGCATAGTCAGGAGTGGCACACTGCGAGCTTTTCTCGGCCAAAGAAAGGTCGAATGAGCAAATCCAAAATCTAAGCAATGCTGATTTGTTTTTTTGACAGAAGGGAAATCGTCCACAAAAAGTTTGTTCCTCCCGGACAACCTGTCAACCAAGTCTTTTATAAAGGCGTCCTTGACAGGCTCAGAAAAAAGATCATGAAACCAGACATTGCAGACAAATGGATGCTTCATCATGACAACACCCCATGTCACACTGCATCCTCCGTCACAGAATTTATGACTTCAAAATATTCATATGATTCCGCAGCATCCCTATTCACCTGACCTGAGTCCCTATGATTTTCTCCTTTTTTCCTGAAACGTGCCCTCAAAGGGCGTCCTTTTGGGACTGTCATCAAAAGAGTAAGAAAAGCTGAATACCATACCGGTTGAAGACTTCCAGCTCTACTACCAAAACTGGTAACAACGCCTCTATCGGTGTATAGCTGCTCAAGGGAACTACTTTGAAGGGGATAACATTGATGTTGCGAACAATAAAAAAATCATTTTCATTATTTTTTGCTGGACCTCGTATTTCTGCCTAAATTATTTAAAAGGTATTGCACTTGTATTTGGAAAACCCATAGAAAAGGATAAATAGGCACAAAAATATTTAAAAATAGGTGAAAATTATGTATAAAAAGGCAAAAAACAAGCAAATTAAAATTTAGGCAATAACGTAGGATCACAGGATTTTACCTAAAATCCGGTCTCTAGTAATGATATACGCAGCGGTTTTTGATCATCATAACAATAAAAAGCTTCAGCCATAAATTTTCGAGATATGTAATTTTAAAACAATTACTCTTGTGACCCACCCAGTCCCTTTTAAGTCTTGCTTACTAGTGTGAGGCAGGACAATTGAAGCAGGTTGCTTATATGTATCTTAATTTCTAGGTAAAAACAGATGTTGGGGTAAAATGATAAAATTACCCGAAGGATCTTCGGGTAATTTCTTCTAAAATTTATCTTTGAACCATCTTTTGAAAATGAATAAAAACAAATCCATTATGCATGCCATTTTTAAAAATGTGTAAACATTTTTATTAGAAATCTAGATTAATTAAATAGTACTAATTTTCATCATCCTTTTATTGAAAAAAGTAGTCCCGCAGGAGGAAAAACTATGAGAAAATACGTTGTTAATGCTTTTCACCGTTAAATTTGACGCATTATTTTTCTCTCCCGAAAATAAATAATATTAAACATTCTTTCAAAATATCCACCTTTGGAAGAAATTAAAGCTTTTGACTAGATTCACGCTAATGCTGGTGAAAGCAACAGCTCATTAGCGAATGAAAATGCTGTAATTTGGACAATGTCTGTCAATGTAGAGAAAAGCGTTTGAAATTCTACGGATTTATTGCCGTGAAAGAGCACAAATTTTACAATGGAAAATATTAATTACATTTAATTTGTATTTTTTTTTTTAAGTTCAATCCACTCGCGAAGGGCAACCTCATTATGCCTTCAAAGCACTGCGAGTAGCATGCGGAAACAAGGATAGATGGCGATGGACCGCCTTCTTAAACAAGGATAGGTTGTATTTTTTGGGAAAAATTCCGGTCGGTAACGAGTTCCATAGCTTGGAAGTTCTATAGAAAAAAGAGTCTCCGCAGACAGAAGTCGTCACTGAGTCAAGCTGGACCGCACAAGAATTTGCGTTCTCCGACTGTCTTGTATGTCTCAAAAATCCATTGGGGCCATTGTGGGGATCAATTAGGTTAGTTCCTGCAAGCATCTCCCATGAAAGTACTTGTGGAAAAGAGATAAGTCACCAACCGTCCAGACATGAGCTCTAGTGTTTCGAGAAAATCGGTCAAACTCTCGTCATCAATTAGGCGAATCGCTCTTCTTTCAATTGAATCTAAAAGAGCTAAAGTGTGCTTTGGAGGTAACTCCAAACATGAGAACAGTCGGGGAACAGTTGGAAAAAGCAATATTCAAAATAGTTAATAATTGTTCTTCTTTTTTATTGCAGTTTTGACCTATTAATGCCTTTTTTATAGTATTTCGTCCTTTTTTAGCTGATTGTTTTTGCATAATTTCAAATTCTTCCTACCCTTTTACCCTATTTGTTTGTGCCTAAAATCCCGGTCTCTATTCACAACTATTAAACTTTATTAACATTATAAAACTTTTAATATATATTGTTGTCTTAATCGTTAATAATATTATAAATTATAATAATATTATGAAATTCTACTGCTGTCATTTTAGCTAAAACTGATACCAACTTTTGATTTTTAAATGGAACATCTTGTTTATTATTACATTTTTGGGAGCTGCACAATTTTCTGACTAGAATACATATAAAATAATTAGTTTTTAAAGTATCCACAAGTTTTTTGATCCGATTTTATTTTTCAACCTAGAAGGTTGAGAAATCGTCATCATTAACTCTAACCGTCTCGTCCTAATTAACTCTAATCGACTGCATTAACGCAACAAAAATTTAAATTGAGGAAAACTGAGGAAGAGTTAATTTCTTTTCCTACAGCTATTTTGTGTTCTTATTGAATAAAACTGCAAATAAATTAGAAATCGAATATTTTGAATTCTTTTAGCTGTAATTTCAGTTCTACTGATTTCACAGCAAAAATAAAAATATGATTAGATTTTCCATTAATTTTAAGTACTTTTTAGTCGTACTAAAGTACCAATATTTAAGAATATGAAGTCATGATATGAAAACCATTTCAGGTGATAAAAGAATAAAATACTAATTTTTTCACGTGATATAATCTTTTTTGCGTTAATGTGGTCTATTAGAATTAATTAGAATGAGCCAGAACCTTCTGGGTTGAAAAATAAAATGGGACCAAAAAAAATGTTCAATCCTTTAAAAGTTACTTATTTTAGATTTTGTACTCAGGAAATTGTGCAGCTTCCAACAATATATTCTTAAGAAATTAAAAGCTGGTATCATTTTTAACGAAAGTGACAGCAGTAGAAATGTAATTTTTATGTCAGAATTTGACATTTCCTAAGTATATCAAATATAGCAAATTTTAAAATTTTATCTTTATAAATAAAGATAAAATAGGGGGTATACCATTATCCTGTTACACCTGGTGAAATAAAATCATTAATGGTTCCTAATTTAAAAGCAGGATCAATATAAAAATCAACCAAAAAACAATATAATTGCATATCCTTATCACCAAACATTTCACTGTAAGAGAATAGCTGTAATAACAAAATGGCATTAGTTAATAAATTCTTCTTAAGTTTTATTTTATTCGGCCGAAATTTCCGCAATTAAAAAAATGCTCGCAACTTTTTCCGACTGTAAATGAAGAATAACTAGGGAGCATAAAGCAAAAATTAGATTTTACGATTATACTTTGGTAGCGTGCACCTATATTATGAAATCCGTTTAGCGACATGGGGTTGTATAAAGTCTGCTAATGCATTATTTCTCCCTGCACGTACTGGGTCTCGAGAGGGCATCTCCGAGTCTTTGTTTCCTTTATACTGCAATTCTCTTTTCATATCTTCTTTCATACATCTTCCAAGATATTTTGTAGGGCAAGAAACCTGACATTTAGGAGTACATTTCTTTTATTTATTTTGCTATAAAATTTCAACCAAATTTCTAATTCATACACCGAATTTTTATGCAAATAAGGCAAACAATTGCTTTTTTTTCTGATGTGATAAAACAACAAATATTTTATTATTCGCCGCTCTTAAATAAAAGTGACCTTCTAATTTAATTGCTTTGCCATATCTTCGTGATTTTATGTAGAAATATTTTATTCAATATTTCTCGAATAAACACATATAATAAATGTAGTTATATTATTCGTAATGATTTTGATTAAGGCAAATGACCTAAATCACTTCAGAATAAAAATGGAATTCTTTTGCAAGCGACATTCATAAAAGATCTCATATGCTGTACACGCTCATCCTTCAAATATTTCCATAAGACTTCTCGAGTGCAAAAGAAAATAAATGAACATAACTTATTTCGTTCGTCGTCAATTAAGATTGCTTATGTACTCACTAGTTATTGATAAAACATGCAAAAACGCTAAATAAGACAAACCACCCCTTAAATGTCGGATATTGAAAGAAAGAATAAACCATGAAGAATGGTTTAGATTTTATAACTCAGACTAAACTTACGAAAATCATATATAACCATAAATTCCGATGAAAAAATCTAAGGACATGTGAAACAGTCCTGGTTTTGTAAACTACGTGCTCGCCCGCTGAAAAAGCGGACTAATGTCCTGGGCCCAGGCGTCATTTGGGCCTGTGTGGTGATTCGTGAAATTCTCAGGAACCGAGTAGAACTTATTTCTCGTGAAAAGTAATGGAAGATTCTGTTTGATAGTCGAAAGCAAACTTGTGAAATTGTGAAGAGAAGGACCTTTCTTTTTTTGTCAGAAGTTAAATTGTATACTAGTACTACTTCGTTCTAGCTGTCTCGAGGGGATCAATAAAGTACTGCAGGAACCACACACAATTTGAAAATGCACAAACGTTTGCTCGGTTTTCCTGATAAGGGGATCGTAGCTAATAAGTTCTTTGAGAACAGGACTTTCTTCCTAGTGCCTGATTCTTATGGCACATAAATTTAAGTAGTCAAGTACAAAGAGTGCAGCTTGGTAGAATTATGTTGTTTCAAACGATTTGAATTCTAATAACCGCCGATTCAATATAGCGAAATTTTAAATTTAACTTAACTAACCTAATGTTAATGAGTCAGGAATTTAAAGGTAAAATTAATTATTACGCATTATTTTAAAAGGCAAATAGAGAAATTCACAGTTTTGTTTTTATCTAATAAATTTTTCCAAGCGTAAAATACTTGTGTTGTAGTTCGACTAAAAACTTTTTGCAATATTTTCGACTCGATATAGTTACGCCCAGTTTCAGTTTCTCCAGCTGAATTAAATTTTCTTTTATAATGTCGAGTTTGATAATGATTAGAAGTTTAACGAAGGTTAGAAGGTACTGCATTTATTTCTTCCGGGATTGGACCGTGTCAAAGAACTACTAAAATTGTTCGACGTTTCGCCCACCATCGTAGGGGGCTTCTTCGGGAACAAGGAAACAATAAATGAAAAATAAATACAGGGAAATATAAAATGAAAAAATGAAAAAAGGCCAATTTCAAAACATCAGAGCATGGTAACTCAATATATCCACTATACCAGAGGCGAAACTCTTCTGAACTAGAAATTTGGCACAAAGCATAAGAGAATTTAGACAGAAAAGCTCGGTAACTCAGTATTTCCACTATACCAGAGGCGAAATTCTTCTTAATATTGATTGCGATGATTTCGGAAAAAAATATTATGTTTACCTCGTAGTAAAAAGCATATCACCTTCGATGCTTATTAGTCTCGGCTAACGCCTCGGCCACAATTTACATAGTGGACCGGGAATGTTGGGCTTTTAGTATTACATCAATACCTCGCTTTGCATCGTTTTGTTTTGCATTTTTTTCGAAGTTGCGTCGCTGCTTAATTAGTACTAATTTTCACTGTGCGTCGTTAGATTTTCAAGGTTGCAGTTGTTTTGGGTTCGAGTCTTTAATTTTTTTTTTGAAATTTTTTGAAATTTTCTTTTTTTTCTAAAAGATGGCACCACTTTTGTTTCTAATTGCACCATGCCATCAAAACTCGGGGATTCCCTTTCCAACTGAAAATCAACGCAATTTTAATACAGTTTTATGTTCACTTTGTTTTGCTAATTTTAGAGTTTACTTTCAATTATGTAGTGTGTTGTGGTTTTTGTAACGTTTCAATTAGTGTGTTGTGTTTTTTTAAAGGAGAATAATAATTTTTTATAAATTTTTACGGGTTGTTTCTGGTTACAAAAAAGGTAAATATTTTTCCGAATTTATTTATTGGCAGAGTTATATTATTTTTTTTTACATGCACTTGTAATTTTTTTAGCCAAATGGGTGGTAGAATTACCCAGAAACAAAAAAAAAAACTATCAGCTTGGAGACAAAATTAGATATTCTAGCGACGATTTGATAAGGGAGAGAAGGCTGTGGAGATAGCAAAGGCTGTTGGGCTGGCTACAACAACTGTCAGTACTATTAGAAATCGAGATGGGGATAAAATAAGAGAAGTTGCAAAATCTGCAACATCATTAGATGCTAAAACGATGACCCGTACAAGGAGTGCTTTGATGATCAAATTGGAGTCCTTGCTTTCTATTTGGATTGAAAATCAAGTTACGCAGAGAATAGTATTAAGTAAAATGGTAATTCAGATGAAAGCTAAAAGCTCATTTGATGACATAAAAAGTAAAAGGAGTATCCAACGACTAATGCTAGTGGCAGTAATATAGACAAGAATGAAACATTTGAAGCTAGTCAGGGCTGGTGTAGAGAGATTCAAGGTTTGAGCAAATCTGCTCAGCATTGCTTCTAACGACGAAGCAGGCTAGCGCTGATTTAACTGCTGCTGAATGCTACCCGACAGAGTTAAAAGCATTAATTCATGAAGGTGGCGATAATCCGAAACAAATCTTTAATGTTGACGAGAGTGGGTTATTTTGGAAACGTCTACCTAACAGAACTTTCATATCTTAAACAGAAAAATCTGCGCCAGGATTTAAAGCTAGCAATGATAGACTGACTCTCCTTGTTGGTGGTAATGCAAATGGTGATTTTAAATTTAAACCATTTCTCATTTATTAATCAGAAAATTCAAGAGAATGAAAGGTTGTTCAAAGAATCTGCTTCTTGTCCACTGGTAAGAAAACAAAAAAGCATGGATGACTGATACCGGAGCGAAATAAATATATTTTCAATTTTCCCGCTTTTGACGACACTCGCTGCATCAAAGCGCTAGGCACCCCTAATGAGTGAATTGTGATTCACTCAAGTCTCTCGGGAGTAAAATTAGTTCCCTTACTGCTGTCGTCGACGCCAGTACTCCACCAGCGCAAGATTTCTCCAACCGTCGAGAATCTTCAGCCGCCCAGTTCCCATTGCGACCTTTGCTCATTTGCCTAGCGCTTTGACCGCAAATTTTCCACCGACGCCGACGTACGACATTGATAGTGCATCGTTGCGACCCCAGCTTAAAAACCGTAAGTATTTTATTTTATTTTTTTGCATTTTTTTTTCTGTGTTTATTAGTGTTATTTTTTTGTTTGTTTGTTTGTTTAATACTGCTTGCATCATTCACCTTGCCCCCTTTCAGCCTGACAAAATTTGCGTTCGTGAATTTCAAGCCACGTGCTCGCAGAGTGTGCTTTTTCCGTTAATATTTGATTTTTTTTTTTGCGGTACGTATTCTTAATTTCGTGGCAGTTGTTTCTAACCAACATTCGCAGTGCTTCACTGACAAATTGCCTGGATTTACGGTTAAAGCCTTCTATTTTCCCATTTTTCAAGCCTTGTGACCGTTATCCGCCATTTTCCTTGTGTGATTTTCAAACGACGCGTCTTCTTTCGTGCTGCCATCTATGAACGTCAACCGCCATATTTTCTAATTTCTAACGACACGTATCGTAAGTACTGCCATCTTTGAGCGATAGTTGTCGTCTTCCATGTTTATAAGGGACACCGTCTTTTTCTGTTTAAAAACACTTGGCGATGACGTTCTTAAACCAAAAATTAGTTATTTTCGCCCAAATTGGCCGTTCCTCCCGGTCAATCCTCCTAAACTACTAACGCGGTATCATGACAACATCATTATTTCAAAACTGGGTTTTACCTTGTGCTATTCCATTATTGCAACAAGGAAAACTTAAACTTCAAGGCTTTGGTTCTAGTAGACAATGCTCCTCGCCACCCAGTTTATGTTGATGAGTTGTCAGAAAACGTGAAATTTGTATTTTTCAGGGAGTAATATCGACTTTTAAAAGTTATTACCTTCGGCGAACATTTAAACTTATTTTAAGTGATACTGATGGACAAGATAAGCCTACGATGCTAGAGTTTTGGAAAAAGTTCAACATTATGAAAGCCATAGAAATTATTTTTGATTCGTGGGAGGAGATTAAACCATCTTGCATGAATGGTGTTTGGCGCAAAATATGACCTGAATGTGTTCACCGAATATGCGCTGCAGAAGTTAATGGTACATCAGCTGTTCGTCATGAAGTTTCTAATTTAGCTAGAGAGCCTAATTTTAAAGGTATGGAGGAGACTGACATAAATGAATTGCTAACCTCGCACAACCAAGAATTCTCTAATGAAGAACTATTGCAACTGGAATTGCATTTTGCTAATGATGAAAATGACAGGGACCGTTCAGTAGAAATCTCCGAAGAACAAAATTTAACCTCCAAACAAATTTCCAAAGCGATGTGTTTGATTGACGAGCTATGGCGATTTTTTTAAAAAACGATCCTGACAGCGGAAGGAGTTTTAAAGTGTCCCAGGCGGTAGCTACGAATATCAATTGCTACAAGGAAATTTATTTTACATTGAATAAAAAAGCTGTTCAGCAAACATTGGACCAATTTTTTGTGAAAGAAAGCCGACTTACCACAACAGCCACTAGGGACTCATCAGACAATGAGTAATTTTAATTTTGTTTTTCATAAATTAATTAAATAGTTTATTTTGTTTTAATTGAATACGTTTTTTTTTTGTTTTTTGTATGTATGCAATAAAATTTTATATTATTTTTGTTTTTTAAATGTTTACTTTGTTCAATTTTCTTTTTAAAAAGTAGTATTTTCGTAACCCTGGAACCTATCTTTCATCTTTACATGGTTTGCTATATCTTAATTTTCTTTGCGTCGTTTCAATTTGCGTCGTGTTTTTTTAGAACGTAACCCCGACGCAAAGGGAGGTATTGGTGTAGTTGCACAATGTACAAACTCTTCTATGAAATGGTTTCTTAGACAATCACAATAACATTGAAAAAGACCACAAAACACTGAGATCTACCAGTTTTTGCGTCAGATTCCTAAAAAAGACCCTTGGGTCATATTTTACTTGTTTTCGTTGTAATTTATATATTATCTGTGGGTGCTGGAAGTCAGCAACCCAATTAATAATATAAGTACGTATATTTTGTATTGAATTGATGGCAATGGACAATTCTTTTACATTGCAAATAAAATGGGTCACAGTTGATAATTTTATACAATCATAATCATTGATCATTTTCATACTTTACAATAAATAATAATTAACTGGAAAAACATGTTTAATCTGGAAGCATATGTATGTAAATTTTGGTTCTCTGAATAGATTATTTCAACGTTCAGCAAAATATAGCAAACAGTATTAAATCATCAAGATTAAAACATAAACATTAAATACAGCGAATTCTACTGTCAGGCAAAGTTATTAGTGTTAATCTGAAATTACAAAAATGAAATTGGATTAAGTAATTACGGAGCTGGCTAGTGTCAACATAGCGTAAGCTATGCGAGCGTGAGAAAGGGGTGAAAGGAAGGGAAGGATGTAATTTGCAATTTAGAGTTGGGGAGCGTAAGTGTTGGAGACAAATAGTAAAGGAGAACGCGAGAAGTGCCGTCGGTCGAAGACAACAAACAATGCGGATTGCCAGTTTAAGTTCGGTGAGCTTATGTCTGGTTTAAGTTAGTCTAAAACATAGTTGCGCCAACGAGAAAAGGACGTTCGGACACCCGGAAAAGCCTCCTTTAATCCGAGGATCAAAAGTTATGTGACCAGCTTACTACAACTTATTCTGTTGCTTTGCAACCTATCC
The DNA here is from genome assembly GCA_028583605.1 of Dastarcus helophoroides. Lineage (NCBI taxonomy): Eukaryota > Metazoa > Arthropoda > Insecta > Coleoptera > Bothrideridae > Dastarcus > Dastarcus helophoroides. Next base: position 6,091,571 of record CM053326.1, read on the forward strand.
TAATTAACATTCTCCTTTATCCTTGGAATCTAGAAGCAAACATATTTTATAAAAATAGAAAACCACATAATTATTTTCCTTCAATGAAAAGTTTCAGACTCCTAGTCGAATCGAAACTTTATACAGATACGATGCAAAACCAGCCATGCGTAGTCATTTCCAAAAACAGCAAATATAGCCGCATAAATAAAATGTTTACTATTGTACAAAAACAATTAAAACCTGCAAATTATAAGTTACATTATCACATAAGGGGAAGGCGCTTATTGACATGATTTTATGCCTGAAAATAATATTGATTTTAATCCGTTTTTTTTGAACTGTAACAGTAAGTTTATTTCCCAGAAGTGTCGAAATTTCCTCCCATAAATGGGTAAGACCTAAAGGACTTGGCGCAGCAGATATAATTGCTAAAAACGTAGTCAGCTAACGCTAATGATATTTCTTCAACATAACACTAAAACAAACTCATCTCACTTAAGAATATTCTTTTAGTGGTTGATATATCTTTAGCTCTCTTGGGACTTATTTATGAAATATTTTATGATACATGTAACTAACAACCATCTGATTACGTTTTACATATTTTATTAATTTAACAGCTGACTCTCACTTGACTTTGCCTGCGCAAGTTCTAATAATGTCATATTTCAAAATAAAAAAAATTTCTTATGGTAACGAAGGCTTTCACGGCCAGAGTCAGTACAGGATATACTTCTTCCGGGATTGGACCGTGTCAAAGAACTACTAAAAGTGTTCGAAGTTTCGCCCACCATCGTAGGGGGCTTCTTCAGAAACAAAGAAAGAAAAATAGATGAAAAGAGGAATATGAGGGAATATGCAAAAAAATAAGAAAAATAAAAATAAAAAGGCCACCATGCCAGAGGCGAAACTCTTCTGAACTGAAAATTGGTACAAAGGATAAGAAAGTTTAGACAGAAGAGCACGGTAACTCAGTATGTCCACCATACCAGAGGCGAAACTCTTCTGAATTGAAACTTTGTACAAAGGATAAGAAAGTTTAAACCGAAGAGCACGGTAACTCAGTATGTCCACCATACCAGAGGCGAAACTCTTCTGAGTTTCTGAGTTACCGTGCTCTGATGTTTTGAAATTGGCCTATTTATTTTTATTTTTCTTTTTTTTTGCATATTCCCTCATATTCCTCTTTTCATCTATTTTTCTTTCTTTGTTCCTGAAGAAGCCCCCTACGATGGTGGGCGAAACGTCGAACACTTTTAATAGTTCTTTGACACGGTCCAATCCCGGAAGAAAAAAAATTTCTTATTTGATTTTAATAAAAAAATAGATTTAAAGATTCGTTCTCCTTATTCTAATACCTGCACACATGTTTTAAATTAGTTTCTCCTTTACATATATATATATATATATATATATATATATATATATACTGGTTTATAACCTCAAATAAAGTTGCTAGCACAGTTAAATTTTAGAAGTTATAAGTTGAGTTTTAGTGAAATAAAAATAGCCTGGAGATGCCCTTAAAAATAGTCTACATTTTTAAAACAAGTTTTACTAAAATCGATTTAGCAAGTTCCAAGGTTAACCCCAAACACAAAAAATCAGTCGACAGGCAGACAGATGCTTCAGTCTTATTAACTTAGATGATTGAAGTCGGACAGTTAGTTATTTATTTAATGCGGCATTATTTTTGGTTATATTGCATTTTGGGTTAAAAAATATTCCTAAAATATCGGAATATGTGTAGCAATTTATCTCAATGTAGGTAGGGTTTCATAAACACGGCAAAACTAAGAAGCACAAATCGTCATTATCTACAAATTTTAGAAGCTTGCTGCGTGAGATTGGGAGAGAGAATTCTGATAATTCTTTGATTAAAACGATCTAAAACGTAGGCAAGCTAGTGGCATTTTGCTAAAATAGCGGTTTTATCAAGTTTTTCTTTCCTTCCCTTTTGACGCCTTTATCTCGGTAGCGGAAACTTTCATTTATCAAGGAAACAATAGGCAAGTAATAAGGAGTGCCCTGTTTGTTAGGCTGCATTGTTCACATTCAGGCAAGACTTGTTATCACTGGAGTCACCGTGCCTCAGAACCACTTACACTCCATTTCATTTACACCTCTCTATTTGAGACAACACTCAAGCAGTTTTAGATGTTTGACAATGCTTTCAATTGCGCTCCTGCCTAAGATCATAAAAAACGAAAAACCGTTTTTAAATCCAGCGTTTAATTAAAACAAAATCTTTAGTAGTGCTTGATGATAGTTAGCAAATTCAAATTTTTTCTGGAAAGCCGAAATTTACAATCTATATTTTATATAATGTACCTTTTACATAAATAAAATTGTCTATATACATGGTTATTCACTTAATTTAAAAACTCATAAAACTGTTTTGGCATTTTTAAGCCTGCAACCTGTAAAGGTAAAACGTATCCATTATAATTTTTCTTTCGTGTCCGTTTCTCGTCTTCAAGAGGTTTTCCCTAAAAAGTATGAAAGAAGGTATAAGTCTAAATTTTGGCCCGGTATTGGGTTTTGTTAACGCGCCTATACCGCCAGTCAAAGATTAAAATATATATTTTAGATCAAAATAAGGATTTTGTTTGTTCCAAAAAAAAAGGTTAACTTAATATATGGGATACATTTAAAAGAGCTATCTCTTATTCAGTTACTTAATTCTACGCCTATTCTATCTAGAGGTGTGAGGCGGTGTTGGTTGAGTTCCATCTTCTACAGTTTTGAGGTACTTCTTCTACTGTTTTCTGGTACATCTTTCTCCATTGTATTTTTTTCTATCTTTTGTCATCTTTTTTATATCTTCCCATTATATCTTCCTTCTTTTTGTTTCTTCTTATCCCATCTTCCCAGGATTTTCTAGGTCTTCCTCTCGTCTTTCAGGTCGTTCACATGACCAATGCATCTAAGTTGGTTTTTTGTTGTTGGTTCGACTTTTAATTGAATTGGGTTTATTAAGCACAATATAAGTCCAAATGTTTAAATTTTGGAAAACGAAAAAATATGTTTATTTTGATTCTTATGCTACTTACAGTTTTGGTATGTACAGAGAAGTTTTGGTGTATAACTTCAGGCACCCTTTAAATGAAAAATTAAATTTATTTTTTATATTTACAAAAAACAAATTTGGACTTTCTTAATCTCAATGTTGATAAATATTAGAAATGTGTGCGTTTGCAAAAAAATAAAAGAATACAATAGCAAAGCATAATATATTAAACAAAAATAATCAGACTTAGTTACCAACATCATCTTCACTCTCCAAATTAATGGTTGGCCAGAATATTATGTGACACTAAAACTCTTACTGCTCTCCCTCTAAAAATTTAAATGTATTATTTTGTTATCTGCTTTATATTATTTAATTTGTTCTTGTTAATTGGTGCCAGTTCAGACTAGGTTTGAATGTGGAAATGTATGGATTTTGATTTTGTTTTACTCGAAAGTATAAGTTTAAACTTCTAACAGTAAAGTCTATAAATTTAACATAACCTGAAATTGATACACCATACGTAAAATGCATGTATTTCATTATTGTTAACTTTAATTTATTCTATTCTAAATTATTCTGTAAGTTTTTATACAGATTGAAGGCCACAATTCTTAAAATCAAATACATATATCCCTATACGAAACTATAGTTATAATAGTCAATAGTTTTTATGGAATTTTCAATAATTTCCTCATATTTTTCGGAAAAGTATATTCGATTACATTTTCTGGTTAATTTTTTTGCATCATGAAATACCACTACCATAGCTTAGCCTGATCATAAATCATACCAAAACGCCATATCTCTAGAATTAGCATAGTACAATTCCAGAATTTGTACTGTTCTTACACTTAATGTGGGGCTACAGGCTGTGAAAAGGGCATTAGGAAAGTTATGTTTGTACTGTTCTGATGCTAATTTGTTGCAGCATTGTATTTGACATGCAATGGCTACGAGAGATGAAAATGTCAAATGTTGGACTTGTATTGTTCTTAGTCTTACCCATTCAATTATTGTCTCAATATTTCATTCCTAATTACGTCTTTTTTACTTTATGACTTTGATTTTTCTTAGAAATCTCATCTTCATTAAATTTATTCTTTAAAGCACTGAACTAAACACTGTGGCTTGTGATTAAGTCCAAAGAAGGTTTCACCCCTTTACCACATCGGCAATTAAATAAATAATTACGCGATACGTATTTCGCCAGCAGAACTGGCATTTTCAAGCGCACTAATCTTAAACGATTAGCAAAAGATGCATCGACGTCATCTGCATTGAGATTCAAATCGATACGTATCGCGTAATTATTTATTTAATTGCCGATGTGGTAAAGGGGTGAAACCTTCTTTGGACTTAAATTTATTCTTGTTTTGTTTTTTTCAGTTATTGTCCACGATATCTCTCTCTATGTTATCTTCTTCACTACGTCAGTTTTTGTGCACTCTTTTTTCACGATGAAGGTTCTTCTCATCGAGTTAAGTATTATGTCGCTTTCTTCATTATTTCATTAATTTTACTCTCCGTTTGATATCTTTTGCATTCATCTTTATCTTCAGCTTGCTCTATTCCCTGACCATCCAGATTGATATTTAGTGTTTTATTTCCTCTTAATATCATCGCACACTTCGTTGTGTTCATACATATTATCATATTTATCTTGCTGGGTTCACTTTGAATCACATTCATGTTATGTTAGAGAAGTGTCTCATAGTCCGATAACACCGCTATATCATCTAGTGTTCGAATAATCGAACGATTTTTAGAATCGAATACATTGAATTCGAATATTTTTGAGAATCGAATACATTGAATTCGAATATTTTTGAGAATCGAATACATTGAATTCGAATATTTTTGAGAATCGAATAAGTATTCGAATACAAAGAATCGAATTATGGGATAATAAAATACCTAATAGAAAAATTGTCTCGGCAGCTTATTCGAGGTATGTGGTGGCGAGATGCGACTTTCAATTTCAGTACTTCCATACCTATGCCCGTAATTGGTAATCCCCTAATTGAATATATACAGATAAGGAAAAATTTTCATTGTCCATGTAAAACGCTAAGAATTGTTCCTTCCATAGTTTTCTGCGGCCGCCGAACGTATTCCCCCACTTAGACGCAGCATGCTCTTATCTTCCAGTTTAGATGTTAGAAAAAACTCGCCGAGAGTTTTACAACAGACTGGAATATTGTTTAGCACAATCTGGCGGCCTATTTGAGCTCCGTATATTGTAATGTTTAAAGAGTTATTATGTCATATTCTTCATTAGAATTATTATTGATTTTGTTTAAGAAATCTCGTTTATTTATTTTGGTTATCAAAGAATATCAGTTTTATTTTATTTCAGACGTTGATTAAATCAACGGGCTAAAAGAACAAAGAACATGTGGTACGCTAATTTTAATAAAATTGTTTCCTGCCAGTTCTAATCCCTTAACAAAACACGTTAGAAGCTATGATGTACTACTAAAATCTCCGCCAGCACTGATCCCTGCGCTCTGAGTTGAATTGTTTACACCGGTGTAGGAGAATACAAGGCGCCGCCCATCTATCCCACTATAAGCTCTCAATGTTAAATCTCTCATTAACATTCTTCCTATGGACAGTGTTTGACTTTCCTGATGTGTATACATTTCTTAGTATAAATAAATCTTGAAGCTTCAAATATCACATACGTATCTTTAACATTGATTGGATTCGCATATTGGCACTGTATTTCCTAATATTGTTAAATTTGATTATTAAAATTGAGAACCAGATTTTAAAAAGTACTTAAGCATTTCGGTATTTAATAATTTTATGAGAAGGATTGAAGCAATAAATTAAAAATTAGGTACATATTCGAATGCAGGAGTGTGCGAGCATAATGCATAACCAACCATTCCGGATAAAAATGATCTCGTATACAATACGCATTCAATAATGTATGTCTAAGATCTCGAATACAAGAATCGGGTACAGTATTCAACATCCGAGAAGTTAATAATCGGAGATATAGCGTAGTTAGGAGACCGATTCTACTTCACTACTCAGCATTCCAATGTTTTGTTGTATTGGACTACCACAATCTCGAATACATATTAGGTTTGTTCCAACCGAACATCAAGCTAGTTTGCAACCGTCCAGCGCATGTGCATTCAAAATTTACCGTTTCAACCAAGTGCAAAATCCAACCCAACTGGCAATCCAGTGTTCCAACAATGACTAGTCCGTTAATTGATTTGTGATCAATCAGAACAGTCAGCAGTCGAGAGCTTGTACTGGCAGTTGGGACCATGCCCAATAAGTAATCGATAAGCGGCATCTAATTTCTCAGCTGTTATTTGTCAATACTATTGTCAAATGTTTTGATCTTGTCGAGGACAAATGTAAATTGTGTTGTTAAGTTCTGATTTCTATTTTTCCTCCATTATATTTGTCCAAAAATAACAAAAATAAATTTCGTAGAGGGATTTATATTTGATGAAGATCTATTTTCGTCTCTTTCGAATGAGACTGACGGCGAAGACCGGGGGTTTTCCGAGAAGTCCCAACGTGCGTTCCAACGTGATACAATTCCCAAACCAGTCAGAGTTTAATACGGAGTGCACGCATGCGTACGAATTAGTTCATGAATTAATCGGAAACCAATCAGAAATGTTCGGTTTGAACAAACCTATATTTTGTATTCAAATACATATTTTGTATTCGAATGCAAGTAAGTATTCGAGAACTTATGAATCATGCGATGATGAGATGCTCATTGGGCGAGGCGAGAACCGATTCTATTCATATTCTCACTTCAACTCACGGAGTCTGGGAGTATTCGAATACTTCAGTTGAGAATCGGATGTATTCGAGATCTTGGTAGAATCGAATACATCCCACAACTTATATTCGAATAGCCCAATACTAATATCATCTGCCAATATTAATTCTGCGATTTTTGTTCCTTGCATTCTTCAGTATCCCAGATTCAATTTCTTATCTTCTACTTTGCTTTTTTAATTGCTTCGTCTATCCCTATCAAAAATAGGAGGAGGGTCAGCATACAGCCAATCTCAGTTACAAATTCTCCTGATTTTTCATTGCTTGTCCTTACGTCATTCTTATTATTCCTGAATATGCCTTTGAGTATTTTTATTAAGCTATCTCTATAGGATTCTAAATATTTCTTCTATAATTTTCCAGTAATATTAGTAGAGCACAAAATGTACAAAAACTCACCATTCCCCCGTAATCTCCCGGGTTTGTTTGAAATGGGAAGTCACTAATTAACTTATAATTATATTAAAGAATACTACTTGCATGACATATCCGATGGTTCATTGCAGCTGTAAAGCGTTTGCAAATTTTATAATATTTTATGTCTTATAGTCTACGATATATTTTTCAAAGAATTCATCTGGTTTACGATCGATAACATTTTTAAACAAGTGTACTAGGGGGCACTTTTAACGTTCCCCGGTGTAAATAAAGTCTGTGCGCAAATTATAATGTAATCTGATTCTCTTTATCGAAGAAGGGGTTATCTCAGCTTCGTTATCCGTAAAGTGGGAGGCGGGCAGCATTGTAGCGACCTCTGTGTTTGGTCTGATGAGAAGACCCGATCCGCAGAGAATACCTAAACACTACTTGAAAATCCACAAACACGCGCGACTCTAGATTAAATTCACCCTAGAGTTTTCTTGTCGATTCGTCTCTTAGTTTTCCGTCATCATGTCGAAAATGTCGTTATCTTCACACTAGAGAGACCGTCGATGGAATAGAAACGAGCCAAATATATATTGAGGCCCGAATCGGTGTAGGACTACATCTAACGTATTCATCTCAATTCGTTTAGAATAATTTACATTCTTATCCTGCAGATATTTGGGATATCGCAGCTACCGCGGCATAATCAAAACAAGATATTTTGTTGCTTTAACTTTATCAGGGCTATTAAATTCAAACGACGCCGCCGATGTTACCGTTGAGCGAGATACTGTATCGTATATGTAAAATTTACTGCATCCAATTTTTAAGCAAAAGCGTGATTTTAACATTCTACAGGCGCTTACAAATTTCTAAAAAAGAAAACGAAAGCAGATTAACCAAATAATGAAAAATATTGAAAAACTGAAATGCATTTTTAGAGAAAAGTATGCCGAAATTTGAAGGATGTGATATCATCAAAACAATCTTATTCAATTCCAAAGCTGAGTGTTATTGAGATATCCACTTTCTTATCGTAATTTTAATTTTGCTTTGAAAATTTTTGTCCTGAAGTTTTTTTAAATCAATCCAGTTATTATCCTTTCACCTTGTTTTTTTTTCGGCTTGTAATAATCTTGTTTGTTAGTGACATTAAGACTGCATGTTATACTGGTCACTGCTTACGAAGATCTTCAGCGATATTACTGGCCGATGCTGGTGTGGATATCACGACAATAAAGCGTCATGCTGGTTGGAAATCAACGACAGTCGCTGAGAGTTATGTCGAGAACTCCATTGAAAATAAGACCAAAAGTGCTGTCAGGAATTTTAAGTTTATCCATGTCTTGTTAACTGCTAAATAAAAAATGTATTCCTTTCGATACTCGAAGTTTCGACCGTCATCGTTGGAGCTTCTTTAGAGACAGAGGAAGACATCTGGGAAGAACTATATCTTCCGGAAGGATAAACGTGTTATAAAGTAACTTATATTCAAGAGATATTTTTTAACGATAATTACTACGAGCCTTGAGATTTGTGAGTTTATGAGAAAAAAAACTTGTATCGAACGAAATATTTTAACCCATGTAATAGAGAACGACGAATCGAACTTTTTCATATGCAGTACTGTGAAAAAGTTTTTGGACACATGCAGATTTTTCGTAATTACGTATTGAAAAGAGAAAAAAATTAATATATTTTATAGTATCATTGAAAATTAGCAACTTTATAATAACTTAGTAGCACATAATACGGTAGTTACAATTATAATATGTTAGTTACCTATTATAATACCCTAATTACAAAAAAAAGTGCAGTTCAATTAAATGGCAACTTAACAGCATTTTCTAAAATATATCGCTAAAAAATGCACGCCATTATTAAGTAATAATAATAATAATACTAAAATAAATTTCAGCAAATATAGACTAATCCGCGAATGTCTGTAAATAGATGCCCGGCCTTTTAGTCATTTCTTGTTTGCATATAGGCATAAAACAACTAATTATTGCTAATTAGTATTATATTATACCCTAACAAATCCATGTACTGTTTATGGAAAGCACAATCAATCAATCAATCAATACTATAATCCTGTCAATATTACAAATCCATAAAAAAGTGCATTTGACATTGTGTAGAAAAATTCTATAAAACAAAATTATTTAAATAATCCTTTTGGATAAAAGAGCTGTTACTATGTTATACAAAGGACACTATATGTGCCTACAATGTACCAAAAATTGAAATTTGAGAAGTCTACTGCAGAATATATTATAACAAAATGTAATTATGAAGTTGGGAAATTTTCTAGAAAATTTGATAAGAGAAAGTGGCCGCGACAATAAATCAAACGGCAGATAAACGTTCCAGAAATTTCCGCAAACGATAAGTCTTATTGGTACATTCTTTCTAGAAAACGGAACAAGAACTATATAAACGCAGACGTCTTTCCCCGAGTTAGTTAGTTAGAATTCAATGAATAAATTAGTTAATTAAACAGTGTTAGTGAATTGCAATTGTAGTGCTCCGGAGTTAAGTTTTGAAACAAAGTGCTTTTAAATCACCAAGTGTTAATCATTCAAACTGATAACGCGCAACAACTGGCGTTAGAAATGGGATTAGTTTTGTGAATTGCGCTTTATATTTCTTGGCGAAATTCGTGTGAGGTTTTGAAACATCAAGTTAGTGAATCGTAGCTATAATTAAATTTAGACTTTATCACGGACGTTATAAACGGAAAAATAGTTTATATGGGGCGCGTCAGGAAAATTTTGAACATTTTATAACGCTATATGGAAACGAGATTAAAATCGGCCAAAATGGAACATGGTGGGCGTAGACGTTGCAAAAAAAAAGAACAAATTACAGGAATTGAAAGAAGTAATTGGAAAAGTAAAAGAAGAATTTAATAAGAAGCTTCTTGATTTGGACAATGCAACTCAGAAAAAGATCAACAGTATCGAAAAAAAGATGAAAAAGGTGTTAAGTGGACAAGTTAAACTTATACCGTACTCGGTATAAATTATTAAAAATAAAATAAAATAAAACGCGTAAATAAAGCGTGGTGAGTGAATGGAAGATAAGGAAAGGAACAAGCGGGTATACGAAGATAACCACAGCTAAAACTCGCTCCACACACACACAATAATTCGAAATGCTTATTGGCAACACTGTCCAACAGGGAAATTGCAAATGTCACTAACGGAGTGTTGGTATCACAGACAAGACAAGTGACAGATGGAATTGTGTCTATGAACGCGATATTGCGCCAGAGAAATGTCAAGTAGTGTACTGCGTGTCAATCAAGAGATGGTAGCATTGCGTGTCAGCCACAGAAGGTGCACTGCGTGTCAACCACAGAAGACAATGTCACTGGTAAATACTAGAAAATGGTGTCTAACGGGTTTATACACGTGCATCTAAACAGAAAAATGAAATAAAAGGGGCGTCAAGTCGCCGACTCTCGAATTAGCTATTAACACGTTTGCACGCGGTTAGGAAATCTTCCAGGGGCGATTACAATCGATGAAATATAAAATATTATTCAACAAGAGAATAAGAATTAATTCTTCGGACGAAACTCAAATAAAATTCGAATTTCACCTAGAATTTGCTCGTTTTAACAAGCACGTGATCGTGTTAGGTCCTCAGGACGACAATAAACAATTCACAACAATTGGACAATGCAGCACGATACAAATATATAATTCGGACAAATGGATAAAAGAAATGCGAAGACTTGCCGTGGCACTATTAGATTAATCGGGTAAATAATCTTCAAGCAAATTAACGGTCGAAGCACTAGGCACGTGTTCGGAATTCTCGGGTAGGTGCTCCTCGTTCGGAGTGCAAACTTGGAGAGAGTGAGTCAAGCAAGGGCGGTTAATGACCAACCCTCCTTGTTTTTTCCGTTGGTCGGGGACGATCGTGAATCGTCGGGGATGGAAATGTATTGGTCAATGCCTAGTGCTTGGATCCATCTAGCGGCGTCAGAGTGAGAGTAAGAGCGGGAAACTTGAATTATTCCTGCTCCGGTATCAACACAACATAAATCCGAAAGTGTATCTGCTATTTCTTGCCAAAAAGTGAAACCTCTGACCTATGATGAAGAAACATCCTTCCAGACCTACAGAAAACAGTTCTAAGCTGCTGTTAAGGCTAATCGGTGGACGGAGGAAGAAAAGGAGACCTCAGTAAATGTACCCCCGCGTGAAGAAGCTCTAGAACTACTCCGAACTCTATCTTATCACGAAAAAGCTAACTATGAAGATCTAGTTAGGGCTTTAGAGCTGAGATTTGGAGACCACCATTTGCAGCAAGTTGTCCACTCGCAACAGCTAGTGAGAATGCAGAAAATTAATCAAACGCTGCAAGAATTTAAGGCTGACAAGAAAAGACTGGCATATGTAGCCTATTCAACAGCACCAATTGACTTTCTGGAACTTCACGCACTTGGAACCTGTATACCAGACCCAGAAGTCCAGAGAGCGATACGCTTGTTAAATTTCCGAACATCGAAAGAGGCACTGATTACAGCTTTGAAGGTTGAAGCTGTTTACAAGTTTTTAGAGGCTCAAGCAATCTGCGACTTGCCAAAAATAAATATGAACTAAGGAGTTTTCTGGAGTTCTGTACCTATTACAGAAGATTTGTAAAAGGTTTAGCCAACATCGCTGCGCCATTACACCGACTAATGAAAAAAAGAACGCCGTATATGTGGACTCCCGATTGTGATGCTGCTTTCTGAAAACTGAAGCCCGCCTTGTGCATAAGCCCTATCTTGGCATATCTTCAGCTGAATGAAAAGTTCGTGTTAGACACAAATGCCAGCAACGTGTGCTGTCCCAAGTTCAAGACGGTGATGATTGTGAAGGCCGTCGAACACTTCCACACGTACTTGTATGGGCAAGAATTTTTCATTAGGACAGATCATTCGGCATTTTCTTGGTTACTCCGAATAAAGAACGCAGAGGGCAGACTGCTAGATGGTTGAAAAGGCTCCAAGAGTATCACTTTAAGGTGCATCATCGACAGTAACAGCAGCATAACAACGCTGAAGCTTTATCCAGAAGAACTTGTGGGGATTGCAAACACTGCAGACAAGTTGAGGACCATGTGGGCAAAGTGGATATAAGGTTCACGTCGGTCCAACCAGAAGATGGATAGATTCTTGAAGATCTACAAAAGAGCGATGCTTATATCGTTCCCATATTGGAATGGAGATAGACCTGAATGGCAAGAAGTTTCCGACAGAAGTCCAGCTCTTAAGAAGTTGTGGGCCCAATGGAAATCCCTTCAGGTAGAGGGCGGAGTGCTGTAGAGGGCATGGGAAAGCGTGGATGGAAAGCGCTTCAACTTGCAGTTAGTGGTGCCTCAGGAGAAGGTCCCACAGGTTTCGTGAAAGGGGTACAATGGGACCTCTGGTGGACATCTAGGGATAAACAAAACCCTGGAGAAGATTCGGAAAGGGTTATATTGTGTTAACTGCACGGAGGATAAAGAGCAGTGGTGTCGGAAATGTGTCGCCTGCGCTGCATCCAAAGGTCCTTGTACAATCACCAAAGGAACCCTAAAGCAGTATAATGTGGGAGCTCCTTTGAAAAATTGCAATCGATGTAACAGGACCATTCCTAACATCAGGCGATGGAAACAAGTATATCGTGGTGGCAATGGATTATTTAAGTAAATAACCTGAAGCTTATGCTATCCAAAACCAGAAAGCTACCACAGTCGCAAGGGTTCTTGTAGACAATTTCATCTGTCGATTTGGTGTTCCCTTGTAACTACACTCGGACCAAGAAAGGAACTTTGAATCGGGGGTCTTCCAAGAGGTGTGCCGTCTTCTTGGATTAAAGAAAACTTGAACAACACCTTTTCATCCACAGTCTGATGGAATTGTGGAAAGATTTAACAGAACCTTAAAAGAATATTTGTCGAAGGTCTTTTCTTAGCATCAGACGGACTGGGACCGACAACTACCACTGTTTCTAATGGCCTATCGCACGGCAACTCATCAAACTCCAACACAAGTGATCTGCGGTAGAGAACTGCAGCTTCGGTGTGACCCCCCGGGAGGCGACTTGTTTCGTAGACGGCTTGAGCGATATTGGACACGCATGTCCTGGTGCGGAAGAAGATCAACTTGGCGACGGACCAGAATTAGACAACATACGACGTAAACGCCAACCATGGTGGTTTTAACGAGGGGGAATTGGTATGGCTTTACAACCTTCAGCGGAGAAAAGGAGTTTTGCCGAAGTTTATACCATCTTGGAAAGGGTCGTACAAAGTGCTGAAGAAAATCAACGACTTGGTATATAGGATATAGCGTAGCCCCAGGCCCAAGATGAAAGTGGTACACCTCAACAGATTGTGCAAATATAGTGGCGAAGTGACTGATTGAAACTGATCGGGACGATCAGTCTTAAGAGCCAGCAAGTGAACTGCAATTGTAGTTTTGCGAGTTTAGTTTGAAATAAAGTGCTTACAATTCACCAAGTGTTAATCATTTGAACCGATAACGCGCAACAATATTGTGACAAAATATAAAAAAACCGCATTGATCGAAGACAAAAAAACGAAGTGCGTGCTCTAAAAAAGTAACACAATACCAAGTGCATCATTTAAAACTAGCTGGTGACGCAATAGAAAATCAAAGTATCAAGAACTCACTGAAAATTTACACAATGCGCAAGGAATTAGTATTGATTCATCGACTGTTCGTACGGAATTACTGAAAGTGGGCCTACGCGGGTCCGAAGTCGAGCCCAAATTATCTGTAGGGTGTAATAATAAACAAAATTGACTGAACTACGCTAGAGACCACTAAAATATAACAGTCAAAGTTTGAAGTTATGTATTATGGAGGGCGAATCCCAATCTCAAATATTTGGCAGTTCTCAACCGCAACATGTCACTAGAAGGATAGGTGAAACTTACCAGAAGCAAGTTTTACAGCCTGCCTTCAAGCATGTTCTAAGATGCGTGATGGTGCGGGATTGTCTTTCCGCTACAAACTTTCGCGATTTAGTAAAAATTAAAGAAGTTTTAAAAAAAGAGCGATATGAAGATATTCTCCAAGACTTCGGAATCCCCTCTAATTGTTCTTTAATTCATAAAATGTTTTTTTGCATCACGATAAGATTCCCAAACACTTTTTTAAACTGGTCTAGATTTATTTGCATCAGCAAAAAACTAAATTTTCTACAAATAATGCAGTTTCCACCACAAAGCCCAGACCTCAATTTGACTGAGCATTTTTGAAATTACCTGGATATAAAAAGGGCTGAGCGTGGTATAATATATTCTGTTGCATTATGGAATGATCCCCTGAAAGAATGAGAACGAATTCTAGGAAATACAGTCCAGAAATTATTAGCTAGTACTCCCAGACTTATTGATGCTATTCCACATAATAAAAGTGGGGATAAAAATACTAAGTTTTCAAGCTATTTTCAGACAAATAGTTACTAAATTTATTTAACTAAATGGTGTTCTACATTCTCTATAAATTTAATGCTATAACAAAACTCTTTTTGTTTATTTTTAGCAGATTTTTAAATCGTTCAAGAACTTTTTCACAGTACTGTACATCACAACTATCAAATAGTTCGATATTGTTAGTCTAAGGTCGATACGCACTTGAGTATTCCTGTAGTGTAACTCAGTGACTAATAAATTACTAAAGGCTTAGCCTGGTACATTATAAAAATCCATAATTAGGAAAATTTTCAATTACTGAAATTAAAGCACCGACAGAGATTTAAGTATGCTTCAAAATCAAATAATTTTAGCTATTCAAGCGTTGTAAATTGCCTTAAGTTTTACAATATTCCCTACACATACTCTGGTGTATCAACTGTGTAAGAAAAGCGCGTGGTCATTATGCGATAAGCATCTCTCTCACTGTATCGTGAAACCGTACCAATTATAACGATCTGTCTCTATCTTTGAAGATGTCTATTAATGTATTTTTTTACATATTGATGGGTAATATGCTACTTTACCGTACTCAAAATCCTTTACTAAACTCAAACCTTACTTCATAGATGCGTCACTTTAATACATTGCAACTGTCACTGTCAACTAGATACAGTTGCACATAAAATAGGCTGAAAGGCGCTTCTAGAGCAAAATCTAAAATAACTTGAGAACAGTTTTTAAGTTCTCTTCAGTAACAAGAGTCATTTTTAAATTAATAATGTGTAACTTAGCAATTTAAGAGACAAATGACACTTGTAAACTACTATTTTGTACATCAGCAAAGTTGTATTAGGCTACTAGGTTACGAAAATAATAAACAGATATTTTCTTGAAATTTCCAACTTTTATGTCTATAATTAATAAGAGTGCGTTTAGATTAGACAATTTATTCCGTACATTTTCCTCTGATATAATCATATATTGTAACAAAATATAATTATAAAATTTAGTTAGGAATTCTTTAGAAAATTTAATATGATAAGTGGAAGCGGCTGCGGTAATAAATTAAACGGCAGATAAGCGTTTCATAAAATTTGTCAAACGATAAGTCTTATCTGCTTGTTCCTTCTAGAACCCAAAGCTGGACCTATATAAGGCGGTCGGCTTTCCCTCAGGTAAGTTAGTCAATGAATAATTAATAATTAAACAGTGTTATTGAATTACGATTGTAGTGTTCCGAGTTCAATTTTGAAATAAAGTGGTTGCAATTCACGAAGTGTTAATCATTTGAACCGATAACGCACAAAAATATCAAGTGTAAACCAGCTTTAGAGAAGCTATCTGAGATTAATCCTACAACTAAGATGAATTACTCGACACAAATTTCAGCGAATGTCTGACATATATGTCAGAAGTTGTAGTCGTCTATTTCTCCCGTTTGCAAATTTAATTAGATAAAACCTTTTTCAATATTGGTTAATCATTGGTTACAGAATTGAATATCCAGAATTACCAATTAGATATAATCACATTTTGAATATTTAAAGCAGCAAAGACATTTTATGTCAACACTTTATAGCAGCTAGAAGTGACAGCAATTTTATTTAGCTACATTTGTGTCATAGTGTAAACGGGCAAGAAAATTTAGTCTCAGATACTTAAGACTTCTACCATAAATAAGTCTCTAATCTAAACGCACCCTTATTGATAACTCTCATAAAATTCGAAACACTTGTATAGCTTTAAGTTACTTGCTCACTGTGCTCCTCGTACTCAAACGCTATACTCGTTTAGTAAAACTTTACTTTTCTACATTTGTTGTTTAATATACTATTGTTTTTTTACAAAACCATTAACCAAACTAGCGATGTAAACTTTTTGACGCTAGAGAAGATTTAATATATTTTTTAAGCTCGAAAACACCTATTGAGTATTTTGGTGTAAATTTGGAAAAAAACCGTATGATTTGTTTGGGTATAAAATTAAAAAACTTCTCAATATTTAGTGCGCACTTAGTGGCTAAATTTGTGGCAAGTAGCTAAACTAAATACACATAAGGAAAAGCTAATGCAGATATCCAAACTCTTGCAGCGCACAAAGTAAACAGTAAGCGATGAACAAAGTGTATCTGGTAGCGACAGCTCTGACATACGACCAATGAGACCAATACCTTTATACGGTCGCTAGCTGCTTTCCAATACTCGTTTCTTACTCACTGCCGGCTATAAAATACCACAATGATTCCTTTTAGAGTCCATTACCGCTCTTATATCATGTACTGCTGGCAAGCAGCTATTTCCTTTTCAATTTTGCTAACACGTGTAGATATTATTAGGAGTAAAAAATCTTTTAATGCTGCCCGGGCGACAATTTTGTGAACATTCAATTTGTTGGCTTTATAACATTTAGGAGAAATATTAACTTTAAAGGTTGGTTGCAGTATCAAAGGAAAGGACAAGGTATTATAGAAAATTCATTAAATGAAAGCCTCACTTTTCTTCCATGCTGCCAGTAAAAGTATGGAACCATAAGTATAAAATGTAAATTCCTGACTTTGTAGAAGCAAGTCCTCGAACAGATCAATTTTTCTTTATCAAAACATATTTTTCTTGATAACTGTCGTCACTAAATAATTATCTGGTTTTTAAATTAAAACAACATCGTCAATTTTTTTATTGATATCTTATACTTTTTTCATCGGAATTAGTGTGTAAAATTATAACTGAAAAGTACAGGTAAAGAAGGCCATAGCTCAATTTTTTCCAAAAATAAGTTATCTGCATTATCTGCTAACCAATGGTGTAGTTTCATTTGGTTTAGAATCACATCCTAAAAATATACCAAGTTAGGAGTTATAATACATTTTTATTTTCCTGTAATAAGAAAATGATAAAGAATCTAGACCTTAGAACCCGTTCTTCTCAAAACTATTTATTTTGACGTATCGCCTTTTTTGCCTGTACATTTTGATTCCTATGATGTCTAATTTAATGACATTATTATTGTTATTTTTCGATATATTTAATGTATAAACAAACATTCAAAAATCTAGGTTAATTGATTGATATATCGCGTAAAATTTTTGCACATGTCAGTTCAAATGGGTCGTGTACACCAGGGCAATGAATTTTATACCCAACGGTTAAATATTCGGCTTTTTTTTGACACGTTCATCTTAAATTGAGAATTTTCGCTTTGATCTTTGCAGTTCCAGAAAAAAAAAAGAAGTCATTTTTGTGATCAAATGATGCAAAGGTTAGATAATAATGTCATCCAAATAGAAAACATATTGTTTTCCGATGAGTCCACCTTTACTCTTCACGGTCATATAAAGCGTCAAAACTGTCGCTATTAGGCTAGTGAAAATCCTTACTGGATGAGAAAATTGCATACACAGAACCCTGAAAAAGTTAATGTTTCGACAGAGATTATTGAAGATCATGTCACTGGTCCATTTTTCATTGGTGGAAATTTAAATGGAGATAATTATTTAGCATTGCTCCAAAACAACATTGTACCAGCTTTGATAAACTTATATCCAGGTCAAGAAAATACACACGTTCCACTTAATTTAATATGGTTCCAAGCAAGTTGGAGCGCGACCACACTACCAAGTCTAAGTCCGGCAATATCTCGATTTTACATTTCCAAATCGGTGGATAGGGAGACGAGGTATGGTAGAATGACCAAAACGATTACCAGACCTGACGCCTCTGGACTATTTTTACTATTTTTTATGATGTTATGTGAAAAGTACAGTGTATAAAATCAAATCCCGCAACGTAGCTGACTTACGACCAAGAATAACTCTTGCGAGTGCGTCGGTGACACCAGAGATGTTGATTAATGGCAGGAAACATTTTTATTCACAATTACTGCCAAGATGTTGGTGGTGCTCATTTTGAACATCTCGTACATTAAGTATGGTTTGCTTTTTGTTTTATTAAATGAAAATAATATATTATGATATATTATATTTTGTTGTTAAAAATTGAAATTATTTTTTTACTGTTATTTTTTAAAATAAATATGACAACCATGACATTTTTGAATACAGAATAAAAAAAACTTTTAAATGAAGTATAACAAGCTTAAATTTTTGGTTTAAAAATTTAGGGGTTGCAACTGTCACTCAAAGAGCGTTGCATCTAAGGATGAAATTTTGACGCTTGAAGATGTAATTTTATAATCTAAAATTGACATGTCTCGAGTTTTGTCATAAATTTGAAGAATAACTGAGATACGGAATTTATTTCATTTGGTCGTTCCACATTGTTTATGCCCATCAAGATCGTGTTACTTATCATATTTTTGTAGACTTTGTCATTACTAGTGAAATGTCTCGCGAATAGCGTGCTTTTGGTTAGTCGCACTCATTTTTGCACTATCCAAAAAGTACAGAACTTGGCCCCTCTTTTTCAAGCGATGTCCTCAGAAGGCCTAATCTACTTTATCTCTTCTGTTGAATTTGCGGTGTTTTTGTTGGTCGTAATCTTACTTTTCTGAGTTAATTTATAGTTACCTTCATCGTAGTTATCAAAACAATACGTTGCTAAGATCTAAATAAATAAATGTCTGAATCAAAGTCAGATTACTTTTTTCAGGGAGGGTTAGTCGACGATTGGTCGATTCACCTGTTTTAAGAACAACAAGCGACATTAGTATGAGGCATGTTGAGCTCAAACCTAACATTTTGATGTCTAGTATCTCCAGTTTACCGTTGGCTCATTCTTTGTGACTTATCCTGTATGCGTACAAAAATCTTCTCTACCAGTACAAAAATGAGTATGGCTTCCCGAAAGCACGCTATTCGTGCGATATTTTCTCAGAGACGAAGCAGTCTACAAAAAATAAAAATAATTTCTTGTAGCAAATTGTAAGCTCTCGAAATTTTAAAAGAAACATTTTTTGTTAGAGTAAAATTGTGGAAATTATAAATAGTCCATCTTTATAAATCAATGTGGGGGTCGATCCTCACATAAGCTTGACGAGGAATTTTCTGGAATTATTTGTTGTGAAAATAGTTTCAAAATAAAAATTTAGTATTTGAGGAGTTGGCAAGAAGAACAATGAAGGTGCATCGCCTTTGAATTGAGAGAATAACCTTGTTGTTTTCGAATACTTTTACCACTTTTTCAAAAGAAAAATAAATATAATCTTAAGTTAGTGTTTACAGTAGTGCAGTCTTGTGCTTTACCAATACTAGAAAGAATAATGTGACAGAAAAAAAATATTGTTGTGGTTTTTACTTTTAATTTTTTTTTCTTTTTAAGGGAAACCGCATTACTGCAATATTTGGGTTACACTTTTTTTATGATTTCAATTAAAAACTATCATTGTTTGCTCAAATAATTTTACAAAAATGTGCAGAATCCTAATTATACAAGAACCCTAGAAACACATGTTCCATTTTCGGTTACTTTCCGGGGTATTGGAGTTAGTATTAAAGATAGATTGTTGCTGTTTTCACTTTATTGTCATACGTTTTGATCAAATAAAAGATTCCAGTCTACAGGGTAACATTGCAAATCTTGGCTCAACAGTATTCCATCAAACGCAAGGCACTTTCATCATTTTTCCCATAAACGTCAAAACAACTGTTGGTTATACAGATAAGGAAAAATTTTCATTGTCCATGTAAAACGCTAAGAGTTTTCCCTTCCATAGTTTTATACGGCCGCTGAACGTATTCCCCTACTTTGAGGCAGCATGGTCGCATCTTCCAGTTTAGATGTTAGAAAAAACTCGACGAGAGTTTTACAATAGACTGGATTATCGTTTAGCGCAGTCTGGCGACCTATTTGAACTCCTTATATTGTAATGTTTAAAGAGTTATTTTGTTATATTCTTCATTAGAATTATTATTTATTTTGTTTAAGAAATCTCGTTTATTTATTTTGGTTATCAAAGAATATCAGTTTTATTTTGCCTCAGACGTTGATTAAATCAACGGACTAAAAGAACTAACAGCATGTGGTACGCAAATTTTAATAAAATTGTTGCCTGCCAGAAGAAATTCCGCAACAAAACACGTTAGAAGCTATGATGTACTACTGAAATCTCCACAAGCACTGATTTCTGGGCTCTGAGTTGAATTGTTTACACCGGTGTAGGAGAATACAAGGCGCCGCCCATCTATCGCACTATTAGCTCTCAATGTTAAATCTCTCATTAACATTCTCCCTATGGACAGTGTTTGACTTTCCTGATGTGTATATGAGACACTGTCAACGTTTAATCTGCAAATGTTTACCAGGTATGTAGTACGGGCAAAAATGTATAGATTGCACCATCTATTTTGAATTTAAGAAAATTTGGACTTTCATCGTTCTTCCCGCCAACTCCTCATTTACTTTTTTTGCCACACAGGTGATTTTTCATCAATATTTTCTGGATAATAAGGTAATCACCATTTTTTTTAAAGACAACTCCCATTTTTCTCTTGTTTTGAATAGCTTTTTTATTGTCTAGATGGTAACATGAAAAGCTAGTACCTTACTCATTTTACACAGAAAATAGCACATTTATTTTGAAACCTCGGCTGATGATCTTTCGAATAATGTTCATGGTGGAGTTGTTAACAATTTAGTGCAAGTAGCCTGGACAGGTCAACTTATAAGTTTAAAATTCAATATTCTGACACATAGAAATTTTCAGGTTCAATAAAAAGGATATATAAACTGAATTTGAAAACATTAAAATTCAATATGTCGCCCAAAAGAAATAATAAAGTTGACGTGATTTTCTCGAAAATCTTTTATTTCAGAAAAAATTAACATACACGAATTGAAAAAATCTTAAAAAACAACAGCTTTTTGATTTATTTCATCAGTCTTCAAATAAAAAGGTTACAGCTAATTTTTTTTAAATTGGCGATTTTCCCTTTTTTTATTTTAATAAAATCAAGACGAAATGGAATTCAGTTATTGCCTCAGAGAAATATTATTAGGGATTGCTTTCTGCATTATTTTGCTTATTTACCCTTCCTTGTATCTGTGATAGTTTCCGAGATCCCTGTAGTGGAAATAAAATTTGGTTCAGCTTGTATACAGGGTGAGTCATTAGTAGGGTAAAGCCCTGTAGCTCTTACAATTATTTTGATAACAAAAATCTGTTTAGCACAAAGGTACATTACCACAAGGCGCACATTTGAAAATCGTTGCTTAGTATACAGGATGAATATATACACAGTGGTGCCCTAAAGTTGGCCTTTTTAAAATAAAACACCCTAAATATTTTCACAAATTTGAATGGTATACAAAATGCCGACTCATATTATATCAAGCAATAGGGGTCTGCGATTAATCGTTTTTAAGTTATTTAGAAAAATCATGAAATTTGAGTCTAATTTTGAAGCTCGTTTGAAAGACCAGAAACAATCGAATAATTTTTTTTTGTGCAGATAATTACAGCATATCCTTTACATGAAAATTAATGTAATTTTATATAAATAGAATTTAATATTATACAGGTTAGCAAACACAAAACTACATTAAAAATTCAAGAAGTACATCCTTTATAGTATTTGCCCTTTTTGTTAAGCAACAACTAGGCTTCCATTAAGTGTAAGAATTTGTAGGTCTAGCTTTCATAGTTTGAGAGTTATTTAATTTTAAATTTAAAAAATGAAAAATGTCGACATTCCAAAGTTTCAAATGCATCTCTGATTAAAGTTATTAGAAATTTCATTCTTAACTGTAATGAAGAACACTACTAAAGAACTTTTTACCGCATAATTTCCAAAAAAGTTCACAAAAGCATAAATTCGACATGTCTCGTCCCAACTGCGATCTTACCAATCAAAGGTAAAATGTATAATTTTTATTAGTGTACTTTAGCTTGATTAGGCCACAGTGTAAATTTACCTTACCTTATTTTTGGAAATATGCTTCATAAATAAATATATTTATTAATATTTTTTATTTTCGCTGTAGAAAACGGGCTTGTTTCGTTAATTTTCCTCACCACAACAAACGTAAAATTAACTAAGAATGGACGAATGTTGTACCATGCACTAGCTTTACTCTTATTTGCTTAACCCGGCATGTGACACGTGAATTTTTTTTTTACACCTTTCGACAGGTGGGGTGTCAGACACCCTAATTTTAAAATGAGATTTTTATAATTTCTATAAATATTTAGGGCTACTTATTAAATTTTTGTTAAATTGTGAGTTATCTTTATAAAATAAAACCAAAAAAATAAAAGAAGTATTTATATTTTGGCCAAAGATACATTAATAATTTAAACATATATTTTTTTCTATCAAACATGCACTATTTTATAGAGTCTAGGTTTTAAAATACAAAAAAAAACGTTATTATTTTGTGTCATATGATAACTAAAATAACAAAATCACAATTTTTAATAAAATATAAAATCTTTGGTATATGTGAAAAAGTTATTACGTTAGTGGGAATCGAATTCGAGTGATTTTCCACATTTTTTTTTTGCAGTGTTGTAATGAATTCTCAAGACATATGATGGCTCTGCAGGCTTCACACACGTTTTTTACCCTCTTGATTTCTGTCACTGTCGTTTCGACGTAACTTGGCGAATTTTTCCATTTTTCAGATTTCTGTGCGATTCGATAATTGGTATTTCTTATAATATCTGCTATCGTTTCTTCATCTACGACTATAAGAAGCTGAAAACATTCTATTGGCGTTTTAGCCTTCTTTCGATTAACCTTTATCCCTGGCAAGTAAGTTACAATATTTTCAGATCTGGTTCTAACATTTTTATTTGGTGTGTTTTTATTCCATTTAGTTCAATTTTTTCCTATAAAAGTTATTTTCGTTTTCTTCTGCCTCTTCCATTTCACCATTTTCTTTTTGTGTCTCTCTCTTCACTCTTCGCTTCCTGAAGTTGTTTGTGGTTAGGATACTCCAATGTTGGTACTAGTTTGGTTGATTTCATCATCTCCTTCCAAGTGGTCTTCATCGATAAAAGGACTCTTCCCATAAGGCTATCAGACGATCCTGCTCCATTTACCATTCACATATCTTGATAAATAGTTACAAAAGAAAACGCACTATAAATTTAGCAAAAAAAAAACTCTCAGAAAAAGTCGCTCTTACCTTGTTTAGCAGACGAAGAACCAAAAACGTAACCACTAAAAAAAGACAAACTAAATTTTAAGAAAGTTGTGCATGCGTTTACAGACGTTGGGGATTGTCACACCCCACGTGTCACATGCCGGGTTAAATAATGTGAACTGTGCAGAGAACATAGAGCATAGATGTATAAAATTTATATTTAGATGACAAGCAGTATCCGAACCGATATGTTATCTAATTGGGAGTTCATATATTTAAAAATATGTAATTTATGTGATTAAAGTTATAGCAATGAGTTAAATTGGTGCATTTTAGATACATTGTTTTTGTTTAGGTCAAAAATATATGAGAATAAATGCATTTCACTAGAATACTAGAGAATTTAAATTGTTTTAATTTGAAATTAAATATCTCCCGACAAAGCTTAGCTGTTAATTAACAGAAATGAGAAATAATATACAGGGTGTTCCATTCGAATTTTTTGAGAGAAATGTCATTAAGCGTTTGCTAATCACCCTGAATAACTGCAAATGTTATTTAAATAAAATTACATCATCTTTTTTAAAAAAAGATGTTCTGAAATAAACTGCACGAAAAATAAAATAATTTGGTTGTTTCCCGCCTTTCAAGAGAGCTTGCAATTTAGGCTTAATTTTCATGGCTTTTCTAAATATCTTGAAAACTGTTAACCGCAGACCCCTATTATTTGGTATCATGTTAATCATAATTTTATAGGAAATTCAAATATGTAAAAATATATAGCCTGTCCTATTTAAAAAAAAAAAAGGTAACCTTAGTGCACCACTCTCTATATATTTATCCTGTATAATTAAAAATAATTTAGGCATATGCGCCTTATGGTAAAGTACCTTCGTACCAACAGTTTTTTTGTTAGCGAAGAATCTGTAGAAGTTACAGAGCTTTACCCTACTAATGACTCACCCTGTATATTCAATTCGATGAAACACATTCGCTTAGGTGACCCTGCTCTGAAAATTCGGAATAGGTGTCTAAAATAAACACATCTTACGTCAATCAATTTTATTTCTTGAAAATAAAATACATACAAGTGTATTTTTATAATTATCATTGTATAAATTTAAACATACCAAGCCAATTTTTAATTGTAGTTTAGATTTATACACGTCTGAATTGATATCATATAATTAGTACAGCCATTATACATTATATATACACTTAGTATTAATTATCGATATAGCCTTTGACATTATTTAAAACTGTAAATCATCTCCTAATATAAAGGTTGTTCAAAAATCAATTTACATGACTATAATTTCTAATATTTAACAATATGCGGCAAAGCTGCCAAACACAATTTTTGATCACAGGGTTTCCTTTTTTAATAGCTCTATATATTTAATAATTACTAACAAAGTTCCTTTTATCCTGAAGATGAATTAAACTAATCAACCATGTTAAGATCTCAATGCAGCAGTATATTAAAATTACTTTTATTTTAAAACTTTACTAATGCAATAACGAAATAAATTTACACTTAACGTTCAGAAACAATATTATCTAGCTGCGTGGATGGCGATATAAAGTGGAACTTTGTTTAGATTTTAATCTTCTAATAAAAAAAAATTCTAAAAAATTTATTCACATAAAATACATCTGAAATATACATTTCGTAATGGATCGTTTGTTAGTTAAATCTGGACTAGCCTTATTTTGGTATAGGATTAGAAATGGCTTTTGAAAGAATTTGCATCTAAATGAACATTGCTTTTAGATGAAGAAAAGGATAACAGAAATGTTCAATAGTTTTAAAACTTTAGATGTTTCTTTAAATTTTTAGAATAAAAACAGAACCATTCAGGTTTATGGAAAATAGTACAAACGTCATTTTTTTAATAATGAGTAAGAGAAGGTGTCTAATTGTAAAACCCTTTGTTGCTTAAGCAAATACAGTAGGATTTCTATTCTATTATACATTGCATATTGAAATTAATTATCAGTTAAAATTTTAGTTCAAATTCTTAATATTTTCAAAGTAATAGATATAAATAGATATTCCCAACGTATTAAATTTTATACTAATTAAATCATAGATCTACAATGGCAGAAGTGGTTTTGTAGAGAATGTTCCCCTCATGTCATTGGTTTCGGTGTCATTAATATGCTTCCAATGAAAGTTTTAAAATGGGGCGAAAAATAGCACATTTTAGATGCAAAGTCTGATTGATCCTTTTTAATCATCATTAATATAACTGTTTTAATAGTCGGTGCTGTCAATATTGTATAAATATCTTCGATATAAAATAATGAAAGAAGATATGTATGACGTCTTAAACTATTGAAGAACTATAAAAATATATATACTTTTATACGTGTACTATGTATTAGATCTCTAAACCTTAAAATAAGGTTTATTTATATCGGGTGTAACTGGATCATGGTACAACCCTTTTTTTTTTCTTTATTTCTTAAGATCAAATTTTTAACTATGCTACATTTGATGTACTTATGAGATATCAAATTTTAACATAAAAATGATATTCTTACTACTATCACTTTCGCTAGAACTGATTTTTAAATAGAATATTCTTTATATAATTACATGTTTTGCAATTTTCCAAGTACAATGCACCTGAAAAACTGATTTTTAAAGGATCGAAATTGTTTTTAGTCTCATTTTATTTTTCAACCTAGAAGGCCATGACTTATTCTAATTAATTCTAATAGACCTCATTAACGCTAAATCAAATTATGAAAAAAAGAAGTATTTCATTCTTTTAACACGTGATAAAATTAATAAAAATGGTTTTTATGTCATAATTTTCTTAAATGGCACCATATCGGTACCGTGGTACCACCAAGAAGTATAATTAATGGCGAATCTAACCATATTTTCAGTTTTGGTGTAAAATAAATAGAACTGAAGTTACAGCCAAAAGAATTCAAAATATTCGGTTTCGACCTATTTGAAGAATTATTCAATAAGAACATAAGATAACTCTACGACACAAATTTAGAAAAAAGACACTTCCTAAGTTTTCCCAATTTAATTTTTTTACAGCGCTAATGTGGTCAGTTAGCGTTAATTAGGATTAGTCATGACCTTCTAGGTTGAAATTAAAATAGGGGCAAAAAAAAGTTCGATTCCTTAAAAATCACTCATTTTATGTATATTGTATTCAAAAAACTCTGCAGATTCCAAAAAATGTAATAATATACAGAATGTCCTTGTTCTAAGTGCCTTAAATAAAACAAGTGATGGAAAAAATAATTATAAGGAAAAAGCAATTTTAAGGAAAAAGTTTCCTATGAACATGTATCCGGAAACTCTTAATAAAAAAGATACAAGGTGTTAAAATTTGAATAAAAATAAGTTTTTATTGTTTGATTTTCAAGTTTTCAAAGATATTTAAACTAAATTTTGCACACATGGTGTGTAAATAAAGTATCATAAAATAAGAGAAAATTAAGTTTCTATATTAACCAGTGGCGAAGTTGCGGGTAATCTGTGATGTTTTTAAAAAAAAGCAGTACGTCACTAAACAAAATGAAATAAAATGCAATATTTGGATAAAGCGTTTAATTCTGAAGAAGAGGTTTTTCCTGACTTTTTTTTTGGCAGTTACTACCTTATGTTTTACGTAGGAACTGTTCAAATACAATGCATGAAGGTCTTTAAATAGTCACTGACTAACACAAAGGGGGGTAAGTTTAAGATACTGCGGTACTGGATAAAATGAAATGAATTAACAGTTTTGCGTAAAGTTGACTCTTAACGTTCTTTCATATTTGTCGGTATTGTGACGGAAATAAATTTTTGGGACTTTCGTTAGTGAAAGTAGAATGTTTTTTTCCAAAACCGACGATACGTCGCAACCAAAGGCAAATACGGAAAAATGTCAAGAAACAACTTTTATTCAAAATTAAATGCTTTACCCAAAACAGGTATTTTATTTCATTTCTCCAGTGGTGACGTTTTTCCTACAATAATATCACAGATTACTCGTAACTCCACCACTGGTTGAGATAGAAACTTGGTTTTATTTTATTTTGTGATCCTTTATTCAGACACCATGTGTGCACAATTTCATTTAAATATCTTAGGTAACTTGAAAGTGAAAAAGTAAAAACTTTTTTTTAATTCAAATTTCAACACCTTTTATCTTTTTTACTAAGAGTTTCCGGAAACATGTTCATAGAAAACTTTTTGCTTAAAATTGTTTTTTCTATCACCTGTTTCATTTAGGATACTTAAAAGGAAACACCCTGTATAAGGTGCTCTAATTAGAAATCAAAAGTGGGTACCAGTTTTAGCGAAAATGACAGCAATAGGAATGTCAATTTTATGTCAAAATTTGACATTTCATAAAAAAGTCAAGTGTAGCAACTTTGAAAATTTTATCTTCATAAATAAAGAAAAAGTACGGGGTGTACCATGATCCTGTTTCATCCTATATAACTTATTTATGGCAGTAATTTTAATTCAGTAATCACACATTGTTTGAAAAAGATATTTAAAATTGATATGCTAACAGATTACTTCATACATAAATTTCTTTACAGGAAGCTCAGTTACTCGAAGTGATTCGTAGTAAATCAAAAGCACAACAATGGAACAAAATAACAAAAGCCGTTCAGTAAAAATTTAAAACCTAATAGAGGAGGTAAGTTAGATGAGTGTTTTGGCAACAAATTAGGTTATTACGACTTAAATTAAAAAATCACTAATTCCTGATCTATTTTGTTATCAAAAATTTATCCTTGAGTAGGTCACGATGACAACATATACATGACATTTTCCCAACGTAATAATTTGAGAATTGAGAACACTTTATAAATAGTCAACAGATGGCAATATGAGAACTGACAACTTGAGTCGTCCACTTTTGGTGTCCAAGCCGCTTTAATTTCATTTGAGTTTCTTCACATGAGAACTGCTTAACAGTAGAAGTAAAAAAACAATACGGAAAAATTTAAATGATTTTGTGGTTGTTTTGGATGAAAATGGAAATATAACGATTTTAAATATCCAAAATGCGACTACCTTCAGCGTTCTGTAAAAAAACTAAAATAACTTCATTAAAGTTTATCGAATGTTCGTAATTGACAGAAAATATCTTTCATTATATTACATTGAAGATAATTGTCCTATATTAATTACCTATAGTAGAGTTATAAAAGAGCAAATGTCTAGAAGAAACAATAAAAGGACTAGAAATATAAGTTGATTGTTTTCTTCAACATTTAAGAGGTCTTATGTACAATATACTTTTTTGGTTATATCTAAAAATGGATCTAATAATTAGTGCCATGAAATTTGTCAAACAAGGGAAGAATTTGCACAATTATCAAAAAAGTACAGGAATTGTTTTACAATTATTACAAAATTCCTCTACTTTAGAAATTTCCTTTACAAATTGTTCAGCAATATTTCTGCAGCCGTTATGATTGTGGAGTATTTTTGTTTCAGTTAACTGTTTGAGTATAAATATGAATCCCTTAAATAGATGAGCAGAAACACTAAACCATATTCAGAAGTGTCCAGCAAATACATTTAGAGGTAATGCCCTCTCTAGTGTAGACGAGTTACTAAAAGCAATTGGAAAAAATATTATTGTTTCTAATTCACTGGTCACTATGGTGTCATATAAAATAAAAGTACCAGTGACTGTAGGTATGCTAAGCGACAAATTAAAATAATTCTAATATTCACTTTTCACGGTCTGCTAATACTGATACGAAGGACAATGTTGTTCAGTCATTCGTGATCAGAGAGAGGTATATCTATATCAGAAAAAAAATCTCAACTTAGAAAGATTTAACACATATAAACAACATTAAAAAAACATCTCGTTCGAAATTGATACCTAAATTTGACTTATTGCAAAATTATCTGAAGCAGCGAAAACTCAATAGTGTTAGATTTGTATACCGACGGGTTGTCAAGATATAGATTTGAAAATGAACTAAAAGCAATTGGTCTCACAGACGCAAAAATGTGAAATTTTCATTTTTTAAACATATTGAGTACTTGAATTATGTTTAGCGCCAAATTCTTGCCTCCTATCTGTTAGAAGTGATGCAGTTTTTTTCCAGGATTATACTAAAAATTAATGGGGTTATTCAAGAGATTCAATATATGTTTGAATAAATTTGGAAAATAGATGAAAAAAAAATAAACAAAAACTGAAACAAATATTCGACGACTGCAGAATTATTTTAAGCACACGCTTACATTAGTTCATGCAAGACTTTTGGATTGCAAATTGCGATTGATTCAAAGCTTATAAAATATTTTACTTTTGGATTTTACCATTAATTAAATTGAAAAATAATTGAAGGATACTGCTTAGAGCAAAAAGTATTTACTTGTTTTATAAACAATGCATGTTTATTTTTCAACAAAAATATTCGACATACTATAAAATTGTTAGCTTAAAGTTAATCAATGCACAAATTTCAAACACATGCAAATTGAAATAATCATAAATAAAATATTCACTTACGCTTCAACAAAATACATTTGAAATCCAATGCAGTATTTTCATTTTTCGTGTTCATTTACTATGTTTTGCAAGAACAAATGCAGCTGGTGCAAAGTTGTTAAAACACCAATCGTACAAGAAAGGAATGTAAAAAAGCAACAGTAAATTGTTATCACTCGTTTTAGGTGTCTTTGGCTTTATGATTTTTCACTAAAATGGTAGAGAGAAGTTATCTGGTCGATAAGACCAGCAACACGCAACACAAACCCAACACAACTGTCACGCGAGGCAGTGGTATACTTCGGTTTCCAGCAGCTGAAAAAGAAAAATATTTCGTTAATAACATAGTGTTACATTTCCCCAGTAGGTTGTTTGGTGCAATATACTATAACGTGAATATACTGCAGACCTTTATAATAAAAATTAAATATGTTATGTCTTCATTTCCGCTCGTAAACTGGGTTGCGTGGCGTGAAAACGTAAAATTTCCACACACATATTTTAATATGCACGATATAGTATTTTTCTGAGCGAGTTAAAAATAATAAACCATGTTTTTTACTTAGGCGTATTGGCTTGCATTTTATCTATTTCTGCAGCCAGTGTTTTCATAAAAAATTCTGCTCTTGAATTAATATTTAATGGATGTGGAAGCAACTGCCACATTAACGCAAATAAATGTAAAGCATGTTTTATATACAGTGTTGTGATAAAGCTTGGAACAAAATTCATAATTTCATTATGAACTGTTTTCAAAGAAAACGCTCAGACAAGTCGATTTGATTTTTTTAAAGCCAGCTTATGAGCTTATGACGTAAGAATTTTATTTATCATCCATCTTTGCGCAATAACGTTACCATAGGTTTTTTTAAATGGGAAACCCAATTCTTTTTGGCTGTTTTTTGTAGACCTTTTTATTACTGAAATGATGTAAAAAGAATTGTGCTTTACGTAATAATACTGGTCAACACAGATTTTGTCACACGAACTCTGGTAGGTAATTAGTTTTGGACTACCTACCCCCATCATGAAACCATACTTATTTCTTTCCATCACCCCCAGTTTTCTTGTAAAAAGGGAAATTTTATTTTTGGAAATGTGGTCTTCCTAAGTACTGTTCGTTTTTATGTAGGTCCTCCCATATTAATTTTGTCAGAAATAGAACATAATATCATGATTATATTAATTCTGCATTTGAAGTCTTTTCTACCATTAAAATTTGGGTATTTTTTATGTGAAAGGGACAGCAGGGATCCAAAAAATCTCAATAAGGAAAAAGTTTGTCCTACACATAGATCTTTAATTTGTAAATAAAAAACTATAAAGTATTTACACTTGTAAAGCTCTTTCGTATATCTCTACCACCACTTCATATCAACTTAGGCTTATCAAAAATTTTCTAGAGGGGATGGGTCCCAATAAAAATGGATTTTTATATTTCAAAGAGAAATTTCTCAGACGAAGTGAAATAGTAGTATAAGTATAACCTCAAATTAAGAAAATTAATAAAAGACTCGTTGTTTAAAGAAAAATTAAATATTGTGAGAAAATCAGCACGAAAAAATTGGAAATTTTTTGGTTTCAGTAAGAGTGACATCCAAAGATATTCGGTTAAAAATCCTTTATTAGAGTATAAACCTTTGACTTGCAATATGGGGATCAAAATTCATTTTTTAGATACATATCTTGACTTTATTCCTGCGAATTAGGGGGCTTTGGGGGGATCTAAATAATGAGAAGTGATAAAAGTTTCATGCAGGACATTCCAACGATGGAAAAATTTTATCAGAGCTGATAAAGCTCAATGGTGTTGACTGACTACTACTGCTTGAGCTTGATCAAGAGGGACCAATTAAAATGTAAATAATCTAGAACTGGGGTATTCAGGACTACGGAGAATTGCGGACCTGCTTTATATTTTTTTCTCTAATAATGGTTGACAGCTACAAATAACTGTCGTCAGCTCCCCTCATATTAAGCTCATTTTTCCGTCAGTACTCGACTTGTGTACACGAACCTCACTTACCTCACTTACCTCACTTCAATACCAAATATAAATGGAGTACTTTGAATTTTTTTTCACTTTAGTTTCCTCTAATTTGACCACACTTTTCAAGAACCGACTCAGGTAAATATTTTCATGATATTCGCGAAATTTTAAGTCTTCGAAAGGAACATGAAGTTTTGCATTAGGTTTGTATTGTGTTACTCATATGCTGCCATATTGTAAAAAATGACTTTCGGGGAATTACGAACCACTTTTGTAGTGGAATTATGGATCACTCAATTCTTTACATTTTACAAGCTAATTTCGTGTATTTGATGCATATAAGTGATTATTCATGCACAGCAATATTTTTCGGCAATTTCTAATAGTTTTTTTGGTAAAATAATAGTTTTATTTCAAACTGATTTTCATTGCCATTTGTCACTCCACTTTACTTTACTTCACTTCATCAAAAACAAGAAGATTTTTCTACATTTTTCCATATTTAATCGATTTACAAAGTGGTCCGTAATTCCCTGACATTTTTCAAAATCGCAAAAATGCAATTTTGGCGCCAACTGTTATAATAAGTGTTATAATAATAACTAATAATTTAATACAATTTGACCAAACTACTGCGACCCAAAGAAAGATTATTAGTTGTACTTCAAATTCAAGCTTTGAAATTTTCAGAAAAAATATTTTTTTTTCCAGTTTTTCGTCAACATAAAAAGGCGCTCCACAATACCCCAGTCTCCCCTACATTTTTTATGTTATATTTCTGGAGATCCATCATTTTTCAAACATTTGACAAACAAATCGTGGGTCGTGGGTGATGAAAATGGTAAAACTGCTTATTTTAAATGACACCAACTAACACTATTAAAAAATACGAAAGAAGTTCATGTGACATAACAGAACTTCAATTTTGTTGACCAGTGTAATTTTTCGGAAAAAATGCAATTACCTAATTTACCTTTCATGAAAAAAATTAACAATGACACCCAAAAAATAAATCTGATTTATCTTTTTTACAATAATTTTACAACAAGAAACTGCCGTTTTTATTTTGTTGTGGGATAAGGAGAAAATCAGCCAGGTGCGGCAACTAATAAAAACTGTTAAGTGCTCGTTTTAGTTATAATTGAAGAGGTTATCAATTTTTTGACTGCTGGTGTTAAGTAAATCGAAAACCATAGTGAAAATAAATTTCAGTAACTTTAATTACACACGTAATATTAGTACCTGAAACTCATAAAAAATGGAAAACGTATTAAAAATTACAAAAAAAGAAAACTTAACAACAATGGCACATTTATCTCAACAGGAAAGAATGCAGATAATGGTGATGGTTGGATATGGCAATTGAGTAAGGACTCATGACTCATGCCCAAGCATCTGAGTTATTTAACCAAGAACATTCTGATAGACCGCCCATTGCAAGATTCACAGTAAGTAAATTGATTGCTTTTATTGAAATATGATCTGTTAACGATTTACCTCGACAAGGTCGACCTCGAGTGGGCAAAGAAATCAGATTGGATCTGTTGCTTGAAGCTAGAGAAAATCCTCACTCCTTTACAAGGCAACTAGTTGTAAGCTACGGAGTTATAGTTTGGTGGCCAAAGACAAAGTGCACCACTATAAAACAAAAGCTAAATCACATCCAGAGACTAGCGTGTCTGGCAGTGATAGGAGCAATGAAATCCACTCCAACAGCAGCAATGGAGGCGATCTTGTGCCTGCCAGCTCTCGATATATTTCTTGAGGGGGCGGCACAGGCTTCTGCTCTCCGTTTGCGAGCAGGAGGAATGTGGAATACGGTAGGTGAAATGATGGGTCACCGGCGCATAATGGAGGAGGCGCTCCAAAAGGTACCTATTCTGGATGCGCCGATGGACCATCTACCGGTGAAATATAACTTCACAAAATCCTACTGTGTAAAAATGGATGAAGTACAAGCAAGGATACCAGACGTAAGTATATACACGGATGGATCGAAAACAAATACGGGCATTGGAACAGGAATCTTCTCGGAAGACCTGAACCTAAATGTAAGTATTAAGCTAGACAAATACTCAACAATCTTTCAAGCGGAGATGTTGGGAATTTTATATAGCTCCGAACAAATGACGCAACTGAACATTATAGGAAAATATATCCAAATAAAGACGGACAGCCAGGCAGCACTTAAGGCCCTGAGGAATGTGAAAACAAACTCAGTGCTGGTATGGAATTGCCACCTAGCTCTAGAACGTCTATCACAAGAGAATGCCATTGATCTAATATGAATCAAAGGACATTCTGGAAAAGAGGAAAACGAACGAGCTGACGAACTGGCAAGGAAGGATTCGGAGGGAAAATTCGTTGGACCAGAACCAACCCTTCCCCTGGCAAGATCAACCGTAAGATTCCTACTTAACTAAGAAACTTATCGTAAACACAAAGCCTTATGGGCATCAATAACAACATGCCGACAAACTCACGCATTCATTAGAATGCCGTGCAGGGAAAGGGCGAAACTATGCCTACAACTCTAAAGGAATAATCTCAGGAAACTTGTAGGGATATGGACAGGTCACTGTCGATTAAACAAACACCTCCACAGAATGGGAATTATAAACGACCCGAGCTGCAGAGGGTGTTTAGAAGAAGATGAGAGTGTCGAGCACGTGATGTGTCACTGCCCGGCATTAGCATCAATCAGAGGATCCACGCTGGGGGACTTCTGACCTAGTGTGGCCAGTTTGAGAGAGGTGCATCCAAGGGACGTTCTTCAGTTTCTCAACAAGGTTGGGTGGCTGAATGAATGACCAAGGACACCTCAATCACGGGTATAGCACGATAGGCCCGGAAAGGGTGGCCTAAGTGCTGGCCTAAACTTTAGGCAACCCACAACGAATCCAGAATCCAGATCCAGAAGGAAACTAGTCCTAAATAATAACACGGAACACTCTTTTGTGGTAAAATTGTTTAAAGAAAAAAAATATCATCCATAAAAAGTGGAATTGGTAAAAGAGGATGATCCAGACTGCCTCTTGGAGTTTAGTAAACAATTAATGTTAGGCTATGATGGAAGTCCCAATTTTCTAAATAACATAATCTTTTATGACGAAGCCACTTTTTGCCTGAAAGGGACAGTACATCGATAGAATTATAGTTATTGGGCACAGGAAAATCATCACTGGAATCAAGATTTCAATAGTCAACTGCAAGTCAAAATAAACGTGTGGTTGGGACTAATCGGGCTATGTTCTCTAGGGTCTTGCTTTTTTCAAGAAAACCCTACTGCAGCCTGATATCTAGATTTTTTGCAATTTGTTTTAGTACTAGATCTGGCAGTTCACCAGTTTCCAAATAATGACGATCCCGACGTACCCCAACAGAATATTTGGTTTCAACAAGATGGGACTCCTCCTCACTTTGACGCTGACGTCCATCGACATTTCGACGCTATATTTCCTGGAAGATGGATAGGGCGTCGAGGAGCAATAGAGTGACCCTCGTGTTCGCCAAATGTAAGTCCAATGAATTCTTTCTGTGAGAAGGCTGTATTTAAAAGCACAAAATTTAACGTTATGTACTAAAACTCTTACGTCATAAGTTGGTCTTTAAAAAAATAACTTCGACCTGTCCAAGCGTTCATAACGAAATTACGAATTTTGTTCCAAACTTTTACCCCACACTGTATACTGCAATGAAGAACGAAATTACAACAAAATAGATGCCATATAACAGAAGTTGAATGCAAAAAAACCATAAAAAAGTGTGGGTATGAAAATTTTCATTAAATATACACAAGGTAATTGATTATAGGTTATGCGATTTCAGCTCTCATATTTTAATAATAAACGGCATTAAATTCATAGCTTGAGATCCAGAGACCGCAGTGCGGGTTCTATTTTGTTAAATGGCTATTCATTGTTCCGAATCTATAATCAAACATCGTTTATGATATTTGAAGATACTCTGTATTTAACAAAAAGAGAATTAAACTGATTACACTCAAAGTGAATAAAGTATCACATTTCTATTTGGTATTGAAGCGAGGAATCCGTTCGTGTACACAAGTCGCGTACTGAAGCGAAAATGAGCTTAACACAAGGCGAGCTGACGACAGTTATTTGTCAACCACTACCATGGAAGAAATATGAAGCTGGTCCGCAACTCATTGTAGTCCAGAATACTCCAGTCTCCCCTACTAGGATGCAAAGTGCAACCTTCACTTCTACGTACCATAAAGGCGTAGTAGCAGATCTTTAGGTAGCTGAGCTACCAGCAGACGATCTGCTCATGTCGGCAGAGGTAATCCGAAAAAGGGCAGAAATTTAAATATTCCAATGTAACAAACTGGTTGGGGCATTTATTAGATTCAGAGTTTGTAAATCAGAGATAGCTGGTTTCTATCTTGTTAGATTTCGTCCGACTGGAATACTCAACATAAATCCCATAAATGCACAACTAAAAAATTATGTTACTTGACGAATTATATGATTTAACGCAAAAGAAAAAATTCCACAACTTGGTAAATCTGGTGTTTATAAATTGAATTGCTCCGAGTGTAATGCTGACTGCATAGGTCAAACATCATGTAATTTTCACATTGGGTACAGCAAACATCTTGCTGTACCCAAAGATGTACCCAAAGATTAAGTTTTGCAAAGCATCTATTAGAAACACAACATTAACTTATATGCAAGTTTATTTCTGAAGGCAGCAAGATGTTTGCTGTACCCAATGTGAAAATTACATGATGTTTGACCTATGTAGTCACCATTACACTCGGAGCAATTCAATTTATAAACACCAGATTTACCAAGTCGTGGAACTTTTTCTTTTGCGTTAAATCATATAATTCGTTAAGTAACATAATTTTTTAGTTGTGCATTTATGGGATTTATGTTGAGTATTCCAGTCGGACGAAATCTAACAAGATAGATAAATTCATAAATATTGACAATCTAGTCAATTTACACTTATGAACGAGCAGCTTGATCTTCTAATACACCTTTAAGTAAAGTTTCGGACGAGAATTCGGATTAGACGGAATAATTGTAGGAGTCTGTGATGTACGGAGCTTGTTAGCATAATAACGGCTAAACAAGCTGCTGGTATAACCGCCTATGAAGCAGTAATGCAAAACCTGGTCCGGTGTTTGTAAATACTTATAGAAACATTGTGGAATTTTTAATATCGGTTGCTTTTTAATCGTTAATAAAGTTTAATGGTTAAGAATATATTAAAGAATTTCACGAAGTAAGGGTTGGAAATGTCAATTATATAAGGTGGCACTATTTAAGTTTTTTTAAGAGTTACGCTCTGTAGCAGTAATAGAGCTAAATTAAAAATTTGTATAAATAAGTTCATTTTATATAAGCATACGAAAGCTGACAACTAAACTAAATATATTCCAGGAAAACATGTTTGCGCAACGGGAATAATTTGTCATTTAATTGGATCGTCATTTCCTAAAAATTCATACAACTTGAATGCAATTAATTATGTTATCCCCTAATTAATCCTTCAGACATAATGCCATTGACATTCCAATATTGTAATTAATTCCTCCTCTGATGATGCGTCGCATGGCAAGCGAAATGCTTAATATGCTTCAATTAATTTTATTACAATAATTGTAATATATTTTATATTTAATATAAACATATTAAATGAAAACAATATGAAACATTTTATAAGAAACTGAATTAGAGGGTATCGGCCAGTTAAATTAGTCTCAAAATGAGGCGTTTGATGAAATAATGCAGAGAAAGCTGGTAATCATTTGAATGCCTTTATTTGAAATTAAAAGTAAATAATCTTATTTTGCTTGGTCTGAAGAGGTGATCTTGACTTCCTAGGCCAAAAAAAATGTGTAATTTTCGCACTTGTTTCCATTTTCACAGTAATACCGCTTAATCGGCGCTTCTGTCGGGTAAAATAGTTATTACAAGAATTGTAGAATATTAGGTTAGGAAAACCCAAAACTTGAAACTTGATGCAGTAATATAGCAGCAATTGATAGTCAAAAAAGTACCATTTCCCACTTGTATGAAATTTGCAGTGGGGTAAGAGAGCTGACTATATTTAGCAAAGTTAATCTTGAACAGCTTATAGTTTAATATATAGCAAAATGCATCCTGAATTGAGCATGTGTCAATTATATGCATAGAGTAAATATAAACTAGAGACGACAATAAACAAACTTCCGTGTCGTTGTTATTGGAGTAAAAGGGAAGATGTTTATCAACATGAATTTTTGATAGAAATTTTTGACAGACGACAATCAAACCGGTGTTTGTTTTGGCGATTTTGTTGTTAATTGCAGTTTTTAGGAGTTTAAACTTGGTGTATATTGTGCAGCATACTGGTTAGACATTGTTTATAGTGTTATTTATTAGTGAAAAGACCTAGTTTTAAAATTATTTGGATATTTCAAAGAGAAGCGGGTTTAAATTTACTTATTGGGTAAGATGCAGGGCCGTATTCAGATTGAATGCTTTCTTACAAGTATTAATTTCAGTTATCTTACTTGTTTAAAAATGGATGTGGGTAAAGAAATGTCATCTCCAAGTAAAAAAAGGGCCAGGTTGGACAGTAAAATATTTTTACCTTCACTCATATTTAATTTTTTAGACTCTGATTCGCCTACCACTATAAGTCTCGGCGAATCACATACACTGACCGCAAGTTCACCATCAAAATCCATAATCAGTGGAATTACTAGTATAAGTGTGAGCGAATCATGTACCATAACTGCAAGTTCACCTTCAAAATCCCCAGTTTCTCCAAACATGAGTTTAAATTCAGAAGAAATTGAAGCTGGTTCTTCCAGAGGCGTTCGCAGGTAAAAACATTGCTATCTATATTTTTAGAGCATATACTATTGCAATAAAATATATCTTCTAGGTACAAGAGAGCTTTGAAAAATGCTAGATATTTTGGGGATTATAAAGAACAACATTTGAATACGGTTTGGGGTAGAAAGATGTTTTTCAAAAAATCACAATAAACAGTGTTGAATTTGAGAAAAAAAATCTCAAATTTGCAAACTACAGTCTGAAGATAAAAAAAATGTTTTTGATATTAAAACTTTAATAGTTAATTTAAAGTCTAATTTTGCAGCAAAAAACGAAGATTTTGAGTTAGCATTAAATGTAAGTTAATTAATAATTAGTTTTGTATTCTTAAAACAAATTTGACTCTTTTAGATGTCTCTGCCTGGACAAACAGAAGAACTTTTTCAGCGAATGATGAAAGGTTCCAAAAATACAGTGTATACAGAACAATTAAAAACATTTGCATTAACCCTTCATTATTATTCGCCTAGAGCATATAACTACGTAAGAGAAGTTTTTAATAAAAGTTTACCAGATCCACGATCTATTAGTCGTTGGTACCAGAAAATTCATTGTGAACCAGGCTTTAATAGACAAGCACACCATGCTATTTAAAAAAGAGTTAAAGAAGCAAAAAATAAAAATTCATCTTTAGTTGCTGGTGTAATTTTTGATGAAATTTCAATACGGAAGCTAATTGAATGGACGGGTAAAAAAGTTGTAGGCTATGCAGACTGGAAAGGTTTTGTTGGAAAAGAAGAAGAAAATTTACAAGAAGCAAAAGAAATCCTTGTATTTATGGTGGTATTTTACAATCTTCATCTAAAAATTCCAGTAGCTTATTTTTTTTCTAATGGAATCAATGCTCAGGATAAAGCTACATTGCTTCTCAATTTGTTAGAATTTCTGGAAAATACTGGTTTAGAAATTAAATCAGTAACTTTTGATGGATTAGCATCCAATTTAAAGATGGCGGAGTGTTTAGGAGCAGATTTTTCTGATACACGAAATATAAAATCATGTTTTACTTATAAACAAAACAACATTCATTTGGTTCTGGATCCGTCTCATATGTTGAAATTAATTCGAAAGTCAAAAAAATTTTTGAAATATAAAGAAGATTATATTAGGTGAGATTTTTTCACAAAATTAATTCAATTCCAAGATAATGAAGGATTACATGCTGCCACAAAGATTAAACCGAGACACATATTTCACTACAAAGAAAAAATGAAAGTTAAGTTGGCAAGCCAGATCTTCAGCCGAAGTGTTGCAGATGCATTAACTTTCTTGGAATTTGACATAAAGCAAAAAAATGTTATGGATTCTAGGGCAACTGCTGAATTTTGTTTAATTTTTAATAACTTATTTGACATTTTTAATTGCCAAAATATATT
The DNA here is from genome assembly GCA_028583605.1 of Dastarcus helophoroides. Lineage (NCBI taxonomy): Eukaryota > Metazoa > Arthropoda > Insecta > Coleoptera > Bothrideridae > Dastarcus > Dastarcus helophoroides. The sequence goes on from CM053326.1 coordinate 6,131,916, forward strand.
CTCCAAAGCGGAATATCGACTACCATTTAATAAAACAAACGCCCCCAAATTAATTAATTATATGAAAAAATGTGTTGAATATATACATTTCTTAAATTTGGTAGATGGAGCGCCCTTACTACAAAGTACAGTTAAAACTGGTTTTTTTGGATTTTTGTTAAATATACAAAGTTACATAAATTTGTGTCAAGACTTAGTTGCCTGTGAGAATCCACCTTTAGAATATTTACTTAGTTATAAGTTGTCACAAGGCCATTTGGAAATGTTTTTTAGCATAATTCGAAGTAGGGGTGGCTTTAATAACAATCCTTCATGTAGACAGTTTGAGTCAGCTTTCAAACGTTTACTGCTACATACTGATATAAAATCTTCAGAAAGTGGCAACGTTATTTGTCTTGATGAAACTTCATTTTTGAATGTAGAAGTACCAGAAGAAGTACCAGAAGTACCCCAAATTGAGTTTGTTACAAGTAAATTTGATTGGCACTTGAATGACTTTTGCAAAGATATTGTATCTTACATAGCTGGATTTGTAGTAAAATCACTAAAACCTAAGATTTCATGTAAAAAATGTCTGGAGGTAATTGAAGCGTATGAAACAATTTCCCTATTGCAAAAGCATAAAACCTACGGACTCCTGTGCAGTGCTTCAAAATTTGTGATAAATCTTTGCGAAGCTGCTGAAAAACAATTTAGGTTCTCCATGAAAACGTCAAATTTATTTAAAAAAACTAATATACTTCAATATTTAATATTAGCTACACTAGGTAATATTAATCCAGAAATCTTTGATTCATTCCATAATCATTTATATGATGACGATCAAGACAATAATCATGCGTTCAATTTAGCAAAATTAATTTTAGAAAAATATTTTAATTTAAGAATATTTCACGATGTAAAGCAGATTAATGCAAAAAAAGATGTAAGTAGAATTAGATCTCTGTTAACAAAAACAATAATTTTTAAAAGTCAATAAAGTTTATAAATATTGTGTTGTCTTTTTATTTTACTAATATGAACAGGGTTAGCGATCATATATTAACCCACAGCTGTCTAAATAAATGCTTCAAATTTTGACACGGTCGGTAAAGCGGTTATGGAGATATTAATAAAATTATTTGTTTTCCTTGACAACTTTGATAGCCTATAACTCTGATTGAGAGAGCTCTGGTTGAGAGAGCGTACCCGCACGATATGTTGCCTACAATATCGAGTATAGAAAATGCCTGCATGTCGTCTCTAGTTATAAAAACTCTTTGGTCACTTCAAGGAGGTTGAAGAGAAAAGGATAAAATTATGTTTAAAAAGTTCCATTTTGGAATGCAAAATGGACCTGCTCATAAATTTAAATTACGTAAATAATGAAATTATGTGTTACGTTTGGACCTCATTGTTTAAACAAAAAACTGTTACTGACTAATATGGCCCTTTTTTTCGTTTGATATAGCATTTTCATAGTAGGCTAATTAAAATAGATAATTTTAGAAAGCCTTCGATGTGAATACGACCCTGTATCCTAACCAAATAACCATCTTGAAGAGGCTTCTCTTTGAAGTAAACGGATTATGATAAAAATAAGTCTTTTTACTTACAATTAACGCTATGAACTAGGTACTTCTAATCACTATGCTGCATAATATACACTAGATTTGAACTCATCAAAACTGCAATTAACAACAAAATTGCAAATAAACTTTATTTGTTTGTCAAAAACTTCTGTCAAAATTTATGTTGATAAACATTTTCCCTCTCACTCCAATATCAATGACACGAAAGTTTGTTTATTGTCGTCTCTAGTTTATATTTACTCTATGGATTCAATTTATCAAAATTAGTTTTGGAAAAATGTTTTATTTTAAGAATATTTCATAATGTTAAGCAGATGAGTTTATGCAAAAAAAAATATAAATTGAGTTAGGACTATTAACAAAGTTCTGATTGATTTAAATATGTTATTCTATTGGGCCAGTCAGGTACTGTACAATGTTTTGATTGAGAGAGCGTACCCGCACGATATGTTGCCGACAACATGGACTATAGAAAGTAGCCTGGGTGTCGTCTCTAGTTATAAAAACTCTTTGATTATATGTATATGTTTGTAAAAAAAATTACCAATATTATCTTGTTTGCCACAGAAACAATTTTGTAGGAGCTAAAAGCATAATAGAAAAACACTACTCCGTACTTCACCGGATGAATGGAGTGAGTGCGTAAACGCCAATTATAAAGTCGATAAAGTATGCGTTTAAATTATATGGCATAGGAGAGTAATTAATAATTGACAACAACGGTTGCTCTAACTCGTTTCAATAGCCAAGATACAGGCAGTATATCTGTGAAGATGATAGCTTGGCTGTCAAAATGCGTTGGAGCAACTGTTGCTGTGTTTTTCAATCTTTCTTGGTTTCAGGAGACAAGATTTGTGTATCAATATTCTTATCCTCTGGTCTTTTCATTGTTATTTCCTTTCTATCACCTCTTCGATCGTAATTACTTCGGAACCTATCGCAACTGTTCTTTTTTTTTAGATAATTTGTGCTTGCTTTCAAAGGGGCAACAAGAGCTTCTTCAAAATAGTGTATCCTGTAATACTTTTCTGTATAAGTTGTTGACGTTTAACGATATCTTTCCTATTTGATCATTTTGGGCATTATTCTTGGACGAGATCGGTTTATCAGCAGTCTCGAATATTTGATAGTTCGTCACAACATTTTTTCGATGGGTTTGACGCCAGCTTCAATCAGAGAGTTTTCTGTGATGATGAGAGGGCAGTCTTCTCAATCAGAAAAGCATCGAATCATCTTCTACTTCGACAACATTAAGGACCGTGGCTTCTGGTAATTTCATTTTGTATTCCTTCCATTTTTTGACCCATACTGAATCACATATTGTGTCCGGTACAACATTTTTGGAAAACGGATGTGCGTTTTCTTTGTCCTGTAGGCATTAAGCGCTCTGCTTTAATATCATCAATGGAAGATTTTCTTTGGAATAGTTATTCCTTTCAGTTTTTCTTATATAATTTCGGACCATATCTTGTCGACAAATAAATTAATTAAAAATATTAAATTCATCGTAGTACAAATACAAAATATCATGTTGAATTGTTAAAAAGCTGTCTTAGAGACAATTCTTAGAATAAGCTTGAAACTAAAAACTATTTAATGAGGGATAAAAAAACGTACCACTACACATTTAACCCGACAATTTGCTGTGATCTTTCCCCACTTGCTGCAGTCTACGGGGGAGACCTATGATTTTTAGACAAATTCCGTCAAGTTGGTCAATATTTTCTCATTCATTTTAAATTGTGATACTTATTCGGCACTCTTACCTAACTTTGCAACGCAAAGCATTCTACTTCTTCAAAATTTCCTTTCGGAAATGGAGCACTGTCAACTCCAATTTGACCAAAATCACAATTCTATTTTTAAAATTCCATTAAACAAAGTTCGCTTATTAAAAATATAAGCCACCGGTGTTACAATAGTACTATTGAGTTCCATTAGATTTCTACCTGCTTGGAATTGCAGTCTGCTAGCCATATGAATAATTAATGCATAATTAAATACTGTAAATGCACTTGCCCGGCTTACGATCTTACCCTAATGCACATTAATTCACTATACATGTGTAATGTAACTTTAAAACCGCTATTATAACACACACAAAAATAGAATAAAAGTTATAAAGCATATATTTTGCGTCTAAGGAGTATAAAAATATTTGAATTGGGGTAAATTCCCTACATATTTGTTACATATAAATTACCTTTCGCTTAATTGTAAATCAAATTTAAATACAATTTAATCACACTATCCAATTAAAAACTATATTTTCAATTTAAAAGCAGTTTTTTATTCCTTGTAAATGTCAGGGAACAGAACAAATTGGTGAATTTGATTAACACAGTTTTATGAGGGTACATTTCCCCAAAATCATCGAGTTCTTGGCATTCACCCAGTTCTTCCACCGACAAAGAATAATAAAAGATAATCATTAACAATTAGACAAACGGACATTTTTTATTTAGTTCCTTGCTATAGCCGCTAGCAATTGGGTAAGATCTAAATCTGTTAACGAAATGAATCGTAGGGAGAAATAGCCTAATTTGGACCAACTGTATATGTTTTAGTATATAGAGATATATAAGAAGTGTCAATAAGAATTAGGTAGTAGAAAAGGAACCTACTAAGTGTACCCTTAAAACAATGGCATTTATTGAATTTTAAAAACATTAATAACTATATATAACTAATAACTAAAAAATGAATTTGAAAAAAATCGTATTATCGGTTCAAATAAGGGAACCCGGTTTCCTGTATTGGTCCGCTAGTTTCCTAAATTCGACTTTACGTAAAAAAAGGCGGCTGAAACGCAGTGCCGGCCTCACTGCCTTCCTCGTATGGCGTTCGACCCAAGCAATATCAGCTCATACTTGGTATTATCTCCCATGGCGCTGGAAAGCACTGCAAGGAAGTTATTATTATTATCTTTTTTAACGACAAAAGAACCTTTTTATTTTAGCATTAACTCCAGCACATCGAGTATGTATCCATGCATTGTATCATTTCCTCTTCCTTGCTGTCTTAACACAATACACAAAACCATGATCCACCAGTTTTTTATTATCTTTTTGCATTTTGTTTAAGTTCGGTGAAGTTTTTTTAATTTTTGTTTTAACTGCGATTTATAAGGGCTTCTGGTTATTTCGATTGCTTTTTGGGCTGTTTGTGCACTGAGCGAAGGCGAAGGGCCATCTGAGTATGGATTTTTTTTGCTCGCGGTGTTATTTTTTAAGACATCTCTTAAACTGTTTTTTCTTGTTCGGTATGTTACCACTACTATCTTCTTCATCCTCGCTGCTAGAAGTTGTAATAGAGTTTCCAAAGGCTTACAAAACATCAGCTTGTGCAAATCGGTCATCTGTAAATACAGCCTGTTCACCGGCCAAATTCCAGATCCACGAAAGACACTTTCTGCAATTCCCACGGTGGCCGCTCTTCCATATGCCTTATTAAGAAATTTTGGCATTTGCGTTTGATATATTTTATCCCCCTTATATATGCTAAGAAACGTTTCCTCAGTTTGTGTAAAGCAAGTCTGCACAGGACCAAAAAATGCTATGTCCAAAGGCTGTAAACGGTGGGTGGTATGACCAGGTAGTTGAAGTAAGACGATTCCGTTCTTCCTAGCAAACTCATAAGCCTGCAAATTTTTACTGTGTGTCGTATGGCCATCAAGCAGTAGGAGAACTTTATTATCTACGTTGCACTTAACATCTTTTTGAAAATGTTTCAGCCACTCAACAATGAGATCTGAGTTAATGTATCCTGCGTCCGAAATAGTAACAATACTGGCAGGAGGTGCTCCTATTTTTAGATCAGGGTGATATTTTTTTCTCTTAAAAAGTATCATTAGTGAAATATATAAACAAGCAGCACTAACTGCAAATACCATGGTTGTATTAACACCACGTCCACCACTTGTGCTTTCCTTTGGTGAAATAATCTCTCAGTCGAGACTCGGACCATATTTATAGATGGGCGAAATTCTTGTAAACAGGTTATTGACGAGGCTAAAGGTGACTTTGATCGTAAAATGCGCCAGAGACTTATCAATTGTCCGAACGGTTCCAGGTCCTTTGGAGGATTTGCAAAATCGATTGGAAAGAATTTCATACTTTCAAATTTTCCACCTTTACTCGATGAAAATAGCAATATTGCTACTACCTCCAAGAAAAAGGCTGACATGTTAGCCTTAATGTTTGCTAAGAATTCCAATCTTGATTCTTGAAACGCAGAACCTCCTATTCTTCCTAAGGTTGTCACTTCGATGCCTAAAGTTCTTTTCAGAAAACGCACAATCAAAAGGATTCTCCTTGAGCTCGATACCTTCTGGCCTTGATGGTATTCCCGCTATTGTTCTTAAGAAGCGCGCCTTAGAGTTGACTTCTGTCCTAAGCAAATTGTTCATACTCTCTTACAACAAAGGTGTATTCCCTAACATCTGGAAATCCGCTAGAGTGCAGCCTGTCCCTAAAAAGGGAAAAAGTAATCTGGCAAACAACTATCGCCCTATATCTTTGTTACCCGTTACATCTAAAGTGATGGAAAAGGTTATCAACATCAAGATTTTTAAATATCTGGAGGAAAATGGAATCATCTCGGACAGGCAATACAGTTTTAGACAACAGCGCTGCACTGGCGATCTACTGGCATCTGTTACTCACATCTGTAACTCAGCTATGGAAAAACATGGTGAGGCTAGGATTGTGGCATTGGATATCTCAAAGGCTTTCGACAAAGTCTGGCACCGTTCTCTTCTCGCCAAATTAAGATCTTATGGTCTTCGTCCTGGACTCTGTCATTGGATATCCAATTTTCTCGCTGACAGATCTCTTCAGGTCATCATCGATGGCATCTCATCCAAGACATTTGCGATTGAGGGGTGCCTCAGGGATATGTTCTGTTTCCTGCTCTATTTCTGTTACACATAAACGATCTCTTAACTTCAACTTCTAATTTATACATCTACGCGGATGATAGTAACCTTGTGTAATCTTTTTTCTCCGACAAAACATTATTTGTCTCTGCTTCAGATCGACTAAGAAAACAGCAGATACAGACGATTAATCGGGATCTCGAGATTATTTTGAAATGGGGTAAGAACAATCTGGTCGACTTCAATGCTTCAAAAACTCAGGCCGCCGTTTTCTCTAAGAAAACATCAAGGGATAATGCAACAAACATTCTAATGGACGGTAACATCCTTCCGATGGGATCTAATTTATCTATCCTAGGAGTGAATGCGAGCACAAACTTCTCATGGAACGATCATGTGCGCGCCATTGCCAAATCCGCCTCTCAGAAGCTAGGCTCTCTTATTAGAGCTAAAAAGTACTTCACACCTCATCAGCTATTTACACTATACAAAGCGCAAGTTTAGGCCAACACTAGAATGCTGTTCTCATGTTTGAAGTTCAGCCCCAAAACACACTTTAGCTCTCTTGGATTCAATTCAAAAAGAGCGATTCGCTTAATTGATGACGAGAGTCTGACCGATTCTCTCGAAACACTGGAGCACACGCGTATGTTGGTGACTTGTCTCTTTTCTACAACTACTATTATGGAAGATGCTTGCAGGAACTAATAGGATTAATCCCCCCCAGGGGAAGATTCTTGAGGCGTATTAGACAGTCGAAGACAGCAAATTTCTGTGCGGTCCAGCTTGACACAGTGAGGACTTCTATCTACGGAGACTCTTTTTTCTATAGAACTTCCAAATTATGGAACTTGTTACCGAAAGGAATTTTCGCCAAAAATTACAACCTATCCTTGTTTAAGAAGGCGGTTCATCGCCATTTATCTTTGTTTTCGCATCTTACTCGCAATGCTTTGAGAGCATAATGGAGTCACCTTTTGCGAGTGGATTAAACTTGAAAAAAAAACTATTTTTGAGCGACTCTTTTGCTCAGTGGTAAACCCAGATTTATTTACGTTAAATATAGTGTCGGATGTAAAGTTATCCTCATTGATAATCCGTTTTAAGAGATCAAAATAAAAAACGATTATTATTTTCTTTGTTAAAGCCTCTAGCTCTCGCCATTGAGGTTCCTTCGGGTTTCCTGAGCGAAAGATGGGGATTTCGTTTAAAAAATGGTTAGAACAATTTCTTACCAGCATTGAAACTATGTGGAAACTCATAATTTTCTGCAACATCAAACACTAATTTTCCGACCTCCCTAATTGTTAGAGCATCCTTCAATGTGAAGGATATGCTCACAAATAATTCCTTCCATATCTGTAGAAAATACCGGAAGTCTACCAAATCCTTTAACTTTATAGGAACGGAGTCCTAATCATCAGCATGTTCCTTTACAGTTGCCTTAGGGACTCCATACACACGACTGCATTTATTCAAACCGTAGTCACCATTTTTGCATGCAACAATAAGTTATTTTTAGACCAAAGTCCATATCATCTTCTTTTTGACATTGTAAACCTGAAGATATTTCTTCATTTTAATTTGATTTTAAAAAACGTCGTTACCGAAATTGATCCAGCCCAATTTAGGCAGCTGTTTTCGGTCCAACTCCAACTTGAACAACTTGAATAGTTAATGTTTAATATTGTTCAGAAATCGAAATCTAACATAACCTCTCAGAATTCAACTTTAAATTGTAGATAAATGACGAAGCTTTGAAATGATACAAAAAGAGCTGTAAATAATTACGGTTAGACATGTTAACGGCTTTCACTCTTACGTCGATATAACTAGTGTTTTACTTACTTAAACAAATAGCTCTTCTATCAAGATAACCAAGATGCGCTTTTTCCCTAACACGATTGCATTAACTTGGTCTACACCTATGTATAAGAAGACGTCTATCCAAAATTACGCAAACTTCAGCAGGTTGTGGTTATCATAGTGGTCCAAATTAGGCTATAGTCCAAATTATTCTATCTTCCCCTATTAGGGGCCCGAGTACTTTCTGAAATGTTTTTTAATCTGCTGAGCATATAATTGGTTCTCCCGATTTGTGGCTTCAGGAACTCAGCAACTGTAAAGGAGCGCATCCTATTTTACGTGCTTTAGGTAAATGTAGTATCACATTAGTATTCTTTTGCCAAAGGAAACTTAAGTTATCAAAGTTACTAGAAGCGAATTTATCTTTGAGTTGCGGCAGTACAGGTTTTTAAGAATAAAGGCACTGAGTTAGGTTATATAGTGTTTGTAATGAAAACATTCATATTACATTCATATGTAGTCCTTATCGGGCCAAGAAAACTAAAACTTCAAATAGATAAGACAAGGTGGAAAACCCAAGAGAACAATTCACTAAACTAGAAATTGTTTGTTTTCCACCTCCATCTTTAATGAAGCAGCTTCCGCTAATAATTAAGAACAAAACGGTTTCCTAATTTTTTTGCCAACTGGATGTATATCTTAACTGATGACATCAAGCCGTCTACAACAGTATCTTTATATTTAAAACTTGCACTTTCATGATTTTCTTAAACATAATACAACTTTCAGTAATTTTAAGGACCGAAGTTCCTTAAGCAAAAGAATGCTGATGTAAAGTTAAATTTCCTTAAAGTCTTTAAAAATAAGATATTATTCTTTACAACAGCTAAATACCTGAAACTTCCTGGGAGCTGAATGTATAAAAAAATTTTCAAAATTAAATAAAAACGGCCGAGGAAAGTAGTCGAGCGCCTAATGGTACCTTTCATCAGCACATCTGAAACGTATTCAACTATTAGAGATTAAAGTGAACGACGAGATAAAATTTTCCGCTGTTTTGATCTTCTTTCTCGGTGAATAAAATGCATAATTGCTAAGAACTCGATGATTTTAAGGCGAAAACGAGGTATACACTCATCAAATGGTGTGAATATAAAATATAAGGTTTTTATTTTTTTCTCTTCTTGGACGTTTACAAGACATAAAAAAATATTAAATTGGAAAATCGTGTTTTATCTAGATAATTGATATTTAATTTACAATTAAGCTGAACATAATTTAATTCCAAGTATATAGAAAATGCGTACTAGGAAACATCTAATTAGGTAGCCATTTAGAATTTGTGTGCATATCTTTGGTCGAACAGACTGGTCCTTGGTTATCGTTAAAATTTGAAATACAAATCTAAACCCTGGAACCAAAAATAATAAAAAAACACAACAATGGTTGCTCTAACGTGTTTCCATTGCCAAGCTATTATCTTAGGAGAGATACTTCCGACAAATGTTTAATATGCCCCGAAATTAAATAATCTGGTCCTTTTTCTTTAGAATTACTGTTTTTTTTTCTCAGATCCCTAAATTATTTTTATGTACACTGTTAGACTGAATTATTTGGTAGAATTCCTGATTGATATTTCGTTAGAAGTTGATTAAATAAACAAAAAATATCAAATTGATGTAATTATTTTAATGTTAGTTTCTAGTTTATAGAAATACAAATAACAGTACGAGAAAAAAACGCGTAAGAATTTGTTGCCAAAAAGTTGGGTAATATTCTCTCGCAGTCTGCCTGTACTTGATGTGTCGAGCTGGTTTAAACGTGATAAGTGTCTGTATTTTTCCAATGAGCTATGAAGTTGTGAATTAATGTCTATTAGAAGAGTTTATAGTCAATCAGAAGAACCCTTTTAGGCAGTTTTTGAGGTTGATTTGGCCCTTATCGAACGGATTGAATAACATTTTTTTTTCCGATTTTATGTCTTTAATTATATATTACATCCTTAATTAAATTCGATTGTTCTGCGCCACATTAGCAGGCAAAAGTTTAAAGTGGGTGGAGCATAAGAGTAATTGTAATTAAATTACACTTCTCGAAGATTTATGCTTGAAGCTTTTTGTTGTTATTATGATGGATATGACGGATGTTATTACGATAGATATAATGACTGAGACGGTTTCTACATGTACCCAATGATTTTGTCGCATTTTGGGAAATCGCTAAATCTACTTAGACTAAAAAACAATTTAGTTATTCCATTATCATAATTGATTGTCCAAATTGCAATATTTTATGGCAGAGTTTTTCCTTGAACCTATTCAAATTTACCTACTTACATGCAATTATAATTTAAATATCCATAAATCTGTCATGTTAATATAGCTTCCAAATTATGAACACTCAGCAGTTCAACAAAGTAAGGATTGAAAATATAATTTAAATAAATACCTGTTGATTTATTTGTATTTTTTTGATACATTTTTCAGTCGCCTTGTTTTATTTTGTATTTTTACCGAACCTAAGAAGTCGTCATAATAAACACCGAAAAAGATGAAATAAGCCAGAAACAGAAGTTTGAGATGTTATAAGCCCTTGTGTAGAATACGATTTGTCCAAATTTGTCTCCATTTTCATCAAGAGTTCTCTCGGTTGCTTTGACTTCGTTAAGCAGGCCATTATTTAGTATAACAATTTCTTACATTATTCCATTTTTCTTTTTCCTAACTTCAGAAAATTATGGTAATCAGTTACCTTTCTCCCAAGGACACACCCTGAATGCGTCATTTAAAATGTAACAAATTCTTTTTTCAATTTTCATATAGCCTGCGTTAATATATCTTCAATAATTCGCTAATTGCTAACCTGTATCTGATTTAAAAGTAATAAGCTGTGACAACTTGGGATTTTAGGTAAAATCCTTGATCCTACCTTATCATATTTTTTGGCGTTTTTCATTGGTTTATTGCCAAAATTTTTAATTTTGCTTGGTTTTTGCCTTTCTATATATGATTTGAACCTATTTTCAGAAATTTACCCATTTATTCTTTTCTATGGGTTTTTCCAAGTACATTGTGATACAATTCTGATGAATTTCAGCAGAACTATCCATTTGATAAAACAAAGCAATACAACGGAAACTTAATCCATCATAATAACAAGAAAAGCTTCAAGCGCAAGTTTCCAAGAAGTGTAATTTAATAACAATTACACTTATGCTCCACCCAGCTCTTTAAAATCTTGCCTGTTATTGTGGCGCAGGACAATTGAATTATTTTGTGAAAAATAGCGCCATCAAGAGAAAATGCTCTAATTAAACTCTTGTTTTAGAATAATTCTGTAGTGGTAGATTTTGAAAAACTTTTTGTAATAATTTAAATTATATCACAGCGAACATTTTGTTCAGTAAAAACATTGTGTTCGTTCCAATTAACGCAAAAAAACTTCATATTTCGCAGAATCACATTCCACGTTCACAGTTAACGAAAAAAATAGTAAAAACAATAATAATAATGAAACAAAAATCTTTTAGGCAATCTCTTTTAAAAATGTGATCGTAAAATCTAGTGTAAATATTTTAATCAGAACTCTAGATAAATTAAGTGGTTTCAATTTTCCTAATTCCTTTGGTGGAAAAATATTCTAAGGAAAAACTACTTAAAATGTGCTATCAAAAAACAGGTGGTTTATAACTTTTATTGTCAAAATAATATGCTGCATTATTTTTCTCTCTCTAAAATAGGCAATATTAAGAAAGACATATGTTGTTTTAAAATGCCTTTTTAAAAAACTAAAGACTTTGGCTACGTTCACGCTAACGGTGAAAGCAATAGCTCGTTACCGAATGATGTAATTTGAGTATCTCTCTGAAGATAACAGCTTGACTGTCGAAACGCGTTAAAGCAACGTTTGTTGTGTTTTTTAATGTTTCTTGGTTTCAGGGGACAAGTCCTGTATTTCAACTTTCTAAAAAAATGTTGCGACGGTGGAGTTTAGTTACGCCATTGGTACGGTAGGGTATGGGGCTACACATTATGTCTACATTATAATGCTACACATGTATGTTGTTTACGATACGATATAGGTCAAAAACACTGCAATATCAATTAATTTGAAAGCAGAAATATACAGCGTGTCCCATCTAACAAAGCATTCATCTAAAAAATTTGATAATTGGGCAACTTAGCACAATCGACGAGCCCAATACAACCAAAATATTTGCGAAGTTGAATTACTTCCGGTTATACTGTAGGTTGATCCCCAATTTGTTGTTTTAAATCAGGCACCCTATATATTCTTGCCTTTTTGGATTCTGTTTGATATCCCAGGGCCACTTTGGATAAAATTATATTAAAATTTATAGTTTTTGAGAGAAATAGATTTTTTTTAAAAATTCGACAAATGCAAGGTACCTCGAAATTCTTTGCATCTTTTTCCAGAGATCAGATATTAATTTTATATTTGGTGTAAAGTAGAATAGGCATAAAACTACCTTGTACGACTTTTATAAAGTCAAAAACATTATACCGAGTGTTTATTAATTTTATTTAACATTTCTTCGGCCCAGTTTGGAAATATTTAAATTTTTATTAATTGTTGACAATATTCTAAAACAGTTTTTGAAATATGACTACGCGACATTTAAATTTAAACGTCACCTCATGACAGTTGACAAAATAAGAGGTTAGTTTATTTTACATAGAATAGGAAAAATAAAAAATAGAAGATCAAAATTAGATTTGAAAACAATTTTGTTTTTTTTTTGATAAATTTATGAAAATATCAAAAATATAAAAAAATACATAAAAAAGGTTGTAGAAATGGACATCGATGTTTCACTCTCATTTGAGCTCGTCAGGAGTGCATAACATGGAAAGGGAACAATGAGGAAAAAATTCTTAAAAATAAAATTTTTAAAAATATAAAAAATTTTTTAACATGAATAGACGTTTCATCAATAATTTACTGTGGTAAAAATTTAAATATTTGAAACCCGATCCACAAGAAACAACTACTCCGAGGAATAATATCCCTTCCGGCATTGAACTACCCTTGTGGGTCGAAACTTACATGCTCTTGGTGACTACTGTTCCTAACCGCCGAAATCTCTTCAGTGTTGAATTCACGACCGAACATTTTGATAAATTCAAACAGCAATAATTTTGTTATCTTAACGGGAACACCCTATATTTTCTAACCTATCTTAGGTAGATTTTAAATACCCTCTACCTAATATAGACTTTCCAAGAATTACTGTTACAACTTTTAAAAGTAATTGTACTTTTTTACTTTTATTTTCCCGTTCACATTAAGTGAACTATTATCAGGTCACATATCACTAAAATTATAATATATCAAATTATTTATAATTTATTTTATAGTGAGCCGTGAAACTAAAATGATAATATGCCTGACCATCCTTTTTAGTGATAAGATTTATTTTAAGTTGCATATTATTTTTGGAGCAAGTAACAAAGTAATATCACGAACATGAGATACAGTGATAAAGTTGATGTTCGATATCCAGATAAAGTAAAGCCCTCATGAAATACGGTAAAGCAAGTGGTAGAAAGATTCGCAAATTTCGGCTCAGTCAAAGAGAAATCAGAAGAAAATCTGCTGCTGACAATAAAAATTTCGAAAAACCATTTCAAATTATGTCGACTAGTCATGTTTTAATTTTAGCTTCACCACACACTATGAACTACTATAATTTAACCACTTGTTTCATAATTTAATTGTTTTTTTTTGTTAAGTATATTTCATTTGGTTTTCGCATTATGTCACTGTTATGCTACTTAATAAAATTTCAATGACTGTGAACTGGAAAAATAAAAGTTAAAATTGCAATTATTTCTAAAAGTTGTGACAAAAACCTCCACAACGCCTACATCAGTTGAAAGATAATTTAAACCTGCACAAGAGAGTTTAAAAAAATACGGGGCGTTCCCTTTCAGATAACAAAGTTTTCGCTCTTTGAATTTACCAAAATATACGGTCGTGAATTCAACACTCGATAACATGTTTTTCAATTTATGAAAATTGTCCTAGGTGGCTTCATATGTGTTCCATTCACAGTGCAAATATGAAATTAATATTTAGTTTTTCGAAAGAAAGAATTTAGTGCTACTTTGAACCTGTCATTTTTTTTATGAAATTTCAATTATATCAAAAACTATCAATTTTAAAAACAATGTTTATTATCCAAAGTAGCCTTAAAATATTAATTAAAATCCAAAAATATAAAAATATATATTATGTTTAAAATAACGAAGTTGGTGTCAACTTTTGGTATAAGCGAAAGTATTACAACTATGCAAATATTTTTGTTCTGTTGGATTCGCCGATTTTACTACGTTGACAAAATTTTTAAATTTTTTAGAATAATGCTTCACCAGATATCGATCCCCGGTGAAGCAGACTGAATAAGGATAAAAAGAAATCAAGAATAATAAAAAAAATATTTTTCTTTTTTAACTAAATGATGCAGAAATGGAGCACTCTGCGAATGAATTGTATTAAAAAAATTCTATATCACCAGTGCACTTTGGAAAAAATTTATTCGATGTATTGAAAAAATCGACATTTTTCATGTGTTGAAGAGAATAAAAATATAATATCCGTGGGGAAAGTAGATATTTTTTCGGGTCATTCTCTCGGTACTGAAAAATAAAATGAATTCAAAATATTTCGATATTCGAAGTCGCTTATTTTATGCCACTATATTTGGAAAATTGTACTGATCTCAACAAAGCATAATATACGAGGTGTTTTTCACTTTTGACTAAATAGAGGGTAGTAGGATTATTATTTTTATGCTAATTTTGATATTTGAAAAGTACATATAGAGTAGCAAATTAAACGATTTTACTAATATAAATGAAGAAGTGGTGTAGCTAGTCCCTGGGTGTAGCATAAATGTAATAAACACATTTGGTTAATGAAAAAGTTTTGGTGAAATATGCAAATAAAAAATTATAACACGATCCCTAGGGTGAGATATGACATCTGTACTGTGAAGTGACCAAGTAAAACTTTCATAAAACTTTAAATACCAAGGTTTGTACGTTTTTTTTATGACAAAACTCATAAAACAAAGATATAGGAAGACTTCTGGAGCTGGCATGTGTGTACCTTACATGATGTTGTAAAGTATGTTGGGGTGTACTATACCCCCATCGTACGAATTCAGGTATAAAATTGGAAATATGGAGTATTTGCGTTTTGTTTATAAAAACGTTCTATCAGTTTTTTAAATTTCAACTCTTAATCGGTAAAATAAAAGGCATAATTTAGAAACACGATTTGAGAAAAGTCTGGTGATTTTAGAGAGGTGTCGCTCTTTATCGATGAAAAATCTCATCCAGTAAAAGACTAATATTATGTAAAATTTTCGATCACTATTCTAGGCTATTTTGAAGAGAAAGGCAAGAAGTGAATGAAGATAGAAGAAAAATATTTACTTAAACAATTTATTCATGAAGAACGATGTTTCGATTAAACTTTATTGCGTCTTGCCACTTTGAGTACATAAAGCAAAAATAGTTAGTGGTATAAATTTCCATACCAAGATTTATTGTAA
Source organism: Dastarcus helophoroides (assembly GCA_028583605.1). Taxonomy (NCBI): domain Eukaryota; kingdom Metazoa; phylum Arthropoda; class Insecta; order Coleoptera; family Bothrideridae; genus Dastarcus; species Dastarcus helophoroides. Next base: position 6,147,748 of record CM053326.1, read on the forward strand.
TATAGACTTCACACCAAGGTACATAATTACAACATAACTCTAAATTTAGTTAGCACTTGTTTATGCTTATAGAGGCACGTTAAGTGTCGTGATGCCAAGGCATAAAGAGGTAACCCAATTAAGATAATGTAAAGATAACCATTATATGTAGCTCCCTGCTTAAATGCTTAATAAAAGCATCTGATATATATAATTCTTTTATACCTTGGGGGCCGTTCCACTGACATATAAATGTGTTGGATGAACTTCTTTACGGCGTCCTGAATTTCCGAGGAAAATTAACGTCAGTGTTCTAACCCCATGTGTTATTCTATAAAAAATTTAGAAACATAAAAGGTCATATTTACTTTGCAATGAAAAGTCCGCTTGCTAACGAACTGACACGTAAGTGCAGGAGGCGTTCTCTTAATAAACTTGCCAAATTGAATGAAAAAACTATCATGAAAGAAATAGCACATTTCTTATTCATTCCTCCATGGTCGCCGCATGTGTCCTATCGATCGACACTCTAGACAACTTCAGTAAAAATTCACAGGAACATATTTTATTGGAAACGGGCCAACACAATTCATAAATAAATTTCGTGCAATGCAGAAAGCAAAGCCTCAAGCTGCTGTGTAGCCCTTGAATTTACGACATTCACGGGATCTGAGGGTGAGTCCGGACTGCGGAGAAGATGCTATCATCACACGTGTTCCGGGATCCGGCACAATGTTATCAACGCAGGATAATACGACTTGATCGTAATTCTTCGACACTTATGCCCTACTTTGTACAAGACGTGCAGGGTATCTCTTCCAATGTTTCTGTCAAATTGCTAACATAAGTCTTTCTGGCATAATTATGTGTTTGAACTAGAATTGCCACTGGCCTAGTAATAAACCCAACGAAACCTTATTGAATTGGAGTAATTTTGCTACCAGTGGCTTTCAGATAGGAAACTTTAACTATGAGACTGTAATTGTCTAATAACAGTTATTCATTGGGTACACCTGATCTAATATTTTTTACCTGTAACGAATGTTGCAAAAACATTTCCAGAGAATTTAATTCTTAAATGAAAAATGTAGATAGACCTTCACAGGTCCAATGAGCAACACTGTGATTGTTGTCCAAATTGCGGCACTGCGCCGGCCTTCGAAGGTCCAGCATCCAGACTCCTTATGAGTACAATTAACAAACATTTTAAATATTGTAAAATGATGATAATTCGAGTGTTAGTGGGTAATTTCGGGACAAACACTACCACATGCTATTTTAAGAACTGCCATAAATATGTATGTAACTTTTATATAATTTTATTTTAACATTCTAAACTATATTAACCATCCAAATACAATGAAATATCTATCTTAGCACAATATCTTTTACGATTTTAACCCATATTATCGTGAAAAAAATGTTCGCAATTTAAGTAGATTAGGTTATTTACAACACTCGTGACACTCGTAACACTCGTTCTTAATTTTGTATACAAATATCTAAACATCATTATGTTAACATTTTATCACTATTTTGCATGTACATCAATAGATTTCTAATTTATGTTAAGTAAAAAATGTGAATGTGTAGAAAAATTCGTAGAACTCTACAAAGAAACTGTACGCCTAATGTGCGTTCCATCTACTTTTAAATCTGAAACTTTTTACTCTCAATGAACACAATTATGTAGTGTTATTATGTTAAAAAAGAGAGACTACAGAAGATGAATTATTGAAATAAATAATTGTTTAAAAACTTAATGAAACATTGACGCGTAGAACTGATAAATGGTAACAATATGAAACGGATGTTATATCGAATTACTCAGGTAGTATGCATTCATATTTCCTCCTTTCCTCCAATTTTAACACCTGGGTTTTGTCTTTCGTTAAAGAAAGACAAAGAAATGAAAAAAAAAACGTCGAATATACATCAATTAGATTGAATATTAGTCATAGAAAACAATTTTAATTGCAAATTTACAAACTAATATTTTGTTTATTTGTATAGAGGGGCAAGAGAGTTTTATAACATTGAATATGTTTCTTTCTTTTGTGTAGAGACTAAAATTTCATCAGGTGTAAGTATGTAATTATAAGTTCTCCACTTTGAATTATCCTGGGGTGTTCCTCTCTGTAATTATTCACGAGAAGATTAAAACGTCCCGCCATTCATTGAAATTATAAGTTGAAATAATTTCCTTGAAAACAAACTAGAAAGGTGTAATAAACAAAGGTTTTCAAAAGGATATTTATTTTCACCACTGGTAAATAAATGAGGTGGATATTTAAGTGGAAGTCATAATAAAATTGATCCTTACTTCTTAGGAACAATTGGTAAAATTCATAAAACTTTTAAACAAAATAAGACTATAGTTTCAGGTGCTTTTTATAACTTTTTATTGAAAATTAGACCTTTAAATACTTGAAATCAAATAAGATGCAAACAACATATTTTTTATGAATAGAGCTGTTGTAAATTTTATATCACAACACAAGTAGCTAATCGTGCTAAAGTACATACAAATTCCAGTATAACGCATTTATAACAGCCAAATTTTTTTCACTTTTATTTATCTGAAATATCCGTGTTAATTTCCCAATGGAGCCTTGTTGATATATTAAGCTATTGTTAACATCCTGACACAAATAGATGGAATATCTGCATTGTCTTAATCGTTGCTGATTAATTTATGGATGAAATTCGATCAAAATTTGTAGGCGTTAATTAGTTGTGCTTTGGAGCACCAAACTCACTGATAACGATCCTGTGAAAGTTGCAAGAGAAAATAAAGGACGGAAAACGGTTTAAAAGACTATATACTCTAACAGTAAGGAAAATTACGAAGAATACCTACAAATCATTCCTTTTTAATCAAGAAGAAATAGGAAATAACTAAATAAATTTTACACATCACAACACAAAAAATTGTCGTTTCCAATACATTAAGTATACCTCACCAAAACAAGTAACATAATTTATAGTTTTACTATAAAACTGAAAAATCATAACTTCCAATAAAGAAAAAGACCAATAAAGAAAAAAATTCAATATTAATCAATAGAGAATGAGGAAGATTTATTAATTAGCCCTTTGCATATGATATGAAGTAAAAATGATGTGAGAAAAAATCGACAAATAGTATTTAATTTACCTTGTACTCGATCGGCTCTTGAACCTACGGGTGCTGCGGTGCCGCGGCTTTCCAGCACGGACGCCCTTTGCGGCCTCTCCCCTTCGAAGTTTTCCTCGTTACTGTTCCAATAAACGGTGGCTATCGTCGCAAGACATTTCAATTTCATGTCACCCTTCTTAAAATGCTTTGGCCGGGCAGTAAACTCAAGCCCTAAAATGGATGTTTCCAGTCCTTCTCGGCCAGTGACTATCATCTCAGGACCCCGCAATAGCGAAGGATCTGCCGGCTCGCCGTTGATGAACCAGTTTAATTGAGCTGCAGGTTTCGATCGACCTGAGGTGCAGTTAACTCTAACTGTATCGCCTACTTGATATCGTCTCCTGCCACCTGTTATACGGGGGCCTTCGTTCGGAAGAGCTGAAACAAACAAAAAAATGAGATGTTCTCTGTATCTTCTTCGGGACGTTTGGTTAATTACATTCTTATTGAATGCCAAAAATAATTGCCAGTCCTTAACGAAAAAAGGTAAGTGAAACTGTATACTCGGAGAAGAAGCAGCTGGCGAAAAAAATGCCACTCAGTAGGAATGGAAAAAATATTGCTAAGAGATACTGTTATTGAAAAGTTTATTTAAATTTATTAAGATTAACGTAATTGTTACACCTCCGTAAGAAGAGATAAATATAATTATAAAGGAGATTGCATGACTTCACGCTTATCATATTATGACCACGTCAACTTGCAGGTGCAGACGTGGTTCCAAACAAACGACAAAAATATCGCCTATTTAATAGGAAACAAATATTTACAAATTCCTTGACGCTACTACTGTTTCCAGTGAAACCAGTATGAAAAAAATGCATCAATATTATAGGTTTGTTTTTTATAATCATTCAGAATAAAGAAATACTCTAAAAATTCTTAAAAAATAAATGATGGCAAAAATATCGATTGTGAGAGATACCCTCTCCATTTTCTTTATTCATGACGGTAAGGTAAAAACTTCAAACTTCGAGGACTAAACTCAAATCTAAACTCGGTTCATCAACACCTTCAAAATGAAAGACCCCATGTCCTGTCTCTGACAAAAACCCAAGTCTGCCCACCCATCAATACGGTCCATTTGTTTTGCGCTAATTACGAATTACACAGAAAGTTTCGACACAAGAGGGGAATTTGTGCTTTTACGCGAAGCGACCTGTCCTATCAACGAGAAGAAGCATTGGAATCTGCGGATCATGGTGTGATTTGGCTGAAAATCTGCTCCAAAAGCAAAGTAATATTCATTTGTTCAATTTATCTGTCTACAAACGCTTCCTCATACAGACAGCTCTTCTTTTATCTCGCCATAACCTTCGATCACCTACAGATCAATTATCCCAACGCTGAGGTTGTCTTTCTCGGTGACTTCAACGTATACAACATCCCCTGGTTAAAGTTTTCTTCCCGAACTAACGACGTGGGAAAGGTAGCATAGGCTTTCGCCATCACTTGTCGACTATCGCAATTAGTTAAGGAACCCACAAGAATTTCTCTCGTAGATACTCATCAACCGAATCTACTTGATCGTTTCCTTACAAATTCATCAAATTCGTATAAAATCATTGTGACATTACCGCTTGGAAATTCCGAACACAAACCTTTAGCAGCCCTTCGCTCGCTTCATACCACCTCCTTCCCAGACCCACCCCCATATAGTTTGGCACATTAACTCCTCAAACTGGGGAGAATTAAGAGGCTTCTTTGTATTTTCCCCATGGCAAGAAGTCTGCTTTAACTTAGACAATCCTTCCTCAATCGCCGAATCCATTACTGAAATTATCCTGGTTAATATGAAATGCTCAAATCCCCATTCCCAAAAGAAGTCTGCATCCAGTAAATATTGGTTCAGCAAAACACGCGCTCCTGCAAAAATAGCGCATATCGTCGTTGGTGAAACAATTCCTCAGTCAAGAATTGGACCACCTTTGCAGATGCACTAAATTTTTGTAAACAGGGTACCGACGAGGCAAAATGTAATTTTGATCGTAAAATGCGCCAGATGCTTATCAACTGTCTGCACATTTCCAGATCCTTTTAGGGATTTGCAAAGTCTATTGGAAAGAATTTTACCTCTTTACTCGATGACAACAACAATACTGCGTCTACTTTAAGGACAAGGCTAGCCTTAATGTTTGCTGAAAATTCCAACCTTGACTCTCGAAACGCAGAACCTCCTAAGGTTGGCACTTCGATGCCTGAAGTTGTTTTCAGACAACGAATAAGCGGGAAGATTCTCTTCGAGCTCGACACTTCGAAAGCTTCTGGTATTGATGGGATCCCTGCTATTGTTCTTAAGAAGCGCACTTTAGAGTTGACTTTTGTCCTAAGCAAATTGTTAACACTCTCTTGCAACAAATATGTATTCCCTAAAATTTGGAAATCTACTAGGGTGCAACCGTAAAAAGAAAAAAAGAAATCTGACTAACAACCATCGCCCTATATCTTTGTGGACCGTTATATCTAAATTGAAGAAAAGGGCTATCAACATCAAGATTCTCAAATATTTGGAGGAGAATAGAATCATCTCGGACAGGCAATATGGTTTCAGACAACGCTCAACTGGCGATCTGCTGGCATAAGTTACTCATATCTGTAACTCAATTATAAAAAAACATGATGGAACTAGAATTGTGGCACTGGGTAAAGGCCTTCCACGGAGTCTGGCATCGATCTCTTCTCACTAAATTAACAACATATGGTCTTTCTCCTGGACTCTGTCATTTGATATCCAGTTGTCTCGCTGACAGATCGCTTCAGGTCGTCGTCGATGGCATCTCTTCCCAGACATTTGCGATTAAAGCAGGGGTGCCTCAGGGGTCTGTCCTGTCTCGTAGTCTGTTTCTGTTACACATAAACAATCTCTTAGCTTCAACTTTCAATTCGATATACAGCTACGCAAAAGTTGGTAGCCTGGTCATCTTTTTTTTGGATTAATCGGGATCTTGAAACCTTTCTAGAATGGGATAAGAAAAATTTGGTCGACTTTAACGCCTCAAAAACTAAAATCGCGGTTTTCTCTAAGAAAACATTAAGGGATAATGCAACATACTCATGGACGGTAAAATCCTCCCGATGGGACTTAATTTGTCGATCCTAGGAGTGAATGCGAGCACTAATTTCTCCCAGGATGATCATGTGCGCGCCATTGTCAAGTCCGCCTCTCAGAAGCTACGCTTTCTTTTTAAAGTTAAAGAGTACTTTAATCTCATCAGCTACTCAGGCCATACAAAGTTCAAGTTAGGCCAACACTAGAATATTGTTCACATGTTTGAAAGTTCAGCCCCAAAGCACACCTTAGCTCTTTTGGACTCAATTCAAAGAAGAGCGATTCGCCTATATGATGACGAGAGTTTGACCGATTCTCTCGGAACACTAGAGCACAGGTGGATGGTTGGTGACTTATCTCTTTTTTATGAGTACTTGAATAAGAGATGCTCGCAGGATTAGGATTGATCCCCCCAAGAGCAAGATTTTTGAGGCATCCAAGGTATTGGAAGACATCAAATTCTTGTGCGGTCCAGCTTGACATAGTAAAAACTTTTGAAGAAGGGAAAAATTTATGTGAAAAGATGTCCCCCTTTGATCAAAAATTGACCTATCTAAGCGTTTTTCTAAAAAATAATTTTACTATTTCGTTTTTAGGAGCCGACTCTATATTTACCATTTTAGAATGCAGATAGAGCATGACAATATTTTATAGGTAAATTTTCTTCGATATTTAATAATTTAGCTACAAGGATGAATTATCTGGCATTATAATGTATTTCTGTGTATGTATACAGCACAGTGAAAACTAATATTTAAACTCAAAAAGGCAACATTAGCGGACTGGAGTTAACAAATTAATGTTATCGCTTAAAATTTTAATTAAACTAGCCAGATGTTGGCTCTGCACATTGAATAAATATTAAGTAAATCTAAACTAGTCGGGACCATATTAATCCTGGAATTTATGTAGTGAAACTTTAAATTAAGACATCCGATTTACAAGCGCCCCCGGGGAAACTCTATGGTATCAGTAACATTACTTACATCATTTCACTTGTTATTTGTAACAGTGCGTTATATAGAATAGAAGATGTTTAACCCTTTTTCACATAGCAGATACCTCACTAGCTAAGGCTAAATTAATTTGAAAAACAACTACCCTTCATTGCTCCAGCAAGTAAAATACCTCCATATTCTATTAATTATTGTCAATAAGAACTGCATTGATCCATTGCATTAGTGGACTAAGTATTTACGATTTGTGTTATTATTTTGCCTTCACAGTAAAAAATTATTTCCTTAATACAGTAGTTTTAACGAGTAGTCCATGAACCGCTGATGAGCCCCAAAACCACCAGAAATGGCCCACGAAATCGTCACATAAATATCTCGATGTATCGATAGATTCAGTTTCGTTATCTACCAATGCAATAACAATAGAAATTTTAATTATCTGCTCGAGTGATTAATCGAGGTATTTTAAAAACTTAATGCGTTGTGCGCGTTTTGTTCTGAAAACTTATAAATGTATGTACCTCTGCTTTTTTATATTCGTTAATTCAAATTTAAAACCAACATTTTTAAATACAGGTTATTTCATTCCAATTATTATTTTGAATAATGCAAAATATTAAGATTTTGAAAACTGAATATTTTGACAATATAAAAAATTCCTTTATTTAAACTATTTTGCTTGTTGTATTTTTATTTATGCTAATGAAATGAATGAAAATGACTATTGTATTTTAAAATATATGTTAAATAAACTTTGGAAGAAATAAATAAGTTTGACCTTTATTTTTCAAAATATTCACGGGTTACACCTATATGAGGCGTCGTTCGGGACATTATTATTCATGAATATTTAATAAATCAAACAGTTTATATTAAATTTAAAATTATATATTATGTTTTTCTTGCAATATAGTTAATTTCAATGAATATAAATATTTATAATCTTCTGTTAAAAATGTTATATAAATATTCTCAAATATATTTTATAAACAAAATTTATGTGATTTCAAAAATATTTGTATAAACTGTGATAGATCAAACGACTATAGGGGCGTTAGTAGCACTCGAACTTTAATAAAGGTTTGAAACTCCACCTGGGTTTTTATTATTATTGGCGCACTGTCAGTTTTTGTGTCAGATTTTAGCGTTATAGATAAATTTGTGAATATTATCAAGATTCAGGTGGCGGTAACGAAAAGTAAAATTGATACATAAATAATACTAAACACCAGGCTCGATTCGTCCAGTTACTAGCGCCTCTCACGGTTGTTTCATGTATCACAGTTTATATAAATATTTTTTTGTAAAACTGTTATTAAAAGTGACATTTTTAGTTCATTGATAAGTGAACTAAAAATTGACTTTTATAATGACACGTGACAAAAACACTTTTTCCCACTCCCATCCGTATATTCACTGTTTTCTTTATAACTTGCGAGCAGAATAGATAGGCCATATCAGTCTAGTAAACGGATATAATATAAGTCGTGTAGTGATTGGTCGATTTCATATCCACACTAGTGTGGATATGAAATTGACCAATCAGGACCATGCGATAAGAACGAATGTCATTTTTAGGTTCAAAATTATACCATAGAATTTGTCACGTTGACGTATTTAACGAAAAAAATATTTCTTAAATCGTATTTTTGTTTTTGAGGGATCGTGGTCGTGGGAAAAATTCGCTGTACAACTTGAGCGGATTGTCCATATCGCACTCGAACGATTGAGGCACTCCGCCTTCGGCGTCGTGCTCAAACTTCGTTCTCGTGCGATGTGGACATCATATCCGCTCTTGTTGCACAAACTACTATTAACACTAGTGCGAAAAAGTTTTTTCGCACTAGTGTTAAAAGTAAATATAGCAGTGTTTCCCAAACTTTTTTTGCCCTAACCCGGTTGTTTTTAATATTTTCTCTTCGCCACCCACTAAAAGATGTTTTAATTATATCTTAATGCTGGAAAGAACTAATCATTTGTGAGTATGAAGACAATTCTGCAGCCTGGTATTTTATTTTTGTGGTCCGCTGCCGGGTTGTGACCCACTGTTTAGGAAATACTGATATACAGCAATATGCAATATAAAATAGAAAGCTGTACTGGTAAAATTAGAAAGATATTTTTTTTGGTTGAACGGACTGGTCCAACAATATTGTGTTTCCAAACATTAAAATATTCAAAATAGTTATAAATTATTTATTTTTAATATTAATATTACTATTACAATCTGAACGGTTACTTATTTTAGTTTTCCTGAGAAGTAATTGCAGAGGTATTTATACAAAGTAATCCGTGCAAAAACCAGGACGGATGTTGCTTTTAGTCTTCATAATATAAAACAAAGATTTTTCAATATCATCCAGTGTTAATTTACAAAATTCTTGAGAGCGACAGACTCCAAATAATCCAAAAACTGACGCAACTTTTTACTGCATATTTGGTGTCTGGAGCTTCATTAAAAAAAATCTTGTACGCTGGTTTTAATACTTGCTTTTATCCTAGTTTGATTTAAAAACTAGCTTTTATCATAGAGAGATTCCATAACTTAGAATTTCCTTCGGCGTAAACCAAAAATATTATATTTATAATATTTTTAGTGAAGTTATCCGCTAGATTCTTTATTTCATACCATCATATTTTTGTCCCGATTTCTGGAGCAATAAATCTCAGTTGATGTATTTGCTGTTTCTTCAACATCAGATGGAATAATAAAATTGCTTTAATTTCCAATCTTTTCTTCAAACTTCATGTTTAGTAGCCATAAAATCTACAATATTTTAGAACAGGTTCAATTGTGGTTACTAGTAAACATTAAACAACTTACAATTGTTTTACTTAGTTACACTCTATCCAATACCTGACTTGATTGTCAGATGTAAATGTCAAATATGTAATTCAACACGCAAACAATAAATCTAAAATTCAACCCTAGGGACAGCATTTTCTCTTTTAATTTAACAGTTTTACAAAAAATATTGTATGATACACTTGTTAAAAGTGATTTTATTTTGTTCGCACTCACAAAATAAAATGTCACTTTTAACACTTGTATCATAAATAACTATTAAAAGCATATAAAATTTTTTCCATAAAATATTTAAGGAGATTTATGTAAAATATCCAACTTCTAATCTAAATATTGATTCTCACAAAAATGAATACAGGGTGTCCCCGTTTTAAGTGCCTTAAATGAAACAGGTGAGAGAAAAAATAATTTTAAGCAAAAAATTTTCTGTAAATAAATATCCGGAAACTTTTAATAAAAAAGATACAAGGTGTTGAAATTTCAATTAAAATAAAGTTTTTACTTTTACACTTTCAAGTTTTCTAAGATATTTAAACCAAATTTGTCACACATGGTGTATGAATGAAGGATCACAAAATAAAATAAAGCTGAGTTTCTATCTAAACCAGTGGTGGAATTACGAGTAATCTGTTGTATTATTGTAGGAAAAACGCGATACACCACTGGAGAAATGAAATAAAATACCTGTTTTGGGTAAAGAATTTAATTTTAAATAAAAGTTATTTCTTGACATTTTTCCATATTTGCCACGGGTTGCGTCATGTAGTTGGTTTTGGAAAAAAATCACTCTCACTCGTACTTTCAATAGGAAAAGTCCCAAAAATTTAAATTCGGTCACAATAGTGACAAATATGAAAGAACGTTAAGAGTCAACTTTATCCAAAACTGTTAATTCATTTCATTTTATCCAGTGCCGTAGCATCTTAAACTTACCCTTCTTTGTGTTAGTCGGTGATTATTTAAAGACCAGCATACATTCAGTGTATTCGAATATTTCCTAAGTAAAACATAAGGTAGTAAATGCCAAAAAAATGTCAAAACACAACTTCTTCAGAATTAAACACTTTATTCAAAAATTTTATTTTATTGCATTTTGTTCAGTACAACTTTTTTTTTCAAAGCAATATCACAGATTACCCGCAACTCCGCCACTGGTTGTGATAGAAACTTAATTTTATCTTATTTTATGATTCTTCATCTACACACCATATGTGCAAAATTTAGTTTAAATAACTTTGAAAACTTGTAAATGAAACAATAAAAACTTTTTTTTTTTATTCAAATTTTAACACCTTGTTTTTTTTTGTTTTTTTTCAATTTGTTTAACATTTCTTCGGCCCAGTTTGGAAATATTTAAATTTTTTCTGGTTTGTTGACAATTTTCTAAACAGTTTTTGAAATGTGACTACGTGATATTTAAATTTATTGAAAACGTCACTTCATGACAGTTCACAAATTAAGAGGTTAGTTTATTTTACATAGAACAGGAATAATGAAAAATAGGAGACCAAAAATTAGGTTAGAACAGTAGTCACCAAGAGCATATAAGTTCGACCAACAGTGTAGTTCAATGCCGGAAGGGGTATTAGCCCTCGGAGTAGTTGTTTCTTGTGGATCGGGCTTCAAATATTTAAATTTTTAACACAGTAAATTTTTAACACAGTAAATTGATGATGAAACGTCTATTCATGTTAAATTTCTTTATTTTTCTTTTTTTTTATATTTTAAAAATTTTTTTTAATTTTAAGTATTTCTTCCTCATTGTTCCCTTTCCATGTTATATATATATATATATATATATATATATATATATATATAGCTTAAATGAGAGCGAAACATCGATGTCCAGTGCTACAACCTTTTTATGTATTTTTATTTATGTTTTTCTAATTTATCAAAAAAAAACAAAATTTTTATTTTTTCCATATCTAATTTTTGGTCTCCTATTTTTCATTATTCTTGTTCTATGTAAAATAAACTAACCTCTTAATTTGTGAACTGTCATGAAGTGACGTTTTCAATAAATTTAAATATCACGTAGTCACATTTCAAAAACTGTTTAGAAAATTGTCAACAAACCAGAAAAAATTTAAATATTTCCAAACTGGGCCGAAGAAATGTTAAATAAATTGAAAAAAACATAATATTTCCGGTCAATAAGGGTCTCTACCATGAAGAATAAACCTTGTTTCTTTTTTATTAAGAGTTTCCGGATAGATATTCATAGGAAACTTTTTCCTTAAAGTTACTTTTTCCATCACCTGTTTTATTTAAGGCACTTAAAACGGGGACACCCTGTATATTTCAAGCACGAAACAATATATAATTTTAAATTTTATATATATTATTTGATTTATAAAATATTCATGAAAAATAATTATGTCCTGAATGGTGCCTCATGAATTTGGAAGGCAAATATCTTGAAAAGGGTTGCTTGTATCAACATTCAGAAAGTATACCTTTCTTACGTAGACAATGTGGGTAAATAAAAGTATCTATTTCGAATAAGTGTATATGAAGGCACAAGAAAGTTGTGATACTTTAGAATAATACAGGGTAGCGTAGGTGGCGCCCTGTATGGCAATCTGTTAGTGAATTAAAGTTTCTCGTCAGAAGAAACCCTCCTATGTCAAATTTCTTGTCAATATTGAAATGTGTTCATCAGATATGCCAAAAAATCAAAATTTTTTGTTTAACCTTAACACCCTCTATCCCGGTTAATATCAACTTTTGGTATAAGGTAAATATAACTAAATCACATTATTTTTATACGAAAAATCCACTTTTGCTCTACATATGTACCATTATTTATGTTCCACCCTGTATAAGAATATTATAAGTTTGCACGCAAGCAGCAGAGCATCAATTCTTAAAGCGATGTTCACTAAAGGACCGAACCCATCAGTAGCACGAAATACCCGTACAAAATGTTTGGTCTAATCAATAATACATGCGAATGAATTTGATGTTTGGTATATATTTTGATTATGTCGGCAATTTATCTTTGTTAACAGCTTAAGTTCCTATTTTTGTAAATGGCTTCGATATTAATGTCTCAAATATTTAAAAGTAAAGTCTCACAAGGGAAGCTCCTCACATATGACCGGGCATCGGCATGAATCATATATCGATGGCAGCGTCTTTATGAGTACATTACATAATGAATAGTCTTTTGTCTGTACGGGATGATAGGTTTCGCTTTTTCACAGCGCTAGCGAATTATATCAGTAGCTTGATTGGTCGGTATCATGCTAATCAACTCTATGGGTCACAGATTCCTATTCAAATATTTCGTCTAATTCGAACTTCTATCCAAAGCTTTTAACAAAGGTGTGTTCGGAAGATCTAGCTGTTCACTTATGATTGTAGATATTCAGGACTGTAAATATTTGCGAGCTTCTGTTGAATCCAATAAATTAAATTTCTTGGGATTATTGCAAATCAGTTGAACTTAAATTTTAACCGCTTCTCTGAAAGCGTAAAAGTTCATAGATACTATGGTCGCGAGACGATTCACTCGTGAATGAAGAGCTAAACCTTCTAAACACATTTTTAATACCTTAATACAGTGGTTTCCAACCTTTTTCTACCTGCACCCCCCTGTAAAAAAAAAAATTGTTGCGCCCCCTTAATTTTTCTAACAATCGAATTTCATAAATACTCAACTGATATTATAATTTATTTGATGGGCTACAAAACAATATACAATATATATTTTTTGGTTTGTATTCGAAAAAGATACTTTGAAAACAGCCGCATGCCCCCCCTAGGGGGGCGCGCCCCACAGGTTGGAAACCACTGCCTTAATAGAAGCTTTGGATGTGACTTTGCATCAAATGAATTTACGAAGTTTGGTGGAACGGACTGGTCCTTGGTTATATTCAAATATTGAAATACAGAACCTGTCCCCTGAAACCAAGAAAGATTAAAAAACACAACAAACGTTGCTCTAACGCGTTGGTTATGTTTTTTAATCTTTCTTGGTTTCAGGGGACAAGTTCTGTATTTCAATTTACGAAGTATTCGTATAGGGGTCTCTAATCCATGGAGTTAGTTAGCATGACAACCGCGAAAAAACAAGCTACTGATACCATCCGCCGACGCGACGCAACAATGATAAAAAGCGAACTCTAGTTCGATAGTATCTAACATTTGTATAAACCTAATCTGAGATATTTCGTGTAAAAGAATTTTGAAAAATTCTGCAAAGTTTAAAAAATATAAAATATTTTATCAAATGAAATTATTGTGGGCCAACTGGTATTTATATCCATTACATAGCCATCATAGAATACGAAGACCTAATAAATCTGTAAAAAAAATCGAAAAAGAAAAAACTGACTCTTGTCAGATTCGAACACGTAACCTTCAGCGTTGAAGCTGATTTCTTTATCAACTAGGCTAAACGACTTTTGTGAAAATCGATTTTAAAAACTGGTATACTATTTATACATACTTCGTTAAGAATTTTTATATCAATTTTCGTCTTTTGTAGGAATTGCCTACAGATAAAAAAGACTATCTATTACGTAATGTGCTAATAAAGGCGCGTCGATAGATATATGATTCATGCCAATCCGCCGTTCACATCTGAGAAAATTGTGTTGTCAGATTAATATAACCTGTGCAGACTGTAACAAATTGGCTTCCTACTGGAGGAATCCTGAAAACTTAATTCAATTTTGCATAGTTTTTTGACCACTAATATGCAGTTGAGAAATCTAAAATGTCTCCTGTTGCTATCGAGATTTTTTAAAAGGACTTTAGATTTTCTTGTTTATTATTCCGTTGTTTGAAGAGTAATCGAAAAACATTTCTGTTAGCATTTTTTATCTTTTACAAGATAGCATAAGAAATTTTGTTATTAGACGTTTCGTCCTTTTGCTACCATCATGAAGTACGTTATTTTAAATACGGACCTGTAATTTGTATTGTATCTTTGTGTAACCTCCGGAATCTCCATTTTCACTGAGTTATCAATCTTAACGTTTCGTAAATGTAAACTATCATCAAGGAAAAAAACCTTTTTACAAATTAACGTATTTTGTATTTTTGAATAATAGTTAATCAGAATGTAATAAAATGCAACAGATTAAATGTGACAGTTATTGTTTTATTTCTTATTTGTTATTTTAAATATCTGTTTGTAGTTATTTTAAATATAGTTGCGTTGTCCGTAGTTATTAGTCATTATTTTTGATCGTCAGTTATTTATGTTTAAGTCTGCTGTTTTTTGTTAAAATGTATTAATTTTGTCATTGCTTTTTTCTTGCCAATTGACTACATTTATATAATTTTATTGTTAATAATTATTATTTCTTAGTAAGTAATACAGGAACGTTAACCTACAAAAAGCCTATTTCCTTGATGATGCTGTGAAGTTACGAAACGTTAGCCACAGAAATCAATAAAGTGGGAGATTTAAAAGCTACACAAAGATGCAACAAAGATTACAAGTCCGTTTTAAAATAACAAAGAACTTGATGATGCTTACGAAAAAACGAAACGTCTAAAAAAACTGTTTATGCTAACTTGAAAAACTTACATGTAATTTTATTCGCACTAAGCACAATTCAAGAACTAATTATTATCTGGTACTTCATTCGTTTAAACTTAAGAACCTTACTTTTAAGGTAAACTTTACTTTTACTATACCACTTCTTAGATAAAATTAGTTTCATTTATTTTGAGGTATCAAAATATTAAGTGCAATATTTGTAGTATTCAAAAATTGAAATACAGAACTTGTCCCCTGAAACCAAGAAAGATTAAAAAACACAACAAAGGTTGCTCTAAGGCGTTCCGACAGCTTGGCTGTCGAAACGCATTAGAGCAACCTTTGTTGTGTTTTTTAATCTTTTTTTGGTTTCAGGGGACAAGTTCTGTATTTCAATTTTTGAAGGTAACCAAGGACCAGTCCGTTCCATCAAATTTGTAGTATTGATTTAGTTTACTGTAATTTGGTGTATGCAACTTAATCTAGCTTGGATTAAAAAGAACGGAAAGAAGCAAGGAAACTTATCACTGTGATTATCCAAGATAAATGAACTATGCAACGCAACAAAATAGGAATAAACTTCTACTGTGAAAAGGCGAGGCAATTAGGAAGTTTCTATTTTTTTTTCAAAGTAAGCTCAATTATTGTCCTAAAAATTATAAAACGAGCAAAATATTTTTTTTGAAATATCTTTAAAAATGGCTGACTTATGGTTCTTTGAAGTTTAAATTTGTTACGCTCTCGCAATTTAGCGCTGAAAACATCTGCGACGTCATAAAATATGACAGGAGTCTGGATCGCCTAAAGTCGCCTTGTCTTTTCCGTGCTCTTTCAGTTAACACTACTTCGTGGCACTTGCAAATCTTGTTACCGTTGAAAACAATCGTTATTTCGCCCTAAATAATAACCAGCAAAAAATGAGTGCAAAAAATTGCTCATATAAATTTTTTATTGTTCCTTAATATAGAAATATTGTTGTCTCTTGCCCTCTATGCGTGTTCTCCTGGATCTGCCACGAAACTATTTTACAAAGAAACAGACAATAGTTTTTATCGCCCTTAAACATAAATAATATTTTTGTAAATAAATAGTTTTTACATAAAAAAAAAAACCTTAAGACCAAACATTGATATCGACATACTGCATAACAGTCACATCACTATACCTCTAGCTAAATACATAACAATTTCTTAAATAACAATTACTATACACTAATCAATTTGGATTGCTCAGAATGTTGTTTAAGCTAAAAATATTTCTCACGAGGGTGATTTTTGTCAATTCTAAGGTGTGTTCCACGATAGAGTACTGAAGGGTTTTTTTATTTGTGGTTTTATGAGAAAAAGTCATTCTTTATAAAAACTTTTATAAATAATGATATTTTTTCTCATAAATCCACAAATAAAAAAGAAACGCATCTTCAGTATTCTATCTTAGGACACAGTGTTCCATTCTTAACTCTTAAAAAATTTAACAATAGTATTTTTCATATATAGTAATACTTTATAATTTTAAACTAACTATTTATGTAAGTGTAATCAGTTCGTGTGAAATAGTCTATTTACTTTGCAAGCTTTGCATCCCGGGTTTTTGCACTGGTATACATGTGGATTATTTGAAAAAAAAAAGAAAATCCATAATCATTGCTACATCAACTTTCGGTAAATTTTTGGAATCACCACGAACAAAACCTTCTTCCATTGTCGATTATTTCTTGACAACAACAAAGTAAAAAAATTCATTGAATTCACACTAACCTCATGGCTTATTAGTTTAGAGGTAGTAACAGCATGCCGGGTCATGTCTGGTGACGTCACACAACGTTTGCCGAATCGCCTGTACCATAAATAGTAATAGTAATAGTAATTTAAAGTGTAATAACTTATTCAAATTTAAAGATATTAAAGTAATGCTTTCAGTAATTTTTTAAGTTTACTATTTACTATCACCTAACGTTAAAATTAGTAGTACTTTTGATTAGTGCAAACTTCCTAATTCTTAAAGTTTTACAAACATATATCTTAGGGTGCGTTTAGATTAAAGACTTAATGCGTTGCGGAAATCTCAGGTATCTGAGACTAAATTTCCTTACCTGTCTACACTGCGACACAAATGTAGCAAAATAAAATTGCTAACACTTGCTACTTTAAATAATCAAAATTTGTCTAATTAAATTTGCAAATTATTTATACATATAGAATAGAATCTCAATATTATAAGTGATATATGTACAACAGTTATTCGCATGAAACATTTCGGGAGAAAGTAGATGACTACAACTTCTGAGGTATACGTCAGACACTGGCTAAAATTTGTACCGACATTTTATGTCCTGTAATTTATCGCAGCTGTGTGATTAGTCTAATGGTGCGTTTACAATAGACACTTTATTGCATATATTTCTCTCTGACAAAGATATTTTATCTCTGACATAAGTATCAACTATCCGGAGAGCAGCTATCTCCTTCCAGCTGTGTAGATAAGTCTCAGATAGCTTCTCTTAGGATAGTTGACATATACAGGATCGGCCAGTACACTATTTCGGTCTGCTTGCCAATGAGAACGACAAAGCAAACTTCTGATATGCGGCAAGACGGAAAGAGAAACTAAATCGGCAGAGATGCCACATGGTAATTCATTTATGTGTATCTCCTTCATTATGACCGGGATAAATCGCTTCAGCGCTTCTTCGATTCAACAATTGGGAGAATGATAAGGGTACATGTGTAGCGCACATGTCACCTGGCATCGATTGGCATTATTTCTACATGGACTTACGACTGGACCGAATCTGTATTAAATAAATCATCCTCTAGTAATCCGTCCGTCGCGGGCGTAAGGAGCATACAACGCTTACGGGCGGCACTATCGAGGAGGCGGCAATAGGCATGTAGTCGGGGATTTAATTCAAATTAAAAATACTTCAAAATCGAATTTTCCGAACTTTTAAACTCAAATATTTCATATTGTTCCTTAAATTGTGACAGTAATCCGAAAATGTTAGTCAAAAATTCGCGGAAAAAACCGAAGTTTCTAGTTTTTTCAGTTAACACTCAAAAAAAAGTAGAACTTCAAAAAAAATTTTAAAATCTCTTGAAAAAAAAACGAAGTTTTGAGTTTATGCCAACAATTTAAGAGAAAAAGTAAAAATTTAAAATAACTCGAAATTTTGTGAAAAAAAAATTTGTAAAATTTTAAAAATAAAGGAAAAATCTCCCCAAAAAGACAAACTAGCTTATAAATTTAGTTTTCTTGAAGATAATAAAAAAGTATAAATTTAATACTTAGAATTTAGGAAATAACTTCCAGCAAAAAAAAATAAATTTTTAGCAAAATGTTTGGATGACACTCGACAAAAAAGTAAAACATTAAAAAAAAATATTTTAAAAATGTTCGGCACTTTGAGAATAAAATTGAAGATTAATCGCGAGTCCAACCGCTACTTTGATACACGCTTCGCTATCGGCCAAAAAAAAGTGTTTTCATTAATTTTACATAAAATAGGCCGTTTGTTAATTTATAAGGTTTCTAAAAATGTGTAAATTCGAAGTCTACCAGACTTCGAATTTACACATTTTTAGATTAATTGTTAAACAAATTGTAATTGTTAAACAAAAGCTACTAACTAAATTCCTTATGTGGAGATCTTATGGCAAGATTAAGTTGTATATAATAGGAAAACTTGCAATGTTTTTAACTGTCATAACATTATAATTTAGATAATAAATATACTATCTAAACTATTAAGAAATTTATTTTTTTTTTTAGGTTTTTCATGGTTTAAAAAATTAATAATTACCAGATTGATTATAACAATTATAAATATCGCAAAATTACAATAATATTAAGTATAGTTGCCATAAAACCTTAGCGAAGGAAAAAAAACATATTAGCAACTTTAATAATTATTATTCTACTTGGAATCTAAACGAAAAATCTAAAACTTTATTATGTAAATCATTTTTTCCAGCAGATTTTTTTTCTTTTACAGTTTTAGATGATTTGGTCAATTTGTGAAATTTTTGAATTAATATTTAATAACATAATAAAAAAGAATTTTACTTGCTTTGTTTTTGAAATAATTGCAAAAAACTGGACTGTTTTTTTCAAATCTTTAATTGTTAATAACAGCGGCAATTGTTTATGTGTCGATATTTAGATCCAGAAATTCGGACTTTTTTCTCAAAATAAAAAACTATAAATTTCCAGAAAAGATAAAACTTCGAAGAAAATAATTAAAATTAAGCAACATTAGTCGAATAATGTTGTATAAAATTTTACTTTTTTCTTTGAAATTTGAAGTCTTAATTTCAGATTTTAAAACTGATATTTATCGAATTTAAATACAAACTTTGGTTGCTATTTCTGCAACTTTGAATTTATAAAGGGATCATTTTTTAAAGAAAGAAAAAATCTGAGAAAAATACACCATTTGTTGAAAATTCAACAATGTTTAAACAAATTTCTGGAGTTGAGAAATTTGGGTTTAGACTGAAAATTTTAACAAAAAAAAGTGTAATTTTCGAGAAAGCATACTTTTTTAAAATATAAATATTCTAGACATTACGAATTTTTTCTGAAATTTCATAAGTTATTTAAATTTAAAGATTTTTATTTTTTGACTTAAAACTTTGACCTTTAATTCAAATTTCTAGAAAAAAAAGGTTGATTTTTGAAGTCAAGATTTAAACTTTGCATTTCTTAAAATCCAAACTCCAAATTAAAAACAAAACAAAAATATTACATTTCAATCAAGAAAACACTCAACATTTAGACATTTTTTGGGGTGAAATTGTGAACTTTTTTTGGAAATTCTTTTTTTTTTCTCGAAATTTGAACATTAAATTAAAAATGAATTATGAATTTTCGACTTTAAAGACAAATTTTTTTCAATTTTTAAACTCAATTTTTCAATGTTGTTGCAATTTTAAAATTGCGACAAATATGAGAAAGTGTTACTTTAAAAATGTGAGAAAAAATTTGAAATTTTGATAAGAAAGTTTCTGAAAAAATCAAAATTTTGGAAAAATGTTAAATCTTATAAAAATAAAAAACCGGAGATTTAGAGTTAAAACTATTATAATTTTAATATTTTCAGAATACACTTCAAATTCTTTAAGGCACTTTTACTTTCTTATAAAATTCCTAATTAGTTACTTCAAATTTTATTTATTCATTTTTTTACTTCAATTTTATATTTCAAAGTCGATTTTTTACATTAAATTCAAAGTTTTAATCTTGTTCTTGAAATTCGTTAAGAATGGTTTCTGAAATTTCGATTTTCAATTCGAATTTCCGAATTTTAAGTCAAACTTTCAAAAATAAGTTAGATTTTTGAATTCAATCATTTTTTTAATTCAAAATTAAAATTTTAATTAGTTTAAATGATTGTCTTGACATTTTAAGAAAAAAAATGAGATTGCGAAAAAAGTCTACATTTTAAGGTCATAATTTTAGAAAAGAGTAGAATTTCGAATATAAACTCGAAATGCGGACGCATGGGTTCTC
This sequence comes from Dastarcus helophoroides, assembly GCA_028583605.1. Taxonomy (NCBI): domain Eukaryota; kingdom Metazoa; phylum Arthropoda; class Insecta; order Coleoptera; family Bothrideridae; genus Dastarcus; species Dastarcus helophoroides. The sequence goes on from CM053326.1 coordinate 6,168,721, forward strand.
ATAATTTGATAAGAGATTCGGTCGAACAGTATTAAATTTATTGAATCGTCCAACAATTTCCACTCTTAACCATCTTCTTACAGCATTCGAGTAATTAATTTGTCTTTACACATCCAGCTAACCGAAATTATGATGTATTGGCCAACTCGGGATGTTATTGTTATTCGATTCAGAAGAAAAAGTGCTAATTATTAAGTGGTATTTAACCTCCCAGAGCGGTGAAGAAGTCGTTGGGCGATTCGCTTTTTCCTACGAAGATCGACCAATACCTGATGCAAAGACGGTGTTAAATATCGTCCACAAATTTGAAAAATCGGGATGCATAACAGGTTGTAATAACAAGTGTTGTTTGGAAGCGCGTCAACCTGAATGTGACAGGCCATTATCCGACGAAAGAATGGCTAAGGAGTTAGCTGTATTGCATTTGTCGAAGTAAAATGAACCTTGTTCTAGTGAACAGATCGCAGAAGAAGTTAATGTGCCATCGCGAACAGTGCGAAATAGAAATGGGTACAACTGTTATAAAGTTTCTGAAACCCAAGAAATATTTCCTGAAGATCGATACAAACGTCTTGAGTTTTGTGAGTCTATGAGAGAAAAAGTTGATGTCGATGGACATTTCTTAACCCACGTACAAGAAAGACCATGTAATTTAGACCATTTACGGGATCGAATTGTAGAAGTCCTAGATAATATTTCTCCTGAGATGTTGGCACGCGTAAAAACTGAATTTTACGACAGATTAGGTTATTGCGAAACACCAGGAGGGAACATTTTTGAACCACTTATTACATAAGCATTTTTTCTTCCATTTTTTTGTTGAATCATTTTTTAAGTTTTTAGTTTAGATTGTCATCACACCGGCTGATTATTTTTACACAGAGTTCATTTATCTTTTAGAATTTTTGTTTTATTTTTCGTGAGACCCGGTTGATTAAAGAAAACAAAATCGTAAAGTATCTGCAATTATTTTCATACTTTTTAGGGTGTGAAAATAATTGTAGAATCAATTAATAGGTAAAGATGTATTTTCCATTTAAAACGACACTCTTTTATCGAGCTCCGATAAGGTTCTGATGCAATATCTACAAGACAGGTGTGCAGTTTGCAGCGAATGCGTGGTCATGATTTGATAAGCGCGTCTATCGAGCAATATATTGAAACAGTGTAAATCATACCATCCTTCTCTTTCCTTACAAAATTTTGATATGTTCCTTGTTCTTTACACGTTACAGCAGACCGAAATCGTGTACTGGCCCGTAGTGTATGTCAGAGAGAAATTTACGGAATAAAGTGTCTAATCTAAACGCACCCTAAGATAACTTCTCTCAGGATGGCTTACATATGATATCATGATGTATTTTTATGTCAGATGGAAATATACAGCATAATGTCTAATCTAAACGCACCTTAGAATTAAACCAAAGACATTTTTGTTTAGGTTATAGGAATATGAATAAGACGTTCAATCAAAAAAACAATGCTGTGAATATTCAAGCGAAACAGCAAGAATCCTACAGTAACTGATTTAGATCATTCAACATATGTCTCTCTTATAACATGTAATGCGAAAGAATCTCGTCAAGAGGATTGGACAGCGGCAGAACAAAGAAAACATCTCAACGACTTGTCCGATTTAATATAACAGATTTAAAAGCCTTACGATATCAATTTTTGTTTCATTTTGGGTAGCAGAATTGAATTTGTAGTCTCAGAAAATGTATTCATTCAGACGAGCCGATTTATTCCCTTTAGATCAATTTTCCAATATTCAAACGGTGACTCGAATAATAACTACAGCGGGAGAGTAAAGAGATCCGTATAAATTATTAAATACGTTGAAAAATTCAGAGCGCACAAAGGTTAAATGGAAGCGAGTACAGTAGATTCGGAAAATTTATGTAAATGCGTTTAAAGACTAATAATTTTCTAAGTAGATGGAAACCATAAAAATAAGGCTGTCATGAAGTTAAACGGGCAAGTCAGTTGCATTGATTCCATAGATAAAATTTGGTTAAAAGGAATGCGTTGCCGGGGTAAATGCCATAAGTTTAAGGTTATCGAACGGAGTAAATGGAGCATGTAAGGTGAAGACATTGAGCTACTGTTTAACTGGTTTAAGCTGATCGATATGTTACTTCAGCTTTTTTCCAAAGGATACTTTTAGCATGCGACTAGAAGGATACTCATGTTTCCAGTCGGTAGTTCATTTAATATTTAACTATTGGGTACAAAATGCACTTTATAAATACTTAAAAGAATCTTCGTTAAGGTGGCTAAGAGTTCAAACTTTAAAGGGAACTGAGAAGCGCAGTACAGCTTAGTCTTTTCACGGGGCTTTGAAATTTTCATGGCTAGTTACGTTTAACAGTAGACATCCGTTTAAATTAGAAATGGATCTAAATTAGGAGAACGTTAGTTACTTTTATCAAGTATAGATATTGCAATTTGTTTCGCGGCCGCATGAAGTAGGTAATTTAATAAAATTATACGCTAAACAGTAAAAGATTTTCTGAAACCACCGAATTTAGTTAAATGCGTTTGCTTCATTTTTTTAAATAAACTTGATAATAATGCATAGATATATAGACTTATCAACTATTGTAAATTTGAATAGTAGCATAATTATTTAATCTAGAATATTAAATGTCCCCGAAAATATAAATTCTATATTTAATAGTCCTGATTCCTGAAACCATATCATTTTATTTGTTCCAGCATTTACTCCTAAACACGGCTGCTAACTCCAAGAGAAGGAATACATTCAATAATACATGCAAAATCCAGTTCATGTTATTTCACAAAACAGATGCCAACGTTGCTTTGGAATAAGACTTTAAGTAACAAGAACATTATGTTTATTAATTTCATTTATGTCGCAGAAATGTTAATTAAAATTAATAAACATAATGTTTTCGACCAATGAGAATCCACCACGAAGAATTTAAATAACAAATCCGCGAAAAGCAGGGATTCTGTAAGTCAGCAGCAACCCATACTTGGTGCAAAAAAAAACAGGCTCAAATTACTCCGCTGTACATATATATTGCAGTTGGATCGGCCTAACGTGACTTAGAACAGTTGCAACAGAAGAATTTTCTCAAAATCTGAAATGATATTATTGTAGTAGAAAATTTTGAATTTGAATTAATTGCCACTAACGGTTGCGGTGGAGAGAGCGCGCTTAAAAAAGACACCACATATAACTACGAAGGTATCCTTGTTGTCGGCTCTTATTTTACAAAGTAACAATGTGAGGGGGGCAAGCAAATCGCGATTACTTTTATTAATATGTCCCTCAGATTATAAAGAATAATTTTCGCTCTATCATAACACATCTTCGGAATAATTAAAGCAATTATTGCAAGGGTGACTCTGAGGTACTGTTTTGTCTCTCAGTGTGTTTCTATCAGAGACTAAATAGACTGAACCTAACACGGTAAGCAATGAAGCCAGTTGAAAGCCTGGCTAAAGCCTAGCTCCATCCAGCTCGCAACACCCTCTTATTATTTGACAGACCTTTGCGAAGATAACATCGGTTTTTTTAAAGAAAATGGACTGTAAATATGGGGAAGTGTATTGTGGATCATTGTTGAAACCTCAGTAAACACATTAGTGAAGGAAAATCAAGAGTTTCGTTCTTTGGGTAGGTAAAAATAAAATATATAAATATTCACTTATCGGCGTGCGCGCGTCGCCATTTCACTGCAATCATGACGTGTTTACAGCACCGGCTTAACAATATTGTACACAGGCGTCGCGTATTGAAAGAAAATTATTTTACTATTAAACCAAGATGTCTTTGAAAATAGTTCTCCTGAACTTTTACCAAAAAGCACTTATAAAAATTATCCTATTGGTCCAAAAGCCCCTAATTCTAAAGTTTCATCTAAATCGTTAAAACCGTTACGCGGCAAGTTTCGTATTTATAAATTTTACTTAATCCGACCATATCAAAGAGTAGTGAAATGCACCTCCCCACTTCCCCGGATTTTAGCTTCAACTGTACGCATGAGACAACATTAAAATGTTCAGTCTATTTAGTCTCTGGTTTCTATTACCAATAAGTGATCTCTTAGCTTTGACTTCCAATCCAATATGATAGCTATGCAGATGATAGTAGCCCGGTGCCTTCGTTTTTCTCGACAAAAATATTGTACTGTTATTAAAAATAATCAATATTATTTTTAGAAATTGTAATACTCTTTCTTTGTAATTTAAGTTTGAGATTTATTTATTATTCTTATTTAAATTTATATTTAAATTTTCTGCTTCAAAAGCGCATTTCATTTTTAACTTTATGAACAGAATAAATTTAGTTGCTTGTAAAATATTCATGTTGAAAGTTTTAAAATGTTAGCATTTTTTCAAATGGTATTTTACTAATATAGCTCTCATGATCTATTCCTACTGCTGTAAACCTCAGAAAGTGATCTTCTGAGATAATAAGGTTTATTGCGTTGAAATGTTATTGTCGACAATAATCTCTGGCATTAAAACACGCAGGGAGACCTCTTTTTATTAGGTAGATTTTACTGCGAAATCATAAAACCGAGGCCTAAAGTCGAACAAGTTTTTCCGGAACTTTATTTTATAGCGATTGGGTATGAACAAATGCTAAAACGTGGAAATACCCTTGGAGAGTTGTCATTGTAATGCGACTTTATATTAACTAACAACGAATGGGCAGGCAGGAAGAACAAAAGGCATGATTTATAAACATTCCGACAAAGCACAATTCGAACTTTCAGCGAACAGAAGTAGGACAAATGCTTTTTATAGATCGTCGATAAAACAGCGTCTCTAAAACTGGATCAACCGGTTTGTTTAAATATTTGGAAAAATTTTCTGGTTTCTCCCACCTACTATGGCATTTTTGTGCTTGCAATGAATACTTTCGATTACTCTAAATACTACAAGATACACAATAATATGTAAGCCTGCAATATTTTCAAAACCAAACAATGGTTTATTTTTGGGACCATATTTTTGTTCAGATAACCTAGGTTCAAATAACCTTCCTAGGAGCATGAGACTGAAAATATTCAAACAATGTAAGTTATGTTACGGGTTTATAAGTTCGAATTGATTAACACATTGAATAATACCCATTTTATTACGAAACTAAACTCGAATCACTACAACTGAACTCGCTTACTACACTGACTCTAACTGACTTGACTCGAGGGAAAGCTGACCGCCTTATATAGTTTTGGCTTTTAGGGTCTAGAAAAATCTCGCAGATAAGGCTTATCGTTTGCCGAAATTTCTGGAACGCTTATCTGCCATTTGCTTTATTATCGCGGCCGCTTTTCCCTTATCAGATCTTTCTAGAAACTTTTCTTACGTATTAAATTCTACAATTCCATTTTATCTATTTACATTGCGTTACATTATTTTGTCTTCCCACTAAGCTTGCAAAGCACTTGCTCCAATTCTAATCAGTCATTGTCATTGCCTTTTAAATAAGTTTGTTAATTGAGCTTTATGCTTTCTGTTTCCATTCTACATGATGTAAGATTTTGCCTTTAATTTATTTTTACGTTCATGTGCTCACCATTTAACTGCGCTATTCTATTTCAAACCTCAAAGCTCACACTCTAGTATATTCAGTGTGTCCCACGATAGGCCACCGAAGAGGCATTTTCTTTTCTATTTGTGGGTTTATGACAAAAGACCATTCTTTATAAAAACTCCCGCTTGATCTTAAATCACTAAAAATGACATATTTTTGATACTTTTTATACGGAGAGTTCAATTATCTTAAAATTTTAAAAAATGGCCAAATGCAAATTGTTGTTATTTTTGGCGGTATAGAAAATTGTTACTGGGAAAATGTAGTTTGTAATGACAAAAAAATGCTCAAAAATAAAATTTTGCTTGATTTTTTAAAAATTTTGTAAAACAGATTATACATCAAGGTTAGATAAAAAAAAGAAAGAAGGTAATTAATAATAACAATAAAACATCATTATTTAAAGGTATTACCACCTGCTGCCGTGCAAATTTCTAAACCTTATAATTTTTAGGCATTTTGTATCTGCAGTTTTATTTTCTGAATTCTAATTTACACACCAAAAAGTTTAAACATTTATCAAATTCATGGTTTGAAAAACAAATACCAGTTTATATCTTGTTTGAACTCGTCAGTTTGGCATATCCAACTTCAACCTAACAAATGCTCCATTTAAAAGTATACCTATTACACTAAACAATAAATTACAAATGTTTCCAAATATGGCTACACTGAATTTTCTGCGCTGTCTGAAGCAAAAAAAAATGGATGACTCTGATAAAGATTGAAAAAATCTTTGGTGATGATACCTATAAAAAAAATTGTTGTTGATTTGCTAACAAAGAAGTCACTTGGGTTTTTCGCTTTCAGCAACAGCCACAAATTTCCAAAGCTAAATGAAGCCACCTAGCGATCTGTAGAAGAACTATGGAATAACTTCAACATTTGTCATGCAAGCAGAATAGACCCAGAGTGCAATAATGCCCACGTTTAGGCCGCCACGTTATTGCAGTCCAGGTCTATCCTATTGGCAAACAATCGAAAATAAATTAAAATTTGAAACTTAGGCTTTTCTGTAGTTATAAACCATATTTTTAAATAATATTTTTCCATGCTACCAAAAATAATGGCCGTTTAATCCAGGTCACTTTTTAGAATTTTCAAATAATTGAATTCCCTCTATTGTTACTATTATTATTATTTCATTTGGGGTCGGTTATGTCTGTAGTACTAAAACTTTAGCTTGTTGTGCCCCTCCCCACGATTAACTCTTTTAAAGAAATCCAAAACCTCCTTTATGGGTGTTTTCACTATTGTCCTTGGTTCAGTCAAAGTGTTCCCAAAGCTGGAATGTCTATCCCTTGCCTGAGCCAGACATTCATATTAAATGTGTAAAGGAATTTCTTTTTCCTACCCTTACACTCTACAAGTAGAATTATCTTTTACGCCTATTGTTGTAAGATGTTTCATTAGAGCACAGTGTTCTGTAAATAGTTCAACTGTCCACCTAAGCTGATTTTTGCCGTAACGTAATAAAGAGTTCCCTAGTTCTCTTTTGTGATGGTCCCTCAATGAACATCCGCGATTGCCTCAGGCCATTGACACCCCTCCAGTAGTCCCTTTGTGCTCTCTTTGCTGCCATGTAAGCAAGCGGACAAGTAGGTTCCAGTCCTACTAGACCAGGGGTTCCCAAAGTGCGGTCCGCGGGCCAATTGCGGCCGCAATGCCTGTGAATGCGGTCCGCTATATCGGTACGATATATTATATTGTTATTAAAAAGTAAATAGTAAAATAATAAATATTACAAATAAAATACAATCAAATATTTTAATATTTTTAAAAAATTCTTATAGAACTTAACCATAAGCGTTTGTATTAATAAAATATTGTTTAGTTTATATTAAAAAAAATATTTTACATTTGTTTAGATTATTAGTTTGCAATACTTGTTGGTATAAATATAGTTCTGTATTTACAATAAGAGTGATGTTATTTTCGTGTTAACAAGTTGTGTGATTTTATAATAATTGTTGTTACAGTTAAAATTATTATATAATAAATATATATATATATATATATATATATATATATAAATATAATTTCGGTTATTTTTTTTGTTTTAATAAACATATAATTAAAGATTTATATTTCTATTAAATTTAGAATACTAATAAGAAATAGTTAAATATATTTAAAACAAAAAAAATCAAAACAATAACGTTTTGATTTTATTCCGTTTTTTTTTTGGTTCCGCCAAAAATTTCGGTAATATTAAATTGGCCCGCCTAAGAAATACTTTCGCAACCCCTGTACTTAAAGCAATTCGGTTTCCCCTTTGGCCAGAAGGTCTGCTCTTTCATTTCCTTAAATTCCCCGAAATGTCTCAACCCATCGAAGTATAACTGCATTGTGATGTGCCAATTTATTAAGCTTGTCAACACAATCTTTAACCGTTCTGGAGTTAAGCTCTCCCAGCATTAAGTGTTGCTTGTTTGTCGCTATAGATCAGGATACTGTTGTTTTCATATGACCTCCTGATCATTTCTTCAGCACAGATCGTTACTGTAGTAAATTCTGCCTGAAATACGGTTGTCGAAAATCCCAGGATCAAAGATCCGTATCTTATTATGACCTTGAAATATATTCAATGGACCATCGCTGGTCTGGGTCCCTATTGTTTCCTATCATGTCTCTATAGGCCCATAGGACAGTAACTTTTTCCACATGAGCACCGAAGTGAAGTTTGGTATCTAAAGTAAGTCCAAAAGATTTAACTTCCCTGCTCAGCGGAATTTCTTATCCTGCCAAACTAGGCCCCTTTATGTAATCAAGAGTCATTTTTTAGTGAATGCAACTATCGTGGTTTTCGCAGAATTCACTTTTATTCCCTCTACTAAACACCACCTTCTGTAATATTCCTCGCATTAAAGTTGAGGCGGGTTCTGGACCATAAAGTCTATCCAGCGAATTACCGCCAGATCGACTTCATGCTTTTCTATGGCTCTTTTGATAGATATCTAAAAAGGCTCCCAAGACAATTTCATTGCGTATGAGAGCTTCCTTGATCCCGCGTGTGAGTTCATGCAGGGTCACATCGCAGGATTGACCTGCTTGGTAGGCATACTAATGTTGATGCAAGGGGAACCTTCTCAGTGCATCGTCTCTAATACACCTATAAACAGGCTTTTCCATCGTCTTGATCATGAATGATGTAAAGCTAATTGGCCTCAAAGACTTTGTCTGAAGGTATGTGTTTTGCCCTGGTTTGGGTATAAAAACCACTCTCGTAACATATCTTGTGGCCACGCAGGCCCTGAATATGGTGCACAAGGATAACGCTAGTGCTTCAACTCCTTTTTTAGCTTTATTGGTAATACTCCGTCTGGGCCAGGTGATTTATATGGTTTGAAACTGTTTATCGACCATATAATCCTGGTTATGTTAAATAGTTGGTTAGCTATCCACAAATAAAAAAAACCCTCCTCAGTAATGTATCTGCATAAAAAACGGTCCAATAAAACCAGGGAATGAACTGAAATTTTTCATTGATAAATTTAATGACCTACAATTTTAATTTAAGCTTTAATCTTGATTTCTATCGCCTTCAGAAGAGTCATAAATCATTTCAATATTTATCCTTTGCCCTTCTTAATCAATTCCCTATTTAAGTAAGACTATATATTGCAAAAAAATTAAAAACAAAATAAAGAAATTGTTAATTCAACAAGCGCATCCTAATATAAATAAATTTCTGCTTTTTAATAAAATTTGTGCACTGTTTTTAGAGTTATTCTACGTATTTTAATCGTATCATTATTGCTTGTAAGTTTTAGCTTTTTAGATTGTAGAAAATGCCGTTATATTATTTCTCTGACATGTGTTAACCTATTTTTGTGTATCACGAATAAATCAATAAATAGGTAAATAATAATAACCCTCATTGTCCCCTGAGTCATATGAAATGATATGTCCATGGAAAACCGTTTTTAGTGTGCCTTGAAGTTCAATATCTTGCAATGCCAGATTAATATCAATGGGGAATTTTTACACGTAATATATTATCACACCTAAACAAATGTGCTTTAGAAAAAAAAAATCCCACTCTCATTTTTATTTTTTTTTTGTATTCGAAATCTAATACAACTGAACTATTATCATTATCATTAAGTTACTTGATAAACCTAATATGCATTTTTAAGGTAGTTCACCGATAGTAATTGAAGCTAAAAGTTTTTATAACGTTAGATATTTGCTACGTAAGCAAGATGTAACCACCTGTTCTTATACAGATACATGATTCACTCAATGATGAATAATCTGCTGCAAGGTATTAAGCTCTTTTTTCTTAATTCCTAAAAAGAAAGAGAACAAGTAGAAGGTTTCGCTGATCAAAGGTTATTTTTCTTCTCCACAGAATCCATATCATAAATAACACGAGCTGCATACCTCCCCTAAAGGACAATGAAAGTTCCAAAATCAAGATGTGCTATTTTGCAATTTTTGTTTCAACAATGAGATTTATATAGGTATGACCACTGGTGCATCCAAGAAACATTCCAGAATTAATAATAATCTTCCTTGTTAATAAATTATCCTATAAAAACAACAAATAATGGTTGAATCCCCTTATCTAATCGTCAATGCATTTGACACCTCTAATGTTACCCTAAATGTTACTGACTTAAATTTTATCATAGTTTACATGACCGCCAAGGTTTTTGTCTTAAGTTTAACCCACTCGCAAAGGGTAACCCCATTATGCTTTTAAAGCACTGCGAATAGGATGCGGAAACAAGGAAAGCAAGGAGAGGTTTTAATTTTTGGGGAAAATTCCTTTCGGTAACAAGTTCCATAACTTGGAAGTTCTATAGAAAGAAGAGTCTCCGTAGACAGAAGTCCTCACTGTGTAAAGCTGGACCGCACAGGAACTTGCTGTCTCCGACTGTCTAGTACGCCTCAAGAATCTTGCCCTTGGGGGGATCAATTCTATTAGTTCCTGCAAGCATCTTCCATGATAGTACTTGTGGAAAGAGAGAAGTCACCAACCATACGCCTGTGCTCTAGTGTTTCGAGAGAATCGGTCAGATTCTCGTCATCAATTAGGCGAAACGCTCTTCTTTGAATTGAATCCAAGAGAGCTAAAGTGCGTTTTGAGGCATGAACTCCAAACATGAGAACGGTATTCTAGTGTTGGCCTAATTTGAAGCTTTGTATAGTGTTAATAGCTGATGAGGACGTGAAGTACTTTTTAGCTCTAAAAAGAAAGCCTAGCTTCTAAGAAGCGGATTTGGCAATGGCGCGCACATGATCGTTCCAAAAGAAGTTAGTGCTCGCATTCACTCCTACGGATAGATAGATTAGATCCCATCGGAAGAATTTTACTGTCCATTAGTATGTTTGTGCATTATCCCTTGATGTTTTCTTAGAGAAAACCGCGGCCTGAGTTTTTGAAGCATTCAGGTCGACCAAATTGCTCTTACCCCATTCCAGAATAATCTCGAGATCCCGATTAATTGTTTGTATCTGCTGTTCCTTTAGTCGATCTCAAGCAGAGATAGATTAGGGTTTGTTGAAGAAAAAAGTTAACACAAGGTTACATTCATCTGCATAGCTGTATATAGGATTGGAAGTTGAAGCTAAGAGATCGTTTATGTGTAACAGACATAGAGTAGGAGGCAGAAAAAACCCCTGAGGCACCCCTGCGTTAATCGCAAATGTGTCGTATGAGATGCCATCGACGACGACCTGAAGAGATTTATCAGCGAAAAAACTTGGATATCAAATGACAGAGTCCAGGAGGAAGACCATAAGATGGTAATTTGGCGAGAAAGAGATCGGTGCTAGACTCTGTTGAAAGGTTTTGAGATATCCAATGCCACAATCCTAGCCTCACCAGGTTTTTCCATAGTCGAGTTACAGATATGAGTAACATATGCCAGTAGATCGCCAGGTGGAACGTTGTTGTCTAAAACCTTATTGCCTGTCGGAGATGGTTACTATTTTCCTTCCAGATATTTGAGAATCTCGATGTTGATAACCTTTTCCATCATATTAGATATAACGGGTAACAAAGATATAGGGCGATAGTTGTTACCCAGATTCCTTTTTCCCTTTTTAGGGACAGGCTGCTACTCTAGCAGATTTCCAGATGTTAGGGAAGTACACCTTTGTTGTAAGAGAGTGTGAACAATTTGCTTAGGACAGGGGTCAACTCTGGGGCGCACTTCTTAAGAACAATAGCGGGAATACCATCAAGGCCAGAAGCTTTCGAGGTGTCGAGCTCAAGGAGAATCTTCCTGATTATGCGTTGTCTGTAAACAACTTCAGGTATCGAAGTGCCAACCTTAGGAAGAATAGAAGGTTCTGCATTTGAGAATCAGGATTGAAAATTTCAGCAAACATTAGGCTAACATGTCAGCCTTTTCCTCGGAGGTAGTAGCAATACTGCTATTTTCATCGAGTAAAGGTGAAAAATTAGAAGATGTAAAATTCTTTCCAATCGACTTTGCAAATCCCCACCAATCGACTTTGCAAATCCCCAAAAGGACCTGCAACCGTTTTAACCAGAGGATGTTGTGTACGTTGAACTCACCGAGAAAGACAACCTCAGCGTTTGTATAATTCGTCTGTAGGTGATCAAAGGTTACGGAGAAATAAGAGAAGAGCTGTCTGTAAGAGGGATCGTTTGGAGACAAATAAAGTGAACAAATGAATACTACTTGGTTTTTGGAGCAGATTTTTAGCCATATCATATTATGATCAGCAGATGCCAGTGCTTCTTCTCGTTAACAGGACAGGTCGCTTCGCGTAAAAGCACAAATTCCCCTCTTGTGTCGAAATTTTGTGTGCAAGTCGTAGTTAGGGCAAAGCAAATGGACTGTATTGATGGATGGGAAGACTTGGGTTTCTGTCAGAGACAGCACATGTGGTCTTTTATTTTGAAGGTGTTGATGAACCTAGTTTGGATTTGAATTTAGGCCCCGAATGTTGAGGAATTGAATTTTGAATGAATTGTTTGAAAGAAACTTGGCCCGTTGTACATTAAAATTCTCCGTCGATTTTGGATTCCCTCGTATACCCTCCACCCGGACATCCGAACGGGAGGGTAGTTTACGTTCCGGAATTTTTTGCACGAAGAAGAATCCATCATCTTTGTTTTTAATAATTAGAAGAAAAGGTTAGAGTAGATGAAAAACGGAAATAAGGAAAAGGGCAGCATGAGGAAAGAAGAATAGCAAAAAATAAAATAAGGATAGTGCACGCGCTCATTGGCCATGTATAAAAATTCGAGCAAAATGCTTTTCGAGTAGCGTTCGTGCCTTTTTGCTGTTGAAAATCATTTATCAATAGTCATGTATGGGCGCTCAAGCATTGATCAATCAACGGCTCAAGATATCATAATATCAATTGAGGATCAGTTATTTATTAAAAGACTATAAAAAAATCACATGAAACATTTTTAGATTTCTCCTATATCATCTTTTTCGCAAAAAATATGAATGAACACACTAAGAAATGACATTAAAATTAAACAAAATCTGCAAGTTCTGACATTTCTCAACAGCTGTTTGAGGAATTAAAAATGATTAATTTAATTAATTATTTAGCCTAGTCGTATTTATTTACTTCGTTTCTCATTGGTAGTAAAATTCCATCCCTCCTGATATAAAAGAAGGTATGACCTAGTGTCTAGATGGTATTTAGACACTGTTTTTTAAGAGTGTGCGCTATCCTACTTCTATAATCCGTGGTGACCGTAGACGCATTTATATTTGAATAAATATTCACTTGACAAGGCTTTAACTCTTCTAAAAAAAATAACAAATGTTATTTGAACCAATTTTCAATTGCTTATAGGTAACCGTGCGATAATTTATTTGGTTTTCTTTCCAGATAAAGTTACACATTCACAGGTATAGTCTATAAATAGAATTACCTGAAAGTGGGAAGGCTTTAATTCGAAAAGGAGAAAATTAAAGGAAAATATATAAATTTTACCAAACATGGGAGTTCTTTGAAAACTAATCAGCTCTGAAATAAGTGCTTTAAAGCGCATTCAGAAGAGCTAAAAGTTAGAGAGAATAACTGAGTGGCACATGGAAGGGCTGTTAAAAGAATTCCTGAGAAAGTCGAAATGACATTGTTTCTCCTCTTTATTTAATCTCGCTGTATAAAGATACAGAAAGGAGAAGCGGCTGAAACTTTAAGGCAAGCAGCTCTTGTACTTACTCAACTTCTCTCTCGAAGATAAAAGTTAGATAACGGGAAGTACGGGACGAGAAACGAGCAAGACAGGTAAAAAACCACAGAGATTGAATTGCGGATGAAGCATCCTTTTAGAATAATTGAATAATCTGACGCCATTTCTCCCCGCAAATCGCGCACTTTGCATCCCTTCCAATGCCGGATTCTTTTTATTGCTCTGTCCAATAATCCTGAAAACAAGTCCCCTCATAATAAACATATTTTACAAGCTCGGCGGACCGACGCAGCGATTTTTTAAAACCGCAAATAACATTCAAAGATACACGCTCATACTCTACGCAGAATATATTTGTTGGATTTCGAAACGTTTGCGACACATGAGAGGCATATTCATAAAGGATTAGGATAAGCGGTGTGATATGAAAAGATTTAAAAATACATGTGTTTTTAAAATCCACGCGGAAAATGCGGACAGTGGAAGCAGAATAATAAACTGGTTTCTGGTTTTGCAGTTCCACGTTTCGTTGTCGATGACAAGTTCAGATTTATCATTGGTTAAAAACCCTTTAATAATAAATTTTGAGTAGATATTACCTAAATGCATGTTTTTAAAACTCAACAAAAAATCATAGTAATAATAATACAAAGGGAATAATAACAATTCTAGAACTTCTTAAATTAATACGAGAGTATGTAGTGACACATACGTTCAGAATGATGTACAATTTAATTTTAAGCTAAGTACATAAGTGTCAGGGTGCATTTAGGTTAGACATCTTATTTGGTATATTTCTCTCTAACGTAAAAATATATCATGTGTAAACCATCCTGAGAGAAACTATCTGAGACCAATCACACAGCTAAGATAAATTACTCGACATAAAATTTCGACACAAATTTCAGCCAGTTTCTGACATATCTCAGAAATTGTAGTCGTCTACTTTCTCTCTAGATATTTTATGCGGTTAACTATTATATATCATTTTTAATATTGCGATACTATTTCCCAATAAGAAATTTGCAAATTTAATTAGACAAATTTTGATTATTTAAAGTAGCAAAGTCATTTTATATCGACACTTTATCTCAGCTAGAAGTGTCAGCAATTTTATTTAGCTATATTTGTGTGATAGTGTAAACGGGAAATTTAATCTTAGATACCTGAGGTTTTTTTCATAAAATAAGTCTCCAATGTAAACGCTCTCTTAAATATCAATAATAACAGGAAAAAGTGAATTAATTTTTCATGAAAATAACTGATGCTGCATAAATGTCTTTACACTTTATAACGTAACAATGGTATATGTAGTGTTTTAACCACTTATTTGGGAGGCGTAATAATGAGAAAATAATAAAAAGGTATATAGATTTTTGATATTCAAAAAGAGGGACAAATATACCTCTAATAAAGTTATTCTGGTTCACAACAAACTCTTTTAATAGATGATGTTTCACAACTTCGTGACTTGACTGAGACCAAGTCAGTCATAATTATCCAGGTGCAGATGATAAGGCAGACTGGCGAGAGAGAATATAGCTTAAGTAATTGGCACCAAATTTTTACGTATAATTTCGCAATATAATTATGTATTTTTCCATACACATGAAACTAATATGAAAATAATTCTATGTTATATTTTCGGTTTCTTTAATCAGCAGATCTGATGAAAAATTTAAACAGGAATTCTAAAATTGCATAATATAAAAGGTGTACAAAAATAATAATTTTAAGAAATAAATAAAGACACAACAAAATTAGTGTTCAATGCTTAAACACCAGATCAATTAATTTCGGATAATATTAACAATTTGTCGGTAGTTAGTTTGTTGTTTATGAAAAATCTGCCAACATCAGAAATTCCTAATCTAGCCCCACATTTCATTTCTCGAGGTAGTAATAACTTAAGCAACATTAAATGGTACAATAATTTTTATTAAATTAAAATTGCGTTTATTTTAAATTTAATAAATGTTTATATACCATTCAGTATTGTTTGAGAGTCTCTTTATAGAACTAAGTAGGCTTCTTATTTTTTTGAACTATTTGAGGGTTGTGATGTCTGAAAAGAGAACATACTGACTCGCTGATAAACAAGAGGTTCAAAAAATAAAAAATAAATTTAAATACATTTGTTATAATCATGATAAATATCTTTAGGTATATGTCCTCAAAACCAAAAGTGCACACCACGGGAATTGGTTTTACAGTTAGATATTCACAGAAAAGCAGAAAGTTCGTCTTCAACCTCATCACATAAAAATCTACTTTTGTCACCAGAACTATTCCCAACATAAACTTACCTTATGCCACATGCATTTCACAAAAAATATTCCACATCATATATCAATGTACCTGTAGAGAAGACTCTAGAAATAATAAAAAACCAACTTACAAATGAGGAAAGTCTCAAAAATAGGACAAAATTAGATGTAGATGCCATTATGGATCTTGTTCAACTCTGTGTAAAAACAACATATTTCCAAACAGACAGTGAATTCTATCAGCAAGAGTTTGGTATGACGACGGGTTCGCTGTTATCCCTATTTATGGCTAATATTTTTATGGAAGAACTGGAGAAAGTCATACTGAACTATAGTCAAAGACCACTTGCCTGGTGGAGATATGTAGATGATGTGTTTGCCATCTGGCCTTATCCAATAGATACTATAAATCAATTTTTAAACTCTATAAATTAACAAGAACAAACGATAAAATTTACCTTGGAAATTGAATTAGATAATAAACTACCCTTCCTCGATGTGTTAATTGAGAGGGGCCAAAATGGGATATGCACATCTGTCTATAGGAAACCAACAAACACAAATAGATACCTAAATTGCACATCAAATCACAGTAAAAATATAAAAATAGGTGTAATAACTTCTCTAATTGATAGATCTAATAATATCAGCACTAGTTCTGAAATATATAATAAAGAAAAAATTAATATTACATCAATATTACAAAAAATTAGGTATCAAAAAGATTTTGTGGAAAAAGTTATAAACAGAAGAGAAACAGGATCACACAATCATAATTATGGCTTCATAAACACATCACAGATTCAAGATCAAAAAACCTTGATTAATCCATACATACCAGGTCCCTCGGATAAAATCAAACGAATAGGTCAAAAATTCAATATACGTACAGCATTCAAAACACAAAATACTCTAAGATCATTACTAGTAAATACAAAACCAAAAAATGAAACACAATATACTAAAAATTGTATTTATAAAATAACCTGCGAATGTAACAAAATTTACATAGGTGAAACATCCAGACCTATGTGGATTCGTAATAACGAACATAAAAATTACCTAAGTAAGGAAGATTTTTCAAAATCGAAAATTTGCGAACACTCTTTTCAATACGATCACAGAATTCAGTAAACAAAATCCTGCATTATTTGCAGAGAAACGCCTTGTAAAAAAAGACAAATTAAAGAAGCAGCTTTAATTTTACTAAATGGAGATAACTGTGTCGCGAATTGTTCGATTGATATAAACGGTATGTGGCTGTCATTGTTAAAACGAGAAAAACAAGTGGGTCCCCTTAGAATCACCTAGGGAATAACCTAGTAAACTGTCAGAATTATTTTCTGACAGCTTGCACAAATTTGTAAAGGAAGAAATTTAAATTGATTTTCTGACGACGGGCAGAGAATAACACTGCCCGAAACGTTAAAATTTTAAATAATCTTGTTGTTATTAAATTTTTACGCCGTTAAAATTTTAATATAGTTTTAAGTGTTTTTCAGTGTTGAGGGCTAAACAGCGATTGACAAACCAAGATCCAACCCAATCGCTGTTTGCGGCAATCTATAACAGATTGCCATTTCTTCAGAAAGTACTGAAATTTAGCATTGTGAAAGGAATGACCGGCGAAGAAAAAGCCAATAAAACTCCATACAAATATGAATACTTTGCAAAGAAATTACAGAGAATATAATATGGTAATTCACACATTACCAGCTACAGTGGTTGTAAATAAAAATATTTTGTTGGGTAATAAGCATCTTGTTTAGTGAACTTATTGTTAGTGTAATGATTTAAAGACAAAGCTGTCACCTATTTAAAAGTCAGGGTTGGTTTGTGCAACTTCTATTTCCATGACAATTATAACACACTACATTTTATTTCGGTATCGTATTATTCAGGGTTGTGTAGTTTCTAAGTTATACTTCAGCTATCTTACTTTGAATTTCAGCCGAGTCTATTATTCTTAGGCGGTAATAGTTCTGAAACAAGCGTGTCAGCTTTGACACGCTTGTCATAAGTTCGTCATCATTTAAACAAAGGGCCCAAAACAATTTTCACGAAATGAAAAAACTTTATGTTCACTTGTTTTTTCTCTAAATTGAAGGCGTATTACTTCTGCAGCTCTTTTACACTCAACCTAGAGAAACTTTACCTACAGTATGAATAAAAGTTAAAAAAACCTGATATTACTAAGTTCGATTGTTCTCTAATAAACCAGATTTCCCTTCAATAAAATTTGAAATATTTTACCAATCATATCCAAAAGCTTTTCAATGAGAAATTTTGGAGTTCGTCTAGAGCAGACTCTCCTATATCCAGAATTTTTATTGCAACTGATTTAGTGTAGTATTATTCCATATATGGTATGTAAAACTTCTTTATGGTTTGCTTTTCTTGCTAGTCGTCAATGTTGTCATTCAGTTATATGTTCCCGTCTCCTACCATATAGCGTATTAAGAGGATTTGCAAGCAGAATGCTAATTCTTTAGTAGAGGCGACACATATTACCCTCTTAAATTGTGTGCGGAAGTTATTGCTGTGACGATTATATGGAACATGAGATATAAAAGTGTTACATACAGTATGGTGGTAAAGTTTAGAAAAAAATTCATTATTCCGTTAGGTACTGTTTTCAGGAAAACTTTTCGCATAGCTCGATTTGATTTTTTTAAAAGCCAGCATATAAAGTAAGAATTCTATTTATGAGGTGAATCATCTTTGCGCAGTGACGTCATTATCGGTTTTTTTTAAATGGCAACCCCATTTTATTTTTACTCTTTTGTGTAGACCTTTTCATTATTGAAATATTGATATTGTTACGGGCTTTATCGGTTCGAATTAATTACACGTGATGGATTATACCCACTTTATTACTAAACTAAACTTGGATCACCACAATTGAACAATTGACTCACTTATTATTGACTTCTACTAACTCACTAATTTCACTGATTCTAGCTGACTGACTCGAGGGAGAGCTGGCCGCTTTATATAGTTTTGGAATCCAGGTTCTAAAACAATCCGGCAGATAAGGCTTATCATTTGCCGAAATTTCGGGAACGTTTATCTGCCCTTGGCTTCGTTATCGCGGTCGCTTTCCCCTTATCAGATCATTCTAGAAACTTTTCTTATATACTAAATTCTACACTACGCTCAAGGATGTCGGGATTGATTTGTACCACTTCAGTTCGGATTTTTTGCAGTAGTTCTTCTAAATTATTGAACATATTAAAATAAACTTTTTCCTTTAAATTACCCTATAGAAAAAATCCAATGAACTTTAATTTGGAGAACGCGGGGTCTACTCCATTGCTCCTCGATATCCATCTTCCAGGAAATGTGGCGTCAAAGTGAGGAGAAGCCCTATCTTGTTATATCCAAATATTCTGATGGGTTACATCGGGGTCGTCGCCATTATTTGGAAATAGAACTGCCAGAGCTGGGACTAAATCAAATTGCAAGAAATCTAGATATCGTACTGCAGTAAGGTTAACTTGAAAAAAGTAAGGCGCTAGAAAACGTGGCAGGATTATTCCCAACCGCACGTTTAGTTTGCCTTGCCTTTGATTATGTGAATCTTAAATCCAGTGAGGCTTGTCCCGTGCCCAAAATACCTGAAATTGTACTGTCCCATTCAGATAAAAAATGGCTTGGTCACAAAAGATTAGATTATTTAGAAAATTGGAATCTCCATCACAGGATAACATTAATTGTTTACAAAACTCCAAGCGGCGGTCTGGATCATCCTCGTCTAACTCAGGTATCAATTGCACTTTGTATGGATGATATTCTCCAAACAAGATAAATTTTTAATTTTTGAAGAAGTTGCGTTTTTTTCAGAAAAATTGTTATGTACATCATCATTTCAGTAATAAAAAGGTCTACAAAAAATATAAAAAATAAATTGGGATTGCTATTTAAAAAAACTGATGATGACGTCATTGCTCAAAGACGAGTGACGTCATAGCTAAAATTCTTACGTCATAAGCTGGCCTTTTAAAAATCAAATCGACCTGTCTGAGCGTTTTTGTTTGAAAACAGTACATAACGTTATTATGAATTTAGTTCTGAACTTTATCATCAAACTGTATATGCATTACCCAAAATTTAATCAATTTTATGGCGAAGTGTCTTAGTTTTTGGCATTTACCGATAATAGAGCAACCACACCCATAAAAATAGGGATTATCGGAGACAAAATTATTCATTTGCATATTTTCTTCGACTACGATGAGGTTACTTTGCATACATCCATTCAAAATCCGTGTAGCTATTTTTTGAACTGATAACTGCTTTAGCGCGTTGGGCGACATTTGATAGGGGAAAAATTTATGATTTGTCGCTACCATCACGCTAATTTACGTTACCAACATTCTTTAATGTTAACAGTATTATGTAGCAAGCGCTGGTTAGAGCGTAATAGAATGAAGAAATCGCGTGATAGGTAGCGGGGCTCGAACTCCGAACCACCACGGAACAGGCATCCGTCCTACGCATTAAATCATGCACTCTTGCGAATGAGAAGCTTGACTCGCTTGATAACCCATCCTACGTCAATTCATGTTTAAGTTAAATTGTGTATACTATAATTGTTAAATTTCGTTATTATTTGATTAAAAATTGAAATACAGAACTTGTCCCCTGAAACCAAGAAAGATTAAAAACACAACAAAGGTTGCTCTAACGCGTTTCGACAGCCAAGCTCTCATCTTCAGAGAGAAACTGTTGATGAAAATTCCTAAGAAGAGATGAGCAACTTTATACTTTATAATAGTAGAAATCTATTTAAACACAAAGAGGCAGAGGTAAAACTTCCTTAGTGGGCGAAAACTTGATTGATTTTGGAGAAGGCAGTTGAAATCTAATGAATTAGAAACTTCAAGGGGATAATTGTGGGGCCATTGTGAACGCTTTTCAGAATGATCGAAAAATGTTTTGAACATTAACTCAGTTTAATTGAAGCCGTAAAAAGATATCCCAAAATTACATGAATTATTAGGGAGTGATTAGTTAATACTTAATTTTTTTATATCTTTTTAAGACCAAAATTTAATGAATCCCTGTTATGTTGTTGAGTGAACTATTTCTTTATTTTTACAAGTGTCGTGGAAGGCTGCCTATGAAGCATTTGTTGGTAGATACATAAAGGTTAAATTGTTTTAAAATCTTTAAATTTTTCAAATTAATTCTATTTTACATATCAACTCATCCAACGGAAGCTCACTGCTTGCTACGCAAATCTAGAATTTAAATAATGTGACAGGTTTTTAATATGCAGTAACCCAAATTATCAATGTTTTCAATGAAATATACTGGGCAAATCCTTGATACTGCTAATGCATCAATGTGAACTTAGTTAGAAAATAATATAGGGTGGGTGCACCAGTAACAAACCATTTAAGAGACATTTTAAAACAAAATTTGATAATGTAACTCAATTATTACATCAAACATTATAAAAAAAGTACATAGTATTCCTTGCCTACCATATCATCATATGGTTTATTCCGATTTTTTGAATAACCAATAGGTTTATTTTTATTCAAAAGTGAATGTGGCAAGTCTCAATGTGCCTAAGGTGGACCAGATTATACCAGTAATAGACCAGGTATTGTGCCAGTAGTAGACCAGTAAATAAAGTAAATGTTTTTGATGAAGAATAACTTTATTATCAATAATATTGAACTTAATTAAGTTTATTTAAGTAATCATCACAAGAGTCCCAGAAAAATATTCCCTTTCATACTTAACAATTACGTAATCGCCTTTCTTTGGTTTTTGGGTGATCTTCAAAGATTTATGAACAAAGAAAAGAACATTCTCATCATCAGAATTTGAATAAATTCTTAATCGTTTTATTATTGTTTATTCTTTTTGGAGAGGTAGCTTTTTTTCCATCTGAATCTGTTTCCTGTTTCCTATTCTTCTTTGACCTTTTTTCTCTTTCCAATATTTCATCCATTCACTGCTATTTACTGCATCAGGCGGGCAAATTTTACGCTTTTTCTGGTTGCCTTTAATTGGATATTTACACAGCCACACAATTACTGCTGGACTTATTGGTTAAAAGTTTTTTCTTCTTTTTTGCCATCGCTATTATCCAGGATTTAAGCAACACTTCTTCTTGTACGGTCAATATGGTTGGAGGTCCCATTTTTCTCTGCAAGGGTATTTCAGTTTCATATTATTTATAATTGTTGTGTGAGGAATATTTTGTGGGGAGAATTTTCGGCATGTTTCTCTTACTTTGGCACCTTTGCTTATTTCTTCTATTGATTTTATGACTTCTTCCTCTTTATATCAAAAAAACGTTCTTTTCGGTGGCACAGTGTCTGTGAAAAAAGTATAAGTGGTAAATTATTGGAACAAATTCATAGTGTTAGATTCTCTTAAAAACATTTAAGCTTGGCGGCTGATCTATTAATAGAACAGAGTTACGCATGAACAGTTTAAATAGTTGTACATCTAGCTCTTCGTACACGCAGTCGATGCGGAAGAACCTCGCATGGACTGGTTGTTCGATGCTCCTATTTGCTTTAATGCGCCAAATTCAAAAGATATATAAAGTTTCTAACAATAGTATAGATATCACCACTATTATACCACTGGTCATCGACTGGAACATTGTGAATTTTTGAAAAGTTTGTTATAGTACTTTACTAGGGCATTATAAGTGAATATAAATGTAATAGACAAACTAAAAAAAATATTACACAGCTTAATAAGCAGTTGTTGACCAAATGGAATATTACTGGAAATCCATTTTGTGCTCCATTAGTTTTCCAAAGAAAATTATCGATTCAAATAACTCTTTTCTGAGAAAATAATATGTAATATTATTGATATGTGTATTATAATATGCATTTAACACGAAAATAGTCTACAAAAATTGATGTAAACAAAGATTTAAAAGGATTAAAATACTTACCGTTGTACGCGCGCTTAGTAGAATGGTCACCCAGAATAAAGTGAACGAATCACGTTTGGAGTATGTAGTTTTAACCTGTGTAGATAGCGCTTGAATCACTTTTAGTTATAATTACATGGTTGGACGCTAAAGCTACCTATCGCAGAAAAATTGGCGAAACATTTAAAAGAAAGTTAATATTTATATCTGAAATTTAAAATGGTGTACTACTGGTTCCTGGTGTGAGACTGGTGCACCCACCCTATTTATTGATATTGTTGTTCAATAAAATGCCATATTTTTGTAGAATACCTATGCATTATTGCGCCATACCGTCTCGTCGAATTAAAAGTTTAATTCGCTTAATAACATATTTCTACGCCTACCATAAATAAATTAAAATGTGAAAATAGCGTTAGTATGCATTGTTTAAATCGTGTTTTAATTTCACTATGCGGCGTGCGAGATTAAAACGGAAACCTCACAATCGACGGACAAAAGTATATTATACAAAGACCAGAATTTAAAAACAAGAAATATTAATTTTATTTTACCAATTATGAAATTTTTAATTTTGATAATACAATAATTCAAAAAAAGAACACTGTTATATCATAGTCTTAAGTTCTCTGCCAAATTTTTTTGCCCATATCAGAAAATTTGCTCCAGATAATAACGAGATAAATATTTAAAGGTCGCACCTGTTAATTTGACATTCGTCATTTTATTTATTTATGTATTTATTTATTTATTTATTTACTCATTCCAACAGACTTAAGTCTATAGTGGAAAAATACCGACATACTTAAAAATATAGCATGATAAAAATAAGAACCTAATAATTTTAATGGTATTACATAAAAAAAAGAAAATGTTTAACAAATGCAAGAATCCTAGTAAATAAAAATAACATAAATAAAAAATAAAATAAAAGGAATCCAATAATTTGGTGTAAAGAATTAATATGAATTTATTCAATAACAATACTACGTAACACTAAGTAACTGTCTTTTTATACGCGGAGAACTTAAATTGTCAAGAAATATATCTATATTTTGCGGAAGGCTATTAGACAAGCGAATGCATCGAAACAATGGGCTGTTATAATGGTGCAAAGTGGATGGGATAATATAAGAAAATGTCATGGGATAACGTGAGTTAGGTCGCGGAACATGAAAATCAATTTGTCGCAACAAATCCTCGGACCTTATTTTACCAGTAACAATTCTTTGAAAAAGTATTAAGCAGTGCATATTTCTGCGGCTGGTTAAAGGTACTTCATTGACCATATTTAGCAGCCACCAATAATCACAGTTCCGCTCTGGATAATTTCCATACATTTTAAGAAATACATATTTTGCAAATTTCCTATTAATTCCTTCCAGCAGATTGTTGTAATTTTCATAGTAAGGACTCCAGACCTGACAACAGTACTCGAGTTTAGACCTTACCAGCGAATAATATAATGCTTTTATACAGTAAATGCTTGTGAAGCCTCTCGTGATTCTAAATACAAAACCTAATACTTTTGTGGCTTGCTTCCAAACTTATAAAATATGGGGTATCAATGTGAGCTGCCCATTCATAATAACTCCCAAATCAGTCATTTGGGTGCATCTGTCAATAACTTGGCCCTCAATCAAATAATGACAATTTATAGGATTCTGAATCCTGGAGAAGGTTAATATTTTACATTTCTTTTTATTGAGTGCCAGCCCATTACAGTCACACCAACTTTGCAGAGAATCTAAATTATCCTGCTAAATAGAGCAATCATTTACGTTGGTTATTATTTTAGCAATTTTTAAGTCATCCGCGTATATAAAAGTTCTACAGTTTAAACCTACAACTACATCATTAAAGAGAATATTAAACAATAATGGACCAAGGTTGGAACCTTATCCTACTCCGCTGGTTGGAAAGTAAGGGTTCGATCTAAATCCACCGTATGACACAATTTGTTGATTATTGGTTATAGTTGATTTTATTAAATTAACTAACGAGCTACTTAAACCAAATAGACGCAATTTCTTTAACAGTATACAATGATGAACTTCATCGAATGCTTTCGACAAATCTGTGTATATCGCATCAACTTGTAATCGCTTATCGAGAGCATTCGATACATATTGCGTAAATTCCATTAGGTTTGTAGTAGTCGATTTGCCGATTACGAATCCATGTTGTTCTGCTGTTAAATTAGAAAGACTTGGATGATTTAATGCATCATATATAACACACTCGAAAAGTTTAGCGACATTCGACATCAATGCTACTGGTCTATAATTTTTTATATCCGCTCTAACGCCAGATTTGTGTATGGGTATGATGTATAAAGTTTTCCATTGGGTGGGAACTAAACAAGAATTTAAAATTAGATTAAAAATATGTTTACCAAAATCATGATAAAGTGAATGTCAAATTAGAGGATGTGAACTTTAAAAATTAATCTCGTTGCATCTGTGTTGAAACAAAATAATATTAATAATTAATTAGAATTAGAACCTGGTATCTATCTCGTTTATTTCTATCAAAATGTATAAAAATAAATGGGTATCCAATTTCAAAAACTTATAGTTATCTGTTATGCAAAGGCTTTTATGAAATTCGTTTTTCGTCGTTTATTAAATTGTTATTTCTCCTTAAGCGGAGCCGCATTAAAAACCGAACGTTGGTTTTTTGAAATTAAAAACACAACCTGCTTCTTATTAATCAAAATTATATAAAATATTTCTAGAACTCCCCTGTTTCAAATTGCTTTGCGAATTCCGTATTCAGGCAGGGTAGGAATTTTATTTGACGAGAGGTTGAGATTGGGCTATCAATGACGATAAAATTTATTAAGAGAAGCCGTAACTCTCTCATTTATCAAGGAAATATCAACAGTTTCAATAAGGAAATCGGGAGATTCATCCATAGTTAAAGTGTTTCCAGCTGTAGGGTCCGAACAAGAGACCACGGAATCCTGAGGGATTTTCCCCATTCACAGAACTTTGGCTTATTTCCTGGGCATTCTCTGTTATACTCTTCCGGCGTACGAGCTCAATTTTCTTAAATGTAATTATTGCGGAAGGGTGAGTCAAACCGATCGTGACATAACCATGCTTACTCCATTTCATCAGAAGGAAGTTTGCTTTCGCCATCTGATACTTGCATCTGTTTTCTTATTTTTCATCAAATTAGCAAATGGTTTAAGCTTAAAAGCTCAATTTGGCTACAAACATAAGTAACTGCATTATACATCACGTAATTTTTTTAATTCAACGTTATGGAAACTTATGACAGTGATGTGACCCTAAATTGTATTATTTTGAATAAGACGTCCATTTTGATGCATTTTACATAAATTTTTGTGTCTTTGGCATGGATGAACGCTTATCTTCTCCTTCGAAAAATGTGAACATGGAGAGGAATTCCTTAAAACGTTCACGGGAGTTTTCTTTGTATTTTGAACAATATACCCATGGCGTGGATATAAAAACCTCGCATTAGAATTAACAATTAAAATAAACGAAGGAGGCGGCAGCAGAGGCAGAGATTACGATTTAAAAAATCCGGGGTAGATGAAAAAGCGTAGCGTAATTACTCACTGCCAAAGCAACGCTAAGCTGCGCTGTGTCTTATGTTAATCTGGCATAATCCTGTCTGGTTTGCTATGCTTCTCTCCGGGACGATCCCCCATTATTCACGTCTAGTTCAACAGCTCAAAACTGCAAGCAGTTTACGATTATTAAAAGCGTCAAGATGTAGCGCACACAAAGACTGGTGATATTCAGAATTGGCAAACGACTTCTTAAACGATGACTTTCGTTGAAATAGCAAATTGCTTGAGAAATCAATTTAGATGATATTTAAAAGGCATTATAAATATATTTATTTATTTTAAATTTACCTAATTCTTACAATCATCATGTTTAACAGAAAATAAGTAACCACCAGAAGGGTAGGCTAACTCTCATCACATGAGCGTCAGAATTCCGTATCCTTTAAGCCCATCTAAACCGATATTGCTAGTACCAGAGACTAAATAGACTGAACCTAACACGGTAAGCAGTGAAGCCAGTTGAAAGCCTGGCTAAAGCCTAGCTCCATCTAGCTCGCAACGCCCTCTTATTATTTGACAGACCTTTGCGAAGATAACATCGGCTTTTTTTAAAGAAAATGGGCTGTAAATATGGGGAAGTTTATTGTGGATTATTGTTGAAACCTCAGTGAACACATTAGTGAAGGAAAATCAAGAGTTTCATTCTTTGGGTAGGTAAAAATAAAATATATAAATATTCAATTATCGGCGTGCGCGCGTCGCCATTTCACTGCAATCATGACGTGTTTACAGCACCGGCTTAACAATATTGCACACAGGCGTCGCGTATTGAAAGAAAATTATTTTACTATTAAACCAACATGTCTTTGAAAATATTTCTCCTGAACTTTTACCAAAAAGCACGTATAAAAATTATCCCATTGGTCCAAAAGCCCCTAATTCTAAAGTTTCATCTAAATCGTTAGAACCATTACTCGGCAAGTTTCGTATTTATAAATTTTACTTAATACGACCATATCAAAGAGTAGTGGGATGCACCTCCCCACTTCCCCGGATTTTAGTTTCAATTGTACGCATGAGACAACATTGAAACGTTCAGACTTTTTAGTCTCTGGCTAGTGCAATAGAGATGGGTAGGTCAGAGATTTTAAAGGAATCGAATTCGGTTATACAGCCACCTCTATAGGCCCCCATCCACGTTCTGTGTCCACCAGACCCAATAGATAGATGACAGGGAAATAAAGTTATTTTTTATATTAGAGGAGACTGGGGTATCCTGGACCGCGGAAATTGCGAACCAGCTTCATAATTTTTCCTTAGTACCGGTTGACAGCAGCTAAAAATAACTGTCGTCAGTTCACCCCATATTAAACTCATTTTACTTTCAGTACTCGACTCGTGTACACGATACCAAATAGAAATGTGATACTTCGAAATTTTTGTTTTCACTTTGAGTTTACTTTAATTTGACCACCCTTTTCAAGAACCAGTTCAGGAACACATCTTAATAATCTCCTAATATTTACGAAAACTTAAGCTTCCACACAGATATGAACTTTTGTACGAAGTTTGTATTGTATTAACCATATGCTGCCATGTTGTAAAAGAGGACGTTCGAGAAATTACAGAGTAGTTTTTTGGGAAATTAGGGACCACTCAATTCTTTATATTTTACTTCATGTATTTGATGCATATAAGTGATTCTTAATGCCAATTTTCAACAGAAAATTATTTTTCGTGTAGTTTTTTGTACGATAATTTTTCAAATGTCAGTAAAAAGAACTATAAAGAATTTTGGTTGCGTTTTCAAAAAAGGCAAACATATTTGTTGTTTATACTTATAATTTTGAGCCTTCGAAAAATTGATCGGTTATATCGCTTTATCTCGAAGGCACCACAGAAGAAACAACAGTCTTTAACCAATTGTAATGCAGAAGAAGACGTCGACTTCTACATAACTTGTAAGAAAATTATACCAGAAAAGATAAACTGTCAAAATAGCATCCATTGTGATGTGCACGATCAAGCTGTTCACTTGGCATTCGCCGGAATGACCGCAAGTTATTGGACTTGGAACATTGCGTTTCGAACTGGTTTTCATTGATATTTCTCTGCAATGTTTTTCTTAAATAGTGTAACGCAATGTTAATAGATAGAATAGAATTTAGTGCGTAAGAAAGGTTTCTAGAAAGATCTGATAAGGGGAAAGCGGCCGCTATAACAAAACAAACGGCAGATAAGCGTTCCAGAAATTTCGGCAAACCATAAGCCTTATCTGCGTGATTTTTCTAGAACCCGGAAGCCAAAACTATATAAGGCGGTCAGCATTCCCTAAAGTCAGTTAGTTGGAGTCAGTGTAGTTAGTGAGTTAGTAGTTAGAAGTGCATAAGTGAGTTATTGTTCAGTTGTAGTGATCCGAGTTTAGTTTGGTAATAAAGTGGATATTATTCAATGTGTTAATCAATTCGAACCGATAGCCCCTAACAATAGTAAATCTTCTGTCATTTTTAATCAAAAATAAAAAGTTTTTCTAAACATTTTTCCATTTTTAAGCTATTTACAAAGTGGTCCCCAATTTCCGACATTTACCAAAATCGCAAAAATGCAATTTTTGCGCCATCTGATATAAGTTAGTAGAGACCCAAAGAGATGTTATTAGTTCAGCTACAAATTCAAGTTTTGAAAGTTTTAGAAAAAAATATTTTTTTCCTGTTTTTAGCTAAAACAAAAAGGCAGTCCACAATATCCCAGTCTCTCCTAATAATTGAAGTAATGCATGGCACGCCTAGGTAAAAGCTCGGTTGATAACAATTCAAGGTCGCAGACTGTCAACATCGACAACAAAGGGATTAGCCGAGAGTTAACCTTCTGGTTGTTACTTATATTGTAATGTTGTATATATTACTCTTATCATAAATATTTTTATTGGATCAAATCGAAAAATAGCTATCGTACATGTTGGCTACATGGAAACAAGTAAATGACAGCTAGGATCCAGTGTCCACAGTATAAAAAAAAATTGGACAGTTATGGGGACTGCTAATAAAAGTGAAAACTTAAAACCACGATATAAAAGTATTCTGATTTTCAAATTGTAATATCAACAATAAAAATTCCGCAATTTTTAAATATTAATTCTAGTTTTTATACAGGTTGAATGAAATTTGATTTCCACTACACGGA
Source organism: Dastarcus helophoroides (assembly GCA_028583605.1). Classification (NCBI taxonomy): domain Eukaryota; kingdom Metazoa; phylum Arthropoda; class Insecta; order Coleoptera; family Bothrideridae; genus Dastarcus; species Dastarcus helophoroides. The sequence goes on from CM053326.1 coordinate 6,198,340, forward strand.
ACTTGGAAACTGTTAGGGATACAAGGAAGCTTAAATAGGAGGTAATGGAGAATTTAATGCCTAAAAATATTCCATTGAGAAAACAACTAAATTCCAATTCATCTTGATTTTATTTAGAAACAAATGAAAAGCGCCATTTTAAATAATCAATTGTAACTTATTTATTTAAAGTCCAATCGAAAAAAATCAAAAACCATAGTTAGCTGTTTTTTGAGACCTTTTTATTGGTGTATGTTATTTTTTCTGAAATAAACTGTATCCAAAAAAATTATGTCAACTTTATTATTTTTTATGGACGCTATATTAAATTTTATCATTTTCGAGTTCAGCATATTTTTCTGATTAATTTGATGTATGTCATGGCATACTTCGAATGTGGTAAAGTGGGTTAAATGAAGTAATTTATTATTAAAAAAATCATAGCAGGCAATGAAATCGCTATAGCTCTTAAGAATAAAAAATACAGACCCTAAAAAAGCAATAATATGTTAAAAATCCGAAAATATTGTAACAAACTATATTATATTCAAATATTTATGAATAACAGTAATTCTCAGAACATTCTAAGAATTTTATTAGATGCGACTTTCCCATGACTCATACGCAAGTGTGCGTCCTAGACTTCTCTAGAAGTGAAGTATTCTAAGATAGATAATGTGCATAAATACGAGAGTCATTTCTAATGTTAGTTTGTTAGATATTTCACGTTATACGAATAAGTATTCAGTGTTTAAAGAATTTTTTTAAAAACTGCCGACAAAATTTTTATAACATCTACACGTTTTCATAGAGTTTTGCCATTTAAAGAGGCGCATGCATGTTACGAGTATACTAATGACTGTTTCAATTTTGCGCAGTTGGTTACAATATTTTTAGTTTTTTAATAATTATTGTTACCCAATTAGGTTCTGTATTTTAATTATTAAAAGTTACGACATTTGCATCGCCTACTATAATTTTTTTATTTAAAAATAATAAATTATTTCATTTAACCCACTTTGCTACATTGAAAGTATGACATGTCCTATATCAAATTAATCAGAAAAATATACTGAATTCAAAAATGATAAAATTCAATACAGCGTCTATAAGAAATAACAAAGTTGGTATAATTTTCTCGAAAATAGTTCAATCTAAAATAATTTAACGAACATCAAAGAAAAGGACTTTGAAAACAACTAAAATCAGTTTTTGAATTTTTTAAATCGGATTTCAAATAAACAAGTTAAAGCTGATTTTTAAAAATGGCCTAATTGGAATTCAATTGTTTTGTCAGCGAAATATAGTTAGGCATTATATTCTGCTTTACTTTGCCCATTTAAGCTTTCTTGTATCTCTAATAGTTTACGAGATCCCTGTAGTGGAACTCGAATTTGGTTCAACCTATATAAAAACCTAACCTTTTAAAAAATCTCGAAATTTGGAAGAAAACAAAATGCAATTTTCAGAAATCGAATTTTCTAAAAAAATTGCAGTTTTTAGACACTTGTAAGTAAAATTTAGAGAAAAATTCAATCTACAAAAATATTTTTCTCCGAATCTTTAGTTTATTTAAATTTTGTCATAATCTTGAAATGTACAAGAAATCTTTTTCTCGAGGCTTCCTTAAAATATTATTCTCAGAATATTTAGATTCTTATTAAAATCTCGATTCAATTTTGAAAAAATTAAAGAGTTTTGAAAATAGATGGAAACTTTAAGATAATATTCCATTGTAAGTAGAAACCAGAAGCATTTTGAAATGCAAGTCAAAATTTTTAGAGCAAGAAAAAATTTTGCGAAACATTAAATTTTCGTAAAGTCAAATTAAAAAAATAGGAAATGTTCATAAAAAGCTGAATATTAAAAAAATCGATTTCGAAAAGAAAATAACGATTTATGAAAAATGCCATCGAAATGTCAAGAAAAAGATCAAAATTTCTCGAAGAAAATTCAAAACCTTCAAGATAAATTTCAATTTTAAAAGGAAAAGAGAAGTATTTTTAAGAATTATTTAAAAAAAGTCGAATTTTGAGAAACAAGTAATTTTGGGAAAAAGTTGGAATTTTTAGAAAATCAAATAAAGAAAAATGTAACCTTTCGGAAAATCTCGAAAAATTTTAAAAATTATAATATTTCCAAGGGACAAATTTTGTGAAAAAGAGTCGCAATTTTTACAAAAACTCTCAATTTTCAGTAACTGTTCCACTGAGTGGAGATTTCCAGAAACATAAAATATCGCATTTTGCAGTACAAGTCAAAATTTCGAAAATAAGACGGCTTTTGAGCAAAATTTTCGCAAAGCTGAATTTAAAAAAATCAGAAAAAGCCGAATATTAACAAAATGAATTTTGAAAAAGATAATGATTTGTTTTTAAAATACCGTCGAAATGTCGAAAGAAGGGTCGAAATTTCCATTATCATAGATCCTAATTTCGAAAAGGACCAATTTCGAGAAAAAACTCAATATTGGGAAAGTCGAAATTTTTGGAAAACCAAATTTAAAATAAAAACCAATCTTTTGGAAAAACTCGAAAAATGATGGAAATTCGAAAAATATCAAAATATTTCTAAACATCGAATTTTGTGAAAAAAATTCATCGAATTTTGAGGAAGAAAACTTTAATTTTCAAAAACTATTTTTCACTTTACTCCTTTATTCCAATTTTGAAATTATATCTTCTCAGTAAAGAAACTGAATTTATAAGAAATCTTTTTCTCGACATTTCCCAAAAATATTGTTCCCAATATTTTTACTTTTTGATAACATACCGATCTTATTTAGAGAAAATAGCAAATTTAGAGAAAATCAAAATTTCATTAAAAAATCAATTTCGAGGAAAATGTCGAGATTTCCAAAAACAAAAACATTGCATTTTAAGTCTTTTAAAAATAAGGCAAATTTTTAGATACAAGTTAAACTCGAATTTAAAAAGAAGCGAAATTTTTGGAAAGGAAAGTGGCGGAATATTGAATGAAAAAATGATTTTTGAAAGAAGAATCCAAAAAACAAAATTTTGAGAATAATGTTGAAATTGCGAAAAAATTGAGTTTAAAATAATTGTCGAAATCTCCAGAAAAGGTAAATATCGAATTTTGAAATAAAAATAAAAATTTTCAGAAAAATCCGATGTTAAGAAAAATAACGGAATTTTGAAAAAACGAAATTTGCGAGAAAAACTACAAAACGGGGGAAAAGATTAAAATTTTCCAGAGAAGGTCAAATTTTAAGAAAAAGTTACAAGTTTGAGACTAGTCGTTTATAAAAAAAACGAATTCTGAAGAAAATCAAATTTCATAAAAAGACAATTTTTGAGGAGAAATATTTAGATTTTCAGTAATATACAGGATCTTATTTTGTAATAAAACTTAAAATTTCGAAAAAAGATGAATTTTGAGAAAAATATCTAATTTTCGATTTTTTTAAATTTATTTTTATTATTAGAAATTTAGATTTTTCTCCTCAGACTTTTGAGAGCTAAAAACTAATTTAGAAAATAATTCGAAATTTTAAGAAAAATGTTGGAATTTAGTAAACTTTCGAAATTTCCCAGAGAGTCAATTTTCATCGAAATTGGGAAAAAATCCGAATTTTGAGAAAAATGAGATTGCTCGAATTCCCTCTTGACTGTATCAGAGGCATGCCCCGATTTGCCCCACGCTAAGTCATAAAATGTCCAATATGAGATAAACGTCGAATTTTGAAAAAAATAAGTTGGACTAGGAAGTTTTATTTCATCTATAAACAATTTTGAATTCCAGAGCAAATTTTCTAAAAATTTTTATCTTTTTACGGAAATTCTACAAAATCATTACCAAATTTTACAGTATTTTTAATTTTTTATCAAAAGTTAATTAAATTTCGAGGAAAAATGTTAATCTTAATAAGGGTAGTTTTTCAGAAATTGCAATTTTTTAACAATATTTTTACAAAGGACTTTTTTGCTCGATTTTATTTAAATAAGTGGCTCATAAGATGTCTAAGGTTTTATTGTGAGTTAACTTACAGTGGTCAGTCAAATAAATTGATATTGTAGATTTCAAATGCATTTTTCAAAAAAAGTGTATGCAGGCGACATACAATACTTTCAGGAGATGGACATACGAGTATTAATAAATAATAATATTAATAAAGTAAAAACGTCAATTTCAATAATAAACACGCTGAATAGAGAATTAAGTTTCTTTTGTTTGACAACTAAACACGTCTTTCTTTTTTTGTTTTTTGTTTTTAGATTCATTACGTTTTCTTTGAAAGAAACCCATTGTTTATGGAAGATTTTTTCGGTGTTGCAGTTCATTTAATTTGCAAGGTGGGGCTTTAATGTAAAATGAGTTATATAATATCATGTGTAATGCATAAACGTGTCTCGTTCCGAAATTTTTGGCGCGACAATCCAAAATGGACGTAATGTGCAAAACAAGCAAGAACACAAGAACAGCTGATAGTAACACTCTAAGTTTTCAAAAACTTTCAGTGCAAAGTTTGTAGGATGTCAGATATACAGGATGGACCATAAGTAATGGTACACAGAGCAATGGTGGATTTCTTGAATAAAAACAATGTGATTTAGCTACATTTACTTTATACCAGAAGTTGATATTAACAGAGACACAGGGTGTCAAAGTTGAAAAAAAAATTCGATTTTTTCGTATAATTATGAAATCAATTTTAATATAAGCATCAAATTTGGCACAAGGGGGTTTCTTACGTCGACAAACTATAATTTGCTAACATATTACCAATAGTTGATAAGGGGCGCTACCTGCGCTATCCTGCATAATTCTAAATCATCATAACTTTTTTGTGGACCCACGTATATTAATTTTAAATAGGTTATTTTATTTCCGCATATTTTTCATGTAAAAAAAGGTGTACTTTCTGAAAGTTGATACGAGCAACCGTTTCCAAGATATTTGCATTTAAAGCTTGACGTGCCTTGGTTTTAACTTACTAAGATATTAAATTTTCCAAGTAGGCTTGAAAAAAAGTAATCATAAGACAGCTTTGAAACTAATTTATGTCAAATATTACTTTGCTGATAATATTATTACCTAAATTTTGAAAATCTCAATAAAGAAAATCCAAAAAATTAAGACGAAATTTATTTTCTTACATAGAAATGAGAGATATGATCTCCGAGTCCGCACAAGAAAAATTTAATAGTCTGGGTGGTTAAAGCAGATATTTGGAGATGAATTTTAATAAAAGACAGCCAGATTTTTGATTGTTTACCATCCCTTTACAAGAAAAAGGTCATTTACCACATACTTATTTTTGAAAATAAATTTTGTTTTGGTATTTTATTTAAATTTGCTTTTAGATATTTAAAAAAATATGTGTAATACCAAAGTTTTTGATATAAACTATTTTAGAGTCATTCTTATTACTTTTAATTTGAAACCTACTGCGAAAAATTCACATTTACATAACTTAAAATAAACGTACAGCAAACTTTGAAGGCAAATATCTTGAAAACGGTTGCTTGTATCACATTTAGATAGTATACCTTTTTACGTAAAAAAGATAGATTACTAAAAATATGCATTTAGAATAAGTGTACATAAAGGCACAAAAAAAGTTATGATGCTTTAGAACAATACACGGTAGAGCAAGTGGCGCCCCCTATGAGTTACTGACAATCTGTTAGCAAATTATAATTTCCTGACCAAAGAAACCCCCCAATGCCAACTTTCTTGTCTATAGTGCAATGTGTTCATCAGTTATGGGAAAAAAATCACAATTTTTTTTTCAACTTTGAGACTGTATCTCTGTTAATATCAATTTTTGGTATAAGGTAAATGTGGCTAAATTACGTTATTTTTATACGAAAAAATCTACTCTTGCTCTATGTACCATTACTTATGGTCCACCCTGTATATGCCTTCTGCTTTCTTATTTTACCCTTCAGGACATTTTTTTTTCAAAGCACATGCTCTTCTTCCAAAAATACGTCTACAAACTTTTTCATGCGATTCACAGAATTGAGAACTTTTCCTTTCTAAGACCCACATCTTGTTATACTTATAACTTTTTTCTTTAAATTGCACTACATTTTCATTTTTACAACGTCACCAAAAATTAATTTTTGTAAAACTGTCGTTAAAAATGACATTTTTAGTTCATCGATAAGTGAACTAAAAATTGACTTTTATAATGATACGTGTCAAAAATACTTTTTTGTAAAACTGTCATTAAAAGTGACATTTTTAGTTCATCGATAAGTGAACTAAAAATTGACTTTTATAACGATACGTGTCAAAAATATTTTTAACACTAGTGCGATAAAGTTTTTTCGCACTAGTGTTAAAAGTAAATATAGCAGCGTTTCCCAAACTTTTTTTGCCCTGACCCGGTTGTTTTTAATATTTCCCCTTCGCGATCCACTAAAAGATGTTTCAATTACATTTTAATGTATAAGAACTAATCATTTGTGAGTATGAAGACAATTTTGCAACCTGGTATTTTATTTTTATGGCCCGGTGCCGGGTTGTGACCCACTATTTAGGAAACACTGATATATAGCAATATGTAATATTATTAAATAGAAAGCTGTACTGAAAAAATTAGAAAGATTTTTTTTTGGTTGAACGGACTGGTCCTTGATTATTGTGTAATATTGTTTCCAAACATTAAAACATATTTAAATAGTTATAAATTATTTATTTATAATATTACCATTACAAGCTGAACGGTTACTTATTTTAGTTTTCCTGAGAAGTAATTGCAGAGATATTTATGCTAGTAATCCATGCAAAAACTAGGACAGATGTTGCTTTTAGTTCGACGCAACTTTTTACTACATATTTGGTCTGGAACTTCATTCAAAAAAATCTTGTACGCTTGTCTTAATACTTGCTTATATCTTAGTTGTTCTTGATTTGAAAACTAGCTTTTATCATAGAGAGATTCCAAAACTTAGAATTTCCTTCGACCTAAATCAAAAATATATTTTGAGTGAAGTTATCCGCTAGATTCTTTATTTCATACCATCATATTTTTGTCCCGATTTCTGGGGCAATAAGTGTCAGTTGATGTATTTGCTGTTTCTTCAATATCTGGTGGAATAATAAAATTGCTTTAATTTCCAATCTTTTCTTCAAAATTCATGTTTATTAGCCATAAAATTTACAATATTTTAGGACAGGTTCAATTGTGGTTACTAATAAACATTAAACAACTTACAATTGTTTTACTTAGTTACACTCTATCCAGCACCTGACTTGATTGTCAGATGTAATTGTCAATTATGTAATTCAACACAATAAATCGAAAATTCAACCCTAGAGGCAGCATTTTCTTTTTTAATTTAACAGTTTTACAAAAAATATTGTATGATACACTTGTTAAAAGTGATTTTATTTTGTTCGTGGGGTTGCTCCACTCGCTACGCTCGTTCCGCAATACTCCCCACTCACAAAATAAAATGTCACTTTTAACACTTGTATCATAAATAACTATTTTATTCTTGGTGGGTTCTCAGGTTGAAAGTATTTTTTTTAATTGTTTTTTAATAACCTCACGAAATTTAGCTTTTTTCCTAGTTAAGGGATTTTCAGCCATTTACAGAAGTCTTTTCTCTGGAGTAGTATAGTTGATTATTTCTGGATATACGATGAATTTATTGTCAAAAGGCGTTCAACTTTGCCTTAAGAAATGACATTGCAGCAATTTCTTTAGAATTTCAGATATTTCAGGCTTTACCCTTTCTCTTCTGCTTCCTTCCTTTTGCGTCATTCTTCTTATGGGTTATTGAGTTGTACCATTTACAGGTGAAGGAGCAGGTTCTCTTCTTATACAGTTGTTGACTCTTATCGATTCTGCTCTCTGTTTTTTTCTGCATTCTCTCATTCTTTCGCCAAAGTTTTCGTATTTTCCTTCGTTCTCGAGGCGTCCTATTGAAAATAAACTTTCTTTGGTCCTTTTCCTTAATTATTCAATATTTAAATATTTCTTTTTCCTTTTGTTCTGCAAGCTTAATCGGATCATCTTTCGAGCGTTGGTAATGAGCTCTTTCTGTTTCGCATTTATTTTTTTGTACAATTGTTACTCTCAGCTGAATTTTGATTTCTTCGGTGCCATTTTACTGTATGATACTAACTACTGAAAGTAAATAAAGATTATATTGTAAAAAGGTTATAAGATAGCGACTTAATCCCCTGTCATATTTTTTTACACGGGTCGGACAATTTGAAGGTTATTCATAAAATAGTTATTTATGAGACAAGTGTTAAAAGTGACATTTTATTTTGTGAGTGGGGAGTATTGCGGAACGAGCGTAGCGAGTGGAGCAACCCCACGAACAAAATAAAATCACTTTTAACAAGTGTATCATACAATATTTTTTGTAAAACTGTTAAATTAAAAGAGAAAATGCTGTCCCTAGGGTTGAATTTTAGATTTATTATTTGCGTGTTGAATTACATATTTGACATTTACATCTGACAATCAAGTCAGGTATTGGATAGAGTGTAACTAAGTAAAACAATTGTAAGTTGTTTACTGATAATTAGTAACCACAATTGAACCTGTCCTAAAATATTGTAGATTTTATGGCCAATAAACATGAATTTTGAAGAAAAGATTGGAAATTAAAGCAATTTTATTATTCCATCTGATGTTGAAGAAACAGCAAATACATCAACTGAGATTTATTGCTCCAGAAATCGGGACAAAAATATGATGGTATGAAATAAAGAATCTAGCGGATAACTTCACTAAAAATATATTTTTGGTTTACGCCGAAGGAAATTCTAAGTTATAGAATCTCTCTATGATAAAAGCTAGTTTTTAAATCAAACTAGGATATAAGCAAGTATTAAAACCAGTGTACAAGATTTTTTTGAATGAAGCTTCAGACACCAAATATGCAGTGAAAAGTTGCGTCAGTTTTTGGATTATTTGGAGTCTGTCGCTCTCAAGAATTTTGTAAATTAACACTGGATGATATTGAAAAATCTTTGTTTTATATTATGAAGACTAAAAGCAACATCCGTCCTGGTTTTTGCACGGATTACTTTGCATAAATACCTCTGCAATTACTTCTCAGGAAAACTAAAATAAGTAACCGTTCAGATTGTAATAGTAATATTAATATTATAAATAAATAATTTATAACTATTTTGAATGTTTTAATGTTTGGAAACACAATATTGTTGGACCAGTCCGTTCAACCAAAAAAAATATCTGTCTAATTTTACCAGTACAGCTTTCTATTTTATATTGCATATTTCAGTGTTTTCTAAACAGTGGGTCACAACCCGGCAGCGGACCACAAAAATAAAATACCAGGCTGCAGAATTGTCTTCATACTCACAAATGATTAGTTCTTTCCAGCATTAAGATATAATTAAAACATCTTTTAGTGGGTGGCGAAGGGAAAATATTAAAAACAACCGAGTTATGGCAAAAAAAGTTTGGGAAACACTGCTATATTTACTTTTAACACTAGTGCGAAAAAACTTTTTCGCACTAGTGTTAAAAGTGTTTTTGTCACGTGTCATTATAAAAGTCAATTTTTAGTTCACTTATCAATGAACTAAAAATGTCACTTTTAATAACAGTTTTACAAAAAATATGTTTTCTTATATTTATTAGATACGATGATGTTGGATAATTAGTTTTATATTCGTAATATATTTACCGTGCACTAAGTAAAATAAAATAATTTCTGTTATTACCTGAAATAACACTAGCCAGGGGACGGACAATTTGACTGGACTACTGGACTGTACGCGCTTTTGCTGATTCTACTCAAAATTTAGACAAACAGAATGGTTTTTTTCGGTGTAATTTTCAGTTAAAGTTAACAAAAGGCCAACCAATCCATATAATAATTGACAGTTCATGCACTTCTTCATAGAAGGTATTTATATAAAAATTCATACTGCTTACATCAAAAAGTCGAAAACTAATAACGCAAGTTTGTGGTTTTTTTTCAAACATAATTAAGTATTTTATTTTAAATAAGTCAACTAAAATTCGCTGCAACTATGAAAATGTCTTAAAAAAATGAAACATGCTAAAATTTGTTCTATTTTTTTCATAATTGGGCTTCGAAAGAGAAATTTTGCGATGATAATAAGCCAGGGAACAGACATTTTGATTGTTTAAGGTTAATTTATTTATTCAAATTAATTAATATGACATGTTATATGTTGCCTTTATGATAAAACTAATTAATTATAATACTTTGGTAAATAATATGGCCACGCTAATCATTTATAATTAACTGAAAAAACCACAAACGCCGAAAATTGTAATTTCTGGAGAGCTACCCACAAACAATCAATTTACAGAAAACTAAAATTAAAAGAAAAGTCGAAATTTATGGGAAAAAAACGAACTTTGAGAAATTGTAATATTTAGAAAAAAAAAAACGGTAAGATAAAAATTCCAAATTTTAAGAAAGTCTGATTCTGATAAGAGAAGTCGAATTTTAGTTATAAAGAAATTTCAAAAGAAAAAAACAAATTTTGTGAAAAAATACGAATTTTGAGAAATATGTTGATATTTCGATGTCTCAAGGAAAGGACGAATTTTGAAGAAATGGATGTTGTTTTCTAGAAAAAGTGTCCTCAGTTGAGCATAAATTTTCGTTTAGCTAGCTGAACCAGGGGGGGGGAAGCACCCTACCCTGCCCTATTCTATCTACGCCTACGGTTACTGCATATTAAAAAACCTGTCAGTCCATCTAAATTTTATATTTGCATAGCAAATTTTAAGATATTTGAAGAAAATATATTTTCAATGTACTGATTTTTCGTTATTAGGTAAACACTTTAATTTGAAATATCTCTACTGCAAATAATGGGTTCTACAGTCTTTGTTAGATGAGTCGATATGTAAAATATGTAGAATTAACTTTAAAATTCAAACATATCAAAAAAATTTTACCTTTATATATCTATCAACAAGTCTTAGTAGGCAGCTCTCCACGCCACTTGTATTTATAAAAAAATAATTCCCTTAGCAACATGAAAAGGATACATTAAACTTCGTTCATAAGAGAAATAAAATTTCAAGGTGCTCTGAATTATTTATACCCCACGAAATTCAAGGCAATTTTAGAATATCTCTTTCTGGCTTCAACTAAACTGTCCATTCTTCAAAACCTTCACAATGGCCTCATAATTGCCTTCTGGAAGTTTCTAACACATTAGATTTCAACTGTCTTCTCTATAATCGAGGTTTCGCTCACTAGTATTTATTTCTATATAAATAAAAAGTTACTGCTATATAATATGACGACTCACCCTGTATACGATTTTTAAACAGAAATGCAGTGCAAATACAGTCATTAGGTGCAGAAGTTAAAAAACAACGAAAAAGGTGAGTTATTAAATAAGGATAGGACTTTCGCTGCCATCACTTTGTCTTCGTTAATACAGCATGCCAAACTTTTATTTAAAAATTCTCTCTTGCTATTCCCGTTTTGTGTAATTTGGAATGACGTTGTAAATATGAATTACAAAAAAGCGGCAGTCAGTGCGTTCGGCATGGACGAAGAATTTGCGGAAATAATTAGACTTAATGATGTTATGTGATTCGTAATGGTTATGAACTCCATGCAAAATGCGGATCAGGATTTAAAGTTTTACATACTAATGCAAAAATAATGCCATTTTTCGGGTCTATGCCATCCAGAGTAACATATTGTTCAGCTGTGTAGTACGCTGAAAATAAAAGCAAAACAACCCGACAAAAAGCCGAACATTGAATGTTGGAACAAAGCTTTGTTCCCATTAATTCGCCACTCATCGGGTAACATTTGATAAAAATAATTAATAATAAATCCGCAACAAATAGGATATAAGATGCTTAATAAAGGCTAACTTGTTTCGAAATTTAATGTTAACAAGAATAATACAGCGGTTCACAAGCTACAACATTTTACCCTGTATTTAAATATTGGTCTAGCAAAAGTTGAAGCAACACTATTTGTTAAAGTGAGTATACTTTCTCCCAAGTAAAATGAAATTTCCTGCAATGTAATTAAGTAAATTAATATATCTAATCTTTAACAGTCCGAATAGTAACATCGAATAACATTATGTGGCACATTGTAATTATGCTTCGTTTAGGTGACGAAAAACTACATGATTTTTAAAAGAACTCAACAAAACGAAAAACTAATTCTACTTGTCTGGCTTATTAGGCGAGTCATATAGAGAGAAGCCCGTACTTGTTTATGCGTATCGCGATTTGTCTGCAGAGGGCATGTGTTTGTCAGAATTTATTTCGTTCCTTTTTATTCTTAAATATTACGACAAAATTTCAAACAAAATGTAGATATTGGTTTTTGAGAAATTTACCTGAATTTACCTTTAGATAGAGATAAATTTTCAGTGAAAACTAAAATATGACGTTTAAGCCAATCATGCCATATACGGGGTGTGTCATTAGTAGAGTAACACCATGCAGCTCGCTGAATTGTTTTGATAACAACAATACTTTTGGTACAAAAGTACATTAGCACGTTATGCATATTTTAAAATTATTCTTTTACTAGACATATTTATGTCAAACACAGTTAAAACACAAATTTTTATTGATGTGGATCGCTTTAAGATCGACCTCATGTCCATTAGAAATATGAAAACTTGAAATCATCCAGCAGTCGAAGTTGGAAATTATGTGCTTCTTTTCACATACGATTGTTTTCGCAATGGTTATTTTGATTGAGTTGTAACATTGTTCCGCCATCTAGTTCTAAGCTATGTTTAAAGTTTCAAGACCCCAGCTCATCGATAAGTGAGTTTAAAAACTATTTCAAAAAATCTGTACCGAAAAAACATGCACGAAAGACATCAAGGACAATAAAAAGGCGGTAGAAATAAATTAAAGCAAATTTAATCAAAAATAAACAATAAGTAATCAATGAACATCTTCTTAAAAGCAGAAATTATAAATATCGAATATTTTGTTTGTATTTGCCTAAGCATTACACAACAGTTTTTTAATTACTTACGTCGCCTTAACATAGCAGTTTATAGCAGAAACTGAATTGGTAAAATGCATTATGCTACTCAACATGTAGCTATTTAAACAATGTAAAAAATATTACTTACCGACTACAGTCATTTCAGCGTGCTCCGTGACCGTTTGAAAAGAGGGCGCCTCCCCGGACACCTCACATCGGTAAATCCCCGAGGAAGAGAGCTGAACTGAAGATAGAACTACCACATTTTTTGTTGAATTCTCTTCCTAAAATAAATAATACCATTATTGTTGACAAGTATATAATTCATTTGTGAACGTAAGAATTTTTCGTATCGATTCGATAAAATAATTTAGCTGTTTAGAAGGAACGAGTACCAAAAGGTTTTTAGAAAGTTAACGTATCTATTTTAAAAACAATCCCAGTTGTCAGTATGTTGAACGTTAGGATAGAATATAAAGTTAAAGTTAGTTGCTCACTTAAACAAGCAATTTATCTGATAAGTTTGACAAAAGCGCCCGGAATATGTAATGTAAAAGCTGATAAAAGGTCGATATTCAATCTATTTCCAATTTCTGTCAATAGCTTGGCCCAGTCCGACCTCAGGTGATACATCACGCCTTTCTTGTAAGCTAGTCTGTTGAGAAAATTGATTGCTTCATGTTATAATACCGCTGCCTGCATTTATAATGCTATAATATCTAATATCTATATGAAAGTACACTACAAATGCGATACTATGCGAGCAGGTTACTTTTATCAATATTTTCTCCTCATATGGGAATTCTAAATAGACTCGCTTGATTAAAGCAGAAGATAAGATGTCCCTAATGTTTTGAACCTTATCACATTGACGTATCTTTTCCAATTTGTTTACTACTATCGTGCAGCATGGAAATTGCTGGGCGACATTTAAACCATAAACAGTAATGAATTCGGCCGTAATGTGAAGTATAGTTGATAAAGTCAACATCTGCCTGTATTAGGGTGTTTATGATGAAAGCAAATGCAAGTAATTAAAAGCCATTCTTTAGTTTCAATTCACTAAAACATGTACAAATAATATACAAAATCTTCAAAATGTTCTCAACATTACAGTGCAGTAATTGTTATTTATGTAGGAAATTACAAAGTCAATAACTGTTTGGTTGCGGTGGTTATTATCAAAAAAGTGCCATTTTTTTGAAAAACTGCAAAAAATAAGAAACAAGCAATCTTTCATATCGTCACTTTATCGATATATGATACTGTGTAACTCGATCCATTTGGATACCTTAAGGAAATGTGCATGTTGCTGATAGCAGTTGGTTTAGTATTCATATTTGTTTGCAAACTGGCAAGTGGAGATTTTGACCTGTTTCTTAAATTAGTATTTTTTGTCGCGCTTTGATAAACAATTAAAACAGAATTGACAAATATTTTTTGAAAATTTTAACTTTTTTGATATTTGGATTGTTGAAATTTTAACAAAAAAAACGAAAGTTTCCCGAAAACTATATTTTTCGGAACTTTTTTAATTATTTATTGAAATTTGACTTTTTACCAATTCGACTTCAGGGCCGTGCGGTAGATTTTCTTAGCATGATGTAATTCATAAATATCGATTTTATCTCAAAATTTCGTTTTTATTTTAAATTTTGTATTTAGGCATTTAACTTTTATTTCCATTTTATACAAATTTTGAATTATTTTAACAAAATCGCAAGTTTAAATTCGAAATTTTGCCCGTGAAGAATTGTAGACTTTTTTCAGAACTCATAATTCTAATTTTGTTATTCCAGAGTTACAAAAAAGTATTTATTTTTTAATTAAATACGGAATTTAAGAATAAGGTGAAACCTTAACATTTTTTAAAATTGGAAACTTTTTCGAAATCTACAATTTCAAGTTTTCACTTGAAAATACTATTTTTTTCTTAATTTTAGGCATTACAATTGAAATTTCGTTATTTAAGTCGAACTTTCAGTAAACAATTTTAATATGTTAAGACCTAATCGACTATTCAACTTTAAGACCAAAATTTTGTGAAAGAAGTGAAAATTTCGAGTTTAAAATTACAAATTAAAATTTCAAAAATTTCTCAAAAAAATTCGGAATTTTGTTTAGAACCTTTTTAAATTTTTCAAAAAAAAATAGAAACTATTCTTTAATTTCAACTTCAGAAACAAAATGTGGAGAATAAAGTCAAAATTTTCAGACTAAAATCGAAATTCCAAGAAACAAGTTCAAAATGTTGAGATTATGAAGTCGAGAGTTTGAGAAAAATTGAAATACAAGAATTGTCCCCAGTATCCCCAGTTCAGTATCTCTCTGAAAATGATAGATTGGCTGTGGAAACGCGTTAGAGCAACCTTTGTTGTGTTTTTTTAATCTTTCTTGGTTTCAGTCAGTATCTCTCTGAAGATGATAGTTTGGCTTCCGAAACGCGTTAGAGTAACCTTTGTTGTGTTTTTAATCTTTCTTGGTTTTAGGGGACAATTTATGTATTTCAATTTTTGAAGATAACCAAGGGCCAGTCTGTTCCACTAAAATTGAGAAAAATTGTAAACTTCGACTAAAATGTCAAAATTTTATGTTATTTAAAGCGTCTGTTAAAATTTAGACTTTTAAAAACAAAATTTTGAGATATGAGTGAAAATGTTATACTTAAAAAAGGATATATTTAAATAAGTTTTGAAAAAAAAACCGGAAATTTAAATTACAAATTTCAAATTATTTTCTTAAATCTTAGACTTTAAAATAGAATTTCTAGAAATTTCCATTTTACCAATGTCAATTTTTATTCATTTTTATTTATTTATTTTCTTAAGTTCGAATTTAGAATTCATATTTTCTTAAACTTGAATTTAGGTTCCGGAATTTGAGAAGTCAAAATTCTGGAAAAAACTTTGAACAAAATTATGCCAAAAATTTAAAAAATTTTCACGGAATTTTGAAATTAAAAAAGACGTTGCATGAATTTTTTCCAAATAATTTGTTTTCGACTTTTATCTGAAATGTTAGTTTACTCTAAAATTTAAAAAATAAGTTTTTTTTTGTTATTTTCATTTTGACTGGAAAGTAATAGCTAAAAATTTAATTTTTATTTCTAGAATTGCAATTTCAAATAAAAAAAAACAATTTCAGATCTAAATTGGAAATTTTGAAAAAATAGTCAAAATTTAAAAAAAAAAATTCTAACTGTTCTCTTTGAATTATGATACAAAGAACGATTTTATATTTGAACTGAAATTTTTAAAAAATAACAACAGATTTTAAAAAAATGAGATTTATATAAGGAGTTCCCATTTGTCACAAAACTTTGATTTAAAATTGAAATATTCCAAATTTTTGTGGAGGTTTTCCATAAAATTTTAAAATCTCTGGGAAACTTCGAATAGTTTAAACTTTAAATTCAAAATTTCTAGAGAAAAGCTTGAAATTGGGCTACCGAATGGCAAACTTATAAAAAAATCCTTTGACACGTATTCCTTCTTTCAGTTCTCTAAGCAGGTAAAGTACATAGTTAGAAATAGGTGACTTAAAAATGCTTCCTTTTACCATTTTGTGTCCTGTAATTCCTTTAAAATTAACATAAACTTTTGTACGAAGATATGGAAGCACAGTCTTTTCTCGAAATTGCGAATTTTCTCTGAAAATTCTTCTTTGTTGGCACTTCGGTTTTACTCTCAAAATTCCAACTTTTTTCGAAAAATTTGACTTTGGGACAACTTTTTTCTAAATTTCCACAAAATTTTTGCCTTTTTTTTAATTCGTGAGTTTTGGAAGGTTACCATTTTTGTTTTAATTTTTTTAATAATTTCGACTTTTTTTCTAATAATTCGAATTTTCGAAAATGTTGACCTTGTCGAAATTATTCGTTTGTACGCCTTTTTAAAATGTCGAAATTGTCAAAAAAAAGCAAAATTTTTTAAAGGAAGTCGAGATCTACAACAAAATAAAAATTTGATGAAAAAATTGAAATTTTGATAAATTTAGGAAATTCCAAAAATAGCACTATTTCAGAAAAAGGGAAAATTTCGAAATGGTTACAATTTTCTAATTAAGTCAAAATTTTGTTTTTTTTTTAAATGAGAATTTGAAATAAGTGGAAATTTTAAAATGTTCAAGTCGAAATCATTAAAAAAATAGAAATTAAAAATGTCAAATTTTTCAATAAAAACTAGAGATTTTGAAAAAAAGTTGAAAATATGCATCAAAAAATAGGAATTCTCAAGAAAAGTCGAAATATTTAGTGAGTGGTCGAAATTTTCAAAACTAAATAAGGAAAAGTCGAAATTATCATAAAAATCATAATCCTCAAAAAAATTCATAATTTTCAAAAACAGTCCAAAGTTTCAAGATGTCGAAATTGTGAAAAAAGTTGAGATTTTGAAAAGAAAAAGTAGATTTCCCAAAAACTATCGAAATTTTGAAAAAAGCCAAAATTTTCGAGGAATTCAAAATTTTCAGAGCTGAAATTTTTATTTTCCCACGCATTTTCTCCTATTGACAAGATAAGGACTAAATATCTGCATCTAAATACCTATTAATTAATTATGTGAAAAACAATTTCGTTCTTTGCAGATATAATTGGTCGATTTTCGATTACAAGTGATGCTGCAGAATAAAACATTTCCAATTTAAATGATATAAAATCAATTTTTCTTTTTTTTTTGCTTAAATCTTTCATAGCATTTATTTACCTAAACAATTTATGTTTTTCCAAAGAGTAATATAAAAATGTTAATTAGGAGAGAAAAAAATTCTTCTAAATATATCAAAATAAAAACCTAAATATTACTAAATATTCAGTAAATGACTGTAAGCTACAAATACTAAACAATTCATTTTACTCTCAAACTTTGCTAGAGCAAATGTTTTAATATTATTTATTATTATGATACATTTGCCGTGCTTAGATAAATAAATATGAGCTGTGGAAGCCGAAGATACTTCGTTCGTTGATAACGTATTGGGGAAGGGGCAAAAATTTCTCTGCTCCGCATCTCGTCCGTCTCCGTACCCTGCCTCATCTGAGTGAGGGCAACCGAAATCT
Source organism: Dastarcus helophoroides (assembly GCA_028583605.1). Lineage (NCBI taxonomy): Eukaryota > Metazoa > Arthropoda > Insecta > Coleoptera > Bothrideridae > Dastarcus > Dastarcus helophoroides. The sequence continues at coordinate 6,216,298 of CM053326.1, forward strand.
AAGCGCAATTTTTATGCCAAACACCGGTCTCCCATTTTACAAATGGTGCCTTTATTTTTTAATATTTTGTTTTCAAATTTGGAGAACTTATGAAGCAAGGATGTCGAATTCGCGCTTTGGAAGTACTTTTTTCAAATTCCGTTTAGCTTCCGAGATATTCGCTTCTGAAAACAGGCAAAAAAAGAGACAAACTGTACGCCCACTTGTGGGAATGCTAAGCCAAAATCAAAAATCTGCTTCCAAAGCCCGAATTCCCCAACATTTCTAAACATTATTACCAAATTTCATTTAATTCTAAGCGATAGTATTGACGTAGTTTGTAAAATGGCAAGCGAAGAATTTCGACGTTTTAAGAGTACCAGACCGCCGCCTTAAAGAGATTTTCCTCGCAAACTATGTAACTTAGAAATTTGAAATTTCACTCAGCGTTAGTTCTCGATGACCTATACAAATGTCAGCATTCAACGACTAGAAAAAGAAAACATTTTATAATAAAATGAAAGGTTAATTTAGTCCCCGAAAAATCAAGTTTTAGTTAATATACCGTGTGAGGTGTCATTTAAAAGAGCTGTATTCCTAAAAATCCTAAAATATATTTTTTATCATTTTCCTATCGCCTTAAAGATATAGCTTAATATGTGTTATAAATGACCCCCCTATTCTGCTAGGTTCCCAAAGATAAAATCTAGATTTTATTACGGTTGGTGGAAAATGGGCGATAGATTATCGAAAAACTGTAGGTTTCTTCGACACTGAAATAGTTGTTGAGAAAAAAATATTTTATGAAAAAATAGGTACTTGCATTCCAAGACTTTTTGACCCATATAGTAATATTTTTTTTAAATAAAAAACTTAATTTAGCTGAAGAATAGAATGCACATTAAATTTGTCTTTTAAATTATTTCATTTAGACAAATATTTTCGGAGTTAGCACTAGTTTCACGCAACGCAGTAATTGCGATTGGAATCAACACAGTTATCAAGTCCATAAATATTTAGATTGATTGTAGAAAAAAGTATGTATAACTGAAAATAGATATTTTTTTTATTTTTCCATTATAACAGAAGAAAATTTGAATAACATTTCAAATTCATAGATCAGTAAAATTGATTAAATTTGGTCTATTAACTGTTCACTGCAGTAATTGCTACGTAACCCTAATTGTGCGAGTGTGACTCGCTCTTCGCTGAATTATTTTTTAAATAGTGTTCTTATTTTTTAGAAGTAATATTTAAAATTCTATCCATTGTTTTTGATTTCAGAATTGTAATTGGACCGGTAAGATTAGGAAGAGTACGAGTCCAAATATTTGAATTTTGGGAGAATAAAAAAATATGTTTATGTCGTTTGTTATTCTTCTTAAGGGTTAAGGGTTTGGTATGTACAGACAAGTAAAAACTAAATATAGTAGTTATGCATTTTTTTATATCCACAAAAAATAAAGTTGAACTTGCATTGTTCTTTATCCCCATAATGGTAATCATTAACATTTTGTGCGAAAATTGTATAGAGAAATATAAGAATATGATGGTAAAGCATGTTTTATTGAACAAGAATAATCAGATTTAGTTTCCAGCATTCATCACCAAATTCATGGTTCTTATTATATGATAATTAGAGTCCGAATTTAGGGTAAAATCCTATGATTCTACATTTTGTTATCAACCATGGTAACCGAGGGTACTCGCACAAGGTCAGCGATCTCAGGGGTCGAGTGCGACAGGAATGTTGAGGGAAAAAGTGCTTGCGATGAACCGAAATGCGGCGGCTGGGTTGAGGCATTCATTCGGGGTGATTCATGGGAGACGTATGGGCGCGGCTAGTTAACGTTATCATGGATGGTTAAATGTATAGATGTTACTTTGTCTTTTCAAATGTTACAGTTTGATATTTTTGTAATAAACGGTTGTTTACAATTTTTACTATTTTTGGCGTTTTTTATGCGTTATTGCCTAAATTTCAATTTTGCTTGTTTTTTTAACTTTTTAAAGATTATTTAGACCTATGTTTAAAATATTTGGTGCCTATTTGTCCTTTTATATGGGTTTTTACAAGTACATTTATACACTTCTCAAGAATTTAAACAGAAATGTGCATTTAATAAAATAAAGCAATAACATGGCAATTTGGTACATCATAATAACAAAAAGAAGCTTAAAGTATAGATTTCCAAGAAATGTAATTTCATAAGAATTACTCTTACGACCCACACGGCTCCTATAAAGTATTAGCGGCTATTGTGCCGCACGACAATTATTGAACTATGCCCTGTTTATTTAATTTCTAAGTAAAAACAGATGTTCGAATAAAATGATAAAATTGCCCGAATGATATTCCTTTTCGAATTGTTAATCTTTGAACTGCTTTGCGTGAGAGCACTTGTGTGGAAAAAATGCCTCCAGAAAGACAAAGTCCTCTAAACACATAGTTTAGAAAAACCGCGCAACTGTAAATGTTAATGATTTTTTGCAATAATTTACATATCATAGTAAAAATATTTTCAGTAAAAAAATTGTATTCATTTCAATTACACGCAAAAAACCACACTGTTACACAATAGCACATTTCACAGTTGCCGTTAATAAAAAAATATAAATTAGTAATGAAATAAAAACAAATCTATCAGGCAATTTCTTTTAAAAATGTAAGTGGTAAAATCTAGTCTAAACATATTTTCATTAGAACTCTACCTAAGTTAAGCAGTCATAGTTTTCGTAATTCTCTTCGTGGCAAAAATATACTGAGGTGAAAATTTCGCACGAAGGAGGGAAAGCTACTTAATAGATAGCTATCAATAGCTTATATTTCTTATTGTAGAAGTAATATGCTGCATTATGTTTCTCTCCTAAAAATAGGTTATATTAAAGAAGACGTACGTTGTTTTAAAATGCCCATGTTTTGAAAAAATTAAAGACTTTGGCTAGATCCGCCCTAATTCTGAAAGCAATATCTTGTCATCTAATGATGTAATTTGAATATGTCTATCCATGTAGAGAAAAACCTTTTAAGCTACTAGGATTTATTGTCATGAAAACGTACAAATTTTACAATGGAAGATATTGACAATGAGAGACATTTAAATTGTAGTTGGAAAAAAGTAACGTTCAAAATTGTCAATAAATATTTTTCTTGTTAATTGACCTAGTTTAATTGACTTTTTAATGCCTTTTTTAAAGTATTTTGCCTTTTTGGTGCCTTTTTTAGCTGTTCGTTTTTGCCTAATTTAGCATTTTCTTCATCTTTTTACCTTGTTTGATTGTGCCTAAAATCCGGTCTCTAATGATAATAAAACTCTTACTGTTCTTTCTATATATATTTCATTACAATATGTTTTATATCATTTAATCCCTTCTTGTTAATTCGCACTTTCACTGGTTCAAAATAGGCTATAATGATAGAAATATCAGGAATTTGATTTTGTTTTAGTAACTTTAAAGATTAATAATCTATCATTAATAGTCTAAGCATTTAACATAGCTTGGAAATAATGCACCGTACCCAAACTGTATGTATATGTATATTAAGAGGAAGACTCAGAAGGCAAAGATTCGGAAAGGAAATGAGGACAATTAAACATATAGCTGAGGTTAATGGGTTCGATCCGAACTATTATTTATAAAATTATTAATAAGAAAAAATTCAAATGTCAATTTGTGAATACCAAAACTTTCCGAGGCTGATGAAAACAAAAATTTTAAATTCGTCTCACTTCCATTTGAACCCTCGCTTGCGCATGGTTTGGGTGGAATTTTATAAACACATGGCTTCCGGGTTGTTTATAGTTCTAACGGCAAATTAAATTCGCTTCTAGTTAGTTTGAAGGATAAGGTAGAGAAAACGGGCAAGTCCGGTATTTACCAAATTTCATGTAAAGATTGTCCTCAAACATATGTCGGGCAGACTAGACGATCTCTTAAAATCCGACTAAAGGAGCATTTGGCTCATTTGAGGTACGGAAGAACTGGGAAGTCAAGTGTGGCTTGACATGCTTTTGAATTAGATCATAGGATAGATAATAATATTAAATTTTTAAGAGTAGTAAATAGGAATTATATGTTAAATGCATGTGAAAGCTTAGCCATCCACAAGGCTGGAGACAACCTCATGAATGGTTGCGATATGCGTTTAGGCCGTTCATCTCTGTTAAAAATAGTTGAGGTTGATAGATAGGGAATTGTGACACTACGACCTGATGATGTATGATTAGTTAGATGCGCATGTGCGTACGAATGCGGTCGATCATGCACAAAGTGAATATTCTTAATATAAAAGGGTAAATTTTAGGATTAGGTGTTAGTAAGAAGGAGGAAATCCAAAGCTTTCTGCGCAAACTAAACGTCAAAAAGTCTAGATCCAGACGGAATTCCAAATCAAGCTCTGAAGTCTCTTCTGGATCAAACTGTCAAATACTTTGGAGCAATAGTCAATTCCATGTTTAAATTCCGGTATTTTCCAACCAGATGGAAGACTGCAAACGTTATCTTCATTCCTAAGCCAGGTAAGGATGGGAAATTCTCCCAAAATTACGGACCAATCAGCCTCTTATCCAACCTGGGTAAGGTGGCGGAAAGGATTTTGAGGAAGCGTCTGCAGAATATCATCAGCGATCGCGACATCATTCCTAAGGAACAATTTGGGTTCCAACCTATGCACTCTACCGCAGACCAACTGCTGAGAGTAGTGGAAACAATCACTCAAAGCATGAATTGGAACCAGGTAGTTGGAACTATCTTCTTCGATATCTCCAAGGCATTTGACACAGTTTGGCATAAAGGATTAGTCTACAAGATGCACCAGTTTGGAATACCTCTAACAATGGTTCAAATGGTAAGCTCGTTCCTGGACCAGCGCTCTTTCAGAGCAAAGGTGGGACAGGAACTATCAAACCAGTTTAGGTTACAGTATGGGGTGCCTCAAGGTTCTGCCTTGTCACCTCTGCTGTATTCTTTGTTCACAGCAGACATTCCGAGAACCAATCCAACAATCGACCACACCTTATTGGCAACTTACGCAGATGACACGGCTTTAGTGGCGTACTCTTTCAGTCTAGAGGTGGTCACCAGACGACTTCAGGAGGCAACAGACAGTCTACTAGATTACTTCTGCCAATGGAGAATCCAAGTCAACGCACACAAGACCCAAGCAGTCTTTTTCACTCGAAGAAGACTCCAACCATATGGACATGTAAATGTTCATGGGCAAAACGTCGACTGAAGACTTCAGGCAAAGTATCTAGGTGTCATTCTAGACAAAAGACTAACATTCCAGGCACAAATCGATTATGCAGTGTCCAGAGCCAAAATGCTGAAGGGACTGCTGCAAGCGATGATTGGTAGTAACCTGTCCATTGGACTCAAAGTGTTACTATATAAATCAATTATAAGACCAGCAATGACCTACGCATCTGTAGCCTGGTCACAAGCGACAGATAATCAGATGAAGAAACTCCAGATGTTCCAGAACGTCTTCCTGAGACAAGCCATGGATGCTCCATGGTTTTCGAGAAACAATCAGCTCCATAGAGAAGCTGAACTACCTTTGGTAAGAGATTTTCTTAGGGAAATTAATTCCAGGGCGATGGTGAGTGCGGAAACGCATCCCAACGAACTACTTGGACAGGCGGTGGATTACGATCCAGACATCCCAACCATGATTAGGAGACCAAGGATGGTCCTCTAGGCTAAGACTTTCATCGTGAAAATTTTCTGTTTTGTTTGTTCTTATGTTTCAGGCAAAACAGCTTACAACAGTGCTTCAGCACTATTGTACTGTTCCGACGGAGGGATTGGGGGCCAAAGGCCCGGCCCGAAGAAGTAGGGGTTTTTAGTCGGTACCCGTAGTTTGAGCGGAAGTCCGACACTATTTGGGTTATCTTCCCAGATGTGTGTAAAGCATTTTCCCCTACTTTAACAAAAAAAAAATAGGTGTTACTATCTCTCTGAATATGATAGCTTGGATGTCGAAATGTGTTAGAGCAACCTTTGTTATGTTTTTTAATCTTTCTTGGTTTCAGGGGACAAGATTTTTATTTCAATTTTTAAAGATGACCAAGGACCAGTCAGTTCCACCAAAATAAAAAAATGATACTTATAGTAAATATTTTTTTTTTGGAATTTTTAATCACTGCCTCATATTTATCTGAAGAGTATACTTATAGGAACACATCCTCTAATTAATTGTTTTTATCATGAAGTAACACTAAAGCAGCTGAGTCTGATTATAAATCATACCAAAACACAATATGTTAAGAATAAGAACACTTACACTCAATGGCAGTGCAACAAACTTTGGAAGGGGCATTAATAAGATGGTTTTACTACTGTTCTTCTACTGATTCGATGCAGCTTCGTGTTTAAAACAAAATGGCTATGATAGATGAAAATGTCAAATTTTGAACTTGTACTGTTCTTAATCTCGCAGATTTAATTGTCATACACTTTCCTATTTCTGCCACTGTCATTTTCAATATGCTCATACTAATGCTTCTTATACTGCACAAATATATTCAGGATGGAAAGCTATGGACATTATTAACTACTGGCACTTCTAATGAACAAGGAATATCCCGTGAATAAAATAAAATCATTTTCACTTAAGAGAATAAAACAAGAATGATTTCAAAACATAATTTGGCCATTAGTTGTGCAATAAATGAAGGATTGCAAGGGTCGAGTAGCTTTTGGGACATTATGTTTCTACGAAATGTTCCAACTTTAAAACAAAACAATGAAATATCCACAGGAACACACCTTTTAGTAGAGATAAAAGGAATGTAATGAATGCAATATGTTCCTCTCTAGCTCTAATACAGTAAATTGTTTCAAAGCACATGTAATTAAGTAGGAGTTAATTTAAATGACATTTCATCTTCTCTTACTGGATCACTGGCATACGCAAAATAGTTTTGCTATTTAACCAACAAATGAAAAGTTTTTTAAGGTTATATTTTAGAAATTTGGCTTGTTTGCTTTTCTAGGTATACTTGAGGTATTATCGTGGGTAATTTTCAATAAGTGGCTGGGCTTTGTTTTTAGTATTTACACACTTGTGCAGTTTCTTCAAAAATCAGCACCAATGCAACCGCTGTGGGAAGCCCTCTTTTAAAAAGAAAAGAATCTAAAATTAAGAAACCAAAAGTGCATATTCCGTAAGATCACTTACTTAAATACATTCACTTTTTCCCCTTATAAGTGCAGGTTTTCCACCGCTAATTTTAAATCTTTTTGAGAATTCTGGGAAGCGCAGCTTTAATATCAAAATTTTTCTAAAATTGCTAAATCTGGTCTTTAATCTTAATTTTTGTGACGTCGGACGAATATCTTAAATTTATAAGATATTCGAAAGCTACACAAAAGTGCAATAAAAATTACAGCTGAGTATTTAAAATAGCGGACTTGTCCGATTTACTCGACTTTATCCTTCAAATTTTTGGGTAGTTTGAAGGATAAAGTAGAGCAAACGGACAAGTCCGGTATTTACCAAATTTCCTATAAAGATTGTCCTCAAAAGTACGTCGGGCAGACTAGACGATCTCTTAAAATCCGACTGAAGGAGCATTTGACACATTTTAGGTAGGGAAGTGTTGCTCGACATGCTTCTGAATTAGATCATAAGGATAGGTAATAATATTAAACTGTTAAGGGTAGTAAATAAGAATTCTATGTGAAATGCATGTGAAAGCTTAGCTTACTTAGCTTACTTTTTATAAGGCTGGAGACAACCTTATGAATAGTTGGGCTGGGCCTTTAGGCCACTTCATCTTTGTTAAAAATAGTGAAGGCTGATAGAAAAGGAATTGCGACACTATGACCTGTATAATTAGATGCGCATGCGCCTTCAGATGAAGTCGATCATGCACAAAGTGAATATTCTTAGTCGTGTAGTGTAGTGTAATTTTAGGATTAGGTATAAGTATCTCTCTGAAGATGATAGCTTGGATTATCGAAACGCGTTACATCAACCTTTGTTGTGTTTTCTAACATTTCTTGGTTTCAGGGGACAAGATTTGTATCTCAAATTTTGAAGATATCCAAAGACCAGTTTATTGCACCAAAATAACAAAGGTTGCTTCTAACGCGTTTCGATAGCCAAGTTCTCATCTTCAGAGTGATCATAGTTTGTCTATCGAAGCGCGTTAGAGCAACATTTGTTGTGTTTTTTAATCTTTCTTGTTTTCAGGGGACAAGATTTTTATTTCAATATTTGAAGATAACCAAGGATCAGTCCATTCCATCAAAAAAATAAAAAATAATAATTAAATAAATTTTAATACAACAAACTAAAATTAAATGAACTGAAATCCAAATGAATGTTTATAAGTAACAATTATTGGTAAAATATTGTTACGCGCCTATCGGTACGATTTGATTAACACGTGAATTGAATAATACCCACTTTATTTTCAAACTCAACTCGGATCACTACAACTGAATAATTAACTTACCTATTGACTTCTAACTACTAACTCACTACTTAACTACGGGCTATCGGTTCGAATTGATTAACATATTGAATAATACCCACTTTATTACCAAACTAAACTCGGATCACTACAACTGAACAATAACTCACTTATGTACTTCTAACTACTAACTCACTAACTACACTGACTCTAATTAACTGACTCGAGGGAAAGCTGACCGCCTTATATAGTTTTGGCTCCCGGCTTCTAGAACTTTTCGGCAGATAAGGCTTATCGTTTGCCGAAATTTCTGGAATGCTCATCTGCCGTTTGTTTCGTTATTGCGGCCGCTTTCCTCTTATTCTAGAAACGTTTCTTAAGTACTAAATTCTACAATTCTATTCTATCTATTTACATTGCGTTACAATATATTTAAGAAATTAAATTTAAAAATTGAAATAAATGGTCAAAATCTAGAGCACGTAGACCAAATAAAATATCTGGGTTTTATAACTGACAAAGAACTAAAGTTTGCAAGTCATTTAGATTATAATTTCAAAGAAAATTGGTTAAAAAAAATTGGATTTTTAGGCTGAGTAACTCCCTATCTAACAATTCCGACTAGATTAATGGTTTACAATACTTTGACATTGCCTCACTTTACTTATTGCAGCTCTATGTTACATGTTACTTGCACAAATTTTGATAGATTACACATGTTACAAAATAAATCATTGAGAATAATATTAAAATGTAACAGATACACCTGCATTCTATGCTAAATTTGTTAGACCGAATTAAGATTGACAATTACTATTTTGTCCAAACAACGATATTCATCTACAAAATGTAAAACGATGCATTAGCAGAATATTTAAAAAATCAGGTAAGTGTAGTAAATCAAATACACCTATATCCAACTAGGTCTGCTTTTAGCTTTTATACCCCACCAACTCTAACAAATGGTATACAAAAAATAGCTCTTTTCATAAAGCTATCAATCAGTACAATTTTTTTCCTCACAGCCTTAAAGATACTAACAGCGTTAAAGTATTTGCAAAAAATATGAGAAACCTTGTTAGACAAACATAGGGCATATTTTGCACCAACATTCTATAATTCCCGTTTTAATGATACCTTTCAAACAGATTATTTTTAAGTTAATGTTAAATTTTAACTAAAGACTATTTATAGTAGATATATAGTGGATCTCACTCCAAGAACTGGGCAAAACTTTAAATTTAGAATTATTTTTGTGTCTGTACTTTTAATGCATCTTTGAAATTTTTATTGCTATGTAAAATTCTTTTACAGAAATTATTTCATTATAAATTTATAGACAATAAGCATGTAAAATTATTTTTGTATATTTTGATATAATTCAATTCATGGGTAATGTATTACATTATTTACTAAATACAATATTTTCTTACTTACTTACTCCATCGAAAACAAAGACGATATAATATATGTTTATAATGTTATATCATTTAACAAACCATTATAGCATAGCACAATAAGCATATGGTAAGGTAACTTTGATGAAAAATCTGTCATCTTAATACCTGACTTGTTAATGCTGAAGTCATTCAAAAGCACAACCTAGCTAAAAAACAGTACTTAAGTTTTTCATTAATTTTCACTACATAGACTTGTCTAATTTTGATGAGACTGAGTAATGTCAATAACTAATTTTCAGCCTTGAAAATCATTAAAAAAAATGTTCAATTGGGTTCAAAAATTTACAGCTTTAAATTTGCATATCAAATCGGTACATATTGTTGCGCGTTATTGGTTCGAAGATTAATACTGTGTGAATTGTAAACACTTTATTTCCAAACTGAACTCGGAATCACTACAATTCACTAACTAAACTCACTAACACTCTTTACCTAACTAACTTATTCATTGACTAGCTAACTGAGGGAAAGCCTTATCTGCCATTTGCTTCATTTCCGCGGCCGCTTCCCCTTATCAAATTTTTCCAGAAAAATTCATATAATTACACCTTATTAAAATATTTAAATTTAAATATTAAAATATTTAAATTTAATATTAAAAAGAGTCACTGCTCACTGGACTTTGTCATTTGATATCCAATTTTTTAGCTGACAGATCTCTTCAAGTCGTCGTCGATGGCATCTCATCCTAGACGTTTGCGATTAAGGCAGGGGTGCCCCAGGGTCTGTTCAGTTTCCTACTATATTTCTGTTAACCATAAACAATCTCTTAGCTTCAACTTCCAATCCTATATACAGCTACGCAGATGATAGTAACCTTGTGTCATCTTTTTTCTCCGACAAACCATTATCTATCGCTGCTTCGGATCGACTAAGAGAACAGCAGATACAGACGATTAATCGGGATCTCGAGATTATTCTAGAATGGGGTAAGAACAATTTGGTCGACTTCAATGCTTCAAAAACTCAGGCTGCGGTTTTCTCTAAGAAAACATCAATTGATAATGCAACAAACATACTAATGGACGGTAAAATCCTTCCGATGGGATCTAATCTATCTATCCTAGGAGTGAATGCGAGCACTAACTTCTCTTGGAACCATCATGTGCGCGTCATTGCCAAATCTGCCTCTCAGAAGCTAGGCTTTCTTTTTAGAGCTAATAAGTACTTCACATCTCATCAGCTATTAACACTATACAAAGCTCAAGTTAGACCAACACTAAAATACTGTTCTCATGTTTGGAGTTTAGCCCCAAAACACACTTTAGCTCTCTTGGATTCAATTCGAAGAAGAGCGAGTCGCCTAATTGATGACGAGAGTCTGACCAATTCTTTCGAAACACTACAGCACAGGCGTATGGTTGGTAACTTGTCTCTTTTCTACAAGTACTGTCATGGAAGATACTCGCAGGAACTAATAGGATTGATCCCCCTAAGGACAAGATTCTTGAGGCATTCTAGACAGTCGGAGACAGCAAATTCCTGTGCGGTCCAGCTTGACATAGTGAGGACTTCTGTCTGCGGAGACTTTTTTTTCTATAGAACTTCCAAGTTATGGAACTTGTTACCGAAAGGAATTTTCCTCAAAAATTACAACCTATCCTTGTTTAAGAAGGAGGTTCATCGCCATCTATCCTTGTTTCCGCATCCTACTCGCAGTGCTTTGAAAGCATAATGGGGATACAATTTGCGAGTGAATTAAATTTAAAAAAAAATAATATATTGTCCAAAGGGGTCTTTTATTGTGGTCGATAGAAATGCTAATTACCCTAATTTTTTGTTACCATAAGAACAGACAATTTTTACTGATAAATAAATAATTAGAACTTCAGCAGAATTACTAACTTGATGAATTAACACACCGATACGAGTGGGTGAATAACTCATTGCGGATGTTAGGTTAGATCGGATCACACACTCGTAGCAGAATGCTGCTTGCGATGACACAAATCACCTTGTCATAGCTAGGAATGTAAAGAAGCGACATTTCTAGGAAATTAATATTTTCTAATTCTGATATTTTAATTGCCTCATTAAAAGAAATTGCCTCATAAAGTTCTCAAACAAGAAAAAGTGAACCTTCTAATTTGACATAGTCGTCACCGTTTACCCTACATCGATCGTCTCCTCGGTAGAGATTGCTGCCTCAAAAAATAGGTCACGGCGAACCAATTGAAATTTTTTCATTGACACATAATATGCATGTGAGGCTGCAAATGTTCTCATTGGTTATATTTAACCACGTGACCGCCTATTTAAACTTGTATTTGTTGATGTAGAGTACAAATAAGCATTAATATGCCTAATAGAGAATAGGATAGGGATACTGGCTTCAAACTAAACGGAATATTTGTAAAAGAATATAAACGTAATTAATGAGTTGGAGAAAGTTGACGTTAAAATTTGCTGACGATACTCAAACTACTAAGGAAAATAATTCAATCCATACATTGTGGAATTACCATAATTTATTTTTAATTTTTACTGCTTTAACAGGAGTCAAAATAAATCCATTCTGCACCAAGTATTTCAGTTTGAAGATACATAAAATTTATTTTGACGAGAGTATGAATATACATAAAGCACTTTAGCAGTTAATGAGTTTAATATCTAAAGGAGAGTTCCGGTATTTTTGGAATTACGAACAAATAACATACTTTGTCATAAAAACTTGCTATCGAGATTTAGCAGTTAGATTTGAAATTTTAGCAAATGAATACAATTGAAACAAATGACATAAGCAATTTCATTAAAATCCAAGCGACGGGAGGACATATAAATAATGCCACAATTTAATTGGTTTAAAGAATGACATTGAACGAGCGTTAGAATATGTTTACCGTAGTTTCTTAAAGGAGGCGCGAGATAAATCATAATTTCGCATAGCGGAAAACAGGGTGGCGAACAAGAAACCCTGGAAGGAGATAACGGATGCGGAGAATGATTCATTTCCATATAATTAGAATGCCGGCATCCCAATACACGATGTGCTTCGGATGAAAAAGTGCAAAGGAAACGGGCCACCAGAGTATAATGGAGGCTTGTGATGAGAAGAAAATTGAAAAGTGACACCGCCAAGGAATTTTGCGACACGGTATTTACAAAAAATTAAATCGCAAATCTTTTAAATGGGGTGTTACTGTTGGATATTGCAGCAGCGTTATAACGTTATCACAAGACGCGGTTGTTAAGGAGAAATACTGCCTTAATATCTCAAACCGGATAACAATGCATCATATTCATAACTCAAAACGCTGTGTTGCCAGAGTAAGCACATTACAAGTCTCGATAACAACCACTTCTATTGAATGTTAGTGCTGCTTTAGTAATTCGGTTTCACCACAGAAACCTGACGTTTCATCATTTCTCCAACCTATAAAATCTACACCTGTTTGCACATTCAACTTTCTACCAGAATTATTTGCAAGTACACGGAAGAAAAGGCTTTTACTTTCTACATTGATTCGCAAAAGAAAAAAATTGGAATTGGCAACCCGTGTTTTCGTTAAAAGTTATTGAAAAAATTTAAAGGTCTCTCATTTCTTGGATTTAGTCATACTTTTTCCATGCAATTGAGATCGAGTATTTAAATGAAATAATCTCAAGTATGCTGTATTTTTTTTGTTCGAAAATGCCGTTTTATTTGACCTGTCAAGGATCATTGTCAACTTTTGACCTTTTGTTTATGCAAAAAGAAGAGCTTTTTAATCAGTTTTCGAAGGCAAAAGAAAATCCTTTAAAAAGTTCTTTCGAAAAACGCGGGCGACATTTTGAGGCTAAGGTCGAAATTTTAGGGAAGAAATAAAAATTGCTTTAACGCCGAGTTTTTAGAAAAAAGTTTAATATCTAAAATTTGAAGTAGCCTAGCTTTTGAAGTACCCAACTCGTGCTAAAATAAAATTTTGAAACCCAACTCAAGTTTCAGATTTTCACTTTGCCATTATTCGGACCTAAAATACGCCAACGAATTATTAAGATCTCCACATCGTGGGTTAAAATAGTCAGGTTAGGCAGTGTATTGCGCAGCTTTTAAAATTACAATAAATGGCAATCTATTGCATAAGTTATTGACCAATTATTAATATTTCCATTCGAATCAAATACAATTTGTCATTATTGCACAGTGAGAGCAAACATTCAATTCTAATTATAGTGGAATGCAAACATTTCCGCACTGAGAAAGGCCCAAGTTCGAACCAAAGAGAAAAATTTCTGCCCTTAAATACCGATCCCCTTAACTCATTAAATAATCACATTTAAATTGCATCCAAAGATAGAATGGTTTTCCCTATTTTTCTGTAATATGAATGAGACCAAATATTACGGATGGAAACAGAACATCCAATCCTATTACATTCCTTACTTTAGAAATAATAAAATTCAGCACTTTAAGCGGCAAAGCTTTTCTGAAATTGTAAATTTTACACAGCGTTTCTTGACATATTCGATGGAAAATGCTGACGCTGAATCAGATTATACTCACGTCAACTTTAATGCCTGGCAACTGGAAGACTTGCACTGGAGGTACATCTCTTGGAACATATCGGTAGAACTCATTGCCATCCTTGTACCACTTGACTGAATAAAGAGTCTCCCCATCTAGATCAAAATGACACTCTAGTCGAGCGCTCTGGCTTCTTACTGCATGATTGGGGACCCGGAACTCCTTTATGTGAAGACTTAAAGCTCCTGAAACAATTACACTAAATTAAGATGGCGCATATAAAGGTACATCGGCTTGAATTTTTGTTATATTTGTGAAGGAATCTCATATTATTCAAGCTATAAAAATGAGGGCGTTTCGGAAGTCAGGGATTTTCTCTATGTTTCATCTGACGATTCGCGCTATTCTTTGGGTATTGCCGCTTTGAATTCATTTCTTATTCACATTTTATCATCATTTGATGGATCAAACTCATCAGCTGCAGAATAAGTAACAAATATCTATGCTAATATTATAAAAAGAGAAGTCCTAGCCGACTGAAAAACGAATCATCAAATCTGAGCCTAGCACAATATTTGGAAATTAAATTTCTTTTATGGTATAAGTAAGTAAGGCCGGGGTTTTCAAAAATTCGTACTGTAATGGTGAAATGGATCCTCGAAGTTGATAATGTATTTTATAAGCTTAAATATTGTGTAAATAATCCATGAAACCGAAAAAAATAATTATAGGGTAGATGTACCGTTTGTGGCCACTGTTCCGTTTGTGGCCAGTCTGAGATGTATAGGGATATATTATATATATTATTTTATGACAGCATTTTATAGTGCATTTATAGGGTTTTTGTGTGTGTTGGCTACGCTGTAAACTTTTCCCTATACTGATTGAAAGTATAGTTTGAGTGATTATTAAAAAAATATCTGGACGCGTGGTGTATCTCACCAAATTATAACTAATTCTTATAAGAATCTCGAGAAAGGCCTGGTAAGTAAATTAATCATAATTATTGCAAATCTTAATATTCTTTAAAATTTTAAGCTCTATAGTAGCTAGATAACGTAATAGTATGTTAAAAAAAATTAATTTACTTATAATAACCTCAAATACTAACAAAATATCCCATGGCCATAAGTGGAACAATAAAAACATGTGATTGCTATTTGTGGCCATACCATGGCCACAAATGGTGCATACACTATCCAGTTTTGGCCATAATTTTTACTCATTTAATGTATTTTGCTGCCCAACTGTATGTTATTTAATAATTAATATTCAAACAATTAAGATAATATTTCGAAATAGAGACTGGAAAAGAAACGTAGTGTTGAAAGATTATTTTTTATCTGTTGCAGGTTAAAATGCCATCAAGGAAAAATCAGAAGCCCGTTGAAAAAATTCCAAAATCAACAAAAACTGGTATTCAAAAGGAAAAATCTAAAAGGACATTTTTTAATTACTCAGAAACTGACTTACAAAAAGCTTTGGAATTAGTGAAGAATGGTTGTGCTATTGCAACGGCGTGTAATCAATATAAAGTCCCAAGAACTACATTACGTAGTAAACTTCGAGGCAAAGTACCAGAAACTACAGGTCGAGTAGGACCTGAGTCTATACTTGGCCATCATATTGAAGAAAAATTAGAAGAATGGCTATTAGGAACCAGCAGAATGGGTTTTCCTATAAATAGAGATTTCTTAATTCATTCAGTGAAACAATTAGTCGACGCAGAAGGTTTAAAAAATCCTTTTAAAAATAATATCCCGGGAAGAAAGTGGTTTGAAGGATTTCTTAAGAGGCATCCACGTGTGGGTCAAAAAAGGGCTGAACACCTCTGTAAGGCTCGAGCCATCGTCACTGAATCTGGTATACGGTCATGGTTCTCTCATATAGCTGAAGAACTGGGAGAAAATATTTAAATCCTTGATGATCCTCGACGAGTATTCGACATGGACGAGACGGCAGTTCATTTATCACCAAAAGGTGGTCTTGTTTTAGCAGAAAGGGGAAAAGCTGTGTATGATGTTGCTGGAAACGAAAAAGAAAATGTTACTACACTTTTTAATGTAAACGCTGCCGGAGAATTTGCACCATCACTGACAATTTTCAAGTATGAGCGACTACCTAAGATTTGCGTTGACTCGGCACCCAAAGGTTGGGGGATAGGAAAATCCGAGAATTGGTGGATGACTAGTGAATCTTTCTACGAATATTTCACGAATGTTTTCTATCCATTCCTGCTTGAACGCAAAATTCAACTTCCTCTGATAGTTTTCTTGGATGGCCATGTTTCTCATATGTCCATTCATCTGAGTAAATTTTGTAAGGATAAACAGATTATCCTGTGCTGTTTTCCACCTCACTCCACGCATATTTTACAACCATTGGACGTTTCTTTTTTTTTTCCTTTGAAGCAAAGATGGAAAAATTTGATAAGAAACTGGCGTATACAAAATGATGGTGTTGATGTTCAGAAACATAACGTTCCAGCTTTTTTATCTAAACTTATTACTGAAGAAGATTTTACGACTGTCATAAAGAATGGATTTAAAGCTTGCGGTTTATGTCCGTTTAATGCGAATTCAGTTGACTATAGCAAGTGTGTCGAAATGAAAGATCGAGAAAACAATCAAAATATTTCTAATGAAATAAATTCGCAAAGAACCATGCAGCAAGCCTTATCTCATCAAGAATACATCGAGAGTAAAATAAATCCTGAGCTATTACAACGATTCAAAAATGCCAAAGTTACAGGTATTGATTGGGAAACTGGTGATAAACACGAGTCATTGTACAATTTTTGGGCCCAGGCTGTTCAAGATGACAAACCGGAAAATGAATTGCAATCCCCACTTTGTCATCCTCTAGTTCCTGAAAATCCTTCTCCTTTGGCTTCTCATAATGATAATGTTTTCGAATTTCCTTTTCCTGAGTTTGATGCGTCTAATCTTCATGAAGGTGAGTAAAATTGAAAAAACAGTTAAAAAATAATCTCCCAATGTTGAATTTATTTCAGTGATCTATTCTTTGGATAATTTATAAATTTTTAAATTATATTTTAATTTGATATTTTTTTTTTGGACATTTTTAGTCGATGAACTGTTGGATTCCTATCCTTCTGATACTCTTAACCAAATTACCGACTGTGAAGTACCTCTTGCGATTGAATTTCCTATCCTCGTAGATAATCATAAAAACCCGAATATTGTAATCCCTCCTAGTGATGAAGTTATTCAAGAACCTGTTGTTATGGAAGGTATTATAGAGCCTGTAGTTGAGGACGTTAGTACAACTAATGTTTCTCATTTGAACAGTATTTCAATGCGTCGAAAGTCTTTGGACGAAGTTATTGATGGAATTTGTATGTGGCCTAAAAAGAAGACTACGACACGAAAACGTAAGGTAGAACATTTACCTTCCGTAATCACAGCTGACAAGAGGATCGAACTAATGGAAGCTAAAGAGAATGAGAAAAGCGCAGAAGAAGAAAGAAAGAAGCTTAAAAAAATCGAAAGAGAAGAAAAAAAAGAGCTTAAAAAAATCGAAAGGGAAGAAAATAAGGAAAGAAGAAAAAAAATTAAAGAAGAAAAATTGGAAGAAAAAGCTAAGAAAAAATTAGCCCCAAAAAAATCAGTTAAACCGCGCAAAAATGCTAAAAAAAATTGATGATTTTATGTGTATTACTAATTTTTGTGTCTTGTCTAGCTATTTAATAAATAAAGTGATGCATTGATTGTTAATTAAGATAATATTATTAATAATTCCCTTCCAGCAAAAAATTTCAGGCACTATGACCAAAACTGGAACAGCAAATGGCCAAAAATAGTGCTTCTATGGCCACTACTGGTGAAATTGGTGTAATTATTAATTTTAATTAATTTTGCATGACAAATTAAATTTTAAACATTTGGGCTTTTGATATTTCAATTCCTGATAAATTGAAGATTTGATTAATTTATTTTTTCTTATTAAATATTTAATTTAAATATATTTAAATCTCAATTAAACATACAAAAAAGCTTAAAGTGGCCACAAACGGTACATCTACCCTACACGTATTTTACCAATTTTAACAACTTCACCCTCAAGGTTTAAAAAAGGATGAAATGGAGTTTCAAGATTAGTATAAAACAAAGTTGACACTGCCTCTTATAATGTTAAATTGTCTGTAAATAATTTATGGAAAAAAAATTGGGATTTGGCTATTTTAAATAATTCAAACTCTAAGGCTGTATGAAGGAGAATAGAAAAAAATTATAAAATTATTTTAGAATACAAAATTTTGTGCAATACACAAAAATTACCCAAATAAATTGAAAGATTTACAACTTAATATACAAGGTGCTTCTTTAAGTAGTACCATGAATTCAGGATAGTATTTTGGAGCCCAAAATAGGACTAATGGGTTACAGGGTACGAGTTACAGGGTGTGGAAGATTACTTCCTGATTATAGTTTTTTATTAATAGTTTCGAAACGTGTACACACAATTGAATGAAATTTAGCATCACTTCATACCTTTTCATGCCCTTTCCAAAAATCTAAGAACTAATTAACACAACTTAACCAGTGGCGGGTTTTTTGAGGAGGGCAGTGACTAAAACGCGCCTTATCTATTCTGTGTGCACTTTTTTGGCAATATTTTTAACAAAACTATAAACTGCAAACATTTTTATATAAAAGAATACTCTTATCAAAATTCGATATTGTCAGTGGTTTTCGAATAAAATGCATTTTTATATTTCGATGCATTAAAAGCGCGTGCCCAAAAATATGGAATGTAACACATCGTTGGCACTGAAATGAAGTAAAATTAATAGTACTGACATTTTCATGTTTTCTTGTCACCGGTGGCCGCTTTGAACAATTTCTGTAAATAAAAGCTAATGTTGTTAAATTTGTTAATTATTAAATATTTACGAAACATTTTTTAATTTAAATATTAGTTAAAAATATTTTTTTGTAAAGTACATTTCAGATAATGAACATATCATAGCTTTTTTTCATTTTAAAGCCATCTTTGTGTTACATCCGAGGAGATTTTTGGGAGATAATAATAATAATAATAATAATAATAATAATTTATTGCATATTTTTAGTATAAAGAGGCTACAAAACACAAAAACTACAGAAATTAAATGCTAAACAATTATTTATATACTAATCATTGGTTATAATTAAAATATGCAAAAGGAACTGAAAACACAATATGTGATCTAGTTCAGTCCCCAAAAGAAAGAAAAGAAAAATAAAATATAATTATAATTACTAATAATACTGTATACTGTCGTGGTATTCTTAGATTAATTATTTAACTATAAATAAAATTAAAAAATTAAGGACAGGAAGAAATGAAATACAGGTATTTACAACGCCAGGATTTTAAACATTTTCAGCTAAAAACATTTTTCTTACTGCTACTTTAAATAATTTAAGATTTAAGTTTTTTAGACGGGATGGTACAGCGTTGTATAGAATATAAATATTATACGTAAACGATCTATGAAAGAGAGAAGTTTTGTAAGAAGGTGGTGAAATTTGACCCTTAAATCTTAAATTCAATGTATGCACATCCGTTCTGTATTTAATTTTAGCAGTTAGGTAACTAGGTGTGTCATTAATTTGCAAACTGTGATATAAAACCAGAGAGTGTAACATGCGTCTTTGCTTCATATTTAGCCAATTTGCATCTTTTAATTTAAATGAAACAGGTTGATATTTTCTAATGCCATATATAAATCTTAGGCAGGATTTTTGTACTTTTTGTATTTTATTAACATATTCCTTATCAAGACATGGACCATACACCACATCGCTGAAATTAAAATGACTTAAAACCAAACTATCAGCAAGTAACTTTTTTAACTGTTGTGACAAAAAATGTCGTTGCGGATACAATATTTTCAAAGAGGTGTATGCTGAACTAATGCATTTATGGACGTGATTTTTAAAGCGTAAATCGGTATCTAAAATTACACCTAAATTACGTTTGCTATTGGTACATTCCACCAAGTTGCCATTGAGTTTTATTTTTATTTTTCTTTCAATTTCCTCCCTATTTTTTCCAAATACCATTAGAGATGACTTTGAGGGATTTATTTTTAGATTATGTTTAGCTGATATCGATGTCAAATAGTCCAAATCTTCATTAATAAAATTTTCTGCCATCATTAAATTATTTGGTTTAAAAGAATAGTACACTTGCGTATCATCGGCATAAAAGTGCACTTTGCAATGTTTTAAACCTGATAAACGGTTTGTATACATGCTAAATAACAGAGGCCCTAAAATTGAGCCCTGAGGAACACCACAATGTACACTTTCAGCCGTGGACGTACCTTTATTAGTCTGAACATATTGTACTCTATTTTGCAGATAACTTTTCATAAGATTAACGGCGTTATAAGAGAATCCCAGATAGTGTAAAATAGCCGCTATTAGTTCATGACTTATGGTGTCGAACGCTTTAGAATAGTCGAGGAGTATTAGAACTGTTGTTTTACCAGAGTCTGTTGCTCTAAGTATATCATCTGTAACATCTAACAGAGTTGTCGCGCAACTATGCATAAATCTAAATCCTGATTGTCGAGAGGGTAGCAATTGATATTTATCTACATGTCTTCTGATTTGATCATACAGGATTTTTTCGAGTACCTTTGATCGTTTTTTATGTATCGAGATAAAAAAAGCGCTTTTCCTCCAAAGCCGTTGACAATATCGAGTTTTAGTAAAAGTACCTTTTTCATGAAAAAACGTTTACTGCTTATATTTTTGTCACTAAATTGCAACAAAAGTGCACACAAAATAAATAAGGCACGTTTTAAGCACCACCCCTCTGGATATACCCGCCACTGGTTAAGTTCTGTTAATTCATTCATATATTTTTAGTAAGGACACGAAAAGATATGGAGTTGTGCCAAATTTCATTTAGTTATCTGTACACATTTCGTAACTATACTTAGGAACTAACTTTCTACACCCTGTAACTCGGAAACGAAGCATTTTACGACACATGTTTATAAAGACTTTTCGTCTTATTTTGGGCTCTAAAATATGATCCAGAATTTATGGTTCTTCTTTTAGAATCACCTTGTTTAAACCAATTGAAACCTTACGAGTTTTAAAGATGGTTTAAGTTACCGTTCAATAGTGAATGGGCAATACAAAACAAATAATAATTTTGCATATATAATATGTTTTCGTCTTCCTTTTAAAAATAGAGATGAAATTTTAAGTTCATTTAAGAAAAACCGTTTTCATGATATCTCAACTTGAATTTAAAAATGCTGATTTTATTTCTAAACCTCTTTTAACTTCTACAATATTAATCCGGAGATGTCCATTTTAAGCTCAGAATTTCTACTTTTTTCCCCCTTCTAACAATTTCAGCATCATAAATGATTATAATTCTCTAAATTAGATGTTAGGCTAAACATTGAAATTTGCTTTGTTTTTAGAAAAACATGATAAAATGCACATAGTTTGATATAATACGCAGAATTCATAGAAGCCAACCAAATAAAAATCAGTTAAAGGTTGAACTTTAAATAGATGTCTTGGTTATTTAATCTCTAATTTCCGCAGCAAAACAGCATGAGTTCGCACAAAAGGCGGCCCCATTTTCTGTACAACGGGTTATATGCCGTATACGTAATTGGAAATCTGAAATATAATACACAATGCCACTTGGTATTATGTAAATAATGATTTCTCTGCCTACTAATATAACAAAGCACAAATAAAAGTGCTGGAAGAAATTAAAAACTCCATTGTTCTGTGGAAGGCAAAATGTAGCTTCAAGGGACTTAATAATGCAATATCCTGAACAAAAAGATTTTTCCAGAGAAGCTTTAGCACTCTATGTTCAACATTTTTCATTTTAGAGACATGCCAGAATGCGGGAAAGGTTATTTTAAACAGGAATTCATTAAAGTATTACTTTCATCGAATATTTTAGCTCTTCTACTTTGAGCTTTCCAAGTTTCGTTTAACGTCGTTCAAATAAGTTTAAAATCAAATAAAAATGAAGGTTAAAAAAACTAAAACCCGATTACGGAACAAGTCAATTGAAAAGTATGAAACAAGAAACTATTCAATATTTTGAAAAATTATTTAATTATTTGCGGTCTAATTAGAGAGTTTACAGAATTTAAAGCGATATATCATAATTAGGCTGATGTTTAATAATTTAGCCACGAGCGCATGCCAAGCATCTCATGCAGCAAAACGTATTGTGTTTCTTTTAATGACCAATTGAAGTGGTTGCAAATAAAAATGTTTTATTTGGTAGTAGGTATTTTGTTTACAGAACTTACTGTAAATCCGCGTACAGACTTGAGCCGCATCGCGAACCGAACCTGTTACGGAATTTTTCCCCAGTGAAGGAGTGATGGCTTAGTATTTACAATTAACGAGAAATTCTTCTAAGTGCCACTATCAATTTATGAACTAATTTCCTTCACTATCGCCGGCTAGCGTTGGGGAAAGAGCATGAGCCTCTTCTTATTACAGGCTGGGAGTCGTACACCCCTGTGAGGATCCCTCGTTTGGGCCGATGTGACAATCTAGTGAGTGAAAAACTTTCCAAAAATTTACAAGTCCGGAACTCAGGAGTGAAAATATTTCTAAGTCCCAGATTCCGCTTAAATAGAATCAAGTTTGGTAATTGCGCGGCACGACGGCTAAAGAATACCCAAACGGGGCGCCAGGTGATTTTGAATCACGCAATTTACCTAACGAAGACGCAGAAAAATCACCAAAATATACCTAAGACGGAAGCTAGACAACTCACTCCTAGATGGCGCAGTTCTCGGTAGTGGCGCGTCTCGTTGCCACTCTCTCTTTGTGACCTACCTTGTTGAGAGTGTTGCCGTCTATGTTTTAACCATGGGGGTGAAAGTAATAGGAGTGGGGGTGAAACAAGCCGAATTGTCATGCCATCCACTTATGTCAAATTGCCTGCCGGCAGTTTTTGATTGTAAAATGGTAGCTACGAAGTATCAAAATGAGAAAGGTTATTATAATTCATTAATGTACAAGTGAGATACATATAGATTAGGTTGGAAGTCTGTCGTTTAAGATCTGTTTTCTGTCGTCTGTCAGTTGAACGATTTAACGAAGGAAATTATGACCATATATGGTTATGGCGTGTGTTATTGATGTAAACAACAATTTTGCGGTAAGTAATCCTCTTCATTATTAACAAATTGCTTCCCCTACTTATTCAGATGAAATTCATGTATGTACGTAGTTTTTCAATAAATACAATTTGATAGATAACTTCAAAAAGTCTAATGGTAAGTTTTGTAGTTATGCCCTTTTGGTATGATTCTGATTTATGTTTAACCAAATTTATTAATAAAAACATTAAACTTGTTTGTAAATTGGTTCATAAAAAAGTTTAAGTAACATACAGCATTTATTTAAGCGGCCCATTAAGTGTTAATTTTCTTGTGTCAAAATTTCTAATTGTGTTTTATTCCCTTTATTATTTATTGATTTATTTATTTATTTTCATGATTTGCTCCTGGAACTTTTACGGTACACAAGAAAGAATTAGTTCTAGTTGTCATTAGTTCATGAGAAGCTTTGTTACATTTGTTACATACTTACTGTGCATAGCATGTTGTAATTCATATTTTAATATTCCGTTTATTATGTAAGTTGTATTTTAATACATATTGTTAAATTTTTTACAATGTTTTTAATCTGGAACCAATAAAGCATCTGTCTATTATATATTTCGTATTATTCATTGTCTGTTTAGCATATTAACCATTAAGTACATTATTAATGAATTTTCCAAGTTTGCTAAAAAAATTTACGTCTTATTTTTGCATTTTCATTTGTAATTAAACAATACGTTGTGACATTTTCATTGTGCAAAAATAAAACGTCAAATTTTTTTCGTTGCAATGGAAAATGCAGTAATTTGACTCAAAATTTGAATTTGAAAATGGCGCGTATTGTCATCCACTTCTGTCACTTCGTTGCTCTCGCTTTAAATGTAACCTGTCCTTTTTTATATATATGTTTTGTGGTTTTAACTTTACAATTAAGACGGGCAAGAAAATAATTCTTAGAACCAATAAAACAAAGTATTTCAAAGGCAGAATAAGTTCAAGTGTATTGTACTTTTAAAAAAATTAACAGTATACGCACACAATGAGGTAAACGTATCTCCCACAAAATTTCTTATTCGGAACTTAGTTCAAAATTCTTGACACTCTGAAAGAAAGTGCGCACTTTGTTCCGTACAGTTTCGTACAAGAGCTGGTAAACTTTACCTTTGAACTATATTTAAAATACTCTATCTATAAATATAAATATTACCAGCCCACCAGAAAATGCTAAGTAAAGAAACGAAAAAGGGGCTATGGGTAATTATCATATAAAATCGTACTATAATTTAGGTAAAATCCAAATAACTGACACATATATGGTTCCAGCTAAGCTGAGACAATTCCCACGTAATAATGTGGAAAAGGGGTACTTAAGTGATCATCGCGAAGGGTCCGAGATCGACGTGGATGCTTGTACTTCGTGCGGCCGCTGAGTAGGTTCGTAAGTTCACTTCACCGAAATCCTCCACACTTGGAAATCTTCCACGAGACAATGACTACTCCTTTGGAACTCCTCGTGTCACTACACAGGTCGTGATTGAAAGATTAGAGGTGAATAAAGATGGCAAGGATCTCAAAATAAAGCTGATAAGGATCCCAAAATAAAATGGACAGGGATCCCAACAGAAAGAGTCTTGGTTATTGGTCTGCTCTGCCGGGTGCTTGAGGAGCACCTCCCTGCTTATTCCGGAAAAACCGGAACCATCTGAGACTTTAGTTCTGACACAGTAACACTACGAAATACAATAGCCCCAACCGGTCCGAAGATGGGTCACAGTAAATCCTTTAAGGGAAAGACACCCAGGATTCACTTGGATAAACCTGCAACCGCACGTTTTAAAGGATGACACCCAAGTGAACGACGACAAGAGAGAAGATGGCCGATTTCCCCCCAGACAAAGACTGACAGAAGATATGCCAGCACTTACAAAACCAACAACTGTATGTTTGGTGGCCTAGCCACAAGCACTATCTCTACTGAAAATTTAAACCGTAACAAACCTCGTTGCGAATCACGATGCGAGTCTCGAACCAAACCTCATTCTGCAACCGCAACGCGTTTTATTTTTGTTGAGCTGCGTATGCTTTATAACCATCATTTGGTGCGCCGCTTGAAAGCCCGACAAGACCTAGGTTTGGGCGCGCCTCCTTAAGCCGCGTACAGACTTGAACCTACGTCGCGAACCTCGCTGCGTCTAGTATGGACTTTGCTGCAAACCACGTTGCGAACCTGATAAGGAGTTGATAAGAATGCGCGCCGAGTCCTACGACTTGTCGCTCTTTCAGTGTCACATCAAAGCATGGTTGTAAAGCATATGCTCAACAAAAATAAAACGCGTTGCGGTTGCCTGAACGAGATTTAGTCGAGGCTCGGGACGTGGTTCGCAACAAGATTACGATTCGCGACGCGGCTTAAGTCTTTACGCGGTTTGGGCTTCAAAGACAAGGCTAGTGTACAATTTGTAGCAGCCTTCTATTTCCATGACAAGGTTACGAGAGTATTCATTACTTCGATAGCTACTATCAAGGATAGTTACAATGTGTAGTTTTTACAATTTCAGATTATCATCTCATGTTACTTGACTGTGATTGTACTGATTTATGTTGTTCTAAAAGAAATGTTACGAGTCAGGTTTGAGACACTTGGCATAATTTTGTTATCATTGATATGTACAGATTATTTCAACAAAGAGCAAAAAATAATTTCTATGAAATGAAAAGAAAAACATTTTTCGTTAAATTATTTTTCTGTGAATTACGTCTTACTCCCTCACACCATACTTAAGAAGAACTTGACGTTCTATATGTATAAATGGTATAAGGATCTGAGATTTCTAAGATTGATTTTTCTCTAATAAACTCAGTTTTTCTTTAATAAAATTTAAACTATTTGACCTATCATTTTCAAAATCAATAGGGTTCTATTCCAAGCAATATCAAATAGATAGAATCAAGAATGGCACAAATCGATTAAACAATTACGACTTGTAGGGTGATAAACTACGTACACACACCTGACAAGTAATAATTATTCAGTGACGAATGTTGAAGTTACTTGCAAAGTCAAAATGTAGCATGATAGCATCATCGTCTAGAGAAAATTCTCTTTTAATGCAAAAAGCTATATGAGAAGTGATTTGATGCAAAATTACCCGAGATATAATCATTTTTATGGAAAAAAAGTCATATTTTTTGACGTTTTGCAATAATACAGCAAGTTATTGTGCAATTTATTTTAATAAACTATTTAAAAGAATAGTATACAGATAAGGAAAAATTTTCATTGTCCATAGTTTTCTACGGCCGCTGAACGTATTCCCCTACTTTGATGCAGCATGCTCGTATCTTCCAGTTTAGATGTTAGAAAAAACTCTACGAGAGTTCTACAATAGACTGTTTGAACTCATATTGTATGTTAAGCACAGTCTGTTATATTCTTCATTAGAATTATTATTTATTTTGTTTAAGAAATCTCGTTTATTTATTTTGGTTATCAAAGAATATCAGCTTTATTTTGCCTCAGACGTTGATTAAATCAACGGACTAAAAGAACAAACAGCATGTGGTACGCAAATTTTAATAAAATTGTTGCCTGCCAATAGTAATCTCGTAATCAAAACAGGTTAGAAAGCTATGAAGTACTACCGAAATCTCCATCAGCACTGATCGCTGCGCTCTGCGTTGAATTATCTACACCGGTGTAGGATAATACAAGACGCCGCCTCATCTATCCCACTATTAGCTCTCAATGTCAAATATTCCATTAACATTCTCCCTATGGACAGTAGTTTGACTTTCCTGATGTGTATATCAGAAGAGGTCACAAAATCTAATCACAATAATCAAACGCATTCGGCAGGAGATGTCCCAAATGAATCCGGCATTTGTGTACATTACAAAAATGTAACAGGATGCAGGATGTTCCATCTAAAAATCAAAAATTGACATCAGTTTTAGCGAAAGCGACAGCAGTAAGAATGTCATTTTTGTGTCAGAATTTGACATTCCATACGTTCATGAAGAGTAGCAAGTTTGAAAAAATTATATTTATAAATAAAGGAAAAATAGGGGGTATACCATGACCCTATTGGACCAGATATATATATATATATATATATATATATATATATATTTCTTTTACCTACAATGATAAGACCAGTTTAAATATGAAATCAACTAGTATGGAGGTGAGAATATCATTCGTGAGGCCATTCAAGAACTTAGAAAAGCTCTTCAACTGTGGTTATAAATATAAATGACAGACGTACCCGCAGGCCCCTGAAGGATCATTTGCAAAACAAATTAACGAGTTAACATGATGCAGCACTTTACGGATTAGGATTGGTCATGCTCAAGCTCATCTACTCTTTCGAAAGCACGATCGTCTACCCGGTGCCTCCCCTTTTAATATCCGACGCCACTTGAAGCCTAACTTAATTCGCCCCGTGCTTTTATTAATATTGGGCTTTAGTCGCCAATAATTTCCACGCATTAGGGTGAGATTCCAGACCGATGCTGTTTTGACACAAATGACTGAGCATTCTTGAGGTCAATCACCGGTTTTATTAAACCTTCCGAAAATCAAATAAGATATAATGGATAATATTTGCCGTTGAACTTAATGACAAAAGACCAATTTTATAAACTTTATAAATTATCTATTGCATCAGCATAAAATTTCGTGAACGTTTGTGGCAATAACATATGGAGCGAGATCCTAAATTCTTTTGGTGACGTTTTAAATATTTTCTATTTTCTGTTTAGTAGCAGCGGAGTTGCAATTAGTCTGAGAGAGCTCTCTGAAGACTATGATTAATGCTCTATTCCAATTCGTTCACAATTATTAATTTGGCGAGATGTGGTCTCGCCAGGTATGATGAAAGATAGTTGATTTTTTTCTTTTGACCAAATTTGGGCTTTTTTGGTTGGAAATCGTACAACCAGTGGGACACTCCTATTATATATCATCAATATTTAAGTATTCTAAGAGCAGTTCAAAGTAATTAAGTCCTATGAAAGTAAATTTAATTCTTTAACAAAAGCCCTGACTCTTACCTTCATTTGGATTAAAACTTTTTGAAGTGGACAAATATTTTTTTATTAATAACTAGAAATGGCTTTACTAAGTAGCTCATAATTATCGGCTAAAAAAATTAGGCATCTTAAATACCTATTCATCTAATTAAATCCAGTGGAATCAGGCATGGAAATCCCAGAGTTACAATACTTTGTCCAACAATACTCGATTTATTGTCAACAAAAATTTATAACATTATTATTACATTCCAGAAGATTGTCAAGTCAAGATTAATCTCTAAAATCAAAATTAATGCGACAAAGAATTCCAAAACATTTTTCTGTTAGCATTTTCTGAAGGCAATTTGTCTTTTTTGCACACAATATCGCTGTGTCGATCGCGGTTTGCTCTATTATCAAGAAATAAAAAAAATATTTTTCACCATATAACTAATTACTTCCATACATCTTGCGTAACACTTATCCAAATTTATTGTAACAGCGCTTTCGGCAGAGGAGACTTTTTTCTAAACATCATAGGGATTTGCTGCATTTTAAAATTGAGATTACCGACCAAATTCTCAAACGAAAACCGACACGGGGTTCCTGCAATTGCTCCATAAGTCCGTCACTGATGACGCTACAAATCGCATCAAATCTATATCTGAAGTTTTTATTTATGTCGATTAGAATCTCTTAGAATAGAAAGCATATTTATTTTGGAAAAAGTTACTCAAATAGTTTATCCTATGATATAAAAAAGCAACAAATTTTTAAAATGAAATTTGTATCTAAGGTAATATGATAGCTAACTAACGTATTATAATTGTGACTATCGTATTATGTGCTAACAAGTTATCATGAACCTGTTAAGTATTGTTACGGGCTTATCGGTTCGAATTGATTACCACGTGTGAATTACACCACTTTATTACCAAATTTAACTTGGATCACCACAATTGAACAATTAACTCACTTATTCTTAACTTCTACTAACTCACTAATTACCCTGACTCTAACTGACTGACTCGAGAGAAAACTGACCGCTTTATATAGTTTTGGTATCCAGGTTCTAAAACAATCCGGCAGATAAGGTTTATCGTTTGCCGAAATTTCGGGAACGCTTATCTGGCGTTTGCTTCGTTATCGCGGTCCCTTTCCTCTTATCAGATCGTTCTAGAAACTTTTATTATGTATTAAATTCTACAATTCTATTCTAAATTCTATTCCATCTATTTACATTGCGTTACAATATTATGAGGTCAATAATTATCAATAAAGATTTATAACTATTAAACTTTATTAACAATAAAAATGCAACAAAATTTAAAAATTCCACAAGATTTTCGATAAATA
Source organism: Dastarcus helophoroides (assembly GCA_028583605.1). Classification (NCBI taxonomy): domain Eukaryota; kingdom Metazoa; phylum Arthropoda; class Insecta; order Coleoptera; family Bothrideridae; genus Dastarcus; species Dastarcus helophoroides. The sequence goes on from CM053326.1 coordinate 6,246,094, forward strand.
TTTGCTAACTGCGGACCAGGTTTATCATTAGTGCACCATCGGCGGTCATACCAGCAATTAGTTTAGCCGTTGTTACGATAACAAGCTTTATGGATCACAGACTCCTACAAATATTCCATCTAATCCAAATTCTTGTCCAAAGCTTCAATTAGAAGTGTGTTCAGAAGATCAAGCTGCTCGTTCATAAGTGTAAATTTTGAAATTTTGTTTTTATCATTAATATCGTTTAATAGTTATGAATATTAAAAAATTCCACAAAGTAAGGGTTGGAAATGTCGATAAAGATTTAATTTTAAGGACACTTAATTTTCAACGATAGGATAGAATAATTTAATTGTTATTACAGAATATGTAATTTCCTAGGAAAAAACAAACTTAGAAATGAGAGGTCCTTATGACGAGCACTAACTTCTCTTGGGACGATCATGTGCGCGCCATTGCCAAATCCGCCTCTCAGAAGCTAGGCTTGCTTCTTAGAGCTAAAAAGTACTTCACATCTCATCAGCTATTAACACTATACAAAGCTCAAGTTAGGCCAACACTAGAATACTGTTCTCATGTTTGGAGTTCAGCCCCAAAATACACTTTAGCTCTCTTGGATTCAATTCAAAGAAGAGCGATTCGCCTAATTGATGACGAGAGTCTGACCGATTCTCTCGAAACACTAGAGCACAGGCGTATGGTTGGTGACTTGTCATTTTTCCACAAGTACTATCATGGAAGATGCTCGCAGAAACTAATAGGATTGATCCCTCCAAGGGCAAGATTCTTGAGGCATACTAAACAGTCGGAGACAGCAAATTCCTGTGCGGTCCAGCTTGACACAGTAAGGACTTCTGTCTATGGATACTCTTTTTTCTATAGAACTTCCAAGTTATAGAACTTGTTGATGAAAGGAATTTTTCCCAAAAATTACAACCTATTCTTGTTTAAGAAGGCCGTTCATCGCCATCTATCTTTGTTTCCGCATCCTACTCACAGTGCTTTGAAAGCATAATGGGGTTCCCATTTACGCGTGGATTAAACTTCAAAAAAAAAAATCTATTCATTCGGAATAGTCAAATGGAGCAAGACTGATCTCGACGAACTAGATAGGCTGAGTAAGTTGTTAACTAAATTCAGCTTCCTACATCCTAAATCAAATATGGAGGGGTTATATTTGCCAAGATGGGAAGAAGGGCGCGGACTCATAAATATCCATAGAATGTGTAGAGAACAAGAATTACAATTACGAAAATACTTTCAAAACCATCAGGATCCCAGAATACAAACCATAATATAGACAGACAACATACGTAAGCTCTACATAATACAAGAACACATCCAGAACCTCACAGTAGGAATAACTAATTTGAAAGAGAAAACAATACACGGAAGACACCGCTCTCATCTCACCACTAAAACCACGGCTCTCTTGGATTCAATTCAAAGAAGAGCGATTCGCCTAATTTATGACGAGAGTCTGACCGATTCTCTCGAAACACTAGAGCACGGGCGTATGGTTGGTGATTTATCTCTTTTCTACAAGTACTATCATGGAAGATGCTCGCAGGAACTAATAGGATTGATCCCCCCAAGGGCAAGATTCTTCAGGCGTACTGGACCGTCGGAGACAGCGAATTCCTGTGCGGTCCAACTTGACACAGTGAGAACTTCTGTCTACGGAGACTCTTTTTTCTATAGAACTTCCAAGTTATGGAACTTGTTACCGAAAGGTGATTCCCTTTTATTTTCAAAAACATCCATTCAGTAAAAGGTTTTTCTCTTTTCACTTTATAGAAATTTTGTGCTTTTTGCTCAAAATATCTATTAATATCAATAATGAATAATGGAAACTAGGATATCGTGCTCTTTATTTAAAGTGGATCTGAATTTTGAAGATGTAGTAGTTGAATTGATAAATATTAATTTTTTTTTAAATCGGTTCCCATTTCCAAAATGTGCATTTTCCATGAAAATGCAAACAGTCATGAAGTCTAATAGTATTCGATGAAGAATTAAATTCTTCAACTGTCGTTGACATAAAATACAGGCTCTTTCATTTAAAATAAACAAGTTATTAGCGTTTAAAACTTCTACTTATTTGATTATAATTTTGACAGCCTCCGTATAACCTAACCAATTTCTTACAGGTGCGACACAAAACGTCATCAGTTAGTGAAACTCAATCCAAATTGGTGTTGAGAATTTAAACCTTAAAATTCTTACTACACTCGACAAAACACAAAATATTTCCAAATTCTCAAGGTTTAGGTGAGGTAAACCTAAACAAAAGTTGCTTTTATTTTGACCGTAGAATATGAAAATATAAAAACATATAAGGTGGTCCTGTTTAAAAATGAAATGAAACTATGATATGTTATATACTTTTTGGACATCCTGGCATTGAGTGGACATGCTGTAGTTAATAACACTAATTTTAAAATGTACCACCAATGGCCCTCTATCCATCCCCAAAACAAAACTCTTTTTAAATGAAGCGATATAGGCATAATCTCCCGTGTCGTATGTCCAAATAATCCGATATATGGTATTAGTAAGGATAAGGATACTTCGAATGAATTATAATTTCTTTATTTGTGTGCACATTTTTTTGTGATCAACAAAACTTGAAACTAACGTATTTTTGGATAACAGCCCTAGATGGTGATTCTAGGTTTGGAATAATATTTTAAAAACACGTTATTTTATTTTTGAGAATTATAAATTAATACAAGAAGTTTTTTGCTAGCTAGAAGCTCTACTAGTCACTGAAATGCATTACGAAAAAACCGCTTTTAAAATTGTTTACTTCCAATTCAAACGAGAATATAACATTTCTTCTTATTGCGGTAGAATATTTTCCCGGCATGTTTTCGTTAGAAAGTCTACAATTTATATAAGTGGAAAGATATCCTTATTGAAAAGGCAAAAAATGTTTGTAAACAACTTACTACGGTCGACCCTTCTCGAAAGTAGAACTTCCCTAATTTGATTTGGCGAAATGTATTGTTTTGTTTTCAACCATTCTAATAATGTGTATACGTATAACGCACATACAAATTGTATTTTTCATTGATAACATAGTTACCATTCCATTTTCTTAAAGATGTGGTTCAAAGAAGTGTTCGAATGAATAAAGGGATCTCTATGAAAAATAATTTATTATCACTTCTCTCACTATTGACATATGCTAAAAGGTTAGAGTTACAAGATAGTTTAAATAAGAAATAAAAATGGGCTACTGCTAGAGACTAAATAGACTGAACCTAACACGGTAAGAAGTGAAGCCAGTTGAAAGCCTGGCTAAAGCCTAGCTCCATCTAGTTCGCAACACCCTCTTATTATTTGAGAGACCTTTGAGGAGATAACATCGGCTTTTTTTAAAGAAAATGGACTGTAAATATGGGGAAGTGTATTGTGGATTATTGTTGAAACCTCAGTGAACACATTAGTAAAGGAAAATCAAGAGTTTCATTCTTTGGGTAGGTAAAAATAAAATATATAAATATTCAATTATCGGCGTGCACGCGTCGCCATTTCACTGCAATCATGACGTGTTTACAGCACCGGCTTAACAATATTGTACACAGGCGTCGTGTATTGAAAGAAAATTATTTTACTATTAAACCAAGATGTCTTTGAAAATAGTTCTCTTGAACTTTTACCAAAAGCACTTATAAAAATTATCCTATTGGTCCAAAAGCCTCTGATTCTAAAGTTTCATCTAAATCGTTAGAACCGTTACGGGGCAAGTTTCGTATTTATAAATTTTACTTAATCCGACCATATCAAAGAGTAGTGGAATGCACCTCCCCACTTCACCGGATTTTAGCTTCAACTGTACGCATGAGACAACATTGAAACGTTCAGTCTATTTAATCTCTGGCTACTACACATAGTTACATTTTTTCGGAAGAGTAAGTAGTTTTTTTGTACATATTTGGCAACCTAACTCTACAATTTCCTATAAAAACACAAAAAATAATACCATAAATAAAAATTTAATTTTTAAAAGCACCCACAAATGATCTTTCTAATGATTTTCATGAATGAGATGCTTGCGGTAGGTCTCGTTTCAAATTCCAGCAGTAATCTGTCATCCTATGTAGATGCCATCTTTATATGGTTCCTCCCTGGTACGAATTTCTTGGTGGAATATTTCTCCTGCTTTATCGCTAACGTGGCCCAGATTTTTAGGAAAATGTTCTAGATTAGAGTTTTAATAATGGAGTTTTAGGCTCATGTTGCAGCGTAGATCTTTCAGACATAATAGCATATGTCGGATTAAGTCTTGGTAGCTTGGCAGTAGTTTTTCATTACTGAGATAAATGATTTTCAGGGTTTCATTCATTATGTTTTCATTCATCGTTTTAACAACATTCTCTACATATTTGTATCTGGCATCCATTAAAAATTCCAGTTTTTAATTTTTCTGTAGTTAGGCCAAGAAACTTCAGGGAACTTCTTTTTTCATTTGATCATTTGACTTTTGGCGTTTATAAGAATCAAATTTTCGAATAACTGAATTAAAAACTTAAGAGTTAATCAGTTAATTAATTCCATTCCTGTTAGTGTTTACCTCATGCTCTCCGATGTTTGAATTACCTCCTTATCGTTATGCTGGGCCGTATGTAATTGTAGAAAGCCCTTATCGAACCTGACATCAAGGGAGTTTAGAGTATTAAGCAAAAACAACCAAAAAATTAACAGTCAGTTAACCAACGTGATTCTATTAAAGGGCTCTTACTGTTTACCTATAAATAGAGATATTTTACAGAAAATAGGAGCCTTTATACTTACACTTTTTCCAGGGGGTTTATCGCGCGCCAAAAAATGTCAGTCTAAATGTAAAATTGTCACTTGGCAAAAGAATGTGTTAAAATCATGTCGGATTGACTCGAAATGGAATAGCGAGCGCGTGGAATGCTGCATTTCTAACGAAAAATTTTAGGAACGCCACGTTTTTTGCCTACTATCTAGAACGCGCGGTTGGCGCATCGCGACAATACTTACTCCAAATGTAAAGGGACTTTTTGATATGAACTTGTACCGCTTCTGAAATTTTGTTAATTATTCTTTAGCGATTGATCACTAGAATTAAATGGTACCATTAAATACATACCCCGAGAATGGAGGGAAGTCAAAGTAATTTTTATTCCAAAACCGGATAAACCTCAAGGTGAGGCTTAATCATGTCGCCCAATCAGCCTAAAGTCCTTCCTACTGAAGACGTTGGAGAGCTTGTGCGACAGATATATAAGGGATAGCCTCGATATACACAACCCCTTACATTCAAATCAACATGCTTTTACTTCCGACAGATCTACCAAAACTGGGCTGCATTTAGTAGTTAGCAGGATCGAGAAATCGCTAGAAGTAAAAGAACACACCTTGGGTGTACTTCTGGACATAGAAAGTGCCTTTGACAGACCTAACTTCAATAGCATTTCTCTGCCGCTTGAGCGTAGTGGTATTGAACCATACGACATGTACTTGAGTGGCGAGCAATACAAGTTACAATAGGAGACTGTACGGTCAGAGGAACCGTAAGTACGGGATGTCCCCAAGGGGGTGTATTATCGCCCCGTATATGGTTAGTCATAGCTGATGACCTTATCCGAAAACTCAATAACCGGGGTCTCTATACAATTGGCTATGCAGATGATATAACCATTCTGCTTTCAGGTAAACACGAGGAAGTACTCTTCGAGTTAATGTAAGCCGCCCTATATATAGTCAAAAAATGGTGTAAAGAACATTCCCTAGCAGCAAACCCTGCAAAGACGGAAATGGTTCTTTTCACGAATAAGAGAAAATTAGCATGACTAAAATTTCCCAAACTCATGGGAACCCAACTCGGTTTGTCAAATCGGGTGAAATACCTTGGTATTGAACTTGACAGCAAACTGAGCTGCAAGTACCACATTGAAAATAAATTAAACAAAGCTTACAAGATCTTCTGGTAATGCCGTGGGGCCATCGGGAGGTCTTGGGGGTTATCCTCTAAGATGACCTTTTGGCTATACACGGCAGTCATCAGACCAATTGTAAGCTACGGAATTATAGTTTGGTGGCCAAAGACAAAGTGCACGACTATAAAACAAAAGCTAAATCACATCCAGAGACTAGCGTGTTTGGCAGTGATAGGAGCAATGAAATCCACTCCAACAGCAGCAATAGAGGCGACCTTGTGCCTGCCACCTGTCGATATATTTCTTAAGGGGGCGGCACAGGCTTAAGCTCTCCGTTTGCGAGCAGAAGAAATGTGGAATACGGTAGGTAAAATGGTAGGTAACTGGCGCATAATGGAGGGGACGCTCCAAAAGGCACCTATTCCGGGTGCACCCCAGAACCATCTACCGGTGAAATATAACTTCACAAAATCCTTACGTATAAAAATGGATGAACTACAAGCAAGGATATCAGACGTAAGTATATACAGGGATAGATCGAAAACAAATACGGGCCCTGGAACAGGAATCTTCTCAGAAGACCTGAACCTAAATGTAAGTATTAAGTTGGACAAATACTCAACAATCTTTCAAGCGGAGATGTTGGGAATTTTATATAGCGCTGGCCAAATGACGCAACTGAACATTGCAGGAAAATATATCCAAATAAAGACGGACAGCTAGGCAGCCCTTAAGGCCTCGAGGAATGTGAAAACAAACTCAGTGCTGGTATGGAGCTGCCACCTAGCTTTAGAACGTCTATCACAAGAGAAAGCAATTGGTCTAATATGGATCAAAGGACATTCTGGAAAACAGGGAAACGAACGCGCTGACAAACTGGTGAGAAAGGGTTCGGAGGGACAATTCGTTGGACCAGAACAAACCCTTCCCCTGGCGAAATCAACCGTAAGATCCCTACTTAACGAAGAAATTTATCGTATACACAAAGCCATATGGGCATCAATAACAACATGCCGGAAAACTCACGCATCAATTAGAATGTCGTGCAGGGAAAGGGTAAAACTATGCCTACAACTCTCAAGCAATAATCTCAGGAAATTTGTAGGGATATGGACAGGTCACTGTCGATTAAACAAACACCTCCACAGAATGGAAATTAAAAACGACCCGAGTTGGAGAGGGTATTTAGAAGAAGATGGGAGTGTCCGGCACGTGATGTGTCGCTGCCGGCACTAGCATCAATCTAACTTTAATCACGGGGGTAATACAATGGGCCCGGAAAGGGTGGCCTAAGTGCTGGCCTAGGCAACCCACAACGAATCCAGAATCCCAGAATCCAGACTTTCATACATCAGAATTTTGCAACAAAACAACAAAATAATCGTGCTGATTAAAAATCGTAAGTGCGCGCCCAATCAAAGGTTGTGTTGTCATATCGTGGCTAAAAGAATTTCTAATGAAGAATTTTCTTGATTTTCCGACCGAAAAATGAGTTTCTCGAAAGAACAGACCTCAAGTTGTTAATAAGCGACCCCGAAAACCCCTAAGGCACCGTTTCGAGTAAAAATTTTACTACATTGTCTCGACACACTTAAAATAGGGAATTTTCTTAATTTTCCCACCGGAAAATAAGTTTTTCGGGAAAAGCAAGCCTCGGATTCTTAATCAGTGGCCTCCTGAGGACACAATTTCAAGAAAAAGGTTCATATTGTCTCAAAACCCCAGTAAGCACACTAGGATATTAAAAAAATTTCATAATTTTTCAGACCGTGAAATAGGTTTTTCGGAAAAAAACAGATCCCAGGATTCTTAATCAGCGACTCTGAAAACCTCCTAAGGCACCGTTTAGAGTAAAATTTTGACTACATACAATGCACTGAGTATTCCGGGAAAACCGACAACGGATTCGTGATCAGCGACCCTAATAACCTTCTGCGATGCATTTCCGAGGCAATCGGCGTTAATTTTCCGGACTTTTGGAACTTCTTAGCGACTCCCCATTTGGGGAGTTGTTTTCAAAACTAAGGGGTGAATGAGGGTCGAGCGACTTCATCTTATTAGCAGTGAATGATCCTTGAGTCATCAGAAATTGAATGCAAAAAGAATTTTAAAAATCTAACTTAATATATTATTTTTATCTATTTCTCGGCTTATTGCCTGGATTTTAGGTTCTTATGCGATAACGCACACTACTATGGCGAATCGAGTCGGAGCAGATTCAAACGATACCCCATAAGAACCTGTGTTATCAGATTTTTCATGCCCGATGAGCTGCTCCGCTCTTCTCTCTCACCTGAGCTTATATTAAAATTAATATTTTACACTTGACTTAAAAATGTCGATCTTTGCTGAAGATTTTATTTATTATTCCATCTATTAGTTTAGTTTTTTTCGAAATTTAAAATTTTTATTCTTAGTATGTTTTCCTAAAATGTCGGTCTAAGCATGAATCTTGAGTTTCCACCTTCATCCCGAAATTTTGATTGACTCTATTCTCAATAGAGGCCAAATTTTAAGGTCGAAATTACCACTTTTCCCTCCTTGAATCTAAGCTCAAAGCCTTAGCCCTTTTTAGAGAGTTTTTTTTTCGACTGAGCTTCGAATTTTCCTTCCAAAATTTCAAATATTCTCTCTGAAGTTTCGCCTTTTTTCAACAAGGTTCTTCCTAGACTTCTGCTATAAGTGTAAAGTATTGAGTTTTCGCAGAGATTTTATTATTCAAACATGGTGATTACCAATTTAATGATTTTTACACTTGTTCCTCGAAATTCGCATTTTCTTTATAATATATTTAAATTGCTTTCCTGAAATTTAGATTTTTTTTTAAATATCAAAAGACGTCTGTAATAGTAATTAAAACAAAATGGCTTTTTCCTGCTAAAATTATTTTAGCTAAAATAGTTTGAAAATGTTCAAACAATTTTCAGCTGTCCATTGTAGCAAACAGATTATATTGAGTTTATGGCAGGTAAATGGATATTAAATTAATTCTCTGCGCCAGCTAGATAATTAATTTCAAGAGAACTCTTTGAATATGCCATTATAATTATACATATCATGAAACTGGGTATTGTGTTGATAGGAAGCTTGACAAATTATTAACAAATTTTCGTGATGAATGCAGCCTGCATTGAGGGACAACAAGCATATTCATGAGGCATTGTCTGAATCAACTGACACATGTATCCTGCTATGAGTCAGAAACTCTATTTGCTGTCATGAAAGAGATGCTGCATGAGCCTACGTGAAAGAGAGGGTATGACTCCAATCATCAGTTAAGCTAACACGGAATAATTTGCACAATATTCATATGTTAGCTTTTTAATGGGAATACTAAAGCGCATTTAGATTAATTACTTTTTTAAACGGTCAGATAACGATGGGTTTATAGCTTTTTGCTGCAGATTGCATATGAATCTCGTTCCGGTTGTCTTTTTAATGATAACATTGGTGTTGATATAACCCGTTTTATTCGACATTTTTACACAATTGCAGCGCATCTCATCGTTATTTAAAAATAGTGTTACGGGCTTTATCGGTTCGAATTGATTACACTTATCGAATAATATCCTACTTTATTACCAAACTAAACTCGGATCACTACAACTGAACAACTTAACTTCACTTATTATTGACTTCTACTAACTCACTTAATTACACTGACTCTAACTGACTGACTTGAGGGAAAGCTGACCGCCTTTTATAGTTTTGGCTCCCGGCTTCTAGAACTTTTCGTCAGATAAGGCTTATCGTTTGCCGAAATTTCTGGAAGGCTTATCTGCCGTTTGTTTCGTTATCGCAGCCGCTTTCCCCTTATCAGATCCTTCTAGAAACTTTTTTTATTTAGTAAATTCGACAATTCTATTCTAAATTCTATTCCATATATTTACATTACGTTACAATAGGATAGTTCGTTACATATTTGCAAGGTATAGTTTTACAAATCACTTTCATAAAAGATTTTATAATTTTTCTGAATATTTAACAGCATAAGACTACTATTAACACTAGTGAAAACATTATTTATGTTGATTTCTAATTTATTTAATATTTATTTTGATTTAATCTAATTTTATCACCCTTACGTTTCTGGGGCAGCAGGAAGGACTGAACGGCTGTCAGCACTTGTTTGAATTAATAGGTGTTAATTTATTATCTAGAGAATATAGAAAATCTAGGAGTCGAAGTTAGAAAAAAAAAAATGGAAAACTAGGACCATGATCATATATAATAACAAAAAGTATTTTGTGGCGAATGATAAATAAGACCTTTATATACAGGGTCCACCAGTGGCGGCCAGTGCTAAGGTTTTCAGGTTTGCGCAACCTCCAAAAAGACGCTGGGATAAAAAAGAAAGTAAATTGTTCTTTATGTTGTTTATTTTATTTATTGATAACAGATTTATGGTTACCAAACATAGTGTTGACTATAGCGGATTCCACCCATTCGTAAGGGTTTGACGACATTATTGGGTCCATGGTTTGCATATGTGTAAAGGAAAGTTTGCAGTCTGGCCTGCAAACTTTCCTTTACACATATGCACCTGCGCCTTAACTCGAATTTTGTTTGCTTAAAATACTTGCCCATAAGCAAGCATTAGGTTGTACTTGTGGGTGCAAACCAAATATTGATTCGCTATTATAATCTGCAGTGGCGGCTAGTAGCTAAAACTAGGGGGGGTGCTGCGACGGCGTTTGTGTTAAAATTGTGTAAAAGCAAATAAGTTCAAAAAATTAATAACATAAACAACCTCTGTTGCTTCCCAATGAACCTCCAATAGAATTTTCAACTTTAGGAAAAGTCGAAAATGCAAAATTTCGAGGAAAAATTGGAATTTTATGATTAAATAATGAATTTTGACTGGTTTTTTAGAAAGTTTCCTGAGCTTGAAATATATATTTTTTAAAACGATATTTTTTTCTTTTTAAATATAAACTTTTTAAGAAAAATGTCGAATTAAAACTCAAAATTAAAGAAATAGTAAGAAAAATGTCTATTTTTAAAATAATTCGATGTTTTGAAACAAATTTCGAAAAAGAACCTGCAGTTCAGTTACAAATAAATTCCAAAAATGTGAATTTTAATTACAAAGGATCAACTTCACGCTGAAATATTGGATCTTTGAAGCTTTTCTGGTAACTTCAAAATTACTAGAAAAAATTTAAATTAGAACATTAAATTGTCAATTAATTTTCTTAAAGATTTTTACTATTTTTAATTTTGAAATTTCGACTTTTCTAGAAATGTTAACTTTTATGCCTTTAAATTATTAGGCAAATGATTTTATTTACTAAACAATTTGACCTTTTCAATGAAAAAATGTCTATATTTTTGTTCAAATTTAGAATAATATAGTCGGAAATTATTTTTAAACGATGTACGATTCAGAAGGATAACATTTTTCTACATTGACACGAGGATGAGTTTTATTGCAGTGTTTGTTAATTTTCCCGTGCTATCATTAACATTTTTCTTTATCTCGTCGTAGGTTCCACCACAAATGTGCGCGTGCGTCGTAACTGGTGATAGAGCAAGAATAAAGTTATTGGACATAACCCAACGCAAATAAAGCCGGTAAATTTAAGTACGTCTTGATGTCCTAACAGAAGAGCCATAAGACATTCCTATGCGCATTGGTGTCTGTTGTATAGAAAATCATTGTCCAGCTCCTAACATGGTAAAATGTTTAATTCATTAAACGGATTAACAAAAACTTCAGTTCGTTGAAAGTTCACTTACTTGAAGGATTTAAAAGTAATATTGAAAAAGATACATTTAATTAGCGCGGAATTGTGAAATTAGAAATATTCCAAATATTTTTAATAAAATCAGCACAAAGACTAGACCGAGCGAAGAAAATGTTTTATCAAAAAGAAAGATATTTTGTAGTATTCCATAAATAAGTATAGACTTCCCCTTTCCAAATTGATAGGCTCATAATTATGGAGCAGTAAATATTTAATTTAGGTTGCTTTCGGTATAAATATTTTTTTAAGATGATTTCTTTGCGAAATAAATCTATTTTTCCAATTAGTTATTTTTTATGAAGTATATGGACTTCTATTGGTTCTCTTTTGCTGTCAAGGAAATGGTATTTTTTTCCCAATTCCTTCTTTTATTTTCATTGCGATTCGTCTTTTGATCTTTTTTTATATTAGTTTATTTTTACAACCTATGTAGAATTTAAACTATTTCTTTACCCGATGGCATATAGTGACTTTGAAGAATATTTACTGCTATCATATTAATCATAATAATTCTAGATACTTTCGAAATTAATTCTTCAAACAGTTTATACTCGTACTCTTTTTCAAAAACTCTTTAACCAAAAAGTTAACTATAAGGATATATGGACTTTTACTAGAATAAAAATTGATTACTTCAAACAATCGAGTAAATAATTCACTTCAACAGAAGTAATCCGCAAATGTTTCTAAAGCAAAGTTATCCATTCGGCATGAATTAATCACACCAGATACTAGTTTTAAAAGCGTATAAAGAACCGAAAGGGCAGCGGAGCGTAAATAAAGATAAAGAATAAATAAAGACAAAATAAATGCAAAGTAAAATACTTGACGTTTCCACAAAGAGATTTGATTTGGTTTCATTTACTTCCTGAAACGGTATCTTGTCACAAAAGCTCCCGAGTTTCTTTTCAAATTCCAACTTACTGACAGTATACAAGAACAACCTGGTTTATTCCAAGAAATGTGTTCTCCTGTAACTGAACTAAATATTTCAGATGAACTAAATTCGCCAGTCTTATCTTTGCTAGACGAAAATTGAATTTCTTTGCCTTCAAAGCGAAATATTCAAAACATGGTAGGTCGCAGTAAACCACATCGTTTTCAAATTGCTTTTATTGACCTTTGCAGAATTACACCCATTTGCGGGAAACAACAGTAAACACATTCTTAGTGTTTTTGATACAGCACCCAAAATTTTCATTTTTGCATTTGATTCTTAATAATCAAATGATTTCCTATATCTTTTCTTTATTATTAAATTATTTTTGTTTTAAAGTAGCACAAAAAATCGACTTTTATTTAAGCCAAGCACAACTGAAAATACTTTAGAAAGCATTTGCGTTTTATTTTAATGTAATTTGAAAATAAAAAAAAAATGTTCGTGCAATGTTACGTTTAAATCTAAATAAATATCGTAAACCAGTACCCTCCAAGTTCTTCTTACGCTATTTCAATAATAAATTGTGAATAAAATGTTAAGTATTTTTCAAATAGTTAAAATTAAAAAACCTCAAATATGTTTATTTTAAGTTTTATTCTAATTCAAAACATTCAGACAATTACATTTTATTAGGATGCCGTTTTGTCGTCAAAGCCTACCTCTGTTACTATTACACGATGCTCAATAAAGAAATTTTATTGTCTAGATTTCTCGTTGGAAAATTTTCCTCGGTTTTTATTCAATGCTTTCAAGGGGTGACTTAAATCAAACCATGTTTACCAAAAAAGGGCGATATCCATAAAATTGAGGGTGCAATATTTAACAACAAATTACACCAACGTTTTGAACTTCTGCTCAAACCTGAAATTATTAGAAGTAATAAAGACTTTATTGAGAAATTTCGTAAACAGAACACTGAGTTAAGTATACACTGTTGTATGCAAGTAAAATGCAACCTAGACTACAAATTCATGCAGCCCTCCAGGCGTGTATAGTGAATCATAGGTAGCTGAACCATCAACAGTTGAAACACTGGAGCGGTTGCTCTCTAGGAAAAAGTTTCCAGAAGACCAGGATTCTAATGCACATACCACACAGACCGGTTTCATCGAAACCAGGATTTGGTTTCCAAGCTTCGAATCTAATAAATATTCAAACCTACTGGTATGTGCATTAGAATCCTTGTCTTCTGGGAAATTTTCCCTACAGAGCAACAACTTCGCTAGGTGGCAGTGTTTCAACTGTTGGTAGTTCAGCTACCTATGAATTCACTATACACGCCTAGAGGGATGCACGAATTTGTAGTCTAGGTTGCATTCTACTTGCATACGACTATTGTTGGCGATGGCCATAGTTTCTCTATGGACCAATAGGTGACGGTATACTAAGTCACATGCTGGACATCCGTGAATTCTTTAGTACTTACTTGTCGAAACATTTATTAGCATTCGAGTTGGATATACCAAACTGGCGAGATTTAACAAGATCGAAACCGGTATTTGGTTTCCAAACTTCGAATCTAATAAATGTTCAAACCTATTGGTCTGTGCATCAGTATATACTTTTGGATAAAATTGAAATTATACACTGTTCTGGACAATATGAGGACCTGACCAGTGTATTAACAGTTTAATGCTAATTTTCATATTTATTGACTATTTTTGTATTCATATTCATGCACCCTACTGCATTAACATTAAAAATGCTATCAAGTACGCATACAAGAAAGTTGATTGATACATATCAGACATAAAATGAGTGGAAGCGTTTTTTCAAAGGAGCGTCTGAAACAGCAAATTCCCCAGTCGAAGCGAGTTGCGGCAGGAAATATTCATGCTGAAAACAGGGTTAAGATGGGAGGGACCGGCTGCCTTTAATCTTCTTGCAGGAAACCCTTTTTTAGTTCCATACCGAAGCTCAGAACGAGGCTGCTCTTTCCAAGAGCCATTTGCATCTCTTACAATTCTTAAAATCCTACTTATAGCACTAAGGACTCTGCCGATATAACATTCTAAACCTCTGCAATAAATTTCTCACATAAATGGATAACATTCTACCGGCACAAAATGACTACAGATATCCTTTGTTGATGTTCTTTTAGACTTATTTGTATTTCTTTTGATAAAATAATAGTTGTATTATGTAGAAAAAACGTATGTTCGATATTTCAAAGAAGAAAAAGGTCAAAAGTTGCGTTTATAAATAAAAAAATTAATGCAAAAACGATTCCAAGAGTTATAATTATACAAAGTCAGCACTGAAAAGTTCTACTTATAATAATTTTTAACCTTTAACGACTAATAAATTATAAGAAACCGCTTTGATAGCATTGACGGAAAAGTAAAACAGATGTGTTAATTGCTATGAAATTATTAAACTGTTAGCCCCCAACTTTAAAAAGTTTAACGGGCCATACCACTCGTGATATACACATCAGGAAAGTCAAACCCTGTCCATAAGGAGAATGTTAATGAGAGATTTAACATTGAGAGCTAATAGCGGGATAGATGGGCGGCGCCTTGTGTTCTCCTACACAGGTGTAAACAATTCAGAGCGCAGCGATCAGTGCTGGTGGAGATTTCAGTAGTACCGCAAACCACGAACACTATAGACGGGTAACCCAAATGGCACGATTTTCGCTGGTTTGCGGCGCTTGGGTTAGACTCCCTATCGTAAGATGGCGCTAGCCGGTTGTTTTCCTTAGCGCTTCCCGTGTTTTTGATCATAACAAATGACAAATTTCAATCCAGTAATGGCAGCGACGCGAACGTTTTAGTTTCAATCTGTTAATTAGGAAATTGTTAATTTATTTTCATCATGGATTTTAATTTTTTTTAAATGCTTCCTGATGCTGTATTCCATTGGTTCAGTTGGTTATGTAATATGTATGTATGTGTTTCAGGAACGGGGTCAGTGACCATGAGGTGAGTTCTTTTTTATAAAAATTGATCGTCTAGTGTGATTGCAGCATAGCATTACCTCATCACCCCAAATCAATTAAAACTAGCAGTATATTCACAATCAATAGAAAATTGAGAATTGTCGAGTTTTAGTATTCTGATATCTGGAGACATCATGTGTGCAGCATCCAACATTTTGCCCCCCTTTACGTTAGCAGAAAACTATCTTAGGTGTTCAAATATTCGTTTAATCGAAGTTTGTCTGTTTTAGATGATGAAATTAATGTATCATGCAATGGCCCATAATTGTTAAAAAATAAGTCTAGAATCTTTGGTGCATCGACTAGTGATACTTTGAACCTGATTTAAATGCAATTCCTACATTATTCTTACCTAGCGATGACTATGGTTTGTACCTGCTGTCTTAAAATTAAATTAGTAATACTAAATCTTGCTCTTTTAGCTCGCTTACCGATTAATGAACAACAAATGCAGCCCTCGGTTTCAACTGTGAAGAATTCACCCTCCACTTCAACTGCTGTGCATGAAATGGAATTAACACCTACTTCCTTAAATGTGGCTTTGGAAATATCTTCCTCATTTGCTGCACTGTCATGTTCTACTCAGTTCAAAGACCAGCTTGCAAGTGAGTAAATATCTAAGTTTATATATGAAATATTTTGTGGCAACAATCCTTTAATTTCAAACAATATGTTGATTTTACTCGTATAAAATAGCTTATGCAAGATAATTTCATGAAATTAACTTAAGAAAAAATTTTCAAAATGTTACTGGAAAAAATCTCATAGCTAATATTTTTTTGACATATAGGTAGTGATTTTCGGCCAAAACTGAAACTTCTTTAAACTTGTTAAATTTTTTTTACACCCTTAAAATTAGTTTATGTATTTTTTTATTCATTCAGGTTACATAAAATTGACATCATGAATTTTGTGAATTTTTCAAATTTTTCTCAAAATTTTAACTCTTTTCTCAAATTTTTATGTGCATAATCTTCGATTTTTCCTAATTTTAAATATTTTTCTATAAATTCCAAAATTTTTTTGAGAATTTTGAGTCGCTTCAAGTTTACAATAGTTTAAACCTCAACAAAGTACCTATAGTTGAAATTTCGATTTTAAACTTAAAATGTTTATCTTTTTTTTCAATATTACCAATAACACTGAATTAAAAGCTACGACTTATGATTACATTCAAAGTTTTTACTCCTTTATTACATTGGCACTTTATAAATAATTTTGAAAAAAGTTTCATTTGTTAAAATTATTTTTTCAGAATTTTAATATTCTCAAAATAGTTTTCTCTTAAATCCTTAAATTCAAAATTATTTTAGAAGTTCTGAACTCCAAGAGAAAATTGGAATGTTCACGTTTAATGTCGCAAATTATTTTGAAGTATTTAGTTTCTTCTCACTGGTCTGAGTTTTTAAATCTTCAATTTTGATTTATGCATTTATTTTTTCTCTAAAATTTCGACCTATAACTTGAAATGTAGACTTTTTTGTTTTTCAAAATATTGACCTTTATTCAAGAGTTTCGACTTTTTTGTCAAAAGTGAAACTTAAATACAAAATACCTACTTTTTTCTAAATTTCGTATCTAAATTTTAACCTAAAAAATTTGGGAATTTTATATTATACATTTTGAGTTTTTTCTTTAAACTTCAAACTTTTTACCGTGAAAATTATAGTTCTTTTAAAAAATTCAACTTTAAAATCGAGAAGTTGATTTTTTTAATAATTCCGAGTTAAAACTTGAATTGAAACAATGGTTTCATGTCAGTCCAATCCTAGATAATAATATAATGCTAATTTTTGCTGTGGAGGTCTTCATGATTACAATTTTATGGTTATAATAATGGTAATAAATTAATTACTAACAGCATATTTCTGCTTTACACAATAAACTGAAGAAAATTGAAGGAAAAATGGATATTTATTTATTTTATATATTATACACTAAAGCAAATTAATCATTTTTTACACCCATTACTTGTAAACAATTATTGCTGCTATTTTATATTCAACATTTTTTTGCAGAAAACCCACTTCCAAGTAAGATATTACCTCTTATACCACGTAGGATGCTAAGTCGAGTTCGCATAAACATTAAAAAAGATATGACCCCCAGGAAGAAGGTGTTGTATGGACAGGTTAAACGCATTCATAAAAGGCTAAAAAAAATTTGTAACATCAAAAATAATTACAAAAAGCGCTTGCTTATGGCAAAGAAAGTGTCCAAAATAAATGGATTAGAGAAAAACTTGTCAACTTTGAATAAATTCACAGCACAATTTATTCGATGCCAGATAAGAGAAGCTGAAAGAGCTACTAAGCAACATCGGTTTACAACAAATGAAAAAATATTGGCGCTTTCCTTATTTAATCACAGTCCAAAGGCTTATCGTTTTCTGTCAAAAATTAAAGTATTGTTACAAATTATATCATGCTTATATGTTTAATATGAACTAAACGTTAGAAGTTTCCTGTGTATGCTTATTTTTATTGGGTTATAGAGTTTATTATTGGCTATTACTATTTTTATTTATTTTTTTATGTATATAACAAATATTTAATATACTTACATGGAAGGAAGATTTTTTTTATTGATAACTTATGATTATTCCCTAGTAATGGATTTTAAAATTATTGTAATATGTGTACTATTTTTTGTTGTGCAAAATACTTTCGCTCAAATTGTCCACATCTGATCGAAGAATTTTTCGCAACAAAAAATGGATCACATTCTTAATATTTGCATTTAAATTTTCCGCTGATCCCGCTTGTTACTAGTTGATAATAAAGAAATCCAACAATTTTAATTCGGCTTCAGCGCCATCTCCGAATAGGGAGTGTAAACTCTGATGACGTCATCTGGGCCAGGTTCATTATACGGCCGTTACGCTTCTATAGTGTTAGTGGTTTGTGAGTAGTACATCGTATTTGTTGCTGGGATTAGTACTGGCAGGCAACAATTTTATTAAAATTTGCGTACCACATGCTGTTTGTTTTTTTAGATCGTTGATTTAGTCAACGTCTCATGCAAAATAAAACTTGATAACCAAAATAAATAAATGAGATTTCTTAAACAAAATAAATAATAATGCTAATGAAGAATACAACATAATAACTCTTTAAACATTACAATATAAGGAGTTCAAATAGGCCGCCAGACTACGCTAAACAATATTCCAGGCTGTTGTAAAACTCTCGACGAGTTTTTTCTAACATCTAAACTGGAAGACAAGAGCATGCTGCGTCAAAGAAGGGAAATACGTTCAGCGACCGTAGAAAACTATGGAAGGGACAATGCTTAGCGTTTTACATGGACAATGAAAATTTTTCCTTATCTGTATACAATATACAACTGACAACCTTAGATTGGCTATAAGCTGGAAATGTTTGTTGTAACAGTACCTAACTAATTAGAGTATGTAAGCCCAAAACCAATATATGGCTGTTGGTTTTAAATATTTTAAATTGTAACACCATCGACTGTTTTATTTAATTGACAATATTTGAGAGCAACAAAATCAAAACAAAATGGGCAGTTTTAGGAAATGCCGACCGAAGGGAAAATATAAACTGTGATATACCAGTTTTTTTTAATTTTCAAATTTTAATATCAAAAATATGTAAATTAAAATTAGTATTTCTAATTTTTATACTTCTATATAATATAGTCTGTGATCTTGTCTATTTTGGGTTACTGCGTATTAAAAAACCTGTCACATTATCTACATTTTATATTTGCATAGCAAATTTCAAGATATTCGAAATAAATGTTTTCAATGTACTGACTTTGTGGATTAGCGGGGTGGCGGATTAACGTTCGAATAAGCAAGATTCCGATAAGCGAAGTTCGCCTAAGCGAGGTTCCCATAAGAGAGGTTCGGATAAGGGAGGTTCGGATAAGCGAGGTTCCCATAAGAGAGGTTCGGATAAGGGAGGTTCGGATAAGCGAGGTTCGAATAAGTCAGGTTCGAATAAGTCAGGTTCGAATAAGTCAGGTTCAGATAAGCGTGATTCGGGTTATCGAGATTCAGATTATCGATGTTCGGATAAGCCAGGTTCAAATTAGTGAGGTCCGGATTAGCGATGTTCGGATTAGAGAGACTCGGATTAAGGGGTGTCGGATTACCGAAATTATGCGGTCGTCCATATTTTAGATTAAATTACCTGGCAAGAACAATAGCTCAAAGAGGCTTTTTTTGGTAACGCGATACTATACGCTTGACCCCTATCTTTATTCGTTTAACGCGTCTAAAGATGTTTTAACTTCAAAAACATTATTGTCTTGAAATTGTAAATGCGGTTTTCTGTACAGTTGTCGGAGACACTGAGGTTCCTGCGATATTTTTACATTTTCCATAAATTCATAACTATTGAACATTATTAACGATAAAAAGGCAACAAAATTTAAAAATTTCACAAGGTTTTCCATAAATATTTGCCAACACCGGACCAAGATTCGCATTACTGTATCATCGGCGGTCATACCAGCCATTGCTGGTATGTAAAATTTAAAAATCCTACCGAAATATCTAAGAAAGTGATAACTTGTCCTATATATTTATTGGTCACTATGATTCCTAGTGGAAAATTTTGTAATTTTTCAGGTTTATTTCTTGGAAATCCTTTGTTTTGTTGCGCGTTATCGGTTCGAAATTAAAACTTCGTGAATTGTAACCACTTTATTTCCAAACTGATCTCGGAACACTACAGTTATAATTCACTTAAATAATCAACTGACTAATTAACTCACTAACACTGTTTAATTAACAAACTTATTCATTGACTGACTGAGGGAAAACCGACCGCGTATTTATAGATCCCGTTTGGGGTTCTAGAAGGAACGTTCAGATAAGACTTATCATTTGCTGAAATTTCTGAAGGACTTATATGCCGTTCATTATCGCGGCCGCTTTCCTTTATCGAATTTTTTGAGAAAATTTTTTTACCAAAATTCTATAATTACATTTTGTTACAGTATTGTTTATTCACTGGAGATAACTAATATTAAAACTTTTTTCTTCAAATGCAAAGATAGGTTGTTTATACACAATAGATGATTTTGACTATGAGTTTTAATTTATATGCAATTTTACTGACTTTTTCTTCGCCAGTCATTGCGATTGGATCTTGGTTTGTCAATCGCTGTTTGCGGCAATCTATGACAAATTGCCATTCCTTAATAGAAGGTACTGAAATTTAGGATTGTAAAAGTGGTGACTGGCGAAAAAAAAGCCAATAAAACTGCATATAAATATGAATACTTCGCAGACAAATTAGAGAGACAATTCTTTACTAAATTCTATAATTACATTTTGTTACAATATTGTTTATTCACTGAAGATAACTCATTTTAAAACTTTCTTCTTCAAATACAAAGATAGGTTGTTTATACACAATAGATGGTTTTGACTATGAGTTTTAATTTATATGCAATTTTATTGGCTTTTTCTTCACCAACCACTCCTTTCAGTACCTTCTATTAAGGAATGGCAATCTGTTATAGATTGCCGCAAACAGAGATTGCGTTGGATCTTGGTTTGTCAATCGCCGTTTGCGGCAATCTATGACAGATTTCCATTCCTTAATAGAAGGTTCTGAAATTTAGGATTGTAAAAGTAGTGACTGGGGAAAAAAAAGCAAATAAAACTGCATATAAATATGAATACTTCGCAAACAAATTACAGAGACAATCTTTTGAGTTTTGAATTGGATTACAACTTGATAGATGCATTGAAGCAATTTTAGGTGGTTGTTCTGATTTCCTCTGAAATACAATATTAGTGGAGATCTGTAATATTAGTTTGTTTTGGTTCCAAAATGGCCAGGCAAAGGTGCTTAAGCCTTGAACAGCGAAGTACTATCTGTTCTCTGCACGATAAAGTATGTATTGAGCAGCAATCGCCAAAAACTACGAGATTTCCCGCAAAACTTTACACTACAATCTGATGCATGTATATATAAATAAGTTTAGTTAACAGAATGCACAAACATTTGTGAGCGACTAATAAAAGGAAAAAAGGTCACTTCGAGGATTAAACAAGAGTTTTATTTTAATGAATATGTTTTATGTACAGGATATACTTCTTCCGGGATTGGACCGTGTCAAAGAACTACTAAAAGTGTTCGACGTTTCGCCCACCATCGTAGGGGGCTTCTTCAGGAACAAAGAAAGAAAAAAATAGATGAAATGAGGGAATATGCAAAAAAGAAAAATAAAAATAAAAGGCCAATTTTAAAACATCACAGCACTTTAACTCAGTATGTCCACCATACCAGAGGCGAAACTCTTCTGAATTGAAAATTGGTACAAAGGATAAGAAAGTTTAGACAGAAGAGCACGGTAACTCAGTATGTCCACCATACCAGAGGCGAAACTCTTCTGAATTGAAACTTGGTACAAACAAAAGTTTAGGCAGAAGAGCACGGTAACTTAGTATGTCCACCATACCAGAGGCGAAACTCTTCTGCTGTTCTGCTGTTTTATTTAGTTTTTTATAATGTTTTGTTCAGTGTTTCATAGTGCTTCCAAACTTTTGGACGGTAGTGTACTTTAACAAACTTCAGTTTTGTTGTATTTTTTTAAACTGAATGAAGTATGAACTTCGATGGTCTACAATTTTTGGCTGCGCCTAGCTACACCTTTTTTCACCATAAAGGTTTAAACAAATGCAAAAAAAAAAATTCTCACGTTAGGAATTAACGACTGGTCCAATTTGACTCATATAATTTCAAACTCTTTAAAATTACTCTGTTTTCACCAAAAAAATATTTGTTTTGCTAATTTTATATTATTTTTATATTGAATTATGTCCGAAATATTTTTCCAAATTAGTTAGAATTTCAACTTCTGATACTCATCCTAATTCCTTGGTGATATTTTTTTAAGATTTTTTCTGTAATGATCAACTATTATATAAGTAAGTTTCATAATTTTCAAAGTTTTGGCCAGAATTTTTTTAGTTCGACCCACTAGCACAGTGGGAGAGAATTTTGAAAATTGGCCAGATTTCTGAAACTTGTTATATGAATTAGCAATAGGTAAAGGATTATTAAAAAAACTCAGATCATAAAAAGGAGTGAGTTGCACTGACGCCAGGATTGCATTAAGCAAGTGCTTATTTTCATCGGAATTACCCTTTCCGGGTGGGTGCTATGCCCAAAATAATGAACTTAGGCGAATGTAAAAACGTTTGTTCCTTTAAATAATAATATGAAGTTAGCATACTGAGTGTAACAAGCAAAAATAATAATTATTCAACCTAAATTTTAATTTAATTTGTAGCACTGATATCAGGATGAAAAAAATTGTATTTAATAGTAGGGGGCAAGTTGCAGCAGCTGTTTTTTCCTCTAATAATTGAAACATATATTAGTCTACATTTTGAAAGAAAAAGTAAAGCGGGGTCTCGAAGGGCTTTTTTTGTAGACCCACCCAAAGATAATGTAATATAATAACATTAACATATTTAGTCCCCTCTTCTTAGGTGATAGCATTAAGTAATCCATCATATAATTCGGTTAAATATAGTAGGGGAGAGTGGGTAGGAATGGGTCACAGGAGGAATGGGTTATTTTTTTAATTTTAATTTTATGTATCGTTAGTTGGCCTATAGATGGCGCTATTGATAAGTTAACTGTCACTTTAGTTGCAGCCGTGTCAAAGTTTTGTGTTCAGTGTTATGAATAACTAGCGTTTTTTGCTGATAAAAGTAAGTTTTTATATTTTAATTATGAGTGTAATAATTTCCTTAATCATATAACCTTCCCGAAAATTGATTTATTTTTATTAATAGTGTATTATAAAGTACTAATTAATACTTGAAATATGTCGATAAGTATTCTTACATTTAAGTATAGTGATTTTATATTTATAAGTGTACATGCAGGAGGAATGGGTTCCCACAAGGCAGGAGGTTTGGGTCGTGACCCATTCCTCCTACTTTCACTGATCTAATATTTTATTTTAATACTTTATACAGATGCCCAGAATTTGGATAAAAAAGACACAGCGTGTTAGAAAAACTTCTGAGGAAGTCAAGGCAAGAAGTAAATCGTGGTTCGTCTATAAGACAAATAGCTAGAAACTACAATATATCTTATTCTGCATTACAAAGACACGTTTCAAATTTCAAATCTCTGAGCGAAGGGAAAACATTCGAATATCGTCCAAATACAACAATGAGACAAATTTTTACGCAAGAACAAGAAAACTTAATGGTAGAATATTTACAAAGATGCCCAAAAATGCATTATGGCCTTACATCTACTGATGCTAGAAAATTGGCGTATAAATATGCGAAAGCCCTGAACATTGAAATTCCCAAAAAATGGGGTGATGAAGAAAAGGCTGGACGTAAGTGGTTGTTTGGTTTTCTCAGAAGAAATCCTTGGTTAGTTTTGCGCAGACCTGAGGCTACTAGTTTGAGTAGGTCCACTAGTTTTAATAGGCACAATATTACCCAGTTTTTTGATAACGTGCAAAATGTATATAGCCGTTTTACATTTACTGCTGACGATATCTGGAACTGTGATAAAACGGGTTTAGCAACGGTTCATAAGCCTCAAAAGGTACTGGCAGAAAAGGGGTTAAAGCAAGTAGGCCAAATTACTTCTGGGGAGAGAGGCCAGTTAGTGACTATGTGTTGTTTCATCAATGCTGCAGGGAATACAGCTCCGCCTGCTTATATTTTTCCTAGACAAAGGAATCTTGACATTTTAGGACATTCTGCTCCCCCTAACAGTTTAATTTTAGGACATCCAAGTGGATGGATGACATCGAAGAGTTTTGTTAAAGTTTTTGAACATTTTGTTCTACATGCAAGGTGTTCTAAAGAAAGGCCGGCTGTTTTATTTTTGGACAATCATGAGAACCATGTGTCTATTGAAGTTATTACAGCCGCCAGAAATTCAGGTGTACATCTGATCAGTTTCCCCTCGCATACAAGTCATCGCCTCCAGCCGTTGGATGTGGCAGTTTATGGACCATTCAAAAGTCGATACAACCAAGCTTGTGACAATTTTATGGCATTTAATCAAGGAAAGCCCATTACAATTTACAACCTAGCTGATTTGTCTCAAAAAGCCTTTGTTCAGGCTTTCAGCAAATCTAATATTGCCAAAGGCTTTGAACGAACAGGAATATGGCCCTTTCGTAGAGATATGTTTTCAGATGAGGACTTATTAATGGCTGCTGTTACTGACCGTCCGTGTCCCCTGGAAAGCACAGGGTCTCGGGAACTTCCTACAACTGCAGCAACTGATTTGTTCAGGCCAAGCACCCCAAATCCCTCAACAAGTCAGGTAGATAATTTTAAACTGCTCTTCTAGGCAACAATAATTTAAGCCTTTTTGTATTTTTAGATGTCTCCACAAGATGTAGTCCCCTACCCCAAAGCAGCTCCAAGAAAAGATAAGAGATCAGGAAGGAAACCAGGACGAACCCGAATTTTAACTGATTCTCCAGAAAAAATGAAATAGAAGACCAGCGAAAAAAGAAAGTGAAATTACATTTAACAGAAGCAGAAAATGAGAACTGTAATAAACCCAAAAATACACGTAAAAAAAGAATATAATATAAAGAATAAAGAATATTTCGATATTGACCTGGATAAATTTAAAACCTACGTTAAGAAAAATTATTACCCATTCCTCCTGCAGGGTAGCCTATTCCTCCTGCATGCAGGAGGAATGGGTCAGTGTGTATAATTTATCTTTTTTTTTTCTTGTCATTTATATATCAACAGTGGGATTTTAATTCTTTTAAATATTAAAGTATACTTATACAGCTACGCACTGACTGTAAAAAAAACAGGTTGTAGCAAGTTCTTTTAAATTTTGTGGGCTCCAAAGAAAAAATGACCCATTCCTACCCACCTTCCCCTACAATACTTGAATTCCACCCTCAATATTTAAAATAACAAAATTCATTTGCAGAAAAATAGTAAGAGTTATTTTAAAAACAGTATTTTAATTGCATTGTAATTGTAAAATATGGGCATTGACAATTTGTCACTTTAAACATCTGCCAACCACTGAATGCAAATAAAAAGCTTATAATAATATCATTTTCAATATGCCCCAAGGTAATTCTTTCAATATTTACCCATTGCAAGTATTTTCCACAACCTTTCTATTTAAGCATTTTGGCCAGATTTTTAGATTTCTGTCCCACTGTGCACTGTGCTTCGTGAGCCGCGGATAACGGATAATTACTGCTCACGACAACAATGGTGAATTTTAGAGACATGTAATTTACATCCTTTTTAGAGGAAATTGATTTCTGTTTCAGACTAGTTAATAACTTCCTAAATATCTCCGAAGTTAGGCGAATTATGAAAAAGAAAAAATAAGAAGATCCCAGAACACTTAGTGTACTTGTGGCAAAATACTTTGAATTTATAAACTAAAAATGTGCAAAATTTAGAACGAAAATTTAAAAAAGAAATAAATTATAGAATAAAAATATAATAAAAAAATCTGGAGTACTACCCGTTATATGCCAAACACCCTACATATATGCTTAAGTGTTGATTGGGTTCAGCAACCCGACATTATTGAGCAGTAGCCCTGACTGTCCTTTGGCAATAACAGTAAATAGAGCGTTTTATGCCTGTTATGGGTACGTATGTTCAACTTACTTGGACAAGCAGCAGAAAACAATTTCTATGAAATTAAAAAAATAAACAAATAAAATAAAATAACAAAAAATTTGGTGGAATGGACTAGTCCTTGGTTATCTTTAAAAATTGATATACAAATCTTGAAATAAAGAAAGATTAAAAAACACAACAGTTGCTCTTACGCTTCGCTGAAGATGATAGCTTGGTTATCGAAAAGCGTAAGAGCAATTGATGTGTTTTTTTTTTAATTTTTCTTGGTTTTGGGGGACGAGATTTGTATACCAATTTTTAAAATAAGTAAACAAGTAATTTTTTTCTGGTGTAATAATTTTTATCAGGAAAGAGAGCTAATTGCCTTTTGTCCTTCGCATACTTAAAAATGCTTCTTTAATTGAATTAATAATTGCATTAGATTAGATAATAACTAATGTCCCTTATTTCAAATTTAAGACATTTTACTTTTAACCTTTGAATTATCAATAGGCTAATTGTTACTGATACTTTTTTAATCGGGACGTAAATTTTCCCGAGTAGATCGAGGTGGTTTTAGAATTTTCCTTGTCTCGATTCAAAACTAAAAATGAACAAGTGTCGAAAATCCACTTGGCGTTCCATTCCAAATGAAAGAAAATCCGCAAAAAATTTACAATATAACTAAAATCACAACCTGATAGAGCAATGAGTCCTATTTCGAATGACATACGTCATTTTAAAAATGATTCTTATTTTCATGTAAGGTTTTTAATTTAATAGAATATACATTAATTATTGCCCATCCTAATAAGTAGACTTTTTTGAATTAATATCTAACAATTTTCCGTATAGAGGATGTAAAATTTTAAATGGGATTCATTACTTATATATTTGGAAAACACGTAATCATTTATTCTCCACAAAGTACAATATAAACCTCTAACTGTTCGGGGATGTTAATGTGTATTCATGTAAAATATATACATTTTAATGGCTTTTGGTTTAATTAAACAGTCGAATGATTTGTTTAAATTTTAAATCAACCATCAGAATGCTGTTGATTTCGTGCGTTAAATTTATCTCTTGTCTAGAGTATATAAAGTGTGCTAAATAAGAGCTTGCACGGCAATATTTATGGAGTAACGGACTGGTTCTTGGTCTTCTTTAAATATTGAAATACAGAACTTGTCTCCTGAAACCAAGAAAAATTAAAAAACACAACAAATGTTGCCCCAACGTGTTTCGACAGCCAAGCTATCATCTTCAGATATAAACTAGTTTCTTTCTAAAGATGACAGCTTGGCTGTCGAGTCGCATTAGAGCAACCTTTGTAGTGTTTTTTAATTTTTCTTGGTTTCAGGGCACAAGTTCTGTATTTCAATTTTTGGCAATATTTATAAAAAATGTATTTAATAATTTCTTTTTCACCTACGTACCTACATTGTACATTTGACATGTTTCAAGGCAATGCGCTTTAATTATGTTAGCAATGAGTTCAATCACCACCAGCATTGACAATGTCTTAGCATCTCCGAGGCATGCTATCCACTAAATTTTCGAGAGGAACTGCCTTCCAAATGGGTCGAATTTTTCGAGAGGGCTACCTCAAAGTAAAAATATTTTTTTTGTAAAAATCTCTGTTCGATGTTGGCTCAGACATTTTCGATGTGATTAACATCAGGCATTTGGAAAGGCCAATCAAGCATGCCAATGCGATTTTTATTTTTCCATAGTAACGTGCGATAGGTCCAGCCATGTTCGCTTGCCTTTGATCCCAGGATTTCATGAAAATCAGGTCGCGATCTATTTTTTATTTTTTTTTAGAAAACTGCTTATCGAAGCATCATCTGGTAGGTCGTCGAAATGTTTTGACTCTTTAAATCGATTCACCTAAACGCCTTCGAATTGTTCATGTATTTGTTCGGTATTGCAAAATGTTTGGCCCTTTCGGGAGCTTGCAAAGAAATACAGCGACGGAAGATCTACATAAAGTGAAAATTTTTTTTCAAGGCGAAAAAGGTTCGAGAAATGAAACGGTGAATTCGTTTAACTTACCAAAAGCGAGAATACCTTATACACTCTTACTTAACACATTATACTAAACAATTCAACAATATTAAACGCTAATATTTAGTTTTTGGAAGGCGAAGTTTGAATTTAATTAAATAATTATTAATTACCATCATCTTGCCTTGTGCATTTATCTAAGCACTAACTTGGACGTACACATTCTAGATGAAGCATCTGTTCATAGAATAAGTTATGATAAAAACTACAAATTTTTAATTAAAATTCAGCATTTGGTGATTAATGTCAAAGTTTCGATTTAAAAACAAACTTTTCGGAATTAAAGTCAAACCCCTAAAACGAAAATGGAAATTTCGAGAAAGCAAAATTTTGAGCTGAACTCAAAATTCCAACTTAGAAAAAAACCTTTATCTTTCTCCCGAAAGTCGAGTTAATAGTTAAAATTTTGACTATAAAGTTGACGAAAAGTTCTCAAACTTTTTGTTTGCTTCCCAAAACACTAAGTTTAGAGTTGAAGCCTTAAAATTTGAGCCGACATTTTTAAACTAAAATCGAAATTTCCAGAAAATGCAATACTTTTATAATCTTGGCTAAAATATGTCAAATTTTGTTGTAAAACTGTTTATATGTACAACCTAAAATAACGCGAACCCTATAATTCTAGTTCAAACCAAAATTTATTTTCAATGTTTATGATTTCAGCAGATTTGTGTGAGCTATACCTTTAGGAGATAAGGCGAGAAAAAAGAAATTTTTAGGATTTTTCAAAAGTGTTAAAAACAAAATATTATTACGCGTTTATGAATATGCACTTAAACTATATTTCTACTATCCTCTTGCACATGATTTATATTGTTTTATGTTAATTTTTATTTAACGTCTTAAAACTAACTCTCAAAGTCAAAATCCTATTTTCGAAGTTTGCATCTCCATTTCGATCAGAAATCACTGAAACATTACTTATCTACGATAACCAGTTTTTGAGAAAAATTTGTGTTACAGGAAGATAGACAAATATCGGGCTGTTTGGACATATTCCGTGCTGCCAATTTGGGTATATAACACAAAAACCGAGGAAAATATTCTTAGTTTTTTTTTTAAGTTTAATCCACTTGCAAAGGGTAACCCCATTATGCTTTCAAAGTACTGCGATGCGGATGAGGAAGCAAAGATAGATGGCGATGAACCGCCTTCTTAAACAAGGATAGGTTGTAATTTTTGGAAAAAAATCCTTTCGGTAACAAGTTCCATAACTTAAAAAGAGTCTCCGTAGACACAAGTCCACATTGTGTCACGCTGGACCGCACTAGAATTTGCTGTCTTCGACTGTCTAGTAGGCCTCAAGAATCTTGCCCATGGGGGGATCAATCCTATTAGTTCCTGGGAGCATCTTCCATGATAGTACTTGAAGAAAAGAGACGAGTCGCCAACCATAGGCCTGTGCTCTAGGGTTTCGAGAGAATCGAACAGACTCTCGTCATCAATTAAGCGAATCGATCTCCTTTGAATTGTATCCAAGGAAGCTAAAGGGTGTTTTGGGGCTGAACTCCAAACATGAGAACAGTATTCTAGTGTTGGCCTAACTTGAGCTTTGTATAGTGTTATTGATGAGATGTTAGTGATGAGATGTAAAGTACTTTTTAGCTCTAAAAAGAAAGCCTAGCTTCTGAGAGGCGGATTTGGCAATGGCGCGCACATGATCGTCCCAAGAGAAGTTAGTGCTCGCATTCACTCTTAGTACAGATAGATTAGATCCCATCGGAAGGATTTTACCGTCCATTGGTATGTTTGTTGCATTATCCCTTGATGTTTTCTTAGAGAAAACCGCGGCCTGAGTTTTTGAAGCATTGAAGTCGACCAAATTGTTCTTACCCCATTCCAGAATAATCTTGAGATCCCGATTAATCGTCTGTATCTGCTGTTTCCTTAGTCGATCTAAAGCAGCGATAGAAAATGTTTTGTCGGAGAAAAAAGATGACACAAGGTTACTATCATCTGCGTAGCTGTGAATAGTATTGAAAGTAGAAGCTAAGAGATCATTTATAAGTAACAAAAATAGAGTAGGAGACAGAACAGACCCCTGACGCACCCCTGCGTTAATCGCAAGTGTCTCGGATGAGATGCCATCGACGACGACCTGAAGAGATCTGTCAGCGAGAAAATTGGATACTGAAATGACAAAGTCCAGGAGGAAGGCGATTATCCCTTGATGATTTCTTAAAGCAAACCGCGGCCTGAGTTTTTGAAGCGTTGAAGCCAACCAAATTGTTCTTACCCCATTCCAGAATAATCTCAAGATCACGATTAATCGTCTGTATGCTGTTCCCTTAGTCGATCTGAAGCAGTGGTTTGTCGGAGAAAAAAAAAAGACACAAGGTTACTATCATTTGCGTAAGCTGTCTATAGGATTGGAAGTTGAAGCTAAGAGATCGTTTGCGTGTAACAGAAATAGAATAGGAGACAGAACAGACCCCCGAGGCACCCCAAATGTCTCAGATGAGATCTGTCAGCGAGAAAATTGGATATCGAATGACAGTAGTCCAGGAAAGAAGACCATAAGATGTTAATTTGACGAGAAGAGATCGGTGCCAGACTCTGTCGAAAGCCTTTGAGATATCCAATGCCACAATCCTAGCCTCACCATGTTTTTTCATAGCCTGAGTTACAGATATGAGTAACATATGCCAGTAGATCGCCAGTGAAACGTTGTTGTCTAAAACCGTATTGCCTGTCGGAGATGATTCTATTTTCCTCCAAATATTTGAGAATCTCGATGTTGATAACCTTTTCCATCACTTTAAATATAACGGATAACAAAGATATAGGGCAATAGTTGTTAGCCAGATTCCTTTTTCCCCTTTTAGGGACAGGCTGCACTCTAGCAGATTTCCAGATGTTAGGGCATACACCTTTGTTGTGTAAGAGAGTGTGAACAATTTGCTTTAGGACATGAGTCAACTCAGGGGCGCACTTCTTGAAAACAATAGCCGGGAATACCATCAAGGCCAGAAGCGTTTGAGGTGTCGAGCTCAAGGAGAATCTTCCTGATTCTGCGTTGCCTGAAAACAACTTCAGGCATCGAAGTGGCAACCTTAGGAAGAATAGGAGGTTCTGCATTTCGAGAATCAAGATTGAAATTTTCAGCAAACATTAAGGCTAACATGTCAGCCTTTTCCTTGGAGGTAGTAGCAATGTTGCTATTTTCATCGAGTAAAGGTGGAAAATTTGAAGGTCTAAAATTCTTTCCAATCGACTTTGCAAATCGCCAAAAGGACCTGAAACAGTTAACTACCAATCTAGTTTTTGATTTAAAGTCTTAGTTATATACAATCAATTTAGTTTGCATTTTTCGAGTAATGTATTAATGAGCTGATAGCAGGTACAGATGACTAATCGGAGGCTCGATATCCTTCTAAAATGAGGAAAAAAAATAAGATTCATTTTAGTGCCTTAAAAAAACTCTGTTGTTTTCTCTAAGAAACCATCAAGAGGTAATAGCAAACAATATCCTCATAAAATCCTATATGGAATATAATCTGTCTATCTTGGAAATAAATGCGAGCACAAACATCTCTCGAATATACCAAGTGCGCGCCATTGTCAAGCCTGCCTCTCTACCGTTGGGCTTTCTTTTTAAATAATTAGCACCTCATTAGCTGCTGACTCAAGTTAGGTTAACACTGGAATACTGTTCTTATGTTTGGAGCTCAGCCCCAAAGCATATACTTTGGCTCTTGTAGATTCAATTCAAAGAAGAACAGTTCTCCTAATTGATGACAAGAATGGACGTGGTTGCAAAAGCTGCTGCGTCTAATCTCTCCAGAGGGCAACATTCTTAAGACACAAAAGACTGTCGGGCACGGAAAATGTCTGTCCGGTTCCGCTTAGCACAATAAAGACTTCTATCTATGGAGACTCATTTTTCCACAGAACTTCCTAATTCTGGAAATTGTTTCTCGACAATTACAGTTTTACTCATAGTGCTCTAAAGGCAAAATAGAGTGACCCCTTGTAAGTGGATTGTAGTTAAAAAAAAGAAATTTCTAGACTTCGCAACTTCTAAATGAAATGGCGGGCGGATTTCAGAAACGAAACTCCAGTGTATGGGGAATCAAAAACCTTTTCATGACACAACACTTCACCTACCATTGGACAAATTTTGGGATATGACATTCGGCATAGCAGGATGCAATTTGGGCTATGACATTTGGGACAAAAGTTTTTATTATATAGGCATTTTCATGAAGGCAGTATTTTTATCATTTTTCACCCCTTCTTAAAACCCCCCATCGGGACGCAATCGCTTTCGGGATATGACTGGGCGCATTGTATATTGTATCTCACAGATAGATAAGTCAAATGATCCCAGAATAATTATAAAATATTAATAAAACTGATAAATACATAATGTGTCACACAGTAGGATCTTCTAGATTATTAGTTTTTTATTAGATTTTTAGTCTTTGAGCCGATATAATAAAAACAAAAATTAAGGTTTGTTACATAAATGGACACATATATCCAATAGATCATATTACCCAAAATTGGGTAATTTTTTCGACCTGGTAGGGAAGAAATATACGATTTACTCCATTAGTATTGTGAAATAATTGATTCGAATTGAAAATGTTCAGTTATCCTTCAGTTTAAAAATTAAATGTTGTTGAACCTAATGGTCTAAGAAATCGTTTTTTGTTTAAAATTGGATCCCTTCCCCGCACTTGACAAAGTCCATACATGCAGTGATAACTATACATGTGAAAAGACCAGAATAACTAAAATGGCAGTTCTATCGAGTTTCGCGTTTGTAAATATTTTGCCTTGTGTTTATTAGATCAGTTGTGCCCGAAGGGAAGTTAAAATATTACCAATCATTAAATGGCACTTGTGTATATTTCCTTTGTTTCTGAAATGGACGCACTGTTTGAGTTATTTTATGATGTTTATAATGTTTTTTAAAATCATATTATTGTGAAATCAACTAAAATTCCCACGAGACAAGTCAGATACCATAAAGACATTCACGTCGCAGCCGATTGAGATCATTAGAGTCAGAGCTGGCTCACATTTAATGAGATTTACTAGAATCAATGTGTCTCTAAGGGTCTTCTAAGCTCTAACAAATAAACATCCAAACAATGGCGCTTGTTGTTTTCTTTTTTTCATTTCTATCAATTTTATGATGCAATTTGTCCAACTGATTGCATCCAACAACGTTGTATTAACACTGACAAGTAAGTATTTCGCTGTCCTTAACTTGATATTACTAAAATTACTTCGGTGAAGTTACAGAAAACTAATAAAAACTCCACACTCAAATTACACGGTAAAAAGATCATTAATACCTAACATAATTTATAAGTTATTAATTAATCCAATTGACGTTTCCCGTTTCTATGTATTACAGTAATGAGTTTTTTCTGTAGCAAAGACTCGAACCAAGTAATTTTCTTGTAGAAATGACTAAAATTTAAAACAGCGGAAAAATATCGCAAATTGTGTGCGAAAATGAAAAAATCAAATTAGCATTTCAGCAGTCAGCCCTTCCTTCGATATTAGGACCAACAGCTACGGTAAATATGGAAATGAGATTAATTCCTTGGACAAAGGGCTTTTTCTTTTTGGATAAAAAGAAATCATTAAATAATTAATTAAGTAGGAAAAGAGCCGTGAGGATATTTACGCCAGAAGAAATGCTTTTATTACGGTATAATAAACCTTTTTTCTTAAGGGTGACATTAAATAATGTATTAATTGATTTAACTGTATTTTTTTAACTGTATGTAGGTACGTAAATATATTACGTAAACTGAAAATTTCTTTTTGGACCTTTAAGTTGATTGGGGTCACATTACAAGTTAAAAATTTTAGGCGAGCCACAAATATGTAAAAAATAGAAAAGTTCTGCCAAGGGCGAATCGGGCTCACACGATTAAGATTCAGTACCAATTACTACAGTGAACAGTCAATATACCAAATTATATCATTTTTACTTATGCAAGAAGAATGCAACCTAGACTACAAATTCATGCGGCCCTCCAGGCGTGTATAGTGAATCATAGGTAGCTGAACTACCAACAGTTGAAACACTGCCACCTAGCGAAGCGGTTGCTCTCTAGGAGAGTTCCCAGAAGACAAGGATTCTATAATAATGCACAGACCAATAGGTTTGAACATTTATTAGATTCGAAGTTTGGAAACCAAATACCGGTTTCGATCTTGTTAGATCTCGTCAGTTTGGTATATCCAACTCGAATGCTAATAAATGTTCCGACAAGTAAGTACTAAAACATTCACAGGCGTCAAGCGAGTGACTCTTTAGTACTACCACCTATTGGTCCATAGAGAAACTATGGCCATCGCCAACACGCCTGGAGGGCCGCATGAATTTGTAGTCTAGGTTGCATTCTTCTTGCATACGACATTGTTGTTCTCTATGGACCAATAGGTGGTAGTACTAAAGAGTCACTCGCTTGACGCCTGTGAAAGTTTTAGTACTTACTTGTCGGAACATTTATTAGCATTCGAGTTGGATATACCAAACTGACGAGATCTAACAAGATCGAAACCGGTATTTGGTTTCCAAACTTCGAATCTAATAAATGTTCAAACCTATTGGTCTGTCCATTATAGAATCCTTGTCTTCTGGGAACTCTCCTAGAGAGCAACCGCTTCGCTAGGTGGCAGTGTTTCAACTGTTGGTAGTTCAGCTACCTATGATTCACTATACACGCCTGGAGGGCCGCATGAATTTGTAGTCTAGGTTGCATTCTTCTTGTATACGACATTGTTGGCGATGGCCATAGTTTCTCTATGGACCAATAGGTAGTAGTACTAAAGAGTCACTCGCTTGACGCCTGTGAATGTTTTAGTACTTACTTGTCGGAACATTTATTAGCATTCGAGTTGGATATACCAAACTGACGAGATCTAACAAGATCGAAACCGGTATTTGGTTTCCAAACTTCGAATCTAATAAATGTTCAAACCTATTGGTCTGTGCATTATAGAATTTTTACTTATGTATAAATTTGAAATTTTATCAAAATTTTCTTATTTCTTATGTTATAATTAAAAAATAGTAAAAAAAATGTCGATTTTCAGATATACACACTTTTTTCTACAATCAATCCAAATATTTATGGAACTGATAACTGTGTTGATAGTGCCTCAAATAAATAAGTCGATAACTAACAAAATTTATGAGATCGCCTAGGAATCCTCTAAATATGCGATTCCAATAGTAATTACCACATTGCGTGAACTAGTGCTACTTCCGAAAATATTCATTTAAATAAAATATAATGTAAAAGCCAAATTTTATCTGCATTCTATCCTTAAGCTAAATTAGGTTTTTTATTTGAAAAAGATTATTACTATATGGGTCAAAAAGCTTTGGAATCCAAGGACATATTTTTCCATAAAATATATTTTTTGTTCAACAACTATTAGGAGATCGAAAAAATCCTCACTTTTCCGATAATCTATGGCCCAATGTCTACTGTCCATATTAAAATCTAAATTTTATCTTTAGAGGCCTAGGAGAACAGAGGAGGACGCTGATTTCTGACAAATTTTGACCTGTATGCTTAAGATGATTAGACGAAGACTTATAACGAAAAACTATTTTAGGATCCTTAGATGTAGCCCTTTCAAACGATTCCTTACACAATACATTAACTAAAACTTGATTTTATTATAAAATATTTTATTTTTCCAATCGTTAACTGGCAGTATTTGCGGGGGTCATCGAGAACTAAGGCTGAGCAAAATTTCAAGTTTTTACGTTATAGTTTTCGAGGAAACCATCATTCAAATAAAACCAATTTCCCACACAAAAATTAGGTGAGACGCAGTGCATATACGATAATCGATATAACTATCGTAAGCGATATACTCTTTTGAAGAGCTTCGCCTTTGGTATGGTGGACATACTAAGTTGCCGTGCTCTTCTCTCTAAACTTTCTTATGCCTTGTACCAATTTTAAGTTCAGAAGTGTTTCGCCTCTGGTATGGTGGTCATACTGAGTTACCGTGCTCTGATGTTTTGAAATTGGCCTTTTCATCCTTTTATTTTTGCATATTCCCTCATATTCCTCTTTTCATTTATTTTTCCTTTTCTTTGTTTCTGAAGAAGCCGCCTTAAAAGTCGACTCGCGACAATTCACTTATAAATGAACATCTTAACCACCTGAACACACAATTGGTCTGGATGACAGTTTAGATCAGACTGAATATTTATGAAAAACTTTTTGTCCACTAAATCATTTGGCACGTAAACTGCCAGTGTAATCAATCCACTTACGATACTCTAAAGCGAAACCGGTCAGAATAATCTAAAAATTTAGTGAGATTTTCTGAAATTTTCATATTTATTTGTTACATTACATACTTTTTGAGTTATGCATATTTCTTTAAGTTTTAAGGTATGCCTTACAATAATTCCGATCAAATCAAATTAGCCAAATTAGATTTAGCAACGTATATAGATATAATTTGTTTTTGTTGCTAAAATTATTTAATGCTCATTGCCTCGTAAAACTTAATTGCAATAATTACCAAAATTTTAATTAAATACTCTTTAAAAATCTGCTGTCGAAACGATACAAAAGCTTTGTTAAGTATCTTCCCGCTGAACGGAGACATTTGGAGTATTATTCCGTTTCTTGGATTTTCACAGGCAAGTGCAGGCGGTGAATTAATCCAAGCGAGGCTTAATCTGTGGAAGTGCGATCGAGTTATCTCTCGAGCTAAAACCTAGCTCTGCCTGCTCCCTTGTTTGTCGTTACAGTTGGTGTGCTGCGCTTTAGCAAGCAGACAGACAACATTAAAACACCTACCATGCCTTGAGATAACAAACTCCACGCGCTTATAAACTTCTAAATAATATCAATAAATTCCGTTTCT
The DNA here is from genome assembly GCA_028583605.1 of Dastarcus helophoroides. Lineage (NCBI taxonomy): Eukaryota > Metazoa > Arthropoda > Insecta > Coleoptera > Bothrideridae > Dastarcus > Dastarcus helophoroides. Next base: position 6,283,136 of record CM053326.1, read on the forward strand.
CGCTCTTCCACCAAACTCAACTGGTGAAAGTTGTGAGGAAAATATATTGCTTGCCCCTTGCAACTCTCCAATACTGGCTTTATTTATGTTGGCACTACCGCTGCGGTTTCATAACTTTATTGGCCTACGGAACCGTTAATCTTTGTGACTTTGAAACTCCTCAGTAAGTGTATATATAACAAAAAACCGGAAAGTTAGAGAATACAAAGAGAAAGGTGTAAGTTCAACGTTAAAACGTAGTAATATTTTTAAATTTCCTAAGAAAAAAGTTTTTCGTTTTATAACATTAAAGAGAAGGTTAACATACGTTTGTACTTATAGGGTCTGGTTACAACCATGATAATTGAAAACTGCACGGAAATATCTGATTCATTGTGTAAAATGTAAACTTGCCGACTATTCACAAAATAAATGAAACTAAGGGTTCACGCTCGTAGGAACTGTCTAAAGAGGTATTCCCAATTATGTATGAGAACCTCATCGTCAACAACATCAATATTTCAGTGAAAATCTCACTAAAACTGGTTTACTGACATATAGACGAAAATTATAGAAGCAACAGTATGAGATTTTAGGTAAAAAAACGTTAATCTAGAGTTAAGAAAACGTCAATCGAATAAAATATCAACATGTTTATTACCTTAGAATTAGATTATTAGAATCACCTACATATAAAATCAAAAAAGCAAAAATTTTAATAAACATGAAACCTAATTATCACTAGATCTGCAGTGCTGGTGGCCGTTCCACAATATTAAGTAAAAAATATACTTCTTTCGGTATCAAAACGTGTACGCGATCGCAAAAGCATTTTTCATGAAAAAGGGAAATTAAATTCAGACTCAACAACACGGTAATTCGGTATATCAATCATACCAAAGAAGAAAGTCTTCCGAAGTTAAGAGTAGCACAAAAAAGTACAAATGGTTGCAGTCAATAAAACAACACGGTACTCGCTAGACGTAATATAGAGAAAACGTTTCTGCTGAGAATATGAGTCAATGGAATGAGAACAGGACTTCAAGGAAGAGGTCACCGTAACAAAGGCTTTCGAAATAAAACATGTCACAAAAAATAACATTAAAACTGTCACATAGGAAGGCAAGAGCAAATGAATATGGTAAATTAAGGATACAAAAGCTGAAACTCTTCCAAAATAAAAAATGCAACAAAAGTCAAGATAGTCAAAACAGAAAGAGCTCGATAATTTACTATGTCAATCGTATCAAAGGTGAAACACTTTTGATCGGAATTAATACAGGGTGTTACAAAGAGTACGGGCCGCTACTTCAGGAGCATATTCTACACATTAAAATATGAAAAATGTTGAAATACATTTTTTTCTTTAAATTGCCTCCTAACGGAGATATGACCATTTAAAGATGGCGCCCCTAAAGTGGTTTTTTTACTACAAAAAGTTAACGGTTAGTTAGCAAAGTCATGAAATTGGGCAAGCAGTTAAGGAATTGGATTAGGCATATTCTCCTGTAACATATTTTTTAAATAAGCAGTAGCGTGGTGTGTAGGGGGTTGCCCGCGATTATTTTTTGCCGTAACTTTTTTGTATTGCAATATTTCGACACAAAAGTGCCATAATCGTAAAAAGCAACACTTTTTATACAAAAAAGGTACTCTTTCTCAAAGTCGCTAAAAGTAACCGTTTCCTAGAAAAAGGCATTTAAATAATCCTATCCCGTCTTCGAAATTCTAACTAATTTGTATAAGAAAAAATAAGTTGCTCATGCAAACTGATCGTAAAGAAAATAATTGTACTTGACAATATCTGCCAGAGATTGACGTTGTGTCACTGATAAAATTTGGTCGTCAGCTGTAAACTTTAGCAGTTTTTGTTGACAATAGTAAGTGTAGTAGTTTTTTAACTTTTCATTATTTTGATAAAATGGACTATTCAAATCAAGAAATGGCCGATATGCATTTAATGTACGGGCTTGCAAATTGTAATCGTGCTGAAGCAAGACGGCTTTATGCTGAACGTTTTCCTAATAGACACCTACCAGGAGAAAAATTGTTCCAGAAAATTCATGCTCGTTTATGTGAAACAGGAAATTTTGTTTTCAAAGGCGAACGTGTTGGAAGGCCAAACGCAGAAGTTGCTAATTTAGAGGAGCGTGTGCTTCAGCGAGTTGAAGAAGATCCATGTGTCAGCACTAGACAACTTGCTTTAGCCGAAGGAGTAAATCACGTAACTATCTGGCGAATTTTGAAATTTTACCAATTTTACCCCTATCATTTTCAAAGAGTGCAAGGGTTACTTGCTGCTGATTATCCTCCAAGAATAGAATTTTGCAACTGGCTATTGCATAAGATCGCTGAAAATGAGAACTTTTCATCGCTCATATTATTTACAGGACGAAGCGGGTTTTACCAGAAACGGGATACTTAACTTTCACAACATGCATCAAGTGGCAAGTTGAAAATCCCAATGCAGTTATTCAGTCGAGACATCAGCAACATTTTTCACTTAACATTTGGGAAGGAATAATAGGGGACTCTATAATTGGACCGTTTTTTTTTACCTCATAGGTTAACAGGAGCATCATATAGACATTTTTTGCAAACAGAGTTACCCGTGTTACTTGAAAATGTTCCACTCATAACAAGACAGCGAATGTGGATAATGCACGATGGGGCACCTGCCCATTTTAGTGCAGTTGCTAGGGAATTTTTGAATAACAACTATCATCAACGATGGATAGGTCGAGGAGGTCCGATACCATGGCCAGCTAGGCCTCCTGACCTCAACCCACTCGATTTCTACTTATGGGGACATCTAAAGCAGATCGTCTACTCCACACCAGTTGACAATATCAATAATCTTCGTGAACGAATTGAAAATGGGTTCAACCAGATTCACAATACACCAGGCATTTGCGAAATAGTAAGGAGTTCCCTTAGAAGACGAGCCGAGCAATGTATTGCTGCAGGGGGCAGTAATTTCGAACACTTGCTTTGATTTTTTTTTTCTTAATTTTGTACTATTTTTATATCAATGCAGTAGTGGATAAATTAGAAATTTGCAAAACGAATTCTAATAAATGCAACAATTTTGTTTAAACGCTTTTTTCTCGGAAATGATTACTTTTAGCGACTTTGAGAAAGAGTACCTTTTTTGTATAAAAAATGTTGCTTTTTACGATTATGGCACTTTTGTGTCGAAATATTGCAATACAAAAAAGTTACGGCAAAAAATAATTGCGGGCAACCCCCTACACACCACGCTACTGCTTATTTAAAAAATATGTTACATGAGAATATGCCTAATCCAATTCTTTAACTGCTTGCCCAATTTCATGACTTTGCTACTAACCGTTAACTTTTTGTAGTAAAAAAAACCACTTTAGGGGCGCCATCTGTAAATGGTCATATCTCCGTTAGGAGGCAATTTAAAGAAAAAAATGTATTTCAACATTTTTCATATTTTAATATGTAGAATATGCTCCTGAAGTAGCGGCCCGGACTTTTGTAACACCCTGTATGCAGTAACGAAATGTAATTGTTAAATTTAGTTAGGGAATTTTCTAGAAAATTTGATGAGGGGAAGCGGCCGCGATGATAAATCAAACGGCGGATAAGCGCTCCAGAAATGTCGGCAAACGATAAGCCTTATCTGCCGAATTCTTCTAGAACCCAGACCGGAACCTATATAAGGCGGCCACTTTTCCTTCAGTAAGTTAGTCAGAGCAGAAGTTAGTTAGAAGTCAATGAATAAGTTAGTTAATTAAACGGTGTTAGTGAATTGCAATTGTAGTGTTCCGAGTTCAGTTTAGGAATAAAGTGGTTAAAATTAATGTGTTAATCATTCGAACCGATAACGCCTAACAATGCAATAAAAACAAAGTTGGTATATGGAATTTGGCATTAAATAATTAGCTTTTTACAGTAGAAGTATTAAAGTTGCCTTTTAGAGGTATATGTCTGAGGCTCAAGGGTATATTCGAAGAGGTAATTTTTGCAAAAATGCAAATTAACATAAATAACTCATAAATTATATTTATAATAAAACAAATATAATTCTATTTAAAATTATGTAACTTTTATATTGCGACGCTATTTATGATGGGTCATATTCCAAACTTTATCAGCTAAAATGCAGATTTCTAATCTAAAACAATCCACAAAGATGTACCTTTGTAAAACCTGTTAAATTAGATATTCATTGAGATTTGATTTGAGTAAAAACGTTATTTGAATATAAACTCCAACATTTGATGTTTAAGATCGTTTTAGTGATTTTATGTGAGCTATAGAAAAGGTAGAGTTTACCAAATGGCTTGAGCATTAGAGGCACCCTTCGGAGACAGACAATTTGATAAAATTTGAAGGCAATCAAATAAATGGGATCTGTATGTGAAAGTAGAGTCGGTCGGATCTTTGAAGTGAATGAAAGGTAGTTTTAAGTCAAAGATATCGTTTCTTAGTAGGTCCCGCAGGACAAGAGCGACACTGCTAAGTGAATAGGTGATCGCACAAAGTTCGTAGTTGAAAATTCCACATGGGGCTCCTCGGCTCCTGCAGATCGCAGATGACGTGCCCGAGCTGTATTTGACTCTCTCCGCTTCGATATTCTGGTCACGTATATTGTGACGCTAGGTCACCGGCAGCAGAGGCTCAAAGATGCCTCAATTTGTACGCAGTGCCACTTATTTGGCCCGCTATGCTTTAAATGTAATATTTCGAAGCCAAATTGAATCATATTTTCGATATTCCGCTGCGATTTGCCGACCTGCGCATTTACAACTTGTCTCGCACGTAAAAAGTAAACCATTCTAGACAGGCCAATTCTCAGAAGGATACTCACAAAAACCCACACATAAAAAATTCTATTGCAGTCTGGAGGATTACAACAATGTAAGAAATGTATTTTTAGTTGCCCAATTTAGGCACTAGAATTAAAGTATAATCAGATTTTTTTTTCTTAAGATGTGTTTAGATTAGTCACATTATTCCGTACATTTCTCTTTGACATAAATGTCAACTATCCTGAGAGAAGTTCGCCGAGGCACAGCTGGGAGGAGATAACTTCTCTCAGGATAGTTGAACTTATGTCAGAGAGGAAATAAATTTTGTCAGAGAGAAATGTACGGAATAAAGTGTCTATTATAAACGCACCGTTAGAATGCGATTCTTGTAAATAACAATAAATATTACAGTACATAATCGCGAGATTTTATTTTTAATTCTACCAATTTACAATATTGGCCTGTTCGTTAGTTTGATCTACTCGACAGAACAAAATAGTTTTTAAAATTCCGCTAAGCGAAAGAGGATTCTAAATAATAAATATTGTTTCACGATTTCAAGCTCGACTGGTTATAAGTTCAAGAAGGTGTAGAATGTAAAAGTAATCAAGTCTGTAAATTAAATAATGCTTTGTATGGGTTAAAACAAGCAGCAAGATGTTGGTTTGAAGCATTTGAACAGACCCCAATAAATAAAGGATTTTAAAATTCTGAAGTTGACCGTTGTATTTATATTTTAGATAGAGGAGATATTAATAAAAATATCTATGTTATACTTTACGTAGACGATCTCCTCATTATTACAGCAAATAATGATACAAGTGTATTTGAATGCGTGCATTTTATATGGTTGATTTAAAAGAACTGACTTAGTTACCGAAGAAAATATCTAAAATGCGTGCTTTTAGTGCAGAATAAAAAAAAACTGCATCCCAACTGCCAGCTGATATTTGTGAAGCTGCAATTGAAATACCCAAGATATTATTACCTTAGAAATCGAATAGTAAATATGAATTTTGTTAAGATAAATTTATGACGTTTTATTGACACAATGACACTTGATATAAAATATATTAAAAAATACAAAGGTCATATGAAAAATTATTGACTTGTTAAACCGTGTTTTTGTTTTTAATGGATCGTAGTCGTAGAAAAAGTTCGCTGTACAACTCGAGCGGATTGTCCATATCGCACTCGAATGATTGATAGTCCAGTCATCTTATTGTTAGTCAAAATAGAGTAAGAATCTCGGAATTCAAGATAACCGGCTGTAAACTCGTATAAACCTTTATTTTAACATCCTAAAACTTGTCTCAAAACCTACTTACGATAGCGTGTACACGACTTGTAGATAACTAAGGTCACAAGTCAAAAAATCGATTTTTTGCGCATTTTTTGCAAATATCTCTTTCCCTGTAAAAGTTACGCTATTTGTATTTATTATAAATATTGTAGATGATAAAATTCTCTACAACTTTTGTTTTAAAATTTTTTTTATACCTTAAACCGTTTTTGAGATAGAGGGCGGTGAGCGCGCAGTCTTTCACTATGTACAGTATCATTCAAGTTCAACCTGTAGTCTCGGTCAAAAACACGCCGTATAGAGCCCGTTAATTATTGAAAAATATATAATTAATAATAATTTACATTTTTTCATTAAATATCACATTCAATATAATAATTTTTTTCATAAATTAAATATATCTTCATTTAATAACACTTACCTCTTTGTACAATTAGAAAATTATTAACAGAAATATTTAATTATATTGTAATTATATTCAGATTTATAGTAATTACTTCCTAAGTAAATAAGAAGACAATAAATAAATTTTTAATTTATATTTTTATTAAGAAGTACGATTTCATACATTTTTTATGGTTGAAATTAAAAAAATTGAATAAAAATAAGGAGAACTCCATGTTCTTATTTTTAGTTTTCTTCTTCTTCTTCATCATCGTCGTCTGATCGTTGTGGAATTTCAAATTCTTCATTATTTTCATATTCAACGACATTTGTCTCCAAGTCTTCTAGGATTTCGGGATCAAATGTACCATCTTCATTGACATCACTCTGATAGGGTGAAGCATTGAGACAAGCTTGCCCATTACACTGCCCACAAGCTAAATTGCACGGTAACCCCGATTTCCTGCATTCACATCGCGAACCACAACCATTCTTGCAGTTGCAGAATATTGTGTTCAGCAAATCTTCGGGAGCTGGAGGTAGAATTGTAGTGGTAGGTTCCAGGAATCCATTACGCATTATCCAACCCCATTCCTGGGGTTCTAAATCATGCCCTAACCAAGTCTGAACTTGATAGTAAACACGGTTGAAATGTTGGTGAGCTGCTGCACTTGTTGGTGGAAGATTTGATAGCTGCACAGGTTTATTACGTTAGGTTGATTTGAACGAATTGTGTATAACGAAGATGATCGATACTGTCCTCAGATTTTGAAGCATTATAGATTGCTAACAAAGTTCGCACTCCATTCTCAAATAACCTTTGAATCGGACAGTTTTCTTCTTTAAATGCTGCAGCAAGTTGATCCAAATCCGGAAGTTTTTCAAGTGTTTTTACAAAAAATTTTTTTTTCCTTTTTTAAAGAGCGCAGAAGTCGTGTCACAACCACTCACTGCGTGCAGAAACAAAATATGTTTTTTTAAACGAGGATATTTATCAAAACTTTTGGAAGAGTATATCTCAGTTTTTACATTTCCATTTCCAACTTTTTTTAAGAAATTTTTTCTCGATGAGATAGAGTACGCCCAATTAAGATGACAAGCAAATCTATATCTTCTCCTATTATTACTGCAGTATTCCATGTTTCGATTCTTCCATAGCTGTTTCAATAATTAGAACATCTGCATCATTTGTGACCTATTTTGTTTTGATATCAGCAGCTTTTAATTTTTCAAGTCAGCATATTAATAAGCTTCCCTTTATTATTTCCATTAGATAGGAATTTTTCTTGGGTAACAGGTACAATCATCGTTTCGTCAAAACAAACTTCGTATGTTTTAGAAAGTGCGGCAGTTCTCCTTAGCTGCTCCATGGTTTTTATGTTTTTAGAATAGTCTGAATATCCATCAAATACAACAACAATGTCTGAACCATAATGATTTTGTAAATACTTGACGTATTTATCAAAAATAATAGAAAATGCATCTTCTCTACTCCATACAACGCGATGCAGAAGAAATCCGCCATCAATAATTAATGTTACATTATTTTCATTGAGATCAGAATCGGTAGGTGTCATATTGTCATACAATGACGCTTTTGTGGTTTTTCTCATGCCATCATTATCAAATAATGCTGTTGGATATGGACTTAATTCATATTGAAGATATTCTTCAAGATTACTTTTAAATTGTTTGCTTACTGTGATTCTTTGAAAGAGTAACAATGGATCTACTGAAACTTTGCAATCATTAATTTTGACAGATTTATTAACTGTTGAAAGCGGTAATACCTTATCAGAGCGTTTTAATTTTATATCATGAAATTTTAAACCAGTGATCTTCGTCTTTGATTCTAATCCAATTTCATAAGCTTTGTGACAGCTAATTTGGTCATTTCCAACCATTCCAGAAGCTAACGATATCATCTGTGTCATATTTGGAAAGGAATTATGAAGTGTAAACCATTCAACTAGTTTATTTACGTCAATATTATCTCTTTTTACTCTTGAGTCCCTAGAATCTACATGTTGTTCTGTTGAGTCCAGAGAAATATGACAAAACTTTTCCATTTCCTCACAAATAGTATTTGCGGCGTACATAGCATATACCCATTTACACAAAACACTTTCTTGCGCACTTCGACCACGAGATACACCTCCTTCTGTTTTCATAGATTTCATAAGACTTTGTTCAATTACCATATCTGTCCATGTGCCTGAATTAAATTTCTCTGTTCGTTTAACGGTGAAGAATCCATTTTTGAAATTCTCAAAAATTTCTGGATTCATTGTTTCTTCCAACTTGATCATGTCTTGCAGATATAAGTGAGCAGATTTTGCATATAAAAAATGACCAGGTTGAACTTGAATGATACTGTACATAGTGAAAGACTGCGCGCTCACCGTCCTCTATATCAAAAACGGTTTGAGTTATAAAAAAATTTTTAAAACAAAAGTTGTAGAGAATTTTATCCCCTACAATATTTATAATAAATATAAACAGCGTAACTTTTACAGGGAACGAGATATTTGCAAAAAATGCGCAAAAAATCGATTTTTTGACTTTTGACCTTAGTTATCTACAAGTTGCGTACACGCTATCGTAAGTAGGTTTTGAGACAAGTTTTAGAATGTTAAAATAAAGGTTTATACGAGTTTACAGCCGGTTATCTTGAATTCCGAGGTGAAACCACTAAGATGACTGGACTATGAGGCACTATGGACATCATGTCCGTTCTTGTTGTACAAACTATTATTGTTTCGAAGTAAAGTTGATGTTATAATTTCGTCGCGACAACACACACCTTCCGAGACCTCTTGTATAAATAAAGTCTCCATAATTAAAGTGTGGTGTTTCATTGAACTAATTGTTCATACATACCCCATTTCCAATACATATGAATAAATAGATTATGTACTAAATATTTTGTAAAATAGAAATGTTTAACATAGTTTTTCATAATAATTGTGTTAACCTTTAAGGATCAGATGATGTCGGCAAACAGTAAATTTGGAACCAAGAACGACATATTACAAAAATGTAGTAGGGATACTGAAAAATAATCAAATAAATGATTGTGAAAAAATTTCACAAAATGATTTATTTATTAGATTTTACATAAGTATATCACTCTTATAGTAGTATAGACATTTCACCTGTGCCAAGCTGGAGCAGTTCCTAGTGCGTATATAAAAAAGAAAACATGGAGTGCAGATTTTATTTTATCAAAGAGCAGTTGGGTATGCTGCAGAAATAAGAGCATTTGAAAAATAATTTTCTCGGAAACATTATATGACTGTATAGTTTCTGTTGCTTTTCTGTGAAAAGCAATTCTCAAAGATACATATAAGCTCACACTATTTACATTCTTACAAAACGGCAAAACGTGTGGTATATTATGTCACTTGTTTCTTGGCATTCTCCAAGCGCCTCGAGTAATGTCTTTGAATTTCAACTGCGCTGCCTGAAACCCATAATAGGACGAGGAATATGTAACAATAAAAATCAGAATTTGGACAAGACGAAAAATTATGTGTTACTGGCCACATGGGTTCAAATTTTAATACTTGTATAGCATTTAACAAAAAATATTGTTACGTGCTTTATCGGTTCGAATTGATTACACGTGATGGATTATACCCACTTTATTACTGAACTCAATTTGGATCACCACAATTGACAATTAACTCACTTATTATTAACTTCTACTAACTCACTAATTACACTGATTCTAACTGACTGACTCGAGGGAAAGCTGACCGCCTTTAATAGTTTTGGCTCCCGGCTTCTAGAACTTTTCGGCAGATAAGGCTTATCGTTCCCGAAATTTCTGGAACGTCTATCTGCCATTTAATTTGTTATCGCGGCCGCTTTCCCCTTATCAGGATCCTTCTAAAAACTTTTTTTTATTTACTAAATTATACAATTCTATTCTAAACTCTATTCCATCTATTTACATTGCGTTACAATATGTCAAATCGGGAAATTTAAAAAATTTCCTAGGAAAATTTGTAAGATAGCTATTTTATTGACATGCTAAAATAATTAAAGAAATGTTCAAGCTGTATAACACAACTCAGTACACTTGGATACGTAATATGTTCAGAACTGTATCGGCTTGGACTGGGTCGTTTGCAAATTTCCGAAATTATAAATCTATAAAACTAGATCATTGCTGACATTCTAGCAGTCAAGTTATAGGTGTCTTTAAATCAACCAGGAAACAGCAGTTTAACACTCGTGATACTATTTTGTGGACACTTGCCAGTTACCGGATAATTTAAAAAAAAATGTATTTTATATTTTTCCTGCGACATAGATTTGCTATCTAATTAACAATTGTCCTAGCAACTATTTGGCAATTTGCAAGTTTTCCAAAACGCCGCTCTTTAAACCAAGAAAGATATCAGAAATGATTTTGGCTTACAAGTGTAGTCAGTCAACTTATAAGTGTCGTTAAATCAAACCGGAAACTTAGCAATTTCAAAGTCGTCTTACAAATTCTCGGACACATGCCAGTTTCGCAGAAAACTTAATTTTATACCTTTTCTGCGGCATTATAAGACCAGGCAATAATGTGTCATATTAAACCTTTCCTTTCGTGATAATGTACAAAGTTATGTTTACCCTAGGTATCATATTTTTAAATTTCTCAATAATTGTTTTAATAGCTTAACTCTAAAAAAGGTATTTCTATGTTTTTTGCGGTCAGCATTGGAAATTCTAAGTTTACATTGACGTTGCTCCTAGAGAACGATATATTATTACCTACATTCAGCACACTCGCTTTGTGCCAACCAGTTTCCCCATCTTGCGTATAATTTAGACTCATGGACAAAATTTTCGAACACTTTTTATCACTATTACTCAAAAATAACTTTAAATTTTCTCACCAGACCTACATATATGCTAAGGATATTCATTTACCAGACAGTTTTAAAATATTTTGAGGTTTAATTGATACTAATGGCGCATGTAGATTCACGCTAATTTTATACGTAAAAAATTCTCGGAGAAAATTAAGAATAAGATTGACTTAGGCTATTTGCGTTGAAATGAAGTAAGTGATAGTGCTTCGCATTTGCATTGCCTTCATTTAGAACAAAATTATGCCACCAGTTAGACGCCGCAGTCAAGTTAAAGCAGCACAAATTGTCAGTCTACATAACGAAGGATACAAACAAAAAATATTGCGTGACGTTTTAGGAAAAGTCAGTCTTTGATTTCGAATATTTAAAAAGGTACCAAGAGACTAAAAATTTTGCACGAAGACCTGGATAAGGACGCAAAAGTTGTACAAGAGTAACCGATGACCCTTTATTGAGACTTTTCTCCATGGAAAATCGCACGTTGATATCTATAAACCTCAGATATAAGCTATTCAATTTGAGACAAATTAATGTTAGTTCGAAAATAGTCAAACAAAGATTAAAAGAGGCAAGTTTGAAACCAAGACGTACTGCTAAGGTTTCTCGGCTTCTCCAAAACGACAAAATTCATCGATTGAAATTTGCTAGAACACATCTTCAATGGGATAATGAGCAATGTAAAAATAATCTGTTTACAAATGGGACAGGATTCAATTTTGGAAGCCAGATGGACAAAACCACGTCTAGAGAACAGTTAGAGAACGATACGCCAGTTGCAATCTCACGCACAGACTTAGTTTTGGAGGCAGCGTCAAAATGCTTAGGGCTGGTATTAGTTGCTAGAGACGCACCAAACTCGTAGAAGTAACTGCTCGAATAAGTGGTGACAGGTACACAGGGTTTCTCAACGAAAACTTAACCCCCTTTATAATTAGAAAAACGAGAAATATTATAGAATTCGTCGATTTATGTTCTTGGGGGGAAAGTTTTTGACCTTTACATGTTTATTCCCCTCAATCTTATCAACCTCCAATTTAAAATTTCAAATGGACCTACTTGTAATACATTGTTTTAAAGCCTTTTTCATTGCAAATACAACAGTGCATTGTATGTGTGGGCAATGATCTTTCCAGGGTGGGTCCTGCCCACACTTGATCCCCCCTTCTTGCTACACCAATGACGATAACGCACGCCCACATGTATCTGGCATAGTAACTAATTACCTCGATGCAGTCTAGATTCAAAGATTAAATTGGCCTCCATGTAGCCCAGATTTGGATCTGATAGAGCACAAGTTGGATGAGTTAAAACGCCACACGAAGCAATTCCTCAAGGATACGTTTAAACAGTCGGAGACATCAAATTACTGTGCGCTCCAGCTTGACACAGTGAGGATTTCTGTCTACGGAGACTCTCTTCTCTGTAGCACTTCCAAATTACGAAACTCGTACCGAATGGAATTTTCCCTAAAAGTTACAACAATCCTTGTTTAAGAAGGCGGTTCATCGCCATCTATGCTTGTTTCCGCATCCTACTCACAGTGATTTGAAAGCATAATGGGGTTACCCTTTGCGAAAGGATTAAACTTAAAAAAAATAAAGTAAAAAAAAAATAAAAAAAGCTTAGGGAGCAGTTTAGCTTTGCAGGCATATTGGGGTTGTCCTTTGGGAGTGGATTAAACTAAAAAAAAAACCTACCTTAGCATAACAAGAATGATGCAGGCAGCAATTAGAACTCGAGGGGGATATGTTCGTTACTATCTGTGCTCATATTTTAATCAAGCAGCTAGGATTTCATTATACTAACAATGGCATTCAAGTTTAATGTAAATATTCTTAATTTTCATAATATTTGTAATTCAATTTTTTTAACATTTTATTAGAAATACTTTGCGAAAAAAAACTGTTATTACTTGTACAAAGTGTTTAAATGGTTTGGTTCATTAGAATTTATTTTTTCAAATAGAAATTACGAAAATTTTAAAATATTCGATAAATTTGTCAATGAGTGTACATTAGAGGCTGCAACACAGATATTAATTTTCCTGTTTTATTTCACTTGGTTTCACGGTTATGGAAATTAATTTTCTGTTTCTTTTTTGTTGCGTCATAGTTATAAATTATAAAAAAAATATTACAAGATTTCATAAATATCTCGGGCTCCGTACCTTTTCTAGGTACTTAGATCTTATCACAGAAAACAAACACCAAAACATATTTTCCGCGACATTGTGTACAGAGTTATAAAAAATTTTACTAATTAATCGATTGTGGCATGCAGTAGGTAGGATGTTTTTTACTGTCTACTTTACCATATACAGGATATTTGAGCCGTAATGTCACTAACTTAAAAATAAATTTTATTGTAACTAAATTCAGATTACAACTAATAAAATATTCCACGATATTTCGGCCAGCATGGAAACATCGTGGAATTTTTTATATTTATTGTTGTATTTATTGTAAATACAGTTCATTGGTTTTGAATATTGAAGAATTTTATATAATAAGAATTAAAAATGTCAATCACTGACGCCAAAGGAAAGAGACATCTATTAAGAAAATGAAATCAGGCACGTAGCCAAGATTATCGTTCGAATGGCTCCAACTCCTCCCCTTTTTGTATGTTAGAGACACATAAACTTCTTTAAAATGAGCAGTATTGCAAAATTTAAAGAAAAAGTTGAGTTGTTAAATCAATAGACGTCTTGGACTTTTACTTAGTGTTCATTTTTTACTTTTGCGTAAAATTTCGAATCATTACTTCGAAAGGATCTAGCAGGATGAGTATGGCGAAGTGGCCCCCAAATGGGAACCCATAGTAATATTTTCGGAAAGTTATTACCTCGACAAATAAACAAAATTTATGTGTATTTGGGCTGATATTTCAAGGTCACTACGAGATATCCAAAACATTGTTAATTTAAGAACATTTTTAAATTTCTTTATATCTTTTAAACTAATAAGTTAGAAAGATTAAACCAACGGCATATTATAGCTAAGATCTTGGAGTATGCTATATACTTTTTTCATATTTTTTATCATTTCTAGCCACCCCAAAAATTATTTTAATAGTTTTATCCGAGATTCCGAGACAATCACGAAATTATTATATGTCATAGTACCCATCAAGTGCTATAACATATAGAAAATTCACCGAAAAAAAATTGGTGCCACACTTAAAAAAAAATTAAGTTGAAGTTTTTACCTTTCAGAATATAATAAATTTTTGGTATTTTGAAAGCAAAGTTATTTTCTTTTGTACAATTCGTATTTTAACATAGTGTGATAAAGTTAAATACAATTCAGAATGCATAGTACTCTTTATATTTTATTATTTTTGCTAAGGTGAATATTTTACAAATTTTAATTTTTTTTTATTTGTTTTTATATCTTCGATCGATTTTTGATAGGGATAAAATCAACTTAAAATTACGAAAAACAGTCATATTGCACCATAAAACCTTAGCGTTGGTTTCATCTTTCTAATTAATTTAGTTAAAAAATATCAACAATTGAAACAATCTTATGTTGACTAATTTTTTAATACCTCCTAGGCATATTGAAGTATCGAGCTCAAAAGCACATAAATTCTATTGGTATTTCGAGGTGAAAATTTATCGAAAATTTCATTATAAATTCCCATCTAGGGGCCGCTTTACAATGTTTACCCTGGGAAAAGATACCTTTCCTTAAAAATTTAAAATTAAACCATATATTATTGACAAAAATGTTGACTTCAATTTAAATTAAACAGTAAATTTTTAAAATTATTTCTATAATAAATATTTTTCGTTAATGGTAACAATTCACTCGAAATTTTGACTTCGGTTTTAAAGCATATTTAAAAGTTTTTCGTATTTCCCTAACTAAAAATTTAAAGTTTAAGTTCGAAATTTTGAGGAATAAGCTTAAATAAAACAAAAAAAAAATCTCTCGAAGTCTTAATTTAAAAGATTGGACAATAAAATCAGAATTTTGGAAAAACGGTCACAGTTTCGAAAAGAACAAATAAAAAAAAATGAAAAGTGGTAAAATATTCACTTTTAACAAAAATAATAAAATATAAAAAGAACTATGCATTCTGAATTGTATTTAACTTTATTACACTATGTTAAAATTCGAGTTGTAAAAGAAAACAGCTTTGCTTCAAAAATAACAAAAATTTGTTATATTCTGAAGGGTGAAAATTTCAACTTAATTTTTTTTTGAAACTGTTGCACCAATTTTTATTTGGTGAATTTTCTATATGTTATAGTACTTGACGGGTATTATAACATATATACATTTCGTAATTGTATCTCGGATAAAACTATTAAAAAAATTAAATTCATTTTTGTGGTGGCTACAATGAAAACGAAAATGTGAAAAAATATATAATATACTCCAAAATATTAGGTATAATATGCCGTTGGTTTCATTTTTCTAAGTTATTTAGTTCAAAAGATATAACAAATTTTAAAAATCTTCTTAAATTGAATTTTTTTAAAATATTTCGTAGTGACCTTGAAATATCGATCTCAAATACACATAAATTTTGTTCATTTGTAGAGGTGATAAGTTTCCGAAAATATTACTATAGGTTCCCATTTGGAGGCTACTTCGCCATACTTATCCTGCTAAACCGGTTTGTACTACCATTCGACTTCAGTCTCGACTTCAGTTTCAAATTTAGTCTGTCTCGATATTTTCAAAAAATTTTTAGAATTACCCGGTATATTTTTCAAAATAAGTGATTTTTGAAGTTTTCAGAGCAGCGTCAAATTTCAGATCAAAGACGAAATTAGGAATATTAGATATTAAAGATAAAATTAAAAAATTTCATAAGAAGCTCCCGTTTTAATTTTTAATTTCGATTTTTGTGGAAACTTTGAATTTATTTTAGAAAAGAAAAAGGTGAATCTAAAACCCTTCAGGAAAAACAGAAATTTGGACTAAAAATTAAAAGGATGAAAAAAAAAAGAACTTTATCAAACAAAACCCAGAAGCTTCGAAATTAAATTCAATTATTTTTAAAACTAAAAATGTTGAGTTTACCGAAATATTCAGAAAAAATTCAAATATTGAGAATAAAACGAAAGTTTTCTGATGAAGTAAAAATTTTGGGTTTTAACTTGATTTTTTTTAAAAGTAGAAATTTCCTGACTAGGATTAAAATTTGAAAAAACTAAAGGACACAATTTTTTGTGCAAAGCAAACAATTTAGAAGAAAATAAAAAACTGAAATTGTAAAATAAAGATTTAAAAAAAAATTAAATTTTAAACCAAAAAAAAACTGAACATTATAAAAATATTTCGAGGGTAAACTGAGAATTTTAAGGAAATCGAAATTAATAACATGTTTTTTTAGAAATTTCAAAATGTTATATAAAAATTAAGTCTCAAAAATATTAAAAGTTAGAATCTCAACTGAAAAGTTTCGTTTGAATAAAAGGAAAATTAAAACTCTAATTTAAAATAAAAGTTTAAATTTTGAAACTAAAATGAATATTTTGAAAATAAAGTCAAAATAAATATATTTATCAAAAGAGTGAAATCTTAGTGGAAATGTTAGATTTGAATTAAAAATTAAAAGAAAGTTGAAAGAATTTCACAAAAGAAGTTGATATTTCGAACATTTCTAAAAATAATCAAAATTTCGAAAAACGTTGGAATGTGTAGAAAATTTAGTGCAATTTCCGTTATATTTGCAGCAATATTTAGTCTGAAAATACACTTTTTCCTAAACCCCCAGATTAAATCGAAAAAATAATAATATTAATAATTGTCAATTTGAGAAAATAATTAAAGTTTTAAGCAAAATATTTACAGAAGATATTTGTGGAAGCTCGAAGTTTTAAAAAGAAATAAATGTAAACACAATCAAACTTAAAACACGCAAATTTAAAAAAAAGGCTAAAATTTTGCAAAAGGATCGATATTTATACACAAAATTAGTCAGAAGTAAAACATTTGAGAAAATAACATCAGAATTCGGCAAAAAATTGTTTATACGTACTTAGAATTTTAACAATTAAATTAATGAAATCGATTATGTGCTTACGAAACGTAGAACTGAATAAAATAATTTAGAATTTTCAATTTCAACTCGGAATTTTGATAAAATAATGAAAATTTCTAGAAAATATTCCTAAGAAAATATATGAACAGGCATTAATTATTTTTACGTATTCGTTTCTTTTATTTATTTATTTTTTTGATTTTGTTAATTAGTGAAAATGAAGAATAAAATCTAGTGACCTTAAATGACAAATAAAAAGGTAAAACTTAACAAGGAAAATTTTTCTAATATCCATTTTGAGAATACGTATTTAACTTATCACCGATAAAGAGTCGACTTGTCGACTAAATCGTAACTCGTACCATAATCATGATTTGTTTTGTATTTCCTATGGCAGTTTGACAATTTGAGATATTAGCTAATATAATAAAGTAGATTAGGTATAAGAATATGTCCTTTGAGTGCAATGCCGCTGCCACACGTACATGACGATTGAAGTATGTATTGGGAAGCCTTGAGCTCATTGTCAATTTTTCTTAAAATGCGTACATGGCGATTTTGCTTATCATAAGATCAATAGGTAGCAATTTCGGAAATTATTTACATACTTTAATATACAATCAAGCATTTTTCTATGGATATTTCAATTTGTATCATCGTAAATTTTTTGCCGAATATTCATTTCGGGTGGGGGGGGGGGGTGTCCGGATCCCTTGGAGCCTCCCCTGGCTACGTCCCTGAAAGAAACAGTTTGCTTAGTTGCGAACCAAGTTTCGTTTGCTTTATACAACTTTTTCTTAACATAGCCTAACCCAAATGAAGCTGAGATGGTATCACAGGATTTGTATTGAAGTATCAGTGACTTAGACTCCTAGAAAACAGAAATAAATAAAACAAGGTAAATATACCTTTCATTTGGTGGTATTTACATTTACGTTTCATGAAACTTTATTATTTTCTAAGGTCTCCGGCTAACTTATCAGAATGAGTATGAAGTTAAAGTCTGGTACATAAAACCATCACATTTTCGGTTTAACCAACAGCAACTATTTCGCTAATACAATTCTGCTTGTTTAAAAGCAATGTCGTCTTACATTGTGGGCATAAAGCTTAACTTTCATCTTAATTAAACTCCTTGCTTATGATTATTTTGGAAGTTTGGCTTAAATGTAGCAATTAAAACTTATACACCGTGAATCCGACGAACTGTTTTTCTTGTTTTGCTGTGGTTCTCGTTACACGTTGAAGTATTTGTTTATGTGGAAATTTGATTAGCTCAAATTGCAATTAATTTCTTCGGTTCATCATTTATTATTCCATATTTAATTCTTAATGTGAATACCTACTGGCTAGAGAAATGGAGAGAATGTGTCCAACAGTTGCTAAGGCTGCTTGGCTTATTAAAAAATGCAACATGTATGGAATACAAAAACATTTTTCTTTTCTTGTTAATTGCATAACAATTTATTGTCAATTGCAAATAATAGAACAAGTAATGTTATATAACATATCGCGAAGAAAAATAAATTCTAACCTACTTTATGTTACAACTCCAAATGCAATAAAAGTACCATTTGTTAATGTAAATCCTAAATCATTAGAACAATCAAAATAAATAGGAATTTCAATATTACTTCTCTTATGGACAAAATCAGAAATTATTCCATTATTTTACTACGTTAAGCAAACAAATATGGGCGTTACAGTAATGATAAATACTTTGTAAATTCCAAACCGAGGCTTATTTTGCAAGTAAATATATCAACCGATATCGATTTTGAACATTTAAACTTCGCACATATGTTTTCATTTATAAATTATCCGTTTCCCAATTAAACAGGTATTGTCCCATAAAGTCAGAATCTATTTTAAAACCGTTTATCACAATATTATGCAAACATAATATTAATTTGGTGTCAATATCATCAGATAACGAGTAATATACGTCCGAACCTAAATTGAAATATTACCGCAGTGGCTTTTATCGAAAGCTTAAATAATTATATTCTGTGGTAGCTAATTCGGTTTCATCTTTGCTAAAACAGATCATGGCGTAGGTTCGCATAAAGGCATGACTAACTGCAATGAGTGACAAATCGAAAATATTTTATTGTCACTAAAATATACTATCTAAATAGTTTGCTTTTCAACCTTATTTATTTTTTTACTTTAATAAAGTT
This sequence comes from Dastarcus helophoroides, assembly GCA_028583605.1. Taxonomy (NCBI): domain Eukaryota; kingdom Metazoa; phylum Arthropoda; class Insecta; order Coleoptera; family Bothrideridae; genus Dastarcus; species Dastarcus helophoroides. The sequence goes on from CM053326.1 coordinate 6,302,631, forward strand.
TCGGAAAGGTGGCAAAAACAAGATAGTAAATACAAAAGAGTATGATAATTTTGTACCTCAACCATATCAGGGGCGAAACTTTCCGGTCTTGAATTTTCTTTTTTTTTTCATTATTCACAATATTGCCGGATGTACGTAAGTATCATAATACCGCAGCTGTAGAAAATTTTCTTGTTGTGTGCTTTGGTCACATATTCCCTGGCTCCCTTATCAAGAGACTGGTAGAGCCCAGCAAATTACTTTTAAAAACGAGTTACAGCGATCGTGTCCGACAATCTATGTGTAGAAGAATGGTGGGTTGTATCGCGGACGAAGCGGGGAACATTCGCACTAGTTGTTATAAAATAATTAATGCAGTTTACTAAAGCATCTAAACTGCTCCCTAAGCTTTTTTTTATTTTATTTTTTTTAAGTTTAATCCCCTCGCAAAGGGTAACCCCATTATGCTTTTAAATCACTGCGAGTAGGATGCGGAAACAAGGATAGATGGCGATGAACCGCCTTCTTAAGCAAGGATAGGTTGTAATTTTTGGGGAAAATTCCCTTCGGTGACAAGTTCCATAACTTAAAAGTTCTATAGAAAAAAGAGTCTCCCTAGACAGAAGTCCTCACTGTCTCAAGCTGGATCGCACAGGAATTTGCTGTCTCCGACTGTCCAGTGCGCCTCAAGAATCTTGACTTTGGGGGGATTAATCCTATTAGTTCCTGCGAGCATTTTCCATGATAGTACTTGTAGAAAAGAGACAAGTCACCAATCATGCGCCCGTGCTCTAGTGTTTCGAGAGAATCGGTCAGACTCTCGTCATCAATTAAGCGAATCGCTCTTCTTTGAATTGTATCCAAGAGAGCTTAAGTGCTTTTTGGGGCAGAGCTCCAAACATGAGTTTGTATTCTAGTATTGGCCTAACTTTAGCTTTGTATAGTGTGAATAGCTAATGAGATCTGAAGTACTTTTTAGCTCTAAAAAGAAAGAGTAGCTTCTGAGAGGCAGATTTGGCAATGACGCGCACATGATCATCCCAAGAGAAGTTAGTGCTCGCATTCACTCCTAGGATAGATGGATTAGATCCCATCGGAAGGATTTTACCCCCCATTAGTATGTTTGTTGCATTATCCCTTAATGTTTTCTTAGAGAAAACCGCGGCCTGAGTTTTTGAAACATTGAAGTCGACCAAATTGTTCTTACCCCATTCCAGAATAATCTCGAGATCCCCATTAATCGTCTGTATCTGCTGTATCCTTAGTCGATCTAAAGCAACGATAGATAACGTTTTGTCGGAGAAAAAAGATGACACAAGGTCACTATCATCTGCGTAGCTGTAAATAGGATTGAAAGTTGAAGCTAAGAGATCGTTTATGTGTAACAGAAATAGAGTAGGAGACAAAACAGGCCCCTGAGGCACCCTTGCGTTAATCGCAAATGTCTTGGATGAGATGCCATCGACGACGACCTGAAGAGATCTGTCAGCAAGCAAATTGGATATCTAATGACAGAGTCCAGGAGGAAGACCTTAAGATATTAAATTTGGCGAGAAGAGATCGATGCCAGACTCTGTCGAAAGCCTTTGAGATGAGAATGTCACACTCTTAGCCTCAACATGTTTTTCCATAGCAGATTTACAGATATAAGTAACATATGCCAGTAGATCGCCAGTGGAACGTTGTTGCCTAAAACCGTACATTGCCTGTTGGAGATGATTCTATTTTCCTCCAGATATTTGAGAATCTTGATGTTAATAACCTTTTCCATATAACGGGTTACAAAGATATAGGGCGATAGTTGTTAGCCAGATTCCTTTTTCCCTTTTTAGGGACAGGCTGCACTCTAGCAGATTTCCAGATGTTAGGGAATACACCTTTGTTGTAAGAAAGTGTGAAAAATTTGCTTAGGACAGGAGTCAACTCTGGGGCGCACTTCCTAAGAACAATAGCAGAAATACTATCAAGGTCAGAAGCTTTCGAGGTGTCGAGCTCAAGGAGAATCTTCCTGATTGTGCGTTGTCTGAAAACAACTTTAGTCCCAAGCTCAGGAAGAATAGGAGGTTCTGCGTTTCGATAATCAAGATTGGAATTTTCAGCAAACATTAAGGCTAACATGTCAGCCTTTTCTTTGGAGGTAGTAACAATATTGCTATTTTCATTGAGTAAAGGTGGAAAATTTGAAGGTGTAAAATTCTTTCCAATCGACTTTGTAAATCTCCAAAATGACGTGGAGCTGTTCGGACAGTTGATAAGCCTCTGGTTCATTTTACCTTTTTAAATCACCTCTTGCCTCGGCAATAACCTGTTTACAAGAATTTCGTGCATCTACAAATATGGTCCGAGTCTCGACTGAGGGATTATTTCGTCAACGACGATATGCGCGATTTTTGCAGGAGGCAGCCCGAGCACATTTTTTACTGAACCAAGATTTACTGGAGGCAGACTTCTTTTGGGAGTGGGGAATTGAGCATTTCCTACCAATCAGGATAGTTTCCGTGATGGATTTGGCGTACTAAGGAAGGGTTGTCTGAGTTAAAGCGGACTTCCTAGCCATGGGAAAAATGCAAAGAAGTCTCTTAATTCTTTCCAATTTGCAGAGGTAAAGTGAAAAACCGCGGGACCGCGTCTGGGAAGGAGGTGGTATATGAAGCGAGCGAGAGGCTGCTACAAGCTTGTGATCCGAATTTCCAAGCGGTGATGTCACAGAGATTTTATGCGAACTTGGTAAATTTATAAGGAAAAGGTCGAGTAGATTAGGTTGATGGGTATCTACATCAGGAATTTTTGTGGGTTCCTCAACCAATAGTCCACAAGTGATGGCGAAAGTCTCTACCACCCTTCCCGCGTCGTCAGTTTGGGAAGAAAACCTTAACCAGGGGATGTTGTGTACGTTGAAGCCACCGTGAAAGACAACCTCAGCTTTTGGATAATTCGTCTGTAGGTGATTAAAGGTCACAAAGAGGTAAGAGAAGAGCTGTCTGCATGTGCAATCGTTTGGAGACCAATAAAGTGAACAAATGAATATTACTTCGTTTTTGGAGCAGATTATCAACCAAATCACATCATAATCAGCAGATTCCAGTGCTTCCTCTCGTTGACAGATCGCTTCGCGTAAAAGCACAAATTCCTCTCTTGTTTCGAAATTTTGTGTGCAAGTCGTAGATATGGCAAAGCAAATGGACTGTATTGATGGATGGGATGACTTGGGTTTCTATCAGAGACAGCACATGGGGTCTTTCATTTTGAAGGTGTTGATGAACCGAGTTTAGATTTGAGTTTAGACTCCGAATGTTACAGAATTGAATTTTGAATAAAGAAGAATGAAGAAACTTGCCCATGGTACATTAAAATTTTCCATTCGATTCGCTCGTACACCCTCCACCCGGACATTCAAACGGGTGGGTAGTTTACGTCCGGAATTTTTTGCACAAAGAGAATCCATCATCTATATTTTAATTATTAGAAGAAAAAATCAGAGTAGATAAAAAAAGGAAATAAGGAAAAGAACAGGGTAAGGAAAGAAGAATAGCAGAAACCGACTCACCTGTCAGAGACGAAAACATGATGTAAGCATCATTTCACCGTCACGTGGGGTGGTACTACCTCGGACGACTGAAAGTTCCAGTCTACAACCTACCTTGGTTAGATTTAGGGATGGTTATTTTGAGAACACTCTCCTTTAGTTGAACATGGTTAGTTGCATCAAAAAATGCATGAAATCAAAATTTTACATTTTTTTACCGCCAAATAGATGATCTTATTCGAATTTAGAGTTTTCCAATGGAGACGCAAAATTTTGGCCAAGAAAAGTGTAAACCTTATTTCATCCACCAAAAATTAAGCTAATGGTATTCTTGAATAAAATAGTAAATAGAGGACCTAAACAAATATCGGCCAGAAAATTTTCAGATGATTTGATCAACAACTGTAGTCACAATTTGACGTGCAACTTACGCTGGCTGTAGTTCGGAGGGGGTGCATTTTAGGATATATGTTTATAAAAAGAAAAAGTTACTTTGATCTCAAAAGTACGCTCTTAGAATATGTGCATAGAATTTTGAATCATCCTGTATTATAGTATAGCATCTCCGTACTGATTCATACATCTAACAGCGTTTATGGCAGTTCCAAATAAATTATTACTTATTACTTGTACTTTTTTTACTTATATTTTAAAATTTTTTCTTCAAAACAATCATCTCATAGGTCGTAAAAGATAACACTTAGAAACCCATAAAGCAATGGAAAGTACAATATTTTACTCCAAACTAAATAATTGGTAGAAGATTAATTCTTACTGTCATGCTTTACGTGATTACGTGATTTTCAACACCACCACTATAAACAATGAGATAATAGTGGGTACAAAAATTATAACACTTAAACACACAACTGATAAAAATTCAAGGCTTTATGTTTTCTCTTACTAGACGTCTCAAACACATTAATTAGAAGCGGAAAAGAGATTCATGAAAAATAAGTCATATGCAGAGTCAACAGTATTTACTCGCAGATTAGGCCTTTGTTTTTCAGACTTTTAACCTGTCGAATGTTAAATATTATGGTACGTCCCGTTGAATTTGGTGTCATACTACTGGACATTTTCGAGTAATAAAGTCCTGATGATACTAGCTTTGATTAGCACAAAATCCTTGCTAATTAATAGTTTTAAAAGTTCTAATCTTAGTAAATCCACAGAATTAATATCTAAGAAGAACAAATCTAATGTATAATGAAAGTTTTAAAAAATAAAAAAAAAATTACTGACAGCATGTTTCAATTTAAAAAAAAAAATATGGATTGTGGCAAATTGTGCAAGAAATTTCTGCATGATCAAAAATCGAAAGGTTTCTAAACCTTGTACATTTTCTCACTACGTATACATCCATTGGTTGCTATTTTGCTACTTTTGTAAAATGCCACAATTTCAAAAAATTCATTTAAAAGAAATTTGGTATAAAGACCTGCAGTATTTATTATGGTTATTCTATTAATACACCTAAAATAAAAACTACTTTTCTTAAGTCAATAAAATACCTGTGATTTTCTTTACTACTGTACTTATCCCATTTATGCTTAGCTGTAGAATAGTACAGGTGCTAAATATTTGACCACCCTGTACAATTAAGGATTATGTGATAGTGCTTGGTTGTTTGGCTTAAAGACCGACTAATACAGAGCCACAAACCCGTGCGCCTTTTTACTCCAAAACAAATTATCGCAAGCTGACGATGAGACAGCGATGGTTACAGTGCATCAACCCCCCCAAAAGCATGCCAACATTACACACCCTCACGAGGGGAGTGGGGAATTAAAGCTTCATCCGCAACACCCCGGCTCGCCACCAAACGTTACATTGCTTATTATATGATAGAGATATATGGCATCCGCATGTTTGGGGTGTACCACCTTTCAAGGTAATTCCGGAAAAACTACCTGATATTTATGGGGCTACAAATTAGCCTTTTCCCTTAATTCACTTGCATATAGTCGTGTAAATGTTGTCAGTAGATAACAGAAGAGCTGTGTTGCTATTAAAAGAAAAATATTGTTACGCGTAATCGGATCGAATGATTATTAACACGTGAATTGTAAAACACTTTATTTCCAAACTAAACTCGGAACACTACAACTAAATAATTAACTTCACTTATTGACTACTAACTACTAATTCACGAATTAACTATACTGACTAACTGACTGATTGATTGAGGGAAAGCCATCCGGACCCCCTTTATATAGATCTCTGGTTCGGGTTCTAGAAGTTTTCAGCAGATAAGGCTTATCGTTTGCCGAAATTTCTGGAACGCTTATCTGTCGTTCGCTTTATTATCGCGGCCGCTTTCCCTTATCAGATCTTTCCTAGAAAATTTCTTTTACGTACTAAATTCTATAATTTACATTTCGTACACTATCATTAAGAACCAATACTTACAAATGGATGATAGTTAGCTATTCTTTGTACAACTAAAAATAAGCAATATATTCCAACTTTATCTATTTATGAAACCTTAAACACTGATTGACAAACAACGCACAGCCTTATACACCCAAAAAGCATTTTTGAACTAGTTTTACCAATGGAATGGCTGAAATCCCATAGTCTTCGAACCAACAAGATTGCATGTGAAATATACCTTTATAAATATGTGTGGCCCCAACCCCTTTTCGACATAAAACCCTTAAGAAAACATACTGTCCCAACATAATGTTTAAACAGTCCTGCAATTAGTGCGCTCTGCTTTAACACTACAAAAATAGATTTGAAAGCTCTTACTGAAATTGTTTATGTAAGCAAATGTGTGCTGGTTAACACCAGCGGTTGTTTAAACAACGACATATTACCATACTGCTCGAATGACCGCTTTTAAACATATTTTCCTCTTCCATACCTGTAACAAAAAATAAAGAATCAACAAAATACATATAACACAATTGTTCGGTGATTAAGTTTGTTATTATTCTTTTTTTTTACTTAATTCATAATAAAAACTTTATCGCGAAAAACACATTCACTCGTCTACAGAGAAAGTAGGGTTGCATCGCTTATACGGTAAGCTCGAGGTTTTTCCATAAGTGGTGCCTTGGTTACAAACCGCTATTACCGCATTCATTACGAAAGGCATTTTAACAACAGTCAAGAATCAAGACCACATAAATAGAAGGTGGGCGAATTCCGCATTTTTTTTTTCTTATTTTCATTTTTGTCTAAACCTATAATACATTCCAATTGCTCGCCCAAGCATTTGCAAAAACAACAATTTTATAAGGATAAGGATATACAGATCAGGAAAGTGAAACACTGTCCATAGGGAGAATGTTAATGAGAGATTTAAGGATTGAGAGCTAATAGTGGGATAGATGGGCGGCGCCTTGTATTCTCCTACACAGGTGTAAACAATTCAACGCAGAGCGCAGCGATCAGTGCTGGTGCAGATTTCAGTAGTACATCATAGCTTCTAACTTGTTTTGTTACCGGAATTCCTACTGGCAGGCAACAATTTTATTAAAATTTGCGTACCACATGTGTTTGTTCTTTTAGTCCGTTGATTTAATCAACGTCTGAGGCAAAATAAAACTGATATTCTTTGATAACCAAAATAAATAAACGAGATTTCTTAAACAAAATAAATAATAATTCTAATGAAGAATATAACAAAATAATTCTTCAAACATTATAATGTAAGGAGTTCAGATAGGCCGCCAGACTGTTCAAAACAATATTCCAGTCTGTTGTAAAACTCTCGACGAGTTTTTTCTAACATCTAAACTGGAAGATACGAGCATGCTGCGTCAAAGTAGGGGAATACCTTCAGCGGCCGTAGAAAACTATGGAAGGGACAATTCTTAGCGTTTTACATGGACAATGAAATTTTTTCCTTATCTGTATATTCATATATACAAGGCTTATTATCTCAGCAGAGAGTAATGCTTCAATTAGCATGTAGCGAAAATGTTTGCGTAATAAACAGTTAAAAGTCAGTTACAAGTCACCCAATGGAGGTTTGCTCTCTTGGATACTTATACGACTGACTAACGGCTTTAAGTTGGAAGTGTATACAACCACCGTACCATGCTGATGAGGCCAAGGAAGGGCGAAACTAGTCTATGGTTGCGCTTGTATATATTTTCAATTTTAAGCACATTTAATTGTTTAATTACAGAACATTTAATTGGTCATTTGTCAAGGATAAGGAAATCAAAATAATTGTTAAGTACTTCTTCAATGGAAACAATGGCTTTCAAGTGGCTTTAAATGGAAATTTTGCTTTATGGTTACCGCAATATCTTACTGGGAGTTCGTCAGTAGAAATTGACCACGTTTAACTTTATACCTTTTCAACAGTAAGACATTTGATAACAATAACGTAACTGAAATTTTGAAAGTATTGCGAAGACCACTGTTGACAATGAAATGAACCGTAAAGGAAAAACTAAAGTTTATTTATTTCAATAACCATGACATAGCAAGAGAATTTCACCAAATTAACATATGTCTTGTATTTTAAAAACCTTTCTGTCTTAACAATATCAAATATTCTTTTAAAATAAGTGACTATACGGAAAACTCTTTGAGCAGGTTTGTGCAGTTAGTGCCACGGACTTCAAACGTTTGATTCAGAAGACTATGAAAATGAAATGTAAAGCAATCTAATTTCCAATGACAAAACAATTCTTTATTATTAATTTTTTTCCTAAATGGTATTTAGACGGGAGCTGGGCATTGGGGAGCCTTGGTTACTCCTCCGTAAATCAAAATACATTGCAGGGTTTTTAATTGTTTTTTAAGATAGTAATTTAGTTCGTTCACTGTCAGCAGATCCAATCCATAAATAATTTGTACTTCCATTTATCTGTCAAAGTTACAAGCAATTTTTGTGATTATGTGCGTGCCTGAGTTATTGTTGTTGTGCGTTATCTGCTCGAAATGATTATTACGCCGTGAATTATAACCAATTTATTTCTAAACTGAACTCGAAACACTACAACTGCAATTCACTAACACTGTTTATTGACTTCCAACTACTAACTGACTAATTAACTAGACTGACTTGAGGAAAAGGCGACCGCCATATATAGTTATCGCTTCCGGCTTCTAGAAAAATCCCGCAGATAAGGCTTATCGTGTGCCGAAATTTCTGGAACGCTTATCTGCCGTTTGCTTCATTATCGCGGCCGCTTTCCCTTATCAGATATTTCTTGAAAATTTTCTTACGTACTAAATTCTATAATTTACATTTCGTTACATTATTTTGTGGTTATTTGAAATTCATATAAAAGAGACCTGTGAGAAAACAAACCTTTACAGGTTTTTCTTCCATTTTGTATTTCCTAATCTTTAGGTGATCCGCAAATCTGGTGAAAATATTTCAGCAGAGATTTCAGAAAAAAATTATTCCAAAGAATCTGGAGAGGCAGCAATGTGCAATTTATTTGGCTTGACGTTTGGACCTACTCAATTCTCCCACCAATTTATTGGATATAGAAGGAATAAAGAAAAAAAGAAATATATTTCATACTGCCAGGCAGAACGTAACATTTACCCGGGTAGAAAGTACTTACTTTCCACCCGAGTAAATGTAACTTTCAGCCCAGATAAATGTCAACATTCAACATTCATTAAATAGCTAAAATATTTTTTTGAAAAAAATCTATTTCCAAATTTTTAGCCGTTTCTCTCAGTTGAGGAGAAGTACAAATAATTTCTTCTGAATCGGTCATTGTCTTCGAAAATACTTTTTGCTAAATATTTATCAAAAATACCACTAATTTAACTTTTAATTCAGTAAATTAATTTTTCAATTAACTTTTTTAGTGTCACTGTGAAAATGTAATCAGTTTTTAATCTGTGGTGTGGTTAGAGAGATATCTGATTTTGATAATTTCACACGTAATTATATTTGCTACAAAAACCGTCACTTGCATTTAAAAGGTATGGTTGTATAAAATAGTAAACAAACATCGGTGAAAAGTTTCATTCTTGTCTTGAGAATTGGTGCGCGCTAAGAGCCTCTTTTTCTCTTGTCAAGAACGAAACACTTTTCAGCTCGGTATGTAATATAGTATTTTCTATCCTGAAATAGATGAGATAATAGCATGCATTCAAGTTGATTAAAAACCAAGTTTTCGAAATAAAAAATATTGTAACGCAATGTAAATAGATGGAATAGAATTTAGAATAGAATTGTAGAATTTAGTAGATAAGAAAAGTTTCTAGAATCATCTGATAAGGGGAAAGCGACCACGATAACGAAGCAAACGGTAGAAAAGCGTTCCCGAAATTTCGGCAAACGATAAGCCTTATCTGCCGGATTGTTCTGGAACCTGGATGCCTAAACTATATAAGGCGGTCGGCTTTCCCTCGAGTAAGTCAGTCAGAGTCAGTGTAATTACCGAGTTAGTAGAAGTCAATAATAAGTAAGTTAATTGTTTAATTTTGGCGATCCAAGTTTAGTTTGGGAATAAAGTGGTGTAATTCACACGTGGTAATCAATTCGAACCGATAAGCCTGTAAAATATGCAATAGAACATAACATCGAAGCCCTAAGTATTACGCGTTTAATGAACCCTTATAAGCCCACAAATCTTAAATAAGTAAAAAGAACAATTAAGTCAAAATGCCCAAACTACCTTACCTATGGGAGGGTTGGGTATATTTGATAGATTTCAGATAAAATTTTAAAACTTTGGAACTGATTACAAATCGTACACTATTCTTTAATATAATTGGAGCCAAATGTATGCGCTATTGTTCTAAAAATTAAATATTTCCATAGGTAAGAAATATAACCTTGTTACATGTAAAAATGTGCAAATTCCTCCCCTATCTCTCCGATTTGTTATCGTGAATGTGCAATCAAGCGTGAAATCTGTAGACACCTCGCATTAAGTAAGCATCAGCTAACCAAATCATATTAGGAAGGTCATTTAAAAGTTTTTGTCAAATAACAAGATGAATTTGACATAGAAGGCATTTCCGCTGCAACTGAATTATAAGCGAGAAGTGCAATACACTGCTGTGAAAAGCAAACAAGCAAAATAAAAGTATTGGATGAAATTGATAGAACATTGCGAGGCATCTGACAGAAGGACTAAATTGAAACGGCGTCTAAACGCTAGGATATCTGTCCTATAAACCTTTCCAAAATGGCTGTAACAAGTATTTAAAAATGCACGAAGTTAACTTTGGTTAGTATTAGTGAATTTGCAAATCATTGCAAATTATTGCAGCGTGCGAGCTTAATAAAATTTTCTTCATAAATCCAAATTTTGTTTTTTTCAATTTATTTAACATTTCTTCGGCCCAGTTTGGAAATATTTAAATTTTTTTATGGTTTGTTGACAATTTTCTAAACAATTTTTGAAATTCGACTACGTGATATTTAAATTTATTAAAAACGTCACTTCATGACAGTTTACAAATTAAGAGGTTAGTTTATTTTACATAGAATAGGAATAATGAAAAATAGGAGACCAAAAATTAGATATGAAAAAAATAAAAATTTTTGATTTTTTGATAATTTAGAATAAACCTATTCCTCTAACGGAACGAACGGACTCCGCAAATGGTGAGTGCTTCTAACTACCAAGCTGAATAGATTTCAGCGGTTAGGAACAGTAGTCACCAAGAGCATGTAAGTTCGACCCACAAGTGTAGTTCAATGCCGGAAGGGGTATTAGCACTCGGAGTAGTTGTTTCTTGTGGAACGGGCTTTAAATATTTAAATTTTTAACACAGTAAATTTTTAACACAGTAAATTGATGATGAAACGTCTATTCATGTTAAAATTTCTTTATTTTTCTTTTTTATATTTTTAAAAAAAAATTTTATTTTTAAGTATTTCTTCCTCATTGTTCCCTTTCCATGTTATGCACTGCTGACGAGCTCAAATGAGAGCGAAACATCGATGTCCAGTGCTACAACCCTTTTTAGGTATTTTTATATTTCCTAAATTATCAAAAAATCAAAAATTTTTATTTTTTCCATATCTAATTTTTGGTCTCCTATTTTTCATTATTCCTATTCTATGTAAAATAAACTAACCTCTTAATTTGTAAACTGTCATGAAGTGACGTTTTTAATAAATTTAAATATCACGTAGTCGAATTTCAAAAATTGTTTAGAAAATTGTCAACAAACCATAAAAAAATTTAAATATTTCCAAACTGGGCCGAAGAAATGTTAAATAAATTGAAAAAAACATAATATTTCCGGTCAATAAGGGTCTACCATGAAGAATAAATCCAAATTTGTAAGGTCAAAATTTATAAATTTTAAGAAAAATATTTGTTATCCGAAGTGGTTTTAAAATATCAAATAAAATCCAAAAAAGCGAAAATATGTAGGTTGTCCCATTTAAAATAACGAAGTTGGTATCAACTTCCGGCATAACCGGAAGTACTACAACTTTGCGAATATTTTAGTTAGCAAAGTTTTTAGATGAGTACTATGTCATATATATCGATCGCGGCGATTCCCGGTGGGACACTGTATGTAGAGTGTTGATATAAACTTACTTTTTTTTAAATAAAACATTTAGTATAGTTTTGCACATTTGGATAGGCCTGCTAAAATGCGCCAAAATGATATAGCGTAGTTTATAGGGCTTTTAATGGGTCGTTTTCCTAATAAAGGATCATAGATTCGGAGACGAGGCTCCCATGTAGTCATTTTTAAACATTCACAATCAGTATGACGTAGCATTAACTAATTTGCGACATAAACAATCATTTCTAATCTTTTAGTGCCCATAAACCATAAAAATGTTTTCTTATATTCTTTAGTTATACATAGTGATGGAAGTTTGCAAATCAAATAATTACCAAAAAATTTTAAACGGATTGGCCTATTTTTATTAGCTAGTATGAATTCTTGTTACACTTGATGTACTTATGAAATGTCAAATTTTGACTTAAAAATGAAATTCATACTGATGTCACTTTCGATAAAACCAATACTAACTTTGGGTTTTTAAATGGAATTGCATTTTTGGAATTTGTACAATTTACATCATAGAATACATATAAAATAAGTGGTTTTTGAAGCATCGACATTTTTTTTGGTCCCAGTTTACTTGCAAAAAATTACATTAGAAAAACCGAGAAAGCGGCAATTTTTTTTTAATTTGTTTACCACAGCTATCTTATGTTTTTATTGAATAAATCCTTAAATTTAAACCGATTATTTTGTATTATTTTGGCTATATCTTCAGTTCTATTGATTTCACAGCGAAATTGATAACATGGTTAGATTCGTCAATAATTATACTTTTTGGTGGTACCGCAGCACCACTATGGTGCCATTTAAGAAAATGAAATACTCCTTTTGTCACCTGATCTAATTTTTATAGCATTAATGTGGTCCATTCGGATTAACTAGAATGAGTTATGGCCTTATGGAATCAAAAAAAATTTTTATCCTTCAAAAGTCACCTATTTTTTTTGCATTATATGGAGAATTTTGGGAAAATTCCATTAATGACACAATATACAGAGTGCTCCCTTTAAAAATAAAAAGTTGGTATCAGTTTAGCGAAAGTAACAGCAGTAGGAATGTCAGTTTTATGTCAAAATTTGACATTTCATAAGTACATAAAGTGTAGCAAATTTGAAAATTTTATCTCCATAAATAAAGAAAAATAGGGGGTGTATCATGATCCTGATACACCCGATATATTAAAGAATATCGGGTGTAAAGAATCATGCTACACCCCTTTTTTGTATTTATAATGATAAAATTTTAAAATTTGCTACACTGGATGTAATGTATTTTTTAACCTTTCTTTGTTTGAGGGGACAAGTTCTGTATTTCAACATTTTACTAAAATAAATTTTCAGAATTTTAATATTTTTAGTTTAACGTTAAATGTCTCCCGAACTGTGAGAATTAGCCCACAGATGTTAATATTAAAACAAAGCTTAGTTGTTGCAGGGTGTGCCATTTGAATGTAATTTAGGATTAATTTTCATGATTTTTCTAAATATCTTAAAAAAGTTTAACCGCACACCTCTATTGTTTGCTATCATTTGAATCAGCATTTTGTAAGAGATTTAAATATGTAAGAATATATAGAATATTCTATTTAAAAAAGGCAACTTTAATGCACCACTCTGTTGATGTTCATCCTGTACAGTCAAAAATTTAAACTGTGTACCTTATACTGATGAATCTTTGCACCGAAAATATTTTTGTTAGTGAAAAATCTGTAGGAGTTACAAAGTTTTACTTACTCTGTATACAGGATAGGCCACGCTGAACGCTATGGTCTTTAGGAGCCATGAGGTGCCGCCTTTTTTAAAAATGAACATATTACTTAAATATACGACACTAAAGTCTACATACTTAAAATGTTTTCAAATATGCAAAGCTGTCCTAGAAAATTGTTACCTTTAAGATTTGTGATTTTTTAAATAAGACACTAAGTTTTTCATTTAATTTTTAAATATAGTGCAATAAATAACGTACATTTTACTAAGGATTGCCTATACCAAAACCTTACCCTTTTATCAGCTTTTTTTAAAAAACACAAGCTTTTCAAAAAGTAAATTCTACTCCTGAAAGTAAAAAATTTTGGTAGTGGCGTCTTGAAATTTTTATTTGGCATACCTCTTGCTAGAAAATGGATGTTTCAAATTTACTGAAACATTTACTCGAAGTTCGGACTCCAATTTCCTTGTTAATTTAAATAAAACACCCAGCATTTGTTTTTTCATTTTAAATGCTAGAAAATTTAATTGGCATTCAGATGGTATGCATTACTTATACCTAAGTTTAATGGTTTGGGAAATGAAATCCATTTTTGACGAATTGTGTTATTTTTAATCCGGCATCCAACATAACATTTGATCATAGTTGGCAAAAAATGTGGATTTAACAAGAAGAGGCTCATACTCATTTTTACAATTTCGTGAGGGAATATTTAAATACGAAATTGAAAAATAAATGGATTAGAAGTGGCGGTCCTGACAACTGGTCACCCAGATCGCCGGACCTAACCCTAATGGACTTTTTCCTATGGGGATATGTAAAAACATTGTATACAATGTTTTCCCTACCACCCTCAAAGACATGAAAAATTGAATACGAAATTTGAAACAATTTTCGAAAGTATTTTAACAAAAGTTAAAAACGCTATTGAAAAAAGGATAAGGCTTTGTTTAGAACAAAATGATTCCCATATTGAACATTTGTTAGAGTAGAATCTTGTATTTTATTTGTGTCGGATATTTGATTTTCAATTTCACTAAATACCAAACTAAGTATCTAGTTTACTTTCTTCTTATAAAACTATTTATAAATTGAGCTAGGTTAAAACAAATGAAATTAACTTATATGATGATTACCGTAATATACCGAAGCCTGCCATCCTTGATTAAAATTGTTTTCTTTGGGATAATGATGAAAAATAGTACAATTCGTGAAAATAGTTATATCTCTTTAACTGCCGAATTTAAGCACAGAAAATCTACATACCAACTTAAAGGCAATTGAATTTGTCAATATTTAAAATAAAAACATACTGCGTGTTCCATTTAAATTAATAAAGAAAATGACGTCTAAAATTTAAATAAATATTTCGGTGATTTTAGAACATCCTGTATAAAATTTGGAACTTGTTCAAATTGCATTTTCTGGTAAATGATATGCCAAGTGAAAACTTGAAGACGCCACCGTCAAAATTATTTACTTCCGCGCATAAAATTTTTCTTTTAGGACTTTGAATTTTAAAAAAGGTGAATTATCTCAAAAAGAGTAAGGTTTAGGTACAGGGAGACTTTATAAAAATTATTTTAAAATCTGGGGCTGAATAAAAAAATGAAACAAAAAACATGGTTTCCCATTTTTAAAATCCCAACTTTGATATATAACAATTTTTTAGAACACCCTGTATATTTAATAATATTTTTACATGTAGATTTCAGCGGACCATATTGTATATTTTTTAAAATATGTTAGCTTTTAGCTCCTAGAGGCCGTAGCGTTCAGCTTGGCCCACCCTTTATAGGATCCAAATTATTGCGCTTCAAATTATAGAAGATGAAAAAGGAAAACATTGGCAATTCAAGATTATAAAATGGCAAAAAGTTTAATGTTGAAAAGTGAATATAAAAGTGATAAACTCAGTATATAAATTTTGCGATATTTCTCCCATCCTATTTTCCACTACCGTCGGTTGAGGCATAACGCCCTGTGCATCTTCCTTTCAGGAATGCTTTGGTCTCCCCCTTCTTCATCGAGTACGCAGAGTCCATTCCTATATGCTTTTGGGCCATCTGTCCATAGAAATTAGTATCAGATGCCCACACCACTCAGCAGTTTAATAACTTTAACCCATCAATTTAATTCAAAATTTTTAATTTCTTCAAAAGTTTTAACTTCATAATAAAATATGTCGAATTTATTTGTTATGAAGTTGATTTCTTGATATTTCGATTACGATTTCAAAAATTCGACCTTTTATCCACAATTTGACTTTTTTTAAAAGTTTAATCCATTCGCAAAGCGTAACCCCATTATGCTTTCAAAGCACTGTGAGTAGGATGCGGAAATAAGGATAGATGGCGATGAACCGCCTTCTTAAACAAGGATAGATTGTAATTTTTGGGAAAAATTCCTTTCGGCAACAAATTTTATAACTTGAAAGTTCTATAGAAAAAAGAGTCTCCGTAGACAGAAGTCTTCACTGTGTCAAGCTGGACCGTACAGAAATTTGCTGTCTCCGACTATCTAGTAGGCCACAAGAATTATGCCCTTGGGGGGACCAATCCTATTAGTTCCTGCGAGCATCTTTCATGATAGTACTTGTAGAAAAAAGACAAGTAACCAACCATACGCCTGTGCTCTAGTGTTTCGAGAGAATCGGTCAGACTCTCGTCATCAATTAGGTGAATTGCTCTTCTTTGAATTGAATCCAAAAGAGCTAACAGGTGTTTTGAACTCCAAACATGAGAACAGTATTTTAGTGTTGGCCTAACTTGAGCTTTGTAAAGTGTTAATAGCTGATGAGATGTAAAGTACTTTTTAGCTCTAATAAGAAAGGCTAGCTTCTAAGAGGCGAATTTGGCAGTTGCGCGCACATGATCATCCCAAGAGAAGTTAGTGCTCGCATTCACTTCTAGGATAGATAGATTAGATCCCATCGGAAGGATCTTATCGTCAATTAGTATGTTTGTTGCATTATCCCTTGATGTTTTCTTCGAGAAAACCGCGGCCTGATGCGGCTATGATGTTAATGTCGATTCACATCATTGCTCTGATAGCCACATTTCTGATTCTGTCCATTTTCGTCAGTCGACAGCATCGCCTCCAGTAATCCATCGCCATCGCTCTTATTTTGGATTTATTTTTTCTGTGTACCTCCCGTATTTCTGCTCCGTATAAACCTATACTTTCAACAATTGTTTTGTATATTCTAATTTTGTTTTTCTTTTCTATTTTTGAGTTCCACAGAAGAGTACTTAATTGTCTTGTGACAGTTCTAGCCTGTCCCATCGTTGATTTAATCTCGTGGGTATAGTGATCAGATGTTATTGTAATACCTAAATACTTGAAACTTTTTGTTTGTTTATTTTCGAGCATAATTCCAGATTTTTTCCTCCACCTTCTACCACCAGGTGTTCCGTTTTGTATTGATCTCAAGATCCCATTTCGAATATTCGTTATCAAGTTTCCGCAGCATAACTGACATCATCCTCGTCTTCAGCTAGTTAGGCCTGGTCATCAGCAAAATGGAGTGCGCATCGTATTTTCAATATGTATACCCATATTGTAACACTTCTTCCGCCATGCTGTTTAGGTTTCCTTCAAAAATATTTTAAATAATGTTGGGGCTATACAGTAGCCCTATTTTAGGCGCTTAGTAATTCTAATTTCTGTCGAAAGCATCTTTCCAATTTTGATGTAGGCGGTCCTAGTTTCGTGTAGCTGTTCCCTTGCATTTATATATGTTTGACTCACCCTTTGGTATTTCATAGCTTTTCACAGAAGCTGCAAAGGAAGGCTATCATAGGCTTTGGTTAAACCGATGAAGACGATCTGAGTTTCAAGATTATGAGCTAGACGTTTTTCTATAACCTGTTTAACAGTGAAGGTGTCATCCACACAGAATCTACCAGCTCGGAAACGATTTTGCTATTCAATATCTTTTATTAGGCCTATCCGATTTGTAATGATTTTTCCATATAGTTGAGATAGGGGGTTTGTAATACTTATACCTCTATAATTGTCACATTTTCGACAGTTACCTTTGAACTCAGAATTTTGAAAATGTTATTAAAAAAACCAAGTTAATTCATTATTAGAAAAGTTATTAGAGAAATGCAAACTATAAATACGGATGTAATAATATAACATAAAGAAACTGAGATATTGAGATATAGTTGTTTATTAGTCCCACTCTGAAGAAACGGTTTGGGAAACAATTTTACGTGCACAACTTGCAGAGAAAGTGTTAAATGAAAAAGATAATAAAAAGACTCTGAAAATTAATAAACTAAATCTACACAAGAGAATTCTAAAAAATTATTAAAATGGAAAAAATCAGAACTAGAATCGTTTAGTAATTTCCGCTTTTGGCAAGTAATTTTCTTATTTTATTTCGTTATTAGATCCTTAGAGCATCAGTACACAACATAGTTTGGTATTAAGGGTTAATCTTTAAGATGAACCCGTTTGGTATTCCTCTATAAATGTACTGCTTCTTCTTTCAAAAACTTTTACTCCAAGTAAAAGTTGGACAAAAATTTTTAAACCAATGTAGATTGCAGTATGGGGTAGTACAAGGTTAAATCTTTTCACACCTTCTACGCTCTCTTCAGAGGAGGCTGTCACCTATGCAAAAATAATGTAAGTTTTTTAAAGAGAAAACATAGTTTCTTTGGTCATTCTTTTAGGAAATTATAAGGCCTGGAAATTAAACGGTTTTGCTATTTCAAAAACAACACCATGGAAAAAAATATGTTGCCAAAATTTCCATACTGGTGACTTTCTATATTAGTAAAAGAATTATTAGGGAATTTAAGATTTCTTGTTCTTTTTTAGGTAAATGCTAATAGAAGAAACATAACAATGGTGCTGAAAAATGCGCTTAGAAAAGAATAAGATAGTTACATATGTTTTGCATAAAAATAAGTAATAAGTAATAAGAAAAAGGAAAATTAAGTTTCTTATTCTTTGTACAAACAAGAAACAAGCAAAGTAAATAACAACAACATCCTTATAAAATTCTTTGTTCCAAAAAATTTTTTTTAGCAAACTTGAATTTATTGTTTGGAATAATTTTTTTCTTTATCTTATTCTAAAAGAATTGGAAAGGCAAAGCGTAATATAATCTGTTTTCTTTTTCTTCTTCTTCTTGGAGTGACTGGCTTATATGTGCTAGTTTTTTTAATAACGAAAGCCCCATGTTTAACAAAACTTCAATGAATTATTCTTAAATAAAACCTTGAATCAATTGATTAAAAAAATACATTTGATGACGTAGAACTCAAGTTTCGTAAAATAAACCATATATTTAACAACCAATGTTTGAGTGGTCGTGGAAAGTTGGTACAAAAATAAAAAGTAGAAGTAACTAGCTTTGTTCGTCAGCAATCAACAAGATTGCGAATGTTGTTGTCTAATAGAATGCTAAATCTAAAACAGTCCAGAAAATTATCAAAAATCCCCAATGCATAAGAGATTTGAATATTTAACGGATTCAGAACTGAAAGTCAACGACTAATTTTGAGCTTCTATGGTAGCATATTAAAATGCTAACCAAATTTCTTACTACCCTTCTAACTTCAAGTGGCACTTCAGTTTATATTCCATTGATATAAATTTCGTTGTTAAATTTTATGACTATACCTCATTAATAATTCTGGAATGTTATATCCTCCTTTTACCTAATTTAATAAATTAATAGGTATTTCGTTGCTTGTTGGATTAAAAATGTATGCCCCAATAAATGATTAACTATCTGAGGTAATTGAAATAAAATCATTATTGTTGCATTTGTGTTATTCTAAAAGGATTTCCTTCGAAATCAATAAGAAGGGAACAAACAGTTCTTATCACGAAAGTTCTATGTCATCAAATGTACTTTCCGAATTAATCGGTTCAAGGTCACATTAGAGGGTAATTCATTGGCCTTTCATTAAACAGGGTATTTTTTATAAACAAAACTAGCAAATATAAGATCAAAGTCAATTAAGGAAGAAAAAAAGGATGCAAATTAGATTGCGCTTCACATTTTTAATAATGGTTCTTTTAGTATAATATTTTTTTATATTATAACATGCTGTCTAAGAGAAAGAATCTGTAGAAGATTTACTATTATTGGATTTCAAGGACAAAGAGAATATAGATTATTCCGGAAAATAAATTCAGCTTTGTTTAAAAAAAAGTTGTTTTTAAAGAAAAATTGATAATAATATTCTTGTAATTTACTTTAATTGTATCTACAAAGAATAAGAAAGTGAATTTTACTTTTTATTATTAATTAATAAATGTGGTAATTATATACAACATATTGTAACAAAATGAAATTATAAAATTTAGTTAGAAATTTTCTAGAAAATTTGATAAGTAGAAGCGACCGTGATAATAAATCAAATGGCAGATAAGCGCTCCAGAAATTTCGGCAAACGATAAGTGTTATCTGCTCGTTCCTTTTAGAACCCGAAACGAGATCTATAAATGGGCGGTTCGGTCGGCTTTTCCTCAGTTAGTCAGTTAGTTAGGAGTCAATCAATAAGTTTGTGAGTTAATTAATTGGTCGGTTAAGTGAATTACAATTGTAGTGTTCCGAGTTCAGTTTTGAAATAAAGTGGTTACAATTCACGCAATATTAATCTACGAATTGATAACGCGCAACAATATGTAATATTCTTATCCTTTTCAGAGAGTATTTCTTCGCACCACTGCATTATTCCTTATCGCATCCACCTAAAAAAGCACAAGAAATACTAAATTCTCCAATTATTCTGCTACTACAAAAGTTGTTATTTGTGTACTCCGTTTAAAGAATTATTCAGGGACGCTCCCAATTTTGGAAGTTACAATTTCTCAAATGTGTACCACAGAAAGTCTCCAATATGTAAGTATTGACGATATTGTCTTTATCATGGTTTCGTTTTCATCACAGTGGAACCGTCTATAGCCCCAGGCATTGCAATTGCCTAAACTTACACTGTTTCTACATAGGTGGTCGTCTATGAAAATATCTTCCCAGTCTGAGTCTCCGGTTTAACGGTTTTTTAAATTTCTCTTGAATGATTTTATTTCATTCGGTTTCACAGTCTTTTCAATGCATTTTGCGTTTATTATTTTCTCTGTAATTTGTGCGCGCAAGATTGTTTTCCAGACGGTTTCTTCGGAGCGCAATATGGAAAGATATCACTGCGCCACTTATCAATGTTAAATTATTAAAATTATTTCTGTTTTTATCTCTGTGTCCATAGTTTGCATTTGCCAGGCATTTTGCAAATATGATTTTATCAAATTACATGAAAAGTGCAGCATAAATTCATCTATTATGTCATAAATCACATAATAAACACATTTTTATTTTCGTCTAACCCATAACTTCATATGAACAACGTGCATTGTGGTTATAATGGATGCCCGGAAGACACACTCTACGTAATTTGGCATTCAATTCTAAAGAAGAGCAACGCACTTGCATCCCAATTTGCACGTCGTTGATAAGTGCAAGTGCCAATGACGTAGAACTCAGTTTTCGTGATAAGAACTATAGATGAAATATAAAAAATAATTGGAGATGAGGTATTCTTCGATATGCTATATATGACAGTTTAAATTGATTTCAAATACATCGTTGATCGAAAATACATCAATTGTTGTCGTGTTTTCTTTCAAAGTTCTAATTCTGGTCACAAACAAGCAAACGTATATTTTTGGCGATACATTACTTATGGGCTGCGGTCACAGGAACGAGCTAAGAACACAAAATACTAAATTGCATAAATAATATTACAAAATATCTTAGAACTCAGCGAACGCGGTAAGATTTATCAAAGAATTTTTATTAGTCAAACAGAGTTGAAAGCTGTCGAAAAGGGACTTGCAAACAAATTTCTTCTCCCATCTTGACATTTTCCTTTCTCATACCATATTTATTTGTCATTGAACTTCTCTATATTTCTAAAATATTCTCCAATGCGAACTGCGAATTCAGTCGCCCAGCGCACAAGCATTGCCGATAAATCAATTTCCAGAATTGAATTTAGCTGATGTAACATTCAGCTAAGTAAACCAGAGCTATATGTTACATTAATATGTGATGCGGAGTAGAGTCCCCAGCGGGTAATGCGGTATAAATCAAGTTCGATAACGGTAAAAACAAGCGGAGATAATATCTGACAATACACTAACAACCCCCTTTGCTGTAATCCAAACAAAATCGATTAATAAAAAGATGTTGTATCAATCCCGCAGGAACCGACAGTGTCATCTGTTGATTGCGTAGGGAGCAAACTAAATTGGTATCGAAAGTGGGACAAGGGGAGGTTTGTCAGTGGGAATGTGATGTATCGTGTTCAAGTCTATTGACGATCAAATACCAAATCCCCCGAGTTACACAACTTTAGAAGATAACACGATTCCATATCGCAAAATCGAAGGTTGCTGTTGTGTGCTACACAAAGAAATGGAGCTTCAAACGCCTTCGCTTGTTTCATTTTTTCGCAGTTCATTTCATCAATCAGCTATCGCAACATGCAACTTGAATTTGATTTTATGTCATTTGATAACGTTAAAGTAACGTTCTTTCAGCGCTGAACATATATATTATCTACTCCATTTGCATAAGTAATTAGCACATACACAAACCTTTACAGTATTTACCTGTAATTATTATGCTATTTTGAAATACAAATTCTTTTGCTTGATTACATTTATAAGATTTTTTATTGTTAGCCAAAATGAGCCTTGAATAGTTGAACAAGGTGTTAAGCTCACTATATTGATTTTATGGAAAAATGAATTATACTTTTAATTCTATCTCTGAGCTACATGAACAGATTAAGCTTGCTTGTGAGCCTGTACATCTTACTGATGGAAACCCGTAAATCTTTTAACTGTGAAAATGTGACACAACCTTGTCAAGTCCTCAAAAAAGAAAGCCATCAATTTCGGAAGGGGTCCTTACCTACTTTTTAAAATATAGCTGGTCGTGTCCAAAACACCTACTATGACTAAAGAAATGGGATGCTATTAATTTTTGTGAAGGTCCTTATGCTATTGCATATGTTAAACATCTTAAATTTGGTTCTAATCAGATCAAACGCCCTTTTGGGGAATTTAAATTCGCTTTTGAATAGTTTGAAGGATAAAGTAGAGCAAATGGACAAGTCCGGTATTTACCAAATTTCCTGTAAAGATTGTTCTCAAAAGTACGCTAAGGCAGGCTATACGATCCCTTAAAATCCGACTGAAGAAGCATTTGGCTCATTTGAGGTACGGAAGAACTGAGAAGTCAAGTGTGGCTCGACTATGATTTTGAATTATATCATAGGATAGATAATAATATTAAACTATTAAGAGTAGTAAATAAGAATTCTATGTTAAATGCATGTGAAATCTTAGCCATCCATAAGGCTGGAGACAACCTTATGAATGGTTGCGCTGGGCCTCTAGGTCAGCTCCTCTCTGTTAAAAATAGTTAAGGTTGATAGATAAGGAATTGTGACACTACGACGTGTATGATTAGATGTGCATGCGCGTTCGGATGCGGTCCATCATGCAAGAAGTGAATATTTTTAGTATATAAGGGTTAATTTTAGGATAAGGTGTTAGTACCTATCTGAAGATGAAAGCTTGGCTGTCGAAACGCGTTAGAGCAACCTTTGTTGTGTTTTTTAATATTTCTTGGTTTCAGGGGAAAAGATTTGTATTTCATTTTTTGAACACAACCAAGGACCAGTCCGTTCCACCACAAGAAAAGTCGATAAAATTAATTAAATGATAGGACACCTCTCAAAGGTAAAGTACAATGGATTCAGGAAATGCAATTTCCCCTAGCTTAGAATATCTCACAGCTGATTCAGTCTTAGTCGATTTAATCTAATGTTTTCAGCAAACAAAAATAAAACACCGGGAGTCAATATTTCTCTTCTTATGATATATTCATTCGGTTTCTTCTGCAAGGCGGTGGATTATCATCCCTTTATCATAGCAGGATGACCTCATTCGAAAACTCAACGTCCGGAGTCTCTACACAATTGGCTATGCAGTTAATATATAACCATTATGTTTACAGGTAAGCAAGATAAGTACTCTTCGGATTAATGAAACCAATACTTGATGAGGGGTGCCCATGCGAGCAAGAATATCCAATGTGCAGAAGACGAGAGGTGAATGGCAGCCTAAATATAATACATACCCATTAAAAGACGCCCAAACAGCTGAACAGTTTAAGAATAGTGTAAATGACGACATAAATAGTATAGAAGAACCTACAGCAGCACTAGAGGCTTGGGCAGCATGCAAAGTACGTACGCGAGACGGAAAGGCACAGAACATCCAGGATTGGCTTGACGATGAATGCCAATATATAACGTCAAGAAAAAATTAATCATATAGGACCATGTAACAAAGAAGAACACGCGCAGCCATAGAAAGATACAGAGAAATAAGAAGAGAAGAGAAAAAAATACACAAAAAAAAAAGGTACAAATAGAGCATTATATTTTGGAGAAGTTGGAAGCATACAGAAACCAGGCGAAAACAAGAAGATACTGCCAAAAATTTACAAATTAAGAAAAGAGTTTAAACCCAGGACTAACGCATGTAGAGATAGACAGGGTAAACGTAGTAAACGGCGACAACAAGATACTAAAACGAAGGATTGAGCACTTCAGGGAATTGCTTAATGAAGAAACCATGAAAGAACACAATAAGGAGCTCCCCCCACCAAACACTGAAGACAACATTGCTCCACCAACTCTGAGCGACGTACAAGAGGCCATTAAATTCCTTGAAAACAAAAAATCTCCGGGTAGTGATGGCATTCCGGGGGAGCTCTATAAATTCGGGGGTAAAAAGGTGGCGAAGCTTATCTGGCTCATAATTAAGAAGATATGGGAAAATGAAGACATGCCGCAGGAATGCAACATCGGTCTTATTTGCCGTATAATAAAAAGGGCGACCAGTCTCTACACAATTGGCTACGCTGTTAATATATAACCATTCTGTTTACAGGTAAGCAAGATAAGTACTCTTCGAGTTAATGAAAGACGCTCTAAATATAGTCGCAAAAGCTGCAAAAACGGAAATGGTTTTTTTGTACAAACAACATTCATGGGAACAAAACTTGGCTTACCAAATAAAGTGAATTAGCCTGGTATTGAATTTGACAGCAAACTGGGCTAGAAGTGACTCACTGGAAATAAATTTAGCAAAGCCTACGAGATCTTCTGAAAATACCGTGAAACTATCGTAAGATCTTGGGGATTATCTCTTAAGATGGCATTTTGGCTGTCTACGGCAGTCATTAGATCCATTGTAAGCTACGGTGTTATAGTTTGTTGGCCAAAGTGCACCACTATAAAACCAAAGCTAAGTCACATTCAGAGACAAGCGTGTCTAGCGGTGGTAAGAACAATGAAATCGTCCAGCAGGGCCATAGAGGTGATCTCGTGTCTGTCATCTCTCGATATATTTCTTGACGGAGCGGCATGGGCTTTGGCTCTTTGCTTGCAAACTGGAGCAATGTGAAGTACGGCAGGTAAAATGGTGGGCCACCAACCCAAAATTGAGGCGGTGCTCCAAAAGGCAACCTTTTTGGGTGCGTCGATGAACCATCTACCAGTGAAGTATAACTTTAAAATATTCTACCATATAAAAATAAATGAGCCGCAGGCAAGGATACCAGACGTAAGTATAAACACGGATGGATCAAAAACAAATACTAGTACTGAAACGGGACTTTTTTTCGGTGGAACTGTACCTAAATGTAAGTATTAAATTAGATAAATACACTACAACCTTTTATCCGGTGATGTTAGGAATTTTATATGTATAGCGCCGAGCAAATGACGCAACGAAAGCCAGCCTTTAAGTTCCTGAGGAATGTGAAAACAAACTCAGTGCTGATATATGAAAGTACCACTTAGTTCAATAACGTCTATCACATGAAAATGCAGTTGATCTAAAAAACATTCTGGAAAACAGAGAAACGAGCGCGCTGACAAACTAGAGAGAAAGGATTCCGAGGACAATTCGTTGGACTAGAACCAATCCTTCCCCTGGCTAGATCTACAGTAAGAACCCTATTTAACGAAAAAATTCATTGAAAACACAAAACTTAAGGGGCGTCAATAACAACATGCCGACAAGCTCGCGCATTTATTAAAATGCTGTGCAGTGAAAAAGCAAAACTATGCCTACAGTTTTCAAAAGATAACCTTGTAAGCTTGTAATGGGTTGGGCAGGTCACTGTCGATTAAACAAACATCCTCACAGAATAATAAACAACCCGAACAGTAGGAAGTGCTTAGAAGAAGAAGGTAAGAGTGTCAATGCACGTGGAGTGTCACTGTCTGGCAATAGCATCAATCAGAGGCTGCACGCTGAGGCATTTCTGACCTACCGTGGTCACTTTGAGAAAGGTGCATCCAAAGGAAGCCATTCAGTATCTCAAAGAGGTTGAGAGGCTGAATAAATGACCAAGGACCCTTCAATCCAGGGATAGAACAATGAGCCCAGAATAGGAGGCCTCAAGTGCTGGCTTAAAATTTTTAAGGCAATCCACCCTATATGCAGAATCCAGATCCAGATCGGCTTTCTTCAAATCAATCCTTAAAGGAATCCAACCCTCGAAATGTGATCTTTTGTTTGGTAACTGTAAAGTCAACCTACATTTCAAGCCTGAATTTTTGTTTTATAATCAATACGAATACATTATATTTTAGCATAAATCATTACTGATTACATTACAATAAAATGTTTTGGCATTCACTTCCCTAACGTGCTTTAGCGGAGGCATTTAATTTATCAAAACTGTGGTAAATGATGTACTATTTGTTTCATATGAAAAGAATAATGTGTATGTCATAAAATGGAACGCATTTGCCATTAGCGTTTCACAGTAATATGTAGTCAATAATCACAAGCTTTTATATTTAAAATTAACATAGTTGTCACGAATAGAAATTAAATAATTTATAGGAAAATAGAATTTATTTAGACATGTACGATAATGTTTCAATAAGATTTATTCATATACAGATTGATTGGTAATGAATCTTCAATATTTGAAGCGGGTGTACGGGGAGATAAAAGTAAAGGAGTTTAATAAACACATGGTCAAACATTAATTTTTACTGGGATAATAAAATTAGTATAAATAAAGTTATATTTTCTCGCACACATTTTACATTGGACACCTCGACTGTTGGACGTTTGCTCTATTATGGGAAATGTCAAAAAAATTTAACTTTTCGCCAAAAAAATTATTATATCTTGGGCAATGTTGCACCCAATCAGTTATAATATAGCTTTTTGGATAGAGAAGGGGTATCTTTAGACAAAGATACTATTTATTCTTCATGGTAGACCCTTATTGACCGGAAATATTATGTTTTTTTTTTCAATTTATTTAACATTTCTTCGGCCCAGTTTGGAAATATTTAAATTTGATGGTTTGTTGACAATTTTCTAAACAGTTTTTGAAATGCGACTACGTGATATTTAAATTTATTGAAAAAGTCACCTAAATAAATTGAAAAAAGATACTATTTGCTACATCTTTAAATTGCGATGAGCTCCAAAATTTGTCACTAAAAAACGAGTGTTAGTCTGTGTAACTGACTGTTAACACGCTACCGACTACAATTTTTAACCAATTGTTGTCATCTTGTTTCTGTCAATTCGCAATTTCTAACTATTAAACTTTATTAACGATAAAAACACAACAGAAATTAAAAGTTCCACAATGTTTCGATTAATATTTGCTAACACCGGACCAGGTTTCGCATTATTATCGGCGGTCATACCAGCAATTTGTTTAGCCGTTGTTATGCTAACAAGCTCCATGGATCACAGACACCTACGAATATTTCGTCTAATCCAAACTCTCGTCCCAAAGCTTCAATTAAAGTTGTGTTCAGAAGATCAAGTTGCTCGTTCATAAGTGTAAATTGACTAGATTGTAAATATTTGTGAATTTCTATGGCTTCCCAGAAATTAAGTTTTTTGGTGTCATTATAAATATGTAGTACTTCTATTGTGTTCGCGCATGTAAGTTTATGTTGTGTTGCTAATAGATGTTTTGCAAAATTTGATCTTTCTGGATATTGATTTCTGAAGGCAGCAAGATGTTCGCTGTACCTAATGTGAAACTTACGTGATTTTTGACCTATGTAGACTGCATTACACTCAAAGCAATTCAATTTATAAATACCAGATTCACCAAGTCTTGTATTATATATATGCAATAACAGTAAAAAATTTAATTTCTTGGAAGCCATAGAAATTCACAAATATTTACAATCTAGTCAATTTACACTAATTGACGAGCAGCTTGATCTTCTGAAAAAACTTTCAATTGAAGCTTTGGGCGAGAATTTGGATTACACGAAATATTCATAGAAATCTGTGATCCACGGAGCTTGCTAGCATAATAACGGCTAAAAAAATTGCTGGTATGATTGCCAATGATGCAGTAATGCGAAACCTGGTCATATGTTAATAAATATTTATCGAAACGTTGTGTAATTTTTTATTTCTCTTTCGTTTTTATAGTTAGTAAAGTTTAATAGTTATGAATATTAAAGAATTCTACGAAGTAAGAGTCTAATATTGATTTTAGTAAGAATTGGTGAAATAGTTTAATTTTTAAAAGAGAAAAACTTACTTATTACAGCAAAAGCAAACTTAGGAATCTCAGGTCCTTATATCATTTATGCATATTGTAGGTCAAGTTGGGTAAAACGTATTTCACATTCATTTTTAAGAGAAAATAAATTAACGAAAAGTTTTCGTTTATAATGTCATAGAAATTGTTTCATATTCTTTGTTCAAATAATGACAGAATATGACAAAAGCGTCAAAGCAGACACGTCAAATTTATTTATTTCAGAATTGTCATTGCCCAAGAATAGTCATCTTTACAGGATATACTTCTTCCGAGATCGGACCGTGTCAAAGAACTACTAATAGTGTTCGATGTTTCGCCCACCATCGTAGGGGGCTTCTTCAGGAGCAAAGAAAAGAAAAAATAAATGAAACAAGGAATATAAGGGGATATACAAAAATGAAAGAATGAAACATCAAAACATCAGAGCACAGTAACTCAGTATGCCCACCATACCAGAGGCGAAACTGTTCTGAATTGAAAATTGGTACAAAGGATAAGAAAGTTTAGACACAAGAGCACGGTAACTCAGTATGTCCACCATACCAGAGGCGAAACTCTGCTGACAGGAAAGGGGTAAAGGAAAACTTTATATACCATTCGTCTGTGCGATCACTTCCGAAGATTTTCGATGGTTGGTTTCCAGATGGAGGAAAGCATGTAACCGTCGTCTCTGTTGATGTTTTTGGGGAATTTTTGGATTTCAATGGCCTCGCGTATCTTCCTATTATAGTAATTGGGAATATTGGATATAATTGAAATATTATCAAAGAGAATCTTATGTCCGGTCTCATGTTGATCTTCGGCAATGGCTGACTGCGAAAATAAACCAGACCTAAGACATCTTTGGTGGTCGGATATTCGCGTCTTAAATGATCCCCCGTTTCTCCGAAGTACACTAAACCACAAGAACAAGGAACCCTGTACACACCATTAGAACAAAAGGATAAAATTTTATCGTTGGGAGATGGAAAGAGCTGTTGGATCTTTGAGGATGATGAAAAAATGGGTTTAATGTTGTGTTTTTTTAATAATTTTGCGATTTGATCTGTTACTCCGTGAACATAAGGAAGGAAGGAAGGCTTTAGAATAAATTATTGAATTTTGTGAAGGACGAGGGGTTGGGTGAAGATGTCGTTTAATGTACAGTTTCAATGTCGTGCGATTTGTAACCATTGTTGCGCAGGTTGAAACGAATTTTGTTCAACTCTTCTGAAAGATTTATCGATTGTGAAATTGCTACAACTCGTCAAACCAGTGAATTTATGTTAGAACATTTTTGGAAAAGGTGATGATGGTACTCTGCACGCAAATAACGATTAGTATGGGTGGGTTTTCGATAAACGGAATGAGAAACACGACCGTTTGGTAAATGGCTGACCAGTACGTCAAGAAAAGGAAGAGGACCGTTGTTTTCGATTTCCATAGTGAAGCTAATGAAAGAATGTAAACTCTTTAGGTATTCCAAAAATAAATTTAGTAAATCCTTGCCATGTGGCCATACAATAAATGTGTCATCTACATACCGAAGCCAAATCCTTAGGTTTTAAATCCGCAGTTTCCAACGCAGTGTTTTCGAAAGATTCAATGAAAATATTTGCTACGACTGGGGATAAGGGAGAACCCATTGAAGTGCCGGAGACTTGTTTATAGAAGCTGCCATTGAAAGAAAAATAAGTCGATGTGAGGCACATTTCAGTGAAATCAGCTCGAAAATCTGCATTCTCTTTGCCTGTTTCCCTTTTCCTCTTTCCTGCCAGAAGAGTTTCGCTTCTGGTATGGTGGACATACTTAGTTACCGTGCTCTTCTGTCTAAACTTTCTTATCCTTTGTACCAATTTTCAATTCAGAAGAGTTTCGCGTCTGGTATGGTGGACATACTAAGTTACCGTGCTCTGATGTTTTGAAATTGGCCTTTTCATTCTTTCATTATTGCATATTCCCTTATAGTCCCTCTTTCCATTTATTTTTTCTTTTCTTTGTTCCTGAAGAAGCCCTCTACGATGGTGGGCGAAACGTCGAACACTTTTAGTAGTTCTTTGACACGGTCCAATTCCGGAAGAAGTATATCCTGTACTGACTCTGGCCGTGGAAAGCCTTCGTTATCAATAGTCATCTTTGATAATATTTAATGTAAGATAGCTGAAAATTGGCTAGAAACTACACAACCATAAATAAAATATACCGAAATGAAATGCACTGTAATGTAATTGTTATGAAAATAGGAAATGCACAAATTACGCATCCTTGCAGTAAGTTGACTAAACAAGATGCTAATTACCTAACAAAACATTTTTATTTTCAACCACTGGTAATATGGGAACTGAAATATGATGAGGAATATTTTTTGTGCAACGTGTGTGGCATAAGGTGTGTTTCTGTTAGGAACAGTTTTGGAGACAAAAGTTGAATTTTATGTGTTGCTTTTCTGTGAAAAAACTATAAATTATGAAACCAATTCCTGTGGTGTGCGCTTTTGGTTTTACCTACGATTTGATATTTTATTCTGTGCGGACCGTACATTCTAAAGAGAAGGTACAAGAGATTAGTAATTGTCATTATTACCTATTATTAATATTATACCGGTCTAGCTGAAAAAACAGATTTAGAATTTTTGGAAAATAATTTCATGGATTTACTGGATGATGTTTTATTGAATATTAGGCAATACATGTATGGACAGTGCATTGCATTTTTGATGCTTTTGCCCTATTACTACTATTTCCAGCAGAGATAGAAGATCGGTGTTTTTACGCACCTGGCCAGTTGTGCGAGATAAATTACCTGGTCATAACAAAAATGTTGTATATTTACCCGAACTAGCACAATTTTGAAAAATTGAAAAGTTTCAAAAATGTTTTACTGTTTGTTGCTCTTTTCTGCTTACCTCTAAAAAGCTAACCGAAACTCTGCTTAATGGAGTGTTTTCCGTAAAACTTAATGATATAAATGATTTTTTAATTGGCCTTATGGTTTTAGAGTTATAACCTAATACTCTATATTTTGAAATAGAGACCATTGCAGGCAATGATGTTAAATAAATAAGCATTTTTTCTGTCCTTCTAAAATATGTGGATTTATATGTTTTATTAATTTATAATGTATTAAGTGAGAGGGAGAATTTACCAATGAGAAAATTTTTTGGCGAGCTACGTGATATGAAACGTTTAAGGAGCTATTACCTCCAGAGAGAAAATGGTGGATGGTTGACGGCGACGACAGGTTACAAGAGAAAGTTTGTTTTATTCTGTCTGGGAATTTTATAGAGTGGCTGTACCGAAGTAGATAAAAGTGAACCGATTCTAGGAAGTAATCTTGAAGTTTAACGCGTTCATTGCCAAGTAGCAGGGAATGATTAAATATTCGTATGTTTAACGTTAAATTGCGGTCAAACTAGTACACCTACAAGAGGTTAGTTGGCGCTGTTTCAAAGGTAATATGCTAATAAAGCGAGGGTGCTGGTTTCAATTCCAATCAAGGATTCAGATACTGAAAAGTCTAAAATACGAAAAGAAAAATATTTCAAAAACTGCTTTAGCATATTGTCAACAAACAATAAAAATTTAAATATTTCCAAACGTGACCGAAGAAATGTTAAATAAAATTAATAAACATTGAAATATTTATTAATACTCATAATGTGCATGATTCCCTTTAAATGACGTAATGCTCAGAATATTCTAGGAATTTTATTAGGAGCGACTTTCCTATAACTCATATCCAAGAGTGCGTTCTAGACTTCTCTAGAAGTTAAATATTCTAAGACGGATAATGTGTATAAATATGAGAGTTATTTCTAATATTAGTAAGTTAGTAAGTAAGTATTTCAGGTAAAAAGAATTTTTGTAAAAATGGCCGACAACATTTTTGGAACATCTACACATTTTCATAGAATTACACCATTTAAAGGGTTGCATGCATATTACGATTATACTAACAACTCTTCCAATATTGTACAGTTTGTTGCAATATTTTTAATTTTTCAGTAATTATTGTTACATAATTAGGTAGTGTATTTTGGTTATTAAAAGTTATGGCACTTTGTCGCCTGCTATAGCTTTTTTGTTTAAAAATAATAAATTACTTCATTTAACCCACTTTGCCACATTTAAATTATGACATGTCATATATCAAATTATTCAGCAAAATATGCTGAATGGAAAAATGATAAAATTCCATAAGAACTAATGAAGTGGATATAATTTTCTTAGAAATAGCTGAATTAAAAAAAAAATAACGTACATCAATGAAAAGGTCTTGAAAAACAAACAATAACAGTCTTAGATTTTTTTCAATCAGACTTTAAATAAACAAGTTACAGCTTATTTCTAAAAATGAGGATTTTCTATTTTTCGAAATAAAATCAAGATGAAGTTGAAATTCAATTGTTTTCTCAGCGGAATATTATTAGGCATTAAATTCTGCCCTATTTTGCCCACGAGATCCCTGTAGTGGCAATCAAATTTGTCTCAACCTGTATATTTTACCATATGTTTACCAGAGTTTTTTTACTCTTATTCCTTCTACGCCTCCTTTGTACTAGATAATACAGTACTACATAATTGTATGTGCAGACCCTTCCCATCACGCCTAACTTACTGGAGATTAAGTCTGGTTGTATATTCATTCACTCAATTGGATATGATAGAAATGGAATGCACATAGCATGCTGAATGATAGGTCCACATTATAATAAAATGAAATATATGCCATCGAACAAAATGCATGGGTATTATTTTGGTTACTTTACATCCTTTATCCTAATTAGATAAACATTACATTTTATTTGAGTTTCAATTCTGTCACATGCACCTGGGGACATCTCCCCTTATGATATTGGATCGTTTTATAGGATATTTATTAGGATCGTTTCTGCTTATAGGTTTCACCTAGCATAGGTAAATATATAATTTTTTTATTATTATGGGGCTATTTCCCACGGTGAAGCACATAAATGATTCATTCGCAAACATCCGGCGAAATAATTATTTTTATACATTATATTGACCATACTGAAAACTGGTAGCTTCGTTACAATAAATTGTTTGATAAATAAGTTGCTAATTGAATACTGTTAACAAATTGTGTCTGACATACGACCATTTCAATATTGCATATTTGCATATTTTTAGAAGAAAAATTGAGGCGTAATTCTCTCTCGAAGAACTAATTTTATCAAATGGGCTCTTGAAACAGTAGCCCTAGCCAAATTATTTGTGTTATCTTGCAAAATGTTGGCTAATGCTGAGGTTTCTTTAATGTTGTTCTGGTTATAAATTTTTTGTCAACTATTTCATTTTCCTATTTCTTATTATGATTAATTCTTCCAGCTTTTATTGCCTACAGCTACTTTTCTACTTGAAAAATAAAAGATGTTTAATTTTTTTTATTTTGAGATTTATGTAAAATACCTCTCTAACGAAGCAAAATTTTGAAACATCAGAAATGTAACTTTTTTCTACTTTTTATGTAAGGAATTAGAAGATGATTAAAAAATATTTAGTTCCTATCATGATATAAGACCCGTAATGTAACCCGCTATATCTCACTGTTGCTACAAGTGGCAGTAAAACCGGAGACGATTGAAAAGAGAACACCATATGAAGGATAGACGGTAGAAGGGCTGCCTTGAGTAGATTAAGAAGTGCTTTCTCATGCAAATGTTGATACTTTATGCAATTGTTTCGCAATTTTTCGATTTTATATTTATAAGTTAATTACAAAATGGGCAAGACTTGTTTTGTGCCTATCTGCAACAGTGGTTATAAAATCTGTGATAAAAAAGTGTCGTTGTTTCGAGTGCCTAAGAACAAAATTGATGTGTGGAGGCAAAAAATCCCGTGAAATGACCAGGCTGTTGTCAACTTCGAGATTTTGTATGCGAAAAACATTTTAGTGCAGATTTTGTTTTAAGAGAAATGAACAATGAACTGTGGAGAGTATATTTCTTAATAAACTTAATAAGTAATAATATATTAAATGAATAGCTTATGCTTAAAGTATTTTAAACATAAAATTTCTTGTGTACATTTAAGAAAGACAAATGATACTAATAGATAGACGATCCGTCTGGTTTATCAGGGATCATTAACTCTAACTTTTTTTAAAAATGTTTATAAAAAAAATGTGTCAGATAAACTTTTTTGGTTAATTATTTGTCACGTTCCAGTGACTCCGATTTTGTTTTCTTAGCTCATATTTTGTTGCTTTGTTAAGAATTTTTGAATTTTCAAATGACACCTGCATTTTTTATTTGCTCTTTTGAAAAATCTTAACTTTCTGCATTTGGTAACATCAAATTTATAGGGGTTACCTTCGAAGCATTTCGAGAAATCATAATTTTACTGATTTTTGTCATCCATTTTTTAATGTTATTTTTAAAGATATCTAAGTAGCTAAAACAAAATTCTTTCCTAAAGCGAACATACATAGATATACTGGCAAAAATTTCATTTCAATAAATATTTAAAAATAGTACTAAATTATTTGATATGAGAATCGGCTAAAATTATGAATATTATTATATTTTCTTGAACTTTTTCATTTCTACACAGGAGGCATCAAATGCAGAAAAATATGGAAATTCTAAAAAGGCAAACAAAAAATACAAATGTCATTTAAAAATTCAAAATTCGTTAACGTAGCAATGATACAAAAGCAGGAAAAAAGAAATTAAGGTCACCAAAATGTGGCAAATAATTAACCAAAGAAAGTTTATTTAAAACATATTTTTCTAAAAAAAAATTTCAAGTTAAAGCCAATATTCTAGACATACGTCGAAGGGTGACGTATACTTTGCATAGAGTTACACCAGTTCTTAAACATCTTACTGTCTATCTCTCTCTAAGCTGCCAGTCTCCCGATTACGTGCCACATTTCACCTTGCGTCGGAGTACGTGACTTATACATTATCATGGTGTTCATTCTATTTCAAAGTAATTTGTATCAGTTGCAACGGAGAAAATAATTTCATTATCAAAATGTTCTATACTGATGCATAATGTCACAAATTAGCGACATATTTTTTGAAAGTGATAGCGAAAGTTTAATTGAAAAAAGCGATTTAGGTCAATCTGACGAAGAATTTTTTAGTGATTACAGTGGCTTTCAAAGTGAAGATGATGATAACTATAACGAACTTAACAATGATAGTGATGATGATAGTGAGATAAAACCAAGATGCAAAAGACGTACAAGATACTTATCAAGCAGTGATAGTGAATCTTCTCCTGAAGATTTAGATCAATGGATTTGGGAATAAAAAGACAATCTAGCTAATGTAAAATGGTTTCATAAAGTGCCTGGAATAAATCCTTTGTATCTGCGAAGGCTAGGTGCTAATCCTAAACCTTTGGATATCTTGAATGAAGTCCTAAATGAAGATTTTTGAAATAGCATAGTGGAAGAGACAAATACATATGCCAAGCACACTTCCCTGAATATATTTCACCAACCAAATGCAAGAAACACCCTGAAAAAAGATGCCGTGTTTGTTTTAAGAAGCAAATTAGAAAAGACACCACCTGGCAGTGCAAAGAATGCAAAGTACCACTGCATTTGCCCACCTGTTTTAAAGAATACCATACTCTTCAAAATTATTAATAAAATTTGCTTTTTATTATAACTTGAATTTGTTTGTTCCTAAATTTTTCTTTTTTTGCAATACTAAATATTTAAAGTTACCCCAATATCATACATATATTAAAATATCATGAAATAAATAACTCCTTGCGTAAAATATGCTGTTTTTACAAATTACTCTATACCCCAAAAAATTAAATGTGCTCCAAACGCAAAAAATTATTCGAATAAATGTGCACCCAAAGGGTTAATAAAACAGAATTTCCTTGAATAAAACAAAAACAATAAAGACCATACAATTTCCGTCAGCCTGTATAATAAATGTAAAATCTGATTACGTCATTATAGTCTCCACAATATTCTATGACTTCAACCCAAATCTCAATTTTTTTTCTGCTAGCACAGGACTTATAATGTTAACAACTTGGTGTTTTCGCTCTTATCTTTCTCCAAACAGCATGAAAGGAAAATCAACATTACCCGACATTTTGCAAGGTAGATTCTGTTTTTCAGCACAATTTGACTGCACTACAGAGCCAACAACTCTCAGGAAAATTATTTTCGTGAAAAGTGCCGATACCAGTCGATTTTAGGGAACATGATAGTATGAGAATCTTATTATTTATATCTTAATATAAATGAGAAAGTGTGTTTGCCTGTTTGTTTCGCTGCTTTCCACGGCTCAGTTACAGAAGCGATTTTGACGAAAATTTATATAACATTCCTACGGAATAGTTAGTTAATAAGCTACTTTTGATCACAACCTTATATTATATCCAGAAAGCTTAAGTAACCTTTATAAGATGTTTATGCAACGTAAACAATCATAGAGAAAGGTAAGACTGTCAATTCTGTGGTCTTTATTTTGACAGCGATCTCTCTTCTTAATTCTCGAATTCTTATACCGTAAAAGTGGGGATCGCTATTATCGATTTTGGTAATATTACATTACCGCTTTATATTTTCAACTGAAAATTACTTTAAAATTTGATTTAAAAGTAAAATTGTTTTAAAACTTTCATTCAGTTGTATTACAGTTTTACATACATTTAATAATTTTGCTACTATACTCCTAAAAATATATGTATTTGCTGAAATAAGTTACCTTTTATGGTTGAAATGTGCCAATTACATAGCTCACTTTAAACAGCGACCAAAATGTTGCAAAAGTTACTTAAGACCTTTCAACAATAAATAATGGATTCAATTATTTATTTCGACATACTGCGAACATTTTTTAGATTATTTTCAACAAAATCTTTATTTTAGCTTCTGCGGATGATTGGTATTTATAACATTATTTATTAATGCAACCATGTTATCTAAAAAGACTAAATTTAAAAGCTATCAAATTCGTTTAATATTAAAATAAAAAGTGTGCCTTTGGTCAAATCAAACGCCTATAAATTTCATTAATTGAAAGTATGGTAACATTAAACAACTTTTATCCCATAAATTAAAAAATTTTTATGAAACATTTTTTTTTTCCTAGGTTGCATTTAATTTATTCGTCTTCTTGAATCTGCAGACAAGCATTGATAGTCAAATCTGCGAACTTCCTATACAATGCGTTTCCATGAAACCTATCCACCTTAAATAACTTTTTACATCGTCATTTTTAGGAAAAATTGCAAAAACATGTCGAATAAATGTATATACAGGGGGACATATTTCGTCATATTTACCGTAAGAGT
This sequence comes from Dastarcus helophoroides, assembly GCA_028583605.1. Classification (NCBI taxonomy): domain Eukaryota; kingdom Metazoa; phylum Arthropoda; class Insecta; order Coleoptera; family Bothrideridae; genus Dastarcus; species Dastarcus helophoroides. Next base: position 6,340,246 of record CM053326.1, read on the forward strand.
AGATTAGATTAGATTATATATGGGTCGTTTCGTGTTTCTCTTCGTCCAATCCGCACCTCGACCTAAGGAGATCTTTTGTGCATACCCTGATCTTTGTAATTCCCAGGTTCAAACTCTTGTAGAAGTTTATTATGCACCTGGGATTGAGTTTTTCCACATCTGAGGAGTCTAAGGACGCCCATCCAAATTGGACGTGCCTTTTGCGCGCAAGCGCATCGCACTTGCTTAGCACATGTTCTGCAGTCTCCGCAGCCTCTGCGCAAAAGCGACATAGGTCTGTTTCAGTCTAACCCATTTTCTTGAGGGCAATGTCCTGTTAAGAGGCCGGTTAGGATCCTCAATTCAGATTTGCTGAGTTCCAAGTAGACCTTTGTCTTTTCAAGCGTTCCAGATATGAATCTTTTCGTCTGCCGTAGTCCTAGATATAGTCTCCAGTGGGAGATTCTTGACTTTGTTTCCCATTTTTTGACCTCATTGTTAATTTGAACTTTTGGAGAAACCGAAAGCCGGTTCAGGTCCAAGAAATGATGATGCAGATCCTTCTCTAGCGAGTTAGTCCGCAGCTTCATTTCCTTGGGTTCCTTTGTGCCCTGGCACCTACTTGAGGCTGATCCTGTTGTGTTTAGCCAGTTACTTTAACGTTTGTTGACAGTCCCAAACTAGTTTGGATGTGACAAGGCAGCTGCTGAGAGAGTTTATTGCTGCTTGGCTGTCAGAGTTAATGTAGATCTTTGTTCCTTTTAGTCTTCTTCGAAGACACTCGTAGGCGCAGAGTTCTATTGCATGTATTTCAGTTTGAAAGACAGTTGGGTCTTTTCCCAAAGCTTTAGAAAACCTATAGTTAGGGCCATAAATTCCCACTCCAGTCCCATGTGGTATATTTGATCCATCTGTAAACCAGATGGATAATTTGTGTGTTTCCTCAGGTACTGATTGAGCTTTAGTGTGGCTATCTAAGTCCACCTCAAAGGAATGATCAAATTCGTACCTGGGTTGCATGTAATCAACCCATTTAGCTAAAATCACCAGGATACATTCCTTGAGGATTCCCATGTGACCAGCGAAGTCTCCTTCTTTAAATTGTTTTAATTGCAGTAATCTTGAGGCTCCTTTGATTGCTTCCCTCTTCACTAAAAGGTGTAGAGGAGTTAGACCTAGCATTGCCTCCATTGCTGCTGTTGGGCAGGTTATGCCCAGACATGCATACCTTTGAACTATGTTCAGTTGGTTTTGTGCTGTCTTTTTCATTATTTTTGGCCACCATACTAAAGAAGCGTATGTGATCAGAAGTGTAATTATCATCTTATATGACCAATAGATCATTTTCGGTTTCAGACCCCAGGTTTTGCTTAACAATCTGCTGCATGTCCAGAACGCTGTCGTGACTCGCTTGATTATTCTAGTCAAATGAGGATTCCGGGTGAGCTTTTGGTCTAGGACTATTTCTAGATATTTAGTCTCACTTGAGGAGTTCAGTTGAACTCTATTCATAGTAGGAGCTGTTAGATTTAGCTTCCTTCTCTTCGTGAAAGGAATTATAATTGTTTTATTTGGGTTTACATTTAACCCTTGGTTTGAACACCAGTTGCTAATGGTGTTTAGGGCTTTTTGCATTAAATCCGACAGGATTTTATTGTTTTTGCCTCTGATAATGACAGTAATATCATCTACATAACCTATTGCTTCAACGCCCGAGTAATGCAGTATATTTAGGAGGTTATCAACCACGATGGACCACAGCAGTGGAGATAAAACACCTCCTTGGGGACAACCCCTTGCATGCGCTCACTGTGACTGAATCACTGATAAGGTTACTTTGATCCTCCTACCATACTAACATGGAGACAATCCAGTCGATGGTAGGTTTCTCAAAACCTTTTTTGATAGCTGCTGCTTTTATGGATTCATATGAGGTGTTATCAAAAGCACCCTCTATGTCTATAAATCCACAAAAACAATTTCTTTGTTTGAGTGTGCACTTTCTATCTTTTTGACAAGATTGTGTAAGGCTGTCTCTGTGGATTTGCCTTCTTGATAGGCAAACTGATTATCATGAAGCGGATTCTTTGACAGTACTTCGCTTCTAATGTGTTGGTTCATAATTTTCTCCATTGTTTTAAGGAGAAATGACGTTAGACTAATGGGTCTATATGATTCAGGTTGCGCAGACGGTCGTTTGCCTGCCTTTGGTATATATACCACATTTACGTCTCTCCAGCTTATTGGAATGTAGCTTAACGTGTAACTAGCTTTGAAAATTGTAGCTAGTGGATTTATTAGTTCCATTATGCCGTGTTATACCGTAAGAGTAACTGTCATCCCTGCGCCCCCAGACCGACTCTTCCTATATTTTTTTTTAATAAAACACCCTCTTGATGAATAGAGTTCAAAAATGTACAACACTTGCAGTCAAGAGTGAATACTTAAATTTAAATTAAACAAAGATTAATCGAATGAACAAAGCACCGCATTAGCTTCAGTAATTTTATTATCATTTAATTTTAAAAAATGCTGTTCAAACTGACTTCCATTTACCTACGTATAATGCTTCCAGCCTCAAAGTCATCTCTAATATTGCTTGTGGTCTGATCTGGAGTCAATTTTCGATATTTATCAGTAATAATTCTTTCGCGTAACTAATCTATAAAATTTGGTATTTAAATAAAAGAATTTTTTGATGAAACGGACTGATCCTTGGTTATCTTCAAAAATTGAATCAGTATCTCTCTGAAGATGACAGCTTGGCTGTAAAAACGCCTTAGAGCAACGTTTGTTATGTTTTTAATCTTTCTTGGTTTTAGGGGACAAGTTCTGTATTTCAAATAAAAGAACACAAAGACTTCAAATCAGGTGACCTAGGTGGTCATTCTATTGTCGCAGTTATCCTATCTCTCTCCTTCTAGATATTTACTGCCTTATCATTTTCAAACATAAATAAATCCTCGGGTAGATTTTGGTCCTCTAGTATTACATTTATTTCTAGTCTACTGAATCTCAAAAATAACTAGATCTAAAACGACCTCTACCGTAGCTTCGTTTGGACCAATCTTTCTGGTTTGTGTACTTTATTAGCCACAGGCCCACAAATCCTTTTTTCAAAAATTTTGGTATCAATTCTGTTCAATTTTGTTACATGCTTTTATGTATAGCTTTCTTTTTAAATGGAGAGAAGAATTAAAAAATCTAACCGTAAGTTTACCTGGATACTGTAAACTATTGTAAGAATGTAGTAATTAATTAGTAGCGATCATTTATACTGTAATGTTTGAAAGACCGAAGTCAAGTGGTTTACAAATATTACATTGTTAATGCTAGGCATATTTTCTTAATAGAATTTTAAAACTCAATTATCCACAACTCGCCAACTGTTCACTTTAGACCCCATCTTTGAAATCTACTCGTCAAGAGCGATTTAAAACTCTAGAAAAATATGTAGTGTGCTATTTAGAAAAATAGGAGAGGCTGGTCTGGATGGTGTAGGGATTCAGTTACACTCACTCACTCACTCGGTATAAATTTAATGGAATATGTCCCACCGTGTTTTTGCATTTTTCTTAAAAATGACAACCTAAAAAGTTATTAAGGGTTAGTAGATTTCAGTGAAACTCACTGTATATGTATATTTTAAGAACCGAAACGTCATCAAATGTAACTAAAATAATTCAAAAGTCCACAACTTGAAAGCCTTATAATCCTATTGAAAAGTTCGGACACAACGGCCATATCAGTAGATTATCTGACTTCTGAAAATCTTTTCCCAGTCCGGATAAACTAAATACGGAGTTCTTAATTAATCATAAACCAATTTCTACCTTCTTTCAGTTTCCGAATCTCGAAGACTTTCGTAGATGAGCTTTTTCGAATAATCCACAATAAACATTTATTTATATTTCAGAGACGAAATCAACGGATATAACTAATTCATCAGTGTAATTAAGAAAGCCAAACTTTTTGCGTTGCCTAAATTCCCGAGCGGCTGAAGTTACCACCGAGGAAGGTGGATTGTTTCGGGTTACAAAATTTAATTATCGATAATCCGCAAAGGACGCTAAATCGCTGCAGCATCGCGACACGTAAATAATTTGTCTGAAAGCTTTGGACACCAGACAAAACATAGATTTAATCTCTGAAAATGGAAAAGGGAAATAAGCTGTTTTACTGCATTACTGAAGCGAATTGACTTTTAAATATCCTTGTGTTTCATGAGCGGCTAAAGACTGATCGTTACGGGGAGCTATAGCGAAAAAGCAAAACCTTTTTTTACTCCCAGCGAGTTAAGAAGAACATTAAATTGCCTTCAAAATATTAGTTTTAACAAAATTGTCCTATGATTTATTGAACGCTGCTTTCCATGTAACAATAGCAACATAAGGTGATGAATTACCAAACCTAGAGCTAGAAACGGAAAAACAGTTTGGTTTCTATTCACCACTCAGATGCAATTTCTCAAATTATATAATCCTCGCTGAATGCTCTTGATTTCTGTTATGCAGTTGTGCGGGGTGATTCTTAATGGGATTTTTAAATTTGTATGCTCTCAGGGGCTTAAACGTTTTCATATTGATGAAAAAAAATCTAAAAGTTTGAACTTAGTACCTCTTAGTATCTCTTAATATCTAAGATCGCCTTGTAATCAAAGTTCCTTATGGAAATAACATGAAAAGAATTTGTATTGCTTTTTAATTATTAATGATTTAAAAATTTATTATGATCATCATATATTTTAATTCAGTATCCACTTTAGTCACCCTTTCTGCAAGAGGGTGTATTATTTAGTTAGATAGTTTTTGAAATCTTAATAACTATTACCTAATATATAGGGTGTCCCCGTTTAAAGTGCCTTAAATAAAACAGGTGATAGGAAAAGTAATTTTAAGGAAAAAGTTTCCTATGAACATACATCCGGGAACTCTTAGTAAAAAAGGTACAGGGTGTTAAAATTTGAATAAAAAAAAGTTTTTATCATTTCATTTTTAAGTTTTTAGAGTTATTTTAACTAAATTTTGCCCAGATGGTGTGTAGATAAAGGATCATAAAATAAGAGAAAATTAAGTTTCTATCTCAAGTGGCGGAGTTGCGGGTAATTTGTGATATTGTTTTGAAAAAAAGTACTACGCCACTAAACAAAATGAAATAAAATACAATTTTTGGATAAAGCGTTTAACTCTGAAAAAGAGTTTTTCCTTAATATTTTTTTTGCATTTACTACCTTATGTAGGAACTGTTCGAATACAATGTATGCTGGTCTTTAAATAATCACTGACTAACACAAAAAGGGGCAAGTTTAAGATGCTACGAAACTGGATAAAATGAAATAAATTAACAGTTTTGGATAAACTTTCTTTCATATTGGTAACTATTGCCACAGAATTTAAATTTTTGGGACTTTCCTTAGTGAAAGTACGAGTGAGAGTGATGTTTTTTTTCAGTGGCAAATACGGAAAAATGTCAAGAAATAACTTTTATTCAAAATTAAATATTTTACCCAAAACAGGTATTTTATTTATTTCTCCAATGGTGTACCGCATTTTTCCTACAATAATATCAGAAATGGCTCGTAACTCCATCACTGATTGAGATAGAAACTTGGTTTTATTTTATTTTTTGAGCCTTCATTCGTACACCATGTATGCAAATTTTGGTTTAAATATCTAAAAAATCTTGAAAGTGAAAAAGTAAAAACTTCTTTTTTAATTCAAACTTTAACACCCTGTATATTTTTTATTAAGAGGTTCCGGATACATGTTCATAGGAGAATTTTTGCGTAATTTTTTTTCTATCACCTGTTTCATTTAAGGCACTTAAAACGGGGACACCCTGTATATTTCTCAAGCTATAAACTGATTGTTATCACATCAACCAAATTCGATTGGAAATTATTATCTAATAACTACCGGTAAAAATAAGCTACGTTTCTTTACTATTTTACCAAATATTTAGGTAATTAAGAATATTTACTGGACTTGTAAATACTAAACAGATTAATTAAAGTTACTGAAAAAAATATATACAGGCGGTTCAGCGAGGAAAGGGAAAATACAATATCTTAGGAACAAAGGGTAACTTAGACAATGTGAAAATGTGGTGTTAAAAGTACATCATGGGGGCACATTTTTTGATAAAACAATGTTAATCCTCTTTCTTCTTCGCTAGATGACAGCATAGTAAGAATTTTTTTCAAATTGGATGCTATATTTTTTATTGCATATTTGCATTCCTTGTAACTTTCCCCCAACTTATATAATAAAAATTACCACTGTGTACTAAATATCAATATTTGCATTAAAAATATTGGCGAATTCAATAAATAAATGCTTTACTGGGCATAATTCTCAATCATTTTAAAATATTTCATTCGTTTTTATTTTAATTTTTGCTGGAAATGATTTGATAATTTATTTAGAATGTGGTCATCAATAACTCTAATATATTAATAGTTTTTTCTGCATTGTGCATTTTCAGGTGTCTAATGACTTAATAACTAGGTGTCCATTCAAATCTAATACAGAAATGACTTTAAAACCATTTTTATACAGTTTCTCCTTTACTTAATAAATAATTCTTCTTACAGAATTAAGGAAATACATTACAATATATTCCACATTGAAAGATTTAGCCTAAAATAACAACGAATTTTATTGTATCGATTAATGAACTTTTACTAACCTACTCGGGCTTTAAACTTACTCATCCAGACTAACGTTGCCTTCTATCTTTTTTCATGAAGTTTCTAACAAAAAAACGTTATTGATAGCGTGTACCTTAAATTGTGAGGCGAAGTTAATTGACCGTAAAGAAAGTTGCTTGAAAAGAACTTTCGTTCTAGGGAAAGGTATCCCCGGACGTTGAGCAGTAATTTCGGTGTAAAATAGCGTCCTAGCGGATAAGCCTTTAGATGATCAATTCAATCCACTTTCAATTAACTGAGATTACCTGTTATCCAATCAGTATCGGGTAAAACAACAGACCAGAGTAAAGTCCCTCGATGCCACTAACTCCTTCAAAAAAGGCTTAGGAAAGGTAAGATTCTTTCTGACACCCACGTTTTATAAACGTGGATATGCTTAAACTATGAACAAGTAATTTAATAAACGGTAAGGTTTATTTTGGATATCTTAAATTAAATTGTAAAGCTAATTTTTGGGCAATTCTTTCCAAAATTTTGAACAATATGGTTGTTTTGCCCTGCCCGACTAAAGTTTATTTCTTGTAAAATTCTCCGCGTGCCAAAAAATTTGCAGTTGCCGTATTTTATGTTCAGTTGTTTGATGATATTACAAAAATATTCGACAAATAGTAACTCACATTGATAGCTGTTATTGAATTCAAACTAAAAAATGGAGCAGTTGCCTAATTTACGGTCTACAAAACGCTTTTTTTCTTTAAATTATGGAATAGTGCATGTACAGGATCTTAGTCACAAAGTAATTAATTTTAACCATTTATTGGGAAGTCTGAATAAAGAGGCGAAATCTAAAAATATATCCGACTCTTTAAAAAGGCAAACCAACCTGTAAAATCTTTCTAACTTGGCGCTGCTTATTGCAACAAATAGTTTACGATTTCATATGTCAACAGAAGCTCTCGCATTATCACCTACTTAGCAGGTGGAATGATAAGGTAGACTGACTAACTGGAGACATATTACTGAATGACAAATCTTTATCTAATTATTTCGCCGCAATTGTGTTAGCTAAGATGAAAAAAACCTTTTTAATTCTAATTTTCAAAATAAAATACTGTTGCCTGTTATCGGTTCGAATGACTATTACGCGTGAATTATAACCACTTTATTTGTAATCTCAACTCGGAACACTACAGCTGAATAATTTACTTCTAACTACTAACTCACTAACTAACTACACTGACTTCTGATTGACTCAAGGGAAAGGCGACCGCCTTATACAGTTTTTGCCTCCGGGTTCTAGAAAAATCCAGCAGATAATGCATATTCGTTTGCCGAAATTTCTGCAAAGTTTAACTGCCGTTTGCTTGATTATCGCTGCCGTTTTCCCTTAACAGATCTTTCTAGAAAATTTTCTTACGTATTAAATTTTATAATTTACATTTCGTTACAATACCATAATTAAAGGATTTATCTTTTCAAAAAGTCATTTTGTCTCTGTTGAAACTTAATATGGATTATTTTATTATTTTCTCTAAAACAATTTGAGTCAGATTCTCGTGTCATGTAACGACATTCTGCACCATAATAACCTGTCTTATGTCACAAACAGCGTCAAGATAATTACAGTGTAGTGCTTAATAAATTTATATCGGATATTACAGAGCGCCAACTTATACGACCAAGACAAAAAAGCTTATTTACGAGAAACAATTACAGTTCCGAAGGAGCGCATAATCCAAGTTTGCGTTTTCTTTGAGAACAACTAATTTCTCATAGCAATTAAATTATGGTGTTATTAAAAAATAGGAGACGATGAAAAAACCGTTGACTGGAAAAGAATTTTTTGCACACTTAAACCGCGTCATTGGTATTATTCATTGCTATCTCTGTCACGCCAAGTTGAAATTATCTTTGGACAAAAACGGTCTTAAATTACTAACAATATAGTGCAATGTATATTTTTCAGTGATCAAACATTACAAATATTACCATTGCATGGTTCACTGGACGCAATATACTAATAATAAAAATATGGTTATATAAAATTTCCATTTTAGATTTAACGTAAATTCATATCTTACCTCCCTTTCACCTCCTTATCTATTTCATTGGTTTTATAAAAAGGAGATAACGTTTTTTTATTAAAATGGATTTATTTAAAAATTAAAGAGTCGACAAGTTCACTCCTGAAAAGTCGCCGCAATTTCAATTTATTTGCATTCATTTAGACCTCTTCATTTTTATGAGCATATCTGTATTACTGTGGTTATTGTGGATCTAGCTGCTATACTAGTAAGTAAGTAGTAGTAGTAAGTAATAGTGGCTCAGTAGTGTTAACTGTCAAATCCATATTGCAATATGAATCATGTAAGTATAAAAATTTTCGCTTTCCACAATATATTTTAATGATAATGGTTGTTCTAATAAAACTGGTTAAAAAAATAGTCCCAAAATGATCTCCTGATGGTTAAAAATAAATTCATTAAATTGTGAAAGAAAGACCAGAAAATGTCTTACAGTCTTCTTAACTAATGCGAATGGGATACTTATTTTCTCAAGTTGAGAAAATCAGGTAACCTTTACGTCATAAAGGAAAAAATATTTAAGAAGTTGCTAAAAACTTTATACTTTTAACCTAATTACTACTGTCGATACTGATAATAAAAATAAAAAAAATATTTTATTCTGATTTTATCAATGAGTGCAAGTCAATAATTTTAATTTAGATTTAATCATTTTCTATAATATATTTTTGAAGTAAAACCAGTTTTAGACGCGACGGGAAAATCCAGGGCTTCGAACCGGAACTGAACAGAAAAAACTGTTATTTTTGTCGGAATGAAAACCGAAACAGGACCGGAAAAAATAACGCTTAATTTCGGTTCGTTGAATTTGTATACCTAAAATATTTTTTACCTTACCCTAAAGTTGGGACTTTCTTTCAGAAATTTATATTTATTTTTAAAAATTTCATACATATTCATGCAGCTGTCATCTCAAAATTACGAGTTTACCTTCAATCTCTTCCTGTTTTTTCCTAAAAGCTGCACTATAAACAAATAACTTTCACATATACCAAGAAACAACAATAGTATATTTAAATGTATAATTCATCATCATCATCATCATCCTAAGCGCTACAGCCGTGTGTGAGCCCCGACTTTCTCGAGTTTTTTTCGCCATTCCTGACGATTTCGCGACTCTTGCTTCCAATTGCTCCAATTGCTTGCACCGATTTTTCGTGCATCCTCATCGACCAGAGACTAAATAGACTGAACGTTTCAATGTTGTCTCATGCGTGCAGTTGAAGCTAAAATCCGGGGAAGTGGGGAGGTGCATTCCACTACTCTTTTATGGTCGGATTAAGTAAAATTTATAAATACGAAACTTGCCGCGTAATGATTCTAACGATTTGGATGAAACTTTAGAATTAGGGGCTTTTGGGCCAAAAGGATAATTTTTATAAGTGCTTTTTGGTAAAAGTTCAGGAGAACTATTTTCAAAGACATCTTGGTTTAATAGTAAAATAATTTTCTTTCAATACGCGACGCCTGTGTACAATATTGTTAAGCCGGTGCTGTAAACACGTCATGATTGCAGTGAAATGGCGACGCGCGCACGCCGATAATTGAATATTTATATATTTTATTTTTACCTACCCAAAGAATGAAACTCTTGATTTTCCTTCACTAATGTGTTCACTGAGGTTTCAACAATGATCCACAATACACTTCCCCATATTTACAGCCCATTTTCTTTAAAAAAAACCTATGTTATCTTCCCAAAGGTCTGTCAAATAATAAGAGGGCGTTGCGAGCTAGATGGAGCTAGGCTTAAGCCAGGCTTTCAACTGGCTTCACTGCTTACCGTGTTAGGTTCAGTCTATTTAGTCTCTGTCATCGACACTAGCCTTCCACCGCATGCTTGGCCGGCCACGGCTTCTTTTTTCCGCTGGTTCCAACACCATCATCTTTTTTGGGGAGTAATTTTCATCAGCTCTATTGACATGTCCTGCCCACATGAGTCGTTTTATTTTTATGTTTGTTACCACATCCCTACCCTTTGCCACCTGCTTGTTTTTCTCATAGAGCTCAAAGTTGTAGCGACGGCGCCATACACCGTTGTCACGTACCGCGGCAAAGATCCGCCTCAACAATTTCCTTTCAAAGGTTTGGAGTAGGGTTTCGTCAGTTTTACTCAGGGTCCATGTCTCGGATCGACATGTTAGGATCGGGAGTACTAACGTTTTGTACAACATTGGCTTTGTTTCAAAGGATAATTGTCGGTTTTTGAAATATTTTCGAAGTCCAAAATAGCATTTGTTGGCAAGTACTATTCTACGGTTCAAATGGGGCAGCGATGTGCAATATGTGGCACTGTCACCAGCTAGTGCTACTTAGCCTTTCACTGACCAATTCCCATCCTCACCTCCAAGTTGGTGAACCCTGGGAACCTGAGCAACCCTGTGGAAGATTGGATAACCAACCCAAATGGGAAACAGGGTCAGGGCGGACGAGAGCGGAAGAGATAAGCCTCCTAAAAGGGGCTTGGAACGGGGCTAAAAACCCAGTCCGTAAAAAAACATCTGTTGTGAACTCTCAACTTAATGAAGCCGGGCGATGACAAAACCGCCAAAATAAGGAAAAGGAGTTAGGTATCTACACATGGAACGTAAGAATTCTGTATGCAACGAGAACGCGAAGGAAGCTCGAGAACGAGATAGAGAAATATAGGGCTGATATTACAGCCATACAGGAAGTTGTTACGGAGTTTTTCCCCAGTGAAGGAGTCGTGGCTAAGTATTTATAATTTACTAGAAATTCTTCTAAGTGCCACTATCAAACTAGAAAATAATTTCCTTCACCATCGCCGGCTAGCGTTGGGGAAAGAGCAAGAGCCTCTTCTTGTTACAGGCTGGGAGTCGTACACCCCTGTGAGGACGCCTCGTTTGGGCCGATGTGAAAATCTATTGAGTGGAAAACTTTCCAAAAAGTGACAAATCCGGAACTCAGGAGTGAAAATATTTTTAAGTCCCAGATTCCGCTTAAATAGAATTAAGTTTGGTAACTGCGCGGCACGACCGCTAAAGAATACCAAAAAGGGGCGCTATGTGATTTTGAATCACGCAATATACCTAAAGGAGACGTCGAAAAATCACCAAAGGATACTCAACACGGAAGCTGGACAATTCACCCCTAGATGGCGTAGTTCCCGTTCTCGTTGCCACTCTCTCTGTGAGCTACCTTATTGAGAGTGTTGCTGTCTATGTTCTAACCTTACAATTTAGACAGACAGGAGAATAATTCTCAGAAGCAATAAAACAAAATATTTCAAAGGCAGGATAAGTTCTAATGTACTGCACGGTATTTTACACTTGATAATGTACGCACTCAAGGTACGTGTGTCTTTCACAAACTTTCTTATTCTGGTCTTAGAGTACTGACACTATTTATTTGAAAGAAAGTGCGCACTTTGTTCCGTACAGCTGTTTACAAAAGTTGGTAAACGTTACCTTTAATATATATTTAAAATACTCTATTCAGAACAACCAAAGTTTGAAAACCACACACACAAAATTAACACTGGCTGGACCCAAGCCCACCAGAATAAGCTACGTAAGCAAACGAAAAGGGGCTGTAGGTAAAATTTCAAACTGAATTATACTTTAGGTTCACTCCAAATAATTGACATGGTTGGGACAATCCCCAAATAAAAATATAAAGATGGGGTACTTAAGTGATCGTCGTGAAGGGTCCCAGGTCGAAGTGGATGCTGGTATTTCGTGCAGCTATTGACTCGATTTACACGAACTCCCTTCGCCGAAGTCCTCGAAGCCCACACTTGGAGGTTTCCACGAGACGATGACCACTCCTTTGAGGTCTCGTTACAGGTCCTGATTGGCAGATCAGAGATTGATCCAAAGTTTCCGATGACCAGGATTTAAAAATGAATCCGACAAGGATCCCAACCGAAACAGAGCCTATAAGGATGAAGAAAAATTGGGTTTACCCTTTAAAATACCGAGGGCTGAGGGGCACATGCTCATACCTTGGTTATTAGTCGGCTCTGCCGCGTGCTTGGGTAGCACCTTCCTGCTTATTCCCGAAAAACCGGAACCATCTGAGGTTTTCGTCCTAACTTAGTAACACCATGAAATACAATCGCCCAGACCGTCCGAAGATGGGTTACAGTAAATCCCTTACAGGAAAAACAACCAAGATGCACTTGGAAAATGCTGCAACCTCACCTTGAGAAGGATGACACCCAAGTGAACGACAAGAGAGAAGATGGCCGATTTCCCCCACACCAAGACTGTCAGAAGATATGCCAGCACTTATAAAACCAACCAATGTGTGTTTGGTGGCCTAGCCACAAGCACTATTTCTAACGGAAATTTAAACCGTAACAAAGTTCGTTGGGTAGGTCAAGGTGTTGTCCAAAAAACGAGCTATAGTATATACTATAGCTGCCATAAAAAAAGGCATATTCTTAATTGGAGTGTATCATTTAAAAGACCCAATTTGGCTTTGGTTTTGAGAAAACGTAAAACCTTTGTATATCGCGAACTAATTTCAAATAAAAAATTAAGAGGGATCTAGAAACTTTTGTATTCAACATTTTCTGTATCTATCATATTTTAAAAGATAAATGGGGGGTGCATTTATAACCGAAGACCCTGTACATAAGGCTTAAAAATATAAATTAGTTTCAACATTGTCACATTCTTAAAATGCTGAAGTTTTTGATGTAAATCAATGTAATAACAGTGATTTTTTTACCATTTATTAAAACTAGAATTTTATATTACGTTATCAAATTAATTGCCTTGGGTCACAACGTTTGCCGACTAAAACCACCTTTGGCATAAATACACATTCGATTTCTATTGCAGGGTAGTTCTTTACTACATTATAGTCTTTATATGTTGGCGAAATACATATGTAGGTTAATCAAAATTTATCGCGCTATAACTCACAAATTATTAACTTTAGAAAAATAACTTATAAACAAAATTTGTTGAGAATTTTATGCTCAATAGCCTTGAGGATAACTAACTAGGATGGACCATAAGTAATGATACATAAAGCAAGAGCAGCTTTTTCGTATAAAAATAACGCCATTTAGCCACATTTACCTTTTACCAAAAGTTGATATTGACAGAGATACAGGGTGTCAAATTTGAAAAAAAAAAATGTGATTTTTTCGCATACCTGATGAACACATTTTGCTATAGACAAGAAATTTGGCATAGGGGGCCTTCTTTGATCAAGAAATTCTAATTTGCTAACAGATTGTCAGTAACTTATAGGGGGCGCCACCTGCGCTACCTTGTATTATTCTAAAGCATCATACAATTTTGTGCCTTTATGTACACTTATTTTAAATAGATACTTTTATTTACCTACATTTTTTACGTAAAAAAAGTATACTTTCTAAATGTTGATACAAGCAACCGTTTTCAAGATATTTGCCTTTAAAATTAGCAGTACGTTTATTTTAAGTTATGTAAATGTGAATTTTTCGCAGTTGGTTTCAAAATAAAAGTAATAAAACTGACTTTAAAATAGTTTATATCAAATATTACTCTACTGACATTATTGTTACACATATTTTTTTAAATTTCTAAAGCGCATTTTATTAAAATACCAAAACAAAATTTATTTTCAAAAATAAGTATGTGGGAAATGACTTTTTTTATGTAAAAGGATTGTAAACAATTAAAAATCTGGCTCTATTTTATTAAAATTTATCTCCAAATATCTGCTTTGACCACCCAGACTATTAAAATTTTCTTGTGCGGACTCGGACATCACATCTCACATCTCTATGTTTGAAAATAAATTACATCTTAATTTTTTGGATTTCCTTTATTGAGATTTTTAAAATTTAGGTAATAATATTATCAGCAAAGTAATATTTGACATAAATAACTTTCAAAGCTATCTTATGATTACTTTTTTTTCAAGCCTACTTCGAAAATTTAATATCTTAGTAATTTAAAACCAAGGCACGTCAAGCTTTGAAGGCAAATATTTGGAAACGATTGCTCGTATCAACTTTTAGAAGGGACACCTTTTTTATGTAAAAAATAGGGGGAAATAAAATAACCTTTTTAAAATTGATATACGTGGGTGCACAAAAAAGTTATGATGATTTAGAATTATGCAGGAAAGCGCAGGTAACGCTCCCTATTAGCTATTGGTAATATGTTAGCAAATTACAGTTTGTCGACTTAAGAAACTCCCTTGTGCCAAACTTCGTGCCTATATTACAATTCATTCCATGATTATACGAAAAAATTGAATTTTTTTTTTCAACTTTGACACCCTGTATCTCTGTTAATATCAACTTTTGGTATAAGGTAAATGTAGATAAATCACATTATTTTTAGTCGAAAAATCCACCATTGCTCTGTGTACCATTATTTATGGTCCACCCTGTAAACCTAAAGACGTAAAATCGGAAAAAAAATGTTATTCGATCCTTTCGATGAGGGACAAATCAACCTCAGAAACAGCCTAAAAGACTTCTCCTGGTTCACTATAAACTCTCCTAATAGATATTATTTCACAACTTCATAGCTCATTGGAAAAATACAGACACATATCACGTTTAAACCAGCTCGACACATCTTGTTTCTTTACTCAACTTCTAACGAAATATCATACAGGAATTCTAACAAATAATTCAGTCTAACAGTGTACATAAAAATAATTTAACGATCTGAGAAACAAAAACAGCAATTCCAAAGAAAAACGACCAGATTATTTAATTACGGGGCATATTAAAGATTTGTGGGAAGTA
The DNA here is from genome assembly GCA_028583605.1 of Dastarcus helophoroides. NCBI lineage: Eukaryota > Metazoa > Arthropoda > Insecta > Coleoptera > Bothrideridae > Dastarcus > Dastarcus helophoroides. The sequence continues at coordinate 6,355,679 of CM053326.1, forward strand.
TCTCTCCTAAGATAATAGCTTGGCAATCGAAACGCGTTAGAGCAACCATTGTTGTGTTTTTTAATTATTCTTGGTTTCAGGGGACAATATTTGTATTTCAGTTTTTAAAGATAACCAAGGACCAGTCTGTTCAACCAAAAATATGCACACAAATTTAAAATGGCTACCTAATTAGATGTTTCCTAGTACGCATTTTCTATATACTTGGAATTTAAATTATGTTCAGCTTAATTGTAAATCAAATATGCAATTATCTAGATAACATACCATTTTCCAATTTAATATTTTTTTATGTCTTTTAAACGTCAAAGAACAGAAAAAATAGTAACCTTATATTTTACATTCACACCATGAGTGTATACCTCATTGCCGCCTTAAAATGATAGAGTTTTACCATTTATGCATTTTATTCACCGAAAAATTTCGTGCCTATATTACAATTTATGCCCGAGTTATACGAAAAAATCGAATTTTTTTTTTCAACTTTGACACCTTGTATCTCTGTTAATATCAACTTTTGGTATAAAATAAATGTAGCTAAATCACATTATTTTTATTCGAAAAATCGGCCATTGCTCTGTGTACAATTGAAGATGTATTTTCCTTATAGAACGAACTATTTTTGAGATATTTACTAAAACACATTTGCCAAAATGACAGTTACTTAAACGTAAGCCCAAAATTGATCTTCTGTGGCTGCTAAATGGGATATGATCTAGGGCGCAAAGTGCAACCTCTCATGAGCAAACAAGGCGTAGAAGCAGATCTTAGGTAGCCGAACTACCAACAAATGATTGCTTGCGCTTGATGTTCCTCATTGAAGATATTATGCCTATGATTCACTTTCGAATATACCAATTAGTTAGAAAATTTTGGTGAATTAGAAAATGCTGTTTGCAGAAAGAAAACAGTTGCCACAACTGAGGCGTTAAGTCCAAAAATGGCCTAAGCAGCATATTTAGACGCTTCCTGATTTTCAATTTATTTTACTCAGAACATTGATATGTTTAAGTTCAATTGCTGACGGTACAACACAAACCCATGTTCAATACTTTTACTACTTACGTTAGCAGATAGCAGCAATATTTCATATTTGCATTAAAAAGAGTAAGACTATTTTCAGTGACACCTATGGATTTCACTTAAGCTACCTTTGCACAAAACGCCTCAATTTTCTCAAAAATATAACTTCCCTTTACTTTATTATGGTGTAACGTAATTGATGAAATATTTTTCCGTTATCTGGAAAGCAATTCGGTGTATATGTGGATTTCAGAAATGCCTTGAAGTACGTAAATTGGGGCTTCCTTTCAACTCAATAGAACGCAACATTGTAAATTATTGGGTAGTATAATGAAAGCTCTAATTAAATTTAATTCCCCAGCCAAAGGGTGGCAAGATGTGTATAACAAGCTCTTGCCTTTCGAGTTTATACTTAATGCTTATTTATTGCTATGTAATATAATCATAATTAGCCCTAAACTGTTTTAATAAAAAGTTAATGGAGAGTATTGTAGCTCAAATGAAACGAGAGAAATCATTTGAGAGATATTATTACATTCAACCTTTGATATAAACGCAATTGTATAGACAGACTATTACATTTTATCAATCCACTTAGAGATTTCTTGCTTTAGACTGTAATTCATTTTAAATATGCATATACTCCTTCTCCCGATTTAATATATATGTATGTTTTCAAATGGTTATCTATCCCATTAAAGGTATAATGTTATTTAAGAGCTTATTCTAATATTACCTGTTAGGTCACGAATTGTTAACTAAACGCTCTTAAACTCTTCAAAATATAATTAAATGTCGAGCTGAAAGCTCTTTGAAAAGCAGTCCGAATGAGACGAACAACTCTAGAATTTAATACAATCAGGTGATGTTAAAACCCAGCGCATTCGCCAATAAACATTATCACAATCCATTGGTATAGGCTTTCTCGTCAAAGGCCATTTAATGGGCCTAAGGTTGAGATAAGGGAGTATACATATAAAAAGAGAATTAATGTATTTTCAGTCATAAATATTAAACCCAAACAAATTTACTTTACTTTACGTTAGGAAAAAGGGCAAAGTTGCATCTTCATGTACCTATTAATATGGTGTCGAGATACATATTTTCCTTGGTTTCCAAAAGATTTCAAAAAAGTGGTTCTTTGAAAAATAGGTATTACTTCTTCCATTGTTATTTGTAAAGTTATTTAAAGAACTTTCTTACGGAAATTCATAGACAACATGATTAGTTTTAGATTTTCAATCTGACCTTTCATTTATATTCTAATATCATTAGATTCTTTTTTTTTAAATACAGATCATTAAACTTCATTTTTCGAAAGTGCTTGGAATCACGAATATAGTGATGTGCCACATATAAATATCTTAAATATTCGTTTAAGTTGAGTTTAAAAAAATGAGCAGTTATGCGGACTGCCGACAGAAGTGAACATTTAAAACTGATATAACAGTGTTTTTCTTCAGTTTTTAAATTGTAATATCAAAGGTAAAAATTTGATAATTTGTAAATTAAAATTATTACTTCTAACTTTTGTCTTTTATATTTGTATACGATCTAGTCTTTGATTTTGTCTGTTTTAAGTTAGTGTACATTAAAAAATCTGTGACACTATTTAAACTTTATATTTGCATAGCAAATTTCAACATATTTCAAAACAATCTCTATTCAATGTACTGATTTTTCCTGATTATGTAAACACTTTAATCTAAATTATCTCAATACTTCCAATAATAAGTAACTGCAGTGTTCGTTTGATAAGTCGATATGCAAAATACGTAGAATTACTTAACTTTAAAAATTCAAATATATTAAAACAATTTTACCTTTATGTTTCTATCAACAAATGCTTCACAGGCAGCTTTCCATGCAAATTGTATGAATAAAGAAATAGTTCACTCAGCAACATGAAAAGGATACATTAAACTTCGATCATAAAAAAAGAATAAAAAAAACTTCAAGCTGTTATTAATTCTCCTTGAAACTCCATGTAATTTTAGGATATCTCTTTTGGGCTTTAATTAAACTAAGTAAGTGTCCAAAACATGTTTCGTCCATTCTTAAAAACTTTCACAACGACCCCACATTTATTCTTTAAAAAAAAATGTTATTTTTAAGTATTTCTTCCCCATTGTTCCCTTTCCATGTTATGCACTGCTGACGAGCTCAAATGAGAGCGAAACATCGATGTCCAGTGCTACAACCTCTTTTATGTATTTTTTTATATTTTCCTAATTTATCAAAAAAACAAAATTTTTATTTTTTCCATATCTAATTTTTGGTCTACTATTTTTCATTATTCCTATTCTATGTAAAATAAACTGACCTTTTAATTTGTAAACTGTCATGAAGTGACGTTTTCAATAAATTTAAATATCACGTAGTCGCATTTCAAAAACTGTTTATAAAATTGTCAACAAACCATAAAAATTTAAATATTTCCAAACTGGGCCGAAGAAATGTTAAATAAATTGAAAAAAGGACCCCACATTTGCCTTCTTGAAGTTCCTAATTTACAATATTTCAATTACCTTCTCTATAATCTATAATCTAAATAGTTTCTTTGTAATCGTCACCTGTACGAGTTTTCAATCTCAAAGATAAAGCAATTTTATAACAGAAAAAATAACCTCCAAAATTGGCAGATCAAAAATGTAAACAAAAACATTAATGAGTTGGTAGTAGCGTAAGTAAAGAGAAATAAGTCAATAGCTGGGGGATGAGTAGAGCCATTATATTGTAGGTTCGCCTTTCTTGTCTTTACTGCCTTTGTCTGGCACGGCGCATTTCGAATTGACGCCTGACGTCCTACAAGAATTTGACCAGCGTCTTTTCTTTTCTAAGACATGCAATTTTTACTTGCGGAGAGAGAAAGAAGTGATAATTAAATTAAGACACAATTTAAACAATTATAGTATACACATTTTGGCATATTCAATTTAAAATCAGTGACGCAGTGCTAGAGCAATCAAATAGTAGTTCAAAGAGCGTTTAGTGCAATACCGATATATGTGGATTAATATATGGCAAATCCATTCATTTTTTTCTTACCTTAGCGAGCCCAAAGAAGTTTTCATTTCAAAAAACCTGATTTTAAATGGGAATAACAACTTAAATACAACAATGACTTCGCTGGTCTTTTTAGGAAGCAAATGTTTTTGAGTTGGAGTGGAGTTTTGAAAATCTTTATAGGTCTACTTTTATGGAGAATCAACATCTGTGAAATATAAATAAATGTCCTAAATAACCTAAAATACAGAGCGCAACAGATGTACAAAAACAGAAAATTTATAAAAAGGTTCCTAATATGAGATCCTACTGATTTCTCTATACTCGTCAATTTTTTCACATTTTGGACAGACAAATGATATCTTTTTCTTCCATAATTTTTATAATTTCATCAAGAACATATAAGACATTTATCCTATTACATATCTCGGAAGTTCTGTCTTTTTCCAACAGTTTTATTCGAACTGATTTTAAAATTGGATTTGAAAAGTCTTCGAATGATTTTCGAAAGATTTCTTTTAGTAGGGTTTATTGAACTTCTAACACAAAAGAAATTTTTCACTACCTCAATTTGAAAATTCATATTTCACTGCAATCAAATGAATTTTTAGCAGGAGAAATTTACAAATACAAGTTTTGGAGATTGTCTTATTCTTGCTCAAATAACTGTCTAAATAAATGCACTAAAATTGTTTTTCATGTACTATCAGGTAAATATCCTTTTATGAAACAAATCACCTACGAAACTTCTTAACGAGAATTAAACAAATAGGAATTTTCCTCTTTTTTGGTGCAACGGACTAGTCTTTGGCTATCTTCAAAAATTGAAATACAAAGCTTGTTTCCTGAAACCAAAAAGGTTTCAGGGAAAAAGATTTGTATTTCTATGTATTTCCCTTAATAATCATACTAAATTCAAAAATATTATAAATGCAAAGAAACTATTGCAACGAAATGTAAATTGTAGAATTTAGTGCATAAGAAAAGTTTTTAGAAAGATCTGATAAGGGGAAAGCGGCCTCGATAACGAGCAAACGGCAGATAAGCGTTCGCGAAATTCCGGCAAACGATAAGCCTTATCTGCCGGATTGTTCTAGAAATCAGGAGGCCAAAACTATATAAATCGGCCAGCTCTCCCTCGAGGAAGTGTAGTTAGTGAGTTAGTAGAAGTCAATAAGTGAGTTAATTGTTCAGTTGTAGTGATCCGAGTTAAGTTTGAAAATAAACTGGGTATTATTCAGTTTACGTGTTAAATCAATTCGAACCGATAAAGCGCGTAACATTTGGTGTCAGAAGCGGAATTATTATTGCGCTTTATTACGGAGAAATTCACCAAGTGTTCCCACATTTGTCTTTATCTTGGACGTTTTAAACTGTTAAATAGTTTATACGAGGCGCGTCAAGTAAAATCTTGAACATTCTACTACGCTTTATGGATACGAAATTAAAATCGGCCAAAATGGAACAACAAATGCAAGTGTTATTAGCAATGTTTAAAGAGAAAGAGGAAAAAGAAAAAGAAGAGGAGGAACAAAGAAGACAGGAAAAAGAACAGAAGCAAGAACGAAGACGACAAAAAAAAAAGAACAGAAGAAAAAACGAAGACGACAAAAAAAAAGAACAGGAGGAAGAACGAAGACGACAGGAAAACGAACAGGAGGAAGAACGAAGACGACAAGAAAAAGACCAGGAGGAAGAACGAAGACGACAAGAAAAACAAGTAGATCAGAAAAGGAATGCAGAAAAACAAGAATTGCATAGTCTATTAGAAAATATAACTGAAAAAATGGGAGTAGACGTTGCAAAAATGAAGGAAGAAATGAAAGAACAAATGAAAGAACAAATAACAGGAATGAAAGGAGAAATGAAAGAACAAATTACAGGAATGAAAGGAGAAATGAAAGAACAAATTACAGAAATGAGAGAAGAAATGCAAGAAGAAATTGGCGAAGTCAGGCAAGAAATTGGAGAAGTAGTCTTAAGGGAGAGGCAGTGTAAAGAAATGTAAATTGTAGAATTTAGTGCATAAGAAAAGTTTCTATTAAGATTTGATAATTGGAAAGCGGCCGCGATAACGAGCAAACGGCAGATAAGCGTTCCCGAAATTTCGGCAAACGATAAGCCTTATCTGCCGGATTATTCTAGAAATCTGGAGGCCAAAACTGTATAAAGCGGCCAGCTCTCCCTCGAGGAAGTTAGTTAGAGTCAATGTAGTTAGTGAGTTAGTAGAAGTCAATAAGTGAGTTAATTGTTCAGTTGTAGTGATCCGAGTTGAGTTTGAAAATAAAGTGGGTATTATTCAATTCACGTGTTAAATCAATTCGAACCGATAAAGCTTGTAACACTATTACAGCTTAAAATAACAGAAAACTGAATAGGTAATGAATTTGGAAGTACACTAAGAAAATAAGTTGGGACCTCATATTAGGGAAGTAATCCCAATATTAGGTTACCGTACTTCAGCCTACAAGTCCTAGTTTTAGTTACATTAACTGTTAAGATTAAAGCATGTTGGTAACGCATATTATTGCGATACTAACACGAAACCATAAGTTTTCCCCCTATCAGAAATCAATCACCGCGTCAAGCTTTTACTTTAATAATAGAACATTAAAAGAAAATGTAAACATGAACACGTATTTTTTCCATGCACCAAATTTAAACTCGCTACGCAACGGGACAAAAAATATATAAAGCAGCTTGCTATATCTCGCCAATTACTTATTAAAATTTTAAAATAAGTTTATGGTAAGTCGTAAAGTTGAAACATCGTGCCACATCTGCCGCGGAAGGGTGGCTGACAGCAAGCTATTTTTATTTTTATCTGCATTTCTGCGCACAAATTGCATTTTCTCGACTACACCTAATACTATGAAATGCACTATTTGGCTGCCTAATCTAAATCATATTCGTTGCTTCATTTGCAGTTATTCTGCAAGTTAACTTTTGCAATCGCTTCGAGTGATATAAAAGCAATTAACTTTATCGAATGGAATAAATCGTTACACAATGATATGGTCGTAAATAATGTAATCATTGGCACATTTATTATTTACGGATGTTTCTTAAATGTACAGTGCGTTTCAATAAAAACTGTCCACCCTAGATAACTTTTTAGATTGTCATTTTTAAGAAAAATGCAAAAACACATTAATAAATACAGAAGGACAATTTAAAAAGTAGCAATCGGGAATATCTCCTGGACAAAACTGAACTGAACTGAAATACATATCGGGGGATTGAAGGGGGAATTAAAAAGTCCTTTTCGACTCACCCTGTCTCACCCCTTAGGGAGTAATTTTTTTATTACGAACCTATCTTGTGGGGCACATCGTTGGAAAGCCCGTTGGTATTTTTTCACAGTCTTGTGATAATGTTAGACATTTTTATTTAATCATTTAATGAAATATTAAATTCTACTATTAGTTTTTGAGATATCGGTGTATATCCAGGGGAACATTTTTCCTCATATTTATACTGAGTGCAATAACTGTCATCCCTGCACCCAAACCTATATTTTTAAATGACTCACCCTATATTTTCTTAAAGTTCTGAATTTCTCTTGCCGAGTAGATTACAGAAATGTGTAAGCCTTAAGAGCCTAGATTGAAGAGTTGGTGAGTTATGGATAAATGCATTTCAGAATCCTATTAACAAAGGATGCCCAGCACTAATAATGTAATGACATGTGTAAATCATTTGACGTCTGTGTTTTAAATATTACAGCATAGATTATCGCTACCAATTTAATTATTACATTGTTAAAATATTTTACAGTATCTAAGAGCGCGTTGACTTCATGCAAATCTGGCGGCTAGATTTTTTAATATTTCTTTTCCTGAAACTAACGCTTCACGTAAAAGTATGTAACAGAGCTGAACAGAATCGATGACATAAATTAATAAAAAAAGATTTGTGGGTCTGTAACTAATAAAGTAAACGAATTAGTAAGATTAGTTAAAATGAAGCTACAGTAGTGGTCGTTTTAGGATTAATTGTTTTCAAGAGCCACCAGACTAAATATAACTGCAATACTAGAGAAGCACCACCTCTACCCCAAGATTCAATTATTTTTCAAAACGGTAAGGTGCATTTAAGTCGATCTGTACGTGACTATCTAAAAAGGCATAGGCTGAAGTGCTGCGATGATAATGGCCACCTAGGTCACCTGATTTGATATCCCTGAAGTTTAAAAACAAAAATCTATACAACACAACCAAATTTCACAGGTGAATTATCGAAAAAAATTATTTATAAAAATCGAAAATTGACATTATAAGTAGTGTTAGAAATGCCTTTGTATGTAGGTAAATAGAAATCAGATTGAACACCTCTTACTTTTCTTTTATTTAAATAATAATAAAATTACTGAAACTGATGCAATGCTTCATTCATTCAACTAATCCTTGCTTAATTTAAATTGAAATGGCTATAGCTCAAGAAATATTATACATTTTTGAAATCTACTTGTCAAGAGTAATCTAAAAGTTAAACAAAATACAGGGTCTCCTATTAAAAAAAAAAATAGGAAGAGTTGGTCTAGGGGCGCAGGGATGACAGTTACACTCACAAGGAAAGTACCCGAGGTGTACCCCACCGATTTTTTTCATTTTGTGATATGTTATAGTACATAACCAAATATTGGACACGTATTTTTTTTTAAATGCTAACTCGGCGATTTAAGTGGTGAAACCACCCCTTAAAGTTAACCCCAAAAAACAGTTTTTCTTTAATAACTCAAGAATTAATAAGAATTTTTTGATAAAACAAACGCTCTGTTATTTCTCATAAAAAGGCGCTCCTAATAACATATTGGTTATGCTAAAAAGTTGCAACCCCTAATTTTTATGGGGGTGAGTTTTATATTTTTTCTTATATTACACCTTTTGAACAACTGAATTTTATCAAAATTAAATTGAAAACATATGTTGTGTTTTACTTTGCATATCACTGTACAGAAAAAAATTAACTCAAGGAGTAAATCACCCCTTTAAAGGAATTTTTTTGCAAAACCCCGGGACAGGTCAATTTTATTTTTTAATTTTCTTAATAAAATTATTAAATTTGATAAAATTCAGTTGTTTAAAAGGTGATATATAAGAACAAATATAAAACTCACCCCCATAAAAATTAGGGGTTGCAACTTTTTAACCTAACCAATATGTTATCAGGAGCGCCTTTTTACGAGAAATAACAGAGCGTTTGTTTCATCAAAGAATTCTAATTAATTCTTGAGTTATTAAAGAAAAACTGTTTTTTGGGGTTAACTTTAAAGGGTGGTTTCACCACTTAAATCGCCGAGTTAGCATCTAAAAGAAAATACGTGTCCAATATTTTGTTATAACATTATAACATATCACAAAATGAAAAAAATCGGTGGGGTACACCTCGGGTACTTTCCTTGTCAGTGTAAATATGACGAAAGATGTCCCCCTGTAATATTAACTGCCATGTTTTAGCGTTTTTCCTAAAAATGACGACCTAAAAGGTTACTTAGAGTGGAGAGTTTTCATTGAAACGCAGTGTGCAACTGAAAACAGTTGGTGATTAGATTGGTTGGATTTAAGGCGGCTACACACGCTCTAGTATATACCTCAACCGAATATTTGTATAATTGTACCATTCAAGTATACATGAGCGTATGCATTAGCCTTATGTAAACTTGTACAAAAACAGCTTTCAGGTATACGTGCGTGCGTGTAGCCATCTTAAGTAAACTTGTACAAGTATACTGTTCAGATATAGATGTGTAGCCACCTTTAAACAATTACCTAAGACTTCGTCGCGGTATGACTATTACTACAAAAATATTAGCACTCCATTTGTCTTGCTTTTTGCATCAATCGTACTGTACTTAAAGCTATTAATTTGTAGCAAACTTTTTAGGTAGCGGTAGTACTTAGAAGTCACAGGCTTGACGTCCATGAATTCTTTAGTATTTCCTTGTCCGAACATTTGTCAGCATTCAAGTTGGATATACCAAACTGACGAGATCTAACAAGATCAAAACCGGTATTTAATTTCCAAACTTCGAATCTAGTAAATGTTCAGACCTATTGATCTGTGCATTAGAATCCTTGTCTTCTGGGAACTTTTTCCCAGAGAGCAACCGCTTCGCCAGGTGGCGGTGTTTCAACTGTTGGTAGTTCAGCTACCTATGATTCACTATACAAGCCTGGAGGGCTGCACGAATTTGTAGTCTAGGTTGCATTCTACTTGCATACGACATTGTTGGCAATGACCATAGTTTCTCTATGAACCAATAGGTAGCGGTAGTACTGAGAAGTTACATGCTTCACATCCGTGAATTTTTTATTACTTAGTTGTCGGAACATTTGTTAGCATTCGAGTTGGATACATCAAACTGACGAGATCTAACAAGATCGAAACCAGTATTTGGTTTCCGAACTTCGAATCTAATAAATGTTCAAACCTATTAGTCTGTGCATTGGAAACTTTTTTTATTAGGTTATTTAGCGCAGCTAATATCAGTGAATTTTAATAGCAGTTGGGATTGAAAAAAACAATTAACCATGGCGTTTTTAACTTCGGGAGTAAAAGATCAATTTTTTAAATGCTTTTAGGATAGTTCGCTCCCCACAATTCACCTCCGGATAATTCGCCCCCTGACGTTTCGCCACCGAACAATTTACCTTCGAAGATTTCACCGCTTGTCGATTTTTTTTCTATAATACAACAGTGCTGTTAAAAATGTAAATAATTCAGAAAACCAACTGTTTATTCTGTAACAAAATTTAGTACAGAATACTATGTTACATATAATAGATTAATCCATGCAATAAAGGATGTCCATCCATTAAATAAATTACAAAGCAATATTTTGGGCCATCTTCGGTAGCCCTATTTTGGAATTTTGCAAACATTGCGATAGAGCCATATATATTTATCTTGTGCGGGAGGAGATCTTAACCTACCATAACCTAACCTAACCTGACCTAATATATCCTAACATAACCTAATAACTACGCTAAAAAGTTCAATGAACTTCTAGTCATTTATTGAATTTCCATCAGTTAGTGTGTTTTATTTATTATTTAAATTATTAATCATTTATTAAGATGTTTTTTAGTCAGTTGTGGAAAACAAAATATTACATGGAACATCAAAATAAAATTGTCCTCTTAACGTATAAAAAACTCTACTTATTACACATCGAGGGATTACAAATAATTAACGAAAGTGAAATATCTAGGAGCGAATTGTTCATAGGAATGAATTGACCTGGAGCGAAATGTCCAGGGACGAAATATACGAGGCGAATTATGGAGGGCGAATGGTCCGAAACCCTTTTTAATCGAAATCCCCCGTATGTTAATATTTTTTCTGATAGAAGTCCTAAACAGAAAAACCTTATAATAAATTTTCTTCTAAAATATACAGGGTCTTAATGCCATTAATTTGAGGGAAATATAGAGAAAAATGAGTTTAATACAAATACGTGATTAAAAATTTTTGTCAGGTATAATTACGCTGAGAAAAATATTTTAAAATCATAATTTAAACCCCTTTTTGAGCTGCCACTGACTCCAAAGCTCCAAGGCCCAGATAAATAGAACTAAGAATTTACGGCTGCGCAGTTGGGACTCGAGTGAAACAAATAAACAAAACATTGCTAGGTTATGTCTAAATGTCAATACGAAAAACATTAGCAGCAACTGGAAAAGTCGCTGGGTGATTTGCTTTTTTTATATGAAAATTGGATAACAAATAATTGTAAAAGGAAGTTACGCGAAAATAAAAAAAAAGGTGAAATCGCGAGATGGATGTAAACGTTGATATCAACGCTGCAAATAATGAATTAAATTCGCTGTTGTGGGTGCAAATGTTAAAAGTGGTTAATACTCGAGAATTATTTCCCCACGTTTTATTTTTTGTGGCCCTCTGTGGTACGATGGAAATTTTTTAAACCATGTATAGTTTACCGACGAATCATCACTTTTTTCATGCGCCCGACAGGTTTAAAATAGTTCGAAAAAGAGGCACTCGAGTATTAACGTGCGTAAATACAATCTACCTATTCTGACTGTGGGCTATCGTGAACATATTTTTTACAAACAACTACCAACTGCTAATCAACGTTAATATGCTTCAAAATTAAATAAACCAGTTATCATTATTTAATTTGTAAAATTAATAGTTTAGTTTGAGTCTTTTGTGTTCGTTTATTTTTTTGAATTTGCGTTTTACTTTTCATCAGACCGATTGACTAGCGAAACAAAAAAATATAAGAAGTTTTAGGTCCATGAAAATACAAATACCTATCCGTTAAAATAACTAATAGAGATTTGTTGCCCGTTAATTAGCGATGTTTCGCCAGTCTGGCCAATCATTGAAGCTGGTGAGTGGATAGTAACGTGATAAGCGTCTGTTGCTGTAAAGCATTTAATGTGGTCAGTAGCGCCAGACTTTTGGTGATCAAAGGATTGATTTGAGTCTATTTTAAAAAGTCAAATAAAAAATTTTCTTTTCGATTTTCTGTCTTTGCTAGGCCTTCCAAACACGTATTTAAAATTAATGTCATTATGACAGAATCACCCTGTATAATATAATAAATAACCATAACTAATAAACTTTATTAAAGATAAAAACGGAACAAAATTTAAAAATTCCACGAAATAAGGGTTGGAAATGTCACTAATAAATAACGTCGATATTATAAATTCAAAACATTACCAATAAAAGTAGCAAGCTGCGAGTTCTTTGTTTCTATGCCAAAAATGGAAACTCATAGAAAAAAATAATAAATTTTAAATATCCAAAAATTTTGGGCTGAAAGGGTTAATTTAACAAGTTTAGGTAAACTTTCAGATTCGACCAACTACTTAAGAATGTAGGACTAATTATCGCTTCATGAACTAAAATAAAACCCTAATGCAAAATGGATGAACAAAGGTTTATAGTCCAACTTCTCCTCTTACATAATATATTCTCATATAAATTATTAATGCGATTAATAAGCGGAATTGAGAAATAGCTCTTTTAAAATTCTATTGATTAGGTGGTGCGACGTTAAATATGAAGTAGCCCTCAGGAGTTACCCAAAGTGCGATCAGATTTGTTGAACGGTGGAAAAGGATTACAGACGATAGATCGAATGGTCCAAAGGCTTTGTCGGTTAGGAACTAAGGCTTAACGCTGAAGGCCGCATTCGGATTTACTCTTATTACTTGCAATTTGATTCTTAATGTTCAAATTTTCCAATAACGGGATATTCGACAAAGCTACAGATAAAATCTCTAAGCCATTTTAGTTGGAATTGTTCTGCAGATGTAATATGAGGTAATCAGTAATAACAATGTTAACCAGACGGTGCAATGTTATGATACGAATGGTAAAAAATTTGTTATTTGACCGATCTTGATAATGTTTCTACTCATTATCAGACTAAATATCGGGTGTAACAGGATCATGGTACACTCCATTTTTTTCTTTATTTATGAAGATAACATTTTAAACTTACTATACTTGATATATTTATGAAATATTAAATTTTGACATAAAAATGACATTCTATCGCTGTCACTTTCGCCGAAACTAATACCAACTTTTGATTTCTAAATGGAACACCCTGTATATTATTATATTTTTGGAATCTTCACAATTTTCTGAATAGAGTATACCTAAAAAAGGTGATTTTTAAAGAATCGAAAATTTTTTTGGTCCGATTTTATTTTTCGATCCTAGAAGGCTATGACTCATTCTACTTAATTCTAATGGACCATATTAACGCTCAAAAAAAATCAAATCGCGCTGAAAAAGAAAGTATTCCATTCTTTTATCACAGTATAAAGTTAACAAAAATGGTTTTGATGTCATAACTAAATTTTCTTAACTGGCACCATATTGGTACTGTGGTACCACCAAAAGGTGTAATGAATGGCCAATCTAACCAAATTTTCATTTTTGCTGTGAAATCAATAGAACTGAAGTTACAGCCAAAGGAATTCAAAATATTCGGTTTCAATTTATTTGAAGATTTATTCAATAAGGACATATGATAACTGTGGAAAACAAATTTGGAAAAAAGACAATTTCTAAGTTTTCCTAATTTAATTTTCTTGCAGCGCTTATGTGGTCAGTTAGCGTTAATTAGGAGGAGTCATGACCTGCTAGACCGAAAAATAAAATGTGACCAAAAAATGTTTGAACATTTAAAAATTACTCATTTTATGTGTATTGTATCCAGAAAAATGCGCACATTCCAAAAATGTAATAATATACAGGGGTTCCATTTATGATTCAAAAGTTTGTATCAGTTTTAACGAAAGTGGGAAAGTAGGAATGTAAATTTTATGTCAAAATTTTACATTTCATAAATACATCAAGTGTAACAATTTTGAAAATTGTATCTTTAGAAATAAAGAAAAAATAGAAGGCGCACCTATGAACCTGTTACACCCGGTATATCTAATCACGCATAATCTAAATTAATAAGCTTTCGTGCTACCTCAGCATTCTTTCATCTACTTTGATTTATATACCTAAACATAGGTGTCAAAATTTGAAATAGTAATTATAAATTAATGTGTATTCCTATATCTTTCAATTACAAAAAACAATGTATATAGGTTAAATTGAACAGTATAGTATACACATCAGGAAAGTCAAAGACTGTCCATAGGGAGAATGTTAATGAGAGATTTAACATTGAGAGCTAATAGTAGGGATAGATGGGCGGCGCCTTGTATTCTCCTACACCGGTGTAAGCAATTCAACGCAGAACGCAGCTATCAGTGCTGGTGGAGATTTCAGTAGTACATCATAGCTTCTAACGTGTTTTGTTACGGGATTACTACTGGCAGGCAACAATTTTATTAAAATTTGCGTACCATATGCTATTTGTTCTTTTAGTCCGTTGATGTAATCAACGTCTGAGGCAAAATAAAACTGATATTCTTTGATAACCAAAATAAATAAACGGGATTTCCTAAACAAAATAAATAATAATTCTGATGAACATAATAACTATTTAAACATTACAATATAAGGAGTTCAAGTAGGCCGCCAGACTGTGCTAACCAATATTCCAGTCTGTTGTAAAACTCTCGACGAGTTTTTTCTAACATCTAAACTGGAAGATACGAGCATGCTGCGTCAAAGTAGGGGAATACGTTCAGCGGCCGTAGAAAACCACGGAAGGGACAATTCTTAGCGTTTTACATGGACAATGAAAATTTTTCCTTATCTGTATTAGATATACCAAAATGTAGATTAGTTGAATTATTTAAATATATTAACTATGTTTGGAAGTTAGTTGCCTTTGAAATGTGCCAGCAGCATCTACGAGGAGTGTTCAAAAAGTAAGGTGACTTAATATTTTTATGAAAAAATATCTATTTATTTATCAACATTTAAACTGTCCCCTTCAAAGTAATCCCCGTCAGCTACAATGCTCTTGTGCCAACGCTTTTTCCAATCTTCAAAACACTTCTCATAAGCACTGTTTGGTATAGCCTTGAGCTCCTCTGGCGATGCAGTTTTTATTTTATCAATCGTTGCAAATCTCCGTCCTTTCATAGGTCTTTTAAGTTTTGGGAAAGGAAAAAGTCGCAGGGGGCCAAATCTGGTAAATATGGTGGCTGAGACATGATTGTCGTGTTGTTTTTGGCCAAAAAACCTCTCACAAGCAACGATGAAAGAGCAGGTGCATTATGAATTATTTTTCCACAAATCAGGACGTTTTTTTCGTATTGCTTCTCGCAAACGCCGCATAACTTCAAGGTAATACTCCTGTACGACCTTGAGGTAAAAACTCCTGATGCACTACGCCATGGTAGTCGAAAAAAACAGCGAGCAAAGCTTTGATATTTGATCGGACCCTTTTCAGCAAATCAGGGTCATCACTGATGTCATTCAAGAGCTCCTGAGCGATGGTTCTTCTGATCAAAATTCAGAAATCTCGGAACAAACTTCGCTGACACTTGTCTCATGCCCAAAACATCCGAAAAAATGGCATGAGACGAGCCGACTGATATGCCAACATCCTCAGCAACTTCTCTTATGGTAATTCGACGATTTTCAAAAACAATTGTCTTCACAGCTTCAACGATATCTTTTGTTGTTGATGTGCTGGGGCGTCCAGAGCAAGATTCGTTGTCGGCTTCTTCTCGTCCATCTTGGAAGAGTTTGTAGCACTTGTAAACATTTTTTTTACTTAAAGCAGACTCACCGTACGCCACTGTCAACATCTCAAGTGTTTTAGAGCACTTGATTCCATTTTTACACACAAAATTTAATGCAAATTCTTGGCTCCATTTTTTATAATAATAGAAAATCGCCGAGCACAACAAAATACGTCTAATCCTTTTTATCTGTCAAAAACAAACTAAGTATGCTATGTACCTGAAACTTTGAATATATGTTCGAGACTAGTGTACCAACACAACAACCACGAAAAATCGATAATCGAATGTACGTTGCCAGCGAAACTTGAAAAGTCACCTTACTTTTTGAACAGGCATAGTACATCAGGGTTTCTTACCCTGGGGTCCGTATCATTGATGGCTGAGGGATTTATTTTTAGCATACCTAACAATATTTATTAAAATAATAATTACTAGGACTAATTTGTCCAGTTCTACGTCTTACGAAGTAAAAAGTATTTTTTAATTCTCTTGTTATCTGTCCCCATAATTCTTCGAAAGATTTATAGGCGTAACTATAATAGAATAGGGTTGGGCCTATGCAGGCAATCCAAAAACTTAGAAGTGGGATTATTTTTTCCAGAAATCTCGATTTTTTCTTCAAACTTTGTCGTTTCCTTCAAATTTCGACATTTTCGCAAATTTTGACTTTTTTTCTGAAAATTAGTCTTTTTCTCCAAAATAAATTCTTTCTGTTGAAATTTCGAGTTTATGCCTAGAATTGACTTCTGACTGTTCCAAGATTTAGAATTTTTACCTTAAAATCAGTTCAATTTTTTAATTATTTTTTCGTTTCTCAAAGTTAGATTATTTCTGAAAGTTTAAACCTGTTTGTTAAGATTTTCCTTTTATTTCAAATCTGGGCAATTATTCATAAAAAAAGTATTGTCGAATAAAAGTAAAGTAAAAATTTTGAGAATAGGTAATGTTTATCTGAAAATTTGTAGAAAAAATGTTTTTGGAGATTTTGAATTTTTGTAAACAGACAAAAAATTCGAGAAAATTTTCTTTTTTAACTATTTTTTAAATCCAACTTTTAGAAGGGCCAACTAGTGGAAACAGTGCTAATTATTGGCTGTTAATGGGCTTAATTATATATTTCTATTCTTCATTCGCTGAAGAGCATTGTGCCCTTGGAGCAGTGTGAGTAGGAGGTCGAAATGAAGATAAATAGCGAAAAACTGCTGACTTAAAGAAGGAAGTTGAAAGCTCTGTAGAAAAAAAGTGACATCCTAAATAAAAGTTCTCACTGTGCCAAGCTGGATTGTATAGGAATTTGATGTCTCCGATTGTCTCGTATGCATCAAGAATGTTACTGTTGGGGACATTAGAGCCATCAGTTCTTGTCACCATCTTCCATGAAAGTACCTGTAGAAGAAAAATCACCAACCGTCCATTTGTGCTTAAGCGTCTCGAGAGATTCGGTTAGGATTTTATTATCAACTGAATCCAAAAGAGCCAATGAGAGCTTCAGGGGCTTAATTTCCAAACACAATAACAGTTCTCTAGCGTTGATATTTGAGCTTTGTAAGGAGCGAAGAGCTGATCTGTTGTGGAGTATTTTTTAGCCCGAAAAAGAAATCCCAGCTTGTGAGAGATGGGATTTCACAATGGCGGAAACACAGTTATTCAAATAAATAAATAATAAATAAATAAATAATAAATAAATAAATAACTCTATTCTAAGATAGACAAATCCGATTTCATAGGGAGGTATTTATTGTCTACGCGAACGTTAAATGCATTTTCTTTGATTTCTTCTTAGAAAAAACAAATGCCTAAACTTTTAAAGCATAAGATCAAGCAGATTTGCCCGTCCCCATTAAAAACGATTTGGCGATTATGATTTGTATCTTCTGTTCCCTTAGCTTATCTGAAGCAACGACGGATAATGTTGTTAGAGAAGAAAGATGATCTCAGCCTACCATCATCTTCGTAGTTATACATCTGAGAAAATACCCAAGGGTCAGGTCTACATTAATTGCATTTTTTTTTAATTGTCCCAATTTACTTTTATCTCTTAATGCTGAACAAGATCATCAACGCTTAGATTTAAGCATATAAGAAAAAGACTGGAACGATGAATGAAATATGAGTATTGTTTGTAGTGATGAATCTGGGTTTTGCTTAGTGATGTATGATGAACTGAAACATGTCACGAGGCATCGTGAAAAAAAAGTATTTTTTTCAAAATATATTTTATTTTTGGCTAATGAACAATTACCGATCTTGTCGCCAAGGTAGCTCACTGTAAGACATTGGAGAATGGAGAAGGGCTGATAAATATCTAAATATGTTAATAATTAAAAAATATGCTTTATTTCCGGCCAATAAACAACTTTAATGCATTTCCCAACAGAAGAAATTTGGTTTTAGAATTTATAATTTTTATAAATATTTAGGAGCCTGGCGGAGGGCTAGACATAGTTAAAATTAAATAATATTCTAGGTCTAAAAACTGAGTACCAAGATGTAACTTTTTCCGCTTAGTGATGTATGATGAACTGAAACATGTCACGTGGCATCGTGAAAAAAAAGTAATTTTTCCAAAATATATTTTATTTTTGGCTAATGAACAATTACTGATCTTGTCGCCAAGGTAGCTCATTGTAAGACATTGGAGAAGGGAGAAGGGCTGATAAATATCTAACTATGTTAATAAATAAAAAATATGCTTTATTTCCGGCCAATAAACGACTTCAAAGCATTTCCCAACAGAAGAAATTTGGTTTTAGAATTTATAATTTTTATAAATATTTAGGAGCCTGACGGGGGGCTAGACAGTAGTTAAAATTAAATAATATTCTAGGTCTAAAAACCGAGTACCAATATGTAACCTTTTCCGCTACAGGTCTTTCAAAATTAGAAGAAAAAAATTAAAAATCGACTCACCCTATTGAGCAGCTACTCGTCTAATTTTTTATCCATTTTATGTCCTTAGTTTTTCGCCTGGTAATTAAACCTGAACACGATACGCAACACTCTTTTTGAGTTCTTATTATTTGAACTGATATGTGCGAAAATTTCATTGAATTTATCAATAGATTAACCTTGATTTATACAGTTATGAATTTTATTTATACAAATATCTTGAAACATATCAATGATAATGTCATTGAGTTACGTCATTACTGGAATCACAATTTCACGCACAATCTAACTCCGATAAAAAAAGTGTGAGGTGCAATTAACGACCTCATAACTCGAAAGCCAAAGACTATCGACGATTATTTTAATAGAATTTTTTAACAATCTAATTTGTAAAGTTCCAAATTATTTGAAAGATATGTGATATGTCTAAAAATGTATAAACTGTAATCTCAAGGTGTGGGTTGCAAGCAATTGATGCGGTGAAGTGCAACACTATTTCATAGCTAAACATAATGCACAACATATATCATGCTAAAACCTGATTAAAGAATATATAATAGCAATAGAAAAGAGCTTTAAAGTAATATTTGACAGTGTTAAACGGATGTGTATACGTTATGAAATATTTTGCCACGTACATCACAGAGCGCGGTTTATGAGATATGTAAATATGAAGAAATATCGCTGAATATGAAAATCTCGGTTCAAAGTTAAACAGCGAAAAAGCTTTGAATTTATAGTGGTGATGTTCTGATTTATATCGTCAGTCGCCCGCTTCTTTCTAACTTTACTTATCTGGGCTATCCAGTATGCAAATGGTTACATTAATTATTTAGTAATTATATTTTCAGAAACACTATTTACAAAAAAGAGGAATGTTATATTTTTAAATCTTTATTATCCTTAGAAAAATTTCTACACAGAGACAAATAAGGTTTTAAAATGGAAATTATTTTAATATTTCATTAGGATTAGGAACTGATGTCATTAAGACTATTTCAAGTAGACATTTGATTTTTACCGTCCTTGCTCCTTTTAGAAAAGCGAATCTAATACAGACATTTCTTCATTTTATGTATCCTTGAGAGAATTGTCGTGATATGTAAAAGTTTATACTTACTGAAGCTTTAGTGGAGAACTAAACTAAAAATTTAAAAGGTAAGTTGAGAAAAAGTAACCTACATGCGCAGAAACGAATTACTGGCAAGCCCAAGATAAAAAGATTATCACTTGTGGCTGCAGACATGGTCAACTTTGGCAAAATCGAGATAACTTTTCAAATATTCCAATGCGGCAATGCTTCTAATAAATATTTCAGCTTGTCTGTTTATTGCAGATTTTCCTTTAAGCAGTGGTAGTATAAATGTGATCTCTTTATTTTATTTTAAACATTGATGCTTGTAGTCCTAATTTGAAACGATATGTGATATTTCAGCAGAGAACTGAATTGAGGGATACCATAAAACACTCAAATTATGAATCATAATAGTTAGTTCTATTTTGAAAATCGCCAAATTTACTTTGTAATCAAATGTATAAAGAAAAACACGACTCCATAATTCAAAATTAAAAAAAAATGTTTTGCATAACAGCTACAAAGCACAGCTTTCCGTATAAAATTCACATACAGCGTGGGTCAGAAACAATAGGTCAATGGTAAACTGGAGATATTAGACACCAAAATATTACGATTGAGCTAAATATGCGTTATACCAATGTCGCTGATTTAAGAGAAGGTGAAATTTTATTCTGAAATTTTCCAGTAATGAGACAGTTTTGATGACATAAATTTAATATTTGAGAATTTTATAGTTTTTGATGTGGAAATTATGAATTTGGAGTTGACTTTGACCTTGCCCCTAGGGGGTGCTGGTTTTACATAATTATTTACCTAAAGTAAAACATTGTAACGAAATTAAAATTATCGAATTTAGTACGTAAGAAAATTTTCTAGAAAGATCCGATGAGGGAAAGCGGCCGCGATAATGAAGAAAACGGCAGACAAACGTTCCAGAAATTTCGGCAAACGATAGGCCTTATCTGCTGGATTTTTCTAGAACCCCGAAGCCAAAACTATATAAGGCGGTCGCCTTTCCCTCGAGTCAGGCAGTCAGTCGGTTAGTCAGCGTAGTTAGTTAGTGAATTAGTAGTTAAAAGTCAATGTATAAGAAAAATTATTCAGTTGCAGTGTTCCGAGTTTAGTTTGAAAATAAATTGAGTACAATTCAATAAGTGTTAATAATCATTCGGACCCGATAACGTTTAACATTATTTTTTTTATCCTTTTTAAAACAAGTAGACAATATTAAAGAAGGACCAATGCAACAAAATAAAAGGTATTCTTGTTTAGGTTGTCTAAATCTATCGGTTTTCAAATCATTTGCATTTAAAAGGTTCAATGTTCAAAATTCTTAAAATATGCAAAGATACGAAGAAGCCGTCAAAGCAATCAAAGTAAATAACAAAACTGATTTAAAAGAGAAAACTTTGAAGGAACATATACAATTATTAAAAATGTTTCTTTTTCCAGAATTTGGACTTTAATCTCAAAATTTTGACTTCGCTAGAACAGTTATTCTCAACAACTGCGCTGATCTAACACATTAGCCCGCGGAGATCTTTGACCTGTAGGCGAAGAATTTTTAGTTGTTTGCGTAAAGACAATTTTCTGTGTTAAAAATATAGTAATAAAACGATTCTTCATGGTAGACCGAAGAAATGTTAAATAAATTGAAAAAAACATAATAAAACGAATCAATAATAATGACCCAAAATTGAAAGAGTAAAACTCTAATTTATAAAATTACCAAATATTTGCTAATATTAAAATTATGTAGGTATTTTATAATTAAGACAGCACTAAACACACATTAACAAACCAAATACTATTAATTTTTTATTAATTATTAACCTGATTTTTTGTGATAAAAAAAGAGATAAAAGTAATTTAAATTATGAACTGCGGAATTTTAGGACAAGGTCCAAATTTAAAACGATTTGAAATCCGGAAAAATAAGTAAACATTGAAAGCTTTAACCTGCAAAGAAGAAAATGAGGAAGTTAGAGATAACATTGTAAGAAAAAAGAGATACAAAAATGACTGTCTTCAGCCGAATATTTCAAATTTGTTTTTAATTAAAATTTTAAGAAACAGCTTCAAATATCAAAAACATATATAATTCCTATAATTCAAGAAATGGTCAAAATTACCAAAATTGGACCAACATTGTGAAAAGAATTAAAATTCGTAATTTTAAAACCCGAATATTGAAAAAACTATTGACATTGAGTCCAGTGGTAAAAAAAGAACTTTTCTTGAAATTATAGGAAAATAAATCGACAATTCCACATTAAAAATTTAATTTCGGATGAATGAGGAACTTTAAAAGTTTGAATTTGTAGTCTAGGTTGCATTCTTCTTGCATACGACATTGTTGGCGATGGTCATAGTTTCTCTATGGACCAATAGGTGGTAGTACTAACAAGGAAAGTACCCGAGGTGTACCCCACCGATTTTTTTCATTTTGTGATATGTTATAGTACATAACAGAATATTGGACACGTATTTTTTTTTAGATGCTAACTCGGCGATTTAAGCGGTGAAACCCCAAAAAACAGTTTTTCTTTAATAACTCAAGAATTAATTGGAATTTTTTGATAAAACAAACGCTCTGTTATTTCTCATAAAAAAGCACTCCCAATAACATATTGGTTATGCTAAAAAGTTGCAACCCCTAATTTTTATGGGGGTGAGTTTCATTTTTTTTCTTATGTATCAACTTTTGAACAACTGAATTTTATCAAAGTGAACAATTTTATTAAGAAAACTAAAAAATAAAATTGACCTGTCTCAGGGTTTTGCAAAAAAAATCCTTGAAAGGGGTGATTTAAACCTTGAGTTAATTTTTTTCTGTACAGTGATATGGAAAGTAAAACACAACATATGTTTTCAATTTTATTTCTATAATGATTATTTTGACATATATTTTGCATTAACAGTGAAATAACGTACCACCCCACTGTACAGAAAAAAATTAACTCAAGGGGTAAATCACCCCTTTCAAGGATTTTTATTGCAAAACCGCGAGACAGGTCATTTTTATTTTTTAATAAAATTGTTCACTTTGATAAAATTCAGTTGTTCAAAAGTTGATATATAAGAAAAAAAATGAAACTCACTCTCATAAAAATTAGGGGTTGCAACTTTTTAGCATAATCAATATGTTATTGAAAGTACTTTTTTATGAGAAATAACAAAGCGTTTGTTTTGTCAAAAAATTCTAATTAATTCTTGATTATTAATTATGATTATTAAAGAAAAACTATTTTTTGGGGTTAATTTTAAGGGGTGTTTTCACCACTTAAATCGCCGAATTAGCATCTAAAAAAATACGTGTCCAATATTTTGTTATGTACTATAACATATCACAAAATGAAAAAAATCGGTGGGGTACACCTCGGGTACTTTCCTTGTAAGAGTCACTCACTTGACGCCTAGTGAATGTTTTAGTACTTACTTCTCGAAACTATTTGTTAGCATTCGAGTTGGATATACCAAACTGACGAGATCTAACAAGATCGAAACAGGTATTTGGTTTCCAAACTTCGAATCTAATAAATGTTCGAACCTTATTGGTCTGTGTATTATAGAATCCTTGTCTTCTGGGAACTCTCCTAGCGAGCAACCGCTTCGCTAGGCGGCAGTGTTTCAACTGTTGTTAGTTCAGTTACCTATGATTCACTATACACGTCCTGGACGGCTGCATGAATTTGTAGTCTAGGTTGCATTCTTCTTGCATAAATATTTAAGACTAAATCTAAATTTAAGGAAAAACGAGAAAATGTCACTTTTAGAATTGTAATTTTAAGAAAAGGATTAAAGAAAGAATTTATAATAAAAATTGCAGAATTTACATTGAAATTGAAATTTCTGAAAAATAATTTATATATTCCAGTTAATTATTGGAAGTTTATAAAATTTTTGATGTGCAAAAATTCGAAATTTATAAAATACTACTTCTCTTCGAAGAACTAAAATTAAGCTCGAAGTCATAATTTCAAATTTACAGCATAACTTTTTAGCTTAACTTTTAGTGAAAATTGAAACTACGAAGAAATCTCAAGATTCTACTTAGTGCTCAAAATTTCCAAAAAAAATAAACGTAAAAAGTTCAGGTTAGGTTAATATATAAAATAGGTCTTTAAATAGTAATTTTTTCGTTTCGGTTTTGGGTTTTCGATCCGGAAAAAAATATAGTCTTTCGGTTATGTTATTACTTTTTTCGTTAATATTACTGTATAAAATTAATAATCAAACCTTGTTTACTTAAGGTAAATTTAATTCATATTACGGATTCAGTGTCAGATGTCAGTCAGGTTAGTGAACTTTCGATAACATTATCCTAATTTAGAGAACAAAAAAAAAAATCGATTTCAAACTCAAATATTAACATATTTTGCCCAAAATTAAAAATTTTGAGATAACTGTCGCAATGTAAAAAAAACCCTCATCATCTCGAGATTAGAACCGAAATTAAACGATTCTTTTTTGATAAACTTAGTTGGTTTTGACATTTCACTTATTATTTGCGTTCACTAATATATTTTCAAACTATAGAGTTTAAAAATATTAAGCTGAAACTCCGAATTTTGCATTTATTTTGCACCCACATATGAAAAAAAATTAATTTAGCAAAAAAAATAAAAAATGAAATTTTAACGAAACAGTGAACATTTTAAAAAAAAACTTCAAATTTATTTAAAAGAGCAGTTCTCAAATTTTTTACCTTAATTTAAAGATATTGACCTAAACCTGAATATTCGCTTTTTTTCGGAAATTTCGTTGAAAACAAAATTTCCAGAAAGAGTAAATTTTTCACAAAGGTTTTATTAATAGATTTATTATAGCTTTTTTTAATATTTTAAGTGTTTCTCTTAAAGCTCCAAATTGTAACTTGTACATTTGGATTTTTTGTAAAATTTTAAAATTTCGACTTCAAGCGAAACTTCTCTCTTCTCTAGAAGTTTTAACTGTTTTCTGGACATTTGGATTTTATTCTTTAAATATATAACTTTCTTTAAATATATAATTTTTTTTAAATAACGAATTTAAACTTGAAATTAGGGAAACTGGAAATTATAAGTTAAATTTGAATTTTTCTAAAAGCTCAAATTTTCTTTTTGCTTGAAAGTGTACGATTTCTATGACTCAAAATTGTGGGATTAAAGTCGAAGTTTTGAAAGACTGCCATTCACAAATTTGGTTTGCTTTTGCGAAAACCGCCCTAAAATTTAGTGTCGACTTTTTTTTTGAAATTTGGATATTTTTTCTAGATTTCAAATTAAATCCGAAATTAAAAATATTTCCAGATTCAGAATAAAACTATTGCGCTTAAAATCCAACTTTTGAGGTTGAAATAAATATTTTTAACAAAAATTATTTCAAGAATTTTATAAAAAATTAATTTCAGTTTCTAAACTCAAATTTTATATGACAAAATTAAAATTTTAGAAGCAACGGTAAATTTTTGGGATGAAAGGTATGTTTCAATTTCGAAAACGAAATATTAGGAAATATTAGCTAAAAAGTTTTTATGAATCGATTTTTAATGCAGAGGTTCGAGAAGAACAATAGGAAATTTCGAATTCAAACCAAAAGCTTCGCAAATATTGTGAAATTTTTAAGATCAGCTGTTTTCAAGATAAAAGTAAAATACAAGGAAATTTCCCATAACGGACACTTCTAATAAGCGGACAGTTTTGCATAGAACTGAACTGCATAATAGGAAATTTCACATAAATAAGTCTCTACTGAGCGGATTCTTCCTTGAGTCGACGCGGACACAATGTTTTCATACACAATACAATTACAATATAATTACAATAACATTGCGCAAGATTATATCTGCTCGGTACTTCCCCAACTGCCGGGTAATTCCTTGTCGGATTGTGTTACTACTACAAAAATGTTCTTTAGTCATTTAATTTCAAACTTTTGTACCACATTAGCACTTTATACCGTACATAAAGTGCTGATAAAAATGTCTGTTAAACGTCGCGTGTTAACTCTGAAAAAGAAAATTGACGTAGTGGAGATATACAATAAAGAGAAACTCAGTGTACGAGATTTTTCTAAACGTTTTAATATAGAAAAAACGCTGGAATTTTAAAAAAAATTAAAACAAACAGAAGTGAATTATTGAGCAAATGGCAATCTAATATTAAAACGCAGTTTTTTTTAAATCAATAGGTTTTAACATAGATAGGCTTTGTTATGATTGGTTTGTAAAAACAAGGAAGAAAGGATTCCCCTTTTCAGGTAAATTCATAAATGCACGTGGTATGTCGTTGTCTATTTTCTTCTCAAATTTGTAGGTCTAAGAGTTTGGAATACAAGAATTTCAGTGCGTCATCTGGGTGGCTGGATAAATTTTTTAAGCGGCATAATATAGCTTTTAAAGCCGTATCAGGAGAAGCTGGAAGTATTAATCCAGAAGATGTGCAAAGTTTCTTAAATAAAGATTATCCTTCAAGAGATATATTTAATGTAGACGAAACAAATCTTTTTTTTCGAGCTTTATCGAACAAGACATTAACGTTTAAAAGTGAAAAATATATCGGTGGAAGGATGGCTGAAGAAAGACTTACGATAGTGCATTGTGTAAATATGGCTGACGAGAAAGGAAACTTATTAGTTATTGGTAAGTCACAAAAGTCAAAAGCATTTAAAAACAGAAATTTGAACCAATCTGCTGTTATATGAAAAAGTAATAAAAAAGCTTAGATGGCGATTACTACGAGGGTTGTCTTTTATGTTTCGGGATTTGGCAACCCTAGTGTTGCAATCTGGCAACTGACAGCTCTATCGTAAAGTTGGACATTTTTGAGGTTATACGTACTCAGAACGTTTTGACATACGAGCGCTGTTTGTGTTGTTTACAGTAACTTAAAAGATTCATCTCGGCCCGAAAATGGAATTAGATCGTGAACATTTTCGTACGATTATTTTTTACATTTTTCGACGTGGATTAACTCAGCAACAGTGCATGGATGAACTTAATTCGATTTTTGGCGATGAAGCTCCATCAAGGACCAGTGTTTATCGATGGTATGGTGAATTCAATCGTGGTCGTAGTTCACTCAAAGACGAATTTCGTGAAGGTCGTCCAAAATCAGTTGTTGTTCCGAAATCCATTGATGCTGTGCGCGAACTGATATTGCAAGATCGTCATGTGACCTATCGTGAGATCGAGACAACCTTAGGCATTAGTGGGACCAGCATACATTCAATATTGCATAAACATTTGACTGTCAACTAAATTTGTTCGCGTTGGATCCCACACAATTTGTCAATCGCTCAAAAAAAGGCTCGTGTTGATTGGTCGAAAGAAATGCTCAAAAAATACGATCGCGGTGCTTCGAAACACGTCTATGACATCGTGACAGGTGACGAATCGTGGATTTACGCGTATGAGCCCGACAGTAAACAGCAGTCGATTGTATGGGTGTTTCAAGATGAACCAAATCCAACAAAAGATGTTCACGCACGAAGCACTTCCAAGCAAATGGTCGCCTGTTTTTTTCGGAAAAACTGGACATGTCGCAACCGTACCACTAGAACAACGCAGAATAGTCAATTCTGAGTGGTACACAACCATTTGTTTGCCAGTTGTCCTCCAATAAATCAGGAAAACCAACCGCCGAAGACGGATCACTCTTCACCACGACAATGCGAGCTCTCACACATCGGCTCAAACAACTGTATTTTTGAGCACCCAAAACATCGATTTGATAAGTTATCCGCTGTATAGTCCTGACTTAGCACCGAATGACTTATTTTTATTCCCGTACGTAAAAAACAAACTAAGAGGGTTTTCGACACCTGAAGAAGCAGTTGCTGGATTCAGAATGCATGTTTTGGAGATACCTCAATCAGAGTGGCAAAAGTGCTTCGACAATTGGTTCAAACACATGCAAAAGTGTATAGATCTTTATGGGGGATATTTTAAAAAACAATAAAGTGATTTTCGATAATTAATATTTGTTTTTGTTCTCTAATCCCCAAATATAAACGGCAATCCTCGTATAATGGAATATAATGGAACTCATGAAATTTGACACAATAATGGGCGTAGAAAACAGAAAAATTTTACTAATTTTTCTCACCCTAAGAATATTGTATTAAAAAATATTCAGTTGGTATTTTTTGCCCCAAATTATACGTCAGTGGTTCAACCACTAGATCAGGGCATTATCCAAATATTTTAGAACCTTGTATAGATCAATTAAGGTCAAAAATGGAATCTGCGGAGAGCATTCAAAATTTAACCAAATCTCTAAATGTACTAAATGCTGTGTATTTTCTAAAAGCTGCTTGGCAGAAGATTCTATCAGAAACAATTCAAAATTGTTTTCGTAAAGCAGGATTCCCTCTTAAAGATAACTCAAGAATATCAACAATGAAGATCTCAACAATGATTTTGCAGCAGAAGACAATTTACCTTTGTCTATTTACGTGAAATATGTAAAACCTCTAAAGCAATGGGCGTTGAGTGCAATGATTTGGACGGAATATATTAACATAGATACAAATTTAATATTAGAAGATGATAGTGACCTAGTTCCTGCCGATATACAATATAAAACCGTGAACATTTCAAATGATTCTGATGAAGAAGCAGAAATAGTTAGCAATGACACGAATATAACAAATTATCAACAAGCCATTGGCTTGGTTAAAGATTTACAAGAATTTTCTAAAAACAAGGGAGAAATGGAGATGGTATCTGATCTGCAATTACATTTTCAAGATACCGTGTATAAAACAAAAAGGCGTCAAACTACGTTATTTGAATTTTTCAAATGACCAATTAAATGTTCTGTAATTAAACAGTTAAACGTGCTTAAAATTGAAAATATGTACAACCGCAACCATAGACTAGTTTCGGCCTTCCTTGGCCTCGTCAGCATGGTACGGTGGTTGTATACACTTCCAATTTAAAGCCGTTAGTCAGTCTTATAAGTATTCAAGAGAGCAAACCTCCATTGGGTGACTTGTAACTGACTTTTAACTGTTTATTACGCAAACATTTTCGCTACATGCTAATTAAAGCATTACTCTCTGCTGAGATAATAAGCCTTGTATATACGAATATATACAAGTTTATTACGATGCAATTGAAATCTAATTTCATTAGAATCTAATGAAAATTAGACTGCAATTGCAAAGTTCACGTAAATGAGGCAAAGCTTCTATCACTGGTTGCATCGCAACATCCATAGATACAAAAACGTTCTCGGCGTGACTTTACTTTCATCTAGTTTTGAAAAATGACCAATTAAATGTTCTGTAATTAAACAGTTAAACGTGCTTAAAAGTGAAAATTTTTGAAAAATTTTGAATTTTTCAGTTTACGATAATAATTAATGTTGTTTATTATGTTTTTGTTTAATATACTTATAACATATACTTTTCCCATAAAAGGACACCTCCGTTAGGCGGACATGTTTTGACAGTCCCGAAGGTGTCCACTTAAGATAGATTTTACCGCATTTTAGATAAAAAACAAACACTCTGAGTTCTAAATTAAAAACAATCTAAAACATTGCACTTTCGAGGTCAAAATCGAAATCTTCAAAACACAGTCAAATTTTTGAACATAATTAATTAATTAGGCACAACCATTTTTAAGTAGCCATGTCAAAATTGTAGGTTCAAATTGAAACTATTGCAACCATTTCAAGTTTTTTCTCAAAATTTCGACCTTAATTTCAAAATCTCGGCTTCAAATTGAAATTTAATGTTCAGCATTTTTTGTTAAAATGTTGACTTTCAAACTTTAAATTTCTAGAATAAATTTGAAATATCGCGATTTCAGCCGAAATTTTAAATCTGAGCAAGTCGTAAAAAATTGTTAGAATTTAAATTTGAGATTACGAAAAAATATTTAGCCATCCCAATCAATTTAAAATTTGGAAGAAAAAAATTGCTGGAAAATAAAAATGTTGACTAATAACTAAAAAAAAAAGAAATTTTATCAGATTATGGTCGAATTTTGAAAGGAAAGTCGAAGTTTAAAGAAAGAAGTAAGAATTGTTAATGTAACCAAAAAAATATCAGAAAACAGTTGAAATTTGCAAAAAAACTAGAGCCAAAATTATTGTTGGGCGTTATCGGTTCGAAAATTAAAACTTCGTGAATTGTAACCACTTTATTTCTAATTTATTTCGGAACACTATAATTTACTTAACTATAAGACTATCTGACTAACTAACTAACTTGACTAATCAACCAAGTAACTGAGGAAAAAGACGACCGCGATATTTATAGGTAGCGTTCCCGTTTCTAGAACGGAACTTCGTAAAGATAAGATTTATCGCTTGCGGAAACATCTATAGCACTTATCTGCCATATGATTCATTATCGCGACCGCTTCCCATTATCAAATTTTTCTAGAGAGTTCCCTACATAATCACTAATACAAATTTTCTAACTATATTTATTTACAATATTTACATTTTGTATACAAAGCTCTGTTTCCCTAATTTACATTAAGACTTCACTGCTTTAGTACAAAATAGCAGCAGAATATGAAATTGTAGTAGAAGTTAAAAAATATTTCGAGTAATTTAGAAATTTCAGCATAAAAGTCCAAAGCCAGAAATGTTGAAGAAATTTAAGTTATATTTAACTTAAAATTTTGATTTAGACTAAAATTTTAAAAATAAAGCCAATATTTTTCTAAATCAATCTTCAAGATTAAAATTAAAGGTTGAAAATGTAAACTTGAAATTTTTTAATAAAAGTTGCGAGGATTTTGGGTACAATTTTGAAAAACAAGTTGATATATCTTGAAAAGTCCAATTTTAGAAAAGTAGAGATTTTAGATACTTTCAAATTACGAAAAAAAGACATTTTAAAATTAAAAACAATATTCAAAGAAAAATACAGTAAAATAATTTAAAGTTATTAGAAAAAAAATTGTTTAAACACAAAATTTGAAATCTTTAGTTTATAGTAACGCAAATAATAGTAAACGATTTAAAGCCTGAACCCGAAAGTTAGAAAAAAAGATAAAATTAAAGAAAATATTCAATAAGATTTTTTCGGTAATTTTGTTTTAAATTCTAGAGACAGTTGTGGAAATATCCAAACATAGATGTCAATCTTTTTAGACAAATTCAAAATTTGGAATTTAAAATTAAAATTAATATTCAGAAGACAAAATAAAAATAATTACAAGGTCAAATTCGGAGTCTTTAAAAAAGATCAAAATTTTAAAAATGATATCGTGGAAGAGGGAGATAACGGTAAGGAACACAATAATATAATAACGTCTCATCAACTGCTCACTCTATGCAAAACTTAAGTTAGGCCAACATTAGAATAGTGTTCTCATGTTTGGAGTTCAGCCCCACTTTGTCTCTTTTGGATTTAATTCAGAGAAAAGCCATTCGCTTAATTGATAACAAGAGTTTGACTGATTCTCTCAAAATACTAGGGCACAGGTGGATGGTTGGTGACTTATCTCTTTTCTACAAGTACTTTCATGGAAGATGCATGCAGGAATTAATAGGATTGATCCCACCAAGGCATAGTGAGTCAATTTGAGTAATTTCTGACCAAATTTAAGAAAGACTGAATTTTTCCGACTTAAGGAAAATAACTAAATGGCCGTTTAATTAACAAGAATACGGATTATTTTGAAAGAAACAATTGATTATAATTCCCATGTATTTTCCCATTTCACGCTGCAGAAGAAGTGTTTAAGTAAATAGTTGCACAATGAGGTTTCAGCATATTTGCGATTGCCATATAATTTGATAATTTGAAAAATTAGCGACATCTCATATGGAACAAGTTAAGTGTCCTATTGTAGATCAATATATCATTTTAAAAAATAACATGCGGCTTATGCCTTAAAGTCTGTCATCAGACAAAATGTATCAGACATCCGTGCGGTAAAATCAGTAAAATTAATGCTTTTGTTTATTTCATACTTACTTTAACAAACTTTAGCCTTGACGTATTTTTTTATATATTTATTGAAGTAGGGACTTCCATATTCTATAATTTTTGGCTAAGCCTAGCTGCGCCTTCTTTTACCGTAACGGTTTAAACAGAATGATGCAGATGAGAGAAATTCCCACTTTGGGAGTTAACGACCGATTCAATTTGACTAGTATCATTTCGAACCCTTTACTACACTCTATTTTTGCAAAAAGATAATTGTTTTACTAATTTCGTAATACTTTTAGATTGAATTATAACCGAATTATTTTTTTAATTTAGTTAGAATTGCAACACCTAATACTTAACCTAATTTCTTGGTGATAATTTTTTCAATATTTTTTTCTGTGATGACCAACTATTATTAAGTGTGTTTTTTAATTTTTAAAGTTTTGGTCAAAAATTATTAATTTCAATCCACTGTGGCAAGGGTAAGATCTTTAAGGCATACGAGACAGTCAAAGACAGCAACTTATTGTGCAGTCCAGCTTGACACAGTGAGGATTTCTCTCTATGGAGACTCTATTTTCTGTAGAATTTCTAAGCTATGGAATTCGTTACAGAACAACATTTTTTCCAAAAATTACAATCTATCTTTGTTTAAGAAGGCGGCTCATCGCAATCTAACCTTGTTTCCGCATCCTACTTGCGACGCCTTCATCATAATGGAGTTGCCCTTTGCGTTTGGATTGAATTAAAAAAAAAAGAATTTTAGGTTACAATTCAAGGATTTTTGTTTAAAATTGAAATCAAAATAGGAAGTAAGATGATGTTAAGGTGAACATTTTTCTTCGGCTCGGTTTCGGTTTTAATTCTGCCAAAAATAAGGTTTTTTTTTCGGTTTCTGGTTCAGTTCCGGTTCGAAGCTTTGGTATAAAACATTAATAATTCAGAATTCAAGGAAAATGCTGACATTTCGCAATTGAAGTTACAATTTATGGGTAAAATATTATAAAAATCTCAACATTTCAAGTTCAATCACGAAATGATTGCCTTAGAATTTTCGAAATTAATCTTAAAATTTCGTTCTCTTTTATAAATACTAAGCTTGAAATAAAATCTCGCATTGACATGTCAAAAACTGACCAAAATAAAATCTTGAAAGGGTAACACTTTTATTAAGTACATGAATTAGGATTTTTTAAAAGTCCCTATCGAAATAATTGTGAGTTAAAACATGTAATCACCAAAAATGTAATCTAACGAACACATAACTAGCTGAAATAGTATAGTTTATAATGACCTGTTGATTCCATATCAAAAAATTGCTTATAATAATTTATTATTATGATTAATAAGTAAGTTTTATTTATAAAATGTAATTTTTTTTCGGTAATTATTTTTTATACTTTGGCTCAAATTTTTAATGTCACTCAATATTAAACCCTAGTGAAACAAAATTTTACTTTTTAAATAACTTTAGTTATTGATGTAAGGGTAACCCTAAAATATTACCTTCAAGTACGCTTTGCCTAATCTAACTATGTTCATGATACCGTTAACATCTCCTTAGCCAAAGCATATCTTTATAAAATTTTTAAAAATTACTTTCAATTTGATAAACGAAAAAAAAAAACTTTTTGCTTCAAACAGTTCTGTACGCTTACAACTACTTACTCTCTTGTATTAGATGATTAAATAACCCTCTTCTTATTGTTAACATCTGTTTTGGTCCATTTATTGAAGAGACTAAATATTAATTAATTAATTAATTAATAGGATACAATTCCACTTTCCCTAATATGCCGGAAGGCACTCAGTTGATCAAATCGACTAATAAATGTACTATTGATCGAGATATGATTTATTTATTCAGGAAAGACTTAATTTATCGTATGTCTTCCGGTATTGGAGTTTTCTTCCGGTTGAGGTTGAATAACAACCGGAGGGCATTCATGTCCGCTTCTCTTTTATTTATCTGGAGCTGTGCGCAACAATACAAGCACGGATAATTAAACAGAGGATTTACATGATTTACACAATTAGTCGTGCAGAAAACACAATTAATGTGAAAATGCAAATTAACAAATGCTTGAGCGGCGGTCGCAACAAATACGAAAAAGTCACTATTTTAGCTTGCTATTCTAACGAACAAAAGGAATTGTTACTTTTGCATTTATGTGCTTGTTAATTTTAGATCTTTCGAGCGACTTTCATAAATATGAAATAGTCCCAAACGTGTCTATGTTTCTGCAAAAATGCATTTACTCTGCTTTGTTAAATATTGACACAGGAAAATTTGTATTTACAGATAAAAATTATGTATGCAAAACAGATCTACGTTATTCTTTACTTTCAAGTATTTTAAAAGCTCAATCACTGTAGAATTACAGGTAGATGATAACATCTTTTCTAATGCTAATCATAACGAACACGACACTTCACCATGTGACAAAGTTTTTATAATATTTTTGTTAGGATAAGGAATAAAAAATAAAGTGTAATATAGCGTTTTGGAAAGAGCTTATGATGATAAAAAACCTAATTATTTCAAAACAAATAAACATAACTTTTTTGGGTTTAATTTCTTGCTCAAATCAGCTGTTATCGCTTTATGATCGTATTTCGCCCCAACGCTTTATTCATGAAAACAATGATACACTCCCGTCACAACTAAAATGATAGCCGGATTTAAAATTCAAATTGTAAAATTGGTCAAGCCCGATACCTCCCGTTGATAAGAGTACCAAATAATTATTCGCATATTTGTATTTGATTTTCATTTTGCAGAGAAGATACTTTTTTATTTACGAACGATCTAATTTGCTGGCTCGAATCTCTTCTGCGGAAAAATGTTCCCATTAAAAACTGTAGATAAATCTGTATGGCGATATTTTTTCTGTGTATTTTGAAATGTGCCATCAAAGCTAAATTATCCTTATACCGGTCTGCTTTATATGATCATTAGGTAACATACAGTGTGGAACAGCCAAATGGAATAAATTCAATATCTCAGCTATTGTACATATTTATGAAAAATCCCGAGACAGATCAATTTTAGATTATAAAATGACATCCTGCATCGCAAAAATTTTATCCCTAGATGCAACTCCCTTCGCGTTACCGTTTCAACCGCTAAATTTTTTAATTGCAAATAGGTGCTTGGTATATCTCATTTGAAAAGTCTTTTCATTCTTTATTCAAAAATATTATGGTTGTTAAATTTATTTAAAAAATAAACAATAAAAAAATAATCTATCAACCAGACTAGATTTTCTACAATAATAACTAATAGCGGCTCATTCAGTTCGTCTTCGATAATCATAAAGGGACGAAACACAATTTCGATATCCATTTTCAATTTGGTAAATAAGGAAACCTAAAAATTCATCAGCCTTATCATACTCAATAGTACTTTTCGTCGAAAACATCTTAGTAACTTTCTAAAACTGTGAGAGAATTAAACAATGGTCAATGATGGGTTATGGAGATCACAGACCGAAGTCGCTCGTCTATTTCAATGAAAATTTCCTCATTTACCACCTATATCCACAGGTACAATTAGTAAAATCGAGAAGCATTGTCACAAACATGGTCATGTACGAAAGCTAAAACAAAAACCTTCAATGCATTAACTAATGACACCAAATTGGAAATAATGAATGAGTTTCAAGGAAATACACATTCTTCAATTCGAGAATTAGCTGCAGCAGAAAAGTTAGTCATTCCTCAATTATTCGTGTACTGAAAGAAAATAAAATGCTTCCATATAAACTAGCATCATGTCAAGAGCTCAGTGAAGACAATTTTAATAGAAAAACTCATTTTTGTGTCCAAATGATGCAAAAATAATAATGTCATCCAAATGGAAAGTATTGTTTTCTGATGAGTCCACTTTTACTCTTCATGGTCATATAAGTCGTCAAAACTGCCGCTATTGGGCTAGTGAAAATCCCCACTGGATATGAAAATTCCATACACAGAATCCTGAAAAAGTTAATGTTCGGGCAGGTATTATTGGAGATCATGTCATTGGGCCATTTTTCACTGATGGAAATTCAAATGGAGATGATTATTTCGCATTGCTGCAAAATAACATTGTACCAGCTTTGGTAAACTTATATCCAGCTCAAAAAAATCCACATGTTCCACCTAATGTAATATGGTTCCAGCAAGATGGAGCACCACCACACCAAGTCAATGTCCGGCAATATGTTGATTTTACATTTCCAAATCGGGGGATAGGGAGACCAGGTACGGTAGAATGGCCACCACGATTACAAGACCTGACGCCTTTGGACTTTTTTATGGGGTTATGTGAAAAAGGCAATGTATAAAACCAAACCCCACGACGTAGCTGACTTACGAGCAAGAATAACGCTTGCAATTACGTTGGTTACACCAGAGATTTGAATAATGTCAGGAGCAGGGGCGGCTCGCAGCCAAAACTAGTGGGGGTGCTGCTTAGCATTTTAAAATTTTTAAAATTTCAACTGAAAATTTCGACATTTTCAAAACGTTACTTTTCGAAAATTTTAGAGTTCTTTCAAAACTTGACAATGAAAACTTTTGATAATGTCGCTTTTTTTGAAAGATTGGATTTTTTCCAAATTTTGACTGTATTGCAAAATTTAAAGTTTTTCTTGTGATCTCGACCTTATTTTATTTTTAAGTATTGACTTCTCTGAAAAACTGGGATACGCTTTTAAAAATTTCCGTATTTTATTTAGACTTTTAAGTGTTCTGTTTTTTTTTGTAATTTTTTCTGAAAATTAATTATTATATATTTTTTAATTTTTACCTTTTAGAAATTGTTACTTTTTCTGAAAACGTAATTTTTTTTAAAACTAGACTTTTGACTTCTTAAATTTTTGACTTTTTTCTAAATTTCATCTTTGTTTATAAATTTTTTGGAAAATTATGATTTTTTTATTAAAAATTTCAATTTGTAATAATTTTGACTGGTTTTTATTTAAATAAAATAATAAAAACTATTTTTCAAAATGTCGACTCTTTTTGCAAAGTTTCGATTATTTTTTGATTTTTTTTGTTGAATATTTCGTTACTTTTTAATTTCGCAATTCTGTCAAAATTTCGATTGTTTTGAAAAGTTTAAAATTTCATGAAGTGTTTGACATTTTTTCAAAATTTTATTTTTTTGACCTAAAATTTCAACTTCTTAAAAAAATGTTCCACTTTAGTTCAAAATTTTAACTACCAAAAATTTAAACTTTTTCCAAAATTTATTTTCTCAATATTTCAACCTTTGAAAACCTCGATCTATTTGATAATTTTTATTTGTTTTCAATATTTCGGTTTCGAAAATTTTTGTCTATATTGAAAAGTTGAGTGCAAATTTCCCAACTATTCAAAATTTAAACTTTTTTAGGTTTTCGAATTATTTCGTAAATTCGAGAAAAATTCTCAAATCTTTTACAAATTTTGATATTTGTCTAATTTCGACTATGAAATTTCGACCTCCTCTTTTGGAAAATTTCGTCTTTCGCAAAATTTTGACTTTTTTTTGGAGATTTAAAAGATTTTGAAAATGTTTGCCTTGTCAACAAATTTCGACTTTCTTTATTGAAAATTTTAACCTTTTCTTAAATCTGCACTTTTTTGAAATGTTCGGCTTTTTATTTTAATTCCCACTTTGTTGAAAATTCCGGCCTTTTGCAGTTGTTCGAATTTTTCAAAATTTTGGTCGTTTTTCAAAATTTAAAATTTTTGAAAACCTTAAAAATATTGACTAATTTTTATTTCAACTATTTTCAAAATTTTAACATTTTTTACAAACTGTTGATCCTTTATTTGAAACTTGTGATTTTTTTTAGGTCAGACATTTCTTAAAACCTTTTATTGAAATTTTCGAATACTATCTCGTAAATCTCAATTTCAAATCTTCGACTTTTATTGCTCATGGTAGACCCTTATTGACTTATTCGACTTTTTTCAAAATTTCGACTCTTTTTGAAAACTACTATTTTATTTATACGTTCTTTTAAACATTTCCAGTTAAATCTTCGACTTATAAAAAAAAATCTTTTTAAACTTGACCTATTGAAAATTTCGACTTTTTTTAAAATTTTACCTTTTTAAAATTTCAACTTTTTTGATAATTACGAATTTTTCAATAATTTTGAGTTAATCTTCAAAAAATTTCGACTTTTTTGTAAGGATATATCAAATTTTTTTCAAATTTCGATATTTTCTCTAGGAAATTTTGCTTTTTTTCCTATGAAATTTGTGTTTTCCTCTAAACATTTTATACAAAGAATTTTTTTAGAAATTTCGACTTTTTCTGGAGGTTTTATTTTTAAAATATTTTTTCTTGTAGACATTTTTATTTCCCTCTAATTTGTTTTGGAAATATAAAAGTTTTTTAACGAAATATTAATATTTTAAAGTTTATGTTATTTTGTAATTTTGACAAGAAACTGAAAATTATTAAGTATAAATTTAGGGAAAATAAACTTCAAATTTGCATAAAAATTAGAAAGCTTTGGAAAAAATATTGAAATTTCAAGAAAAAATGAACCTTGTAAATTGTAAGCTTTTTTACAATTTGATATTTCTCTAAAACATTACTACTATTGTACGACCAACGAAAAAAATTTTAAGTTTTCTCCAACATTCAAAAAATTCAGCTTCTTTTAAAATTTAATGAAAAACTCTGCAATTCATTTTAAATGTCGATATTTTTCCAAAAATTCGTCTTTTATTCACATTCCCAAAATTATTTAAATATCGGCTATTTAAAAAATTGAACATTTTTTTAAATTCTTATTTTCTTTTGAAAACTTAACTATCTAAGAAAATTTCAAATATTTTCAAAATTTGACTTTTTCTTTAAAAAATTCGACTTTTCTGATAACTTCAGCTTCATTTTTCAAAAGTGGTAATGTTTTTCTTTTTAAATATACATTTTTTAAGAAAAATTTCAAAATAACACCCAATTTAAAAAATTAATATCAAAAATTTCTATTTTTAAAATTGTGCAAAGTTTTGAAACAATATTCCAAAACAAACTTGCATTTTATGTACAAATAAATTGCCAACATTTAAATTCTAATGACAAAAAATTGGCTTCAAGCAGGAATATTTGATTTTTGAAATTTCTCTAGAATTTTAAAATTACTTGAAAAAAATTAAATTAGAGCACTATATTGCATATGATTTTTTTTTAACATTTTAATTCATTTTAATTTCGATATTTTGGGACCTCTTCTAGAAATGTTGACTTTTTTTCTCAAAAATTTCAATAATTCCCTCTTTAAAAGTCGAAATTATAAGAATATTTTTGACAATAAATTTATTTCAAAAAAATTCTTTTTTCTTTAATTTCGAAAATGTTATTTTTTTTTTGAAAAATGTTTGCAAATAAGAAATTTTGACTTTTTCTAAAAATATGATCTGCTTTCTCTTGAAATGTTAAGTTTAATCTTTAAATTTCGATATTTTTTTATCGAAATTTGAATTTTAAATCCGAATTTGAGAATTTCAAGAATAAATTTAACATTTCTAGAAAAATTGGAAATTATGATTCAGAATTTTCTTTGGTCTTACAATAGTAGTAATTTTTTAGAGAAATATCAAATTGTAAAACAGGTTACAATTTACAAGGTTCATTTTTTCTTGAAATTTCAATATTTTCTCCAAAGCTTTCTAATTTTTATGCAGATTTGAAGTTTATTTTCCCCAAATTTATACTTAATAATTTTCAGTTTCTTGTCAAAATTATAAAATAACATGAACTTTAAAATATTAATATTTCGTTAAAAAAGTTTTATATTTTCAAAACAAATTAGAGAGAAATAAAAATGTCTACAAGAAAAAATATTTTTAAAATAAAATCTCCAGAAAAAGTCAAAATTCCTAAAAAAAATCTTTGTAGAAAATGTTTAGAGGAAAACACAAATTTCATAGGAAAAAAAAAGGAAAATTTCCTAGAGAAAAAATCGAAATTTGAAAAAACTTGATATATCTTTACAAAAAAGTCAAAATTTTTTGTTTTCCCAATGTGTCGAAATTTTTATAGAGCTTACAGGGTTTTTGCCAAACATTATTTGACAAAACTACAAAATAAAATAAACATAAAGAAAAATCTGGAGAAGTTGAAATGTCTAGAAGAAATTTTAAGAACAAAACTTTTAGGAAAATAGAAATTTGGAGAAATTATTTTTTTATAAAAAATTAAGGAAAAATGGAAACTTTGCAGAAAAATTCAAAATTTCCTAAAAAAAATTGAAGTATCTGAAAAAAACTAAAAATTTTTATACAAAAGAGATTTGAGGTAAAAATTCGAAGATACTGTAATAACTTAATTTTTAGAGAAATAGTAAAATGCGAGATGAGTTGGATTTAGATTTTTTCTTGAAATTGTATTTATTTTCTCAAAATGTTGACATTTCCAAAGAAATTTGATTTTTTTTAACATTTTAATTCTTGCTCAAGAACTGATCTCTTTCTCAATACTTTTACAAAAATTAGTTTCTAAAAATGTGCTTTTGATCAAAATTAAAAATAAAATAGGTTTTTAAATGTCGTAACTTCATGAAAGAGACCTAAAATTTCTATTAAAAAAATCGGAGAAAATTTAAAAATTTTACAAAAAATTGTGTAGTGTTCAGAGAATTTTGAGAAAAAAAACTCGTAAGCGAAATTGGGGGTGCTGCAGTTCCACAGTGCTTATACGCCAGCCGCCACTGGTCAGGAGACATCATTATTTACGATTAGGATGCTGTCAAGAAGTGAAACGTGCCCATTTTAAACATCTCCTACAGTAAGTTCGGGTTGTTTTTTATTTAATTAAATGAAAATATTAGGTTTATAATTTTGTTGTTGAAAATTTAAATTAACTTTCTAACTATTAATTTTTAAAATAAATATGTCAACCATGACATTTTTAAAAAGAAAATGAAATGACCTTTCAAATGAGGTAAAACAAAGTTCTACTTTCGATTTAAAAATTTAGGGGTTGCAACTGTCACTCGAAGAAGGGTTGCATATAAGGATGACATTTTTACGGTGAAGGATGTTATTTACTGATCTAAAATTGACGTGTCTCGAGATTTTTCATAGATTTGTAGAATAACTAAGGTACAGAATGTATTTCATTTGGCTATTCCACACTATATACAGGTTGTAACAAATTCACTTCCCATTACAGGAATCTCGAAAAGGGTGAGAGATACAGTATCGATTAAAGTAGAGCAAAGTTAATTTAGCGACTAGAATATGTCGTCGGGAAATCTAAAATATCTCTTGCTGTTCTTTAAATGTTTGAAAAAAATTAAAATTTTGGATTTGTTATTCCTTATTCTTTGACCTCATTTGAAGAGTAATCGAAAAACTAAAAGACACATTTTCGTTTGCGTTTTTTAATCTTCACAAGGTAGCCTACAAAGTTTTTTATTAGAGGTTTTGTCTTTTCGCATGAAGTACTTTATTTTAAATACGGACCTGTAATTTTTATTGCATCTTTGTATAGCATTTCAATATCCAATTTTTTTATTTGTTAATTGTTATTCTAACTACCCGTAGTTACTTTGTTCGTAGTTATTAGTCATTAGTTTTGATGGTCAGTTGTTTACGACTATGTCTACTGTTTTTTGTCAAAATAAATTAATTTTGTCTTTACCTTTATTTTTCTTCAATATATTACATTTTTATATTTTTCGCTCATAATAAATACATTTTTTTTGATGGAACGGACTGGTCCTTGGTTATCTTCAAAAATTGAAACACAGAACTTGTCCTGTGTTTCAATAATAAATACATATTAATTATAAAAAAAACAATAAAGCATTGTTAATCTAAAAGAAAAGTATTGTTCCTTGATGATGGTTTAAAGTTACAAAACGTTTAGCCACATGCATCAATGAAGTCGGAGATTTAAAATCTACACAAAGATGCAATAAAAATTACAGCTCCGTATTTAAAATAACGAACTTGATCATTCTAGGGAAAAGATAAAACGTTTAAAAAAAAGCTCTTTATGCCACCTTGTAAAGGATTAAAAGAAAACGAAAATAAAAAAAGCGTTTTAGTTTTTCGATTACTCTTCAAATAATGCCAAGAAATAATAAAAGCCAAAATCGAAAATGTTACTTCTTTTCAAAAATCTCAGGAACAGTAGGAGTTATTTTCGATTTCTCAACGAAATATTTCTGATCGTCAAACGATACCCTAGTTTAAGCAATGCTGTATCTTTTACAGTTTTCGAGATTCCTGTAGTGAGAAACAAATGTCACTACATATCAGTACAAATATACTCGTCTAGAGATTTCTGTGTTTTTCACGTAAGTTAGAGAAGCGCAGATTTTCCTGTAGAATAGAAATCTTTATATTCTTAATTTTTATTTTAAAAGTAAGAAACGAATATATACCTGAAATCCTAGAGAAGGAATTTCTGGATCACCGACTTCTAACCTCACTTCTACCAGTATTTAGAAATTGTTCAGTTTCGCTGAGAATTTTAAGATATTTAGGTTAAATCAAAATGTTGGGAGTACAGTCGACCCCCGCTAAAGTTGCGGCCGTTAAAGTTGTCGGCTCGTTAAAGTTGTCAAGATACGATCGCTTAAGTTGCGCGGATATTCCCCCACTCTAATTTTCGAACAACGAATTGGACTTCGGAGTTTTAGCGCCACTTTTGAATAACCCACTCAACCGCGCAAGGAGCAATAAAATGTACATATTTTTCGACAATGGTAGGGATAACGGGGAGTAGCAACTTTAATGGTCGATCCAGTCCGGTGAGCGCAACTTTAGTGAAACTACTGTAAAATGAAATTTGGAGTTTTTTTACAAAATGAAAAACTTGTGACTGTTTCCTCAAAATTCCAAATTAAAACTTCAAATGTTACCTTTAACTTCAGTTATGGTTTGCCCTATAAATGCCAAAAGTAAATTTTTCCCCAGAGATCTAGTAATAAAGTGATAACCTATTCCTGACATAATATTGTTAAGACTCTCCAATTTAAGTATAAATTTCGAATACAAAAAACAAAATTCCAAAAAAATCCGATTTATTAGAAAAAAGGGGCAGTTATAGGAACTGCCAACAAAAGTGAAAACTTAAAACCATGACCTAACAGTGTTTTTTTTTTTTAATTTTAAAATTGTAATATCAAAAATAGAAATTCCATAATTTGGATATTAAAAGCATTATTTCTAGTTTTTATATCTTCTATATTTGTATTGTTGCGCGTTATCGGTTCGAAGATTAATACTGCGTGAATTGTAACCACTTTATTTTCAACTGACTCCGGAACACTACAATTGCAATTCACTTACACTGTTTAATTAAATCACTTATTCATTGACTAACTCACTGACTAACTAAAATGAGGGAAAGCCGACCGGCCGCCTATTTACAGATCCCATTTCGGGTTCTAGAAGGAACGAGCAGATAAAATTTATCGTTTGCGAAAGTTTCTGGAGCGCTTATCTGCCGTTTGATTCATTATGGCGGCCGGTTCCCCTTATTAAATTTTCTAGAAAATTCCTGACTAAATTTTATAATTACTTTTTCTCCAAATACAGTCAATGATCTTGCCTATTTTGGGCTACTGCATTTTAGAAAATCTTGAACGCTATCCCAATTTTATATTTGCAGAACAAATTTCAAGATATTTCAAAAAGATATGTTTTCCATTTACTGGTCGTTTAAATCAACCATATTACCAGTGTGATTACCGAAATTGGGAATTAATTCGGAAAAAACTGCAATTTGGTTCTAATCCTCCATATTTTCGAGACAAGGTCTCATAACCCTAATCCGACATGTTCGCTAATCCGCTGTCTTTTAAAAAGTTGTCGAAAAACAGGAATTTAGAAAAAATTAAATTTCAATTTTTTTAACAAAGTTGAAAGTCCAAAATTTACAAAATATAGGTACATGTACCTACGAGACACATATGTAGACATGCATGTCGGCAGT
Organism: Dastarcus helophoroides; assembly: GCA_028583605.1. NCBI lineage: Eukaryota > Metazoa > Arthropoda > Insecta > Coleoptera > Bothrideridae > Dastarcus > Dastarcus helophoroides. The sequence continues at coordinate 6,399,636 of CM053326.1, forward strand.
TCAAATTAACCTTAACTCGAAACCATTTGTTTGTCGCTCAACACCCTTAGTTTCGAAGAAACTAAATTTCAACTTTTGAAATGTTGACTTCAACTTTAAATTTATGAAAAAATCTTCAAAATTGCAAAGTTTCGTCTACTCTAATATACATATAGATTTTGATTTAAAATTTTTTAAGCAGACATCAGGATAAATGTTTTTAGGCTTTTCAAAATATTGTCTCGAAATTGCGACGTACCTCCTTAATTGCCAGATCTTGGCTTGAAACTCAAATTTCGAGAAACATTTTTCTAGAATTTCCAAAGTTATTTTTAGTATTATCTCTATATTTCAACTTAACTACGACATCTTGAGTTTTAAGAGAAAACATTTTTTGTATTTGTAATTTTTCTTCAACTTTTCTCTGAAATTTCAATTTTAATTCCAAATTTTTGTTTTTATAGTTGCAGTTTTAAGAAAACGAAGTTCAGAGAAAAAATATTAGATTTTAATTATACAAATGCTTGCCAACATGAACATCTAAATTAAAAAAATTAAAATTGCCTTGACAGGCTTGTCAACATTTCATCATTTCCACAAATAACACAAAGCAATTTCTAACGGACATGCAGTCGTACAGATAAGATTTATGGCTTACCGAAACATCTGGAGACCTTATCTACCGTATAATTCACTATCGCGACCGCCTCCCATTACCAAATTTTTCTAGAAAATTCATTACTAAATATTATAACCACATTTTGTTACAATAACTTAAGAATTGCGACTTATAGCATAAAAACCGTCATTTACACAGATTGAGGGTCAACCGTTATTTAATGACGAATTTTGGAATTAATTGCAATTTAAAAATGTAGTAAATAGTATAACCGTCCAGAGAAAGCTCTCCTCATTTTTACAGCAAAAAGTCGTGTTTTTTGTCATTTTCCGACAATAGAGCAAACCACAACCAACTGTTATCACGACAGCAATCCTAAGTTAAACCATTTAACATTCTGACGGTACGTTTACACTAGACACTTTATATTCTCCCGTACATTTCTCTTTGAGACAAAATATGTAGAAAATGTTATGCCGAATAATTTATCACAGCTATGTAAACAAGTCTCGGATAACTTCTCTCGGGATAGTTGAAGCTTAATATAGTTTATCTCAGAAAGAAATGTACGGAATAAAGTATCTAAGGTAAACAATGTACCGTTAAGGTGACCATAAATGACACAGAATTTTAGGAAGAAAACTAAGAAGGTTTTGAGACTTTTTTCAAGTTTTTTGGAAATCAGCACATCTTCCTTAATTATTTTTTTAAATATCAAAATTTTTGGAAAATTTGGACTTACAGGTCAAAATTTTAATTAACATGTGAATACGTAGGGATTAAGTTTAATTAGCCGGCCATACACTAACGACCTGCATCTGAAGATTCAATCTGTAAGGATTGTTCTGCACATCTGACTCGTTACATACCAAATATGATGCTTTCCACTGCACAATTAAATTCGTCAGATAAAAACTCGACTTTAGTGGTCCAATACTCATCACTTTTGTACGAATTGTACTAGGCTCGCGGTATGCGAGGTATGTGCACTACCGTCACCTAATGACCCATAGAAAAACTCTACTCATCGCCAACAAGTGTCGTATGCAAACGTTAGTGTTGAGTCACACGCTTGACGTCCGTTGATTCTTCAGTACTCATTTGTCGGAACACTTGTTAACATTCGAGTTGAAACTGACGAGATCTAACAAAATCAAAACTGGTCTTTGGTTTCCAAATTTCGAATCTAACAAATGTTCAAACCTAGTGGTCTGTGCATTAGAATCCTTGTCTGCTGGGGACCTTCCTAGAGAGCAACCGCTTCGCTAGGTTCAGTGTTTCAACTGCTGACAGTTCAGCTACCTAGGATTCTCTACACACGCCTAGAGGGCTGCATAAACTTGCATTTTAGGTTGTATTTCATTTGTATGCTCTTCTGTACTAACAACGTCCCTTTTTTTACTCCACCTCCAGTTCCGCATAGTTTCTCTTCTGGTATTATTTAACAAAAAAATTTACAGTCGTCTTCCGCCAAAGTTGAGCCCGTTCAAGTTGTGTGCCCGTTAGAGTTGACAGGATAAGATCGTTGAAATTGGGGATATTCCCCCGCTCTAATTTTTGAACAACAAATTGGACTTCCGAGTTTTAGCGACACTTTTGAGTAACAAATTCATATTACACGCAATATTAATGTAAATTCAAAATAATATTTACCTTATTCGTGTCAGAACCATTACTAATTTTATCACTTTTATCCAGATTGAACGAAATTTGATTTCCACTATAGGGATTTCGTAAACTATTAGAGATACAAGGAAGCTTAAATGGGCAAAGTAGTGCAAAATTTAATGCTTAATATTATTCCGCTGAGAAAACAATAGAATTTCAGTTCGTTTTGGTTTTATTTAGAAAAAACTGAAAATCGGCATGTTTAAAAATGCGCTGTAACTTGTTTATGTGAAGTTATTTAAGGCATTTTCATCGATGTGCGTTAACTTTCTCTAAATTCAAATGTTTCTGAGAAAATAATGTTAACTTTATCATTTCTTATGGGCGCATATTGGATTTTATCATTTTTGAATTTGGTATATTTTTCTGATTAATTTGATATAAGACATGCCATACTACCATACTTAAAATGTGGCAAAATGGATTAAATGAACCAATTTGTCATTTTTAAACAAATAAATTACAGTAGTACACCTTGTACATGTTCTGCAAAGGATGTGCCTATTCTAATTACAGCAGTGAAAGCAGGACAGGGCAAATTTATTAAATTGTGGTACCAAATCTTCAGAAAAACATTTTAACATGAAGAATGCGTCTGTATTTAAGACTCCCATTATTAGCTAAAAATAAACGCAATACATTTATAAAATAAACAAAATTATACAATTAGCCCTATCGTGTAATCGAAAAGTGAAAGATCAGTTCAATTAAAATAACATTTAAGACTGAGCATTAGATAACACCTAGTTGTATACCCATTTACGTTTTGAACTGGAGGACGTAAATCGTATTAATGAAACAATTCTCTGTCATTAAAAAAAGGAAATCAATACACGGCTGAGAATGCTTCAATTCATACTCCCGCGGAAAAAATCCAAGTAGAAAGAAGGAAAAGCAACAAAATAATCCGCAATAAAAACAATTGTTTGACAAGAAAATCCTCATGTCCTGCCCATTTTAAAGCAATTCGGTGCACAAATCCTAGTTAAAAACACCCTGGCGATTTTCGGAATAAATCCAATACTTGAACTTACAACGGCCAAAGTGATCTCAATCCCCTGAGTTTGGTAAATCCTCAAGCCGATAGCAATATCGAACACCGTTCGCATCTCAAGAAATTAGAGGATGATTCATGTATTACTTCAGCCTGTAATGTATAATACGTACATTCAAATAAAATCTATAATGGGTTAAAACAAACATCATATATGACAGATGTCACTGATTTATAAAAATTACTTAAATTAAGTAATACTGATTGCGATTTCAGAAAAAAAATAGTAAGTATACCTCGTAGTAAAGGCACATTCCCTTTCATAGATGTTTGTTAACCTCGGCTAACACCTCGTCCACAATTACACCGTCGTCTGAGAATGTATTCCTTTTACTATTAGATACATAATTTATTATACTTTTCATGTTATAAAAATTATTGTTTGTTCTTTGTTCAAGCAATATATACATATCAATGATGCCAAAATGATGGCAATCCTGTCAGAGCAGAGACGTCAAATTTATTTCTTTTAGAACAATGATAATTACATTCATTAAGGTGAGATGATATCTGAAATTCTAGAAACAACATCTTATACCCTTATTGGAAGATACCGAAATGAAATGAACTCCAGCAATTGTCATGGAAATAGAAACAGCACAAAAAGTCCACTAAACAAGATGATTACCACCGAACAAATCATTTACTATGTTAAATAGCATGGTTTTTAAAGCAAAGAAAAAACCCCTCAAAGCCAAAAAAATCTGCTATTTATAGAATAAATTGATCTGAAAATGATGTTTGCATAAGTAAGATATCACACACTTTTCATATTAGGCGCATACAGTGAATATCTTGGTGCATCCAGAAATAAATATAAAGAAAGAATTATTGTTGGGAAACATTAATTAGAACCGCAATATAAACTTACAAACACAAAAAACTTTAAGTTAACTGCAAATTCGAAACTTTATCTGTTACTTTATGTAGATGACATCATTCTTACTGGGAATAATAATAACGAGTTGATTGAAGTTAAAGAAAAGTTAAAGGCCTATTTTAATATGACCGACATAGGAAAGCTTCGATTATTTCTCGGCATCAAAATTCAATCTACTCGAAATGGTTTATTTCTGAATCAGAAAAATTATGTAGAGAGCTTATTGAGACGATTCGGAATGTCCAACTGCAACTCAAATAAAACTCCTTTGAAAGTTGGATATATGAATTCCGAAAAACAAGAAACTACCGTAACCGACAAACCCTACAGAGAACTAATTGGTTGTTTAATGTATCTGACGTTAAACACAAGACCAGATATCAGCGAAGCTGTAAATTATTACATTAGGTTCCAGAATGAACCAACAGAAACTCATTGGAATGGTCTGAAAAGGATCCTTCGTTGCTTATGAAGAACGGAAGACTTTGGACTATTGTACAATACTAAGCAGTTTGACGAAATTCTAATTGAATATGCTGACTCCGTTGGGCTAGTGATTTGACAAAAAAATCACCAGCTGGATTTCTATTTAAACTTTATGGCGCAACTGTTGGACAAGACAAGAAAGCAAACTACAGTTGCACTACCATCAACTGAGACTGAATATGTTGCACTGACTTCAGCAGCCACAGATTTTATTTGGCTAAGAGAGGACTGTTAACGGACTTTGATATTTGCCTAGAAAAGGCGACTATATAAGAAGACAACCAGTCGTGCATTCACATATTGCACAGGCGAGAACACCAAAGAGTGAAACATGTTGATGTGAAATATAACTTTGTTCGAGACCTACAACTCTCAAATCAAATAAATGTTCAATACATTTGGACTAAGGAACAGGTAGCGGATGTTCTAACAAAAGGACTTAAAGAGACACAGTTTGAAAAACATCGTGCGTTATTAGGGGCAGTAAAAATATTGAATTGAGGCGGGGTGTTGTGAAATGCCAAATCAATATTTAAATTGTTGCTTTCTTGAGGTTGGCATTGAAAGTTGTTTATGTTCTATGTTTGCTGAATGTCAATGTCAGTTAAGAAATAATAAAAAGTTAGCCATGCAGTAAGAAGTTTCTCTATGCAATGTATTAAAACAATCCAGGATCCTGCCTAAAAGCTATTCCACTAATCAAAATTAACAACAAGGACCTTCTTCACAGTTTTTAATATAAGCTTTGGATGAAAATTTTCGCCCAGGAACCTATGGTCCATGAAACTATTTGACATAACTATCATACAAGCTGGTGATAAAATTCAGGTCTTGTTAAATGTAGTTTATCACATTATCTTGTTAAATGTAGTTTATCATCAATACGTATCTTAAGGCAAGTGTTGAGTTATCTGTGTATTAGGTCCTAACAATGAGTTTTATCTATTACATCGTCAACCGTCAACTAATTCATTGTTGCTGGCACACTATTACCGAAACAGTAAGGTAAAACTATCAATCATAACCAAAAATAATGTATGCATGCGGGAGCTTGTTGGAACTGCGGTTGAAATATAACAAATGGGTTCCATAATTATCAGCGTATTTATGTTACAATGGATTTAATTTATACCATGAAGGGGCACGTCACGCTAGCGGCAACCAAAGTGGTCGGCACCGTAAGTGAGGAAGGCCAGAACTTATGTATTTTTATCGCAGCATGTGATATTGATTACGGTAATCATACACCGGTGTAGAGACTTCCGTTTCATATTGCTTTTATGGTGTCGTAAACCTGCTTTACCGCTCGGCAATCAAAACCCGGTATATCCTAGCAAATTTAAAGTACAATATATCTCACTTAACATGGTCAGAAGGTGCAGAAATAAACGGCCATCCGCTCAGGATCAGTGGTAAAACTGAGCTAAGATTGTGACTCTATTGTAAACTCCACTGTAATCGAATTTGTCGTCATAAAATCTTCTCCCTATACAATAAACGTCTGCCACATTTAAACAATCTTTGTTTATGTGAGTTTCTCCAGAGATATCTTTTAATGAAGGTTCATTGTTGCAATAGCTTTCTACACTAGTTGCACGAAAGTTTCGGATTTAATTTAATTGGAAAATAAACAAAAGCCATTAAAACAATAAAGGAAATTTACTGTTATTCAATTAGTGCACTCTTGCACAGTAAAGATTTGCCAATCCAAACTTCCAGATGATCAGATATTAGTTCAGACCATGATAATGTATAAGTAAGGTAATTCGACGCGGAGCAAAATGTGGCACGTAATCTGGAGACTGGTGGCCTAGAGAGAGATTGGCAATAAGATGTTTAAGAACTGGCGTAACTCTATGCAAAGTATACGGCTTCGTCCGACGTATATCTGGAATATTGGCTATAACTTTTTTAAACAAAATTTTAGAAAAAAATATTTCAAATAAACTTATTTTGGTTAATTATTTGCCATATTTTGGTGACATTAGTTTCTTTTTTCCTGCTTTTGTTTCATTGCTACGGTAACTAACTTTAAAATTTCAAATGACATCCGTTGTTTGCTTTTTTTAGAATTTGCATATCTTTCTGCCTGATGACCCCAAATTTTATAAGGTTTAGAAGTGAAAAAGTTCGAGAAAATATAAGAATTTTATAATTCTACCGATTTAATAATATTTTTAAAGATAGCTAGTAATTAAAATGAAATTTTTGCGAGTATAGCTATGTTCGTTTTTGGTAACGATTTCATTTTAGTACACGGATTTCTTTAAAAATAACATTAAAACACGAATGATAAAAATCAGTAAAATTATGATTTCTCGAAATTCTTCGAATCTAACCTCTATAAATTTGATGCTACCGAATGCAGAAAGTTAAGATTTTTTTTAAAGAGCAAATAAAATATTCAGGTGTCATTTGAAAACTTGAAAATTAGTTACCAAAACAACAACAAAGAAAAGCTAAGAAAACAAAATCAAAGTCACTGAAAAGTGACAAATAATTAACCAAAAAAGTTTATCTGACACATTTTTAAAAGAGTTATAGTTAATGTTCTATACATACACCGGAACCTGATAAACCAACGGCTCGTCTGTCTATTAATATCATTTTTCTTTGTTAAAAATATATACAAAAAAGAATTTTATGTTTAAATCGAATTGACAACAGCCGGTCATTTCGCGGGAATTTTTACCTCCATACATCAATTTTATTCTTAGGCACAACGACACTTTTTCATGACAGCTTTTATAACCACTGTTGCACATAGAGATAACACCAGTCTTGCCCATTTTATAATTAAAATATACATATAAAACCGAAAAATTGCGAAACAATTGCATTAGGTATCAATATTTGCATAAGAAAGTATTGCTTAATCTACTTAAGGCAGTCCTTCTATGGACTATCCTTCATATGGTGTTCTCTTTTCAATCATATCCGGTTTTAGTGCCACTTGTCGCAACAGTGAGATATAGCGGGTTACATTACCAGTTTTATATTATGTCATGGTTCAGACACAATAAAATTTGTATTAACAGAGGCACGTTACTTGTAATCTGACTCGACATATGGTATCCTTGGTCATGTTGTTGCATATATTGTATAGTATGGATCAAATAAGGACACTCCTCCCGACTCTTGTCCACGTAGTAGAGGCACAATTAATAAGTAGTAATAGTCAAATTATTAAAATATTGTTGCATTGTTCAGCAGCCATTTAACTGATTGTTAAAAATATGATTAATTTAGTTATTATATGTATTTTCGAGTGGTTCAAGTTTTATCCTTGGAAACAAAATGTTTTCAAGAAATCTTAAGTCCATCATGAAAACTTTTCCAAAGCGGAAAATTCTTAATATATTAGCCCAAACAATTAATTTTTTGGGGTTATTTTTCTATTCCTCTTGCCATTTGTTTTGCTTTTTTAATTGTCAACCGGATCAAAAAGGTGAACTTTTCAATATTTTATAAGTCTATACTTACATATTCTTGTAGAAATGTTAAAGAAACAGAGAAGAATTGGAAACAGAGAGGAATTGGAAATGTCTAAATTATTACCTGTAACAAAAGATAAAAATTAGATTGATCGATTAAAAGTTAAAAGCTATAACATTAAATCCTTTGAAATGAAAATGCATGTAAGCTATAAGATATTCAGTATCATAAGTTACATATTCTCCAATAAAAATAAGAAGTCTATACACGGAAGAAGAACAATGATTTAACAAATGTACCGTGTCTCAAAAATCCTGGAACATCAAAACATTTACATTATTATTAAAGTTTAGGTAAAATTCAGAGATAATTTAGAAAAAACATTCATTATGTAATTTTGTGACGTGTAAACAAATGTTTACGTATATTAACGTTCCTACCAATCACAAAGGTTTCTCAAATGTTTTTAAATTACACACTATCGCTTGTGATGCACCACTTAAGAGATAATTTCATTCTATCTTCAGTAGTGAAACATTTTTTGAAAAAAATGAAGATACAGAGTTACAGCTAGCTTATAGTTAAGGTATTGAGTTTAAGCTTGAAATTTCGGGCAAAAACTGAGAATTAAATCTCAATAGAGATGAACCAATGATTCCGCTGCTGATCAGTTAGATAAGCTTGCTTAGTAACACCAGTTCTAATGGCAAAATACATGTGGCTAGGGCTTACCAGTTATTCATTAATTGCGGATGTCGTAAAGAGATAAAACCATTTTTGTGCCTAATTATCTGCCCCAGTATTTTTTAGTTCAGTGTTTTAGTATGTACAATAGTTTTAAAAATATCAATCTTGCTGTGTGTGGTTTTAAAGGCAATCCATTTTTCTAGATTACTTATATTGCATCCTACAAAATAAAGAGTTTTTGTTTAGAACGCATAAATCATTCAGCAAAATTATCATTAATATCAGCAAATGCACTTCGCTCGAATACCCTCGAAAATCGATTGAATTCACTAGAACAGAAGACAAAAGCAATAAAATTGTGATAGTACTTCAGTATTCGGATGAACCGTTTCTCCTTAGTTAAGATTCTGATGCCATAAACTAACTCCCTCTAGGCTTTATTAGAAAGAAGAGTAGTTGCTAATAGCTAGGGAATTGGCCAAGGAATAGGGGAATTCTCCTAGTACAAATTATACGAGTAAATTTTCTTTGAACAGCTGAACACTTTCAATGTTATTAATGTTTCTCTGAAGTATAAATATTGTTGCATGTACAACATAGGTTTGGCAAAGCTTGGAGATAAACAAAGATTTATTGAGTGCATGAAGCGCTTACCCCTGAGATGTGGGTTAACTTTGTTTAGCAAATGCTGTGCAAGGCCTCGCCTGTAAACATTTACGGAATAAAAATTGAGTGTCACTTATTGGTAATAGATTCATTTGTCTTAAATATTTGTTCTGGGGCAAAGATATTTTTATATTCAGACACTATGAATAGTAAGTAATGGTATAAAAAATGTATGCATGAAAAATGGTGTTGAGGGTAAGCTCTACGGGGTGTCCGCCAATTTCACCGACAACACTTGAATATGCAATGTAAATTTACGAAGAAAACTTAACCTAATCTCAAATTTGTAGTTTCGGAATTTGAGGTTTTTAAAATTGTCAAGAAAAAAAATGCTCGTCGTTTTGAAATCTGAAATATGTCTTATTGAAAAGTTTGGACAGTTTGAATAAGGCGTAAAATAAAAAGAGTAATGTATTAGATTTATTCTTCATGGTAAACTCTTATTGACCGGAAATATTATGTTTATTAATTTAATTTAATATTTCTTCGGCCGAGTTTGGAAATATTTAAATTTTTATTGTTTGTTGACAATATTCAAAAACTGTTTAAAATATTCTCAACAAACAATAAAAATTTAAATATTTCCAAACTGGACCGAAGAAATGTTGAATAAAATTAAAAAACATAATGTATTAGAGTTCTGTGCAGATAGGAAAGATGCTTATAATCCACATTATTTTAGTATGAATTTCATAATAAACAGAGGCGATTATTGTGACTCACTAATGATTATCACGCAACCGTTCATAAATGCACCGAACACATAAGACAATACAAATAAATTCAATAGATTTGGCACTGATACTCATCTATTTTCCGCCTCTACTTACCTTAGATCTAAATTTATTTCCTGTTTTTCTTCTAAGCCAAACGGCTTTGGTAAATTTTCCAATACGGTGTATGATTATGTACATATAAAAAGTGTTTGAAACTAAGTTTCCACATTACAATGTAATATACTTTTGCAACAACACTACATTTGTGAACTGCAACATGATATTCCTAAACTAGAAACATAAATATAATTAGCAATATATGATGCAATTACGTGTTAAAATTATCCAAGCCTATTATAAAAATGGCTGTTCCAGCTTTTCGAGTTTTGCGTGAAATTTTTGGCACGAAAAACCGACTATCTTCTGGAAGAATTATTTGGAATGGGGTCTAAAATTTTGAGCACACTAAATCCGTAGCGGACACTAAATTCCGACGGCATGCTTGTGGAAGTCGTCTCGAAGAAAGATTACCATTTTTCGCAAGGCTGAGCCAAAAATCGAAATACTTCGATCCATCATCGATCGCAGAAAGTGGTCCTTATACACCCATACATTTACATATTTGTTTATCTTATGGCTTATCAATTACAGTTTGTTATAAATTTATGTCCAAGTTGTTTTAAAATATATTTTTTTTACTCATGCGGGATAAGTAATATCTTTGCGCCCGTTTTTACCGGTGATAAGTAGCTATTTGATTAAAATTACAACATGAGTTTTGAGTAAACCACACTCCATTTGAGTGCGACAAGTAAACTTGGCGCATGCAGATTTTCCTTGCCTCACACAAATTTTCCTTGGCGCACGCAAATTGACGAGAAAAAAATCAATAACTAAAAAAAAACAATCATAATTAACCTGTCATATCTAAAGAAGTAAGATTGACAGTTACAAATTTTATTCTTCATGGTAGACCCTTATTGACCGGAAATATTATGTTTTTTTCAATTTATTTAACATTTCTTCGGCCCAGTTTGGAAATATTTAAATTTTTATGGTTTGTTGACAATTTTAAAACAGTTTTTGAAATGCGACTACGTGATATTTAAATTTATTGAAAACGTCACTTCATGACAGTTTACAAATTAAAAGGTTAGTTCATTTTACATAGAATAGGAATAATGAAAAATAGGAGACCAAAAATTAAATATGGAAAAAATAAAAATTTTGTTTTTTTTGATAAATTAGGAAAATATAAAAAAATACATAAAAGAGGTTGTAGCACTGGACATCGATGTTTCGCTCTCATTTGAGCTCGTCAGCAGTGCATAACATGGAAAGGGAGCAATGGGGAAGAAATACTTAAAAATAATTTTATTTTTTTTTAAATATAAAAAAGAAAAATAAAGAAATTTTAACATGAATAGACGTTTCATCATTAATTTACTGTGTTAAAAATTTACTGTGTTAAAAATTTAAATATAGTAGTTGTTTCTTGTGGATTGGGCTTCAAATATTTAAATTTATAATACAGTAAATTTTTAACACAGTAAATTAATGATGAAACGTCTATTCATGTTAAAATTTCTTTATTTTTCTTTTTTACATTAAAAAAAAAATTATTTTTAAGTATTTCTTCCCCATTGCTCCCTTTCCATGTTATGCACTGCTGACAAGCTTAAATGAGAGCGAAACATCGATGTCCAGTGCTACAACCTCTTTTATGTATTTTTTTATATTTTCCTAATTTATGAAAAAAACAAAATTTTTATTTTTTCCATATTTAATTTTTGGTCTCCTATTTTTCATTATTCCTATTCTATGTAAAATAAACTAACCTTTTAATTTGTAAACTGTCATGAAGTGACGTTTTCAATAAATTTAAATATCACGTAGTCGCATTTCAAAAACTGTTTTTAAAATTGTCAACAAACCATAAAAATTTAAATATTTCCAAACTGGGCCGAAGAAATGTTAAATAAATTGAAAAAAACAAAATACAAATTTTATCTTTATATTAAAAAAAAAAGTTAAAAAAAATCTGTAAATGAATGCTAATCCCGACCTGATCCCGAAAACTGATGAGAGTGCTGATGAGGAGTCCATACCATCTGAGATTCTTGCGAAAGCAAATGAAATAATAAATAATTTCACTCCTGTCATATCACGGTCAAAATACGAAGCGGCATATAAAAAATTCAAAAAAAATTCGTAATAAAAAATAGTATCTGCAACTCGCGCATTGTTGTCGATTGCCCACACTTCGCTCTCGTGGGCAATCGACAACTTATCGCACTAGTTGCACAATATACTATTAATTGATTCTTTGGTAGCATCCAGGAAATAGTTGGGGTCACCTCCATATGCCCTAAGTGGACATTTCCGGATTATATGTATCATGGTTTGTGTTTCAGCGCCGTAATCAGAGACAGATGACTATATTGTAACGAAATGTAATTATGAAATTTAGAATCTAAGGAAATTTTCTAGAAAGATCTGATAAGGGAAAGCGGCCGCGATAATGAAGCAAATGGCAGATGACCATTCCAGAAATTTCGGCAAAAGATAAGCCTTATCTGCTGAAAACCTCTAGAATCCCAACCAGAGATCCATATAAAGGGGGGCCAGTTGCCTTTCCCTCAATCATTCAGTCAGTCAGTGCAGTTAATTAGTGAGTTAATACTTAGAAGTCAATCAATGAGTTAATTATTCAGTTGTAGTGTTCCGAGTTTAGTTTGGAAAGAAAGTGTTTTACAATTCACGTGTTAATAATCATTTCGAACCGATATCGCCCAAAAATATCTTATCCCACTTGCACAAAGAGTTTGCGCATCTTCCAGTGTTGGTCCTAATTCGATTTAGCCTCGACCAAATTTTTCGAACGAGGTTAATCCCTTCTGGTTCATTAGATATGTTTGGCATTTCAGGATTATTTGATACTGTTTGATTTGTCCAATGCACTATCCATCTATCAGTTATGTTAACATTGTTTTGGAGAAGTGTCTGTGCCGTCCTCATTGGGGGATGTTTAGACTGGAGTCGATTTTTCTGGATATCCGGAATGTCATTACGAATTTGCAGCATTGGATTACCCATAATCTTCTTAAATTTTGCAACTAGGGCGTTTCTCATCGTAATTTTGAAGATACTATTTGACTAAGAGTTGGTAGCCACATTGTAGGAGTGGAGGTAATTGTTTCTGTTACGATACGAATGGTTTGGTTAACTTGGATATCACCCATGTGGGTGTGAGCGCTACTGAGCCACACTAAAGCACTGTAGCTCTCTATTTGCCATTTTGTTATTGATGTGGAAGATAGATATTTCTGGTTTGATAGCACTTGGTCGGAGTCCCCATCCTTTAAAGTATTTGTAGATAATGGCCAAATCACTCCTAAGGATATCCTCAATTTCATAAGTTTATGACTTATTGCTAGAGCTCAATCGTATGAGCAACCAAACTTGCGCGATCTGGTTGCAGCCAATTTTAGAACCTCATTTTAGAACCTCAAAAAATTTTTCCAGCGATTTTTCAGGGCCATTTTACTTATTAAAATTTTTTTCCCAAAGCTGTGGAATGGTTCGTTGCTGAGATATAGCCGGCGTCCTTTCTTAGTTGGCCACCCGTTACATATACCATATGAGGAGCAAGAGCCAAGCCTTGTGGAAGGCCAGTATTAAGCTTCACTTGCTTGCTTCCATTTTTCCTAATATAACCTGAAAGGTTCTATTAAAAAGCATGGTGCCGGTGACGTTTATGATCTTCTTACAAACAATTACGCGGATTAGCTTATACCTTAAATCCTGCTTCCAGACAGTGTTGTAAGCTATTGTTGGAACTATGAATACGGAGCTATTTTCTTTTTCTTTTGAAAACCTGCTTCTGTGAATGTAGTTCACGATGAAACTTGGTCCGAGCAGCTTCTCATGGGTTGTTCTTTGAATATCTTTTCAAATATTTTTCGACAATTTGGTTCGTACTCTTTATAAACCATGCTGAGTAGAGCAATAAGCCGGTAGCTCTCAGGCCGATCGTTTAGTTTGCCAGGTTTTAGAATTACAATGATGTTTGTCCATTTAAATAATGAGGGGATTACTTCCTGTGTGAAGGATATCCTTGAAGAACTGTGCAAGCCACTGTTTCGTATAGGCGCTACTAATTTATGAGAAAATTGGAGAGAATGCCATCAAAACCTGGCACTTTACCCACCTTTATTTTTTCCAAAGCATTTGTAATTTTACCAATGCGCATATCTATGGAATATTCGGAATCGCTTACGCAGTTTTTTTTAATTTTGATTGCCTATGTGCGACCTCGGGAGGCCCTTAACGTTACGATTATGTGGGATGCGACTCTATCGAGTAGAATTTTATTTTTTCTATTAACAGGTACATTTGCATTATCAAGCTTGCGCAATGGAGACCAAACTTTCCAACTCGATCTTTTGATATCAAGGCTTTCAATAGTCTCTGTCCATTTTTGGCATCTGACTGTGTCGGTAGAATGTAGTAGCTCGTCTGCAATTTCGCGATCTCCACTTTTCAGGAACTTCGTGTATAGTCAACCCGTACAATCTCAAAATATTACAGAGACCTTTAGGAGCGCCTGGTGCCTGCTGCATTATTTCATGTAACTGCAACATGAATTCGCGGCCACGATCATGTGTTTTAACTGCCATTTTTTTTGAGGTATTTGAAAAATAAACCAAACATCACTGCAGAGCTGAAACAGGCAATCAGGCGCGAAATAGCTGGCATACAATCTACCGCAGAGTAGTGGAAAATGCTTGCCAGTGGATTAGCTAGAGCACACCACATTAGCCGCGACGGTGTTTTATATGAAATCATCTTTCATAGCTAATTGTAATGAATTACCCGCTAGGCAAAAATATTTTTTTTTTATTGCGAAGATTAAAGTATACTTTATTCAACTCAAAACAGCAGATTAAAGAACCATTTTAACCGCAAGGGTAGATAAAATGGAACTTTAACAGCAAGGATAGATAAAATACTTTAATTAAGTAGATATCTATTTTTATTTGAAATAATAATTATTATTAGATACAACATATCTTTAGTGCTTTCATTGATAATAACTTGGATTGTACCATTCACATTTCCCGAAACATGGATGTCCGGAACAGAACGGTGTTCAGAATGGTGAACAGACGGGCAT
Source organism: Dastarcus helophoroides (assembly GCA_028583605.1). Classification (NCBI taxonomy): domain Eukaryota; kingdom Metazoa; phylum Arthropoda; class Insecta; order Coleoptera; family Bothrideridae; genus Dastarcus; species Dastarcus helophoroides. Next base: position 6,415,002 of record CM053326.1, read on the forward strand.
ACAGAAGATATAGTATTACTAACGATCCCACTCGTTGACCCAACTAGTATCTTCTTTGAAACTTCAATTTTACTTCGTACTGAATTTTCTATATAAGTTTCAGCTACTGATGATGACTTCCATCCCCCTGCGCGCTTTATTGTCACCATGTCAGCCCCTGAGTTTGCCATCATTGTGGCTGCAGATCGTCTAAAACAATGACCACTGTATTTTTCTGAATCCGGTAAATTTAGGAAATCGGCAATTTTTCTTGGGACTTTATATAAAGTGTTTATGCCTATAGGCTGGATAGTACACTTTTTTTGTCTATAGTTAATAAAAAACTTATTATGAGGAACGTGTTTAGGACGTAAGCCGATATATTTTCTTATGATGTCCAAAACACCCACTTCCTGGTCAGTTATACAAAAAGACCGATCTTTTTTGGTTTTAGTATCAATCAGTTGAACGATCATTACTGATGTTCTATCATCAATATTAGACATCTCTAATTTATACAATTCATGGGACCGGCATGCCCCATATAAACCCATTACCGCCACAACCTTCATAAACAAATAATCATCATCGGGAGCTTCTTTTATAAATCGAATGATATCATCAAGTTCAAAAATGTTCGATTTCTTAGGTTTATAACCATCACATAGTTTCTTCAATAATGCAATTAGTTTACTGTATCTGTAAACAATAATTCGTATTAGCAAAAAAATTATACACTAAATTTGACGTTACTTACTTTGAAATGTCACAATTTTTGTTGACCAAAATTGTAGACTTCAGCATCGAATAATAAGACCACAATGTTGATGGCTTCACCTTCTTTGCTTTTTTAGAAAAATATGCCAGAAATACCGTTTCACTTAAACCATTAATCTTCTTTGCCATTTTCCACCTTTGAAAGCATGTGTACTCTTTTTCATATATTAATCGCGATTTTTGAGGCAATAATTTAGTTACTGCCTCATTGAGATTCATACGGATCAAAATTGAAAAATTGATGTGAAACAATTATTTCTTTGGTATAACTATAGCAACATACTAAATGAACCAACTGCGATTTAATTTTTGACTGCTTTTCTTATTTCTGTCTGCAAAATTATTGAGTTTTTCTCTCGATTTTTCTTTAACCTTCGCAATAAAAAAAATACAATGTTACACACGACGGTAAAATTTCATTATCGACTCGTGAAATTTAATTAATTCGCTCCTTCGTCGCTCATTAATTAAACATTTTCACTCCTCGATAAAAAATAATTTTACCGTCTTGTAAAACAAATAACTATTTCTTAATTTTTCAATTTCTCCGTGTTCTCTATAATACCTTAAATTGAGAATATAAATTGAATCATTGTTTATTTAGTTTTCTAAAGCTAATTTTCCGAAATTATAACAAAGGAAATATCAGGAGGTAGTTTTCTCTAACAAACTGCTCATTTTAAAGATCACAACTTTTACCATGATGGTATTATTTTCAGTAGGTAGCAGCATTTAAAGTGTTGGTTTATTAAAAAAAACGTGCCTTCAAAAACTACTTACACATTTTTGTTTCTTTCAGTTTGTATAATGAGGGTAAAGGACTTAAATCAAAATGTTTTTTTTATGTTATCATGCCATCAGATAATGTTATTATGGACGTCTGCTCTGCATGAAAGAAGATTGCTTCATTTTCATTTTCTTAGTTTTTAACTTTAGTACTATTTGAAAATATGGTTTCTTAAACAAAAATAAATACTATAGATACTGTGGTGAGTCAAGTCCTACTAAACTGTTCTATTTCCTCGTTTGCTTTATTTAATTGAATTTTATTCAATATTTTCTTGGAAATATTAAATCTACAAATATTGTACTATATAAAAAAATTCTTTGTAACATAATGTTTTGCGTGAGAAACAGATTTCTTAGGGTTCACAAATTAGATAAGGGTTATTTGTTAGGCCTGGTTTGTTTCAAGCACAGATACCTAAACTGAGTAAAATAAAATGTTAGTTTGAAGGACCGCTGAAAATAGAGTAATAAATAAGGGTAACATGTCAATAACGGAGACCGTAGCAAATATCTCGGCAAGACCATGTGGTGGTAGACAGGAGGAATTTGACGTTCGAAAAACGCCCTTATAAACACGTACAATTGTAAGTTATTTAAATTTCAATTATCTAAGTAAGCCTTGCAAGATAAAAGGGACGACATTATTCAAAAGGGGTTTGCCGTTTGATATGCACTTTAAGAATCCTTTTCAAAATTTATTTAAGGGCTAATTTGGATTAGAAATATTTAAATTAGTAGAAATTCTGCATTCTCCTGCCCTCTAGCGAGATGCAGAGGATATTTTTCGGTCCCCAGAAGTTAAGGGTAGGGGAATAAAAAGGATAAAACACCGTAAAGATGAAAAGAAATTTATAGAGTAGTCAAGTACTAAACTTCGATGAAATTAGTTTATAAATTATGTTCAACTTCCGGACTTATAAAAACGAGTATGAAATACGGGAGTTTAAAAATAAAGACTGCTTCTGTTTGTGCTAATCAACGAGAATGAACAAAAATAAAACAATTTCTGTTCAACGTGAAGTTCTTGTGCCATTTGTGTGATGTTTGCTACGGGATAAATAGGCAAGTAAATTTTAAATTGTCCCATGACTTTATTTGATGATTTTTCGCTCTTATATGATTTAATTAACTTTTCCTAAAATTTGGGAAATACTTGTTCCTAATTTTGATCAATATGGGGTTGGGGGCGTACACAAAAAAAAAGAGAAAGGAATTTAAAACTTCCACAACAAACCGAATGAATGAGAAAGTCGTTGTTAGAAAATTATTATAGGGCCAAGAACCCTACCGCTGACTGGTGCAACTATCAGTCCAAGTAAAAAAAAGGGGAGAGAGAAAAAAAACAAACACAAAGAGAATAGAAAGACAAAAACAAATAAAGCAAATTTGCTTCGAAAATCTTCCATTTCCTTAAGGTCGACCTTAGTGTTCTGCTGTTGGAAGCTGAGTTTCCAGGGGTTCCAAAATAATTTATACCCATCACCACAAAGGTCCGGTAACTGGCAGCAGACACATATATTTGGGGTTTTACTGATGATGTTCTGTAAGTTCTAGAAACGTGGGCATTGTACACCTTAACATCCTAGAAGCATAAGCCACAAAGAGCTCTTACCTAGTTCTTGTTTTGGTGTATTCACCTAGTGCTACCTCATTCGCAGATTCTCCTTCGTAGGTTGCTTTAATCCCAAAAATATAGGACAAGACAACCTGGCCCAAAGAGAGTCTTATAGATCTGTTGACAAATGGGGAGTACTAACGTAAATGGACGAGCAGTATCAGCATCAGCTCTCGTTAGGGAGATGTTTTGACGAAAGAAATGAGAACTTATTGCCAGTTTATAATTCTAATTTAAATGTTTTTTTTTTGTGCTAAGTCAAGCTTAGCCCCTTTCTAAGCCAGAAAACGCCCTTTTATTAGACTAGTAGCTGTAGAAGTAGATGTAGTGGTTAGAAGGGAACAATTCTGCTCAGAAAGTTTCTACGAAATCTGAACAATATTTCTAGTCTATTTTATGACACTGGTTTGAGTTCGAGTGATTGAGTTTGGTATGAATCAACATTTATAAATCTGATTTATTACGATAAATCACAACTTCATTTCCAAGCTTTAGCTCCATTTTCTCGTCGCATTATCCTTTGAATATTGTTAGCTCAAAGCTGTAACAGGAAACTGTATGCTATGTGAAGTATGCTTGAATTAAGAAGCGACAAAAACACACAAGAATTGAGGAATAAAAAACAGACACCTGAAAATAGTTTGAGAACCTCCCAGCGAACACCCACCGATAATCAGGTACAAAATTAGCTGCATTTGGTTTGAAAACCTTTGAGTACAAACTAAATGGCTCAGCTGGGGAAAGCATTGCGATTATAAGGGTTAAAATAAACTTTGGGAAATTAATAACCGACGTGCCATATATGAGCGAAAGAGTTAGACAAAGAATGTCAGATTATTTGTGCTTAAGGAATTCTCTTAATTTTCTAGAGAAATAATTCTCTCAGATCTGTGTCTGGCAAATTTAAACAAGTTGAAACAAACAGGTTCACTTTATTTTGTTGTATTATGTTTAAGAACACTTGAAAATCGCAAACTTGAAATTTTGTTGATTTATTTGTTGACCTATTGTAATAAAACGTTGAGGTCAATTGTTGTTTGAATTTGATAACACTTCCCTGTCGACTCTACGAGCTGGGGTTACAATTTATTGGAATAAAATAATTTTAAACACAACGTAGATAAATTGGGTCCGAAAATCGAAAGTAAATTATTCTTCGAAAAATTTTAAAGATGGGCAAAATTCGACAATTTGAAAAACTAAACATACCATCACTGGTTATGGTCACAAACGGCTGGTCGTTCATCACAATACCTACCGCCCCCGCTAGAATGGGAAATGGGTGAGCCCTAAACAACACAGAATATCCCTGCCTAGCACACGGAACTAGCGCATCGTATTGATGCTTTACCCAAAGATGACACGAAAAAAAGGCTTAAGATGGCTGAATGGAACATACTCAACTAATAAGAAACGAAACGAAAACAGCTAAATTTGAATTTATTTTTTAATTTCCAAACTCTCAATAATAAAATTAAAAAGGGGGGCTTGACAGAAGGAGACCATTCTAAAGCGATATTACTTTATCAAATAACAAGAACAAGATATAGGATTTAGGGCCTCCACTCGCAACGTATAGAATGGGCTTAGCCAGAACTCGAATGCGTTTCTCTTCCTTGTGGAAAGATAACGTCCCAAAATTACCCAGTGGAGACGGTCAGCAATAGTTCCGAAAATCAAAGATCTACTAGGGTCGACTTGGATCCCCTAGGACCTACTACTGTATTTTTAGATCTGGTAGGATCTATCGGAATCCATTAGGAGTCTAAAACCTATGAAATTCAAACGCAAGCTCCACGAAGGGTGGCGTTAAACGTACTTTTCTAAACGGGATATCTGGGGTGATAAAAAAATCATGACTTAAAAACATGGTCACAAAACGGTAGCATACTGTCCATGAGCTCCTACGCGAAAATCCAGAGGATGTCTTCCGCAATTGGATTGTTACTCTGTCAATCACTTTACTCAGCGCCAATGGTACCAGTTTGGGACCAAATTCTACCTGCAGCTCGTTTCACACGACTAAAAAATCGTTAAAAATTATGAACTAATTCTGCCAACGCATGATGCACCAATTTGTTTCTTCTTATATTCAAATACATCTAAAATGGTTTATGATGCCCACACAAGATAATTGGGTTGATTATTGAAATACTTATTTCTAAAACTTTTTAAAAAAATTTGGTTTAACGATAGTTTTTAACATATTCATTTGATCCTGCTTCGTAGACTCGATCGAAAGCTTGATATTATAAACTAGAAATTTTTAAAAAGATGTTTACGGTATATTAAATTTCGCAGGGCGACGATTCTTTTTATGAAAGGGTCCCTGAAAATTTTGATGAAGTATACGTATATATCACAGCAAGAAAAAATCAATTGAAATATTAAGCGAACGAAGTATTTCGAATGAATACGAAAAACGATTATATTACACTGAATATAAATTTAAGAGAATCAAGTGTGTACGTGCCTTCGGGACTGAATACAGTTCATATTACTTTTATATAAATGTCGTCGGTAAATCTTGGCGGCAGTTTTTATACTTTCCATCTGCTCTAGGCTCATTTCATCTTATTATTCTTTGGATGGCGAAGACATCTCCCGTGACTTTTTCGCATACCTGCATACATATTTAATATGCCAAAATGAAAACCTAAATGGAGATTTTATCCCAAACATTCTGCATATTTTCCACATTGATCTGTGTGCGCGCTAACTCCCCTCTTGCAAAAGTATAATCGGTGCGGATATACCCGGAAACCTTCCAAATAATATATCATTGTGTCAGCTGAGGAGAGGAGATACTCATATGATAATGTCACTCTAGGAGTTCCAATGGAATTAGAATTTGCCATATATATTTTTTCTTGACAAAAGAAAATTATAATTTTCCATGACTTATTCACGCTCTCTAGGACCACGATCCGAATGCTAAGAGGTTTAAAAGAAATACGAGATCGTGCACTGGATAAAATGAAACACTAAAAAGTAAAATAGAGGCAAAATTTTGTTGAACACTGTTTGAATGTTTAATTCTATGATAATAAATAAAACAGAAGACTTTAAAATTACTAACCTTACAGTGATTTATTCACGATTGTTAAAATTCTTGCAATAACGAAAAAATACAGTTATTGGAAAAACTTTATCAGTGGTGATCAAACTGTTTGCATTATAGTTCATTTTAATCATCTAACTCCTGGCTGATGTTTATTAAAAGAGTATATTGCATATCCAGTACCCAGTAGTTAAAGCAATGGATTTCCAGACGACAATCTAAACTGTTGGCCGAGGCGTAAAGTCAAGGCTTACAAATATAAAAGGCCAGGAATGTACTTTTGCTAAAGGTACCAGTGGCGGCTCGTAGCCAAAACTAATGGGGGTGCTGCGACAATGTTTAGTGTTTTAAAATTTTTAAGATTTTCGAAAATTGTATATGTCTTTGAAAGCTTGACAATGAAAATTTTTGATAATGTTACGTTTTTTGAGACGTTGGATTTTTTCCAAATTTCGACTGTATTCCAAAACTTAGATTTTTTTCTTGTAATCTCGACCTTATTTTATTTTTAAGTATTGACTTTTCTGAAAAATTGTGTATACTCTTTTAAAAATTTCCATATTTTTTGTAAATATTTAGACTTTTCGGTGTTCTGTTTTTGTTTGTAATTTTTAAAAAAAAATTAATTATTACATTTTTTTAATTTTTACCATTTGAAAATTCTTTTTTTTTTCTGGAAATATAATTTTTTTTCAAAACTGGACATTTGCCTTTTTAAATTTTCGACTTTTTTTTAAATTTCGTCTTTGTTCATATTTTTTTTTTTGGAAAATTGTAATTTTTTATAGAAAATTTCGGTTCTTAATAATTTCGACTGATTTTTATTTAAATGTAAGCTATTTTTCAAAACTTCGACTTTTTTGCAAAGTTTCCATTATTTTTTAATTTTTTGTTGTTGAAAATGTCGCCACTTTTTAGTTTTTAAAATTCTTTCAAAATTTCGATTTTTTTTAAAATTTTGAAATTTTATGAAATGTTTGACATTTTTTAAAAATTTTAATTGTTTTGACCTTAAATTTTGACTTTTTAAAAAAATGTTTCACTCTGATTTAAAATTTTAACTACTAATAATATAAACTTCTTCCAAAATTTTAATTTCTCAATATTTTGAGTTTTGAAAACCTCGATCTATCTGATAATTTTCACTTGTTTTCAATATTCTGGTTTCGACATTTTCGTTTTTATTGAAAAGTTGAGTGCAAATTTCCCAACCATTCAAAATTTAAACTTTTTTAAAATTAAAACACTGAACTAAACAATGTAGCTTGTGATTAAGTCCAAAGAAGGTTTCACCCCTTTACCACATCGGCAATTAAATAAATAATTATCCTTGAAAATGCCAGTTCTGCTGGCGAAATACGTATCGCGTAATTATTTATCTAATTGCCGATGTGGCGAAGGGGTGAAACCTTCTTTGGACTTTTTTAAAATTTCGAATCATTTTGTAGTTTTTTTAATTTCGACTTTTCTTTTTGAAAATTTCTTCTTTTGCAAAATTTTAACATCTTTTGGAAATTTGAAGGATTTTGAACATTTTTGCCTTGTCAACAAATTTCGCTTTTCTTTATTAAAAATGTTAACCTTTTTTTAAATTTGCACTTTTTTGAAATCTTTGACTTTTTATTTCAATTCCCATTTTGTTGAAAATTCCGCCCTTTTTCAAATGTTGGAATTTTTTAAAATGTTGGTCATTTGTCAAAATTTAAAATTTTTGGAAAATGACTAAAATTTGGAAAAATTCGAACATTTGAAAGAGGCCGGAATTTTCAATTTAAGAATGTTGACTTTTTTTTTTAATTTTAAATTTCAAAATTTTGACATTTTTTGCAAACTGTTGATCCTTTATTTGAAAATTGTGATTTTATTTAAGTGAGACATTTCTTGAAACCTTTTATTGAAATTTTCGACTAATATTTCGTAATATTTCGACTCCATTTCAAAACTTCGACTTTTTTTTCAAAATTTCGACTATTTGAAAATTTTATATACAGGGTATTATAAAAGTCCGGGCCGCTACTTCAGGAGCATATTCTACACATTAAAATATGAAAAATGTTAAAACACATTTTTTTCTTTAAATTGCCTCCTAACGGAGATATGACCATTTAAAGATGGCGCCCCTAAAGTGGTTTTTTTACTACAAAAAGTTAACGGTTAGTAGCAAAGTCATGAAATTGGGCAAGCAGTTAAAGAATTGGATTAGGCATATTCTCATGTAACATATTTTTTAAATAAGCAATAGCGTGGTGTGTAGGGGGTTGCCCGCGATTATTTTTTGCCGTAACTTTTTTGTATTGCAATATTTCGACACAAAAGTGCCATAATCGTAAAAAGCAACATTTTTTATACAAAAAAGGTACTCTTTCTCAAAGTCGCTACCGTTAACTTTTTGTAGTAAAAAAACCACTTTAGGGGCGCCATCTTTAAATGGTCATATCTCCGTTAGGAGGCAATTTAAAGAAAAAAATGTATTTTAACATTTTTCATATTTTAATGTGTAGAATGTGCTCCTGAAGTAGCGGACCGGACTTTTGTAACACCCTGTATACATTTTTTTAACATTTCCAATTAAATCTTTAACTTAAAAGAAAAGATTCTTTTTTAAACTTGAACTATTGAAAATTTCAACTTTTTTCAAAATTTTACCTTTTCAAAATTTCACCTTTTTTGATAATTACGAATTTTTCGATAATTTTGAGTTTTCTCCAATATTCAAACAAAAATTTAATAAAAAACTGCAATTTATTTTACATGTCGATATTTTTCCAAAAATTCGTCTTTTATTCACATCCCCAAAATTATTGAAAATGTTGATCATTTTAAAAATTGAAATTTTTTTCGAAATCCTAATTTTCTTTTGAAAATTGGACTTTCCATGAAAATTACAAAATTTTTCAAGATTTGACTTTTTTTTTTAAATTCCTCTTTTATGATAACTTTAGCTTTATTTTTTTTAAGTGGTACAGTTTTTCTTTTTAAATTTACATTTTTTGGGAAAAATTTCAAAATAACACTCAAATTGTAAAAAAAAATAATAACAATATATTTTATTTTTAAAATTGTGCAAAGTTTTGAAATACATTTCCAAGAAAAACTTTCAATTTATGTAGAAATAAATTGTCAAAATTTGAATTTTAATCACAAAAAATGGCTTCAAGCTGGAATATTTGATTTTTAAAATTTATCTGAAACTTCATAATTACTAGAAAAAAATTAAATTGAAGATAAATTGTTAATGAATTTTTTTCAAAATTTTGATTAATTTTCATTTCGAAATTTTGAGACTTCTAGAAATGTTGACTCTTTTTCTCCAATATTTCAATAATTCCCACCTTAAAAATCAAAATTATAAAAAAATTTTGATGATTTATTTAGAAAAAAAATTTTTATCTTTAATTCCGAAAACGTTATTTTTTTTCGATAAATGTCGTTTGCAAATAATAAATTTTAACTTTTTCTAAAAATATGATCTACTTTCTCTTAATATTTTGAGTTTAATCCTTAAATTTTGATCTTTTTTTTATCGAAATTTGAAATTTAAATTCGAACTTGAGAATTTCATAAATAAATTTAACATTTTTAGAAAAACTTGAAATTCCGATTCAGAATTTTCTTTGGTCCTGCAGTAGTAGAACCCACTTTGTTGAAAATTCCGGCCTTTTTCAAATGTTCAAATTTTTCAAAATTTTAGTCATTATCCAAAATTTAAAATTTTTGGAAAACTTAAAAATTTTGACTATTTTTTTAATTTCAACTACTTTCAAAATTTTGACATTTTTTGCAAACTGTCGATCCTTTATTTAGAAATTGTGATTTTTTTTTAAGTCAGACATTTCTTAAAACCTTTTATTGAAATTTTCGACTAATATTTCGTAAAAGTTGGACTAATATTTCGTTAATTTCGACTTCATTTCAAAACTTTGACTTTTTTTTCAAAATTTTGACTCTCTTTGAAAACTTGCCTTTTTTTTAAAACGTTCGAACTTTTTTAAAAATTTTATTTATAGATTTTTCAAACATTTCCAATTGAATCTTCAACTTAAAAGAAAAGATTCTTTTTAAACTTGAACTATTGCAAATTACGACTTTTTTCAAAATTTTGCCATTTCAAAATTTCAACTTTTTTGATAATTAGAAATTTTTCGATAATTTTGAGTTTTCTCCAATATTCAAAATATTCAGCTTCTTCGAAAACTTGCAAACTGTCGATCGTTTATTCAAAAATTGTGATTTTTTTTAAGCCAGACATTTCTGAAAACCTTTTATTGAAATTTTCGACCAATATTTCTTAAAATTTCGACCCCATTTCAAAACTTTGACTTTTGTTTCAAAATTTCGATTCTTTTTGAAAACTTGCCTTTTTTTTAAAAAGTTCGAACTTTTTTACAAATTTTATTTATACATTTTTTTAAACATTTCCAATTAAATCTTCGACTTAAAAGAAAAGATTTTTTTTTATACTTAAGCTATTGAGAATTTCTACTGTTTTCAAAATTTTACCTTTTCAAAATTTCAATTTTTTTAATAATTACGAATGTTACGATGATTTTGAGTTTTCTCCAATATTCAAAAAAATCAGCTTCTTTGAAAATTTAATTAAAAACTGCAATTTATTTTAAATGTCGATATTTTTCCAAAAATTGGAAATTCCGAGTCAAAATTTTCTTTAGTCCTACAGTAATAGTAATTTTTTAGAGAAATATCAAATTGTAAAAAAGGTTGAAATTTACAAGGTACATTTTTTCTTGAAATTTCAATATTTTTCCCAAAGTTTTCTCATTTTTATGCAGATTTGAAGTTTATTTTCCCTAAATTTCTACTTAATAATTTTTAGTTTCTTATCAAAATTACAAAATAAAATGAACTTCAAAATATTAAAATTTCGTTAAAAACTTTTAAATTTTCAAAACAAATTAGAGAGAAATCAAAATTTCTACAAGAAAAAATATTTTAAAGACAAAATCTCCAGGAAAAATTCGAAACTTCAAAAAAATTCCTTGTATAAAATGTTTAGCGAAAAACACAAATTTCATTCGAAAAAGAGCAAAATCCCTTAGAGATAAAATCGAAATTTAGAAATATCTTTACAAAAAAGTCGAAATTTTTTGTTTTCCCAAAATATTGAAATTTTTATAAAGTTTTTAGAGTTTTTGCCTAACATTTTTTCTCAAAACTACAAAATAAAATGAACTTTAAATTGTCAAAGAGTCGTGAAAAAAATTAACATTTTTAAAGGAACTATTTTTAGAGGAACATAAAGAAAAATCTGAAGAATTTCAAGACGGAATTTTAACAACAAGACTTTCAGGAAAAATGGAAATTGCGAGAAAATTTATTTTTATAAAATATTTAAGGAAAAATGGAAAATTTGCAGAAAAAATTAAAATTTCCTAAGAAAAATCGAAATATCTGAAAAAAACTCAAAATTTTTATACAAAGTGAGATTTGAGGTAAAAATTCAAAGATACCGCATAACTTATTTTTTAGAGAAATAGTAAAATGCGAGATGAGTTGAATTTAGATTTTTTCTTGAAATTGTAATTATTTTCTCAAAATGTTGACATTTTCAAAGAAATTTGAATTTTTTTCTTAACATTTTAATGCTCGAAATATTGATTTCTTCCTCACAACTTTTACAAAAATTAGTTTTTGAAAATGTGATTTTGATCAAAATTTAAAATAAAATAGGGTTTTAAATGTCACAACTTCGTGAAAGAAACCTAAAACTTCCATAAAAAGAAATCAAGAAAAAATTTAAAATTTCTACAAAAAATTGTGTAATGAAGTGTTCAGAAAATATTGACAAAAAAAACTCGTAAGCGAAATTGGGGGTGCTGCAGTTCCACTAGTGCCTATACACCAGCCGCCACTGCAAGGTACACATACTACTTTTTTCTGAAATCGAACTAGTTATTGCAATTCAAAAGATTTTTATAAAGGCATAATATTTTTACGCTACCATGTTAATTGCATGTGAAATCGTTTCCTTGACAATCGCTATTTTTTGTTATGATAAAGGTGGGGTACAGGGAAAATTACTGAAGACAGAATAAACTTTTTATTATGCCTCTATGAAAACAGTATGTTTACTGCAATTCCTAATTTTCGTCCGACCGCACGGGAACATTCTTCCCGTACACTAACATCATTAGCTCTCGACATAGCATGTATTTGACGTTATGCCAACGGATCCTTATGTAGGAAGACTCGCCAATGGATATGCAGGTTAATTATTTTCTTTATAAGGTTCGATACCTCCTTATTAAAAATAAATAACAAATTTGCTACCAAGTTCATTTTACTTAAAGGAATATCAATCAAATGTTATAACACCAAATCTGACAATATTTTCCTTATCAACGCTAAATAGTTGTATTGTAATTGATTGTGACAGTTTTTTACTTTTTATTCACTTCACAAGATAAATTGTTTTTTATTTTTAGAGAGGTATAATGAAAAATAACGTCTACTACTCGTCCATAAATGCTTTTCCCATTACTCGGCTGCGCCTCACAAAGGAATGTATCGTACGCGCACGGGAAAAGCCTATTTTCTGAACCCGTAATGAAATATACTATTCCCGGACTTTTGGTTGCTCAGTAATAACGAACATGCTGGAATAGGGTATTTTGGTATTCAAAATTGCATCTATAAATAAGGCATTCTTTACAGATTTCAAAAAAAAGAATTGTCTGGTCCAGATGCTTATAAGGGCTGATTTTTTCGAATACATAGTTTTCTTTAATATACGGAGGATTCCGCTGGAGACGATTCTGAGACTAAACATCTAAATCGCAGTATTTGTTACGTTTTTGATGTCAATACAAGAAACCAAAATCTGGATTTAATAATAAATTTATTTTTTGTAGTCCTTAACTTCGCATTTAAATACTTGAGGTGTTTATACATAGTATCATTTGAATATATGCTTCAAAAAACCAACGTGAAAAATGGTACCTGGGACACCATCGGTCACTGAGATTTTGTCTTTGGGTTCTAAGCTATTGCTTTGGTGACAAAGAAGTATACTAATTAGTCATATACATTGCTTGATTTCTGATTTTGTTAATTATTTGCGTATAATGAAGTTAATGTTCTCAGAATTTAAGGTGTTTTGCAACCCCAATCATTTGAAGTTGCACCCGCGATTGCTTTAAAACTGAATAATTCATTGTTTATCTTTGAGTTCTATATTTTTTTTTTGGTTTATTTTAATAAATTAATTTATACTCTTTTAAAATATAAAGACATAATTTAATAAATGTTTCACAATTAATAAGTGTTTGTGGGTTTTTTACTGTAATCTGGAAAGAAGAGCTGATTTGATTGCACCCGCGATAGCACTTTAAACTTCCATTGTGACTATTTATATTATATCATTAAAATTATTATAACAAATCAGATGAGAACAGGTTGAAATCTAGCCCTTCAGAGAATAATTTCATGAAAAATATTTTTATTTTAATAGTTTCTAGCTTTAAGAGTTGCCCAAGTGTTGCACCCGCGATAATGGAATCTCCCATAACTAATTGATCTGATGTAAGGTTTTAAAGAAACATTATTTTTTAGTGTTAAGCATTTGAAAATACTAAATTTTTAATTGTTTGTTTGTTCTTTTCATCAGTAGAACAGCCCTAAAGCCTTCTTATTTTACATCATCGTAAGTTGCCATGTGATTCTAATATTTTTATGAGTCAAAACTTGAAGTAAAGAGGAAAGAAGCTACAAAATATTTTATTAAAAAATATATATAATTTTAGGGAAAATATATTCTCCCTCTCAAACTGATGGAACAGAGGAACAAAATGAATCTAAAATTACATTTGCATGTTTTGCCCTGAGAGTTGCCCACAAGAATGTTACATATATCCGGAATAAAGTATTTAAAATATGGAGAAAGGGCGTGGAGATTAGTTTAAATTTCTGAAAATGTCACTAGGGGTAATAGTAATGGACACTATGAGTTAATTTAGATTTAATAATATTTTATTGATATGCTATAGAGCTTCCAGATATATTTATTATTTCTGGCGACGTTGTAAATAGGTTTTCAGAAAATATTGTTACAATAAAGAAAGAACCAACCATTAAATGTTCTTGCATTTTTTACTTGTGACCTAGAAGTTTGCCAGTATGAAGGCTACAAATTGTTTATATTAAATTCGTTTTGTCTAAATTAGTAATTAGGTATGAAATATTATTTCCGCATGTGCTCATTCACTAACAAGATTTATGGCCCCAGTAAGGCTGAAGGCATAGTTTATTTTCACCTCGTCCCTGTTGCCCAAATTCACTTCGAAACTTTATTCACCGAAAGTTTCGACCTAAGCCAAAAAATAAGCTTACAAACATCAAACCGAAAATTTCAACGCTCTTATAAAACAAAAATTAATTGAGTTTGACATTCCCCATTATAACAAATTTTAAAGAGGGATGTTGGGGTGGCTTTAAAGGATATTTAATTAAGAAAGTATTTAGGATTTTGCAAAATCCGTAGAAAAAGTTTGAAATTTCCTAATTTGGAGTTGAAGCATTAACTTCGTTCCACATCCGCCCCATGAAATCCCTATCCTATTATTCAGTGTAGGCCTCGTAATACCTTAATCGTTTTTCATATGCTGCAGTCTCACAAGTCAAGTGCACGCCAAAGCTGAAGCAGTTTTTGGAGACTTCGTTGAAATGTTTGTTCATTACGAGGATTTGTCGTTTTAGCTTAGGGCAAGAAATGCGTGTGTGTCATCCGCTGGTAGATTACTACACTTCCTAATTTATAGGGGGTAATTTGCTCAGTGTCTGAGAAAAGCGCTCCCGTATTTATTTAGTAAGTCCGCTCATCGCATGCAACGTTTATAGTTTAGGGTGGGATAAAAAATGCATGCCATATGTTTTAAGAGAATACATTAATAATAATTGAGTCGCGATTCATCATTCCGCACACTGCTATCTGACTCACGATTACATTAACTTGCATTAAAGTTGCATGTCAGCTTTTCGCAAATTCCCGAAATATTTCAGTTTTTGTTAGGGGTGACTAACTACTGGCAAATATCAAGAAAATAGTGATGTTTAGGAAATGAATATCCAAACGAACTGGGTTACCTTTACTCACTTTAATACAGTTTAATCACAAAATTATGGGTCTTTCAGAGATTTCGATATTTTGTGACATTTTAACTCTTTGAACAAGTTTAACTGCTTAAAATTCAGCTATGGAATCAGAAAATAGTTTTGATAATTTGACTAATATTTGGCAAAGTGCTAGATTTAAAACTTGCCTAATATGAAATACTAGCTGGTACCTTTAACTTCGTACCGCCTCAGAATTAATAAATATTGCATTAGTTTTTGGCTGAATTGAATTTTATAATAAAATATTTAATATGCTCGGACATAGGCTTTGTCGTAAAGTGACAAAGTCTATGTGCCCGTTCCCGAGTATTGTTGTTAAGGATATGGTATTTCGGATCTGGATACTGATACGGATATATTGCGAATATTATTTCGGTTACGGATAAGTGTTAGGGTGTAGTTTTCCCTTTCAATGATTGCCCATAGGTAGGCGACTCATAATACGGGCTGATACTAGATTGTTAGGTTTCGGAAGCGCTGGCATATTGTCTGTCAGCCTGTCATCTGGGGAGTGAGCTATCTTGTCTCTTGTCATTCACTTGGGTGCATATGAGGCCCTGTCGCATATGAATTGAACCACTAAGAGAATGTGTTAAAATATGTTTTTTAAAAAAAACTTTTCCAAAACTAAAAAAAACAAATGAGTAGCAGTAATACATAACTGCTTTACATATTATAAATAAAGTGGAGCTATTTTACAACTATATTAAATTTTAAACAGAATATTATAAAAAAGGACATTATGATCCTTTCTCATATTAATTGAACCATGATTATTTGGAATTTTTTACCACTGTGTAAAGTCCACTTTTTGCTTTAAAACTGCTAATATACGTTTAGACGTATGTCCACCTGTGTTGTGCAAAATTCAGATTTAAAGTGTTGCTAGATTTCATTCAAGTTATCAATTAATTCCGCTTTTGTACAGGGTGAGCGAAATTCGATGTCTTAGCTCTATTATAGGACAAGGAAAATCGATATAAGAAATCTGAAAAAAGGTTCCTCAATTGGATGAAATAAGGTTCATTTAAGATCAAATTTGCATATTTTTCCAGATCTGGAAACGAAAGTAATGATGTCATTGAACTTTTTTTGCAGAAATATACCTGTATTATTGCATATTCAAAAAATACTAGTTTTTTAAACAAATTTTGTAAAAAAAAACTTTGTATCTTTTTTGGCTAAAAAGTTATAAGCAATTTTATTGTAAAAACAGAATATTATTAAAAATTCGTAATTACTACGATTTAAACAAATAGCCTTTGGAAATGCAATAAATCGAAAATCAAAGTATAGGATCATCTGTCAATAATTGAACTAATGGTTGACAATAGTTATTTATGATACAAGTGTTAAAAGTGACATTTTATTTTGTGAGTGGGGAGTATTGCGGAACGAGCGTAGCGAGTGGAGCAACCCCACGAACAAAATAAAATCACTTTTAACAAGTGTATCATACAATATTTTTTGTAAAACTGTTAAATTAAAAGAGAAAATGCTGTCCCTAGGGTTGAATTTTAGATTTATTGTTTGCGTGTTGAATTACATATTTGACATTTACATCTGACAATCAAGTCAGGTATTGGATAGAGTGTAACTAAGTAAAACAATTGTAAGTTGTTTAATGTTAATTAGTAACCACAATTGAACCTGTCCTAAAATATTGTAGATTTTATGGCTAATAAACATGAATTTTGAAGAAAAGATTGGAAATTAAAGCAATTTTATTATTCCATCTGATGTTGAAGAAACAGCAAATACATCAACTGAGATTTATTGCTCCAGAAATCGGGACAAAAATATGATGGTATGAAATAAAGAATCTAGCGGATAACTTCACTAAAAATATATTTTTGGTTTACGCCGAAGGAAATTCTAAGTTATGGAATCTCTCTATGATAAAAGCTAGTTTTTAAATCAAATTAGGATATAAGCAAGTATTAAAACCAGCGTACAAGATTTTTTTGAATGAAGCTCCAGACGCCAAATATGCAGTAAAAAGTTGCGTCAGTTTTTGGATTATTTGGAGTCTGTCGCTCTCAAGAATTTTGTAAATTAACACTGGAGGATATTGAAAAATCTTTGTTTTATATTATGAAGACTAAAAGCAACATCCGTCCTGGTTTTTGCACGGATTACTTTGCATAAATACCTCTGCAATTACTTCTCAGGAAAACTAAAATAAGTAACCGGTCAGATTGTAATAGTAATATTAATATTATAAATAAATAATTTATAACTATTTTGAATGTCTTAATGTTTAGAAACACAATATTGTTGGACCAGCCCGTTCAACCAAAAAAAATATCTTTCTAATTTTACCAGTACAGCTTTCTATTTCATATTGCATATTGCTATAAATCAGTGTTTCCTAAACAGTGGGTCACAACCCGGCAGCGGACCACAAAAATAAAATACCAGGCTGCAGAATTGTCTTCATACTCACAAATGATTAGTTCTTTCCAGCATTAAGATATAATTAAAACATCTTTTAGAGGGTGGCGAAGGGAAAATATTAAAAACAACCGGGTTAGGGCAAAAAAAGTTTGGGAAACACTGCTATATTTACTTTTAACACTAGTGCGAAAAAACTTTTTCGCACTTGTGTTAAAAGTGTTTTTGTCACGTGTCATTATAAAAGTCAATTTTTAGTTCACTTATCAATGAACTAAAAATGTCACTTTTAATAACAGTTTTACAAAAACATTTTTTGCTGCCATTTGACTGACAAACGTTCACGTAAATGATATACAAGGTGAGTCAGAAAGAAAAGCCCAACGCTAAACTTGAGATACTAGACATCAAAATATTACGATTGAGCTTAATATGCCCTATACCAATGTGGCTGGTTTAAGAGATACAGGGCGTTCAAAGTTTAAATTTTATTCTAAAAGTTTTTAATAATTGAGAAAATGTTGATGCTATAAATTTGATATTTGGGTATTTTATGTTTTTTGGTGTGTAAATTACGAATTTTGAATTTATATTGACGTTGCTCCCAGAGGGCGCTAATCATTTACCTAAATTAAAACATATTTTTTTATCTGTTGTGTTATACTTAAAACAAGTAGACAATATAAAAGAACGATCATTTTTACAAAGAAAAGGTACTCTTGTTTAAGTCGTTTAAAGCCAACGGTTTTTAAGATATTTTCATTAAAAAGTTTCAATGTATTTTTTAATGATTTTTGAATATTAAATTTACAACACCAAAACTTTCTCAATTATTGAGAAGTTTCAGAATAAAATTTAAACGTTGAAGGCCCTGTATCTCTTAAACCAGTCACATTAGTATAATGCATGTTGAGCTCAATCGTAATATTTTAATGCCTAGTATCTCCAGTTTTGCATTGGCCCATTCTTTCTAATTTACCCTGTATTATTTATTAGTTTATGGGGAATTTCAAAAGAACCCTGGAAGAGCAGGTGAATATTCTCTGAGATATCCAGAACATGTTATTCCAAACTTACAAATATTTAATAGATTTGTCTCTAAAGGCTGTTTGATTAAATCCTACCAATTGCGAATTTGTAATAATACATTTTTTACAATAAATTTGCTTATAACTTTTGAACGGAAAAAGATAGCGAATTTTTTTGTTTACAAAATTTGTTTAGAATAATTAATTCTTTTTGAATGTAGAAAAATATAGGTTTGTTTCTGGAGAAAAAAATTCAATGATGTCATTACTTTGGTTTCCAAATCTGGAAAAATATGTAGATTTAGCTTAAAATGAACGTTATTCAATCCAGTATGAGAATGTTCTGTCAGATTTCTTACATCGTCTTTGCTTTTCTTATAATAGCGCCGAGACATCGAGTTTCGCTCACCCTGTACGTACGGGACTATTTCTTAATTGTATTTTCATTTCATGCCACAATGTTTCTATTTGCCACAGGTCTGGGTTATTAGACGGCCATTTAATAGTGGTATATTTTGTGTATTAACATTTTTGTAACTATCTCTTCTGTGTGGCATTAAACACCTTCTTGTTGGAAAATATATCCTCCGTTTCCATGTGCTACCATCGGAATGGATGGCAATAGTTCATTTTGTAGAATTTCTTCATATTTACCAGCATTAATTGTTTTATTTATCACAAATAGTCGTCCCACTCCTTCAGAGGACATAGAACCCCACACCTTGGACTGAAGCAGGAAAATTAACCTTACGCTTTAATGCATGTGGATGATGCTCCTTTCCTTTTGTCTTAAACCCGACTTCGGCTATCTCCCGCACACATCCTAAATTTCTATTCATTACTCCAAACAGAGACTAAATAGACTGAACCTAACACGGTAAGCAGTGAAGCCAGTTGGAAGCCTGGCGAAAGCCTAGCTCCATCTAGCTCGCAACGCCCTCTTATTATTTGACAGACCTTTGCGAAGATAACATCGGTTTTTTTTAAAGAAAATGGGCTGTAAATATGGGGAAGTGTATTGTGGATCATTGTTGAAACCTCAGTGAACACATTAGTGAAGAAAAATCAAGAGTTTCATTCTTTGGGTAGGTAAAAATAAAATATATAAATATTCAATTATCGGCGTGCGTGCGTCGCCATTTCACTGCAATCATGACGTGTTACAGCACCGGCTTAACAATATTGTACACAGGCGTCGTGTAGTGAAAGAAAATTATTTTACTATTAAACCAAGATGTCTTTGAAAATAGTTCTCCTGAACTTTTACCAAAAAGCACTTATAAAAATTATTCTATTGGTCCAAAAGCCCCTAATTCTAAAGTTTCATCTAAATCGTTAGAACCGTTACGCGGCAAGTTTCGTATTTATAAATTTTACTTAATCCGACCATATCAAAGAGTGGTGGAATGCACCTCCCCACTTCCCCGCATTTTAGCTTCAACTGTACGCATGAGACAATATTGAAACGTTCAGTCTATTTAGTCTCTGACTCCAAATTATTTTATCCCAGTAGTTGGTAGACCATGTGGAGCAGTCCTTAGCCAATTTCAACCCAGTCTTCTTTTGCTTTGTAGTAAGAAGTTTCTTCTCTTTTGCCTAAATATTATTATTTGACAAAATTTTATATTTGAAAATTTATAGGTAAGTTTTACAGACCTTATAAAATTCGTATCCAAGTCTTTTCATATTTCGCGGACATGAATCCTTGTCTACGGATTTTCCAATGGTTTGACCCCATTGACCGGCGAATTCTCTAGACGACATCTTTCTGTTTTTTTTTAATAAATTTGTCCAATGCACGTTGTGCGAAAGAGCGATTTTCGACCTTCTGCCACTGTTTTGATAGGTCATTACATGTTCAAAAGTTTTATATCAATAAATAATATCGCACACTGTATACCTAGGTATTCTGAATAATTTTGAAATATTCCAACCCCAGTTACCATTATTGTGGTCCTTGCGAAGGCCTGCAGAAATAGGTTTTCCACGCATCATAATAAATAAACGTATAGCTTTATGTAAGGTCTATTTTATTTAAACAGCATAATGTTAGTTACTACTACAACAAACAAACATTGACGTCTGACACTTTAAAAAAAAACCCTTCCTTTGGTGCAATTTTTAAGAAATCAGTGCAATACATTTGCCAGAAGCACAACTGTAGCTTTTATGTTTTGTTACGGAGTTTTTCCCCAGTGATGGAGTCGTGGCTTAGTATTTATAATTTCCTAGAAATTCTTTTAATTGCCACTATCAAGCTATGAAATAATTTCCTTCACTATCGCCGGCTAGCGTTGGGGAAAGAGCAGGAGCCTCTTTTTATTACAGGCTGGGAGTCGTACACCCCTGTGGGAACCCCTCGTTTGGGCCGATGTGATAATCCAGTGAGTAGAAAACTTCCCAAAAAGTGACAAGTCCGGAACTCAGGAGTGAAAATATTTCTAAGTCCAAGATTCCGCTTAAATAGAATCAAATTTGGTAATTGCGCGGCACGGCGGCTAAAGAATACCAAAAAGGGGGCGCCAGGTGATTTTGAATCACGCAATCTACCTATGAGACGTAGAAAAAATCACCAAAATATACCCAAAACGAAAGCTGGACAACTCACTCCTAGATGGCGTAGTTCCTGGGAGCGGCGCGTCTCGTTGCCACTCTCTCTCTCTGTGACCTACCTTCTTGAGAGTGTTGCTATCTATATTTTAACCTTACAATTTAGACAGGTAGGAAAATAATTCTTAGAACCAATAAAACAAAGTATCTTAAAGGCAGAATAAGTTCAGGTGTATTGCACTTTTGAAAAATTAACAATATATGCACACAATGAGGTGAGTGTATCGCCCACAAAATTTCTTATTCCGATGTTGAGTTAAAATTATTGACACTATTTATGTGAAAGAAAGTGCACTTTGTTTCGTACAATTTCTTACAAAAGTTGGAATACTTTACCCTTGAAACATATTTAACATACTCGATCTAAAATCCAAAATATTAAGTTACTGTTTCGTTTTAACAATAACAAGAGCCGGGGAAAATTTATAAAATATCTAAATTAAGGCAACTAGGATTCGAAAATCAGACACAAAATTAACACTGGCTGGACCTAAGCCCACCAGAACATGCTAAGTAAACAAACGAAAAAGGGCTATAGGTAATATATCAAACCGTATTGTAATTTAGGTAAAATCCAAAAGACTGACACATATCTGGTTCCAACTAAAATGAGACAATTCCCCACGTAATTATATAAAGAAGGGGTACTTAAGTGATCGTCGCGAAGGGTCGCAGGTCGAAGTGGATACTTGTACTTCGTGCGGCTACTGAATAGATTTACACGAACTCCCTTCACCGAATTCCTCGAAGCCCACACTTGGAGATTTCCACGAGACGATGACCACTCCTTCGGAACTCCACGTGTCTCTACATAGGTCCTGATTGACAGATCAGAGATGGATCCAAAATACAGATGACAAGGATTTAAAAATAAATCTGACAAGGATCCCAACCGAAAAAACCTATAAAGATTAAAAAAATAGGATTTACCCTTCAAATACCGAGGGTTAAGGGGCACATGCTCATACTTTGGTTATTGGTCGGCTCTGCCGCGTGCTTGGGGAGCACCTCCCTGCTTATTCCGGAAAAACCGGAACCATCTGAGGCTTTCGTCCTAACCCAGTAACACCATGAAATGCAATCACCCCAGACGGTCCGAAGATGGGTTACAGTAAATCCCTCACAGGAAAAACATCCAAGATCCACTTGGAAACCTCTGTAACCTCACCTTGAGAAGGATGACACCCAAGTAAACGACCAGAGAGAAGATGGCCGATTTCCCCCCTACCAAGACTGACAGAAGATAGGCCGGCACTTACAAAACCAACCGATGTATGTTTGGTGGCCTAGCCACAAGCACTATCTCTAACGGAAATTTAAACCGTAACAGTTTTAAACGAAAATTAATATTGATATTCAACAGCATAATAATGACAATAAGACGTATTTATGACAAAATGTCCTACTTCATACAGAGTGTTTCAATTTTCCTCAAAAATTTATGAAAATATTTTATGTTCATAGAAACAGAAAATTAGTTAGTGTGGTTCAATTCTTTTGCGACAGGGCTCATATATGTAATACTTCTATATGGCGTGTTGTGCATAATCGCCACTGCTTTGTTAAAAAGGTGCAATGAAAGTATATGTCGTACTCTTTCAAGGACAAGCATTCTGTGAATGCGTTAGAAATCTTCATGATTTTTCGGATGTTTCGTTCAAGGAACACAAATGGCAACGTCGTGGAATTATTAAAATAACAATACAAATTATTAACTACTAAATTTAATACAGGGCAAAATAGAAAAAAAAAACAACACAACATATCGTAAACATATTCTCTGTAATTTATTTGCGAAGTATTCATATTTGTATGCAGTTTTATTGGCTTTTTCTTTTTTTTTTGGCCCTTGTATACTAACTTCTTTCAGATTTCTAGAGAAAAGGTACCTGAGACTTTCACACGTTGAAAATAACTTAACTTTCCTTTACCAATGCAAGCAAGAACCAGTCATCCCGAAAGGATTCAGGCTTAAAGCTCCATTTGAAGGTAACAAATGTAAGGCGATTCTCGAAAGATGCAGCATAATATTAATCAGGGAAAGACTTCAAAATTTTAGAAAACAAAAAGTATTTTTAGAGAAAGAAATCCACGATACAAAAAATAAAATTCATGAACTGAACGTATCCTTTGACGATTATAACAATATTATTTATAGTGTTTTAAGTAAATATGAAAAATCTAAAGACAAAATTAAACAAAAACAAATTAGGAAGTTCAATAATTTAATACGAGAAAAAACTGATTATGAAAAATCACAAATTGACGTAGAGTTTCTTAACCGAACAGTGGTAAATATGTCAAATAGGGAACTGTCAATCGATGAAAAGATTGTTCTATCTAAAGGTTTAAATTATGCCGTTCGACCAAAAAATATTCCAATGTTTGACATAGTTACCGCTATAGAAGAGACTAGTCATCATTTACTTGAAAATTTAGCACAGGAATACAGAGTGAAAATCAAAATAGCTTTGGAGAAAAACGAACATATTACTCCAAACCTGACCAAGTCTGAACTTAGAGGAATTCAAAATCTAAGGAATGACTCAAAAATTAAGATTTTACCCGCTGATAAAGGAAATGCCACAGTAATATTAGACACAAACATTTACAATGACAAAATAAACAATATGATCACTACGGGACCATACAAAAAATTACATAAACATCCGACAACTTCAATTGAAAATAAAATATACAAAACTCTTTTTAAATATAAAGACAAATTAAAACCATTTGGGAGATCAAAATTAACACCACACTATTCCAAAACACCTCATTTTTACGGCCTTCCTAAAATTCATAAAAGCAACAATCCATTAAGACCTATTGTAAGTTCCATAAACTCTCCATGTCACGAACTCGGTAGATATCTATTAAATATATTAAAACTATTAGTAGGAAACACTGAAACATATTTACATAACACTAACCATTTTCTGGAAAAACTACAAACAATTGATAAACATGCAAATCACACAATGGTTAATTTTGATGTGGTCAGTCTTTTCACCAATGTACCTGTAGAGAAAACTCTAGAAATAATAAAAAATAAACTCACAAATGATGAAAGTCTCAAAGATAGGACAAAATTAGATGTAGATGCCATTATGGATCTTATTCAACTCTGTGTAAAAACAACATATTTCCAAACAGACAGTGAATTCTATCAGCAAGAATTTGGTATGGCGATGGGTTCGCCGTTATCACCATTTATGGCTAATATTTTTATGGAAGAACTGGAGAAAGTCATACTGAACTATAGTCAAAGACCACTTGTCTGGTGGAGATATGTAGATGATGTGTTTGTCATCTGGCCTCATTCAATAGATACTATAAATCCATTTTTAAATTTCATAAACGAACAAGAACAAACGATAAAATTTACATTGGAAATTGAATTAGATAATAAACTACTCTTCCTCGATCTGTTAATTGAGAGGGGCCAACATGGGATATACACATCTGTTTATAGGAAACCAACAAACACAAATAGATACCTAAATTATACATCAGATCACAGTAAAAATATAAAAATAGGTGTAATAACTTCTTTAATTGACAGAGCTAAAAATATCAGCACTAGTTTTGAAATATATAATAAAGAAAAAATTAATATTACATCAGTATTACAAAAAAATGGGTATCAAAAAGATTTTGTGGAAAAAGTTATAAACAGAGGAGAAACAGGATCACACAATCATAATCATGGCATCATAAACATATCACCCATTCAAGATAAAAAAACCTTGATTATTCCATACATACCAGGTGTCTCGGATAAAATCAAACGAATAGGCCAAAAGTTCAATATACGTACAGCATTCAAAACCCAAAATACTCTAAGATCATTACTAGTAAATACAAAACCAAGAAATGAAACACAACATACTAAAAATTGTATTTATAAAATAACCCGCGAATGCAACAAAATTTACATAGGTGAAACATCCAGACCTATGTGGATTCGTATTAACGAACATAAGAATTACCTAAGTAAGGGAGATTTTTCAAAATCGAAAATTTGCGAACACTCTTTTCAATACGATCACAGAATTCAGTGGACAGAATCCTGCATTATTGGCAAAGAAACACATTATAAAAAAAGAAAAATTAAAGAAGCAGCTTTAATTTTACTAAATGGAGATAACTGTGTCGCAAATTGTTCGATTGATGTTAACGGTATGTGGCTGCCATTGTTAAAACGAGAAAAACAACTGGGTCGCCTTAGAATCACCTAGGGAATAACCTAATAAACTGTCAGAATTACTTTCTGGCAGCTTACAAAAAAAATTGTAAAGGAATAAATTGAATTGGTTTTCTGACGACGGGCAGAGAATAACACTGCCCGAAACGTTAAAATTGTAAATAATCTTGTTGTTATTTATTTTTTACGTCATTTAAATTTTATTATAGTTTTAAGTCTTTTTCAGTGTTGAGTCCCAAACAGCGATTGACAAACCAAGATCCAACGAAATCGCTGTTTGCGGCAATCTAAAACAGATTGCCATTCCTTAATAGAAGGTACTGAAATTTGGGATTGTGAAAGGAGTGACCGGCGAAGAAAAAGCCAATAAAACTGCATACAAATATCGTAAACACGTATACCGAATCAAACAAATCGTAAGTCGAATAAAGACCATCCAGTTAGTTTCCCTGTTTGCGGAAAATATATTTACCCACTACTTTTTGACAAATGTTAAATATCATAAAAATATTTATTATACATTAGATACAAAAATCAGGGCAACATTTAGTTAACTTCTTTATAGCGGGAACAGATGACAAGATGGGCGAGAACACTAATAAATGAATGACAACAATGACAACTGGTGAGAAGAGGGATATTTGAAATAAAGTTTAGGATTGGTTAATATATTATGTCCTTGAAAAAGACAAACATATGGATCCATCGCATCTTTTTAACAGAAGCAAAGGGACAAAACACGCCATATAGAAGTATTACATATATGCTTGGGTGTCAACTGTTACACGGTGCAGATCACAGATTCTTCCCAGTGATTTTTGTGTATTTTTCCCTAAAGGGATTTACTGCGACCCATCATCTGGAGCTGTCGTGTTTCGTGGATGTTACCATGCCAGCACCCAAGCTTCAGATAGTTTCAATATGTTTGCATAGGACGTGAACTGCCGTTCACACGCCGTGCACGCCACAGAGCCGATCAACAGCCTAGGCTTTTAACGGACTCTTAATGACCTTTAACCGAGTCGCAACCAACTCTTAACCCATGACACTATAACTAAAGGAGATAAGCTCACCTGTCGATTAAATTTCATACCCGTTGTGCGCATCGTAAACCTGACGTCATCTGGTGACAGAAATGCTGCCAGCCGGCATGGAAAAACATTATTTAGAGCAGTTTTTGTTAATATTCGTTATCTTCTAGCCATCTTTTAGTGTGCTTTAGTCCCTAATTTTATTTTTCATTGATATAATAATATATATATTCTCTTTATGAGTTAATTTCCGTTTTTGAATCCATACTAAGGTAATAAGTAAAAAGCTGTTAAAGTAAGGTATAGGTGTATATGAATTCTTTTTTAATGTTTGTTATTGCTTAAAATAAGAATAATTATTTTGAAAACTAAATATTTAAATTCAAAATTGAAGAGAGGAGACTGACTTACATATACATGTAACAAATAGAAAAAAAATTAAGGTTTCTTCATTATCAATAATTATTGTTTTAAACCTGAGCGCAAATAAACCAATCTTTTTAATTTAAAAACAACTAATATAGGGGGAAGTCCCGTAACGCCGGACGGCACCTAACGTCGGACACTCGAAGTATCTCGACAAGTCGCAACGCGTTTGTTTAAAAAGCAGGTGATAGGGACGCGGGGGAACGTAACAATACACGATCGCGGATTCCGGTTCGCCAATGTCGCGCAACGCCTAGGTGGGAATAGTTGATTGCTGTTTCTGGTGGAAATACATTGCGTCACGTAAGATCAAAGTAAGTATAACTACAATGGTTTTTAGTTTATGTGGTTTTGATAATTGTTATTTTATGTCATAGTTAATACATATCTAAAATTTGTAATATTTTTTATCGAATTCCATAGCAGTTTTTGTATATGATAATTAATTTAAGGATTCTCTGTCCCCTAGTACCGGACACAAAAGCTTCCCCTAATATCGGACAATAAAAAAACAATTTTTTCATGAAATATTATACTTTTTGATCATTATTATCTATTGTTTTAGGAGAACAAAGAGATATCGAAATGGAGAAGACGAAAAAGAAAGGAAAATGGGACCAAAGTAATTTACAAACTGCGATAAACAATGTTTTGACAAAAAAAATGAGTTTGAGAGAAGCTTCATTGCGTTATAATATTCCAAAAAGCACCTTACATGATAAAATATCGTCATTAAACCGTGGACAAAAAGTGTCGCTGCAACCAAAGTTAGGTAGATTCACTAATACCTTCACACCAAAATACGAAGAACTCTTAGTGCAGCATGTAAAAGATTTATCTAATAGGTGTCTGCCGTTAACAAAACAGGAATTTTTGAAGTTGGCTTACGATTTGGCTGAGGCTTTGAAGATCCCTCATCGCTTTAATAAAGAGAAAGGAGCTGCTGGTAAACACTTTTACTACGATTTCATGCAGAGACATCAGAACGTATCGCTGAGATCACCAGAGTCAACAAGCATAATGAGGGCTGTGGGGTTTAACAAACCCCAAGTTGATCTCTTTTTTAATAATCTTGACAGAATGATGACACAATTCAAATTTCCACCTTCGAAAATTTATAACTGTGACGAAACTGGAGTCAGCTGCGTACAAAAACACCAAAAGGTACTTGCTCCAAAAGCTGTTCGACAAGTAGGAAAGCTCACTTCTGCTGAGAGGGGCAAAAATATTACAGTCTTATTTTGCATGAGTGCCAACGGCCATTTCATTCCGCCTTTCTTTGTCTTTCCTAGGCAAAGAATGAATGATCGGCTCATGATAAATGCTCCAGCCAAAAGGCTGGATGAATAGTGATATTTTTCTTCAATGGCTACAATTATTCAAGAAACACTCTTGTCCGACAAAAGAGAGCCCTGCGATGATACTTCTGGATGGACATTGTAGTCACAAGACATTAGCAGTCATCAATTTTTGCCGAGAAAACGATATTCATTTGATAAGCTCGCCACCACACACTACCCACAAACTACAGCCGCTAGACAGAACGTTTATGAAATCATTTAAAGATGCCTACAATCAACGTTGCGATGCGTGGATAAGAGCAAATGCTGGATCTCGAATAACTGACTACCATATTGCCGGTCTCGTCAGTGAAGCATTTACAAAAGTAGCTCGTCTAGAAATTGCAGTGTCCGGCTTCAAATACACAGGAATTCAGCCATTCAATAGAGATATATTTTCTGATCTGGATTATTTACCTGCCGATATGACCAACATTCCGTTAGAAGACCCACAAACATCCTCAAACGCACCAGGTACTAGCAAAGAAGTTCCTGTTTCCTCCAGTGACTTAACTGAAGCTGGCAGCTCGTCGACGAACTGCGATTTGGAGCAGTCCATTAATATGGACACACAAGGACCCTCAGAGGCTTCTAAACAATCTACATTCGAAAAAAATATCAGCAGTCTCAAGCCATTGACTAACCTTGATCCAGATTATCCATAATTTGTCACCATTGCCGGATGCTGCAAAAAAACGATCGCTTGCTCGAAAGAGAAAATGCGAAAAAAGTGAAATTTTAACTTCATCACCGTACCAAATTCTTGTAGAGGAGAAAGAAAATGAAAAAAACGTTAACGAGAAAAATAAAGCAGTGGGAAATAAATTTAGGACAGCAATGAAAGAGAAAGGGAAACAGACCAAAGGAGTAAAAGCCAAAGGGAATAGCGGAAATAAAGCAAAGAAAAAGACATCTTTGGCTGAAACATCTGACACGAGAACTATTTGCGTAGTTTGCTTAGAGGATCACAATGAAGACTGGATACAGTGCTCCAGCTGGCGTGGATGGGCACATGAAGCATGTGCAGATATCCCTGAATGTTCAGAATGCTACATATGCGATCGATGTACGATGGGTTGAAGATGTCCGGTACTAAGGGTTTGAAGTAAAGTCCGTCCGGTACTAGGTGCCATTTGCTGAGATTTATTTTTTTACTGTCAAAGTTTGATTTAAGATTGTTCTTATGTTTAAGCAGAGTTATAAGTTTTGTTAATTTAATTTGATTTTATATTTTGTTATTAAAATAATTTCATTATTAAAGCTTAATTTGTTGAAACAGTTTTTTTTTATTGTTTAAATACCTTAAGTGTCCGTCACTAGGGGACTTCCCCCTATAAATACTATCTTCGCCAAAAAAGTTAAATAAGGAATAGGGACATAAAAATTGCCTTTTGGTGTAATAACAGGTATTTATTTTTTTATTAACCATATTATCTACATTTTCGATGTGGAAATTTGTTTCGCGTTATCATGTCAATAATCAAACAGTTTCACATAAAAACAGTTAGAAAAACTGTTTGACGTTTTTAAGGATTTAAAATTAGAATATATTTAGAAAAAAAATGAAAATAATTTTTACAATTTAAAATACTTTTTATTTTATTTTGGCAAAAAGAAACTGACAATGAAATTTTTGAAATTTAAAATCTAAATAAATATTTTGAAAAAATTAACTCTAAAATGTTAATACCTTGCTTTAAAATTATATTTTTGAAAGTTACAAATACCATTTTAAAATTGAAAATAAATTATTAAAATTTATTTCATTACTTAAACACGACAAATTAAAAGTATTTCATAATTTTTAATTGATTTGCTTACCAATTTTAGTAGCCATTTTCGGTCTTAAGAAATAAATGTACTAAAATCCGCTACATTACCTCTCTAATTATCTCTTCACAGATTTTTTTTTAAAGCTCTATTTAGGGTTGATTAAAGTTTATTGATTAGGAACTGCATAATTCAATTAACTGCATTTGTAGTTGCTAACTTTTGTTACAGATACGTATATGAAACAATGTGTACTGGTTTCCTTTCTGTGCAAATAGGATTCAAAATTATGTTTAATGACTAAAATGTCTGATAATCGAAATAATCTATTTCTTGATCAAATGTGAATTTAATTGAGCTGTATTTTCAGTTTAGTTTATAAATAAATTCGTATAATTTATTTACTCGTATAGTTTTCGTATCTAAAACAGATTCAAGGAATATACTACATTTTATTTTATTTCCAAAATGTTTCAGAAAAGGTTGCCTAAGAGTAGACTTAATAGACAAGTTGTACCGGTTATTTGCTTTTAAAAATTGTACAATTCAAATAACATCCCTTAACGCCATATGCCGCTGTGTGCTGATACACAAAGTTGCCTCCCTATGACGTCAGACGTGCGAGAAAGAGATGGCCTTATCTCATCCGCGTGAACTTATCTTCTTTAGTTATAGTGTCATGCTCTTAACCTACTTTTAATATGTCGATGTTCTCGAAGTATTTCTTAAGGAATATTCGCTAATATGGGAAAGTCTTCCACCTTGCCACATCTGTACATCTGTTTGCAATCTACAACGAACCTCAAGGCGCTGTTCGGTGGTTTTTGTTGGGATTGTTTCCAATGGAGATAAGCTGCAGAATACTGTTAATATTAAAGCGTGTTGGTAATGCAAATTGTCGTGATGGCGATGCGAAACCATAAGTTTTTTCTTTACCTAAAATCGTTCAATGCGCTTGACAAGGCTTTAAGTTCAGTAATAAAATAAGGAACTGCTGAGGGACAAAATTCCGATTACTTGCAGTAAACACTTGCTACCATCAAAGTGCCTCCGACAAGAGAAAACAGCATATAGTAAAAAATATGCCTCATCAAGTCGTGCTTCACACCGTAATCAGGAATGAACGTTAACATTCTGAAAGCTAGGCAGGTGATGTATTTATAAATTCAAACATATATTTCAATAACTCTTGGGGTGGTTAATTTAATGTTGGAAAATTGGGAAAAGTGGTTTTGCAAACAAGTGGCAAAAACTGATTTTAAGTAACTCTTCACTCTAGTTCTTTGATAAATTATATTGTAGTTAAAACTTCAGGTAAAACATTTTAACGAGAAAACTTTCTTTTAAGTAAACCACGCACATCACTTTTTTCTTTCCAATTTGTATTCATAGGGACTTCTCGATTAAAATACTTTAAAGAAAAGTCGAGTCAGAAACATAGTTATCTTTCCTAAAATTTATGCGGAGTAGCGAGCCGTACATAAAACTTTTTATTAAAAACCATGAATAGATAGAAAAAGTAATAAAGGATCTAAAATATGTAAAGATATTTATGTTGCTATTAAGTGCAAATTGTTATGACTTCATAAAATACTAAAAGGTTTCATTTGCAATAGCAGCAGAACCGCTTAAAGATTGACGAGCAATAAAAACTAACATGAATTTGTATTATCAGCTTGCAGCAGCAGACATTAGTAGTTGGGAATGTGTTAGCCTAGAATGTAATTTCCCTTGAACTACCCATTCCCATATCAGTTTTAGTGTTCTGGGTGGTTTTCTTTCAACTTATATCAAAACCGCAAAGGATTTTAAAAGTAACATAAACGGTTTTAAGTAAACGAGCAGAGGCATTCTTATATACAAAATAAATATTTATTAATTTTTTGGACTAACTTAATTTTAACTCATTTACTTATGCCATAAGTATATCCCATAAGTCTTATGGGATCGATAAATCTATTTTCTTTTAAAATAAAATATAGGTCAGTAAAGGCTAATACTCATTTAGCGGTACCGGAACATCACTACTAGAATATTTTAAATCAAATAAAATAAATTCCCAACGTTTGTCTCCGAAATTCAAAACAAAATGAGTTATCGAAAAAACGGTGAAAATAATACGGTAGTGTTATGAGCGGCCAGCCGTTTGTGACCATAACCAGTGAGTGTATGTAGTTTTTCAAAATTGTAGAATTTTGCTCATCTTTAAAAAGTTTCGAAGAATAATTTACTTTCGATTTTCGGACCCAATTTGTCTACGTTGTGTTTAAAATTATTTTATTCCATTAAATTGTAACCCCAGCTCGTAGAGTCGACAGGGAAGTGTTATCAAATTCAAACAACAATTGACCTCAACGTTTTATTACAGTAGGTCAACAAATAAATCAACAAAATTTCAAGTTTGTGATTTTCAAGTATTCTTAAACATAATACAACAAAATAATGTGAACCTGTTTGTTTCAACTTGTTTAAATTTGCTGGACACAGATCCAAGAGAAATATTTCTTTAGAAAATGAAGAGAATTCATTAAGCACAAATAATCTGACATACTTTGTCTAACTCTTTCGCTCGTATATGCGTCGGTTATTAATTTCCCAAAGTTTATTTTAACCCTAATAATCGCAATGCTTTCCCCAGCTGAGCCATTTAGTTTGTACTCGAAGGTTTTTCAAACCAAATGCAGCTAATTTTGTACCTGATTATCGGTGGGTGTTCGCTGGTGAGTTTGTACACAGAGGTTCTCAAACTATTTTCAGGCGTCTGTTTTTATTTCCCAATTCTTTAGTGTTTTTGTCGCTTCCTAATTCAAGCATACTTCACATAGCATACAGTTTCCTGTTAAAGCTTTGAGCTAACAATATCCAAAGGATAATGCTACGAGAAAATGGAGCTCAAACTTGGAAATGAAGTTGTGATTTATCGTAGTAAATCAAATTTTTTTTCAATGTTGATTCAATCTTACTCATTTCTTGTTATCTCACTCTTTCTTTCTTTCCTTTGTTAACTTGTTCCTTTGTTTGTTTTTCTGTTTTTCTCATACCAAACTCAATCAATCGAACTCAAACCAGTGTCATAAAATAGTCTAGAAATATTGTTCAAATTTCGTAGAAACTTTCTGAGCAGAATTTGCCCTTCCAACACTACATCTACTTCTACGGCTACTGTTCTAATTGAAGGGCGTTTTTCTGGCTTAGAAAGTGGCTTGACTTAGCACAAAAAAACATTTAAATTAAAATTTGAAACTGGCAAGAAGTTCTCATTCCTTTCGTCAAAAGATCTCCCTAACGAGAGCTGATGCTGATACTGCTCGTCCGCCTACGTTAGTAAATTTATGTTGACAGTAAATCTAGGCATGCGACTATAGATTAGTAATTTTGCAAAAGCTTCCCGATCGCGACGCGCAGCGTTGTAATTCTCCGTAGTCTATATAGAAGAGTCCTTTTTTTTGGACTGTGTAACCGATAAGGGGATCTACGGATAAGGCAGGCCGGGCAAATACGCCAAAACAGAGGCCAGGAGAGGTTACTTATGCCCCCAGTGTGTTCAGGCGTATAATCCCGAGGGGACGCAGCCAGGAGCTCACCTGCGTTTGGGGTTTTGCCTGTGTCTGGAAAGTTCTTCAGACAACCTTCTTACAACACCGGTTCCGGTTTTTCTTTTTTTTTCCGTTTCGAGAACGCACAGTACATCATCAGCAAATCCTAATATAGATGTCTGCTGTCAGTTACCCAGCCTGCGGTGATGGGTGTTATCGATTTTTTGAACCCCTGGAAACTCAGCTTCCAACAGCAGAACATCGAAGAACGACCTTAAAAAAATAGAAGATTTTTGAAGCAAATTTGCTTTATTTGTTTTCGTCTTTTTATTCTATTCTCTTTGTGTTTGTTTTTTTTTCCTCTTTTTGTTTTTGTAACTGAGACTGGTAGTTGCACCAGTCAGCGGTAGGGTTCTTGGCCCAATAATAATTTTCTAACAACAACTTTCTCATTCATTCGGTTTGTTGTGGAAGTTTTAAATTCCTTTTTTTTTTCTTGTGTACGCCCCTCAACCCCATATTGATCAAAATGAGGAACAAGTATTTTCTCAAATTTTAGGAAGAGTTAATTAAATCATATAAGAGCGAAAAACCATCAAATAAAATCATCGGACAATTTAAAATTTACTTGCCTATTTATCCCGTAGCAAACCTCACACAAATGGCACAAGAATTTCACGTTGAACAGAAATAGAAATTGTTTTTTTTGTGTTCATTCACGTTAATTAGCACAAACAGAAGCAGTTTTTTTCAAACTCCAGTATTTCGTACTCGTTTTTATAAGTCCGGAAGTTGAACATAATTTCTAAACTAATTTCATCGAAGTTTAGTACTTGACTACTCTAAAATTGGTCTTTCGTGTTTTATCTTTTTATTCCCCTACCCTTAACTTCTGGAGACCAAAAGATATCCTCTGCATCTCGTTAGAGGGCATGAGAATGCAGAATTTCTACTAACTTAAATATTTCTAATCCAAATTAACCCTTAAATAAATTTTGAAAAGGTTTCTTAAAGTGCATATCAAACTGCAAACCCATTTTGAATGATGTCGTCCCTTTATCTTGCAAGTTTTACTTAGATAATTGAAATTTAAATAACTTACAATTGTACGTGTTTATAAGGGCGTTTTTTTGAACGTAAAATTCCTCCAGTCTAACACCACATGGTCTTGCCGAGATATTTGCTACGGTCTCCGTTATTGACATGTAACCCTTATTTATTACTCTACTTTTCAGCGGTCCTTCAAACTAACATGTTATTTTACTCAGTTTAGGCATCTGTGCTTGAAACAAACCAGGCCTAACAAATAACCCTTATCTAATTTGTGAACGCTAAGAAATCTGTTTCTCACGCAAAACGTTATGTTACAAAGAATTTTTGTAATACATTATTTGGAGATGTAAAATTTCCAAGAAAATTTGAATAAGATTCAATTGAATAAAACAAACGAGGAAATAGAACAGTTTAGTAGAACTCGACTCACTACAGTACTTACATTTTTCCCAGATATTTAATAAGGAAATTAGTAGGTTATGATAATAAATTCTAGCAAATGATCAAGTGACTGTTTCTATTTTCAAAATCGTTATGTCAGGCATCTTTTCTAATGACAGTGACATCGCGTCCGAACAACTGAATGAATAAGTAGCCTAATTGGTCTATGATTGTTGCTTATGCAACTGCACCACGTTCGACTGTTTCATTGTAGAAGATTTGAATGACATTATTTGTTAAGTTTAATATATCGAAGCGCATGTCATGCCAAGGGCCCTTATGTTTAATAGATGTTACTATGCAACCCATAATACAAGAAAGTTACCCCACCACTCGTGACCTTTGTCAATTTAGTGACATCGTATATAATCTGGTTATTTCTCACCAATAATTATTTCATATAGGTAGCATATATGTTCCTCGCACGATACAGTCGAAAGTCAGTTATAAATCACAGAATGTAAAGTAGATAACTTGATGGTACATATTTGTGTGGCTGACTAATGGCTATAAGTTGGAAATGCTTCCAACATCCGGGTGGTATGATACTGGTGAAATCACGAAAGGACAAAGGGGACCTATGGGCATTATAAATATTTTCAAACGTAGCACCGTAAGTTACTTATTCGACAAGTATTTCAATTTTATTTACACGGATCCGTGCTAAACTATGGGGTGTCTTAGTCATTTCGTCATCATTTTTATGGAAAGAAAAATACGAATATACAATCACAAAAATCTTCAAATATACAAAATGAGTCAATAATACGGTGTAACTGCTATAATTTTTCTAATGACAAAAATGTGCTTTATTGCTAACTGGAAATGTTATGATGGAACAATATTTTTTGCAAATCAATATGGAGACGATAAAAGTCGTTTTTATTTAACCAGTATTTTACTGAAAGGTTCGTTATCTGCATTTAAATAACGTAGCATATTAATTAATTTGGTGAAGGGTGCATAAAGGTTTCATTTCAAAGCTTGATAATGTATATGATGTTTTAAATTGATATAATAATAAAGTGCATGCATGTGATCATGTTATCAATCAAAACGTAATCCTATTAAAAGTAATAATAATTTCCCGATAGGCGTAATCTATAACGCTCTAATTGAGAAGTTTTGAGCTAAACTGGGATCCTGGGAGACGTAGGGATTTGAGAAGGTAAATTTGAACCCTATACAAGTTGCGGCTATGCGTGTACGCTTGGTTGACAGCAGAGGTTGGCATTGTTGGAAACGATGATAGTTTACAGACAGCTTATCCCGTTTCCGCACCTTCACGTCAAACACGGAAATCCACATAAATTTGCTACATTAATGCTACCAATTATACACTAATTATCCTAGATTCTACAGGCAGTTTAGTAGCCGCAAATATATAGCCCATAAGCGGTAGTAACATTGAATAACACATTCCTTATCTGCAAATTACATTAATGTTACTTGTTGGTTTCGTCTTGAAGTATACGTGTCGCAGTAATGTATTTAAACAAAGTAATTGGTATCATCAGAAATGTTTAGTTGTAAAACTTAAGTAAGCAGTTTGATTAATAAAAATTTCGCTGACAACATGCTATGCCGAAACAAAATTTCAAAGTTACATCAATAGTTTCATATTTTTGAGTGTGAAGATCACTATCCATAACATGTCTAAAAAACAATTCTCATCACAATACTTTACATTAAATCAGCGTTGCAACGAAGACTGTACAACTATAGTGATGGACTGTACAAACAAGCAGAGAAAACGGTCTTTATATTGCTACATACCGGTCATTATTTACGCGATCCTTAATGCGGCAGTAGGAATGCATTATCAAGTATATTAATCAAATTGATTAGTAAAGATTCACATTCCCTAAGCTTCCAGTTGATATTTTATTAAGCACTAAATTGTCAAATGGATGTAGCTATGGTCCTGATCGTAATACAAACCGTTGAATTTTCAAAAATAATAAAAAATAAAATGTAACATCTAAAGCGTCGCATTGTCTAAAAATGCTTCATAGTTTCAAAGAATTGGATTCCAGAGAGACACACCCTGAGAACTAAGTTATCAAAGAAACAAATCTCGAACTCCATATTTTTAAAGAAATGTATGTAAGAGTCTTCCATTTTTCAGAAAACGAGAATAGGAATTTTTTAAATAAAATATTAGACAGCTCTAAAGAATCAGGGGAGTCCATATAGAGCTGGTCTTAGCAAATACATCTAAAACTAAATTAGCAATACAACCTATCCGCAAGCTTTTAGAACTACATAGACCCCAAATATTTAAAATAACTTTGCACTATATTAGTTTTAAAAAAGGCCCATATTCCCAGAGTGCTCGGTTCTGCTAAACATCAGTGGTCATCGACCTAGTACATATTGTATTTCCACTCACTGCCTTAATGATTATTTTATGAGTAAATATTAGAAACATTAAATTATATTTATTTTTCTTAAGGTCTCCTCTATGCCATTTTTAAAGGCAATTATAAAAAACCTATTTAGCCAAATGGTGACGGATTACTAGTCATCCTCCGTGACACATAGTTGCAAAAGCTCGATAGATTTAAATAATAAAATTACTGTTGAACAGTCTTGCATTTTGGGCCCCCTTTATTTCTGTTTGCTGAATTCAAATGTTTTTGCTGCAACGGTGATATTTTATTTCCATGTTATTTGATAATTTATTATTATTATTTATTGAATATTTTTAGAAGATTTGTTTCAAAAATTTACAATAGTTCTGGAGAAGGAGAGTCGTTCAATGTCATTGTAATTTAAAAATGCATCTTAAATAAACGTGTAAATATAATATATATATATTATTATTATTTAAATATAATATATTAAATATAAATTTAATTTTGGTTACCTATTTCTACATTTGGGGAAAACTTTTTTATAATAATAGGAAAATTGCCATTTGTTGTTTTTATCTTGAACATATATTCAAAAACTCCGGTTTATTAATCTAAAACTTACTTGCCTTTTCTTTGACTTTGATTACTGGGGGCGTTTTTGTGACTTTAGAGAAGAAACATTAAATTATAATTTTGTATTAAGAAACAGTATTTTTTTCATGTATAGTTACAAGATAACAACAAAAATTGCAATTTCGAAATTATTATAATAAAAATTTTAATAAAAACAAAGTTAGGTTACTTCGACCTTGCATCTGATCTATCTTCAATTGCTTTTTGGTAATGTACAAGGAATGTCCTTAACCCGGCGATAGTCGGCCCGGGTCTCTCAGACCTAATCGATTTTATTTTTCGTGATAACGTGAACATGATAACGTTTCATGCAGTTTTTCTTCCTCTACCTTCCTAAAATGTAATAATTACATGTATTCGACTATTGGGTCCGGCACTGTCATTTAAGTGAGAGTGTAAGCACTGATTTTTCGTGCGAGACCCAGCACGACTAAAAAAGCATGATTTTTTATATCTTGTATTTTTGAGCTATTATTATTTTTCTTACTTGTGCGCTAAGACTACCCTGTAACAATGTCATATTCATGTATTTAAATCAGCTCTATGTAAAAAATTGAAAAATGCTGAATTGAATATTTTTGGTATGAATTGTAGATTAAAATCTATGTTACTAATATGTTTTTATTTTTAACTTTGCTGTTTATATTTGTTTAAGGTAAACGTATTGTAACAAAATGTAGTTATAAAATCAGTTTGGAAATAACGTGTTACAATTCACGAAGTTTTAATTCTCGAACCGATAAAGTGCATCATATAATAATTTGTCAAGATCTAGAAACCAATTAAAGGATTTAATTACTTAATTTCACAAAAATAGAGCCCAAAAATTGTGTAGGTCTATGAGACACAGCGCCACCATATTCACCCAATAAACCAGCGCGACTACCCCTGATTAAAAAAAAATATATTTGGACTATTTAATATGATCATAAAAAAGAGAGATGAAGAAATTCTAAGGCGTATAGTTTTCGCGTCAAGACCTTGTACAGAATTAAATTAAAATATTCGGAAGACTTAAAATAAATGAAAGAAAATAAGTAAAACTTTAAGATTAATTTCAACGACATCAGTCTAGCAAAATAAATCGAAAGCAGTTTCGCCCCAAATCCGTCCCTGTTCTAAAAGCTTAATATTTAACTCTTGTTCTTGATTTACGCTCCCAATTTCTTTTGTGAATATTTCATTGGGTTACAAATGACCGTTCATTATTATTATTTTAGCTAGCGCTTGCACAGGTACGGCTTAATTGGCTTAGCTAACTGAAATTTATTTCACTTTTAACAGCACTTGTCAGTGATTATTTCCCAGATATGACCCCAAATTTATCAGCATGTTTACTGTGTTGTTGTCATTGCAAATACGGAAAATACGCTTCAGCAAATCCCAAAAGCCCGAACTTACATAATTATAACGACGCGCTAATTGGCCAGAATATGAGAGGATTTAATTTTTCGTGTTTAGCAGCATTTTTACGGCTTCAGCTTTAAGAAAAAGTATCAGCCGTGAAAATTTATTTCTCTTTGTTTTAATAGAAAGAAAATGTTTTCTCCTAAAAATAATAATCGAGATCTCAACAAATATTTCTGTGTTTTGTCTTTATTGAGTTTAATCCTCTCGCAATCCCATTATGCCTTCAAAGCACTGCAAGAAGGATGCAGAATTAACGGATAGATGGCGATAAACCGCCTTTTTAAACAAGGACAGGTTGTAATTTTTGGGGAAAACTCCTTTCGGTAACAAGTTCCATAGCTTGAAAGTTCTATAGAAAAAAGAGTCTTCGTAGACAAAAATCCTTACTCTGTAAAGCTGGACCGCACAGGAATTTGCTGTCTCCGATTGTCTCGTAAGCCTCAAGAATCTTAGCTCCTTGGAGGATCAATCCTATTAGTTCCTGCGAGCATCTTCCATGATAGTACTTGTAGAAAAGAGCTAAGTCACCAACCATCCGCCTGTGCTCTAGCACTTCGAGAGAATCGGTCAAACTGTCGTCATCAATTAGGGCAAATCGCTCTTCTTTGAATTGAATGCAAAAGACCTAAAGTGTCCTTTGGTGCTGAACTCCAAACATAAGAACAGTATTCTACTGTTGGTGTAACTTGAGCTTTGTATAATGTGAGTAGCTAATGAGATGTAAAGTACTTTTTAGCTCTAAAAAGAAAGCTGAGCTTGTGAGAGGCCGGACTTAGGCAATGGAGCGCACATGATCGTCCCAAGAGAAGTTAGTGCTTGCATTCACTCCTAGGATAGACAGATTAGATCTCATCGGGAAGATTTTACGGTCCACTAGTATGTTTGTTGCATTATCCCTTGATGTTTTCTTAGAGAAAACCACGACCTGAGTGTTTGAAGCGTTGAAGTTGACCAGATTTTTCTTACCCCATTTCAGAATGATTTTGATATCCCGATTAATAATCTGTATCTGCTGTTCCCTTAGTCGATCTGAAGCAGCGACTGATATTGGTTTGTCGGAGAAAAAAGATAACACCAGGCTACTATCGTCTGCGTAGCTGTATGTAGAATTAGAAGCTAAAGCTAAGAGATTGTTTATGTGCAACAGAAACAGAGTAGGAGACAAGATAGATCCCTGGGCACCTTTGCAATAATCGCAAATGTCTCAAATGAGACGTCATCGACGACGAGCTGAAGAGATCCGTCAGCGAGAAAATTGGATATCAAATGACAGATTCCAGGAGGAAGACCATAATATGTTAATTTGGCAAAAAGAGATTGATGGCAGACTCTTTCAAAAACCTTTAAGGTATCCAAAGCCACAATCCCAGCCTCACCATGTTTCTCCATAGCTGAGTTACAGATGTGAGTAACATATGCCAGTAGATTGCCAGTTGAGCCTTATTGTCTAAAACCGTATTGCCTGTTCGAGGTGATTCTATTCTTCTTCAGATATTTGAGAATCTGGATGTTGACAACATTTTCCATTACTTTAGATATAACTGGCAACAAATGTATAGGGCAATAGTTGTTAGCCGGATTCCTTTTTCCCCTTCTAGGCACAGGCTGCACCCTAGCAAATTTCCAGATGTTAGGGAATACAGCTTTGTTGTAAGAGAGTGTAAACAATTTGCTTCTTAAGAACAATAGTGGAGGACAGACCAACCAGGGGATGTTGTGTACGTTGAAGTCACCGAGAAAGACAGTCTCGGTGTTTAGATAATTTATGGGTAGGTGATCGAAGGTTGCAGAGAGATAGAAAAAATTTAAATATAACTAACAATAAGTTAAGAAATTGGTTTAAAATTAGGCTGATAATCAAATAAACACATTGTGAGGCGAAGAGACACATAATAGATTACTGGCCAAAAAAAATGTAACAGGCTGACAAAGAGGTAAGTGCTTATCGGCTGACCCTAATTTGTGGTTAGAAATAATATGAAGATGCATATGAACCACAGAAACGTCAGAATTTGGTATTTTATGGAATTTTTAAGAGATTTTCATCTCTTTTAAGCTAGGTCGCGTCATACAAAGGTAATGAAGGCGAGCTGTATGAAACGGTAGGTGACGGGTGGCATAAACAGAAAACATAGAAATTTAAATTTATATCCAACTAGCTATTACGCAAGTCTTCGTTGTAAAATATGAAGGGATGGCGCTGTGAATCAAACAACTTTCTCATTTATAAAATTAGTTTGGATAAACCTAATAAAAGTACAGGATATACTTCTTCCGGGATTGGACCGTGTCAAAGAACTACTAAAAGTGTTCGACGTTTCGCCCACCATCGTAGGGGGCTTCTTCAGGAACAAAGAAAGAAAAATAGATGAAATGAGGGACTATGCAAAAAAGAAAAATAAAAATAAAAGGCCAATTTCAAAGCATCAGAGCACGGTAACTCAGTATGTCCACCATACCAGAGGCGAAACTGTTCTGAATTGAAAATTGGTACAAAGGATAAGAAAGTCTAGACAGACGGGCACGGTAACTCAGTATGTCCACCATACCAGAGGCGAAACTCTTCTGAATTGAAACTTGGTACAAAAGAAAGTTTAGGCAGAAGAGCACGGTAACTCAGTATGTCCACCATACCAGCGGCGAAACTCTTCTGACAGGAAAGAGGGAAAGGGAAACTTTATATACCACGCGTCTGTCCGATTACTTCCGAAGATTTCCGATGGTTGGTTTCCAGATGGAGGAAAACATGTAACCTTCGTCTCTGTTGATGTTATTGGGGAATTTTTGGATTTCGATGGCCTCGCGTATCTTCCTATTATAGTAATTGGGAATATTGGATATAATTGAAATATTATCGAAGAGAATCTTATGTCCGGTCTCATGTTGATGTTCGGCAATGGCTGACTGCGAAAATAAACCAGACCTAAGACACCTTTGGTGCTCGGATATTCGCGTCTTGAATGATCGCCCCGTTTCTCCGATGTACACTAAACCACAAGAACAAGGAACCCTATACACGCCATTAGAACAAAAGGATGAAATTTTATCTTTGGGAGATGGAAGGAGCTGTTGGATCTTTGAGGATGATGAAAAAGTGGGTTTAATGTTGTGTTTTCTCAATAATTTTCCGATTTGATCTGTTACTCCGCGAACATAAGGAAGAAAGGCTTTAGAAGAAACTATTGAATTTTGTGAAGGACGAGGGGTAGGGTGAAGATGTCGTTTAATGACAGTTTCAATGTCGAGCGATTTGTAACCATTGTTGCGGAGGTTGAAACGAATATTGTTCAACTCGTCTGAAAGATTTATTGGTTGTGTGTAAAAGTAACTTAGTCACGTCAGCTAGGCACAGCTTTAAAGAGTTTCTGCAGATTGCAGAATGATGTTTTGTTCAAAATCGCTGATACTATCATGCGTATATTTAACTGCGTAGCGAGCCTCCAGCTGCATAACGTACTAGTCAAAAATCTCCTAGTATATTCAATAACAAGGTTGCAGTCTATCGTGTTAGACGACGAGAATTTTTCGACTGGTCCGTAGAAATGTTATTTTCGGTTCTTTCTTCCTTCGTACTCGTTTTGTATCCATCAAACGGCATATAACCACGTAATATATGGACATGTTCTTCGCCAGTAACAGTTACAGATATGACCTTTTGATTCTGTATCTCCTCAAAATAGTACGGTCAACAATAGAATTAGTCTGAAACCCTAGATACGAAAAGGCTACTCTTTGGCCGTGAAGGTCTTTCTGAATCCTTTCGGTTAAATAAATTTAATGGTTTAGATTCCATTATTTAGAAATCTGTCCCAATCTGTTTGTAAGATGCGAGATATTAAATTGTTAAAACAACCAAATTACATTGACTTTTTGTTTGCTAGCTTGATTTTTTAAAATTATATAAGTCTTTAAAATACACACCATACTTTAAGATAACCTCATACATTAAACAAATTTGCAGATAAATTTAAAATAATTATATCTAGAATTCTCAAACTAATTTAAAAATTGTTCAGTCTTCTCTACGAAGAGTAAACGTGTGGAGCAAGAATAAATTATTTAACAAATCCAACTTTTCCGCCATAAACTTTTACAGCTGGCCTAACTGAATGTTTCAGAGCATTCTGGGTAAATCACAGTTCTCTGCACAAAATGAAAGTTGTATATTTAGTCAAGTCAAAGTTGGTTTAATTATTCAAGAGAAAATAACGTCATTCTGGCGCTAGTCCACTTAAAACTTTTTGAATTATTGATTTAACTGCCTCACATGTGAATGGCAAAATATTTTTTTGATAAGAATTATTGGCTGGGCTATTTTAGTACAATTTCAATAGTGGCAATGATAGCTTCCAAAACAATTGTTATTTCTCAAACTGTAAGAAGTACAAATGGCTTTAAGGCTTAAAGCTTAAAGGTTTAATAAGAGAGGCATTGTGCCGATAAAATATTTCATTCCAATTGAAACCAGTGATAATTCCAAAATGTGGAAAATGATTCCCCAAGGGGCAACAATGTGTTTTTGGTGGATTAGTAGCTTTTATGCAATTAGAATGCAACCTAGACTACAAATTCATGCAGCCCTCCAGGCGTGTATAGTGAATCATAGGTCTAGGTTGCATTCTACTTGCATACGACATTGTTGGCGATGGCCATAGTTTCTCTATGGACCAATAGGTGGTAGTACTAAGAGTCACACGCTTGACGTCTGTGAATTCTTTAGTACTTACTTGTCGGAACATTTGTTAGCATTGGAGTTGGATATACCAAACTGACGAGATCTAACAAGATCGAAAACGGTCTTTTGTTTCCAAATTTCGAATCTAATAAATGTTCAAACT
This sequence comes from Dastarcus helophoroides, assembly GCA_028583605.1. Taxonomy (NCBI): domain Eukaryota; kingdom Metazoa; phylum Arthropoda; class Insecta; order Coleoptera; family Bothrideridae; genus Dastarcus; species Dastarcus helophoroides. The sequence continues at coordinate 6,459,426 of CM053326.1, forward strand.
TATTGGTCTGTGCATTAGAGTGCATTAAAGTAGCTTTTTTTACTTTATATTTATTTAAAAAAATTAAAACCAACACAAATATTTTTCCTTGTTTAGTGCGTATGTAAAATATTTCATTAGCAAATATTTTTGTTTTATTAAATGATTATTATGGATTTTATGAAAAATATCTCGATTATGAAAACATATTTAAAATTATAATTTTTGCCGCATGATTACCAATGTTTGTTTGTAAAAATTTCTAAAAATATATTAGTTTTTAAATAATATTTTATACAACAAGTGGCTAAAATGGTATTTTTTTACAAGTGTGGCGAGTAAAGAAAAACACATTTTAGTCACATGTTGTGTACAATATTTTTTGTAACATTATTGGAAATTAGAAAACAATATAATAATGCAAAAATTCAGCAAAATTGTCAAAATTGGTTATGACAAAATTGTACTGATTTTTCAATAAAAGCCAAGGCAATATTTAATGAGTGTTATAATGAAATTATATTTCACTCTAAAGTGTGAAATAAAATTCTTTATTTTACCCCTTTTTCATTAGTTTTACACTTGTCCATAATGAGTTTGTTTTGATTCATCGAAACTGTTAAATAAATGTCATTTTGGGTTATGAGGTTGCAAAAATATTTATAATGCTGAAAATTGATCATATTTTGACTTTTTTTCTCAGAAATATTTGTATCTTTTTTCGAAAAATACTGATTCTGCTTTAATCTCAGTCAAATATTAAAAAAAAATAAAAATCTTCTTGATTTTCGAATTTAATCTCTCAAATTCATGATCAAATTTTAAATTACCCTCTTTTATAGGATAACATTTTTTTTAATCCACAAATGAGAAAACCGATTCAATTTCATTTATTCAGCACATTCATTGCCACTATTCATGAAACCTCAAATTTCGACATGAAAGTAATATTGACACTTTACTTATTTCTAGAATTACCCTAGTCAGAAGAATCCATATCGAAATGTTACGAATGTATTACATGTTAGAAAAAACTAATCTACTCGACTCGGATAATAGCTTCCAAATTAAATACAAGAGCCCTTATTCGAGTCCAGCTCTGGATTAAAATATTTATTCATGAACTTTCCGGCAACACAAAAGGAGTATAATGGAAGCAATATGTGTTGTTATGTAATAATAATAGGCGGCGGTGACCCGTAAAACGAGTAAGGGTAGTGAGCCATGACTCCCGGGCCGCTTTGATCCGGAAGGGCCGTCAATAGTCCGTTATCGGCCTTGCAAAAGTCGAAATAAATGAAATCCTTATGGGACACAATAGTCCGACACTATGTCTTTACCTTATATCGACAGCTACTTCCTTCAGCGACATTTTCTCTCAGAAATATCGTAAAAATACTATGTCCGAACAAGTCCACTGACACTTATTAGTTGTCCGATTTAAAGATTAGAAAATAAGATAGCATGTCAGATGGATTTGTTGAATGAAAAGTGTATTTTACAGCAATCATCAATAATATTTTACAGCAGGATATTGACAGAAAATACATGTACGTATAGTTGGGCAAAATTCGAAAACATGTATCAAGTACTTTGCTAATTCCGCACTAGCATTGTCACCCAAACGCATTTGCAGAGATTTTTAATAAGGTTGGCAATACTTTTTAGTGGGTGCTTAGAAATGCACGGTAGCAAATTATCTATCCGAAATTTAGTTTCTGTAATTAGATAAAAAGAACGTCAATTTATTAAGAAGTAGATAGTTACGAAGATCATTGAATAGGAAAAATCCTGCTCAGCAGGGAAACAAAGAACGGTTTCTCGCGTGATAGTTAATAATGACCACAATGCATCATACTTTTTAAAATTATATGTAATAGTCGCAATAAACAGCACCAAGTATTTAAATTAACAGGGAAGGTATATTTTTGCAAACATTGATCAGAAAAATAAGGCTTACTTCAAAGTCACAAAATTCAAAACGATATAGGGGTTTCAGAATGAGGAAAAAAATTGCTACAATAACTTTTCAAAGCTTTTGCTATCTTTTATTTAAGAAAATATTCCACAAATAAGTGGCAAAATTAGGCTTAAGTATGTTCCTGATTAAGATTCTTATCGTATTAGTTGAAAATTAAGTGTCCTTTACAATAAATCTTTATTGATAATTGTTATTAACCTCATAATATTTTAGCTGCTTCGTAATAACTTCGTATCCTATAATAAGTTAGTTACCTATCATAATATTCTAGATACATATTTCATTTTAAAATTTTCTTGATTTTTTTGTCATCGTTGTCAATGATACGATAAAGCTTTCAATGCAACTCGATTATTAGTGATTTAAACAATCTCGATTATTACAAATCGATAATAATCTAGTTAGATTAATAGGTGTAATATAAGTGGTGTGCATTTTTTCCACAGTTATAATTCAGCAACCAAACATTAGAGGAATGCTTTAGAACCCTTAATATTTTTCAAATTTCGACGTACTCTTGACATTTTGACTTTATATTTAACATTTGGATCTTACTTTCAAAATTCCATTTTTATTTTGCTACAAATGAAATTTTAAATACAACTGGAATTTTTTTTTACCTACTGATTTTTTTTAAATTTTGATATTTTACTCGTAATTAGTTTGTTATCAAGATTGTACATTTCATTTAAACTTGATTAGTAAAATTTCGAGTGTAAATCTCATTTTTTTTATGAAATACTTATAACTTGTTATCAAAAATTGCCCAAATTTTCTGAAAATTTTGAAATCTGCTTTTGAATATTTCGAAATTTAACCTCAAGAAGAAAATTACAATTTTCCACTTTCTCAATTTGCGAAATCACAACTGCAGATTTTACAAAAATTTTATGAGTTGAAATGGAAGATGTGAACGCATGTTTTATACCGATGTATTTCTGAGACAATCCTCCAGTAGGCGTATTGGATTTGCCTCTGGACTACAGAACCGGGCAAGATACAAGCGTTCCAATTGGTCGGTTCTGACATTATGATCATGTGTTTGACAATTTCGTATATACGCAAACGCATTGCAGTAAAATACAATTGACAGTTGAGACAACACATTTCTATTGATATGTGCATTATTTTATTAATATTTTAGTTTTGTTATTGATGTTTTGTAGTTGTTTAGGACGTAATTTATTGCATGTTGGGCTCAACTTTCGGATTGTTAGTTTAAATAGTTGTTATTGAAAGACTTTTGAAAAATGACTTTCTAAACTTTTCGTTTGTTAAATGTGCCAGATTAAAAAACTAACTATTAATGCATAATTTGAAAGAAGCATGTGATTTAAAAATTAATGTACCTTACAGTTACAGTTACAGTGGTTGTGTGTGTATTAATATTATACAATAAAAAAAATGTGATTTCCAACTAATTTTAAGTTAAAAGAAATTGCAATTTCTGAACAATCTTTTAAAATTCGTCTTGGCATAAATTTGGAAAATGATGCAAAATTGTGGCTGCAAGAATATAGTGAAATTACTAACACAAATTGGATTATTAAAAGTGGTCTTTACAATCCTCATACGTTTCTATTTTAATTATAGTTGAAGCGAAAACTTCTTTAGGATGCGTTGAGCGACTTTTGATATCGGAAAAACTAATGGCTTGCATTACCCTCAAGCTAATTCTCGTAGGTGACACGTTCTGGTGTTTACAGTTTAATTACAGAGTTAGTTTTCTAAATGGATAACCCCTTTTTTAGCTTTAATTTTGACAAATTCAAAAATGTAAAAAGCTGTATTGAATTAAATTTTTCTATAAAATGAATTTACATTATTTTATTAATTTTTCGAATGAATAAATAATATTTTTCATTTACCCTTTGCTACACCTAAGGAAAAAAGTTATCTATGTTATTTCAAGACCACAGCGGATTTCTTTTTGTAAACAATAAATAGGAGAAAATTAAGAAAATCCATAATAATCGCTTGGCCTTAAATCAAATTAATGCATCAATCCATAATAAAATTTCGAATCTAGCAGCACGCATCGTATGAAAAGTCTAAAAAGTAAATACCACTATTTTATAAAGTGATATTGAAGCTACAGTTCCTTCCAATGAGATAACTACCACATAATGCAGTTGTCAAAACTGCAATAATTACATTCAACTTGGAATTAGGTACCTTCCAAAATATGTAAGAAATGGGCGTAAATTAAACACTCATTCATGACGTCAAAACCTATCAATTAGAACGTTTAGTTTCTTGCCCGGTTCTGTATTCCAGAGGCAAATCCAATACGCCTCTGGTAGACTATCCCTTTTTTTCCGGAGTTTGATATATCAGATTTAAAATAATTTGAGATATGGAAGAAATGAAAACCTCTTTCATAACGTTTTTTGCACATGAAATCCATTTTTTTAGGAGTCTTTATGAAAATTATCTCAAATAGTGCTTATTTCGTTTTAAATAATTGTATACCTTTAAGTTTAGGCAACATCTTTTGATAATTCCGCTAAGCTTGTCCAAAAATGTGTTGCATATATAATTTATAAAAATTCTCATAAATCATACGAACATATCTTTGATATTTGGAATGTGGATATTATCAAGCATAGATTAATTTTATTCTTCATGGTAGACCCTTATTGACCGGAAATATTATGTTTTTTTCAATTTATTTAACATTTCTTCGGCCCAGTTTGGAAATATTTAAATTTTTCTGGTTTGTTGACAATTTTCTAAACAGTTTTTGAAATGCAACTACGTGATATTTAAATTTATTGAAAACGTCACTTCATGACAGTTCACAAATTAAGAGGTTAGTTTATTTTACATAGAATAGGAATAATGAAAAATAGGAGACCAAAAAATTAGATATGGAAGAAATAAAAATTTTTGTTTTTTTGATAAATTAGGAAAATTTATTATTTATTTTTTTTTTTTTTAAAGTATTTCTTCCTCATTGTTCCCTTTCCATGTTATGCACTGCTGACGAGCTCAAATGAGAGCGAAATATCGATGTCCAGTGCTACAACCTTTTTATGTATTTTTTTATATTTTCCTAATTTATCAAAAAAAACAAACATTTTTATTTTTTCCATATCTAATTTTTTGGTCTCCTATTTTTCATTATTCCTATTCTATGTAAAATAAACTAACCTCTTAATTTGTGAACTGTCATGAAGTGACGTTTTCAATAAATTTAAATATCACGTAGTCGCATTTCAAAAACTGTTTAGAAAATTGTCAACAAACCAGAAAAATTTTAATATTTCCAAACTGGGCCGAAGAAATGTTAAATAAATTGAAAAAAACATAGATTAATTTTATTAAAACTATGGGTTAAAATGACGAAAACTCATTCTACACCTTGGAATAGTGATGATTACAGAGGCGATACTGACCCAGAAAATAATTGGTTACTTAGGAAAAGATTTACTAAGTTCACAAGAATAAATTCTAAAAAAATCGTTAGGGGCCTAGTTGTGTTTCTGCGATGTGTACACATATAGCATTTCTGAAGATTAACAGAATTGATTAATCATGTAAAAGTGAGAGTTACATTTTTTCGCTTTGTTTTTTTTCCCGTATACCGAAAGTTCATACTATTCGATCCAAAAATTGTTTTTCCGTGAGCTTTGAACCCCGTTATTTATTTAGCAGACAACATATCGATACTATATATTATTCAGAACCCCAATTATACCGATATTTATTTGGAAAGTTTTAGCCGTAAATTATTGGGATGTTAAATATTCTAATAGGCTGCAACATTGTATTCTTTCCATGTCGAATGTTATTATTCCTGTATCAGTAGATTATACTTTTTAAGTAATTAGAGTGAGTAAAAAAATGCATTCTGTTTTCTGCAATCATCCCTGAACCAAAATAGAAAAACCAGATCAGCTCAGGTAAAATCGTCATTGCCAACTAAGTAGGGATGTTGAACCGGAAAAATACTACCACCGAATTTTAAGATCGCTAAAAAGAAGCCCTCCCAACACAGATGCAAAATTTAGGGCAGTTTTTTCAATTTTGTGGGGGTCGTTATAGGCCCTGTCACCCAGATTCAAAATCTTTGTAACTTCCACAAGTTTATTCGAGTCTCAGTCAGCATTATACACCTAGTGCAGAATACTAAGATATTGTAACGAAATGTAAATTGTAGAATTTAGTACGTGAGAAAATTTCTAGAAAGATCTGATAAGGGATAAGCGGCCGCGATAATGAAACAAACGCCAGATAAGAGTTCAGAAATTTCGGCCAACGATAAGCCTTATCTGCCGAAAACTTCTAGAACCCGGAAGCTGAAAACTGTATAAGGCGGACGCCTTGCCCTCGAGTCAATCAGTTAGTTAGAGTCAATCAGCGTAATTAGTAAGTTAGTAATTGAAAGTAAATAAGTGAGTTCATTATTCAGTTGCAGTGTTCCGAGTTTAGTTTGGTTATAAAGTGGGATATTATTCAATTCACGTGTTAATAATCAATTAGAACCGATAAGCCCTCAACATCTAGTGTCAGAAGTGGGATAGGATTGTTGAAGGTCTTCGCGAGCTACAGAAGATCGACGCTGATATCAGCACCCATGTTGGAATGGAAAGAAGCTGGAGATAGACCGGAATGGCAAGAGATTTCCGACAGGAGTCCAGCTCTTATAAATCCTCAATAGAAATCTCTCCAGGTAGAGGACAGAGTGCTGAAGAGGGCATGGGAAAGCGCAGATAGAAAGCGTGTCAACTTCCAGTTGGTGCTGCCTCGGGAGAAGGTTCCACAGGTCTTGTGGGAGGAGCCCAATGGGACCTCCTGGTGGCCATTTAGGAGTAAACAAGACCCCGAAGAAGATTCGGAAACGGTTCTACTGGGTAACTGCAGGGAGGACGTCGAGGGGTGGCTTTCGGAAATGTGTCACCTGAGCTGCATCCAAGGGTTTCCGTACAAGAACCAAAGGGGCCCTGGAGCAGTATAATGTGGGAACTGCCGTTTGAAAAGAATTGCAATCGATGTGGCAGGGCCATTCCCAACATCAGATGAGGGAAACAATTACATCCTGGTGGCCATGGACTATTTTAGTAAATGACCTAAAGCTTACGCCATCTCGAACCAGGAAGCTATCACAGTCAGAAGGGTTCTTGTGGAACAACTTCATCTGTCAATTTGGTGTTCCCTTGGAACTACACTCGGACCAAGGAAGGAACTTCGATTCGATGGTCTTTCAAGAGGTGTGCCGTCTTCTTGAATAAAGAAAACTCGAACGACACCTCTTGCATCCACAGTCTGATGAAATCGTGGAAAGATTTAACAGGACCTTGAAGAAACATCTTTCGAAGGTCGTTTCCAAGCATAAGACAGACCTGGGACCGACATCTATCTACTGTTTCTAATGGCCTATCGCACCTATGAAACTAGGTCAGACTCCGGCAAAAGTGATCTTCGGGAGGGAACTGCGGCTTCTGTGTGACTTGGTGTTTGGATCACCAAGGGAATCCCCCAAGGCAGACGATACGTTTCGTAGACGAATTGAGGGAAGCGATATTGGAGACGCATGCCCTGGTGCGGATGAAGATCAACTTGGCGAAGGACCGGATGAAGACAAGATATGAAGTGAATGCCAACCATGGTGGCTTCAGTGAGGGCGAATTGGTGTAGCTATACAACCTTAAGCAAAGGAAAAGTGTTTTGCAGAAGTTTACGCCATCTTGGGAAGAGCCGTATAAAGTGCTGAAGAGGATCAACGACTTGGTATACAGGATCCAGCGTAGCCCCAGGACTAAGATAAAAGTGGTACACCTGAACACACTGTGCAAGTATAGTGGCGAAGTGACTGATTGAAACTGATCGGGACGATCAGTCTTAAGGGGGAGGCAGTGTAACGAAATGTAAATTGTAGAATTTAGTGGGCGAGACTGGGGTATTTTGGACCACGAGGAATTGCGGACCAGCTTCATATTTTTTTCTCTCATAGTGATTGATAGCTACAAATAACTGTCGTCGGCTCGCCTCATGTTAAGCTCATTTTCCCTTCAGTACTCGACTTGTGTACACGAACCGTTACCTCGCTTCGATACCAAATAGAAATGGGATACTTCGAATTTTTTTGTTTTCACTTTAGAGTTTCCTCCAATTTGACCACACTTTTCTAGAACCAAGTCAGGTAAATATCTTCATAATATTCGCGGAACCTTAAGTCTTCAAGAGGAACATGAAGTTTTGCATTAAGTTTGTATTGTGTTACACATATGCTGTCATATTGTAAAAAATGACCCTCGGGGAATTACAGACCACTTTTGTCGTGGAATTGTGGATCACTCAATTCTTTATATTTCACAAGCTAATTTCGTGTATTTGATGCATAGTGACTGTTCATGCAAATTTTCAACACAGCACATTATTCTTCGGCAATTTCTAATAGTTTTTTGGTAAAATAATAATCTCGTTTCAAAATGATTTTCATTGCCATTTGTCACTCCACTCCACTTTGTTTCTCTTTCATAATAAATCTACTGCATCTACATTCTGCATTCTGAATCAAAAACAAGAAGGTTTTTCTACTACATTTTTCCATTTTCAATCGATTTACAAAGTGGTCCGTAATTCCCCGACATTTTTCAAAATCGCAAAAATGCAATTTTTGCGTTAACTGTTATAAGTTGTATAATTTAATACAATTTGGCCAAACTCCTGCGACCCAAAGATAGATTATTATTTGTACTACAAATTCAAGCTTTGAAATTTTCACAAAAAATATTTTTTTGTATGTTTTTAGCCAACATAATAAGGCGGTCCACAATACCCCAGTCTCCCCTACGTAAGAAAATTTCTAGAAAGATCTGATAAGGGAAAGCGGCCGCGATAATGAAGAAAACGGCAGATAAGCGTTCCAGAAATTTCGGCCAACGATAAGCCTTATCTGCCGAAACCATCTAGAAGCGATAATTATGTAAGGCGGACGCCTTTACCTCAAGTCAGTCAGTTAGTTAGAGTCAGTCAGTGTAATTAGTGAGTCAGTAATTAGAAGTAAATAAGTGAGTTCATTATTCAGTTGTAGTGTTCCGAGTTTAGTTTGGTAATATAGTGGGTATTATTCAATTTACGTGTTAATAATCAATTCGAACCGAACAATATGTTAGTAGTGACTGAAGTTACGCAAAACTTTTAAGCAGCAATGTCTTCTCATTTCCAAAACTCTGCAAAATTAGAATATGGCGGAGTATACAGGGCATTTATTTTTCCCCGTACAAGCACCACCTTCATTTTTTTAAATTACAACCCGTATTTTGTATTTGAGTTTCTGGTTTCTTATGAAAAATAAAGATTATTGGTAAAAACAGTTTTTTTAATATTCAACATTTTTTTGAGTTACTCAGATGTTTATACAAAACCATTATCTTGTAGTGTAATAAAATTCCTTTTATTTTTTATAAGCAATCACAAAAGCAAATAAAAAAGCAGGTCGTAACTTAAAAAAATGCAGTTGGTACCTGTACAGCGAAAATTAAACACCCTGTTACTCTGCCTTTTAATTTTGTAGAGATTTGGAAAGGAGGAGGGATTGCTCCTTAAAGAATTTCGATAATTTCGGTCAGTGCTGAGACATCTTACTATTCCGCACTAGATGGACACCCTGTATATCTCGGCCTTTACAGCCAGGCTCAACGTTTGACCTACACTCGTTCCTTCCAGATTTTCTAGTTTTAATATTTCTTTGTCAGTCAAATTATATCTGTATATGGCAAGGTTTGGACAAGCACGAACAATGTGTAAACTTGTTTGCTTTTGAGTCCCACACAGTCGACATCAATCACTTTCTTTTAGGCTGAGTTTAACCAGATGCCCTTAAAATTCCCGTGGCCAGTGAGAAGCAGACCTATTGTTTTGCTTTGTCTGCTTTTATTCATTGCATTAAATACTTCAGCCCTTGATTGTAAGGGTTTATCCATCAATAGTCTTGCTTGCCTGCATGTGGTTATGTTCCTCCATCGTCCTCCACAGTATTATAGCAAAAAATCCTACAATTAACTTTTGCGATATCGGTCTTTAAAGTAAGTTTTTTAAAACTAGTAATTTTAACTATATCTTACAGTTGACATTTCAAACCATTACCTTTTGGAATTCTTCAATCTACATAAGTATTCAAGTTTATCAAGGATTAAAACAACAGATATTAAAAATTCCACGATGTTTCGATAAATATTTGCTATGACCAAACCTGGTTTCCACTTTTCAGGCATCATCGGCGGTTACTACTAGCAATTTTCTGGTATAACACCCTGTTATAAATTGCTGATAATGCTCGTCTTTCTCCTATTTCCTGCTAAAAAGAGAATAATCTCAGATTTAAGGGAATAAATACAAGATTGGTACTTCAAAAAAATTTTTATTGTGAAAAAAATCAAAACGTTAATAACGTGCTTTGCGAGTAAAAGCTTTTTCATTCCAGCCTGTTCACAACGTTAATTTTAATTTACATGAAGCAAAGAATAATTAAAAGCCTCTGTGCCTTCATGGACCTAATAACAAAAACAGGACACTGACCAGTTTAAACAGACAGATCCCTCGCATAATTTCATTAAATGAATAGTATTTCGTCCGTGAAATACAACAAAATGCAAGCAAAGTCATTAAAATTTTTGCCAACGAACCCCACGGATTCATGCATTATGTGGATGTCTCTTTATTCTACTAAACCCTTTATTAGCGTTATCTCTAAAATGCAATTTCATGATAATGCAAATAGAATAAACTTAACGGGGAACAATGGACGGAGATAAAGTTGTCGCGGCTTTATTATGATGCGGAATTACGGTACTTGGCAAAGCATGACACACGGTACTTTTATAGATTTAAAGTCTACCATTTACTACTAAAAGCAATCGTCCTGAAGCGGTAAAATCACATGTACATTCTTTTAACTATAAAAGTTCTTTAGATAGGACTAACGTTTAGAAATAAGAATAATTTAAAGCATTTGCGGGTAAATCTGATTCAGTAAATTCCTGTTTTCTTAAATTAAATGTTAACTCTAGCTGTACAAATTGTGAATGTATTAATAGGCGTATTAATAAAATAGCAGATAATACCGGTTTAATTGACGAAAAAACAAGTTACATCACGAATAATAGAATAAACATAGTGCACACCCTATATTGACCATGTATAAAAATTTGACTGAAATGTGCCTAGAAACTTCGAGAAAGTGGAGTAGCTCCGACTATTTCTTTTGTCTTTCTCGTTGAAAATCAGTTGACAATGGTTATTCATGTATGGGCGCGCAAGTGTTGATCAATTAACGTTGCAAAATATCATAACAGCAATTGCAACTCCCCTATTCTGTTGAAAGACCACAAAAAACCCACCTGAAACATTTTTAGATTTCTCGTGCATCATCTTTTTCGTAAAAAATATGAATAAACACACTAAGAAATAACATAGAATTAAACGAAATCGGCAAGTTTTGTCATTTATCGACAGCAGTTTAGTAACCACATGTATTTGATAACGAAGGCTTCCACGGCCAGAGTCAGTACAGGATATACTTCTTCCGGGATTGAAACCGTGTCAAAGAACTACTAAAAGTGTTCGACGTTTCGCCCACCATCGTAGGGGGCTTCTTCAGGAACAAAGAAAAGAAACAATAAATGAAAAGGGGAATATGAGGGAATATGCAAAAATGAAAAGGCCAATTTTAAAACATCAGAGCACGGTAACTCAGTATGTCCACCATAGCAGAGGCGAAACTCTTCTGAATTGAAAATTGGTACAAAGGATAAGAAAGTTTAGACAGAAGAGCACGGTAACTCAGTATGTGCACCATACCAGAGGCGAAACTCTTCTGACAGGAAAGAGGGAAAGGGAAACTTTATACACCATTCGTCTGCGCGATCACTTCCGAAGATTTCCGATGGTTGGTTTCCAGATGGAGGAAGGCATGTAACCTTCGTCTCTGTTGATGTTTTTGGGCAATTTTTCAGATTCAATGGCCTCGCGTATCTTCCTATTATAGTAATTGGAAATATTGGATATAATCGAAATACTATCAAAGAGAATCTTATGTCCGGTCTCATTTTGATGTTCGGCAATGGCTGACTGCGAAAATAAACCAGACCTAAGACATCTTTGGTGCTCGGATATTCGCGTCTTAAATGATTGCCCCGTTTCTCCGATGTACACTAAACCACAAGAACAAGGAACCCTGCACACACCATTAGAACAAAAGGATAACATTTTATCTTTGAGAGATGGGAGGAGCTGTTGGATTTTTGAGGATGATGAATAATTTTGTGTTTTCCCAATAATTTTCCGATTTGATCTGTTACTCCGTTAACATAAGGAAGAAAGCCTTTAGAAGAAATTATTGAATTTTGTGAAGGACAAGGGGTAGGGTGAAGATGTCGTTTAATGACAGTTTCAATGTCGTGCGATTTGTAACCATTGTTGCGGAGGTTGAATCGAATTTTGTTCAACTCGTCTGAAAGATTTATCGGTTGTGAAATTGCTACAGCTCGTGAAACCAGTGAATTTATGACAGAACGTTTTTGGGACGGGTAATGATGGGACTCTGCATGCAAATAACGATCAGTATGGGTGGGTTTTCGATAAACGGAATGAGAAACGCGACCGTTTTGTAAACGGGTGACCAGTACGTCAAGAAAAGAAAGAGAACCGTTGTTTTCGATTTCTGTAGTGAAGCTAATGGAAGAATGTAAACTGTTTAGGTGTTTCAAAAATAAATTTACAATAAATGTGTCATCTACATAACGAAGCCAAACCGTAGGTTTTAAATGCGCAGTTTTCGACGCAGTGTTTTCGAAAGATTCCATGAAAATATTTGCTACGGCTGGGGATAACGGGGGACCCATTGGGGTGCCGGAAACTTGTTTATCGGAGCTGCCATTGAAAGAAAAATAAGTCGATATGAGGCACATTTCAGTTGAATCAGCTGGAGAATGTGCAATCTCTTTGCCTGAAAATAATTGACGAATTATCGTTATGGAGTCGGAAACTGGAACATTAGTAAATAGTGAAGTGACGTCAAAACTTACCAGTATGTCGTTGGGGTCTAGGGTTAATTCGGACAATAATTCGACAAAGTGTTTAGAATTTAGGACGCTGTGATGATGTGTTTCCGGTATATGACTTGAGGATGTTAGATAAATATTTCGAGACATTGTAGGTAGGTGAATTTATCGTGCTGACAATGGGCCTCAGAGGAATATTGAGTTTGTGAATTTTGGGGAGACCATAAAGACGAGGTGGTTTGGATTCTCCCGGAACAAGATGTCTGAGGGTGTCTGCGGACAAATTTGAGGATGAAGCCCCCTACGATGGTGGGCGAAACGTCGAACACTTTTAGTAGTTCTTTGACACGGTCCAATCCCGGAAGAAGTATATCCTGTACCACATATATTTACTTTGTTCCTCATTGGCAGTATTCCATCACTCCTGATATGTCGAAAAGGTACTGCCTACTCCGTAGACACCGTTTTTTTACGACTGTGCACTATCTTTAATTTATAATCCATGAGCTATATCTTTAAGTCACCATGAATATACATTACATTATTGACCAGTTGGTGGATCCTAGCTTGAAAATAAAATTGACGTAAAAACTGATGTAAAACAAACGGGAAAGAGGAACGAGATAAGCATAGGCGTAATTATTTGAGTCGTTTATCAACTTGGAAGATATTGCTACATAATGAATGCCACTTTAAATATGTACAGGGTCTTTTTTTATATTTGGCACACTACCTAGAGACGTTGCTTCTGTATTAAATGCAACTGCAATCGAACTTGATCATAAGGGCTCATGTTAGCCGCAAAGCGGCCAGTCGCCTGATATGCGGTTGAATAAGCTGATAACCGCTTTGTGGAAAGCTGCATTGCGGTTAACAGCCGCAGCTAGCGGTTGTGAACCGCTAGCAATTGCGGTTGCAGAATGAACCAGTACTAAAATGGACTTGGAAGGAGTTGCAGCTATTTATTATATCTACTGCGTCATGGAAAGTACAAAACGAAAAAAACAAAGAAAAATAAAGAACAAAAATAAATATTGTGAATAAGAACAGCGACCACTGCAAGTTTTTTGGTGTGAAAAGCCGGTTTAAGCATTGTTTCCTAGAAATTGAATAAACCCTACTTCTTCAGATTAACGTTTAGAAAAGATTAGTAGAAAGAAATACTGATTACAATAAATATTATTATAACTAATAAATATATTGTAGCGAAATGTAAATTATAGAATTTAGCAAGTAAGAAAATTTTCTAGAAACATCTGATAAGGGAAAGCGGACGCGATAATAAAGCAAACGGCAGGTAAGCGTTCCAGAAATTTCGGCAAACAATAGGCCTTATCTGCTGGATTTTTCTAGAACCCGGAAACGAAAACTATATAAGGCGGACATCTTTTCCTACGAGTCAGTCAGTCACAAGTCAGTGTAGTTAGTTAGTGAGTTAGTAGTTAGAAGTGAGTTAATTATTCAGTTGTATTGTTCCGAGTTTAGTTTGGAAATAAAGTGGTTATAATTCACGCGTAATAATCATTTCGAACCGATAACGCCCAACAATATTGACGAAATCCTCACAAACTAGGCTTTTTATTTTCTCTCAGGGTACACCCAATCAATTTATGCTCTGACATAAAGAATTTGCAATGATAATATTGGGAAGCAAAGCAGTTTGGGACTTTGCCAGGGCTTTCCTATCCACTCATTTGGTTGGTCACTGCGGTTGCATTAGTGGCGCCTATAATTCAATGATTTAAAAGTGGCAATAAACTGTCAACAGTACCCAATAAATACGATGGGTGTTCCAGCTTTTCCAGAGAATTTCTGTTTGTTCGATTTTTGTTGTCAGAACTTCTAAAAAAATGACTAAAATAGATAATGTTAAATTTACCCTTCAAAATCTCATTAACCTTAACATTTCGACTTGCTCTATCAGCAAAACTTTATATACTCAGTTTAGAAACTCTTTTTATAAAAAATAAAAATAAAAAAGAAATACGGGATAAATGCTTTTTTTGCAAACCCTAGAAAAAATTAAACCACTTGAAATTATTTTAGAAAAATATTGAAATATGCATATGAAGATAAAATTTTAATAGGGTGATTTTTTTACATAAATTAATAAACATTTTAAACAGTTTTATCACAAAAAAGGCATCCGATTTGTGAATAAGCGGCTAACAGCCTGCTGCGAATAGCAACCGCGCGGTTGATCACTGATGTGGCCGCTCCGGTTTGCGGATAGCCGCATCGCAGTGTGAATAGAAATAAGCGGTTCCCATAAATACAGATACATTTTTATTACCTTTGCGGCTAGCCGCCTAATGCGTATGAGGCCTAAGGATCGTAAAGGCAGAAGCTATCTAGTTAATATAAATCACAAAAACTGAGGAGTATTTTAGTAAGAAATGTATATACAAGTTGTTACTGAAAAATTTGCCATTTCAGTATCATTATATACTGAAAATATCCTTCGATCACTGGCTAGCGGGGGAATGGGCACTGCAAGATATTCTTCTGTCATGGCTTCGACGGAAACCCACGACCCCCTTTGCTAAATTGCATGATCTCGAAGAAAAAACAGGACCATCGCACAAAATGATGTACAGTGTATTCCATTTTCGATGGTTTTGACATATTACTATTATTTTTAGCTTTTTAGGCATCTATGCCAAATGATGTAAAGAACTGTGTAGGAATTAAGCAGGCAATTAAGTTTTTTACTTCCAAATGAAAAACTATTTTGCATATTCACATTCATCAGTCAAAATACTTTTAGATATGTGCTAATTCATTTGTTTTACAGCACTTATCTATGAATTTAAAAAAATTGTACTCTCATATAGGGGTTTTTTTTGCATAATTTCTTTGAAGTGTAGCTAGAAAACGATTGGAAACCTAACATAGGTGTATGAAAAATTTTTTATCAAAATATTACACAGAATCTTTGGGAGCTCCTTCGGTAACTTTGGACCATCCTGTTAATTTAAAAGTTTCCCACTTTGTTATGTTTCATGCTATTCATGTTATTCTAGAATTGTTCGTCAACCAATCAATTTTTGGCTAGAAAATAAGTAGGTACATCTGGGTTGCCTAAAGTTTAGGCCAGCACTTAGGCCACCCTTTCCGGGCCCATTGTGCTATCCCGGTGATTAAGGTGTCCTTGGTCATTCATTCAGCCACCCAAGCCTTGTTGAGAAACTGAAGAACGTCCCTTGGATGCGCCTCTCTCAAACTGGCAACACTAGGCCAGAAGTCCCCCAGCGTAGGATCCTCTGAGGTAGGTACAGTACAAATTAATTATTTATGACCCGATAATTACTTGGTTCCTTGATGATAAAATTATCCTGATATTAAGCTTTATACAGTATGTATATAGAACTGACCTCTCATTGCAAATAACGTATCTGGTTGGCATATTGCTTTTGATGTTCGACCGAAAATTGCTGCTGCCTTTAATAGCATATTAACATAAATTGGCATTACTACTATTATTGCAGATGGATTTGAAATAAAGTTTTGTAGATGAAAATATTACCAAATGTTTCCATATGCAGAATCATGTCGCATACGAATACTATACTAACGCAGGATAGTATAATGATGTAAATTATTCAATCCATATCCATACTATTGCGAATATAATTCGCCAATTGGTCCCTAACCATAATCATATATTTAAACAAATTCAATTGAAGAGATTTGTGGATGATGGATATTAGGAGGTTAATTCTGGTGAAGTAGCTTTTCATGTGCTCATGTGCTATTTCTAAAATTATTCATATTTGAGAAACAAAAGTATTATACCGGGATATCAAAAATGATCTTGGTCAAGGGTGGTTGTGGAATGTAAAACGTGTGTCTTACTTTACGTTTAAAATAATTATGTCACTGTCACGCTGACATCATCAATACCCTACAAATTTCATACCTATTTATTTCAGTTGTAAAACAATAATGAAGTAACGGTTTTAGTAACAAGAAAAACTAAATTACAATAATTGTTGGAAATATCCCCCGTTTTGTTCGATGCACAAGTTGACGCGTCTCCTCATGTTGTGAAAAGCGTTTTCCAGCATTTCTGGCGTTATGATGGCACATTGCTGAACAATTCTTTGTTGCAGTTCTTGCAAATTATTTACCGGAGTTGCGAAAATCTTGTTTTTAAGTAAGGAAATATAAAATAGTCCATAATTGTCAAACAAGGTGATCTCGGAGGAAGCTCAACTTCTGTATGCAAACTTATCAGCCGGTCCTCAAAAAACTCGCGGAGGAAAGCAATATTTTCTCGTGTAGTATGTGCTGTTGCACCGTCGTGCTGGAAATAACCGTACCAAAATTCATCATCGTTTAACTGTTGCACAAATTCAACCAAAAAGTTGTGTCTGTACCTTCCTGCGTTGACGGTGAAATCGAAAATAATTGGCCCAATTATTCTTCTGCGAGAAACTGCCATCCAAACACCAATTTTTTGAGCATGTAGTGGCGATTCATTCGCCATCATTGCTCCACATTCGCATATTTTGAGAATTGATGTATCCCGAAAGGTGGAACCACGCCTCGTCACAAAAAAAAGTTAAGTCCAGAAGATCGTCATTCATTAAATTATTGACAAACCAATGGCAGTAAGGAAGGCATCTGGGGTGGTTTGCGGGCAGAAGAGCTTGATATGCTTGCATCTTATATGGATGCATGTTCAAGTCTTTCTTTAAAATCTTCTGACATGTTCTAGAAGAAAGTCCAATTTCCCGAGAAAGACGTTTCAAAGGTTTTGCAGGCTCCTCTTCCATACGTTGACGAACGTCATTGACAACTTCTTCTGTACGAACTCTTGGTCTACCAGCACCTTTTTTATTAGTCACACAACCAGTTTCGCGAAACACTTCCACACAATTTGTAAGGCACGCATAACAATTGTCCGGTAATATTGCCACATTTGGGAACTGCTCTCGAAAATTGTCCAAACACAAACGTTGACTGCATTGCCAATTTCCATTAACTAGCGCACCTGTTCGAAAATAGGCTTCAATCATGAAAATTTTGTGCTGTGTGGTAAGAGGCATGATTCAAAAAAAATTGGATTAGAAAATTTCAGCACAATGACTTGACAGATTCTGACACAACAAAACATATTCAAAAATTTAAAGTAAGACACACGTTTTACATTCCTCAACCACCCTTGACCAAGAAAATTGTTGATATCCCGGTATTCTAAAAGTAGTACCGTAAATTTAGGTTCGTCGTTTAGAGCCGAAAATAAGACGAAAAGTTTATAAAAACATATGTCGTAAAACGCTTCGTTTCAGAGTTACGTGGAAAGTTAGTTCCTGATTATAGTTTTTAATTAATAGTTGCGAAACGTGTGCAGATAATTGAATGAAATTTGGCCCAATTCCATACCTTTTTAAGTCCTTTCCAAAAATCTAAGAATTAACTAACACAACTTAACCATTGGTTGGTATACCTAGAGGGGCAGTAATTAAAATCTGCTTTATTTATTTTGTTTGCAGTTTTATCCCAGTTTCATGGCAAAAATATAAACTACAAATGTTTTTACATACAAAATGTACTCTTGGTAAAATTCGATATTGTCAGCGGTTTTCGAGTAAAATGCATTTTTATATTTCGATCCATTAAAGACGATCGCCGAGATGTAACATATAATTGGCATTGAAATAAAAAAAAATAAATAGCATTGACATTTCCATGTTTTCCTGTCACCGGTGGTCAATTTAAGCAATTTCTATAAACAAAAGCTAATATTTTAAAATTCGTTTTTTGTTAAATAATTACAAATATTTTTTTATTTAAATATTAGTTAAAATTAGTTCAATATTGGCTAAACATAATTTGTTTCAACAGTACATTTCAATAATTTTATTTTCTCTCATTTCAAAGCCAACTATGTGTCAAATCCAAGATTTTTGGGCGAGCGTTTTTAATGCATCGAGATATAAAAATGCATTTTACTCGAAATCAGTTGACAATGTCAGATTTCAGAAAGAGTACATTTTTTATGTGAAAACGTTTGTAGTTTATATTTTTGTTACTAAACTGCGACAAGAGTGCACACAAAATAAATAAAACAGCTTTTAAGCACCACTCCTCTGGATATACCTACAGCAAATTCTGTTTATTAATTCTTAAATTTTTGGAAAGGGCATAAAAAATTATAGAGTTGTTCCAAATTTCATTTAATTATCTGTACAGGTTTCGCAACTATTGATAAAAAACAATAATCAAGTAAGTAACCTTCCACCCCCTATAACTCGGAAACGAAGCGTTTTAAAACATATATTTATACAGATTTTTTGCTTTATTTTGGGCTCTAAAACACCATCTTGAATTTGTGGTACTACTTTTAGAATCACCTTATATACACCTTATATTCAGTCTTAATGGCATTAATTTTAAGGGATGATAGAGAAAAATGAGTATAATATGAATACGTGGTTAAAAAAAAGTTTCAGGTATAATTGCGATGAAAAAAAGTATTTTAAAATCATAATTTAAGTCCCTTTTTGAGCTGTCATTGACTCCAAAGCTCCAAGGCGCAGATAAATATAAAGAAGAAGCTGCGCACTTGGGACTCGGACGAAACAAATAAACGAACAAATTCTTTACTCCATTTTTCATAATAACACAAAATCGATGAGCACAACAAAATACTTCTAACCTTTTTATTTGTCAAAAACAAACTAAGTATGCCATGTACTTAAAACTGTGAACATATGTTCGGGACATGTGTACCAACACAACAACAACAAAAAATCGATAATCGAATGTAAGTTGCCAGCGAAACTTGAAAAATCACCCTACTTTTTGAAGAGACCTCGTATATATTTTTTTGTCTATTCCAAACGACTCACATCGAAACAATTTCTTTACAGATGCGATGCGCCACTATTTTGAAGATAAATGTAGGTAGATTGATGTAATCAATACTTTTGGAAAATACATTTAATTAAACAACTTTGCTTTTTACAGCTAATTACAGGTTATTTAGTTTTGCCTTTAAGTATGTAACAACTACCTCACCCTATTTTACTGCATTACCAAAGGCCACAGTGACACACTCCTTTGCTTTTTATTATTGAAAGCAACTTGATTATATGCCAATATTTGTAAAATCCCATTTATTAATTCAGGAAATTTGGTATTAAATGTTACCACGCGGCGCAACGTTTGGTATAAAATTGCTGACGTGCGTTCCAGTAACGAAACCTAAATGGCATTCAATTATATTGTAAATAAAAACCCTTAGAAATATATCACCAATGACGGTTGAAAGGGTTAAAAGGTAAATGGCTTTTACTTTGATACAACAATGAATGTGCCAACTTTAATCATACCGAAGGCGTAACCATACCACTGTATATGTCAAAATTGATGCAATTTTATAAGTTCTAGTTACACGGAGCGATATTTTAGATCTGAGATTAAATTAAGTGGTCAGCAGATGTTTATAGTTTCGTATCGTGCTATAAAGTCATTTTCTTTTACTTTTTCGTAGTAAATTTAAGTCCCCCGATTAAAGGGTTTTCATTTTCTATCGCACGCTCGCTTTACCACTACTTTCTTTAATAACACCAGTGCGGCGTGCTTGTCCCTATACACACCCTAAAATTACGATAGCGCAGCAGTGAAGATATTGCGATTTAATAGATATTTATTAAACACAACAGGATAGAGACAAGTTTATTAGATTCTGCGAAGCGGAAAAAATTCGTTACGCAAGCAAAGTAAAGAGATCCATTTTGGTCATATAGGAGCGAAAAATCGTCTGATGGTAGAATATAGGCGTGAAAATATAAGGATAGAATTGGCCAACAAACGATGGACCAGCCATCAATTAGCACGTAATAAATACATATTTTTATTATTATTAAAATACATCTTGTAGTTAAATATGTAATGTTCGGAGATAAATAAATCAAATGATTGCATAAATAGTAAGTTATAAAAAGAAACTTCGATATTTGTAAAAACAACGTGTTTTTTAAATTTTAAAATTTAAATTGAAATATTGAGTTTAATTTTGGTGAAACGGACTTGCCCTTGCTTATCTTCAAAAATTGATATATACATTTGTCCTCTAAAACCAAGAAAGGTTGAAAAATACAAAAAAAGTTATTCTAAAGCGTTTCGATAGCTAAGCTATCATCAGCTATCGGAAAAATACTCTCCGAAGATGATAGCTCGGCTATCGAAACGCGTTAGAACAACTTTTCTTGTATTTTTTATTCTTTCTTGATTTCAGGGAACAAGAATTGAGTTTAACATCAACCTTGGAATCGTATAAGTATTCCAGACCAAGTTCTAGATTTTCACTTAAGTTCAAAATGGGGAAATTGAAATCAAGATTTCGAGGGGAAGTCAAAATTTCGACAAAGAGATTGGAATTTTAAGATTAAAGTGGAAATTTCTCGACTAAAGGGTAATAGTTTGAAGTCAGTATATGTATATGTAGATTAAATTGGAAAATTTGACTTTAAAAGGTAAAATATGCACAGAAAAGTTCAAGTTTATCTCGAGACCAAGTTAGAAGCCTGGAGTTTGAAGTTCAGATTTTGGGAAAAAAGTACACATTTTCTTGTTTTAATTTATAGTGATATTTTATTAAAATACTGCGCTACCCTACAAATTGCCTGAATTGCATTGCCTAATAATCCTCATCAACATTTTGGCCTTGATCAAGGGCAACTTCTTCCTACCATACCAAAAAATTTTTTGACAGTGGGCAAGTTATCGAGGACGCAATCAAAGGTCAAACCAGTCTACAACCGTCCGGCGCATGTGCATCCAAAATTTACCGTTCTAACCAAGTGCAATCTCCAACCCAACTGGCAATCTGGTATCCCAACACTGCTCTGAGTAGTCCATGAATTGATTTGTGATCAGTCAGAACAGTCAGCAGCCGGGAGCTTGTACTTTCAATTTAGAACATGCGCAATAAATAATCGTTAAGCGATATCTAACTTCTCAGTTGTCATTTATCAATTCGATTGTCAAATATTTTGATCTTGTCGGGGGCACATGTGAATTGTGCTGTTAACGTTCTGATTTCCATTTTTCATTCACTGTGTTTGCTGAAAATAACAAAAATGGATCTCGTACAGGAATTTATATGTGATGGAGATTTATGTTTGTCTCTTTCAAGTGAAACTGATAGCGAAGACCATCAGTTTTCCGTAAGGTGCCAATGTATGTTCCAATCCCAAACCGGTCCGAGTTTAATACGAAGTGTACGCATGCTTACGATTTCTTTCATGAATTAATCGTAAAGTAGTCAAAAATTTTCAGTTTGAACAAATCTAATGACTATTTTGCAAACTTTGATAAAACTTAAGTGGAAAATTACAGATGATGTGTTTAAATATATTACGATTAACACTACGCATCATGCAAACTTTGAGAACCTACCAAAAGTATGCCTCAAAGTTTTAACCCTATTTGATTATTTGTCAAGGATACTAAACATAAACAACAATAATAAATGTAGACGTTTTGGTGGTGTTTCGGTAATTATTTTATTTTAATCACGCATTTGGAAGGCCAAACAAAGACAGAAAATTTAAGAAAAAACATGACGCCTTAAAAAAGAGGCAAATCAGCAACAAAGCTCCTTTCTGTTTTGGTGTACGACTTTATAGCATCTATTCATATCTAATGCTTTTTTAATCAACCGGTCCGGTCCGATGAAAAATAAAACAGGAATTTTTAAAACTGAAAGGTGCAAAAAGTACGAAATTATTTAACTTATCTGATTCAAGATTTAAAAAGTCACATCCACAAAACTAATGCTCAGTACTCAAACAGCTGAATTAAAATGTTGGAGCAGTTAGAGTGTTGATGGGGAAAAATGTGCCAAACGGGGTGCAATGTAGACTAGCTTCCCCGCGGTGCACCCTGGGCAACGTGATGATATCACGGCTAAATAGTCTACAAAGAACTGGCTGCTAAGCAATTCAAAGAATCTTCTGGCAATCTAGGCATGCTAACTAAAATCGAAAAATTCGATAACAGCTTGTATCATCGCCCAAAGACCAAGAGACTCGGGCTCTTAGTCCGCGTCTGCCAGCTAAACATAGAAGGGATTAGCAGATTTCTGAAACAAAACTTCTGCTTGACGAAAACGTCGACTTTGTGCTACTGCAGAAAACCCATGCCGTCTCGGAAGTCGACTTCAAAAGGGGAGGCAGAATACAACGTTTTGAAATGGTGAGAGCCACTTACCACCAGTCGTATGGAGTCGCCACATACGTCCGCAATGACATCGGGAATGTCCAATTCCTCAGTGCCACATCCGAAAATGACATAGATATGGTAAATATAAAGGTGGACGAAACGAACATCACAAATATATACTCCCAAATCAACAATGGCCTGATGAATTCCTCCCTAGTCTTGAACACCTAACGCTATACGCTGAGGATTTTAACATGAGATGTGGCAATATGCTCAGAACGAATGTGGCGAAAGACTCCTGGACTGGGCCAAAGGAAACAACATATAACTTATATTTGATGCTAAAGAACGGGGAACATTCCACTCAGCCGCATGGAGAAGAGATTACAATCCGGATCTGTGTTTCCTAACCACTAACAAAGGCAAACCACTCCCCACGCAAAGAACTGTCGTTGCCAACTTTCCACACAGTCAGCACATGCCGACAATACTGAATGTCGGTCTCTCAATACTCATAGTTAAGTCCATTCCCCCACCCAAATGGAACTTCCAGAAAGCTGACTGGGGAGGCTATCGCACTGATCTAGATAAGTGCATTCGATTCATTCCCCTACTTCCGAAGAATTACCATGGATTTAAAAAAGCTGCAATTACCACGGCCAAAAAGCACGTCCCCAAATGCTTCAAGAGAGAATACATCCCAAGATGGAACCACCACTGCGAGCAACTGATGACTTCGCCGAAAGTAGAGACCCAGAAATCGCCAATAATCTATTACACAATCTCGACTGCGCTACGCCTGAAAACAACAATGGACAGACACCGTGGAAAAGATGAACTTCACCCGATCAAGCAGAAAAGCATGGAGTCTCCTGCGTAAAAGCGGCGGATCAACTGCTCCAGTGAAAAGAAACTCCCCCATCTCTTCAAATCAGGTTGCAAACAAAATTGTGGAATCATCAAGAGCCACATCCAATAAACAGCATACCATAGATGTCAAGAGAGAGCTGACAACGCTAAAAAGAGCAGCTCATATAGAATCTGATCTCGCCAGGTCATACACTGAAGCAGAAGTCACTACCGCAATAAAAGAAATGAAACCGAGGAAAGCCCCAGGATTTGATGAAGTCCATCCAAAGCTTATCATTCATGGTGGAAAAAACACAGTAAAATGGCTGTCAAAATTATTTTCGAACATATTGTAGACTGGCCATCTTCCAAAAGTGTTCAAAAAAGCCAAGATCATAGCCTTACTGAAACCGAGAAAACCAGCAGATCAGCCCCAAAGCTACAGGCCAATAGCTCTCCTTAGCAGCACATAAACTACTCGAGCGCTTAATATATGTTGGAGGCGTCTCAGGTGGCTGCGTGGACGTTTCGATTCTCGCACGTTTACGGGGTGACCCTTTTGATTAACCACTCATAATTGCACAATTTATTGTTGTTGACACAAATAACAAACTTAATTTAACTTAACTTAAAATGATCTATAATAATCTAAATAAGAATTGTCAATAATGTAATCGGTAAGTCTCAGAATTAATCGATAGAGCTCGGCAATCCGCAACCCGCACACCGCGTATCGATCTATCCCGTCTCGATCGTCACTGCAATATGTCTCACCAAACGCTGTGCTGGTCTCGTTCCGCCCGCCAAGGATAAAGGTCCCTGGGTGCTCCAGATACGTTAATTCTCTAAAACCAGTGGGGTATCGGCCGACATATATAACAGGATATGCGATGCCATCTTGGAGCACACCCCAGCTGAGCAAGCTGGATTCAGACGCGGCCGCAGTTGCTGCGATCATTAACTAGCATTAACATCACAGCGGTGTTCCTGGATCTAACGGCGGCTTACGACACTGTCTGGAAGGAGGGGTTAGTCTGCAAGCTGCTAAGGGTTATTCCCTGTCAAGCAACGACCCGCCTAATACAAAATATGCTTGGCAATAGATGTTTCCGAGTAATTTTGGACAGAAAGATCAGCAAGACCAGGCTCGTTAGCAATGGCCTACCACAAGGCCCAGTTCTGGCCCCACTGTTATTCAATCTGTATGTATCTGACATACCAACCACAGAGGGTAAAAAATACCTTTACGCAGATGACATTGCCCTGGTCACGAAACAAAAAACCCTCGCCCAAACAGAAGTAACCATCAATAATGACCTCCAAATACTACACACATGCTTCAGAAAATGGAGACCTAAACCTAACCCAGCTAAAACCGAGATATCAAGAGTCCACCTCATCAACAAACAGGCAAATGCCCAAATTCGGAGATAACTCCTTAAACCACAACAAGTACCCCAAATACTTGGGTGTCACACTGGACCGTACACTTACGTATCGGAAGCACCTAAAATACCGCCGCAAAAATAAGAACCCGAAACAACATTATCCAGAAACTATGCGGAACGTCATGGGATGCAACTGCTGCGACTCTGCGTATCTTCTTGCTCGCCCTAGTGTTTTCCGCCGCCGAGTACTGTGCCCCTGTGTGGATCAAAAGCCATAATACCAAACTAATTGACAGACAATTTAATAACACAATGAGGATGGTCTCTGGAACAATTAAAACCACATCATTACACTGGCTACCGGTATTAAGTAACTTAGTGCCTCCCGAGCTCCGGAGAAAAGACGCGCTAATGCGCAAACACAAAAAGTTCGCTGCCAACCCAGATGTCCAAGTCCACGATGACATACCGCACCTGATGCGTGACAAACTTAGGTCCAGCTATCAGGTCTATCAGGAGACGGCTTCGGTTCAAAACTCCAGTGGACTCAGGGCTGCATCTCTAATACTAATGAGCCTCTACACAGATGGTTCGAAAGCTGCAACTGCAACATCCCAGGTATGGACCTAAACCATAGAATTTGGTCGGCATTGAATAGAGTGCGCACTGGGCATGGCAGACGTGCAGATTCCCTCCAGAAATGGGGAAAAATAATATCCCCCAGAATGTAACTATGGTGTGCCGAGGCAGACTATCCAGCACGTCTCCAGCGGATGCCATCAACGCATTTACACAGGAGATTGGCTCGACTTCCTGGGGCCTGTAACACAAACTTACAATTGTAACAAGTCTACAAGTTACAAGCAATTTGCCTGTACCTACAATTCCTACATAATTCGGTTAACACAACGCAAATTGCTACGCTTGTAGAAATTCCATGAACCTTGTCTCGTAATATGATGGGAAACAAATATGTGATAAAGAAAACAATACCATCCATGCACGTATGTGCTGGCAAAAATATTGGGAACCCTCAGTTCTTTATTTTTGTACTATAAAACTATAAAAACAAATGTCTATTATTCTAGAGAGTCAAATGCAACGATTTTATTTATCACAAGGAGAATCACTGGCACCTTCACTAACAATAAGTTCGTTTTTTGTTTCGAAGTTTGAAATTATTCGTCATGTTTACTTTGCTTGAATTAATGATATTTGTACAAAATATCCCAAAATCATCGGAGGAGCTGTGGAACGTAATGCAGATTGTACAAATCCTACAAAACTCTAGGAAATTATCTATACTTGTATTCATTCTGTAACACAACCCAACTTGTAATTACATGTGCGGCGTCAGTAATTACAGAAGAAATATCACATATGTAAACGGATTCTGTAACACAACGCCTTCACTTGTATGCATATTTTGCAGTATATTCTACAAGTGTAGGTAATGTTTTACAAGTCTTCAACCTTAGGTAAATAGTACTTTTCTCCAAAACGGCTTTAAAGATTTCAATGAAATTTAGTATATGGGTTATTTTTGCTTTAAAAAGATAATATAGGCACTTGGCTTTTTGGTAAAAATTTGGGATCACTATTTTTCAGGGCCATCTTGATCATTCAGGCATAATTATTTTATCTCCCAAACGGCATTGTTGATTTCAATAAAACTTGACAACTAGCAGTTTTTTGGGCCTGAAAGACGATATAAATGGATATCATTTTGATAAATATTCGAAATCAGCATTTTTTAATTATATTATATATTTTTTGCAATTAACTGATTAAAACATTTGTTTTTCCGCACAAGATTTATTGGAAAACAATATAAAGTGATTGACGTTTCGACCTCTATCGTAGGATGCTTCGTCAGGAACGGTTTTTTTGATCTTTGAAACAGCTTTTTAATAATATGTTTGTATGTTTGATTAAAGGCAAGAAAAGGTTAGCGTGAGATTACAAACATTGGGCAATACATACGTAACTTGCCTAAACTCAAATAATCGCAATATTCTGAATTTTTTTACTAAGCATAAAGAAATACTTTTCGCAAGGAAAATATATGTTCTACTTCCATCAGTGGCGCCCGCACTATCATGGCCATTTTTAACAAAATAAATGGTACGCTACTGCTTTTTTTCAAAACAGGAACTCATTTCATAAACACGTTTTTTAATTTTATTTAACATTTCTGCGACAGTTTGAAAATATTTAAATTTTTATTAGTGAATATTGACAATATTCTAAAACATTATTTGAAATATGACTAAGTATATAAAAAAAACTTTTTTTTACACTGTTTAAAAAAGTTTATCCTGTGCACGCATATTTATGGACATATCTAATTTGCGCCGTAATCGCCTATGTCTGATTTTGCAGCCCGAAACCATTAGCGTAAACATCAGTCTTGTTTGCGACCAATAAATTTTGCTTGATATAAATAACATTATTACTTCTAAGTAAAATCTAAATCCGATACTGCGATCTTTGGATCCTGAATTGAAAAGATTTAAAAAAAATTTGAAAACCTAACTGAAATCATTTATTGTATTATTATAAAAGTATAAACCTTACTAATAATTAAGGATAATAAAAAATATTACTCACATATTACGAAAATGATACCTAAATCATTTTTCTGGAAATAATAAAATAGTAATAATTGTTTAATATCTAGACATGATTTTCTGAATAAACATTTATTTTCTCTAAAGAAAAAAAAATAAATCAGTCAGCGAAGCTCGCTTTCCCGATGATATAACTTGTTTCATGTGTAGGCTACATATGTAAAGAATCGCGGAGTTTCTACAATTGTAGCGAATTGCGTTGTGTTACCGAATTATGTAGGACTTGTACGTATAGGTAATATGATACAAATGTATGAGCTAATCTATAAGAAAACAATGCAGCAGAAGCACGTTGAGAGCGCCTGCAAAAGCATTGGAAAGCTCTGAGTTCTTTATTTTTATAAAAGCAAATGCCCATTAATATCATTAGGCCACAAAATAAATAAAATATTATTTATTTCGTGCCTAGTCCGTCAAGATAGCGATTTTGTTTATCACAAGGAGAGCCGTTAACAATTTTGGCAAGATTGTTTTTTGCTTTGAAATTATTTATTCGTCGTATTCACATTGCTTAAATATTAAACGGTATTTATACTGATTCATACATATCTAGCCATAATAATTTATAAACTATATTTAACAATAAATACGATACACGACGACGGCCCTATCTAAAGAATGGAGATGTCTCCAAAAATTAGTAATCCCAAATGAAATGGCACCTGCCTTAATTGTCTTTTCAAAGCGTTAGAGCCGTTTTGGAGAAAAAGAACTCTAAAATAGATAAATCTACACTTTTAAATGTATGCTGTAACATAAAAGTAGAAGAAGTGCTAGCTTTGTGCTGCAAAATCTCCTTATATGTGTGATATTTTTTCCGTAATTACTGGCGCCGCATTGGTATTAATAAGTTGCGTTGTGTTAAGGAATAACTACAAGTGTAGAATAATTTCTTACAATTGTAGGACTTGTAAGGTTTGTGTTACAGGCCCCTGAAGGCAGAAAAACCGGCGTTGGAATGGATCGCAAGACCTGACGTCGACCTATATACCAGACCTAGGGTCTGTTAGATATAATATATAATAGTTTAATATTTGTCTGGCGGCAAAATGGCAAAATCGTACAATATACCTATATATACTGTATCTATGTTGCATGCCATAAGCTAAATAAAAATAAATAAATAAATGTGCCAAATACGGAATTTATAGCATAGTCCAAACCTTTAGTTTTTAAAAAGAGGTACTGTACTCACAGAAATACTCTAAAACCTATTTTTGAAATCTATTGCGGGTTGTTGCGTTTACGGAGAAAAAAGATGATCCGTTGGTAATCAACATGTAGTTTAAAATATTTCTATGTGCGTCATCTGTTTCTTTAATAAATTCACAAAGCTTAAAATACTTATAATGGCCTTTGAAAAATATTACCTCGCATATTAGTCACTGCTGACACATTTCTTTTTAAAACATTCTGCACTGTTGGTGATTTTACATTAGCTTCCATCTAAAATTTGTAATCACATCACTATCAGAGGAAACATCCAATAATTTCTTCGGGGCGAAAACATTATTTAATAATTTGCATTTCAGGTAAACTACAAACAATGTCTTATTTTCCGATTTCCAATTGCAAGTTGTGGCTCAGCTGAAGCATTATCTGGTGATGTCTAAGTCGCTTAGTGTCAGTGGAAAAAAATAGGTTTAAATTAGGACTTCCAAATATTTTTTCGGCGTAAATATTTAATCACGGATTCTTATCATGCTCGTTTCTCTATATTCTCTTAAAATCAATATTTTAACTGTGCAACACTATATCTGAATTTGTAATCATTTGAACCAACGTACACTATGAGCTGGGAAAGTGTAATCTTGTACAAATCAGTCAAATCAAATAATGTAAAAATATTTAACTAAATTTTGAAAAATCTTTTCAACAAATTGGGTAACTGTTTAAGAATTGAAAAATCAATTTTTTTTGATCTGCCAAAAGACTAAAGGATGGAGCCCAAATAAGCGAAAAGATTTAATTTAGCCCCATACATTTATGTGGCTGAATATGAATAACATTAATTGTAATTAATCCCCATTCTCAGCAATACCTTTGTTGTCACAGCCAGTAAATAAGCTTCGAGATGTATATTTAGGTTCGTGGAAGCGCAAACGACTTTATGCCGGGGTGAGCGCATTGCATTCCCTAATGAATTTTTATTAGAAGGTGGTGTTAAAGTGGCATCGACTAATAGAAGATATTGAAATTCTACAAACAGATTGCTAATTTGTATGCAGGAGGGAAACCTTCTTTCTTAGTGTTAGTCTTTCTATTCATTCCATAGCGAGGAAATTGAATTCAGATGGAAATTATAAATGGGGTTGTACTTGCGCTGCAGGTCAAAGGTATCGCTGCATGAATTTTACAAAAGGATATATCTCGCAGCACCACTTTAATTGAAAAATTTCGAGGCATTCCGTTTCTTAATATTAATATCGGGCATTAGCGCCATTTTCAATAAATTTGTTCATATTTTAATGAATCTAAACAGCAACTTTCAAATTGAATGATTTTCAGTTTTTGTTCCAATCCTTTTCCAACTATTGTATACACTTCATCCCATTTTCGATTGTGTTGCCCTATTACTACTACAGAAGATATAAGCGATCGGGCTTTTTACAAACCTAGGTCAAGGTCTATTATCTGATCATTAAAAAAAATTTTGTATCCGTTTTAGCACAATTTTGAAAAATTTGAAGTTTTTAAAAATGTTAAGCTGTTATGTCTCCTTTCTGGTTAACTAAAAAAATTTGATCAGAACTCTTCTGGAGTTTTCCCGTAGAATTTCATCATGTAAATAATTTTTTTTATTAGGCTCTTGGTTTTGAACTTATAACCTAAAACTCTATTTTTTTTAAATAGAAACCACAGCAGGCCATGATTTTAAAGAAAAGAATATTTTCTCCTCTTTTAAAAAATAAATAGGTTTATGTATTTACTTCAAGAAATTTTTAAGTTTTCGAAAATATTAAGCTGTTATACCTCCTTTCTATATTTTTCTGGGCCTTGCCGGCCTTCTTGGCAGCTTTACCGCGAACTTTTCTGGAGTTTTTCCAGTAGAAGTTAATCATGTAAATAATTTTTTTCATTAGGCTCTTGGTTTTGATCTTATAACCTAAAGCTCTATTTTTTTTAAATAGAAACCGCAGCAGACCATGATTTTGAAGAAAATAACTTTTTCTCCTCTTTTAAAAAATAAATAGGTTTATGTATTTATTTCTAAGAATGTTGAAGGTCTGACGATTTTTCTTATGAATACAGGGTACTAGGATCACACACCGGTACACCCCCATTTTTTCTCCATTTATGAAGATAAACTTTTCAAACGTGCCACACTTAATGTACTTATGAAATGTTAATTTTTGATAAAAAATTATTTCTACTGTTCTTACTTTCACTAAAATTAATGCTAACTTTTGATTTTTAAAGGGCACATCCTGTATATAATTCATAAAATTGTGCAGATTCCGCAAAATTTATTAATATACACGGTGCTTCTTTCAAAATTAAAGATTGGTGTCAGTTTCAACGAAGGTGACAGCAGTAAGATATTAAGTTATTATTACGTCAAAATTTGACATTTTATAAGAACATCACATGTAGCAAGTTTAAAAATGTTATCTTCATAAATAAAGAAAAGACATAGGTGTACCACAATCCTGTTAAACCCGATATATTAAACAGGGATTCGCATGTTACACCTGCCAATAAGAAAATTCCACGGCGAGTTAAGCCGAGTTACCGAAAATTTCAAAAATTGAAATACAGAACTTGTCCCCTGAAACCAAGAAAGATTAAAAAACACAACAGAGAGAAACTCTCTCTCTCTCTCTCTCTCTCTCTCTCTCTCTCTCTCTCTCTCTCTCTCTCTCTCTCTCTCTCTCTCTCTCTCTCTCTCTCTCTCTCTCTCTCTCTCTCTCTCTTTCAGGGGACAAGTTCTGTATTTCAATTTTTGAAGGTAACCAAGGACCAGTCCGTTCCATCAAAAATTTAAGAAGCTCTCTCGTTCGAAGAAACAATCGGTGGTTGGTCGACGGCGACGGCAAGTTAAAATTGAAGGTTCGCTTTACTCACTTTGAGAATTTTATCGAGCGGATCTCTGAAACGAGGTAGATAAACGCAAAACTGTCTAACTAACCTCGGAGTTTAACAGTCCGAGGTCCGACAAAATGTAGCATTACTCAAACAAGTAATTTTCTAGAAGCGGGAGCCTTTGTTTTTTTTTTCGAACAGTATAATAACTAACTCAGAAAAAATCTAAACTGATTAAAAATGTTTCTCGATATCTGCAGCTGAATATGTTGTTAAACAAGTAATATTACTACACATTCCCCCTTGAGAGTTTTAAGCCTGTTGGCGAACGTAAATAAAGTAAGATCCCTATTTTACAACATTGCAAAACGAGTAGTTAAAGAACAGAAACAACAACAAAACATGATCCAAGTGAAAAATGACATATATGACAAATAAATTTGTTAAATATAAATTTGGTAAATATTTTAGAAAAAATCATGTCATGTCACAAAAGTTTAAAAGCTGAACTATTCTAAAATTTCGAAGTATTTCATCATTTAGGTTTGCAATAATTATCCCCTTCTTCGCATATAATCTTTTCGTATCTTAAAGATTTAGGTGTCTAGATCCCTGATTGGAATTGAAACATGGACCTTCGCATTATTAGAATAATATTGAAACAGCCTCAACTAATCTCTTGTAAGATTAATAATGTTACTGTAATTTGGAGGGAAATGGCTAAATATTCGCATACTCAACGTATGCGAATATTTTCATTTCCTCCTGCTTGGAAACGAACGCGTTTGACCGGAACTATGTCTATTTCGACGTTAAACTTTAGGAATAGTTTCAATGTATTAGAATACGAACATTTTTATGTGCCTCGTTTTGGGCCGCTCCATAAAATTCCTAAACAGAATAAAACGAACTGTCTCTTTTAACCATTCATAGCCGTCAATCATCCACCATCCTGCTTCTGAAGGACATAGCTCCCTAAAAGTAAGAGGTCACCTAACTCTTCCGGGAATTTTCTCATTGATAAATGTAACACGCATACCTACTTATTACCATACATTCCAAGCTAATAGAAAAACCATCGTACCTTCAAAAATTATTCAAATACATAAAGGAAATATGCTCTTTTATTTAAAATAGTTGATTGTTGCAGTTTCCATTTGAAAAAATCGAACAAATAGGCTAATTAAAATATCATTTACACTATTAAATTCTACTGGAAAAATTACATTAAGATCAGTTTCGGTCAAATTTTTGTAGTTAATGGGAAAGGAGTTGCATAAGACATTTTTAAAATTTTCAAAGTTGTGCTAAACAAACAACAAAGATACAAGTTTATTATAACCAGGTAATTTATCTTACAAAATTGGTGCAGGTTTATATCATCTATTCATGTTAGAAATAATAGTAATGACTCAAGACCAACGAAAATAAGATACAGTGCACCTACCTATTTTCGAAAACGTGTTTTTTTGACCCTTAGATTTTAATTTACTTCATTAAATTTTTTATCTCATAAGTTGTTACTTTCAAATACGGGATTGGACCGTGTCAAAGAACTACTAAGTGTTCGACGTTTTACCCACCATCGTGGGAAGCTTCTTTAGGAACAAAGAAATCAAATACAAGAAAATATAAAAAAAATGAAAAAAGGGGGCCAATTTTAAAACACCAGATCACGGTAACTCAGTATGTCCAACATACCACAGGCGAAACTGTTCTAAATTGAAAATTTGGTACAAAGGATAAGAAAGTTTAGAGAGAAGAGCACGGTAACTCAGTATGTCCACCACACCAAAGGCAAAACTCCTTTGAGAGGAAAGAAAGAAAGGGAAACTTTATATACCATTTTTCTGTGCGATCACTCCCGAAGTTTTCCGATGGTTTGTTTCCAGATGGAGAAAAGCATGTAATCGTCGCCTCTATTGATGTTTTTGGGGAACTTTTGGGTTTCAATGGCCTTGCGTATCTTTCTATTATAGTAATTGGAATATTGGATATGATTGAAATATTATCAAAAAGAATCTTATGTCCGGTTTCATGTTGAAGTTCCGCAATGGCCGATTGAGAAAATAAATCAGACTTAAGACATCTTTGATGCTCGGATATTCGCAACTTAAATAATCCCAGTTTCTCCGATGTACACTGAACCACAAGAACAAGGAACCCTGTACACGCCATTAGAACGAAAGGATGAAATTTTATCTTTGGGAGATGGGAGGAGCTGTTGGATTTTTGAGAATGACAAAAAAAATGGGTTTAATGTTGTTTTTTCTCAATAATTTTCCGATTTGATCTGTTACTCCGTGAACATAAGGAAGAAAAGCTTTAGAAGAAACTATCAAATTTTGTAAAGGACGAGGGGTAGGGTGAAGATGTCGTTTGGTGACCGTTTCAATGTCGTGCGATTTGTAACCATTGTTGTGGAGGTTAAAACGAATTTTGTTCAATTCGTCTGAAAGATTTAACGGCTGTGAAATTGCTTCAGCTCGTGGAACCACTGAATTTATAACAGAGCGTTATTTGGGAAGGGTGAAGATGGGACTCTGCATGCAAATAACGATTAGTATGGGTGGGTTTTCGATAAACGCAATGAGAGACGCTACCGTTTAGCAAACGGGTGACCAATACGTCAAGAAAAGGAAGAGAACCGTTGATTTCGATTTCCATAGTGAAGCTAATGGAAGAATGTAAAATTTTTAGGTGTTCCAAAAATATATTTAATGAATCCTTGCCATGTGGCCATACAATAAATGTACCATCTACATAACGAAGCCATACCTTGGGTTTTAAAAGCAGTATTTTCAAAAGATTTCATGAAAATATTTGCTACGACTGGAGATAAAGGGGAACCCATTAGAATCCCGTACACTTGTTTATAGAAGCTGCCATTAAAAGAAAAATAAGTCAATGTAAGGCTCATTTTAGTTAAATCAACTAGGGAATCTGCATTCTCATTGTCTGAAAGTAATTGACGAATTATCGTCATGGACTCGTAAACTGGAACATTAGTGAATAGTAAAGTTACGTCAAAACTTACAAGTATGTCGTTGGGGTTTAGGCTTAATTCGGACAACAATTCGATAAAGTCGTAAAGGCGTTTTCTCTAAATCAATTTCAATTATCGATTGCTTTAATCGACACATCTACGTAGTTTTTCATAAAATGCATTTTATAAAATAATCTGAAATGCAAATTTCAATTTCGGAACCATTACACACATATTTTCACAGAAAGGAAGGAAAGTGAAGTGTCGCAAGATAAATTACAATAAAAAATTAATGGATACCTTCGCCAAGCGCTCCCATTTTACAGAGCTAGTTTTACAATTTCGTGTTCCCTCAGAGCAAACACAATTACACAAATGATTTATCACAATGTCAAATTAAAAATTTACGTTAGGCTTGCCTTACAATACACATTTACCTCGGGGTAGATAAAAGGAGGAACAATGAAATATCAAAATGGGCCAGCAACTGTCACCCAAGACGCAATGATAGATTGTAGACGCCGCATACAATACTTGATGAACTATATTCATTTTATTCTTCAGACCGCCCTCGATGATTAGAGCATTTTCTTCTCCGCCCTTTGACGTCATTATCGTGAAATAACATTAGAGACGTTCCTTTGGAGGCTTTTATCAAAAAGACCACATGTGGCTTTTCCAGTTTTTATCTAGCAATTTATTTTATATTGATTTTATATTTTAATGTTCAGCCACGACGATGTTAAGCGAAATACTTGAAGGGAATGTTAGTTGGCGCATATTTAACTAGAAGTATATTCCTTTGAAAATGCCCAGTCCCAAGTTTTTTACTATTAGATAAAATGTTTCATGATCTATTTTGATATATGTAAAGACTGGATTATATACAAAATGCATATAAAATGCTTATGAGCATATATTAAAATTTGTTATCAAATGCATATGTATTATTTTATTTTGTTTATTTCAGACCTTTTTTAATCCAATATCATAGGCTTAACAAGATAGACATGGGAAATCGGCTTCTGAATTCATTTGACTAAACTAATATATGTATTTAGAGATAACACAAAAATAATTATTATCGTCATTATGCTGCCTCAGGGTCGCTTTGTTTCTTGTACGAGGACCCTTGGGTGCAACGCAGGTGACACATTTTCGACGCCACCGCTCGATATCCTCCCTGCAGATAACCCAGCAGAACCGTTTCCGAATCTTCTTCAGGATCTTGTTCATTCCTAGATATCCACCGGAGGTCCCATTGTGTACCACCCACAAAATCTGTGGAATCTTCTCCTGAGGCACCACCAACTGCAAGTTAACACGCTTTCCATTTGCGCTTTCTCATGGCCTCTTCAGCACCCCGACCTCTACCTGACGGTTTTCCATTAAGCCCACAGAATTTTGAGAGATGGACTCGTGTCGAAATCTTCTTGCCATCCAGGTCTAACCCCAGCTTCTTTCTATTCTAATATGGGTCCGATATCGGCATCGCTGTTCAGTAGCTCCAGGAGACCTTCAACAGTACATCCATCTTCTGGCTGGACAGACGTGACCGTTATATCCACTCGTTATGGTCCTCTTCTCGTTCAGAGAGATACTGAGTATCTCTCTAAAGATGACAACTTGGCTGTCGAAACGCGTAAGCGCATAAGAGTTCTGTATTTCAATTTTTATTGATAAGACAGACAAAGTAATATTTTCGTTATATTAGTCTTAAATAATTGGAGAAAAGATAGTTCAAATATAGACTTATTATATTGGGAATCAGCAACACAGGAGGATTTTAAAAACGGACAAATATACAGAATGTTCCATTAAAAAAATCAACCTTCCTAGCATTTCGCCATTTTGCGATTGTATTTTTTTGTTTAGTTAACATATTAGAGAATTTAAAAAACACCCTACAAATTTTGTATTTGCAATTTTTCTCTATCTTATTAAATAAACTCTGTAGAGGGGTGGCAAATTATATGGAAAAATCCTGTACAGGGTTAGTCTTATTAAATGGACCCCTCCTTTATTCTCGTTATTTTGAAGATTTAAAAATGTAATCTTACATAGTTTTTTCTAAATTATTTAATATTTCTATAAAAAATGTATTTCGGTGTGTGTATACAGGGTGAATCAATATGAAGTCTGTTTTTTCTCATAGAACACCCTATATATTTTTGTATATTTGGATTCGGCTGGTTTTTCCGAATCCATATATATATATATATATATATATATACAGGGTGAGTCACTAAGCGGGAATCGGTCTTTGGTAGGCGTATCGTTCAAAATATCGAAAAATGTTTCGAATAAAAGATGTTTGAAGTAAAGTTCTCCACAACCTAAAATTATTGCCAAATATGGCGGCCTTCCGGTTGCACCGGAAATGAACACAACTTTCTTATTTTAAATAGAACACCCTATGTATTTTTACATTTTTGGATTTCTTGTTAAAAATGAATATGAATTTATTCAAACGACATAGGCCCTTAGTTGAACCGTTTTCGCGTAATTTAATTTTTTTGGTTAAATTTGACGATTTCGGAGCTTGACGCCATTAACGATACTTTCCAAACGCAATGGCTCAGAGTTGTGGGGCATACGGTTTTGGATTCAGGAAGAAATGGAGTATTTGTTTACGTCTTTGCTGTTAGCAAGATTACAGGTGGTCCATTTTCGACACGTCTCGGGGGTTTTGGGGTTATTTTCAAAGATAGAGGGTTAGGATTTTTAGTTTAGGTTCCTACTTGTTGATCAGCTAAAAGGTTCGAGTGTCAAATTTGTCTTGGGCATCTTAGTTTGTAAACTACAGGGTGATTTTGAAACTCTTCGCTTTTTAGACATGCCCATATTTTCGTTATATTCCCATATACCAAAAGAAAAAAGGCAAAAGCTGATCTTAATAGAGTTTTTTTACATTGAGTGCAATGGAGCACTCAGTATTTTTTTGTAAAAAATTAAATTTTTGAGATATCTGTTAAACAAAATTATATTGCTTTTAAATGGAACATTTTTTATATTATTTTTTTTGTTGATTAAGCATAATTTGGGCTTTACAAAAATATACAGTTGTTTTAAGTGTATTTTGGAAAACAAGTTCAAAATTCGATATTTTTATAATTTAGCTAATGACCTAAGGAATTAGATATCCTGTAATTTTAGTTATTAAGGAACCAAAGATATCGACCGAGGGCCTTATTATCCTATAACACCTGTGGTGCCTTCAACGTTTAATGTTTGTTGTGTAAAGTTTGTTATAGAATTCGACTGACTTTTAGGATATATTAATTTCACATCTCCAAAAACAATTTGATTTAGAAAAGAGTAAAAATTCAAATTGTTTGAAAACGCCGGCGTTGCATAGCAATGTGATTACATGTTATAAAATAATAGCTGGGAAGTTACAGATATTTATAATGCCCTAGAGCGTTATTCTTCATTTAATGTATTTCAAAATAGGATAGTTATTGTAAAATAGCAGAGTTTTAGGACATTCAATTTATTTAAAAATAATGTGAAAACAAACAGAAATCAAACCAAATTTTTTCCATTATTTAATTTCAGATTATTCATTGTCAATTTATATCATTAATCAAAAAGCTTTTAAGACGTCGTCATTATACAAATTTCATTAAATAGTCAAATGGCACAAAGGTAAATAAAGCTTCCATTTGTCTAATTAAGGTGGCCTATAAAAAATTGATTTCATCTTTGTGTGTAATGTTAATTTCCATGTCAACAAATCATTTATTCTGATAAATGGTTA
The DNA here is from genome assembly GCA_028583605.1 of Dastarcus helophoroides. Lineage (NCBI taxonomy): Eukaryota > Metazoa > Arthropoda > Insecta > Coleoptera > Bothrideridae > Dastarcus > Dastarcus helophoroides. The sequence continues at coordinate 6,498,207 of CM053326.1, forward strand.
ATAATTTTCCGTGATTAGCCAGAACATTTGTTTTCCATTAATAGAGGATACCATGCTGAAAGGAAATGCACGGAAAAATTACGGCCTTTTAACAAACAAAATATCCGCTTGAACAATTTTCTTCATATTTAATTAAATTAAATTGCAGACAATTGTGTAAATTGTTTTTTAAAGAAATAAAATAATTCGATTAAGTCGAACTCCTTGTATTCAATTTTCTCGGTAAACGTCGTTAAGGCATTAAGACGCAATTATCCAATAATGCACTTTTATTTCCATTGCATGGGTGCAGGGGCGAAACAATACTACTTGAAGAGATATAATACATGGTCGTAAATTAAATAATCAAGGCAGGAAAACATTTTTATTATTTTAAAAGGATATCCATTAGGTATGTTTAAACTGAGACATAATGGCTCACACTTGTTGAATACTGTGGATATGGGAAATTGGAAGACAATGATAAAAACGGATAAAAGTGAACACCCTTTATAATGACTCCAAACATTCTTTTGAACAAAGTATAAAATTCTCTATATGCTCGAGTATTCCACTTGAATCTTACGTGTCTCGTTTTCAAATCCGCAATAACATATCTCTCAAAACTGTAAAATTTCTGCCGTTATTTTAAACTCAACCTCGAAATTTATTGAATATAAAGTCTAATATCAATATTTTTTAAATTTCTAAATTGTAACTAAAGGAATTTGTTAATTTTACATTAAACTCGAAATTTCGATACAAATAGAATGCAACCTAGACTACAACCAAGCAGCTCTTTAGGCGTGTATTCTTGGATCCTACTTTCATATGACACTTGTTGGCGATGGCCATAGTTTTTCTATGTACCAATAGATGGCAGTAGGATTAAGAATCACGCAGGCGACGCCCGTTGATTCTACAGTACTTATTTGCCGGCACATTTGTTAGTATTCCAGTTGGATATACCAAACTGCCGAGATCTAATAAGATCCAAAACGGTTTTTGGTTTCTAAACTTCAAATCTAATATATGTTCAAAACCTACTTGGTCTATGCGTTAGGATTCTTGTCTTTTGGGACCTTCCTAGAGCAACTGCTTCGCTAGGTGGTGTGTTTTAAATGTTGGTAGTTCAAGCTTACCTATGCCACACGCCTAGAGGGCTGCTTGACTGCAGTCCAGGTTGCATTCTATTTGCATAAGACATTTTTGGCGTTGATCATAGTTTCTCTATGGACTAATACGAGGCGGTAGTATTAAGAATTACACATACGACGTCTAGTCCAGGGTAGATAATTTTTGAAACAAAAAAAAATTATAGTAGGATGAAACCTATTAGAAAAGGAAGAGAATGCATCAAAAATGAAAGAAAAAATAAATTACGGGCGATCTAAGGTCGGGAAGGGGCAGGGGGTGAGATTTTAAGGAAAAAAAAGGTTTATCTCGATTTCTGGCAAAACTACAAATCCTATGGAAAAAAGTTAAATGGCAAAGCTGTAGGTAATAAGAAGATCTACAACTTTTTTATCTACACTTTTTTAAAATAACCTTAAAATTCACGTGAAAAATTCAAAAAACCAGGTTTATGGTTTTTTATTTTTATCTTTTACAAAAATTTTTTTTTTCACCTATTTGGTGAAAACTTACCTTTTTTATATCCCAAGGACACTGTTATTTTTTTGATTTAAAATATTTATTTTTTCATCTTATTTTGACTCAATATCGAAAAAGCACCCTAATTTTCAATCGAAAAATCTCACGTTAAAATTTTAGCTTTTTCAAAAAACTCGGTAGGCTTTTTGTTCGAGAAATGTCTACTTTCTGATGGTGTAAAAAAATATACATTACTATGGTAAATCTTCTAAGAAAATTCAAAAAAACGAAAACTACTCCAATTCGAAATTTTTTTTTATCTTTATGTACAATTTTGAGCTATTTGTTAAAATTTATATTTTAGTTACTCAAAAAACGTAATATTTCATTTTACATTGATAAACAAAAAAATTGCAAATCCAAAAAACACAAAGATTGCAAAAAACAGTTGTTTTAAATATTAAAGATTGGATTTTAAGGGGATTTAATCTAAAACAATATGACTGTATTGTTGTCAGTAAAAAAAAGTTTATTTCTTAAATTCGCATTACATTTATGTCATAGTAAATTACTCTTTAGATTTATCAAAAGATTGTCTTCAATTTTAATCACTTATCCATCAGTTTTTGTCTCTTTGATGGTATTTCTTCATGGTCAGATTCAGCACACCTTCCCGATTATACTAGATCTTCGAGGTCTTCAAAACCATCATCGTTTTCGTCTCCAACATCATTTCTAGTTTGCACTGGTTCTTCATCCACAATTTCATCTAGATCATTAACTTCTTCGTAGGTTTCTTCTACCACATTGTCGCATTTTTCAGAACCATGACAATTTGAAAATAAATTTGTGCATTTTATACCATGTTTTCGGCAGCTACATTTTAAACTATTGCATCCAGTTTCACAGCTGCAGCAAATAGTTTTCAGTAATATGTCTGGAATTAATTCTTTTTCTGTAAATTTAGGAATAATGCCTTGTAGATGTTGCTTCTAGCCCCAATCTGTTGCTGTCAGTTCGTTACCCAGCCAAGTTTGAAGCTATGCCCTATGTCTTAATAAATATTAATTTTATTAACTTATTTGGTTGTTAATTATAGTAGTATATTTCGATTAACAATTTTTTGTTTATCGATGTAAAATGGAATCTTATGTGTTTCGAGTAATTAAAGTATAAATTCTAACAAATAGCTCAAAATTGTACATAAAGATAAAAAGAAATTTCCAATTGGGGTATTTTTCGTTTTTTTGAATTTTCTTAGATTTACCATAGTAATGTATATATATTTTTACACCATCAGAAAGTAAACATTTCAACAAACACAAAGCCCAGCCAGTTTTTTGAAAAAGCTAAAATTTTAACGTGGGATTTTTCGATTGAAAATTAGGGTGCCTTTTCGATATTGGGTCAAAATAAGGTGAAAAAATAAATATTTTAAATCAAAAAAATTACAGTGTTATTGGGATATAAAAAGGTAAGTTTTCATCAAATTTCGTAAAAAAAAGATTTTTTTGCAAATAATAACAAAAAACCATAAACGTGGTTTTTTGAATTGTTCACGTGAATTTTGAGGTTATGTTAAAAAAGTGTAGATACAAAAGTTGTAGACCTTCTTATTACCTACAACTTTGCCATTTAACTTTTTTCCATAGAATTTGTAGTTTTGCCAGAAATCGAGAAAAACCGTTTTTTACCCTTAAAAACTCACCCCCTACCCCTTCATGATCTCAGAACGCCCGTAATTTATTTTTGCTTTCATTTTTGTTGCATTATCTTCTTTTTCTAATAGGTTTCATCCGACTATAATTTTTTTCACTTTTTATCGTTTTTGAAGTCTTCTACCCTGGTCTAGTCCGTTGATTCTACCAGTATTTACTTCGCGGAACATTTATTAGTATTCGAATTGGATATGCCAAACTGATGAGATCAAATAAGATCGAAACCAGTCTTTGGTTTCCAAACTTCGATTCTAATGAATTTTCCAACATATTGGTTGGTGCATTATAATCAGAATTTCGAGTAAAACTTGAAACTGAAACTTTGAAAAAACCGTTAATCAAAATTTTGTGACAAATGGTGAAATTTTTAATGTTAAGGTTAACATTACAATGTAGATACTACAATTTTGAAATCAAACTTTTAAGAAAAAGGTAATAAGTTAATTTGTTACCAGAAATTTTTACAAATAAAATGAAAATTTGCACAAAAAAAAGCTCAAAATTTTTGAAACAAAAATTTCTCGAAATTTGATGCTGGAAGGTTGAAATGTTTGAAACATGTGAACAGAAAATGAAAATTCAAACCGAAAGAAATTAAAACTGATCAGAAATGTGTCCTAATTTCATACTCGAGGACCGCAGAAAGTACAAAATGCCAAAGAGTTACTTCAGTATTGCTATTGTAGAATTCGTGTCGTCTATTAAATCCAACAAATCTCTATACAATTAATCTAAAACTCCAATTCGTCAAAAAAACCAATGTTCGGTGGAAAGTAGGTATAGCTTCGGATCCTGATTTAGGGTGCACTCCAGTGTTTGAGACTTCCTTTGGCATTCATTCAACCATTAAAGTAAAAATCTTGTCCCCTGAAACCAAGAAAGATTAAAAAACACAACAAAAGTTTCTCTAACGCGCTTTAACAGCAAAGCTATCATCTTCAGAGAGATATCTCTCTGAAGATGATAGCTTAGCTATCGAAATGCATGCGAGTGACGCGCTTTAACAGCAAAGCTATCATCTTCAGAGAGATATCTCTCTGAAGATGATAGCTTAGCTATCGAAATGCATGCGAGTGACCTTTTTTGTGTTTTTTAATCTTTCTTGATTTCTGGGGACAAGATTTGTATTTCAATTTTGGAAGATAACCAAGGGCCAGTCCGTCCCACCAAAAAAAAAAAAAATTCAACCAACCAATTTTATTGAAAAGCTGAAGAACTCGCCACCTCAGACCATGACTCCACGACTATGTCACTTACAAGACAAGGTTTGTGGCGTAAAACCAGAAAGAAATCACTAGAATTATATTGGAATTTATATTACGAGTTTGGTCTAAAAATTAGACCAATAGCGAAAATTTTACGATTTTAAAACTGCTCTGCTCTTTTTAGAGGAAGTACCTGCAATTACTGAAAGCATAGGATGACGCACGAATAAAACATCATCAAAATTTCTAGCTATAAGAAGCTTAAATAAGCTGCTAATAGAATTAACTAATGGCAACTGAAAAAAATACGCGGATTTAGAATAGCTGGCTTCCAACTTTAATTTGGTTGTTTAAAGTCGATCTCTCTGATATTTTATTAATCTTTCTATTACACTCAAACAATCCACTTTCAACATCATTAACCTTTTACATGAGCGGTATTACCCCTAGTCTCGGGTATTGCCGCTCAAATTTGTTTGTTTTATAAGTTTTGCTACTAGTTTTTAGTACAAAATAAATACGTTTTGTGCTGAAACGTTGATTATTGAATAGTTAAAGTTTCGTTATATTGTTAGAGTTTTGGTATAAATTAGAGTATAGCAAGAATAAAGTTTTTTCCCTAAAACGGCATTTCCCCTGCTCCCCTATTACATGAAATAAAGCAATAAAATGGAACCCAAGCATAAATTGCCAAGAAAAGTAATTTTATAACAATTACCCTTATGAACCACCCAGCCCCTATTAAATTTTACCTGGTATCGTGGCGTAGGACAATTGAACTAAATCTTGTATTTTATCTTAATTTCTAAGTAAAAGTGAAAATAGCATTCTGGTAAAATGACATAAAATTTAAAGCTATTTCTTAAACTTTGTGTGTAAAATGCACTTATGTGTCAAAAATGCCCCCAGAAAGACAAATTTTTGTAATTAAACAAATAGTTTAGGAAAAGCGTTTAATTATAGATTTTAAAAAGTTTTTTGCAATAAGTCAAATTATACAGGGTCCTGCAACAGTGCGTCGGGCATCTGTAGGTCCTATAATAAAGAAGTTAGGAATTCCGTTCACATGCAGACCTTAACTCTGTACAAGAATGTATTTCAGGAAAATATAGTCACATGTATAGGGTATCTCCAAAAAGTGTGAGCCGCTAAGGGTGAATTTTTTTAAATGGAACCCCCTGTATTTTTTTACATTTTTGGGTTCCTTTCTGACAACTTTACATATTCCTAAGATATTGTTAAATTTGGTTAAATAGTTCCAGAGTAATAAATAAATAAAGAGAAAAAAAATATTTTGCAACATTTTCTTTAAAAATTCATTAAAAATACAAAAACGCCCCAAAATCAGAACTACGCTAGGTGTTTACTGTAGTGGATCTCTAGTTACTTTGCTATAAATATCTTAAGCCTAACTTGTACAGGGTGTCCAAAATTCAATGCCAAATTGGCTAAAATATAAAGCAATTTTTCTTCGTTTTTTCAAATGGAACACCCTGTATATTTTTTTCCTATGAGATACAAAATTAAAAAATGAACATTTTTTGTACCTACAAATATTTCGAAATTTTTAACGGCTAAGCAGATATTCGTCGGATTATTACATATGGCTCTATGGACACTAAGATACAAGACAAAAAATCATACATAATATCTTAGGAATATGTAAAGTTGTCAGAAAGAAACCCAAAAATGTAAAAAAATACAGGGGGTTCCATTTAAAAAAATTCACCCTCAGCGGCTCACACTTTTTGGAGATACCCTATACATGTGACTATATTTTCCTGAATTACATTCTTGTATAGAGTTAAGGTCTGCATGTGAACGGAATTCCTAACTTTTTTATTATAGGACCTATAGATGCCCGACGCACTGTTGCAGGACCCTATAATTATATCATAGCAAACATTTTTTTTTTTCAGGCAAAACATTGTGTTAATTTCAGTTACACGCAAAAAATCTCATGCTTAATCAACATCACATCTCACATTCGCCATTGATAAAAAAAACAACAACAAACTATCACGCCACATTCTTTTTTAATGTGATCTAATAATCAGGTGTAAATATTTTCATTATAACTCTAGGTAAATTAAGTAGTTTCGATTTTCCTAAGTTGCCAAATATACGAAAGAGAAAACTTCACATGAAGGAGAAAAAACTACTTAAAAATATGCTATGAGAAAGAACGTTGTTTATGTTGTTGTTATCGTTAAAATAATATGCTGAATTATTGTTCTCTCCCAAAAACAGGTATTATAAAAAATTATTACATTATTTTAAAATATCCATCCTCTGAAGAGGTCAAAGACACTTGATTCATACTAATAGCGAATGAAAGCAACAGCTCTTTACTAAATGGTGTAATTTGAACCTTGGCTGTTTGTATAGAGAAAAACTCGCGAGTATTTATTGCTGTGAAGACGCCAAATTCCCAAAAAATATTGGGAGATATTTAATTTGTAGTTAGGAAAAAAGTAACGTTCAAAATGGTCTATAAATGTTTTTCTTGTTAATTGTTTTAATGCTTTTTTTAGAGTATTTTGCCTTTTTAATGTCTCTTTCAATTGTTCGTCTTTGCCTAATTTGACATTTTGCTTACCTTTTTAATTTATTTGATTATGACTGAAATCCAGTCTCTAGTTATAAATTCCGGATACCTACTATAGCAACCTATATATTTTTTGACATTTTTGAATAAAGCTTTCGTTTCTTCATAACTTTGCATGTTCTGTTTATAGGGTTAGTTACTAATTAGTAATTAAAATTAATTTTAAAAATTTAAAATTTAAGATAAGATAGCGCTAGGAAATGCCAAATTGTTATATTCAATTTTAAGTGACAAAACATTGGCGATTTATAAGAAAATGAATAAAGAGCAAATTTGTTTGAAAAAAAAAGGGTAAAGTTTCTTTGGATTTCGAAATGCGATGATAGAAAAATATTACAAATGAATGTATGTGTGCTATTCAACGGTGGAAATGGAAAAATTTGGGTGGCCTACCAGATCTCCAGACTTGACACTCCTTGACTTTTTTCATGTAGTCTTTGAAATTAAAGTCATAAAGATAGGTCAAATAAATTTGAAAGATATATAATAGCTCACTTGCAGCGCTTTTTAGTGCTATGGGAGATAATATCTGATATGGGCTGCTGTTGCTTGGGCCAAAGGAAGGCAGTGTGGCCGGGCACTGCGCTTCAGCCGCCTATTATTACCTCGAGTTACACCCGAGTACTCATTTCGCCGTAAGGCTGAGTCGACCTTGGGAACCAGAGCGTTTCATCAAAACGGACGGTGGATGAAAGCCGCCAGCGGGAATCGAACCCAGCTCTCTTAGTTTGTAGTCCAGCACTTATACTACTGGATCATGGTCCCTTTTCAATTTGAAAGATCATAATGCTTAAATTAGTAAAAATATTCACAACATAACACAAAAAACTCAATAATTTTCTCAGAAATGTTTGTGTCAGATTAGTGCATTTCTTAACAAATGATGGAGATCAATTCAAACATTTATTGAATTAGATTTGCTTATTAAAAATAAATAATATATTTTTTTAATTTGATGTATACTCATACTTTTTATTAGTGAGCAATATAAAAAAGTACGTTATGATGTAAGAAAACAAAGGATACAAAGAAAAATGCCAAAAATAGATAGGTTGTCCTTTAAAAAAATGAAATGTTTTTATAGCAACAAAAATTGCAAACGGAAAAAAAAGTTGAGGTTGCCATAGTATCCGTCGTTATATAATAACCCTTCCATTTTTATAAGGAACATTTTCCCCCCAAAATGTGTCTTTCAAAAGTTACATTTAATATTTCATATTTTTGGACACACTGTCAATGGCGTACAGATGCAGCCAATTTCTGCACAGTGCAATTTCACATAATGGGAAATTTTCTCTACAACACTTCACTGGAATTCGTTACCGATTACGACTGATACGACTGATAGCATTTTGTGTGAAGCAACTTTTGTTATTGAAAAAAAAAATGGAAAAAGGTGAATTTCGAGTTTTGATAAAACATTGCTTTTTGATGAAAAAAAAATACTGTGGAAACCAAACAATGGCTTGATAAACATTATCCAAACTCTGCTTCATCGAGACAAATGGTAGAGAAGTGGATTGCTGAATTGAAACGTGGTCGTACCAGCACAAATGATGTAGAGCGCAGTGGACGCTCAAATGAGGCTGTTGTTCCAGAAAACATCAAAAAAAATCCACAAATTGGTTATGAACAATCACAAATTGAAGGTGCAGGAGCTAGCTGACATTGAAAGATATCAGATGGTAGTGTTTTTACCATTTTACACGAAGATTTGGGTATGCGAAAGCTGTGTCCAAAGTGGGTGCCGCGTGAGCTCACAGTCGATCAAAAACAACAAAGAATCGATGCTTCAGAGGAGCGCTTGGTGCTGTTAAATCGCAATAAAATGGAATTCTATAGTCGATATGTGACAATGGATGAGACATGTCTTCACACACCAGAATCCAAAAGACAGTCAGGTGAGTGGACAGCAGTCGACGAACTGAATCCAAAGCGGGCAAAGACGCAACAGTCGGCCGGTAAGTTGATGGCTTCGGCATTTTGGGATGCGAACGGAATAATATTCATCAACTATCTCCAAAAAGAAACCACCCTCAACAGCGACTAATACTGTGTACTATTGGATCGACTGAAGGCTGAAATCGCAAAGAAACGGCCACATTTGCAAAAGAAAAAAGTGTTGTTTCACCAAGACAATGCACCGCGTCACAAATGGATGAAAACGATGGCAAAATTGAATGAATTGGGCTTCGAATTGCTTACCCACCTACCGTATTCTCCAGATTTACCCCCAACGACTTTTTCCTGTTTTCAGATCCCAAGAGAATGCTTGTTGGAAAGAAATTTAAATCCAATGATGAAGTAAGAGCTGAAACTGAGGCATTTTTTGGCGATAAAAAGAAATCATGCAATAAAAGTGGTATCGAAAAGTTGGAAAACCGCTAGACTCGTTGTATCGCCCTGGAAGGCAACTATGTTGAATAATAAAATCGAGTTTTGTCAAAATTTTGCTTTTTTCTTATTTATTGTACGGACTTATTGAATGATCTGGTAATTCAAGAACAACTAGCATTTTTCTTTAAAAATGATACTCGTTACAAAACATCCAATTGTACCAAAATGACTCGAAATATGGTTTGATTTCTGATCGAAATTCGAAGCTGTTGCGTCGGTTGATAAAGCCCACCACCACCAGCAGCACATAAAAACAACAAGGTCGCTGGAACTGAATCTGTTGAGTAGGTTGGTTGATGAATATTTCTTAAATATTTATTGAAGATTAATTTCTATTAAATGTTACTTTGATTAAAATTTAGCCAAATCGTGGAAAATGACAAAATTGCTCTAAACGTAGTTATTATCTTCAATTCCTAAGAAGGCCTATATATTTTGTAATTACCCAGATAATGGAGAGGCTTTTACATCACGCCAAGTAGGCAGTGGTTATACGATCCAATAAAGAAACTTGATTACGTTTTTGTATACATCTGAGCCTCCCTCGAACTCATAATCCTTCTTGGTTTTATAAGCGGAAACAAACCTGTATTTAAGGGAAGTTTATGAGACTGCCTTCATAAGTTAGAAAACCAATTTTGTGTGAAATATCGGAAACGACTTCTAAATGGTTGTCCAGATGGTGTTGCCGGTTGGCGTGGTCACTGCACATCCACACATTCGTTCGTGTTCTCGCCGATGAGAATGGGGCTATTTAAAGTAAGAACGATACCCGTGGGGCAGCGACATATACTGAAAATCACATTGATGGCGCTTAATAGCCGGCACATTTTTCCATTATCGTTTATAATTCAGTTAGTGAGACTTTAAAGTTGTTTTGTTCCTTTTAAATGCCATCATTAAAATTTTATTGCGTTCGGTCTTTGAAATTCATGTTGCTCCCTTATTAAATGCAGCGTTATTTGAACAATTGAAGTCTAAATTACATCTTTAAATCTCTCTTTGGCAACTAATTTTATTTACAGCAATTAGACTCATTTTAATAAATCTATTAAAACAAATTAGAAGTCAGTAAATGGCGATTCTAGATAAAATATTCCCTTAAGTTGATAACTTCCAAACTTAATGGCTTTAGGATGTTTAATTAAATTTAGGACAAAATACCTCAAATTATTGGCAGAAGAGCGGCGTTTATCATTTAAAATTATGTACTTCGCTTTTTTCAGATTAAGATCAAGATTACATAGTTCGTAAACGTATCGAGTTGTAGCACAGAGCGTAAAAAAATTAAACAGAATAATCAAGATGTTATTAAACCAGTTTCGTATCAAGAATGAAATAACAAGTATTTTTTTAATTGAATTTGATAATTAATTTCTTAACGCATTGACTGCCAAGCTGGTTTCATGGGACCATAACTAACGCACTGGTCTACGCCGCGATGGCCCGATGGGACCAGTCTCGTCTATACTTAATCACCGCTGATCAAATGCGCTTTGTTTAATGACAAACGATGAACAGAGTAGTCGTGCAAAGGGTGCCAAGGGCCCACTATTTAACTCTCTTAGACTTCGATGGAAAGCTTACATTTTTAGACAAAAATGTGACACTGTCGGAAAAAAAAATGAGCACTACATTTCCTGATCTTGTAAAGCAACTAGCTTCATAAACAAACTTTTACCTCCTTAAAGGAGGAATGTTGTAAAACACAGGTAAAACTGATTTTTTATTTAAAAATAAAAACCTAAGCATTTCAACATCGCTAAGGGATCCCTAAAGCTCACCTACGCTATAAAAGTTGATTCTAAATGTAGTATCATAAATTAAGATTCGTATTTTCGAGCCCAAAATCAGACGAAAATAAGACAGCGTTTTAAGCACCGCCCCCCTAGATATCTCCCCACTGGTTAAGTTGTGTTAATTAATTTTTAGATTTTTTGAAAAGGTACGAAAGGGTATAGAGTTGTCTTAGGTTTCATTCAATTATCTGTACATGTTTCACAACTGTTACTTAAAAACTATAATCAGGAACTAACCTTCAACACCCCGTAACTCGGAAACGAAGCGTTTTACGACATATGTTTATGTAGACTTTTTGTCTTATTTTGGGCCCTAAAATACGAATCTTAATTTATGGTACTACTTTTGGAAACACCTTGTATAAGTTTTTGTCTGAAATTTCGTGATTTTTTGATAAAATTGATACTTGTTTTACCAAATTTTCGCTTCCTGCCCAAATTTCCGAGATTGTAAATTTATTTTTTATACTATACAGGGTGTTTTTGAATAAGATGCTAATTCTGAAGAAGCATAATCTTTGAACGAATTTAAAAAATCAAGTTCAGATTAATATAGGTCCGGAACCGCCTTATTTTTAAGATACCATAAAGGTGCTGAAAATTAGGAAAATATTTGGTTTCTCCTCAAATATATTGAAACCGATTACAATATTTTTTTGAATTTTGGTTAATACTAACCGGGCATAAAAGCGCATTTTCTGCAGAAAAAATATTTACTTCATTTGCATCAGTAGCGTTCGCGCCAACATGTCCTTAAATATTCTTAGCACAAAAGAAATGGTGCATCACTAATTTTTTTCCCAAACAAGTACCAGTTTCATAAACAAAATGCTTCCTTGTTTTTTTCGTCTGACCAAAGGTTCTCCATTGAAATAATTGTTTAGCTTTAAAAAACATAAGTTTACTTATTTCATGCTATGGGTCTATTAATTGTAGAGTGGAAATACCAAAGGGGTACAGTAGACTCCCGCTAAAGTTGCGCTCACCGGACTGGATCGACCATTTAAGTTGCTACTCCCCGTTATCCCTACCATTGTTAAAAAATGTATATGTTTTATTGCTCCTTGTGCGGTTGAGTGGAGCTAAAACTCGGAAGTGTAATTCGTCGTTCTAAAATTAGAGTGGAGAAATATCCGCACAACTTCAGCGATCGTATCCTGCCAACTTTAACGAGCGGACAACTTTAACGGGCGCAACTTTAGCGGGAGTCGACTGAAAGTGCCAAACAATTCGTTTTTCAGTTTTTCCCTTAAATTGGCACAAAATGTCAACGCCTATATCCCAATCAAAGCTCCAAGGGCTAATGCTTCTTGTTGGGCTACTAACTTAAACTAAATTAAATATTTAACTTAATAAGTAATTAACCATAATAGAACGTTTTCCTCTAATAACTCCAAACTCCTTATTTGGTATTTAGCCCCTTTGAAATTTTCACTCTACAATGGTTAAAAAAAGATATATCCAAAGAACATGTAAATCTAACTTATCTAACATATTTTTTTATAAATAAACCACAATGACCAAAGTTCCCTTGTAATAAGACATTAAATTCGTATTAAAAAATATCAAGCACGCATCGAAATGTAAAGAAATGGATTTTATTTTTTTATTGAAAAGCCATTCGACGAACGAAATAAGAGGAAATTTTTACTAAGGAATAAAATGTTTTAACGTCATATTTATTTTAAAGAAAAAATCAGAGGCGTGATTTTATTTTCTTGACTAAAAATGTTCAAGGACATGCTAATTGAAAACCGTTGGTCATACGAAAAAAAAAAAAAAATAGGGGAGCATTTTTACTACAAACTAAAGGATCTTTATAAAATTAATATCTATTTTTAAAAAAAAGCAGTGGCAATTTTTTCGTTAAGAATACTCGAGCGCATATTAGGCGGATGTCACTGATAGAAGTAGAACAAATATTTTCCTACAAAAAATGCTTTTTTGTACCTAGATAGTCCCCAAGAAAATTCAAAAAAATATTTCAAGAGGTTTCAAAGCATTTAAAGAGAAATAAAATATTTTCCTAATTTTCAGGCCCATGTACCTTAAAAATAAAGCAGTAAACGACTTACGTTGATGTAAACTTTTTTTCTTAAAGTGATTCAAGGATTATGCTCCTTAAGTATTAACATCTTATTTGAAAATGCCCTGTATAGACTAAATAGTATACCAAAGTTTTATACCTACAAATTTTCATTATTTTCGATTATACTTATATTTCGATTTTAGTCTTGCACACTGAAAAAAATACTGTTTATAATATCAATAACAAGTTGTTTTTGACAAGATTTTATCGAGACAATGATTTTTTTTCATGAAATTTCATGATGGAGTTCATTGTCAAAATAAACTACCATTCATTGTATCAATGAATGGATGGATGTAAAAGATTTATTTTAACAACAAAATTTTCATAAATCCAATGAACTATTTTATTAGATAAAATTACGTCCATTGCCAGTTTACGAACAGTTTTATAAAATTGTTCATTGTAATAACGTAGTAAAGTATTATATGATAATCTGTTTCTAGTTTAATGTTTTATGATTCATTGTCGTAACGAACAAAAAACATAAATTACTGAAAATCATACGTTGCAATAACTAAAAAATCAATTGAACCCAGGATTTGTTAACTTATAATGAGAAAGTACATGTGCTTGCCATCTTGTCATTACCATTTCGTCCACTACCTGCAAAATAGGAACTCAGTTTGGTTCAGTCGTTTGCAGATAAACGAAACGATACAGTGAGGGCTTTCTGTGAAATATTTACTAAATGTTTAGAAAGGAAAAGGTAACTATTATTATTAAATATAAAGTTTTGCCTAGTTCAATTATTTCTGTTACAGTTATTATAAGGTGCAACTTCACTTAACCATATTCAAAATCATTTAGAAGCAAAACACCAGCGGAAAAATGGCGCTTTTAGTAAATCCCGACATGATGGTACGTATGGTTTAAATAAATCTAGCACTTTCTTTATTTTCTCTTCCTTACAGATTGAATAACGTTGTTCTCGATCACACAAATGGATAAATACTTGGAACAACATAATAAACGACATACTTATTTTTCTGGATAACTTCATCATGTGAAAAAAATATTAAGGTTTCACTGGAGTAGGTCAAAACCAAGGAAAATATTTCTAAAAGTAAGTATTAGTTACCTATTTGGTTTTAATATTTTAAGGTAATTCTGCAATCAATATTATTGAATTATGTTTGGTAGGTACACATACGAACAGATGGACGTGGACAATGCATCGATACTCCATAAAAACGAATCTGATAATGAAAAAGGAAGCAAACACTGAAAGAAGCATCAAAGATTAGCGGAAATTATTGTTGACTTTTTGTAAAAAATCTACATACGTCGAGGAACCACAATCTAAAATAGAAAAATCTCCTGATTCAACTCTTTACATGTTGCACAGAAGGACAAATTGATGATTTAACATTATTATATTAATAAAATTTTGTATACTATAATTTTTCAATAAAATTCGTTACAATGACAACCTTTTTCATTCCAGCAATTATTAAAATTCATAAAAACAATGAACATTGTGGTAATAGAAATATCTAATAATCGTTGTACAAGCGAATAAGATTCACTGCATCAATGCTCCTGTTCATTCAACCAATTATTACAATTCATAAAGATTACGAATTGTATTCATAAAATTAATAACGAATGATCATTGAATCAACAAATATATGACATTAAAACATGAACGGAATTCGTTGAGATTTCATTACATTAGGTGACGAACTAAGTTTCGTTAGCCCAATGAACCTTTACGTAGGACCAATTTTAACGAAATATTTCATCTGCCCTACGAACTTTTTCATTGTATTTACGCTCACTTTTGGTTCAGTGCAATATTGACCTTATCGATATTTTTCATGTAACTTCAGACCATTATTTTCAATTCCTGTTTTTTAATATAGTCGTGATTCTAGGTAAGTCAACATTTGCCGAAATTCTGAATTTTAGCTCTAAATTTTTCGCATAAAATTCCGATTTTTTTAAAAATAATTTGATATATGTTCACGATACATCAAAGATATGAAAAATTCTTAAATATCGAGACATTTTCTATTCTTGTTTTTTCGAGGATTTTCTTCAAATTTCGAGAGATTAGGTAGCTTCTTTTATAAAATTTAAGTTAATTTTATTATTATTTTATTAATTCATTTTTTTAATTTCTTTCTCGAAATGAATTTCCTTAAATTGGAACTACCTCTCAAAATATTTTCTTTCTTCCTAAATCTCAGGTAATACGTAAAGTTCAAAATTTGGACTCTATTTTCGTGTGACTTTAGTTACAATAATTGTGATCAGTATGCTGGTGGTTTTTTTTTTCCATCAGACTTGTGTATTTGTAAAAGAAATGAATCCAATACGCAATTTACGAGAAGTTGAACCATTGAAACGCCAACTTTGGATAACTAAAAATGTAGGTAGAGACATGCGGCTTAACTTATTATCTTATAGATAAACGTTTCATTAAAATTCAACTTATATAGTCATATAATCCCCAGGCAAGGTCATACAAAGTCTATCAACGCAACAGCCTGATTACCGTCGTTGATTAAGGATCTTAGTTTTTTGATTTTTTTTTATTTTTGTTGTTGAAAATCAATTGATGCGGCGTAATCGCCACGAAACGAACCTTTTAACGAAGTGTCATGAGATATATGCCCTTTAGTTTAAACAAAAATTGGGGGTTAGTTCCCACCCCCAGTAGGGAAAATAGAAAACCACCCTAAAATGAGGCAAACTTTGAACATAAATCGGCCTGCTTCGAGAATTTTACGAGAAAAATTTCAGTTTTGGTTTTATTTTTATTATTTAAAGTCATCATTGCCCATATAGAAGAAAACTATTATGTTCCACCAGAAATAGTTCATCGTTTCTTGTACGTAATAAGCAATTTGTATTTTATAGCATAGCTTTATTCCTTATAAGGTTTTCTGCTCTTTAGACCATTGAAAAGACGCTTTAAAAAAGGAATTCAGTATGAGTTATTTTATTGTATGCCAATATTCGCGCAAGATGTTCAGACATATACGATCGAATGCGATACATCTTCAAAGCTCCTTTCCGAGTCGAGTAACAAAAGCTTAAGGGCATAATATAGATATGGCATCTTTGTTCGTGATAACTGTAAATGGATCCTGTGATCAAGATTAGTTCAATGGAAGCTCGCTTGAGTATTCGTGTGTAGGCATACGATTCAAAGATTAAGTCTATTGAGGAAAACGTGTGTTATTAAGTTATGCAAGCCAAAATCGATTATGCACAATCATTATCGCTTATATATAATCCAAGCTAACACTGGTTCCTAGCCCAGCTTAGTTAAGGAGTATAACAACTGAAGTCGGGAGTTAGTTCATGTTTGATATCGATTAAACATGCTGTGCCAGCTAAGACAAGTAATAAACAAATATATCATGCATAACCTGAGTCGATCAGAAAGTTTCCCACAATACCCCAGCAGACGAGGCTTCAATTGCGGGTTCGTTCTCACTTCGAAATAGGGGCCTTATGTAGTGCATCGCTTGTCCCACTGCAGTGATTTGTCAACGCCAAGAAGGAATTCATTATTGTGCGGTTGAGACTCTGGGGATTCCGATATGTGATGTGATACGATATTGTATCACGTTCATCGTTTTGAATAATTGCTCGTGCCCCGGTAACATATTGTCTTTGTCGCCAAACGCCAACATCCACACCGATACGATAAGAATATTAATATGAACACATTATGTGCACCAACTTCCGCATGACACGTATTCAAAAGAACAAAGGCGCCAAGCGAGAGATCAAAGCGCGCATAGTTTTGCTCTTTTACAGCGTTCAATTATTAGGACACGCGATGCAGTCTTATGGTAATCAACAGAGAAATCATTGCAGCAAACTTTCAAAGTAACAAATATGTAGGTACAGCAACTACCAAAATGAAATCTACATGTCAGAAAAAGAAAAATTCTTAACATTTCACTGTAATATTTAAGTTGTAAATATTAGGTGAAAGAAATTACTTGTAAGCTTGGTTTATCGAAAGGATTAATGTAAATTTCTTATACAAAAACCGATAGGTTGGAACATTTATCAGATTCAGAATTTTCAAAGTTTTCATCCTATTAGTTCTCGCCGCATTTTGGAATAGCGAACCCATCCAATCCAAGTCCCATAAATGCACTACTACTACTCTCAAAGGCTTTCGACAGAGTCTGGCACCGATCTCTTCTTGCCAAATTAGCATCTTATGGTCTTCCTCCTGGACTCTGTCATTTGATATCCAATTTTCTCGTTGATAGATCTATTCAAGTCGTCGTCAATGGCATCTCATCCGAGACATTTACGATTAGCGCAGGGGTGCCTCAGGGGCCTGTTCTGTCTCCTACTCTATTTCTATTACACACAAACGACCTCTTAGCTTCAACTTTTAATCCTATATACAGCTGAGCAGATGATAGTAACCTTGTGTCATCTTTTTTCTCCGACAAACCATTATCTATCACTGCTTTAGATCGACTAAGGGAACAGCAGATACAGACGATTAATCGGGATCCCGAGGTTATTCTGGAATGGGGTAAGAACAATTTGGTCGACTTCAATGCTTCAAAAACTCAGGCCGCGGTTTTCTCTAAGAAAACATCAAGGGATAGTGCAACAAACATACTAGTGGACGGTAAAATCCTTCCAATGTGATCTAATCTATCTATCCTAGGAGTGAATGCGAGCATTAACTTTTCTTGGGACGATCATGTGCGCGCCATTGCTAAATCCGCCTCTCAGAAGCTAGGCTTTTTTTTTAAAGCTAAAAAATACTTTACATCTCATCAGCTATTAACACTATACAAAGCTCAAGTTAGGCCAACACTAGAATACTGGTCGCATGTTTGGAGTTCAGCCTCAAAACACACTTTAGCTCTCTTGGATTCAATTCAAAGAAGAGCGATTCGCCTAATTGATGACGAGAGTCTGACCGATTCTCTCGAAACACTAGAGCACAGGCATATGGTTGGTGAAATGTCTCTTTTCTACAAGTACTATCACGGAAGATGCTCGCTGGAACTATTAGGATTGACCCCCTCAAGGGCAAGGTTCTTGAGGCATACAGTCGGAGCAGCAAATTCCTGTGCGGTCCAGCTTGACACAGTGAGGACTTCTGTCTATGGAGACTCTTTTTTCTATAGAACTTCCAAGTTATGGAACTTGTTACCGAAAGGAATTTTCCCCAAAAATTACAACCTATCCTCGTTTAAGAAGGCGGTTCATCGCCATCTGTCCTTATTTCTGCATCCTACTCGCAGTGCTTTGAAAGTATAATGGGTTTTCCTTTTGCGAGTGGATTAAACTTACAAAAAATGTCAGAAAGGTAAATTTTTCAATGCACAGATTAGGATTCAAGTAAGAGGGTGATGAATCTAAACTTGTCATATTTAATTCATAGATTTGTCAAATGCCTAGGGTTTAGCAAAAAAGGTTCCTTTCTATGTCCGGTTTTTATAATTCGGATTTTTTCGAGGTGAAAATATTTAATTGACAGACTTTGTATATATTCTGTATGTCTTCAGCTACTGCTCCAAAATTTCAGACTGAATGCATTTTCAAGCATGCTTCATATGATGAATGATTGCGACAATTCAAAATAATAATAATTATCTTTGTTCTACTTAAACTTTTTTTTCACTCTAATGTGAATTGAATATTACGCCTTAACCAGCATTTCCCAACATTAATCCAACTAATGAGTTGAAAAGTGACAAATATGAAAATTGCATGTGCATTATAAATTAAATTGATTCTGAAACCTTAACTCCATTAGTTCTTTGTTAGCGTTCTCGTGATGCATAGAGTCAGGCTGTTCGATGACATTTTTGAAATGCCCTGACCAGGTTGAATCACTTAAGAACTGCGAAAGCTTAGTTTAAATGACTTACTTGTATTTCAGCCGCTAGTTTTAGTCACGCCACTTAGGCGGAAACACGCCATGCATAAAACTGATACACCATATCGCTTACCTGCAACAAAGGAAAGTGTTGTAGAAACGACGAGAAATTAAAACAAGAATTATATTTACAGAAATAACTAGAGCTTATAAATTATTATATACATATGTAGGTGTATCAAAGGTTTAGGAAGTTGACGATGATACGTGTCGCGAGAGCTTATACAACCTTTACTGAAAAGACAAATTCACTCACAAGTTTACTAATGGTTTCCCTCGGTAGCAAAAGAGAATTGCTTCTTTTATAATGAGAGCTCGCAAAGATCTAACCCAAAAATAAATTGCAAAAAAAATCTCAATTACAAAAAGCCGATATTTAGAAAGAAAAATGGAATTAAAAAAAAAGTCGAAATTAATAAAAATCAAATTATAAAATTGGTCGAAATTTTCAAATAAGCAGATTTTTTCATAAAAGATCGCAATTTAAAAAAAAAATTAAAATATTTAGAACAAAAAGGGAAATTTTCAAAAAAAGTCAATATTATGAATGAGTCGAAATATTAAAAAGTATAAATTCTCAAAATATTACAATTTTTGAACACATTTTTGAATTTGACACAACAAAAAATCAAAATTCTGAAAAAATGTTAAAATTTTCAAAACTAAATCATCAGAAGTCGACATCTCGGTAAAAAGACGAAATTTTTAAAATCAGTCAATTTTATTTTGTTTGAAATTCTCAAAAGAGGAAATTATGAAAACTTAAACTTCGAACTATTAAAAAAACTGAAATATTCAAAAAAGTTGAATTTTTCCAAAGAATTCTGAATTCATATTAAAGTCAAAATTCTGAGAAAAGGTAACATTTTTTAAATAAATCCCAATTTTAAAATAGTGATCATTTTGATAAAGAATCTTTTACTTTCTTTGGAATTTAAGTCGAAGTTTTCTAAAAGTACAATTTTTCAATAAAATGTAATATCTATGAAAAAAGAAAATTCTAGAAAGAACCAAAATTTTTACAGCAATCAAAATTTAGTAAAAAATTTCTAAAAAGTGAAAATTTTGAAATACCTCAATTTCAAAAAGAAGCCGAAATTTTACAAAAATAATTATTTAAACAGGTCTGTATTTTAACGAAGAGATTATTTTTAAAAAAAAAAGATAAAATCTTCAAAAGTCAGAATTCCTAAAAAAAGTCGAATCAATGAAATAGGCTAATTTTAGCCGGTAAATCAAAATTGACAAAAACTCAAAATTTGAAAAAAAGTCGATAATTTGAGATAAAAATTTTAAAAAAGATTAATATTTACAAAAAAGCGGGACTTTTTCAAAGGAACCAAATATTTAAATATTTCAAAACTTTAAGAATTAGTTAACATTTTGGTAAATCTAGCCTAATTAGGAAAAAAGTTGAAATTTTGAAATGTGTAAAATTTTTTTTTAACAGTCAAAATTTACAATCAAAAGTCGAAATTTTCCTAAAAAATAAAAATATTATCTGTGTCTTCTTTTCGAAAGTTGAATAATTCCATTCCTGTTGAGTGGCAAAAACTTTAGAAAAACTGAAAGAGGAAATTTTTTAAGTTTCGAAAGTTTTAAAAAGGCCAAATTCTCAATGAAATCGAAATTTTGAAAAAGGTCGAAGATTCATTATTCATCAATCATCAAATATTTCAACGTGAAAAATCAAAATTTCGAGAAGAAGTTTGAATTTTAAAAAAAGCACTGAATTTTTTAATATAAATCGAATGTTTGCGAAAATGTAGAAATTTTGAAAATAATGTAATCTCTGAAAAAAAATTAAAATTTCGAAACGTCGACGTTTCAAATAGCCGATATTAAAACAAAGTCAAAAATAAATTTATTATGTGGAAATTTTAAAAAGGATCGATATTTTCTAATAGTCAAAATTAAAACAAATAACTGAATATTTAAACAAAAAATAAAAATGTCTGGAATTATAAAGAAAGCTCTAAATAGCCAAAAAATCAAATTTTGAAAAAAAAATACAAATTATGAAAACAAAGCAAAATTTATGAAAACTTAGTTGAGCACATCAAAGCGTCGAGAGAAAAAACTAATATTTTCTTAAACAAAGTGGAATTTTCCGAAAATTGTCGAGTTGTTTATAATAAAATAAAAATTTGACATAAAAGTTAATTTCCTCATAGGGTCCAGTAAGGGTTGAGAATTTGTATACAAAATAAATATCAATTAATTATTATTTATGTGACATTCGTTATTTTACAGGCACAACTTGGTAGAATTTCGACAATAGGCGATACTTGTTTTAAGTAATTTAATAACTAATCAGGAATAAAATTCAACTGTTAATAAAATTTCTATAAATTTTATTAAAATTCTATAGTTTTAGATATTACTGGAATGAATACAGTGTGTCCCACCTAGAATCCCCGCGATAGATATCTGACAAAGAATTTATCTAAAAAATTTGAAAATTTAGTAACCTAGGAAAGTCGACGAGGCCAACACAATTAAAATATTCGCAAAGTTGTAATATTTCTGGTTATACCGGAAGTTGACACAAACTTCGTTATTTTAAATGAGACATCCTAAATATTTTTGCATTTTTAGATTTTATTTGATATTTTAAGGCCACTTTGGATAACAAACATTGAAAGACAATTTAAATCTTCACAAGACAGGTCCAAAAAATATAGGCTGTTCCATTTGGGATAACAAAGTTATCGCTGTTTGGATTTATCAAAATATACACTCCTGAATTCACCGCTAAATATAAATATATATATATATATATATATATATATATATATATATATATATATATATATATATATATATATATATATATATATATATATAAAATATAAATTAATATCTGGTTTCTGAAAGAAGAACAAAGAATTTCGTGGGACCTTGCATCTGTCAAATTTTTTATAAAAATCCAATTATCTCAAAAATTATAAATTTTAAGAACAAAGTTTGTTATCCCAAATGGACTTACAATATCAAGCAAAATCCAAAAATGCAAAAATATATAGGGTGTCTTATTTAAATTAGCGAAGTTAATTAACGAACTTCCGGTATAACCGGAAATTCTATAACTTTGCGAATATTTTAGTTGTCTTGGTCTTGTCGACTTTGCTAAGTTGCCAAGTTTTCAAATGTTTTAGATGAGTACTTTGTCAGATATCGATCGCGGAGGTTCCCGGTGGGACACGCAGAATATTGTGATGAAATTAATAGCGACTGTCTTTTTATAGTTACCGATAATAATATAACCAATTCTTTTGTGGAGCGCGGGTTTATGACGTTGATTCGGGCATACAATGCTGGTCTGTAAGTTAAAATAAATTTAGTAAATCAAAGACAGTTTTTTTGGGGGAAATATGCTCGAACAAGTCGATTAATATTTTAATTTGCGCTCTGTTTGATGTAGGAAAATTTTTATGCAGCATGTCTTAAATTTAAAATATGATGTGATTGACAATTTTTTTAAATGGAAACCCAATTTTTTTCTTGACTATATCAAGTTACACATGCATACCAAATTTCAATTTTTTATTTTGTGTCATTTAAGATATTTAACAAATATTAACTAATTTGAAAAATCAAGGAATCTGATTTAACTCAATAATCTTTCTGCAATAGATGTTCAAAATGTTGTCCATTTAATAACTGACAATATTCTTATCGGAACTGAAACTTGTTGTGAACATTTTTAACAACTTCGGAGGAAATTAGTCTACCCTCCTGTCTTATTCGTCCTTTCAACTCCTCAATATTTGCAGGTTGGTCTTAAAAACTTTGCTCTTCAAATACCCCCATAAAAAATGTTCCATAGGTGTTAAGTCCGGAGACCTGGACGGCCATTCAAAAAATTGTCGTAACTGTGCACACAACAACCCACACTGGATGAGGGAAGTTCACACTCAACATCCAGAGAAAGTCAATATTTGGGCAGGGACTGTTGGTGATCGAGTTATATGACCAATTTTCTTCCAAGGAAGGACATTTTGCAAGACCTGTCCGTGAATATCTCGATGATGTATTTCCAGGTAGATAGAAGAGGACCCTTTGAATGGCCATCCAGGACTCCGGACTTAACACCTAAAGACTATTCCATATGGGGGCATTTGAAGACCAAAGTTTTTAAGACCAAACCGCAAATATTAAGGAGTTGAAAGGACGATTAAGACAGGAGAGCAGAGTAATTTCCCCCTAAGTAATTACAAATGTTCAAAAAGAGTCTTAGTTTCGTTAGTGTATCGTCAGTTAATAAATGGACAATATTTTGAACATGAAGAAAGATTATTGAGTTGAATCAGATTCCTTAATTTTACAAATTAGTTAATATTTGTTAAATAACTTTTAAATGACAAGAAATAAAAAATTGAAATTTGGTACGCATGTGTAACTTGATATACCCTTTAAAAATAATCAAGAAAAATATATCTTAAATTTGGGATATGCTGTATACAATTTTCGTAAATCAACAAGAGCGCATATTTCGAAAAAAAAACTGTCTTTGATTTATTGAATTTATTCCAAGTTATAGACTAGCACTGTATAAAATTCTTCATTAATTGATGACAATATGATTGTGCTGTTAATAAAACCACCCGATTTAAATACATGTGAATAGTATGGGTCTTGGAAACATATTGCACAATTTTAATATTAATAGAAATAAATTTTTTTCAGCAAAGTTTTTATGTAAATTTCTCACAGATCTTTCAAAAAAAAATCGCCACAATGACAAATCAATATCAAAGTAACCCAGATTGTTTCTAGGCTAACTATTGTTTGATATGATACGAAGCACTTGCTCGACATATAATTACGTATTGTGTGAGTTGCGAAAATTAATATTGAATTTGCTAAACTAACATTATCTCATATCGTGCTCTACAAAATGAGATAGTATACGCAATTTACTGCAACTAACAATTAAGCCTAGTTAATGTCTAAAGCAAACCAATGAATAGCTGATAATTTTACAATTACAGTTTTATGATACTCTTCTTAGGACTTTTTAAACAAATAAGAAATCGCTGCTATTATAATTAAAAACTAGCACAACCTTCATTAATTTAGCCAAATGGATGTTTGCCCAAATTCATACAGAAATGAATAAATAAGTTAATAAAGGAAGTTCGAGGGAAGAGCCTTCGCATCAGGGATATTAATAGTTACTAAAACTCTATATCATCTACTTGGGCTGCAATGCAAGTGGCGGCTGGTCAGCAAATATGGGGTTATTATATGGTCGATTAAACCGCATAAACCGAACTACCCTTTCCTCGAATATGGGCTGGCACCTCGAATTTTCATCAGGACCGGACTAAACCTCTAATTTATTATAAGCGAACACTTGACCAAAACTGCTGAATGAATCGTTTTGAGATCAACTCGCTGTATTAGAATAGCTTTAAACTGACATTGCTTAAATAGTGTTATTTCATTTATTTGAAAGATAAACCTACGTATAAGAGTGCATATTTTTATTTTGTTACATTATTTGTGGTATAATATGCAGGCCCTTTTTCGCGGTTTACTATCATTTTTTAGCAGTTACGATCTGAGACTATTCAACTCTATATAATGCCATAATTCGTGAGCAAAATCCGTATTGTTACAGGCTTATCGGTTCGAATTGACTATTAATACGTGAATTGAATAATACCCACTTTACTACCAAACTAAACTCGGAACATTACAACTGAATAATGAACTCACTTATTTACTTCTAACTGCTAACTAACTAATTACACTGACTGACTCTAACTGACTGACTCGAGGGAAAAGCGACCGCTTTATATAGTTTTGGCTTCCAGGTTCTAGAAAAATCCCGCAGATAAGGTTTATCGTTTGCCGAAATTTCTGGAACGCTTATCTGCCGTTTGTTTCGTTATCGCGGCCGCTTTTACCTTATAAGATCTTTCTAGAAACTATTCTTACATACTAAATTCTACAATTTACATTTCGCTACAGTATGTTTCAAACTGGAATCGCATAATTTGTATCCTTGAAGCCTCGGGACACCAAGATATATCTAGATTATTAGACAGACATTTCGAAAAATACATAAATTTGTTAATATTTTTATATGTAAGCGAATGGGTAAATAAGAATTCAATTAAAATTAATCAACAAAATTACGTACTAATGAAGAGAGTTTTCAGAGAAAGAAAAATATATAAGCACTAATTAACTTAGGATACCTTAGGGTGTAGACCAAAATTGAGCTCATATTTTTTGACCTGGTTAGAGCTTGTAGAAATCTATAAAAAATGTCCCTATTTACTACGTTTTACAATAGGCAGAATATTATCAATGACCATATAAGCTGGCAGCCAAAAACAACACATGGACCTTAAGATTACTAGATTATGAAATGCAATACGAATTATCTGTGACATTATTCATAGTTAAAAACTGCCACATTATTTGGTATGAGGAATAATTCTCCAAAATTTGTACCCGGACCCTTGGCCGATAACTTCATGAATTTTTAATAATTATAATTTTTAGCTAAATTAAACATCGTGTTGGGGGTGAAAATTTCGTACCACTGGTATCTAGCGGAATGCCTGTAAATATGTTAGAGCTGCTTTCAGAAATGGGAAAGTTGTTTAGATCTGTGCCTAAGATGCGTCAATAAGTAATTTAAAGAAAGCAGTATAGGAGGAAATTAAATAACATGAATTTTCAATTTACAAACATGCACGGTGCAACGTCGCAGTACAATTTTGTTGGATGCGACAAAATCGAAAGTAATTTGATTGTGTATTCTATCAATCAACACAAAAAGTCGATGCGATTTGCTGGCAGACAAACCAATCGGTCTAGTAGCATATTAACATATTTGATAGTACTTGTAAAACTACCTTCTTCTTCTTCTTTTTAGAGATCTTGGGATCTGTTAATTCTGGTAATGCCTCTGTTGCAGTTCCTGGGATGTTGACTGTCAACTATCCTTCCATCTTCTAGGGGGTCTTCCGAGGGGGGGGGGGTGCCTTTTGGTTTTCCTTCCAGCGCGACGCGTGGTAATTGATCTTCGCAAGAGACTAAATAGACTGAATGCTTCAATCTCGCAGCACGAGAACCGTTAAATGCAAAATACGGGGAAGAGGGATCTCGGTATCCGCCAACTCTTGACACTGCCGGATTAAGTCAAATTTTTAAATATTAAACCTTCCGCGCAACGGTTCTAAAGATTTAGATGTAACTTCCAATACGCGACGCGTGTGCACAATATTGTTAAGCCGACCCTACAAATATGTGATGATTGCAATGAAACGGCGACTCGCTCACGTTGATAATTAAATATTTATACATTTAATTTTTGCCTACCCATAGAAGGAAACTCTTCATTTTCCTTTACTAATATACTCACTTATGTTCGGACAGTGTTCCACAGTACATTTTCCCATAGTTAATTCCTTTTTGCTAAAAAAAAACGACGTTGTCTTCGCAAAGGTCTGTTGATGAGTAAGAGTGCGTTGCGAGCTAGTCTTTCACCAGGCTTCCTACTGCTTTCACTGGTTACCCTGCAGCGTTCAGTTTATTTAGTCGCTGATCTTCTCTCATTCTATTTACGTGAGCGTACTATTGTATCCTTCTCTGTGTACCCTATCGAACGATATACTGTATACCGTACTGCTCTCTAATCTGTGTGTTTCTTACTCTGTCTCTTTTGGTTATTCCCGCTATAGTTCTTAAAGTTTTTATCTCCGCTACTCTCAGCATACTCTTGATCTTGTTGATTTCTTCTCGTGCCTCTATTCCGTACGTCATAACTGGCCTTATACATGTTTTGTATATTTCGATCTTGCTGTCTGGGCGCATATATTGATTGTTTCAAATGGTCTCTCGTAGGCAGCCTGATATTGCGGCTGCTTTGTTGTTTTGCCTTCTTAAGTCGTTTACAGGGTCATGTCCATTCGAGAGATCAACACTGAGGTACTTAAATTGGGTAACTTGCTCAATGGGATGATTTTCAATGACGAGTTTACATCTGATGTGGTCATTTGCGATGGTCATCTTTTAGTATTATCAGTTGATATTTCCATATTAAGTTGTTTGCTTATTTATAGAATTTAAAAAGCTGTCGCTTGGTTGTCTTCTGTTTCTACGACAATGCTGCGTCATCTACACAACATATCATGCTGATTCTATTTTTATTCATCCTGCATCCCAGTTTTAATAAGGTTACTTCTTTAATTATTTTATCCATTGGGATATTAAACAAAAATTGCCTGAGGCTATTTTTACGGTTTGAATTTTCAGTGGAGATAGTTGCTTGTGATTAGGCCACCAAACATATAGCTGTTGGTTTTGTAAGTGCCGACATATCATCTATCAGTCCCTGTCTGGGGGAAATCCATATATATAATACTTCTATATGGCGTATTGTGTATAATCGGCACTGCAAAATGCTTTGTCAAAAAGGTGAGATGAAAGTATATGTCGTACTCTTTTGAGGACAAGCATTCATTCGTTTATAGCGAAACAGATTACAAGATGGGCGAGAACACTAATAAATGAATGATAACAATGACGACTGCCGAGAAGAGGGATATATGAAGTAAACTTTGGGATTGGTTAATATATTCTGTCCTCGAAAAAGGCAAACATAATATCCATCTCGCCTTTTTGACACAAACAAAGGGACAAAACACGCCATATAGAAGTATTACATATATGGAGAAATCTCTTGTCGTTCACTTGGGTGTCATCCTTCATAAGGTGTGGTTGCAGATCTTTCCAAGTGGATCCTGGATGTCTTTCCCTTAAGGGTTTTACTGTAACCGATCTTTGGACCGTCTGGGGCTATTGTATTTCATGGTAGTGCTGTCTTAGAACTAAAACCTCAGAAAGTTCCGGTATTTCCGGGATAAGCAGGGAGATGGTCCCCAAGCACGCGGCAGAGCCGACCAAACAACCAAGGTGTGAGCATATGCCCCTCAACCCTCAGCATTTGGAGGACTAATCTCATTCTCCTAATATTTATAGGCTCTTTTGAATCCCTGTAAACTTTTTTGGGACTGTTTTAGAATTAAGGACAGTTCTCTTTCGATCCTCGTTAAAGGACTTGTTTTTGGATTCGTTTCTAGTTCCCTCTCAATCACGTTCGGTACAGGAACTCGAAGAGTTTCGCGGGAGTAATGATCAGCTTGTGGAAGACTTTCCAAGTGTGGCCCTCGAAGACTTCGCCGCTGTAAGATCCTGTTCAAACCTACTCGGTGATAACACGAGATTCGACTGTGCACGTCGTCCTGGGATCCTTCGCGATGCTTACATAAGTACCATTTTTGCATTATTCTTGGAAATTTGGCTAGAACCACATATTCATTGTCTAGTAATGTCAGTAATTTTATTTTTCTATTTTTACCATTAATTAATTAGCTTGTTTTTTTCCCTGTCATTTAATTTTTTCTTCTTTTTCATTCTTGTACCCTTCAGGTCTGGTTTCAAATCCTAGTTGCGATTTCCCAGTTCATATACTTCATTTTCTTTTACTTTTGTTTGCTATAAAACGTAAACATATATTTTATATTTATGTTTATAGATATTTTACTTTAAAAAATTAAAGTCTACCAACGCCTATAATTGATTGTAAAGAACAAAGTGCCGCACTTTATTCCACCCCGAACAGATTGTAAAAAATTTAAAATAGGTAACTTTTGAAATATTTTGTTTATGTGGAGAAAAATATTTACCTGAACTGTGTTGGGAATATTACCGCCCTAACTGCGGAAATTATGGCTTGCCCCAAGTTGCAATATACACTTAGAATCCTTGCTTCTGAAATATTTTGTTTCATTTGGTCCAAGAATTATGTTCTTTTCTATCTAAATTGTGAGGTTACAAACATAGATTTGCGTTACCACTCTCAACAAGGTAGGTCACAGAGAGGGTGGCAACAAGAACTGCCGCTACAGAGAAATTTCTGTCTGTGAGTTACGCCATCTAGGAGTAAATTGTACAGCTTCCGTGATTGAGTATCTTTTGGTGATTTTTCTACGTTTCCGTTAAGTAAATTGCGTGATTTAAAATCACCTGGCGCCCCGTTTAGATATATTTTTAGCCGTCATGCCGCACAGTTACCGATTTTTATTCAATTTAAGCAGAATCTTGACTTAGAATAATTTTCACTCTCGAGTTCCGGACTTTTTAGGGACCTTTTCCCTCGTTATATTGACACATCGGCCCAAACGAGGGGTCCTCACAGGGGTGTACGACTCCCAGCCTGTAATAAGAAGAGGCTATTGCTCTTTCCCCAACGCTAGCCGGCGATAGTGAAGCAAGTTATTTCATGCACTAGTAGTGGCATTTAGAAGAATTTCTTGTAAACCATAAATACTCACGATTCCTTCACTGGGGAAAAATTCAGTAACACCATCTCCTTGTCTATTTCCTCCTAGAATCGAAATGGTTTCTGATGTTTGTTCCCCCACTCTTATCTTTGTTGTGTTGTGAATATTGAGGTTGCGAATGACTCTGACGATATTGGCTGGTGTTTCCTTTTCTTTTAATATTTCCATGATGTTTTCCAAACCTACTTTGTCAAATGCCTTGGTTAGGTCTACTTAGCTGCTGGGGTGTTAAATTCTATTGACTTCTCTTTTATCTGTTTAATAATAAATGTGGCATCTGTTGTTGACCTTCCTCTTTTAAACCCTTATTGCTCTTCTCTGTTCTCTATGTTTTTCCAGTTTGTCTTTCAGTATTCCAGTGAATAACTTTATTGTGGTGTTTAATAGTGTTATTTCTTTGTAATTTTCTGGGCGAGACCTTTGCCCCTTCTTGAAAATAGGGATTGTGATGCTCTCACGCCAGTCTGTAGGTATTTCAGATGAGCATAGAATTTTATTGAACAGTATTGTTGTACTTCTAACAAACTCTTGTCCACTGTATTTCAAAAATTCATTTGGTATATCGTCTGCTCCAGGCACTTTTTTGTTTTTCAGGCTTTCCAGTTTCCCTTCTACCTCGTCTTCTATGATTACTGCGCCTGCTGCTGTTTCGTAGTCGACATCTGGTGCTTTTTCGAGGTTATATAGTCTTCTAAAGTATTCTTCCCATGTGTCTATGGATACGCCCTTGGTTTGCACATACTCATTTAATGGCTTTTTTCTATATTTTGGCATTTTCAATACTTATCTCTGTACCCCATATATGTCGTATTCCATGTCGCTGGTAAATTTAGCCCAATGTTTCCTTTTAATTGCTTTTATTCTTGAGTTTGCTGCATTTATTATTTGTATGTATGCTTCATGTTGTTTTTCTGTTGGTTTGTTTTTGTAAGACAGAAAACATTTTCTTTTTTGTTCTGCTAGTTCACTGACTTCCTGACGTCCTGTCGTTAGTGTTGACTTTCCGTTTTCCTCTGGGGCCTGTTGTATAGTACTTCCAACTTGTTTAAAACAAAGTCTCGCACCTCATATATATACAACTACAGTGTCTAGTTTCTCCTGTACTTATGAATATATTTTTTAAAAATATATGCTACCCACTAAATTGCCACACTCACATGCAGCAAATATCAAACACGGTTTCAATAAATTGCTAATAAAAGTTATTTTAATTATTAAATTGCTTTCCCGAATAAATATAATTATTTGAACAAACAGGCAGATAAATATAAAACGATTTCTGAGTTACTAGTACATGAAAGTTTCTCATATTGGAAATACTTGCATTTAGAACTTTTAGGAGATAGTTATGAAGTTCGTCGTAATGTATAAAATGAAACGCAAAATACCTCTTAAATCCATTAGAATAAATACGTAGTCCACCTGAAATGCATATATAATAATTATGAAAGACGTAAGTTTCCGAGGGCTCTCACGACATAGAACCGTGGTCACTAAATTTTAATATCTCAGATGGCAGGGTTCTAAACTGAAGCTGGAGTAGTGAATATTAAACAGACAAAGCGAGGATAATGGAATGATAGTGGTGTAAAGGGTAGCACTTTCAATTCATGGCAGTGGTCACAAACGCTAGATTACATTAATGGCACAATCGACCTTATGTCCAGAGCTGGACTGGCAACATCAAAGGTCTTTTACGTTTACCTATTGTGAACAAATATCGGTGTATTTATTTACATATGTAACATGGGGAGAATTATAATTGGCATCAGTTTGTTTTAAATCAAAGCCAACCACCGTTTAATTGCTATATTTTCGATATAAATCATTCCTCTTCGTAGAGCAGTAAAATTTTTTAGGTATAAATATTGGACAACCTACATATGATTGAAATTTCATAGTATTTACACTGCAAGTTTAATACAAATATTGCATTAATTTATCACGACTCCATCGCCACAGGGTTGTTTAGTCATTAATCAATATTATACATATGTATACATATGACACTGATTCATGATTTTTCATTAGTCATATAATGGTGGATACATTTTTAATTTTTATTAGTAGCGAAGACATGCTATTCCTGTGAAAGTTAATTATGTCGTGTCAAAAATTAAAATAAGTTTGGCGTGACCACTATTCGCATTTGAGAAACTTAGGTGTTTACTCCATAGCACACCACAACACATATCCCAATCGGAACATGAAAACAGGATATGTATGTCTGACATTCCGATTTTAATCGTTGACATTTGTCGTGTAACACGCGACCTCTACGTATGTTGATAGATGCCCCTTTTAATTATCTAAAAGAAAATGGTGTTCATAATTGTAACATTGAGAAGAGAAAATTTGAAATATGTATATTTGAAATACCTGAATAACTTCAAAGTATAATGTTATAATCTATTATTTGGCGATTCTATGTAATGGGATTTACCATTACAAAATGTAATCGGCAACTTCTCACTAATCCTTACTAATATATAAAGGCGAAAGTGTGTTTGTCAGTCTGTTTTTTCGCTTCACTGTTGTCAGATTTCGCACAATTTCTCGATGTTCTATTCTCGCGCATATGCCATGGCTAATTTTCTATGAAAATAAATGCAAAACTTGGCAATGGCGATCCGACCACGGCGCGCCGTCGTCGGCGGCGTCACCTAAGGATGAGGGTTTGCAGGAAGGAGACTATTAAAAGAAGTGTTGACAGTTTGACAGCGTCATAACGCGATAGGGCATGACCACGGATTATAGACTAAGAATAGTGCACGATTGTAAAAATCGGTGTCGAAAGATATAGCTTGATCTTCTGAATACAACTCTAATTGAAGTTTTGGACGAGAATTTGGATTACACGGAATATTCGTAGGAGTCTGCGATCCATGAAGCTTGTTAGCATAACAACGGCTAAAGAAATTGCTGGTAGGACTGCCGATGATGCAGTAATTCGAAACCTGGTCCGGTGTTAGTAAATATTTATCAAAACCTTGTGGAATTTTTAAATTTTATTGCGTTTTTATCGTTAATGAACTTTAACAGTTATAAAAAAAAATGATGTAGGAGAAATCTAAAAATGTTTGGGTGGGTTTTTTCCAACCTTTCAACAGAATAATTGAGCGGCAGTTGCTACTATGATATCTTGTGACGTCGATTGATCAACGCAGACAAATGATTTTCAACGGCAGAGAGGAAAGAAATAAAAAGAAGAAAAAAGGGAAAAAAGAAAGAAAACATTGTTTTATAAAGAAACTTCTGAAACCTGTAGATTTTGTTTTGTTCCTAAAATTATATCATTTGAAATGGAACTTATAGAATAATTTTGTTTATTTGGATAGAGCTTTTCTTTTCAAATATAAGGATACCTATAGCCAGGTCTGTAACCAGGGGTAAGTGCAGCTTCTCCCCGAATTTTCTTGACTTCACACTAGATAGAACTGAACTTTCCAAACGTACGACCTTTTTAAAAAACATTTTTAATAGGTTAATATGTTTTCGTACTAAAATGCAAGGATATTTTTATTTTCAAATTTGGCGCTATTTCTTATTATTAGAGACCGGATTTTAAGCACAATCAAACAAGGTAGAAAGGTGAGTAAAATGTTAAATTAAATTAATTAATTAAACAGCTAAAGAAGGCACTAAAAAGGTAAAATACCCCAAAATAAAGCATTAATAGGCCTAAACTCACAATTAATAAGAAAAACATTTTGAACTCTCGATCGAACTCAGGATATTCAGAAAAAGTATAACATTTTCAAATAAAGAAGTTCTTACAATTTCGAGTTAATTGTCGAATTTGCACCCTAAATCTTAAAATTTTTACCTTAGGCTCATTCAAATTAATTCCGAAATTTTGACCTTTAAATCTAAGATTTTGTTTTTAGAAAAATATAAACTTTTCCTGAAATTTTTCTTTTTTATATGAGATTTTAATCTTACGTTTCAAATTTTATTAAAAAAATGTCGAATTTTTCAAGTTTTTCAAGCTTAAACTCCCCATTTTGAAAAAAATCAAATTTTAAGAAAAATTGAAATTTTATACAAGCGACCTTTCGAGATTTAACACGAAAGTTTGAGAAAAACTTGGATATGGTGATAATATTCTTACAGTTTTTGATTTTAAAAATTTAAATTTTAAATTCGGTATTTGAATAAAATTTTGAATATTCGGCTTTTTACTAAAAATTTAAAACCTCTTGCGGGCCATAATTTAGAAAAGACATTTTTTATAATTTTATTTAGAAATTTCTCCTATATTTTTTTTAAAATGTCGACTGAACATAAAAAATCTAAAACGTCGATTCTTTTATAAATTTCAAATTTTACACAAAAACTGATCTTTTTTAAACTGGAATATTCAAATTTTTTTTTAATAACTTTAACCCATAAATTTAATTCAAAATTTTTAATTGGATATACCAAACTGACGAGATCTAACAAGATCGAAACCGGTATTTGGTTTCCAAACTTCGAATCTAATAAATGTTCAAACCTATTGGTCTGCGCATTATAGAATCCTTGTCTTCTGGGAACTCTCCTAGAGAGCAACCGCTTCGCTAGGTGGCAGTGTTTCAACTGTTGGTAGTTCAGCTACCTATGATTCACTATACACGCCTGGAGGGCTGCATGAATTTGTAGTCTAGGTTGCATTCTTCTTGCATATGACATCATTGTTGGCGATGGCCATAGTTTCTCTATGGACCAATAGGTGGTAGTACTAAAGAGTCACTCGCTTGACGCCTGTGATTGTTTTAGTGCTTACTTGTCGGAACATTTATTAGCATTCGAGTTGGATATACCAAACTGACGAGATCTAACAAGATCGAAACCGGTATTTGGTTTCCAAACTTCGAATCTAATAAATGTTCAAACCTATTGGTCTGTGCATTATAGAATCCTTGTCTTCTGGGAACTCTCCTAGAGAGCAACCGCTTCCCTAGGTGGCAGTGTTTCAACTGTTGGTAGTTCAGCTACCTATGATTCACTATACACGCCTGGAGGGCTGCATGAATTTGTAGTCTAGGTTGCATTCTTCTTGCCTATGACATCATTGTTGGCGATGGCCATAGTTTCTCTATGGACCAATAGGTGGTAGTACTAAAGAGTCACTCGCTTGACGCCTGTGATTGTTTTAGTACTTACTTGTCGGAACATTTATTAGCATTCGAGTTGGATATACCAAACTGACGAGATCTAACAAGATCGAAACCGGTATTTGGTTTCCAAACTTCGAATCTAATAAATGTTCAAACCTATTGGTCTGTGCATTATAGAATCTTCAAAAAGTTTTAACTTCAAAATAAAATATGTCGAATTTATTTGTTATGAAGTTGATTTCTTTATATTTCGATTACGATTTCAAAAATTCGACCTTTTATCCAAAATTTGACTTTTTTTAAAAGTTTAGTCCACTCGCAATGGGTAACCCCATTATGCTGTCAAAGCACTACGAGTAGAATGCGGAAACAAGGAAAGATGGCGATGAACCGCGTTCTTCAACAAGGATAGGTTGTAATTTTTGGGGAAAATTCCTTTCGGTAACAAGTTCCATAACTTGGAAATTCTATAGAAAAAAAAGGGTCTCCATAGACCTCACTGTGTCAAGCTGGACGGCACAGGAATTTTCTGTCTACGACTGTCTAGCATGCCTCAAGAATCTTGCCCTTGGGGGGATCAATCCTATTAGTTCCTGCGAGCATCTTCCATGATAGTACTTGTAGAAAAGAGACCAGTCACCAACCATACGCCTGTGCTCTAGTATTTCGAGAGAATCGGTCAGACTCTCGTCATCAAATAGAAAATTGAATTAAAGAGAGCTAAAGTTTGTTTTAAGGCTGAACTCCAAACATGAGAACAGTATTCTAGTGTTGGCCTAACTTGAGCTTTGTATAGTGTTAATAACTGATGAGATATGAAGTACTTTTTAGCTCTAAAAAGAAAGCCTAGCTTCTAGGAGGCAGATTTGGCAAGGCGGGCACATGGTCGTCCCAAGAGAAGTTAGTGCTCGCATTTACTCCTAGGATAGACAGATTAGATCCCACCGTCCATTAGTATGTGTGTTGCATTATCCCTTGATGTTTTCTTAGAGAAAACCGCGGCCTGAGTTTTTGAAGCGTTGAAATAGACCAAACTGTTATAACATTCGAGATAATCTCGAAATCCCGACTAATCGTCTGTTCCAAGTAAAAACTTCCAAAAAAAATATTGCAATTTCTATTTTAGTTCTCAAATTTCAACTTAAGTTAAAAAAATTTTAACTTTTGATCATGACATTTCAACTCTAAATTTATATTTTTAGAAAAACTTGATTTACGAAATTTTTACGACTTTTTAAGACGAGTTTAAAAATGCCAAGATTTAAGTCGAAATTTTGAAAAAAGATTAGCTCTATGACTTTGGTTTATATTTCGAAACTTTTACATTAGCACTGGTTCAAAATTCAGACTTCTTTAATATATTTTGAATTTCTTTCTAGGCATTTAATTTTTAAAAAAATCCCCTGGCCATTTTGAGTTTCAGAAAGTATCAAAGTTTATTTTTTGAATTTTGTTTCAAGACAAAATGAGTCTTATTCATGTATGTGCCTGTATGATAACTATAAAATGTGAACTGACTTTAAATATTTTTTACAGAAACAAGAATCCGTAAGGAGTGTTAGAAATAACTTAATCTAACTTTTGAACATACCAGTAAAACCATAGAAAGTATTGTCCTGATATGTATATTTTACTATATTTGAATCACTTAGGATGTGCAAATAAAATGCTGTAGACATTAAGCATGTTTGTGGAAGATTTTTAAAAAAGTATTTGATTTTTTACCTTGCCTCGGCTGCGCTTCACACGAGAAACTCATGAGCACAAGAGAAAGTCTATTTTCTGGACTCGTAATTCACTCCTAGATCGAGAAAGCAGATAACTTTGGCGTACCAAATAGCAAGAAACAAATAGTGATTGTTAAGGAACTCATATCATAGAAAATTAATTGAAAATGGAAAACCTCATGGATTTATAAAAATTCCCTCATTTAAGAAATATTGATTGCGATTTCAGACCAAAATAGTAGTTGTACCTCGTCGTATAAGCAAATGCCCGGCCTGTGATGTTTGTTAGCCTCGTCTAACGCCTTGGTAACAATTACATCGTCGTCCGGGAACGTTTTGCTTTTATTACTAGATACGCAATATACTATTTAATATCTAACATTCATAATTAAAATGTACTTATATTTGACAAAACGTAGAAAGTCTGCTTTCCTTTGCAGTTGCACAACTTCCTTGAATTTAATAAAAAGTTAATTCGAAGGGTTTCCTCAGGTGAGGTAAAGGAAAGAAATAGATATAATATTCACATTACAGTACTCCAAAACATGGAACATTTAGATGTGTTTTTTGTTGAATACAAGATGGTTTGAAGGCAAAGTTAACAAAATTATGACCACATGGATACTTATAAACGGGTTTTCTCGCATTCACTAATGTTAAAACTTCCAAAACTTGGTGTGCAGTGGCACATGAAACAGCCACAAAGTTGACAAAATATGAGATAAAAAGTTGACGTCGCCGCTTGATGCTTTTGCTGTGAGACACTTAGAATGTATATCTTTCATCTTGAGCCCTTTAAGACCTGAGCAACAATAAGGCCTAAAAATATCAGTGTAATTTTCCAAGTATGCACTCAAAAAGTTCTCGAGCTAAAGCACGTAATAAACATAAGAGAATGAAAAGCCGGAAGAGGAAAGAAATTCATTTAGGGGCATATGTACACCCTTGTAGAAAGACGTATCTTTTAATATATCTATAATCTTTGGCGAAAAACATGGCATGAGTCACACTTTCAGCGAGGGTGTTGGCAGAGAAGCCAGAAATGACCAAACCGGTGCGTGATACAACTGTTATTTGGCTCACCATCTGCCCAGTCTTGTCCTGCCCTTACACAACCACCTGGCGAAAGTCTATTCACGTGCCGTGTCGGTGGCGCTGCCTTTTAAATAATGACTTCAAAGTGCATAATATGCTTCTAAGCATTATTGATGGGTTAAACATTTCTCAATGAATGCCCTCTTGCATGTAGGTCTCACATAGGTAGCTTTGAATTAAATTCGAAACATCCGTTTCTCGAACCACCCTTTTGTAATAGTTTAATTTTTAAAGTACAATTCAGCATAACCTTAATATAGTTTACAGGCAGTAATTGTAGCTAAGAATTTTTGAAACGTTATATCTTTCCTGCATTACACTCGCGGATGTAATAATACAAATCTCAAAGTAGGTATGCTGTAGATTTTCTCACCCGGCAAGGCTGCACCATAGTTGTGTGACATCTCCCCACAAATCAGGTGCTTTCTGTTAATATATTTCTATGTTTTAAGATGTGTATTAAAAATTAATGGTATTTATATTTTTCAAAGTTCTCTGCGC
This sequence comes from Dastarcus helophoroides, assembly GCA_028583605.1. Lineage (NCBI taxonomy): Eukaryota > Metazoa > Arthropoda > Insecta > Coleoptera > Bothrideridae > Dastarcus > Dastarcus helophoroides. The sequence goes on from CM053326.1 coordinate 6,536,262, forward strand.
TTTACTACTGTTATACCAGCTTCTCTATTTTTCAACGGAATGAGGAAGTTGATGATTCTGCATTTTAAAACACATTTATTCCTTTTCTCTCCCTGCAGCTGAACTTCTCAAAGGAATTGGTTTGATTTACCGAATCATTCTGAAAGGAAAAATAGTTCTGGTAAATTCAATTAGAATTTGTTAAAAATTTCTGGTTGATTTGTTTTTAGTGGTGATAGATTTTGTGTTTTGACGATAAACTGAAAATTGCACTAGTATTTAAGTTTTAATAAACAACTGAAAATATTAAACATAATCTTTTTACAAGCTTAATCCACTCGCAAAGGGCAACCCATTATGCCTTCAAAGTACTGCGAGTAGGATGCGGAAACAAGGATAGATGGTGATGAACCGCCTTCTTAAACATGGATAGGTTGCAATTTTTAGGGAAAACTCCTTTCGGTAACGAGTTCCATCGCTTGCAAGTTCTATAGAAAAAAAAGTCTCCGTAAACATAAATCTTCTTTGTGTCAAGCTGGACTGCACAGGAATTTTCTGTCTCCAATCTTGCCGTTGGAGGGATCAATCCTATTAATTACTGCGAGCATCTTTCATGGTAGTATTTGTAAAAGAGGGGCAAATCATCAACTATTCGCCTGTGCTTTAGTGTTTCGAAAGAATTGGTCAAACTCTTGTCATCAATTAGGCGAATCGTTCTTCTTCAAATTGAATCCAAAAAGCTAAAGTGCGCTTTGGGGCTGAACTCCAAACATAAAAACAGTATTCTAGTGTTGGCTTAACTTGAGCTTTGTAAAGTGTGAATAGCTGATGAGATGAGAAGTATTTTTTAGCTCTAAAAAGAAAGCCTAGCTTCTAAGAGGCGGATTCGGTAACGGCGAGCACATGATCGAAGTTAGTGCTCGCATTCACCCTTAGGATACAGAGACTAGATCCCATCGTGGGGGTTTTACCGTCCATTAGTGTGTTTGTTGGATTATCCTTTGATGTTTTCTCAGAGAAAACCGTGACCTGTGTTTTTGAAGCGTTGAAGTCGACCCGATTTTTCTAACGTTATTCCAGAATGATTTCAAGATCCCGATTGATCATCTGTATCTGCTGTTCCCTTGGACGATCTAAAGCAGCGACGGATAATGGTTTGTTGAGGAAAAAAGATGACACAAGACTACTATCATCTACGTAACTGTATATAGGATTGGAAGTTGAAGCTAAGAGATCGCTTATGTGCACAGCAACAGAGTAGGAGACAGGACAGATCCCTGAGGCAGCCCTGCAATAATCGCAATTGTCTCGGATGAGATACCATTAACGACAATTTGCAAAGATCTGTCAGCGAGAAAATTGGATATCAAATGACACAGGCCAGGAGTAAGACCATAAGATGGTAATTTGGCGAGAAGAGATCGGTGCCAGACTCTGTCGATGATCTTTGAGATATCCAATGCCACCATTCTAGCCTCACCATGTTTTTCCATAGCTAAGTTACAGATATGAGTAATATACGCCAGTAAATCGCTAGTCGAGCGTTGTTGTCCAAAACCGTATTGCCTGTCCGAGATGATTCTATTCTCATTCTGATTGCTGATTATTAATTTTGCATTTGTTTCTAATAAATCAATTGGTCATTGTCTACTGCTATAAATAAGGGATATTATAAAATTATAAAATGGGTTTTCAAAATAAACCTTAATAAGGAAATAATTTTTGAAAGTCACAAGATATGCTTTATTGGCATAAAAAACAATTTCTTTGGTTAATATCTCGAAGTTGACTTTATAGAAGAAAACTAAATTTAACGTAAAAAAACTGGCACAAGATCATTTGATAACTAAGGGTTCCACGGCCAGAGTCACTACAGGATATACTTCCTCCGGGATTGAACCGTGTCAAAGAACTACTAAAAGTGTTCGACGTTTCGCCCACCATCGTAGGGGGCTTCTTCAGGAACAAAAAAAAAATAATAAATAGAAAAGGAAATATAAGGGAATATGCAAAAATGAAAGAATGAAAAGGTCAATTTCAAAACATCACACAGCACGGTAACTCAGTATGTCCACCATACCAGAGGCGAAACTCTTCGGAATTGAAAATTGGTACAAAGGATAAGAAAGTTTAGACAGAAGAGCATGGTAACTCAGTATGTCCACCATACCAGAGGCGAAACTCCTCTGGTACGATGGTGGGCGAAACGTCGAACACTTTTATTAGTTCTTTGGCACAGTCCAATCCCGGAAGAAGTATATCCTGTACAAGATCATGTGATATATCGGGTGTAACAGGATCATGTGTGTACCCTTTCTCCATTTATAAATGCAAAATTTTCAAATTTGTAACACTTGATGTACTTATGAAATGTTAAATTTTGCCATCAAAATGACTGTCACTCTCGTCGAAACTGATACCAAGTTTTGATTTTAAAAAAGAACACCCTATATGTTATTATACCTGCGCAGTTTTCTGAATACAATGCACATAAAATAAGTTGTTTTTGAAGGACTACAAATTTTTTTGATCCCATTTTATTTTTCAATTTAGACGGTTATAACTGCAGATTCCAAAAATTTAATAATATACCCGGTGTTCCATTTGAAAATGCAAAGTTAGTATCAGTTTGAGCGAAAGTGGCAGCAGAAGGAATGTCATTTTTATGTCAAAATTTGACATTTCATAAGTACATCAAGTGTAACAAGTTTGAAAATATTATCTTTCTAAATAAAAAATCTTAGGGGGTATACCATGATTCTGTTACACCTGATATGAGAATATAACGGAAATACGGAATACGGAGCATGTTTAAGAAGCAAGGAATTTCAAAATCAGTCTGTAGTCTAAAAACTAAGCTATGACAAATTTGACACTTAAATATTTTTATCGGAAAGTATGACTATCTTTCTTCATGGTGAACTCTTATTGGTCGGAAACATTATGTCTATTAATTTTATTTAACATTTCTGTAACCCAGTTTTCAAACTATGTTGCGAAATGTTCAATAAAATTAATAAATACTCTATCTTTTATAATTACTTCAATAGTCTCCTCTCTAAAAGTGCTGGAAATATACAACCAATGTTAACATTTATCCTGGTTAATTTATGTACAGTATGAATTTCAGAATAGAAATTTATAAAAATTCTATCTGAAATATAAAATTGACGATGATTTTAAAGACCAAAATCATATGTCCCTCAATATTTTAGAAACGTAACTGTCAATTGATTTTTCGTCCATTGCCAAAGGTAATGGCCCTCTAGGAGCTACAAAATAGCATCTTCGTGTCCGGTGCCAATACATGGTGCTTTCGAATAAGATACTAATTTTAAGGAGTATAATCCTTGGGTCATGTTAGAAAAAAGTTTCTGTCAATATAGGTCCGAAATCGCTTTATTTTTAAAATACAAGGTCTTGAAAATTAAGAAAAAATTTCGTTTTTGTTTAAATATTTTGAAACCTCTTGAAATATTTTTTCTTTTTTGAATTTTGATACATAATAATTAGGCATATTAGAGCATTTTTTGCAAAAAAAATATTTATTTTACTTTTATCAGTGGTGCCTGCGCTAATATGCCCTCGAGTATTCTTAAAGAAAAAAAATGGTACTTCACTGCTTTTTTTCAAAACAGATTCTAATTTCAGAAACATTTTTTATTTCTTGGTAAAAACGCCCCGCCCCCGGTTTTCGATTTAAGTGTCCTTAAATATTTTTAGTCAAGAAAATAAAAAGAAATAAAAATCACGCCACAGATTTTTTTTATAAATATGATTTTCACTAGGACATTTTATTTCTTAGCAAGAATTTCTTCTTAACTTTTTTGTTCGACGAAAGGTCTTTGATTAAAAAATAAAATACATTTCTTTAAGAAAATATATGTTAAATAAATTAGAGTAACTTATTTTTTTGGAAGTAGATAACTATTTTTAATAATTAATAAACCCATATTATGAAATAAACAAACTTATGGTTTTAAAGCTTAATAAAATTTTTAATGGAAAACCTTTCGTCAGACGAAATAAAGTGAAGGAAGCATTTTTATCAAGACATGATTTTTTTTAATGAAATTGGTGCTTATTTTGGAGAAAAATCAGTCTATTTTTTCGTTAAAGATACTCAAGGATATGTTACCGCGGACGCCACTGATTCAAGTATAGCAAATATTTTTTTTTTTGAAAAAAATTCGCTTTTATGCCTAGTTAGTATCTACCAAAATTCAAAAAAATATTTCAAGAAGTTTCAACTTAAGGAAAACCCAAATGATTTCTTGATATTTAACGCCCTGTATCTCAAAGATAAAGCAATTCCGGACCTATGTTGATATGAACATTTTTATTTAAAATCATTTAAAGCTTATGTTCCTTCAGTACTAGCATCTTATTGAAAACACCCTGTATATTTACGTTTTACAAACAATAGTATTCAGGATTTAGGGTTAAATCTTTTGTTTTTGTTGGCTCTTCACTTAAGCCATTTGTTTTCATTCTAATATTGTCTAGTGCAGGTATATAATCTTGGAAAGGTGTCTGAAGCGTCCGCTTTTTGTAATAATGTAAAAATGGCTGTTTGAAAAGCTAACGTGAAATTGAATCTGAAAATTTCGATTCCCTTTTAAATATTTGACTTTTACATCATGCTTTCATTTTTTCGTATTGGTGAAAAAGTTCCCTGTAACTTTATCTTTTTGATATTATTAATGACAATAATGATGATTCAAAGTCAAAAAGTTTATATGTAATATCAAACATATCAAATCAGAAATTTAAAACGGATCATTTCAGATCATCCACCCTGTGACAATAACAAGTAAAAAATACTTTGTTGTATTAGGAAATAAAGTGTAGAATAACTAAAGTTTAGTATTTGTCAAAGGAAATGCAACTCCTAAAGGCTATGATTTCGATTATTGTTGTCCCTTTGCGAGGAAAAGTATTCTTGAGCTAGGATTACAAAACGTCTTACCGCATCGGTTTTCACATGTTGCCCTGATTCTCTGTTTGCGTTTTATTTGTTTTGTCAGATCCCGAGAACTTATATCCTGTTCTGTCCCCTTTGAAATCGTTAAGCTAATTTAAAGAACCTTCGATCAATGAAAAAGTTTTCAGTTACCTTTTTACTCGAGTTTATTTTCAAAGGAGTTTATAAAGGAGTTTTACTCGAGCATATTCACGTAGGTAATACAAAGTGAGTTGCTATGTTTGTAATGTATTCCTTACATATTTCTTTAAAAATATCTTCTGAAGTTAAAACCATAACATCAGATCAAAAATATTTGTAGCATAGGAATGTATTGGAAAATGCTACATGAAATAACGAAAATTTCACATGCTCTTTAAAGAATTTCTCTAATTAAATTCACCTGATATATGGCTTTTTTCTTGTGAGTGTAATAAGACCAGGAAAACATTATATAATACAAAGATAGAATTGCTGCGTGGAAGTTATTTAAGTTATGTTCGCCAAGTGGTCTGAGTTTTATGAATTTGAAGCGAAAGGTATTGAAAAAAAAAGAAATGCGCTGAAAATATTAAATCAGCGCGTTTTTTACATATTTTACTAGGTCTTGCCATTAATAAATAAAAATAAACTGTTAACGGTTGGTAATATTAATTGATAGCATCAATTCTTATACAGGGTGTTGCCGTTTCAAGCGCCTTAAATGAAATAAGTGCTAAAAAAAATTACAAAATCTTCATAGGAACTATTATTCGGATATTCATAGGTATAAGGTTCTAACTAAAAAAAAATGTTTTCATTTTTCGTTTACGAATTTTGAAATATAGAGTGCTTCCCAAAAGTTACGACAAATTCTAAAAAATTGTAAACAAAGATATTTTATAAAAATACTCGATGTACTTTTAAACCCCACTCCTTCACTCCTAAGGAGCAGAAATTCCAACTTTAAAAATTCAAATATATCAAAGTAACTGTAATACTCTATTTTTTTTGTACTAAATCTAACAAAAAAGTTTCTCATAATCGGTCAATAAATAACACAGATATTCACTAAAATATATTATAAATAACAGAGGTATTCACTAAAACATATTAAGTTGAAAGTTGAAACCCTTAATATTTGCTGAAAATTGCAACCTTAATTGTCGAAACGCAGAACTTCCTCTTTTTCCTAAGGTTGGCACTTCGATGCCTGAAGCTGTTTGCAGACAACTCATAATCAGGAAGATTCTCCTCGAGCTCGACACCTCGAAAACTTCTGGCCTTGATGGTATCCCCGCTATTGTTCTTAAGAAGTGCGCCCCAGAGTTGACTCCTGTCCTAAACAAATTGTTCACACTCTCTTACAACAAAGGTGTATTCCCTAACATCTGGAAATCTGCTAGCCTGTCCCTTAAAGGAAAAAAGAAATCCGGCTAACAATTATCGCCCTATATTTTGTTACCCGTTATATCTAAAGTGATAGTAAAGGTTATCAACATCGAGATTCTCAAATATCTGGAAGAGAATAGAATCATCTCGGACAGGCAATACGGTCTTAGACGGTTCGGCACATGTTCTTGTGGAATTCTCCAGAAGAGAGAAATCTCTCTACCTGCCTTTCCCTCTCCCATCAGAGGGTGCCTGCCTGCCTGGTCAACCCTCAACATTTTATAACAATATATACATTCAAAGGGAGACCGTGAATAGAACCACATTTAACCCGCCGATGGGCGCGCGCGGTCTCTCAGACCGCACTTATATTTATTATTTTATATTTCAATAATTAGTTGGCCAATAATGCTCATTTTTGGTTTAGCTGAGTTTTATAACATCACAAATGTAATGGTTGATCAAGTAATTAATTATATGTCCATTTTTGTAAGTTATAGCCATTTGCATTATGTGATACCGCTCGCGCCCACGCATGTTAAATTGTTTTGTCATTATAATTCCAGATATAAATTGACTTTTGCTTAGAAATAAGGCTGTAGGAAATAATTTTAAACTAATATGGTCCAAATGAAACCTATTTTTGGGCCCAAACCCTTAAATATAATATTATCGGAAATTTAGTTCCGTATTTCGTACAATAATTTGGCCTTTGTATTTGGCTAAATTTTTTTGTTTACGGGTTAAAGCAATGCATGATGTGTAATTTAATTTTATTAACAAATATACCAAGATACCATATTTCATCATAGAACCAAAAAAGGTTAATAAATAACATTATTTATAGATGCGGTCTCTGAGACCGCGCGCGCCCCTTCATGGTACAAAGTATGGCGCGCCTACTCTAGGGTTAAAAGCAAGAAACAAGCTTATCATTTTTCTGGTCCTTCGAGTACGATCAAGTCAAAATATATCGAACATAGACAACAACGCTCGACTGGCGATCTACTGGCATACGTTACTCATATCTGTAACTCGGCTATGGAAAAACATGGTGAGGCTAGGATTGTGGCATTAGATATCTCGAAGGTTTTCGACAGAGTCTGGCACCAATCTCTTCTCGCCAAATAAACATCATATGGTCTTCCTCCTGGACTATGTCATTTGATATCCAATTTTCTCGCTGACTTAATGCAGGGGTGCCTCGAGGGTCTGTCCTGTCTCCTACTCTGTTTCTGTTACACATAAAGGAGCTCTTAGCTTCAACTTCCAATTCGATATATAGCTACGCAGATGTAGCCTGGTGTCATCTTTTTTCTCCGACAAACCATTATCCGTCGCTGCTTCAGGTCGACTAAGGAAAAGCAGATACAGATGATTAATCGGGATCTCGAAATCATCCTGGTCGACTTGAAAGCCTCAAAAATTCAAGCCGCAGTTTTCTTTGAGAAAACATAACAGGATAATGCAACAAATATACTAATGGACGGTAAAATCTTCCAGATCGAATCTAATCTGTCTATCCTAGGAGTGAATGCGAGCACTAACTTCTTTTGGGTCGATCATGTGCGCAGCATTACCAAATGCGCCTCTCAGAAGCTAGGCTTTCTTTTTGGAGCTAATAGGTACTTCACATCTCATCAGCTGATCACACTATCCAAAGTTCAAGTTAGGCCAACACTAGAATACTGTTTTTATGTTTGGAGTTTACCCCCAAAGCACACTTTAGCTCTTTTGGATTCAATTAAAAGAAGAGCAATTTGTCTAATTGATGACAAGAGTTTGACCAATTCTCTCGAAACACTAGAACACAGGCGAACGGTTGGTAATTTGTCTCTTTTCTACAAGTACTATCATGAAAGATGCTTGCAGTAACTAATAGGATTGATCTTAAGGGCAAGATTTTTGAGGCATACAAAACAGTCAGAGACAGCAAATTCCTGTGCAGTCCAGCTTGACACAGTAAGGACTTCTGTGTACGGAGACTCCTTTTTCTATAGAACTTGCGAGCTATGGAACTCGTTAACAAAAGTAATTTTACCCAAAAATTGCAACCTATCCTTGTTTAAGAAGGCGGTTCATCGCCATCTATCCTTCTTTCCGCATCCTACTCGCAGTGCTTTGAAGGGATAATGGGGTTACCCTTTGCGAGTGAATTAAACTTGAAAACATTAAAATAAAAAAGTAGCAATCTCTGGGCAGGTGTTGTTCACGCTACCACGGCAATAAGTAGTTGAAACAATTGCAAGCTGTTTGCAAATGTTTTAAACATAGTTAAGTGGATTAGTGTAGAAGATCGCCAAATTTAACACCATTAGATTATATTTTCTAATTTTATTTAAAAATTAAAGCTGGATTTAATAGACCTGCAAATATTGAGGCAATAAAACGAAATGATCCTCCAAAAAATCAGCTCTATTATCTCAAGAATGATAGAAAGTGTTCAACATCCACTGTTTCCATCATTTATAACATATCTAATTTTTAATGAAGCACGTGCTACTCTATATTTTTTTCGCAATTGTGTTACTATCTTAAAAATTTGAGATTTTGAGATTTCTAAATATTGAACTATAAATAGGTTGAATGTTTTTTCACGACATAGTTAAATCTGTGAACCTCAGATTCGTAAATTTTGAGGATTCCGTCAAGTAGCAGCTTTATTTAAGATGTTCTCCAGATTTGTCTCCTCCCATATGCCCGAAATTAAAGAAAATCTTGTTGGCGGATCACTTTTGTTGTGAAGGGCTAATATATAATTATATTTTAAAATTTTAGGGCTATATTGACTTTCATAAGTAAGTAGCAAATATTGTTTTTGTTATATTCCAACATGAAGGGCAATTAGTATATTTGTAACATATACAGAATGTTCGGAATGAACTCAGCACCATTGCTAAGTTTCTTATTAATAAAAATGCAAGATACAACTTAAATTAGCAAAGTTTTGTCTATTTTAACGCTGCTTATTAAGGTGATACCAAAAATAAAAATATCGCGTTTTTGACTTTTATCTTAAAGTTACAATGCTTTTATGTTTTTTAGAAAAGATAATGGAATTCAGAATAAAAATAGTTGCTATAATATTTTGCTAACTTATAACGTATTAAGTACGATGCAATATTTTTAAATTTCTACTTTAAATTTTAAAATATACTAAACATTTTGATATGTTTCCATTCCGAAAATTTCGAGTAGTTTTTGTTATAAATTTCAAATTTCTTTTGAAAGGTTGTTATTTTCGTATCGCAATTTCGATATTTTTTAACATTTCTTATTGGTTACAAGCTACGTCACTGATGGGTTTTCTATTTTTTTTGTAGTCATTTCTGTGTTATCATAAAAAAGCATACAAGATCATTCTAAATTTTTGTTGTGCTTGGATTTGGAATTTACTTTTATCAAATGTTAACCTTTAAATCATTTAGAGTTGCGGCTTTTAAAATTAACTATTATCTTCCGTAAAGCGTTAAAGGTAATTTAAGTAAAATACCAAAACCTGATACTTTAACGCTCTGGAAAATATGTTAGAAAGTTTTTATTGTTTCTGGCAACGGTAGACCAAATTTCAACAGAACAATAAACATTTATTTTAATATAACATTTGCACCAAGAAATTTTTTCTGAAATTTGGGAAAATCAGGTTTTCAACCCTATTCCTAGGGCATAACCTTACTATTGCTGCTGTTTAAGCATGTGAAACAACACTGCATTTGTCGTAAGGAAATTCATTCAGATTTTCTTCATACAAACGTGTACTTCGCCCTTGGGTCCTTTTTCCGAAAAATCCGATTGCAATTTTGGCTCTAGCCACCATTCTTGAAAAATTTATATTTTTTTCTTTAGCGCTTCCATTGCTTTGCGCCTACATTCGGTATCCCATCCTTGCCTAATGAATTTTCCCTGGTAAGTGGGTGGCATTTTGAAATTTTAAGGAATATGCGACGAAATAACGTAAAATATGACGGGACACAGTTGAATACCATACGGTTTTGCCCTATCCTGTTGTATCCCAAGCATACTCTTTAGTTATGTGCAATACTAAAGTGCACGATAATATTATTAGAATATCATAAAGCATACGAAATGAAATTTGTAAGATAGTCTGTCCATTGCACAAAAAATTAGAGACTACATTTATAAGCAACATCATTTGCTGGAGCTTTAAATATAAACATACATTGGATTAGGTATGTGTAAATCAGAATTAAGCAAGAATTATCAAAAATAGTTGTTTTCTGACTTATTTTCAGAAAAACCGAGAAATAATTAATACCATCAAGAGAAGAACACTCCAGTACCTCGGACACATTATGAGGAACGAAAGCAAGTATCGCTTAGTTAAGTCTGCTTTTCAGGAAAAAGTTTATGGCAAAAGAGTACCAGGAAGAAGGAGAATATCATGGCTTAAAAGCTTGAGCACAGGGTTCTCAAAAACTACTATCGAACTATTCAAAGCAGCCGTGAATAAAGTCATCATATCCATATCCAGGATGATCGCCAATATTAGGAACGAATAGGCTCTCGAAGAAGAGCCATATCCAGGATGATCGCCAATATTAGGAACGAATAGGCTCTTGAAGAAGAAGAATACTTCATTTTATGTACAGATTTATAACTAACACACCTTTTTTGTCCATTAAGCGGCAGATGTCAGAAATCGTTGTTAGATACCATCGAAATCCGGTTATACCCCACTATCCGGTTGTGCCACCCTTCCCCTATATAGAAACCTGCAAATGGTCATTAGTTTCTTACAAGATATATGACGACGATAGGAATTGAAAAAAAAATCATCTTGGTAATAATACCTATCAAAACAGATATTGTTGTTTATTTGTCAATCATAAGGAATTAGTTACATTTTCACTTTTTTCACAAGTTTGATTAAAAATAAATTCATAACTGTTAAACTTTATTAACGACTAAAAAGTAACGAAATAAGGGCTGGAAATGTCAATTAAAAATAAATTTCATTTCAATAGATCGAATCATTCTTTGTTGTGTTTTCTCAAGAAACCAAAAATCTCCAGGTATAGGGCCACCCAGCCATCTGTAGAGGAAACTGTGGAATTGCTTCACCAACCGTCGTGCAAGCTGAATAGACCCAGAGTGCGACAATGCCCACGTTTAGAGGGCTGCGTTTTGCAGTTCTATTTGCAAAAATGTCTAAAAATAAATTAAAATTTTAAATTTAAACTTTTTTTTGTAGTTCCAAACCATATTTTCAAAAAATATTGTTCTATACTACCAAAAATAACAGCAGTTTACTCCAAGTCACTTTCTACAATTTTTAAATAATTGAACTCCCAGTATAAAAAATAAGCAAAATAATGTCATTTTCGATGATTTAAGATTTAGCACGAGTTTTTATAAAAAATGACTTTTTTTCGTAAATCCACAAATAAAAAAACCTCCTTTATTGCTCTACCTTGGGACACTCTATGTACAAAAGTTACAATTAGAATGACATTTTCGTGCTCTGAACATTTTTGCGAAAGGATACATTACCGGACAAACTTTAGTTTCATTTATCGAGTTACGTCAGGTTTCGTTTTGTTAAGCGCCTTGTTTAAAGTTTTCACATTACTTACTTTTCACGAGGATCTAAATAAAATAAGTTTCAAAGAGATAACAAGCTAAACTAATTCTTCAACTGTGTTAAAAACAAAAATGCTCGGAGGATCAGAGTGTCGCTTATTAAAACTGGAAACCTAATAAAGTTGAACGAAGTAAACACTCATATTCCAAGGAAACGAAGGCTTATGCTGTCTCCAATAATCCCTATCAACCCAGAAAAGAGACTCCTTCTCCGTGCATAAAGTGGCAACAAATGTGCATGGCAGAGATCCAAATATAAATTGGTATTGATTTAATAAAAGAAGCAGATAGGAAGACGTAAAAGTATAAAGCACCCTAACCATTCTCAACGGAGTACGGGGTGAACGATCGAGATTCAGTTACAATTTTAGATTTGTTGCAAGACGTAGCATCACTTTGCCGTCGCGTTCAGAAGTGTTTTTGATTACTTCCAATGAAGTAAAACAGAGTTAATCTCCTCTATGTCAAGAAGTAGGGGGTTAAAGTTAGTCAAGAAGGCAAAGTTGTGACTTTTTATTCCTGTAAATAATTTAAGGTCCTAACGAAAGAAAGGAATGTTGTCGCCGACAAATTCGGCGACTCTAAGACTAATCCATCCTTAGAAAACTCACTTTCTTCCAATGTCACATCTAAATCTTACTTGGGATAACTAACTGTCATTAAAGAACTTTTCGATCTCAAATATTTCTGAGATGTTAGGATATGAGGTAGTATTTTACTTGTACTAAATAAATGTACTATATTTCTAACTGTACCTTTTTAACTTTTGAATTAGGAAGTAAAAGGATAAATTCTGAAACTATTATTATTTTATCAGATAGATCTTATTGAGCTATTAAAAAAAAACTCCTTTACGGTTCAATATAAAGTTTTGTAGTTGGAATATTTTATTTTTGAAAAACAAAAACATTTCAAACTTATGAACGACAATGTTTTAAGATATAATGTTCTCACACGCGGAGCTGTCCGTCTAGAGGTTGTTTGGCCCTAATCAACAGAGGTGGAAATTTCATTGTCAGTTTTTACAAAACAACTTGTTTCTTTTGTCGAAGTTTTGAGAGTAAACTCATTAAAATTATACAATATGGTTTGTTCATGTACAATATTTTTTTTGTTTCGAATAATTACCCTCTAAAAAGTTCTAAAGTTTTTCCTACAATTTAGATTTAAAACTAAAAAAGAGTTAGGAACATTTTTCCGAATTTCGAAAAATAGTCAAAATTTCTAGTTTAGGGTCGAATTTCTAAGAAAAACTATAAAAATTTTAAAAAGTATCCATTGTCCACTTCGAAAAACTCTAAATTTTCTAAATGACAAACTTTTTTGTTATAACTTTCGACTTGAAATTTTGTAATTCTTTCACTGATTTTTGTGAAAATTTATAAATGGCTTTTGTTAAGAAGCTTCTCAAATTTCAAATAAGTATTTTCAATAGTTTTTTCCAAATCAAAGTATAGATTTGAATGCCTTTATTCTTGATGCTGCTTTAATAATTTTGACTGGAAAGTGAAACGTAAGCTTGAAATTATCTTGAATAATTTCAGAAAAACAGTCGATGTTTTTTGGAACAATTTAAAGATTTACAAGTGGTGTTAGGGCTGACGGAAGCGAAAACTTAAAATTTGGAAAAATGTTCGTCTCGAGGAAAAATTAGTACATAAAATAATGTTTATCTGTAGTGTATAATTTAATTTGTTTACCAACTTTGAATTTAATTTGTGAAAAGTGGGATATCAGTGGCAAAAGTCAATTTGGATTCAAATTTCAAAATATCTCCTTTAAGATTATTATTTTGAATACGATACCAAAATATTCGAAATTTTAAGAAAATAAAGTAGAGGTAAAAGTGAATTTAATGGAAAATAACTAAAACAAATTTTTGTTTGAATTTTGTTTTAATTTCAACTTTCATCTTTAAAAGGGAAATTTGAACTTATTAATTATTATTATTAATAATTATATTAAATTTTCAGATCAAAGTTTCAATAAAAATCGCGAGTTTAAATCAGGTAGTTTTAAGAAAAAAAAATAATAAAACAAGCTGAATTTATTTAAGAAAAACTAGTCACTTGAACTTCTAGATTCCGCTTTTGATAAATAATTTTAAGTTTCGAGTTTAAAATTTCAGCAGACTTTGAGAATAAAGTCGAATATTCGGATTTAACGTCGAAACTATAACTTACAGGTGACATCTCTGGATTTCTTAGTCTTTTTCATCATTTTGATTTCCCAAATTCTGAGTTTAAGCCTGCAGTTTTTTACTATTTCATAAAATGTCGGCTTTAACTTTGAAATATATATTTTTGTATAGTAATTTTGAATCTTGGAGGAAATTCGAGTTGCAAATTCAAATTTTTGAGCAAAAGTCCACTAATGTAGTCAATGTGAAAGTACCATATAGCCATTTGGAGATTGAAATTTCTATTCGAAAATAAACTGAAATTTATAGAGATTTCTACGAGTTTTTTATAATATGTTGATAAATCGGGATTAAAATTCGCAAATTTTATTATTGTTCTGTTATCTATTATTATTATTATTTAATTTTTTCTCCTTTGAGGGTTTAACTATGTGTGGGGTCCTTAGACCATTCACACAAAGTGGACAGACAGGTAAGTGATGTTAATTTATACTTAAAACTTTTCTGATTATCCTGCAGGTTTCAAGTAACACAGATTTTTGGATTGCGGTTGTAATGCTTGCATCTAATGTCTTGACCTTTTCCAGATGCTTCAAGAAGTTTTTGCTAAAAAGACCAGTTGCTGATACGACGATTGGAACCACTAATACTGTTTTCAGGTTGTGTACTTTACTGTACTCTTCACATAGCTCCAAATACTTATTTACTTTTCCCCTTTCCTTCTGTCCAAGGTTATGGTCGTTGGGATGAGCTACATCTATGAAGTAAGCAGCTTTCTCAGCTTTATCTAAAAGGACAATATCTGGACGGTTTGCAGCTATTGGTTTGTCAGTAATAATAGGGTTATCCTAATACATAAGATATCCATTACTGGATGTGGTACGTATTTATAATAAACTTCTTTAGCTTTAATTAAGCGCGTGACTACTGCAAGCTCTTGGTGTAAGATGGCTGCTGTGAGGTTGTGCCTTTGTATATAGTCCGTGGGGGCAAGGGTAGTGCATCCTGATATGAGATGTTCAATGGTTTCTGAATATCTTCCGCATATTCTGCATTTCTCATCTGTGATGGATTGCTTTTCAATATATTTTCGATAGTTACGAGTAGCAATCCCACCATCTTGTATTGATATAACAAATCCTTCGGTTTCCGTGAATAAGATACCTTTTTTAAGCCATGCTGTCGAAAGCTCTATGTTTGCGTTTGAGAGTTTTTGAGGATATTTACCATGCATCGGTTTTATGGTCCAGGCCTCTTTACTCTCATTCAATGTTGGTATTGTTATCAAATCTCGCCCACAAATTTTTAGTGGTGAGTGTTTATCTAGTGCCGCAACTATTTTGTGCAGTGGGCAATGGTCAGCCCGCCTCATAAAATATTTTTTAAGGCCATTTACTAGTTTGTCGTGCAAAAGTTTCATATTTAATAAACCTCTTCCTCCTAAGTTACGTGGTAAATAAAGTCTTTCTGAACACACTCTTGGATGATGTTTCCGATGGTCAGTTAGCTCTACTCTTAGAATTCTGTTTATTGCCTCCAGCTCAGTATTCGACCATTTAATAACTCCGAACGAATAGCTCAGCGAAGGTATAACCCATGAATTGATGGATTTAATCGTATTCCTGCCATTCAGCTCTGTCCTTAATATTTTCCTCATCCAAATTCTCATATCATTTTCTAACTTTCTCTTCGTCTCGCTCTGATTTATAATAAGTCTCTGTTGATAGCCTAGATACTTGTAGCTAGTGTTTTTGAGATAGCGTATATTGTTCTCTTCTAACAGGTTGTCATATGCCTCTGGTTTACCTCTTCTCGCTATCAATTTAGCACATTTATGCATACCAAATTTCATTTTAATGTCTTTGCTAAATTCAGATGTTAATTGCAGTAATCGGTTAAGTTTGTTTTCCGATCCCGAATACAACTTCAGATCATCGACGTAGAATAAATGGCTGATGTTATATGACCTATTATCATCTTTTAGAGCATATCCAAGTTCTTTTGGAACTTTTTGGAGCATTTTTAAGTGAATTTAAACTGAAAATAAACCATAAGGGACTTAAAGTGTCTCCTTGAAAGATGCCACTTTTATTATTATTATTATTATCAGTTCTGTCTGTCTTAGCGACGCTGTATTGCAGGTATCAGTCAATTGACAAGATACTGCTCATCTACTGCGAGTTTAGATTTAGAAACGCCCGGACTATTGCACAAGTATTGAGTATTACTGCCTTCTGAAGTTGGATGTATATGCTGCCAGGTAGCTCTAGATGTCTTAGACTGGCTAAGAGCTGCTTAGGTATTACTCCTGTGGTTGATATTATTATTGGTATTATATGAACCTCATTTTGCTTCCACATAGATTTAATCTCATTCGCTAGCTGTTGATATTTGGTTGCCTTCTCTGTATAGGTTTTCAGGAGGTTATGTGTGTTTGGAACTGCAATATCTACTAGGTACGTGATAGCCGTGGCCTTAGCTGTAAGAATGATATCAGGTCGGTTACATGGTATGGTCTTATCCGTTAGTACGGTGCGGTTCCAATACATTTTATAATTTTCATTTTCCAGGACACTCTCTGGATTATATTTATAGTAGGGTGAGCTATCTTCTTTCAGCTTGTACATGTTGGCTATTTTTTGATGGATAACTTTTGCCACTTGATCATGTCTTGTAAGATATTCAATAGCAGCTAGAGTTTTACAGCCTCCGGTAATATGCTGAATGGTTTCAGGTGCCTCTCTATACTTCCTACATTTGTCATCATTTAGGGGTTCTTTAAGGATGTATTTTCTGTAGTTTTTGGTGTTTATTACTTGATCCTGAATAGCGATCATAAATCCTTCAGTTTCAGCAAATATATCCGCGCGAGTTAACCAGCTGTTCGACGCATTTATGTCTACA
Source organism: Dastarcus helophoroides (assembly GCA_028583605.1). Classification (NCBI taxonomy): domain Eukaryota; kingdom Metazoa; phylum Arthropoda; class Insecta; order Coleoptera; family Bothrideridae; genus Dastarcus; species Dastarcus helophoroides. Next base: position 6,553,220 of record CM053326.1, read on the forward strand.
TGATTCTGGGCCAAATCGCTCGGGTGCCGTCCGTAAAGTGTTTTCTGGATCCATTGTTCAATGACCATTTTGTTGTGGCTATCATCTTCTAGCGTGTCAGAGTGTACAGGTGCATTATTTTTCAGGTCTAGGGGCGTATAGGCTTCGTCAGCCTTTATCACTGCTTGGTGTAGGCCAGATGTTTTTTATGATAAAAATAGTGCTGCAGAGTCCTTATTTGTTTGTCACACAGTTGAAGAATGTCTATAAGACCACGTCCTCCTTGTTGACGTGGTATAATTATTCGATCACTTGAAGCTCTAGGATGATGAATTCGGTGCTTCGTTAAGAGAGTGCGAGTTTTGGTCTGAATACCTTGCAGGTCTGTTTGTGTCCAGTTAACTGTCCCAAATGTATATGTTAATACTGGTACTGCATATGTGTTAATAGCTTTAAAGGTGTTTTTAACAGCTAATTTTGATTGGAGTATTGCTCTGACTCTTTTTATGTATTCCGCTATGGTTCTTTCTTTAACTTCTTTATGTTTAATTCGATGTGATTGCAGTAGACCTAGATATTTGTAAGTGTCTTGTTCACTCATTGGGTCTATGTAAGTTTCTTCCACAGTTTTATATCTTTTAGGTACTCACTTTTCCTGATTTATACTCAGCGTCTTGCATTTGTCAAGACCAAATGACATCTGGATATCACTAGAGAAAGTTTCTGTGAGATGGAGCAGCTGTTGTATTTGTCTGTCTGTGGATCCATATAGTTTGATATCGTCCATGTACATTAGATGTGTTATACGGTGTTTTATAATGTTGCCATTTTTGATTGGAAATCCATAATCACTTCTATTCAACATGGACGACAGTGGATTTAAAGCAAGACAAAACCATAGTGGGCTTAAGCTGTCGCCTTGAAATATGCCTCTACGAATCTTTATGGGGTTACACTTGATATTAGTGCTGCCAAGATTTAAGTGTGGGGTAGTCTGCCAAGCTTCCATTAAATGTTGCAATGTTTCAATTATGCTGGGATCAATTTTATAGATGCGGAGGACTTGAATAAGCCAGCTGTGAGGCACTGAGTCGAAAGCTTTTCTATAATCAATAAAGGCAGTGTATATATTGCGATGTTTCCGGATGGCCTGCTGGGATACCATACTGTCAATTATGAGTTGTTCCTTGCATTCTTGAGACCCTTTAATACCTCCTTTCTGCTCTTCAGCCAATATGAAATTCTTTTTCAAATACTGGTAAATCTTTGCTGAAATACATGATATGAAAATTTTATAAATACTGCTCAGACATGTGATCGGGCGGTACTTTGACGGGTCGTGGGTGTTTTTGTCTTTTGGTAGCAAGTAAGTGATGCCTGCAGACAGGTAGGGTGGTATCTGGTCTGGGTTTTTTTAAAAAGTTATTGAAATGAAATGTAAGGAGTTCATGTGTTGCTGTGAAGCGTTTAATCCAAAAATTGTGAATTTTGTCTAAGCCAGGAGCTTTCCAATTATGTGTTGAATTTATTGCTTTACCGAGCTGTTCTACGGTGATCACACAGTCGTCCATGGGAGTCAAGTTGGCCAAATATTTTTGTTCACATTTTATCCATGCAGCGTTCTCATTGTGTTTGTTCTGACTCGACCATATACACCAGACCAATATGTTTTTATTGTCCTCGCATCGGGCACTTTGTTTTCCTCGGTTTTTTGTTTGTTAAGATTACGATAGTATAACTTTTCATTGGTGTTAAATAGTTTATTTTGATGTTTTCTTTGCCTGGCCTCCCTGTATCTCTTTAGTCTTTGGGCCTTAACTAACAACCGCTGTTTCAGAGTGTCGAGCATTTCCAAGGTTTCGGTGTTATCGGGATCGTATCGTGTGTGTTTCGTTGATGAGCTTTTTACTCTATTTATGTGTTTTAGTAACTTCTTGCTGCGTTTGCCTTCTAGGTATTGATGAAGTCTTCCAATGTCTTTCCTTAGGCCTTCTATTCCATTTTCAAGTCTTTTTTGGTTCGATTGTGATGCGGGCTTGGCGATTCAATTTTGCCTCCAATGGCTCTTACTACAGCCACAGCTGCGACATATATTATGGTCTGCAGGTCTGAAAATTCTCTTGATGTGTTGGAAAAATATTGCGGATTATTATTATTATTATTATCATTATTATTGTATTTATGTTGTTTATCTTGACTTGTGTTCACTTATTTTTAACAGACGAGAGAGAGTTCACCCTGTTTGTCTGCTATTAAAATGTCATGAACTTTCTAACGATGTTGCATGTCTGCAGTAGGACTGCCTTCTGCGTGAGTTGAATAAGATCAAATGAGGGGCCTATAGCTTCTGTGAATGATCTGTGATAGATCGAAAAAGACTCCCTCCACTGATACTATAATCGGTATTATTTTAACATCTTTCAGTTGCCACAAGCAACCTCTATGACTAGGTTTTGGTATTTAGTAATTTTCTCCTGTTTTGTCTTGGTCAACTTAATATTGGTCTTTCCAATACAGTACTGCGTTCTGCGATTGAAGAACTGCCTCAGCTGAATATTTTTAGTAAGGTGTTGGGTTTTTAATGAGCTTGTATTTAAGACCAATTTGGTATGAATAATTTTCGCAACCTGATTATGCAGTCGTAGGTAGTCATTTTCAGATAGAACTCTAGACCCTCCAGTCACATGTTCCATGGTCTCCCCTGTCGTTTGTGGCAATTTTGAGAATATTTCATTCGTAGTTCTTGGTTCTAATTACTTTATCTTGTATTTCCAAGATAAATCCCTCTGTTTCAGGATGCAGAAGCCGCTTTTCTAGAAAAAATACAGATAGTTGTTTATCCGTGGTTTTAGTGGTGAGATGAGAGCGGTATCTTCCGTGTATTATTTTCTCTTTCAAATTAGTTATTCCTACTGTTAGGTGCTGGATGTGTTCTTGTATTGTGCAGAGCTTACTTAGGTTGACAGGAGTGTATCTATTATATCATGTCCGCACTATGGTTTGTATTCTGGAATTCTGATGGTTTTGAAAGTATTTTCGAAATTGTGATTCTTGTTCTCTACATATTCTTTGAATATTTATGAGTCCACGCCCTTCTTATAATTTTGGCAAATATAACCGCTCTATACTTGATTTAGGATGTAAGAAGCTGAATTTAGTTAACAACTTACGAGTCATCCTATCTAGTTCGTCGAGATCAGTCCTGCTCCATTTGACTATTCCGAATGAATAGATTTTTTTTAAGTTAAATCCACTCGCAAAGGGTAACTCCATTATGCTTTCAAAGCACTGTGAGTAGGATTCGGAAACAAAGATAGATGGCGATGAACCGCCTTCTTAAACCAGGATAGGTTGTATTTTTTGGGGAAAATTTCTTTCGGTAACAAGTTCCATAACTTGGAAGTTCTATAAAAAAAAGAGTATCCATAGACAGAAGTCCTCACTGTGTCAAGCTGGACCGCACAGGAATTTGCTGTCTCCGACTGTCTAGTATGCCTCAAGAATCTTGTCCTTGGGGGGATCAATCCTATTAGTTCATGCGAGCATCTTCCATGATAGTACTTGTAGAAAAGAAACAAGTCCGCAACCATACGCCTATGCTCTGGTGTTTTGAGAGAATCGGTCAGACTCTCGTCATCAATTGGGCGAATCGCTCTTCTTTGAACTGAATTCAAGAGAGCTAAAGTGTGTTTGGGGCCGAGCTCCAAACATGAGAACAGTATTCTAGTGTTGGCCTAACTTGAGCTTTGTATACTGTAATAGCTGATGAGATGTGAAGTACTTTTTAGCTCTAAAAAGAAAGTTTAGCTTCTGAGAGGCGCATTTGGCAATGGCGCGCATATGATCGTCCCAAGAGAAATTAGTGCTCGCATTCACTCCTAGGATAGATAGATTAGATCCCATGCGTAGGATTTTACCGTCCATTAGTATGTTTGCTACATTATCCCTTGATGTTTTCTTAGAGAAAACCGCGGCCTGAGTTTTTGAATCATTGAATTCTACCAAATTATTCTTGCCCCATTCCAGAACAATCCCGATATCCCGATTAATCGTCTGTATCTGCTGTTCCCTTAGTCGATCTGAAGCAGCGATAAATAATGATTTGTCGGAAAAAAAAGATGACACAAGGTTACTATCATCAGCGTAGCTGTATATAGGATTGGAAGTTAAAGCTAAGAGATCGTTTATGTGTTACAGAAGTAGGGTAGGAGACACAACAGGCCCCTGAGGCCCCATGCGTTAATCACAAATGTCTCGGATGAGATGCCATCGGCGACGACCTGAAGAGATCTGTCAGCGAGAAAATTGGATATCAAATGACAGAGTCCAGGAGAAAGACAATAAGAAGTTAATTTTGCGAGACGAGATGAGCACTGGTGTCTCCTTACGAGTTTATGGCTTTAAACATACGTTTGGAATTTAATTTGTTGTTGAATAACTTGGTAAGTCTTCGTCTATATTTGTTGCTGAATTCAGTTTGGAGTTTATCGTGGCTTATATTGCCGTTTTGCTGTATACCAACATAATTGTAAGTTTCCTCTAGAGATAATGGTTCGATGTGTAATAAGCTTTCTTGGGACTGTGTCATCTTTCCCTTAACTATATGTACTGTGGCACATTTCTCTAGTCTAAAGCTTATCTTTGTATCATCGCTCAATCTTTTTTTGTTGATCTTTGGATTCAGCGTATATCTTAAGGTCCTCCATATATAATAAATGGCTATGTTTTGTTGTTGTCCGTATTCTTCAATTAATAGCCTGCTTGTTTGGCGTTTAGAAGCGTTGATAGCGAGTTTAGTGCTAAGCAGAACCAAGTTGGGATCAGAGAGTCGCCTTGAAAAACCCCCTTGTTTATTTGTACGTCTCCTATCTTGAATCCCTCGATTATTAAAGAGGTTTACCAAGTGGTTGTTAAACTAACTAATAGATTTCTGACCTTAACATCTATTTTATATATTTCCAAGATTTTTCAGTTATGTGGTACTGAGTCGTAAGCTTTGGAATAGTTGAAATAACATGCATGTAAGCAACGCTTCAAATCGTATGCCCGTTTCATAATAATTGCGTCTATTGTCAGCTATTCCTTGCAGCCTCGAAACCCCTGTGAGCATCCTTTCTGTTCAAATACTATTATGTTGTTGGTTTGGCAGTGTTCATATATTTTATTATTCACTATAGAAGTTAACAGTTTGTAAAAGACAGAGAACCATGTAATAGGACTGTAATTCTTGTAATTTTCTGCTTCGCTTTTTTTATAAATGAGGTGCGGATTTTCCAGTGCTCTCCTATAAATGGTCCGTGAATAGCAAAAAACTTTTTAATCCAAAAATTTGGAATAAAATCAGGACCAGCAGCTTTCCAATTTTGCGTCTTTTTGATCATGTTGCTCTATGTCCTTTTGTTCTATAGTAACTATGGGCATTTCGGGTTAATCAGATGCTTTCCTTTCGATTTTTTCTATCCATAAGTTGTTGAAATTTGCTTCCGTCGGTTCTGCCCACATGGATTCTCAAATCTGCAGGAATTTTTCTTTATCGTTTACGGCTGGGTTGACTTGATTTTTGCAGTCTTCAAGTGATGTGTAAAATTGTTTTTCACTCTTCATAAAATTGTTGTTTTGTTGTTTCCCCTTACGTTTCATTATATCTGCTAAGCGTAGATCCTTTGACTTTTGGCTTTTGTCTTAGGTAATCTCGATGAGTGTTTAAATTTTGCATTAGATTAGGATCGTTGCAATTTATCTTTAAGTTATAAATAACATTTATTGTGTGTGCAAGCTTACTTGATTTATTATTATTGATTTTATTATCATTATTATTATTATTATTATTATGTCTTGTTTCTCAGCCTTTTTCTGGTATTCATTTAACCATCCCAAGTATACTTAAATACTACAGGGGTAGGTCTGTATCTTAGTTTGTGTTTAAAAACTTTCTTACAATGCGACAGGTATTCAGTATAACAGCCTTTTGGATATCAACGTATGTGTTCTTATGTAGTCCTAGTGTATCTATGCCCTTATGAAGGTTTTTAGGAATAAGTCCAGTTGACGACACCACTACTGGTGTTATTTCTACTCTGTTAGGGTGCCAGATTTGTCCCATTTCTAATGCTCATTCTGCGTACTTGTCTTTTTTTTCCCGGTATTTTTCCATTAAATTGTTGTTGTTTGGAATAGTTACATCGACCAGTTGTATATTTTTCTTCTTTTTATTCATTACTACGATGTCCGGTCGATTGTTCATTACTCTTCTGTCGGTAATAATTGTTCGGTCGTAATAAAGTTTAAAAGATTCGTTTTCAAGTACCGCTTGTGGCTCGTATTTACAGTATGGCGTGTACGTGTTGAGGAATCCGTATTTAATGGCCAATTTTTGGTGGATGATATTACACACTTGATTATGTCTAAGTAAATAATCAGTATTAGCCAAATGAGAGCAGCCAGATGTAATGTGCTGGACTGTTTCAGATTTTTGCTGGCATTTTCTGCATAAGTCTGCGTTGGTATCTTTTTCTTTAATAATAAATTTCTTGTAATTATTGGTGCTTAAGACCTGGTCCTGTATGGCAATCATGAATCCCTCAGTTTCAGGTAGTAGTTTGCCATCACTGAGCCATCTGTTTGACGCTTCCTTATCTATGTGTGGCTGGTTTACGTCGTAATAGTGTCGCCCATGGAGTTCTTTACTTGCCCATTGTTGCAGTTTTTCACTATCGGAGATTACTGTCAAATCACCTCTTTCGTCAGCAAGATTCAAAGTGGAGCAGTTTTTGTCAGCTAATTTAATTGTGGCATGAAGGTTACTTGTTAAGGATTTACTGCAGAAGAATTCTCTTAATTTATTTATCTGGCTGTTGTGAAGGTTAAGCATATCGATAAGGGCTCGACCTCATTGCTTTCTAGGGAGAGTAATTCTGATCGTGGATGACTTTGGGTGATGGTCTTTAAATTTAGTCATTAGACTGCGCGTTTGCCTTTCGATGTTTTCCAAATCAGTTTTCGTCCACTTGATAATTCCAAAAGAATATGTAAGAACTGGGATGGCGTATGTGTTAATTCCTGTGATCAGGTTTACTGAGTTTAGTTGAGTTTTAAGTAGCAGCTGAACTGGCTGGAAAAATTGCTTTTTGATCCTTTCCTTTGCCTGTTTCTGTTCTAATAAGCGCGCTTGCTGAAATCCCAGATATTTGTACGTTTCACCATGTTCCATCGCCTTTATAATTTCCCTATTGGAGAGTACAGCATCGCCGTTTATTAAATGACCTTTTTCAATATTTAATATTTTGCACTTGTCCAGGCCAAAATCCATATGAATGTCTGTGGAGAATTCATGAGTGATATTAATAACGCTGCGTATTTCTTTCTCATTTCCTGCGTAGAGTTTAATGTCATCCATGTAGAGGAGGTGTGATATTGCATGGCTAACTTGTCTGCCTCCTTTTAACTTGTATCCATATTTAGTACTGTTTAGCATTGTGGACAGCGGGTTGAGTGCCAGGTAAAACCACAACGGACTTAAGAAATCTCCTTGGAATATGCCTCTTCGTATGCAGATCTCATCCGTACTGATTATCTCGTTGTCAGTATGTATATTTAAGTTTGTTCGCCAATGTGTCATGACATTCTCCAGAAATGCTATTACTGTAGGGTGAATATTGTATATTTGTAATACATGTACAAGCCAGGAATGAGGGACGCTGTCAAAGGCTTTCTTATAATCTATAAAGGCGGTATGCAAATTACGTTTTTCCCTTTGCACTTGTTTAAGTATAACCGAATCAATGACCAACTGTTCTTTACATCCTTGGTGATTTTTCCTGCATCCTTTTTGTTCTTCTGTCAGCAGGTTATGTTCAGTCACATGTTTATAGATGCGGTTAGTAATACAGGCTGTTAATACTTTGTATAAAGTTGGCAAACATGTGATGGGCCTGTATTGGGCTGGATCATGTGTTTGTTGGCCTTTTGGTAACATAAACGTAGATCCTAATGTGAGAAAAGTTGGAGTTTCTTTAGGATGGTTAATAACATATGTAAATTGTTCTGCTAGGTTGACATGCAAATTGTTAAATTTTTTATACCAGAAGTTCTGTATCTTGTCAACTCCAGGCGCTTTCCAGTTGCTTGTAGATTTCATCGCGGTATTCACTTCATTTTCACTAATTGCCTCGAAGTTCATTTGTGGGGTATGAATTTCTCTCTGTTCTGTTCTTATCCAGAGAGCATTTCTTTTGTGTACTTTAGGAACTGACCATATAGATGTCCAGTACTCGGTAAGTTGTTGTTTGTTGGGTTTTGGTTGAGCTTCTGTAATTGTGGTACCATTAAGCTGCCTATAAAATAGTTTTTGATTGTTCTGAAATAGGTAGTTTTCCTGTTTTCTTTTTGTACACTTTATGTATCAAGTAAGTCTCTTGGTTTTGGCCTTTAGTTTTTGTTTAAGTACATCCATGTAGTCGTCCTGTTGATGTTGATGGTTTGGATGATTTTCTTGAGTCTTGATTTTTTGGAAAAGTTTTTTCACTCGTGATTTTAACCGCTTTGATGGCGATTTAGTTTTTCTGTATGCTGTTAGCTGCCCCAATTCTTTTCTAATATTGTTAATAGTTTTTTCAAGTCTTTGTTGCCAAAACGGTTTTTTTTTTATTCTCAGCAAAGATGTTACGCCTATTTTTTGTTTATGAATATGAAGTACAGCGACGATCATTATTATTATTATTATTACTATTACTGCTATTATTAATATTTCTTTTTTTCGTAAAGATCTCGACTTCAATAAAGAAGACTAAATTTTTTTATTCAAAAATTTCGACCTTTCTCTAATCATTCACTTTTGTTTTAAATGTTCAATTTTTACTTTTTTCCTTAGACTTAAAATTTGTGATTTGTTGGGTACTTCTAATCAACGCGACTTAAACTCAAAAATTTAAAAATTTTTGTGTACAAGTTTAATTTTTTTCTGGAAAAGAGCACTATATTTTTAATATTAATCTCTTTAGAAATTTGAAAGATTTTTTAAGGAAGCGAAATCCCTAGTTTAAGACCGAATTAAAATACATTAAACAGGTATACTTTTATTCTTCATGAATAAAATGAATAAATCTATTTTATTATTCGCTGATAAATCATATTTCTTGGAGATTCTCGTAACTCATATATTTTTAAAGAACTAAACTAACTAACTAATCATTTTAGTAGTAAACAGTTAAAGCAAAAATACTTGTACCACACTGTAAGCTTCATAAAGACGAAACAAGTTATCTAATAATTTGTAAGAAAGTGAAATGAAACATAGTAAGGTAACATGTATGCAAAAACGATTTTTTACTTAGCCCATTTTGACATGAAATTGCTGGAAGTCAAGGAGGCATATAATACGTAATCCTCCCGCGGTGGTGAAATATGTTCCTCGTGGCATAAATGGCTTTTTTATGAATTACCCAAAAATTGGTTTTTTTAACATTCTGCTTAAGTTAATGGCTGCCCGAAAGCATCTTTTACCTTATATCCATCATTTGGAACAGAGCTTCCGAAAATAAATGTGAAATATGTTTTTCAAAGGACCAATTTTTCCTTCCAATTAGAACGCTTAATGTGTCTCTTTTTGCCATAATTGGATTTCTGAATTCTTATTTATGTTATTTTAACTAAATTTCGGGGAAGCTTGTAAGGAATTAATTGCATCTTAAAATAAGACAACCTGTTGCAAATGTGATTCGTTTTCCAGTAAATTAACTTTATATCCTTTCCACTGATTTCAATTTATTATTGAAATTGGGCTATCTTAATCTAAAACATTCAATCTAAATTGTTTTACTGAAAATTTCGAAAGACTTCAATCACTTTTTGAAAAGATAAAATTTTCAAACTTACTCGTGATACGTGTAATTATTTTAAAATCTTTCTAAATAAAAAGATGCTACTTAATTACCTACCCTACACTATGAAACTTAAGGTGGTGAAACTCATCCCCACTACGGGTTGAATGCCACATATGCCGCGAGAGGGCAAAAACATGGCCCCCCCACGAACAAAATCGATATGCTTTAGGGTTTCAGAATTCCCAGCAGTTTTTAAAAACCAGGAAGATTATTTTTAAAATGAACACAGAAACACACTATATATATATAGTAATTACATATTACAAAGTATCAGTAAATCTACCCGAGTCAAATCTAATAGTTTCTTATATAGCACCTCCATTCGAACGTGTAGTGCTTCAAATTACACAAAGGCCAAACAATATTCCATAAAATCCGATAAGCTTCAACTATAATATATTTTGTGTAGATATTATGTTACTTGGAAGACCAAACATTTATGAAATACGAATGCGTAACACAGCGGCAAGAAAAACACAAAGATTTTCGGAGAAACATAAATTTCATTAAGTTTGCCACGCTTTAGAAAAGCACCGCTGAAACATTGCAACTTAAAACTTTGTAACGCTTATTTTGCAGAAATAATATGCTTAAATAATAATTTGCGGACTCCTCTGGGATAACTATTTATGGTAGACTTGTTTGCATTTCGTTTAAAATAACCATCCTCTAAAATAAAGTTGATGCGAATCCATGAACTTTCATATATAATTTTAAAGAATTAATTATAAAAGTAAATCTATAACAGTTTATCCACTTTGACGCCGTTTTTTATTTATCTTATAGTTTAATAAAAAAAATCACTTATTTTTAACTATTTAAGAATTTTTTTCAACTAGATCTATACATATGTAAAGGGTGTTTCGGTCATAATGTCATTAATTTAAAGAGAAGACAGATGACAATGAACGTAATAGGAATACGTGATAAAAAATATTCTGGTATATTTAAGGTGAAAAAAATGTATTCAAGTTATAATTTAAAATACTTTTTGAACTGTCATTGAATCCAAGTGGCTTCGAAGTAAGGAATCGGGAGAAATAGAACATTACTTGGATTAGGTCTAAAAGATGAAAACATGCAAATCATCTACTGTCAAATTTCGTCCTCGAAAGCCACTAAAAAGTCGAAGGATGGTTCATTTTTTCGCATGAAAATTAGCCGATAGCCATAATGAATTGCCAAAGAAAGTTAACGCGAATAGTGGGGGATATAAAAACAATGGGTGCAAGTGTCACAAAGTGGATAATAACCAGAAATACATATTTTTATTATACACGTTTTGAGTTTTGTAAATCTATGACCGTAACATGTGATTCTGACGAAAATTTTTGAGTCATCATCTTATTTTATTAGTACACTGTACCTATTTTGAGTAACCTGGTCGCCTGGTGTTAACGTGATAAGCGTCCGTTGACCTACAAAAGATGGCGTAAACCATTTTGTTGCGATGATTATTAGCACCACATCAGGGGGAGTCAACGGATTGATTTGATTCTTTTAAAAAGTCAATATTCTTTTTTTTTTTCAATGACATTATTACTAGAACACTTTGTAAATTGAAGAGAAGAAAGTAGAAATGGGTTGAAATCATAATAGTGAAGCATTGCTCACGTGCTCACTGCAAAGTGAGGTAAAAGTATTTGGATTTACCATTCGTCAATTAAGTATTTTCCGTTATACTTTAGGTCACAGTAGCGTAGATCGCATATCAATAGAGTCGAAAGCATAAACAAATTATCAAAAAAAAATTCTTCCTTCATTCTTACAAAGAACAAAGAGAACTTGGGAATGTTATTTTTAGGTTTTCGGTTTGATCTAATAGCGAGCTATTTATCATCAAAAATACTGGCATTTTTGGCATTTTTGGCATTTTTTCTTTTTGTTCAAAATTTATCTAAAGCAGAATTTCGAATATGAAGTCGTAATTTAGAAAAAGGCGACTTGTAATAAAAACGCCAGTTTTGGGTTAAAGTCGGAATTTTTAGGAAATAAAATTTAAAATAAAAACCTGATATTTTAGAAACATCAAAAATAGCGAAAATTGAAAGTTTCGAAAACTCAAATTTGGAAAAAAATATTAAATTTTCGAGAAAGATCGAGTTTTTGAGAAAAAGATCGAAATTTTGTTGAAAAAGTCGAAGTTTAGTAAAAATTCCAGATATCTCAGAGGCAGCCGAATTTTGTCGATTTAGAAAAAAAATTAAAATTTAAGCTCCTTTCCCCTTATCCCACTCTCATGTCAGCAAATATGCACTATTGAGATAGACGTCGAAATTTTGGGAAACAATTTTTTGAAATTTTCATCTCTTAACAAAAATTAATAATTTTTAGAAACATATTTTTCAAAATTTCCGGATAAATATTATTCTGAAGATTTTCGAGGTAAAAATTGAAAGTTTCGAAAACCCAAACGTATTTTGAAAAAAAAATCAAAATTTCGAGAAAGATCGAGATTTTGAGAGACAGATCGAAATTATTGAAAAAGTCGAAATTTAGTAAAAATTCGAGATATCTCAAGGCAGCCGAATTTTGTCAAAATTTTGAAAAAAGGGAGGAACATTTCACAAAAAAAAATTGAAATTTAAGCTCCTCCCCCCTTACCCCACTTGTCAGCAAATATGCACTATTGAGTTAAACGTCGAAATTTTGGGAAACAATTTTCTGAAATATTCATCTCTTAACAAAAATTAATAATTTTTAAAAACATATTTTTCAAAATTTCCGGATAAATATTATTCTAAAGATTTAACCACCACCAAGTTTCGAGAAGGAGGCAAAGTTCGACAAACAAGTCAAAAATTGTAGAAAGTAGAGTCTAACAAAAATTTGAAATTTTCAGAAAAAGTAGAAGTTAAAAAAAGACAAATTTTGAAAGAAAAAATTTTAACAAAGGCGGATTCTAATAAAAGAAGAAGTTAGATTTTTATAATAAATTCGAAATTTCAAAGAAAAAATATGAATATTATGAAGAAGAGCTGATTTTGGGAAAAAAAGTCAAAATTTCGTAAAAATGTCAAAATTTCAAGAAAATAACTAATTTTCAGGATGAAATGGAAATTTCTGGAAAAGGTTACCGCAGTTAAGAATATAAATCTTCGGATGGCTAAAGGAACGAGAAGAAAGCAAGTCTTCCAACCTGCCCTATTGCCGCTAAATAGTAGGAAAAGGAAGGAATATAAATTAAAAATACTTTTTATTAGGTAAGACTGGATAAGGGTCCACGGACTCCAGGTTAAGAAACCCTGCCTTGGCAGTTCCGTTGTTATTTCAGAAATAACTTACACTTTTCTGGCCAAATACATTCTCAATATATTCACATAATTTCTTGCGAATGCAAATGCGAATATTATAAAACATGCGAATATTCGCGAATATGTTTGTGAATATTCATTAAATGTGAATTATATAATAGTATTAATATATTAAAAAGTTTTCCAAAAAAAAGGCAATATAACGAAAATAAAAGGATATCTTAGAAATGTTAAAAAATTAAGTTAAAATAAATATTTTAGAAAAAAAGTTTTAAAATTTGAAATGAAAAAAAAAATGAAGTTGTGAGAAAGGCCAAAGACAGCGTCATTAACTTAAAAAAATCAAGTTTTGAATTTAAATTAAAAATTTTCTACAAATAAATTTCTTTTCGAACAATAGTCCAGGAAAAATAGATGAAAAATCACCCCTGTTGCAAAAAAATTGAATACTCAATTTTTAGTTCAGAAAGATCTTCACTTAGGCTTAACAAATAAGTATATAAAGTTCCCCGCCAAGATCCCATGCGGAACTGCCTCCATATTGATTTAAAAGTGAAAAATTTTTTTTGCCAATAATTTCCATAATTTTGGTCTAACAAAATAATATTTTTAATAACAGTTGGAAAGCTTTAATCTACAAAAAAGTTAATAAACCATTTTTTTCTTGAGTTAGTCGTTACTGAGAAAATGTCTGACGAATAGCGTGGTTTCGGATAGTGACATTCATTTCTGCACTACCCAAAATGTACAGATTTTGGACTGTATGTTTTAAACGATATCCTCAGAAGGCCTAATCTACTTCACCTCTTCCTTTGAATTTGCGAGTTTTTGGGGGAGGGCTAATTTTGTTGGTCTAAATATTACGTTTCTGAGTTAATTAACATTCACCTTCATCGTCGTTATCATCGTGTATACGTTAATGGAATCTAAATAAATATCTAAAATAACATTAAATACTTTTTGCAAAGACAGTTGGTCATTGGTGCATATTGTTGCGGGCTATCGGTTCGTTTGATTATTAACATTTGCTGAATAATACCCATTTTATTTCTAATCTTGACTCGAAACACCACAACTGAATAATTACCTCACTTCTAACTACTAACTCACTAACTACACTGACTTCTGACTGACTGACTGAGGAAAAGCCAACCGGACATCCTTTATATAGATCTCTGCTTCGGCTTCTAGAAGTTTTCGGCAGATAAGGCTTATCGTTTGCCGAAATTTCGGGCAAGCTTAGTTTGCTTCATTATCGCAGCGGCTTTCCCTTATCAAATCTTTCTTGAAAATTTTCTTACGTACTAAATTCCACAATTTACATTTCGTTACAATATTCTATATATTTTCACTAATTTTAGGAACAACAAAAAATGCAAAAAATTATGTAATTAAGAGATTCTTCGTATCTTAGGGAGCCAATAACTATGCAAGGAATACTACTAGATATGTTGGTGGTCGACATACGATACCGTTGAAATCCTTAAAGATACTCTCATGATTTTTTTGATGATAACAGGAAAGTAAATTATTAGCTGAAGACCGTAAAATCAGGACCAATAAAAACAGTGATGTCGTCAATAAATTACGAATTGAACAAAATACTGAATAGTATATTAGGCATTCTGGCAAAATTAATTAAAAAAACGCATCACATGCTGCACCTTTTAGGTGATGTTAAAATCAATGCAAATATCCGAAAGCATGTTATTCGTGTGACATTTTCTCAGTAACGACTAGGGTCCACAAAAAAATGGCAAATAACTTTTTTGGGGCACATTTTAAGTTTTCCAACTTTTATAAAAAACATATATTTGTTAGACTAAAATTGTGTTAGTTATTGACAAAAAAGCAAAATTTTCCATCTTTAACTCTGTTCGACACATGTTCTTGCGGAATTCTCCAGAAGAGAGAAATTTTTCTACCTGCCTTTCCCTCTCCCAACAGAGGGTGCCTGCCTGCCTGGTCAACCCTCGACATTATACTATTATACACATTCGAAAAGCCACCGTGAATAAAAACACATTTAAAAGCAAGAAGCAAGTTGATCATTTCTTCAGGTCCTTCGACTACAATCAAGTCAAAATAATTCGAACAAACTCAATATGATGGCCAGTCTACGATCTTGGTGAGGAACTTTCTTTACTTATTTGTTAAGTCGAAGTAGAAACATTTCTGAAAAAAAGTTTGCTATTTAATTATTTTGTAACAAAAATCTACTTTTCCTGGGGTACAAGCTTTGGAAAAAAAGGCGGGATTTCCAAAAATTGTCTAGAATCCAAAAAAAAAACTATTAACGATGTTCGAAGTTTAAATTCGAGAAATTAAAGTAAACAGTTCGAGAAATGAAAATCGAAGATTCTGTAAAAAGTCAGCATGACGAATTTGAAAACTTTAGGTAGAAATGAAAAAAATGCAAATTTAGGTTCAAAGTTTTCAGAAAAGTATAAAATTACAAAACATAATAATAACTGCAGTAATAACACAATAAAAACTGTAAGTTTAAGAAGAAAATTTTTAAATAGTCAAGGTTTTGGGAAACTAAAAACATTTACCTAATGACAACATAAATAACAGCATCATTGATGTAATTTTCTTTCAGAAAATTTGTTTAAATATATTACCTTTTTTCGGAGGCTGTACGTTTGTTACACAGAAATACATGCATTAATTAATCAATATATTGGGGCAAGTTAATTTTCATTAGATTTTATTAATCAAAGCTGTATGCGCTGATATTCCAAACAAAGGAGTATAAAGCATTTATTGCGTATGTATTGCAAAGTTTGCAGCACTACACCTCAAATCGTCTTACAGTTGGGTAAAACTTAGTAAGCCGCAATGTTTAACGTCAAATAAGGACACGGTTGAGGGGATAGGTGTTTGTCGAGGAAGTTAGTTCTTGGGAAGACACACATAATTTAATACTCTCTCTCAATTAGCAAACCAAGCTTGTTATTACGTAAGGAAATTATCTCCGAGGGGTCTACGAATCTCAATTGTTGAACACCACATGCCTGAGAGCCCTCGCCACCTTCACACTACATGTCCAATTTGCAAACTTATCAAATTAATGCCAGGCATTTAGGAGACTAAATTATCAATCAAATTCGGGATTATCGAATTAGGATTTTGTGGCACTCTCAACAAGAACTAAAACTTAATTAGAGAACCTCTCACCTGTGACCAACTCAACATTATGGCAAAGATCATATACTAAATGAAATTAACACACCTGTGCGTGAAATTATATTCCTTCATATTAGGGAGAAACTTTCTGGATCATATACAGGATGTCCCGTATGTATGTTCAAATTTCGGGAGCATTAATTCTAAGACTGAAAAACTGAGGAGTTTTAGGTCGATCTTCTTTTATTCAAAAGTTACAGAGCTATAAATTTATCCAGACAATAAGCAGAGCTCTGAGATTTTTTTTTAAAATTATGTTACAAACTGTTAAGCAAAAAGAAATTAGAGATTTAGATAGTCATGCAAGAGTGCCGACAGGATGAAATTAAAATTTAACTCAAAATTTTAACGTGACTATCTTAATACCATATTTAGATAGAATAAACCAGACGATAAGAGTAAATCCACCAAATTCTCCTTTCAGCTACTACAATTCGTTTAATAATTTAACAATGGATTAGACCTGTTGCATGTCCACCTAGATCCCCTGACCATAACCCTCTGGAATTTTACTTCTGGGGAAATTTGAAAAATTTCGTCTACAGTAAAGTTGCAAACACGAGAGAAGAATTAATTGAACGTATTCAGCAAGCTGCTCAACAATTTCGGATAAATAGACTTCAAATAAGAATTGCCACTTTGTCCATTGGATTACGCGCAGAGGTGTATATTCAGCAAGGAGGACGGCATTTCGAAAACTTAATTCATTTATAATTTTTAAATAATAGATTGAGTTATTATTTAAATCATTTTTTTACTTACTTCATTTTGATTAAATTTCATAGGCCTGCAACTTGTAACTTTTGAACAAAAGAAGATCGACTCACAACTTTTCTGTTTTTTAGTCTTAGAATTAAATCTAGCTTATGCTCCCAAAATTTGAACATAAAGATACGGGACATCCTGTATATGAGAAGGTATTGAAAAAATCTTAGGCCACTGCAAACGAAATTTGAAAGTCGACATATTTTAGTATTCAATATATTCTACTCTTGATTTAATACATTAATTACACCGAAGCTACAATGCTTCTAGATCTTTTAAAACAAAAAAATCTTATCTTACTCTGCAAACCAGGCCTCCACAGTTTCTAAACCTATCTAATGGAAGAAAAGTTACAACATTTTATTCGTTATTATTTTATTTTTTTCAGTCGAGGAAAGAGATAACAGTCGGACGGAGCCAAATATGGTGAATAAGGTGATGAGTAGTTCGAAACTCAAATAACGAATTGCTTGCATGACCACATGCATCTTATATGCAGAGGCATTATCTAAAACACCTTTGGACAATCTTCCGCGTCTTTTCTCCCCTAATTTTTTTCCATAGAATGGTCGGCAACGTTGAGTAATCCCCAGTTATTGTTCTACCTTATTTAGATAATCAATCATGATTACTCCATAACAATTCCAAAAATTTGAAGTAAGAACTTTTCCAACAGATCATTCAACATGAAACTTCTAAAGTTGGGCACAGACTTGCGCCGCGCCGCGAACTGAACCACGCCGCGAAATACGCGACGAACGCAAGTGTGGAGGCTTCCGCGTCTTCGCGTTCGCACTTCGCGCAATTCCCCATCCGAAGTCGGTTTTTTGGCTCCCGTCAAAGGGTTCGCGGGTCTTTCGAAAGGCGCGATCGCGAATCAATCCACCCTGTTAGCGTGAATTCAGACACAGTTTTGAAGCATTTTCTGGTGATTGTTGTGTGATTTTAGAGAGCACATGTTTTTTTATTTGATGTTTATTTTAAATATACAGATAATTATAATGTGCTATAGCGCAAAGCGCAGCGGCAGCAGCAATGATTACCTCTTCGTCTATTTCTCTTGAAAGCGCCAACTACACCGCGAAGTTTGCGAGTGTGGAGGAGCCTGTTTTTCGTATGAAAATCGTGCGCGAATCGCAGCGAGAATTTTCGCAGCGATTCGCACGCGGGTGTGGAGCCGGTATCACGTACCACTTCGCGAACTTGATAAGGAGGCGATAAGGAGACACGCCGAGTCCCACGTCTGGTCGGTCTTTCAGCGTCGCATCAAAGGATGATTGCGCGACGGCGTTGCACAAACTTGGACTTGCTTTCTCATATGTTTTATCGTTTATTTAATCTGCTGTTATTGTTGCATGAAAGGTGGAATGATTAGAAGGTAATTTTGATTACTTTTTGAGCTTTATCTTAAATACGAATGCCTATGGAATCCAAGGCACCCTCCAACATTACCATAAAATACACAAAAACCAATTTTTGGGATCAAATAAGTGCCAAATTAAATATAAAACAGCGAAAGGGTGTAAAAAAATAACAGCTGGGCTGTCCTCCTTCCAAAGGGAGGAAGCAAAAATAAAGAAAGCAAACAACTGGAAGGGGTAGATCTTATGCTGTTTTCTTTATATAATAGTAATATTATAATTATAATATTTAATTATAATATTAAAATAATTTTGATGTTGTCCGCTAACTGATTGCATGTTCAAATCTAAAAGCAAACTACCACTTCCATCATCATGGTTCTTTAGTAGTTTAACGCGGTTCCGAATCTTTCGTTCCTTTGACCGCCGTCTTTGGTGAACAAACTGTGGTGATAATTTTGTGAGCTGCGGGCGCCGCCGATCGAAAGCTACTCAATCCACCTTCCTCGGTAAGCGACCCTCGGTTGCGTGTTGTCGCACCAATTGAAAGCTACTCGATCCACCTCCATTGGTACGAAATAAAAAAAAAACAACGGCGATTATCTTTTAGTTTCTGTTCATCCATTGTAGTATCTGTCTGGGCCTTTTGTGCCTACTTTCAATGGTATCTTTGTATTCTGTTATTGCAGAGATCTGTGTATTTGTGTGAGTTTCTATTTTTGTTTAGGTCTTTGTAGCCAGTGTTTTGATGTGTTCCGTGAGCGTTAGAATCTTCAGATTGTTGTGGATTTGCTCGTTTGTCATGTAGTAAGAAGCGTTGATGCATTGTCGTAGCGTTTTATTTTGAATTATTTGTAGCGTACGCAATTGCCGAGGATTTGCTCTCAGCCAGACCTCTGACGCATACGTTCGATTCGGTCGAATGCTTGCCTTGTACAGGTTTAGTTTGTTTCTGATATCCAACTTGCTCCTGTTGTTGAAGAGAGGGTAGAGATATCCTTTTAGTTGCTAGGTTTTCGTTGCAATGCTTTGGATGTGTGCAGTGTATGAAAGTGTTTTGTCCAAAGTTACTCCAAGTTATTTCACTTGTTTCACCCATGGTGTGTCGTTTAATTTGAGCTTTTGCTCCGGTTCTCTCTTTTTCCTACTGAATATTATAGCTTGGCTCTTACTTGCGTTAGTTTGGATCCTCCATGTTCTCATTAAACTTTCTATGCCGTTGAGATGGAATTGTAACTTTTTGGTGATTTTCGTCCATATTCTTGACTGTGTGATTATGGCCGTGTCGTCTGCGTATAGAACAATCTTGGTGTTCCGCTTTTTTGGAATATCCGCGGTGTAGATAAGGTACAGTAACGGTTCTAGTATAGAACCTTGTGGCACGCCTGCTGTCATTTCTTTGATGCTGGATGTCGTTTCGGTAATTTTGACGTAGAATTTTCTTCTGTCCAGGTATGATTTAATTATTTTTCCGTAGGCCAGTGGGATTCCCAGCTGAACTGATTTGTATGTCAGTTTAGTGTACCAGACTTTGTCGAAGGCTTTTGCAACATCAAGGAATATGACTTCAGAAGTTTTTCCTTTGTTGTTGCCTTCGAGGATATGTTCGGTTATTCTTGATAGTTGGTGCACTATGCAATGTTTCTGCCTGAATCCAAATTGTTCATCGGGTAGGATATTTTCATCTTTTATTATCTTTTCCAGTCTGGTTAGGATAGTCTTTTCAGCTATCTTGCTGAGACTTGACAGCAGGCTGATAGGTCGGTAGCTGTCGACGCTGTTTCTCGGCTTTCCTGGTTTGTGGATCATTATTGTTTCTGCGGTCTTCCACCTGTTTGGATAGACGCGAAGATTGCGTTGCAAATGTTCTTGAGATCTTCTACTGCTTCTGGCAAAAGCATTTTTATCGTAAAGTTCCTTATGTTGTCTGGACCAGGAGACTTTTTCGATACTAGGTTCTTAATGATCGTTTTTAAATCTTCAGTGGTGACCTCGTCGAATTTGTAGTTTTCTCTGAGATTAAGAAGGGTCTGAGTGTGTGTTTCTACGTTCGAGTTGTGCGTTCTGTCTATCGAAGGATTTAAGCTGAATTGCTTCTGCAGCATTTCAGCAAACGCCTCGACCTTTTCCTCGTTTGTGATGGCCTTCCGTTATGGGTTTTTAATGGAGGCAGGTCTCTGCTTGTTTGTCTAAGTTCCTTGGCAAGTTTTCAAGACGTTTCGTCCTTGTTGTTGCAACTTTCTAGGTGTCTTTCCCATTTTCTGTTGTATTCTTCGTTCAGAAGATTCTTTTGCGAGTCTCTTTAGTGTGTTCTTATCAAATGGGTGCAAAGTTCTATGATACGCTTTCTTCGCTGCATTTTTACGTTTTATGTGCATAGTTATTTGGTCTGGTAAATTTTCCTGCCTCCTATTTTGCTGCGTTGTTATAGCTGCAGCAGTAAGAGCTTGGTTTATGTGTCTTTCAAACTGGTCGGTGGCTCAATTTAGGTGTTTCGCGCTTTCGATGTGGTGTTTTTGTGAAACATATTCATGTTGGAATTTTGTCCAGTTAATCTTGGTTTTTGTGTAGTGCTGTGATTGGTTTGTATTACCATATGTGATGTTGAGGGGACAGTGGTCTGACGATAGTTTCTCTATGATTTGGACATTCAGGTCGAGCGCCAGATTCTTGTGTATCGTAACGTCGAGAATATCTGCAGTCGTCGAGTTGTCCGGATAATGTGTTGGCTGTAGCCAAGGGTGGATAATTAGATTTCTATTCTCCAAGTATCTCCAAAGTTTGTTTCCTTTAGTGTTTGTAGCTTTGCAGTGCCAGTTTTTATGCTTGGCATTGAAGTCTCCTGCTATCAGAGTAGGCGTGTTTCTGGCGAAGATTTTGTCGAGATCCTTTTCTATTTCCTTTTTTGTGGGCGGTGAATATACAGAGTACAGTGCAAGTTTTGAGTGTCGCAGCTGTATTTCCACTCCTGTATATTCGATGTTCGGTTTGTCGCCGTTTAACTCCAGAGCGTGGTGTTCGATGCCAATTTTGACTAGCACAGCCACACCTCCACCTGCTTTGTTTTCTCGGTCCTTTCTGTAGGTCAAATGGTTGAGAATTTTTAACATTTTTGATGGCCTTAGGTGGGTTTCTCCGAGCAGAACAATATCTGGTTTGTGTTCTGAGACGAATGCTTTCAGTTCCGATATCTTGTTTGAAGTACTGTCAGCGTTCCAGGATATGATTTTTAGCCCGGTAGGATATTTCAGCCTTTTTTTGGTGTGTATCCATTTAAAAGGTTGTTAGGATTTTCGTAATTTTCCTCGTAAAACTAACCACTTCCATATTGAGATCTACTTTAATACAATTGAGACTCACCATTTGACTTTTCCTTTTTGATATATCATATGAATAATGAATGTACATATACCCTGCTGCGGCCACTTCCATACTCTACGTGCTTACACAAACTAATTACAAAGCCAGCAAAAATGGAACGCGTTGAGGTTGCAAGACGTGGTTTCTTTCAAGGCGCACGACGTAATTCGCGACGTGGTTCGTGACGTGGTTCGCGACGTGGTCCGGTTCGCGTCGCAGCGCAAGTCTGTACGCAGCTTTGGAGAACAAGATTGTCTCCATTCTGCTTTGCTTCGATTACTGCGCTTTGTTTCTGAACCGTAGAAATGTACCCAAATTTAATCCATAGTAACAACACGGCCTAAAAAGAGCCCAGATCGAACACAATGCTTCTGAACTTGCATGCTTCTGGTCAACATTCAGAGATTTGGGGATCCATTTCACAGAAACTTTTCTCATATCCAAATTGATATAAACAGTGTAATAAACGCGTTCATATTCAGTGCCTCAGATATTCGTTTTAATATAATTGTTCCACGGTCTGACAATCATGTCAAGAACTGCTTCGATATTTTCAGGGACGAACACAGAAACTGGCCTTCCTGATTGCTCTTCATTTTAAATGAAAATTTTACCTCTTTTGAAACTTGCTATCCAATTTGGTAAAGTTTGCATGCAAAGGACAAATACGGGCACTCGATGAATTCTCGATACTACAATTTTTCGATTTCGGTCGACATACTTTTTTTCAAATGTTATTGCGCAAAACTGGTCTGACCTCTTGATGTGAAACTTTTCCACTGTCACTTCTGAAAAGTTATTGTTAGGTGCTATGTTATCACATATTTTGTTTATTCACGGAACTGGTATGGGCTAAGTAGATATCACTACATCCACGTCATGCTAATAATGTTTATGAGATTTCTAATGTGCTGTAGGATATGAAATTATCATTGGAAACCCTTATATCTTAGAAACACAAATTTTGATCCAATCACCCTTTAGTATTTCAGTTAAAAAGTGGATTAACCACGACTGTTTTATGATTTTAACAACCGTTGCTATTATTAGGTATTAAATCATATTTGCGCAGCTGGAAAAACATAATAACCAATATTTAAATCGAATAAATAATAGGACATTGTTTAAAAATAGACTCGAATAACATTATAACTATGTTTACCTTAAACTAAAGCAGACTATTGCTATATTTTACTGGGTAAAGACTCGCTATCCTTAATTACGATCTTGTTTATAATGTAATTACAGTGTCTGCGAGATACAGGGACAAAATAGTTGACTTTCTTTGAGGCGGTTAAATAAACAAGTAAAGGTTTTGTACTTCTTTTCTAACGGGCTGGCGGCGGTTGTTTATTCGGGTCCAGGAGTACAATAAGGGATTCCGAGAAATTACATACAGATGCCACCTTACGGGTAAAGCCCCAGATAAACTTCGACCTACTATAAATAGCCTTTTTAAATTAAACACATTGCCGCCGTAAGGAGGACAAAGATTTACGATGCTTTTTCAACAATTCAATTTAGACGTAAAAGTTAGTTGCGAATTGTTGAGAGTAAGATAAAAGAGTTGCAGTAGGTGCATTTTTTTAAAGTCAGGGAAGGTCAATACAAACGTGAAAGTTGTCGGTGCTCAAAATATTGGAAAAATATCAATTTATCGCCAGATGAAAAATACTTATAAACCGTGCTTTTCTATAAAAATGTTTCCAGTTCATGAGACTTTGAGATAAATGTAAGTGGTACAATATCGGGATCATAGCCATACTAATAAGTGTGAATTTCTTGGAACACCAACCACATTTTATGTATGTGGTTGGTGGCGATGAAACTAAAAAACAAATTATATTAAAATTTCATTTTTATAAGCCTTAAAGTCATTTTTAATTGGTGTGCTTTGGTTGTTTAGTTTGTTTGTTTTCTTTTACACCAGAGATTATTACTGTTACTGTTACCTATATAAAGTATGGTATATTTGGAAAAAATATATCAGAAAATATTGGCCTTCCTCTGTTGCAACAGTTGGAAAGTAGTAAATAAGAATCGTCTGATCACAAAGCAATCTTTAGCAAACAGCAATTTCTGATGAATCACTCAGGAGCAAAACACTTATCTGCATTTTGGTAAGCAAGCTAACGGATATTTTTGTTAGTAGAATTTCATAAGGGGTTTTGTTTCGATTTTCATTTGAAACTGTATGAATTAGTAGTAAAGAAGGTTGTTCTTATATTTAGGATTTGTCTTTTGCTAATAAATCACCAGTACCAGATGCTCTTCTAAATATTGGTGAACAAATTGACCAATAGTATCGGCGATAGTTTTTCACAATGTTTGGCTTCGAGCTTTTTTAAAGAGATTGTATGTAGTGCGTTTTATACTATCAATTCTAGCAGTAACGTCGACCCTTATATACAGGGTGATTCAGTCATAATGGCATTAATTTTAAAAGAGATAGAGAAAAATGAAGATAATACGAATACATGATTAAAAAAATTTTTTTTAGGTATAATTACGCTGAAAAAAAATATTTTAAAATCGTAATTTAAACCCCTTTTTGAACTGTCACTGACTCCAAAGCTCCAAGGACCAGATAAATAGAAAGAAGAAGAATTTACGGCTGCGCAGTTGGGAATTGGGAGAAACAAATAAACAAAACATTGCTAGGTTATGTCTAAATCACAATACTAAAAACATTAGGTGATCCTGGCAGCACCGATGGTTGCGGAAAAGTCGTTGGGTGATTTGCTTTTTTATATGAAAATCGGGTAACAATGAATTGCAGAAGAAAGTTACCCAAAAATAAAAAAAGGAGAAATTCCGAGATGGATGTAAACGTTGCTATTAATTCTACAAGTAATGAATTAAATTCGCTGTTATGGGTGGAAGTGTTAAAAGTGGTTAATACTCGAGAGTTATTTCCCAACGTTTAATTTTTTGTGACCCTCTGTTCTGTGATACGATGAAAATTTTTTAAACCATGTGCAGTTTACCGACGAGTCATCACTTTTTTTATGCGCCCCATAGGTTTAAAATATGTTTATTAATTTTATTTAACATTTCTACGACACAATTTGAAAATATTCAAATTTTTATTAATGTTTGTTGACAATGTTCTAAAACAGTTTTTGAAATATGACTACATGATATCTAAATTTATTTAAAACGTCACCTCATGACAGTTGACAAAAATAGTTTACATAGAATAGGAAAAAATGAAAAATAGAAGATAATATTCAATTCAATATTACACAGCTTGCTACATTATTGTTGGTTTTTTAAAAATAATTATTGCATTTTTATTATTATGACCGATAGTGATGTCTTTGATTATTATGATTTTATTTTTATTTTTTTTTACAGCAAATTACCTTATTTGCCACATTCGAAGTAAGCTACGACATACGTCATATTAATCAGAAAAATATGTTGAATTCGAAAAAATAGGGCTTCCTAAAATTATGTCTTTCGTTTGAAAAAAAACCTGATATTTGTTAAATGTATCGAAACTGTGTTATGCAACTTTTAATAGCATATAATAAAAATATTTTAAGCTCTACACTAGAGACCTGCACGAGTAAGTAAAAATGTAATCGGACTTTAATCATCGATTACTTTTCCAAAGTATATAATCAGCAAATTGGCATCGTTGGCATCATTGCATCTCGTGTCATCGTGGCATCCTATCAAATGTAATCATTTGTAATCGTGAAGTTTATATTATCGGTTTTGTGTTGCATGTTGCAAGTTAACACTTGACGAAAATTTATACTTTCTATATTTTATACTTTAGATACCTTCCTGAAGAAGTTCTTTACAAGAATACTCGAAAAGTGAAACACTAAATAGTCGCAAATCATGCCTCAGTCTTGGAAAAACTATCTCTTAAATAGTTTAATAATATCCACTAATAAAGAAAGCATACCCTAAACTGGTGGTCTGGGAGTATGAAATTTCGCACAGATGTTTTTCGTAATACATCGGTGAGCATTGAGAGTCCCTACGGTGATAAAAATGGGCCTTGAAAACACTCAAAATATATAAAATAAATAATGCAAGCGATTGTGTTGCATATGCGTGTTGAAATTTGACTTCGTTGATGAACGCCTATTCAATCCCTGCAAGACTACCCATTTTTTTTAAATCCTTTTTTTAATATAAACTTCCAAATATTTAATTTTTAAACTCGAAATTATGGTTTTATTTGACATTTCCGATTTTTTTACACATTTTTAAGTTTCTTTTTGAAATTTCGATATCCTTTCCAAATTTTGATATTTTGAAAAAAAAGTTATACAATCTAAAATAAACTTAAAATTCTGAAAAAGCCATAAATTTGAAGGGAAGTGGAAATTTATTGATAAAAGGTCGAAATTTTCAAAAAAGTGAAAGTTATGCAAAATTTTCGAAAATTTCAAAATTCGAAAATTTAAAAGTCTAATTTTTTAAATAGTGAAAATTTCAAAAAATGTCGAAATTTTTCATTTTTCAAATAAAAGTCCCATTTACTACATAAAAGTCAAAACTTCGAGAAAAAACGAAATGTTGGAAAAAGGTCAAATATTAAAAAATCTAAAATTCGAGAAATAGTCAAAAGCTTAAACAACTCCTGAAATAGTTGGACATTTATCCAACGAAGCGACACTTTAATTCTTGTAAATACACACGTAAAATTTTTAAAAATAGTTTAGATTTTCAAAAAAAATATCAGATCGAAAAGTTGAAAGTCAATTTTTAAAAATGTTAAATTTAAAAAAAGAAAGTCGAAAGTTTGAAAATGTCGACATTTAAAAGTCGAAATTTTTAAAAAGTATAAAATTTTAAAAATCAGTTTGAATTTTAGAAAATGTCAAAATTTAGAACAAATGAAATATTTGATAAAATTAAATATTTGAAGATAAACCAAATTTTTCAAAAAATTTCAAATTTATAAAAGAAGTCGAAACTTTGGAGTTAAAATTTTCAATAAAAGTTAACAATTTGAAAAAAAATTGAGAAGTTTGAAAACGGTCAAAATTTTCAAAAAGTTAAAATTTTGAAAATATCGAAAATTTTGCAACCAAAATTTTTTAAAACAATCGAAATTGTGAAAAATGTTAAGATGTTTATAGATACTTAAAATTTCCTACAAACAGATTTTAAAAATGGTCAGAAAATTTCAACATTTTCTTCAACAAAAAATTCGAGTATTTCAAAAAATGATAAAGTTTTTAGCAAAATTCTAAATTTTTCGAAAAGTTGATATTTAGAAAAATTCATTAATATTTCAAAAAGTTCCAAAATTTTAAAAAATGTCGTGATTTAAAAAACTGAAGAATTTTTAATCAACTTTTCAAATATCTAAATTTTCAAAAGGTCTCTTTAATGAAGAAAAGTCAATATTATTAGAAAAATCGAACTCTTTTACAAAATTCGCAATTTTGATCGAAAGTTTTCGGATCAAAAAAAAAATTGAAAATTATTTCAAAATTTTCAACAGAGAAGTCGAAACTCGAAAAATTTTAATTTTTTTAATTCGAAGTTGTCGGAGGCAGAATATTGAAAAAAATTATGATAAAAGTCGAAATTTTTAAATAAAGAACGAAATTTTGAGGAATTCATCTTTGAAAAAAAGCGAAGTTTTGAATAGTTAAAATTTAAAAGATCGAAGCAATAGTCAAACATTTTTTAAAAAACTAGGAATTTTTAAAAATTTAAATTTTGGAAAATATTCAAATATTTTAAAAAAGTCAAAACTTTCAAAAAAGTCACAATTTCAGGAAACAAGTTCACAATTTGAAAAAGAAAAAGATATTTTCAGAGAAATTCGGATATTTAAAAGAATAGAAAAATTCGAAATTTTGCAACATAATCGAGCATTTCAAAAAAAATTGGCATTTTAAAAAAATATGACGCTTTAGAAAAATCGAAATTCTCAAACAAGGATTCAAATATTAAAAAAACCAAAATTTTCAAAAAAAAAAAATCGAAAGTTTGCAAAACGTCGAAATCTTGAAAAATAATACAAATTTAAAAAATATTCCACATTTTTAAAAATCAAACTATTCAAAGAGTTAAAATATTTAAAAATTTCAAATTTTAAGAAAAGGTAAATTTTGAAAAATGTCGAAACTTTAAATAACTAACATTTTTAAAATAATTTAGATTTCAAAAATTTTACATTTTTAAAAAGTACGAACTTTCAAAGAGTAGAAATTTTTAAAAAATGTCGAAATTTTCAAAAAATATCAAGAATTTAAGAGAGCTAAATTATAGAAAAAATGTAAATAACTAACTAAAGAAATTCGGATATTTAAAAGAATAGAAAAATTCGAAATTTTGCAAAAATGTGAAATTTTCAAAAAAATTTGGCATTTTAAAAAATATGAGCTTTAGAAAATCGAATTTTCAAAACAAGGATTCAAATATAAAAAATCAAATTTTCAACAAAAAAAATCGAAAGTTTAGCAAAACGTCGAAATCTTGAAAAATAATACAAATTTAAAAAAATATCCACATTTTTAAAAATCAAACTATTCAAGAGTTAAAATATTAAAAATTCAAATTTTGAGAAAAGGTAAATTCTGAAAAATATCGAAACTTTAAATAACTAACATTTTTAAAATAATTTAGATTTTAAAAATTTTACATTTTTAAAAAGTACGAACTTTCAAAGAGTAGAAATTTTTAAAAAATGTCGAAATTTTCAAAAAATAGTCAGAATTTAAAAGGGCTAATTATAGAAAAAATGTAAATAACTAACATTTTCAAAATAATTAGCTTTCAAAAATTCTACATTTTTAAAAAAGTACGAACTTTCTCAAAGAGCGGACATTTTTAAATAAAGGTCGAAATTTTCAAACAATGTCAAGAATTTAAAAGGGCTAAATTACAGACAAAAATTTAAGTCTTACATTTTTAAAATAATTTAGCTTTTAAAAAGTCTACATTTTCAAAAAAAGACGATCTTTCAAAGAGTGGAAATTTTTAAAAAATGTCGAAATTTTCAAATAATGTCAAAAATTTAAAAGGGCTAAATTATAGAAAAAATTTAAACTTGGTCATTGGTCGAACTGTAAACAAAAGTCGAAATTAAAAAAAAAAGATAACTTTTCAAAAAATGGAAATGCGGAAAAATTGTCGAAATTTTCCAAAAAAAATCCAAATTTTGGAGAAAAATGTAAACTTTGAAAAATCGAAATTGTCAAAAGGAAATATGTTTTCAAAAAGTAAAACTTTTAAAAAAATTCCAAATTTAAAAAAGATCGAGATTTTAAAAAAATAAACATTTTGAAAGTAGAAAATATTAAAAGGTTGAAAGTCTTAAAATGATAGTCCAGATTTTGAAAAAAAGTCGAATTTTGTGAAAAACAAAAATTATATAGATTTTGAAATTGAAATCAGGGGAAAGTCGAAAATTTTGAACTTGTTTTGAAAATTTAGACTTCTTTGGTAATTTCAATTTTTTCAAAATTTAGAAATCTTCGGATTAAAATTTAGCAAAATGACGAAATCTTTGACATGGTTGAAACTTTGAAAAGTCGAACGTTTTTAAGGAAGCAAAGATTTTGAAAAAAGTCGTAATTTTAATAAAAAAGTTGTACTTTTAGAATAAAAATGTTATTTCGAAATAAATTCAACCATTTGAAAAATTCGACATCATTTTCACAAACAGTCGAAATTAAAAAAAAATTGATATTTGGAAAAAATCGAAATTTTCACAAGGCAAAGAAGTTGAAGGTTCGAAAGTAAAAAGTTTCAAGTGTTTTCAAAATAATTTTGGAAAATTTTGGAAAAAAATGAAATTTAAACAGACGAATATTTCAAACAAAAAATAGAAATTTTCAAAAAATGTCAAAATTAATAATGATTCATATAACACGTTAACGGAAGAAGTGGCCGTGGCAACATTGAATGGGACCGGATGCAATATTACCTAGTAAAATGATAAAATGTAAAAAAAATGATGATTAGAATTGCAATTAAAACGAAACCTATAGGATTGTTTTGTTGGTTCAAAGAACCTCAAGTTAGAAAAAATAATCGAAATCGTTAGAACTGTTTCGAAGAAAATATAAACATAAAAAATATATTTCAAAATTACGCGCCTTTTTATTTCTCCAAACAATGCCAATTACATAATCGATGCGATGCCGGTTATTACTGGTACTCGTCTTGTGATGTCACGATTACCATAATCGGCAGCGTTGTACTCGTCAAACGAGTACTTGTACGTCTAATCGGACGATGCCGTACTCATTCTTACAGGTTTCTAATCCACACCAATTTGATCCCTTATATTTTTTTCGTATTTTTAAAAATAAGCGAGATAGGCTATGAGTCAATATATGATCAATAACCCTGTACATCCAATTAGAAGTGAAATTTAAATTTTTTAGTAACATGCTTTCCACGAAAACCTCTGCTTCTGTAGAAAATAAATGTAAGCTTTTTTAGGAAAACTTTAATATGCCTGATATGAAATAACGTTGAGGTTTCTGTGAAAATCTTTGTAGTAATTTTCCTTCTACCAAATAATAAAAAGTTTGTAATAAGGCAAACGTTACATTTATATGCTGCAAGGTATGAATAAAGCTCCTTGAAGTTTTCCTCAAAGTAGTCGGTGTTGTGTTGATTTTAGATTAATATTTTCCGCAAACTAAAGAAGCCAAGTTCAAATTAAATTACGATCGAATAGTAGGCCGAGAAATATATACAGGAAAAGTTTCCTAGGTTTGCATTTTAAGCGGCAAATATAAGAAAAGTTGAGAAAATACTGAAAGTACAAACTGGAAAACGAACACGATGAAGGAAAGGTTTCTTTCTGAACCTAAAAGAAGTATAAGTATTTTAAAAACAAGTTCCGCTCTCTTTGATGCTTCCAGCGAAGGATATCAAATATGCATGTCTGAAATAATGAAATCAGCCCACAATAAAAGGTAGCTCCTAAATTTTCACGAAGCAATTTTTATAAGCCGGTAAAAGGTTTCTGATAGTCGAATCGATAAAACCTCCACAAAAAAATATATCCGCGATTTAGTGAGCTGATGGAGAAATAAGGTTGATAGGCAACAGGGTTGCTAGATTGTCAGTTTTAACAAATGATACACCTCACCTCGTTTTACAGATATTGACGCACGTTTAATGAACTTTAATTGCTTTTTGAAACACTTCTTCTACTCAATAAACCGCGCCATATATCATCACTAATAGGCGTTCGATGAGATAAGTACGATTTAATTCAATCTCGCCTCTTCATGTCTGATGGTCTATTTTAAAATTAATAGTTGGCATCAACAAAATACCAGGTTCATGCTAAAACTCATTGTTAGGTAAAACTTAAATGCGCATGAATAAAGTAAGCTTTAAAAATTCTCAAATAATGGACAATTAAAAGCAGCAATGTGGGTTTACTTCCGAGTAATTATTACTTGGTCGAAACTAAAAGTGATCAAAAACTGATTTATCGATCGAAAATTTTGAAGAAATGTATTTGGAATCAAAAATGACCCTTATGCATAAAACTAATCTAATTCTTTGAAAAGGTATTTAACAGACACCATCGATTACCCACTGGTCCTCAAAAGTACTGTGGTGAGTCGAGTTCTACTAAACTGTTCTATTTCTAATTGAATTTTATTCAATATTTTCTTAGAAATATTAGATCTACAAAGATTGTATTATAAAAAAAAATTCTTTGTAACATAACGTTTTGCGTGAGAAACAGATTTCTTAGCGTTCACAAATTAGATAAGGGTTATTTGTTAGGCCTGGTTTGTTTCAAGCACAGATACCTAAACTGAGTAAAATAACATGTTAGTTTTGAAGGACCGCTGAAAAGTAGAGTAATAAATAAGGGTAAGTGCCGATAACGGAGACCGTAGCAAATATCTCGGCAAGACCATGTGGTGTTAGACTGGAGGAATTTTACGTTCAAAAAACGCCCTTATAAACACATACAATTATAAGTTATTTAAATTTCAATTATCGAAGTAAAACTTGCAAGATAAAGGGGCGACATTATTCAAAAGGGGTTTGCAGCTTGATATGCACTTTAAGAATCCTTTTCAAAATTTATTTAAGGGTTAATTTGGATTAGAAATATTTAAATTAGTAAAAATTCTGCATCCTCATGCCCTCTAGCGAGATGCAGAGGATGTCTTTTGGTCCCCAGAAGTTAAGGGTAGGGGAAGAAAAACTTAAAGCACCGTAAAGAAGTTACAGAGTAGTCAAGAACTAAACTTCGATGAAATTAGTTTAAAAATTATGGTCAACTTCGGAACTTATAAAAAAACGAGTACGGAATACGAGAGTTAAAAAAAAATACTTCTGTTTGTGCTAATCAACGTGAATGAACACAAAAAAAACAATTTCTGTTCAACGTGAAGTTCTTGTGCCATTTGTGTGAGGTTTGCTACGGGATAAATAGGCAAGTAAATTTTTAAATTATCCGATGATTTTATTTGATGGTTTTCGCTCTTATATGATTTAATTAACTTTTCCTAAAATTTGAGAGATACTTGTTCCTAATTTTGATCAATATGGGGTTGGGGGGCGTACACAAAAAAAAGGAATTTAAAAATTCCACAACAAACCGAATGAATGAGAAAGTCGTTGTTAGAAAATTATTATAGGGCCAAGAACCCTACCGCTGACTGGTGCAACTACCAGTCTCAGTAAAAAAAAGGGAGAGAGAAAAAAAAACAAACACAAAGAGAATAGGAAGAAAAAAAAAAGACAAAAACAAATAAAGCAGATTTGCTTCGAGAATCTTCTATTTTCTTAAGGCCGTTCTTCGATGTTCTGCTGTTGGAAACTGAGTTTCCAGGGGTTCAAAAAATCGATAACACCCATCACCGCAGGCTCGGTAACTGACAGCAGGCATCTATATTAGGATTTGCTGATGATGTACTGTAAGTTCTCGAAACGTGAAAAACAAAGAAAACCGGAACCGGTGTTGTAAGAAGGTTGTCTGAAGAACCTTCCAGACATAGACAAAGTCCCAACACATGTGAACCCCTGGGTGTGCTCCGCGGGAACGTACGCCTTAACACCCTAGAAGGAGTAGTAACCTCTTCTGGTTCTTGTTCTGGTGTACTCGCCCGGTCTGCCTTATCCGTGGGTCCCCTCATCGGTTACACGTCCAAAAAAATAGGACCCCCTATATAGGCCACGGAGAATTACAACACCGCGCGTCGCGATCGCGAAGCTTTTGCAAAATTACTAATCTATAGTCGCATGCCTAGATTTACTGTCAACATAAATTTACTAACGTAGGCGGACGAGCAGTATCAGCATCAGCTCTCGTTAGGGAAATGTTTTGACGAAAGGAATGAGAACTTCTTGCCAGTTTCTAATTTTAATTTAAATGTTTTTTTTTGTGCTAAGTCAAGCCACTTTCTAAGCCAGAAAAAACGCCCTTCAATTAGAACAGTAGCCGTAGAAGTAGATGGAGGGTTGGAAGGGAAATTCGGCTCAGAAAGTTTCTACGAAATCTGAACAATATTTCTAGTCTATTTTATGACGCTGGTTTGAGTTCGAGTGATTGAGTTTGGTATGAGAAAAACAGAAAACAAACAAAGGAACAAGTTAACAAAGGAAAGAAAGAAAGAGTGAGAGAACGAGAGATGTGTAAGATTGAATCAACATTTATAAATTTGATTTATTACGATAAATCACAACTTCATTTCCAAGCTTGAGCTCCATTTTCTCGTAGCATTATCCTTTGGATATTGTTAGCTCAAAGCTTTAATAGGAAACTGTATGCTATGTGAAGTATGCTTGAATTAAGAAGCGACAAAAACACAAAAGAATTGGGGAATAAAACAGACACCTGAAAATAGTTTGAGAACCTCTGTGTACAAACTAACCAGCGAACGCCCACCGATAATCAGGTACAAAGTTAGCTGCATTTGGTTTGAAAACCTTCGAGTACAAACTAAATGGCTCAGCTGGGGAAAATATTGCGATTATTAGGGTTAAAATAAACTTTGGGAAATTAATAACCGACGCACCATATACGAGCGAAAGAGTTAGACAAAGAATGTCAGATTACTTGTGCTTAATGAATTCTCTTCATTTTCTAAAGAAATATTTCTCTCGGATCTGTGTCCAGCAAATTTAAACAAGTTGAAACAAACAGGTTCACTTTTATTTTGTTGTATTATGTTTAAGAACACTTGAAAATCACAAACTTGAAATTTTGTTGATTTATTTTTTGACCAATTGTAATAAAACGTTGAGGTCAATTGTTGTTTGAATTTGATAACACTTCCCTGTCGACTCTACGAGCTGGAGTTACAATTTATTGGAATAAAATAAATTTAAACACAACGTAGACAAATTGGGTCCGAAAATCGAAAGTAAATTTTTCTTAGAAATTTTTTTTAAAAGATGAGCAAAATTCGACAATTTTGAAAAACTATATACAATCACTGGTTATGGTCACAACCGGCTGGCTGCTCATCACAGTACCTTTGTGTAAATAATAATTTTGAAAGGAATTAAGCAAAAATGTGTAATTACCGAGTCATCAGTAAGGTAAAACCCTGTATGTCCCATAATTTTTTTTTATAACAATTATATTTTTGGTACAAAGAAACATTAGCATATGATGCACATCTTAAAATTATTTTTTACTATATAGGATGAAGATATATGCAGCGTGCATTAAAGTTGACTGTTTTATGGAAACCTTGCATATTTTTGCATATTTGAATTTGCCAGGAAATGCCGACTAAAAGGATTTTAAACAATAGGAGTCCGAATTAGGAGTTTCTGAGATTTTAACGAACCAACATGAAAATTGACGGTGTTTTAGAATTTCGTCAGGAAGATGGTTTTAGTATTTTATCTTGAAAAATGCTCTAATTTTATTTAAATTGCATTTGTTTTATAGTCTGATTATGAAAGACAAAATAACATTTTTCTGAAAAATCAAATGGAATACTTTGCACAGTAATTTTCACATTTGTTAAGAAACAATTAAGCTTTGTGCACTACTCTGTACATGTATAATTTTAAAATATGCCTCTCCCACTAGTGTACTTTTGTACCGAAAAGATTTTTATTATCCAAGAAATTCGTAGCTCTCCAGTGCTTCACCGTACTAATGACTCACCCCGTATATGTTATTGTTTATTTGTTTCCCTCACCTTGCTGAATAAGGCAACATAACCACATATCCAAGGTTACCGGATATAGAGCGTTGTATTTTTCAAGAAAAAATATTAAATAAACATTCTGGGTTAGGCTTCATTTTTAGGTGAATTTGCGGTGAAATGAACAGCAACGTTGTTGATCCCACAACCTTGAATCTGATAACTGAAACTTCTGTAGAAAGAATATTTGTGTAGAGCTGGGTAAAAGGATTCAATTGAATAAAACACATGAAAACAGTTTAGCGATGAATGTTCTCCAAAATGTTACAAAGTGGTACGCCAAGCATAAAATATAATTTTAAATTGAGGGACCAGAGCAAAGTTTAAAATATTATTGTTATCCGTAACCTTGTCGGGGTAGATATTGAATATAAGGTAATCAGTAAAAAACGGATTTTAGGCACAATCAAGTAAGCTAAAAAGATGCATAAAATGTCAAATTAAGCAAAAACGAATAGCTAAAGAACGCATCAAAAAAGCAAAATTGTCTCAGAAAGGAACTAAAAGGTCAAAATCATAATTACCAAAAAAAGGCAGGGCCGTAGTCAAGAATCTTATGAAAGAAGCTTAAAATTTATTACAAAAATTACTCGAAAAAAGAACAATATTGAAAAGGCAAACTTTGAATTGTGAGAAATACGTCGAAATTTCGAAATAACTTAAAACTTTATAAGAAATGTTGAAAAGTCGAAATCGCAAAAATACACATACAAGACCAAAAGTTCCACCAAAGGAAGAAATTTTGAGTTTTTAAGTAAACTACTAGGGAAAAAAGATGACAATTAAAATCGAATTTTTGACAAAAACCTCGAAAGTTTATATTAAAATACAAATTTTCCTGAACTTTCGAGTCTAAAACCGAAATTCGTTCTTACAAAATAAATAAGAATTATGAAAGGAAAGTCCTTATTTAAAAATAAAACAAAACATTTGTATCTATGTAAATTGAAAATTTCGAAGGTCAAAATTTTGGGATTAGAATCAAAATTTAAAAATGAAATCAAAATCCATGGCTCAAAATTAGGAGTATAAAGTAATAGTTTTAAGAAAAAAGTTAAATATGGAATTTGGCATTTTGAGAAAAAAGAAAATTTGACAAAATAGAAATAATAAAAACTGTCTTGAAATCTTAATAAAAAAAGACATTTCGGTTTGAAATTGGAAAATAAATAAACATGTCAAAAGTAAACCCAAAGTTTGAAGTTTAAAATAAAATTTTTAACAAGATAATTACAGCTTAAAAGCTTAAATTTTTCGAAATTATTGTTATTATTTGAATTTCAAGTCAAAATGAAAAAAAAAACATTTTTTGAGTTTGGAATCAAATATTTCGAGAAGAAAGACAAAATTTTAAGATTAAAGCAAAACTTTCGATGTTAAAAGGCCAAAATTTTAAGTTTAAGTTCAGAATTTTACGAATAAACTCGAGGGTTTGCGACTAAGGCAGGAAACCGTGCCAAATTAAGAAGTGTTTACTTAAAATTTTGAGGAAATTGACTTGTAGATTATACTTACGATATTTAGAGGAAGCATATGTATTTTCAAATTGGGAAATATTTAAAATTTCGAGTTTATTCTCGAATTTTCACCATAAACCTTGTAATTTTTACTTTAAACTTAAATATTTAATTCTTTTATTTTTTTTTCAATTTATTTAACACTTCTTCGGCCCAGTTTGGAAATATTTAAATTTTTCTGGATTGTTGACAATTTTCTAAACAGTTTTTGAAATGCGACTACGTGATATTTAAATTTATTGAAAACGTCACTTCATGACAGTTAACAAATTAAGAGGTTAGTTTATTTTACATATAATAGGAATAATGAAAAATATGAGACCAAAAAATTGGATATGGAAAAAATAAAAATTTTGTTTTTTTGATAAATTAGGAAAATATAAAAAATACATAAAAAGGTTGTAGCACTAACCTCTTAATTTGTGAACTGTCATGAAGTGACGTTTTCAATAAATTTAAATATCACGTAGTCGCATTTCAAAAACTGTTTAGAAAATTGTCAACAAACCAGAAAAATTTAAATATTTTCAAACTTGGCCGAAGAAATGTTAAATAAATTGAAAAAAACATAATATTTCCGGTCAATAAGGGTCTACCATGAAGAATTTAATTCTTTCCCACAAATTTTGACTTTTAAATTTGGGATTTCGTTTAAAGCTTACACTTTTTAAAAAAAGTCAACATTCTAAGATTTAAAGACGAAAATTCGAGAAAAAAAACCACTATTTCAGGATTAAATCTGAATTTACGAACATTTTATTTAAATAATTTAAACTTTTCCCTTTTTTGTGGAGCGGACTGGTCCTTGGTTACTTCAAAAATTAAAAAACAAATGTTGTCCCCTGAAACTAATAAAGATTAAAAAACACAACAAATGTGGCTCTAAGGCGTTTCGATAGGCAAGCATCATCTTCAGAGAGATATATTTCTCTTGATTTCAGGGAACCAGATTTGTATTTCAGATAAAAAATTTTTTGAAATTTCTGTTTGTTTTTTATTCGAAATTTCCACCTTATATACAAAATGTTTTAAAAAATATTGAATTTTGCAGTATAAAAATTTAATGCTTAAACTGTGCATTGGAAAAAAATTTAAATTTCATTTGTAATAATCTTTTTAAAATTATTTAAAATTAAAGTTTAAATACGGTACTTTAAAAATTGAAATACACATCTTGTTTCCTAAAACCAAGAAAGATTAAAAAATACAACAGAGGTTATTCTAAATGAGCTGCTCTAAAAGAACTGAGAAGTCAAGTGTGGCTCAACATACTTTTGAGTTAAATCATAGGATAGATAATAATATTGAACTGTTAAGAGTAGTAAATAAGAATTCTATGTTAAATGCTTGTGAAAGCTTAGCCATCCATAAGGCTGGAGACAACCTTATGAATGGTTGTGCTGAGCCTTTAAGCCACTCATCTCTTTTATAGCATAGTACATAGTTAAGGATGATAGATAAGGAATTGTGACACTACGACGTGTATGATGCGCGTTCGGATGCGGTCGATCATGCACAAAGTGAATATTTTTAGTATATAAGGGTTAATTTTAGGATAAGGTGTTAGTATCTCACTGAAGATGATAACTTGGCTATCGAAACCCGTTTGAGCAACCTCTGTTGTGTTTTTTAATCTTTCTTGGTTTCAGGGGACAAGATTTGCATTTGAACTTTTGAAGATAACCAAGGACTAGTCCGTTCCAACAAAAAAAAAGTACTTTAAAATTTTGAATATTTCACTCTTTACTAAAAATTCAAAATCTATTCTACAGTTATAATTTTGGGAGGACACTTTTTAATAATTTTTCTAGGATGTTCATTCATAAATTTAGCCTAAAATGTCGATTTTTTTATAAATTTGAAGTTTTACACAAAACCTGAGCATTTTTAAACTTTAGGATTCAAAATTCAAGATTTTTTTCATAACTAACCAGTTTAACTCGAAATTGAGTGGACTTATTTCGATTTTGATTCCGAAAATTCGGGTTCTTCTCAAAATTTCCACTTTAAAGTAAAAGCTTTGGAAAAAAGTTTAACGTTTCAAATTGAACATTGAAATTTCGATCTTAATTACCAAATTTTGACTTTAATTGGGAATTTTTTTACTTTTAATCACGACATTAGGATTTATGTTTCGAGAAATACTTGATTTATAGAATTTTTAGAACTTTTCGAGTTTAAAAATGCCAAAATTAAAGTCGAAATTAAAAAAAACTGGGTTTAATAACTTTAGTTTTTTCTTTTAAAATCTTAACATTGCCAGTGGCTCAAATTTTAGAATTGATTATTTTGATTTTTCTCTTTTGACATTTAAACTTCTTTTTAAAAGATTTTCGCTGGAGTTTTTGAGAAGACAATGAAGGTTTTAAAAAATCTTAACATTTCTTTTCTAAATTTTGCTCCAAACTTGAAAATTTTTAGAAAATGAGGAATTTTGATGGTTGTTAATAGATTTGATATTTTTTAAATTTGGACTTTTTTCTAAATTTTTTTTATTAAAAATTTTGACTTCACACCTTTTTTTCCAGAAATTATGGTTTCTTTTTTCTCGAGATTTAAATACCCAATTCCAAATGACAACTTATTTTTAAAATTTAGGGTTTAAAAAACTAAAAATTTCGAGTTCAAGCAGGGAACTATGATTAAAATTAACAATTCCACTTTTGTTCAAAAGTTCAAACTAAGAAAGTGGATATTTTTAGAAATGATTATTAATCAATGCGGTTTCTCTAAATGTAGACTTTTCTCAAAATTTTAAATTAAAATTCCAAATTCAAAAAATTTAAGATTACCTTAAAAATTTCGATATATGACATTTTGAATAATGTTTGCTGATATAATTTAACTTAACAAACTATTACAAAAAATTTTCCAACATCTACAATTAAACGATTTTAATTAGTTAGTTAGTTTAATTAGAGGACGTTGTCCTTCTCAAGTTCAGTTTACAGAAGACAGTTTAAAGATAATTTTCTAAATGGTAGAAAAGTAATATCTTTAGTTAATTTTCTGATTTTATCTGCAGATCTGTTTTTACTCAAAATTTAAGACAAATAGGTAACGCAGTTCAATTGTCCTGCGTCTCAATAGCAGGCAAAACTTATAGGGGACTGGGTGGGTCATGACAGTAATTGTTATTGAATTATCTCTCTTAAAAATTTATGTTTGAAGTTACTTGTTGTTATTGGGATGAATTAAATTTCAATTTTATTGCTTTATTTTATTGCGCATTTGATGGAATGGACTGGTCCTTGGTTATCTTCAAAAATTGAAATACTTAACTTGTCCCCTGAAACCAAGAAAGATTAAAAATACAAAAAAGGTTGCTCTAACGCGTTCAGAGAGAAAGTCAGTTTTTCTTTGTTGTGTTTTTAATCTTTCTTGGTTTCAGGGGACAAGTTCTGTATTTCAATTTTTATTACGCATGTATACATATTTCTGCTTAGATTCTTCAGATGTGTAAAAGAACTCGGAAAAATCCATAGAAAAGGATAAATACGCACGAAACTTTCTGAAAATAGTTCAAAATAATGTATAAAAAGGCAATAAAAGAAGCAAAATTAAAATTTAGACAATAACACATGAAAAACGCCGAAAAAGGTAAAAGTGTTAAATCATAGGATTTGACCTAAAATCCGGTCTCTAGTAATCAGGCTTTTTGGATTTTTTAGATATTAATGTAACGAGATTATTATGCGATTTATAATAATCCTTGTTTAAATCGCTAATAATCGAGTTGCATTCAAAAGTTTATCGTATCATTGACAACGATGACACAAGTTTTCAAAACTTCAGTCTTAAAGTCGTAACACTTTTATCACAGCATGCATTATGGTTTTGTACTTATTACACCTTAAACTTTTAATTTTGCTCCGAAATTGCTTTTTTTAGGTTTTCATTTTTGTTTGTCGCAAAAGGGAAAAATACAAGATGTTAAGGTTGAGGTATTGAAAGAAATCCAGGAAATATTTTTTTGTTTGTTTCGCGTAAATGGTTTAGGCTGTTCATTCTACATACTAATTTCCGCACCAACTCCATGAGGTAGAGGAGAAGTGTTTAAATATTTTTTCAAAAAAATCGTTTCTGTTTTAGATTTTGAGGTTGCTCCTACAACATTTATAGGAAAAAAAGAAAAAAAATTATATTAATTTTGACGGAACCTTCCAAGAGCGAAATAAATGAAACGTTACATAACACATATACCAACTTTTTATAGAAAATAACTTAATTGACAATTTATACTTATTAATAATTATAAGGCATGAAAAAATATTGTTACCAGTTAATTTCTTTGTTAACTAGTGATGACTCTGCCTTTGTTATTGTTGTTCGCAAATGCACCATTTCAACAAAAAATAGATATTTATCAACAACCTCCTTCAGCTGCTTTAGTGCAATTAAGACTGCTATATTTGTCAAAAACAACAGTTATTTCTTTAATACCGCCCGGAACTTTTCATTTAATTGCCAGTTATATTCTTATCATTTACACTAATATTAAGTTATGTAATGTGAAAGTAAATCACAAAACTTAATTTATAGTTGTCTTTGGCATTACACCTTGATCGAATAGAGTTGCGGAATGTGGGCTGCCTCAAAATTCTTTTTTAATTTTTTTAGAACACAAAGTTTTCGATCAAGCCCCAGTTTCGATGATTTAGGCAAAACAAACAAAAAACATATCATTTCTTAGATTTTTTTCAGAGGCTGCAACTTTGGTATCCTGTGTTTTTATCGAAAATGTTATTGTTTAGAACAGCGCTGTCCAACTGGCGGCCCGCGGGCCGTATACGGCTCGCCAAATTATATTTACGGCCCGCGAGTACATTTTACTAGATACTAAATCATTATTAATAATATCAAAATTATTTTACTATGTGAAAATTTAACTCTAATTTGAATTTAAAGTAGGTACTATTAAGTTTTCGTAAGTTCACTTAACCTGGCTGAATACAGCAGCAATTCGTTTAACGTCTGATGATGGTTGGCACAACGTTGGAGCCACATATTATATTGGTTGTTGTTTATCTATAGTTGATAAAAATGTTATTTATTCACTTGCTTTCCTAACGGACATTACAAATTATTTAAATCTTTTGAATAAATCCTTGTAAGGGCAAGTTAAAAATATGCGTTGCCTTTACATATAATTTACTGGATTTAGAAACAAATTAAAATTGTTAAGGTTTAATTTGGAGCAAAATAATTTATTTTATTTTGAATCTTGCAAAGAGATCTATGAAGATATGAAAGAATGTAATATAGAAGCGAATTTTAAAATATTTCTACCAAAATTGGATATGCTAATTACAGATTTCAATGAAAGATTTTCTCAATTTAATGATCTTAAACCTTCTATTGATTTATTTTGTGATCCAAATAATATTGATATCAACTCCGTTAATCTTAAATATTAAATAGAATTATGCGACCTGTAGGCTGACCCACTTTTTACATCTCGTGGAGTAACTGGAATAGAAATATTCAAATTTTTAAATAAAGAGAAATATCCAAAATTGAGAGATTTTGAACTTCAAATTGTATCAATGTTCGGAAGTAGATATATCTGCGAGCGTGCATACTCCAATATGAAATGTATAAAGTCAAAATATAGAAACAGTTTAAAACATTCCACTCTTGTATTAGACTTGCCACAACAAATATTGGTGTGGACATACAAGATATTGTTGCTAAACAATTACGGGCACAATATTCTCATTAATATACTACGAATATTTTAAAGTTTTCTTTTTGGTATAAATAAAATATTTTTTAATTAACACAAACTGACTTTTCATTTATCAACTTTATGGCCCCCGAAATGTTTGGTGAAGAAAATATGGCCCGCGGGCTTTGATAAGTTGGACAGCGCTGGTTTAGAAGGAAACATTGAAAAAAAAAAACAAAAAGAAGCTATTTCGGAAGCCTGAAATAATTAAGAGATCATGTATTTTATAATAAAAATGGTTATTGGCAAAGCTGTAGTTCTTTTAAAAGCGCTTAAGCGATTTTTGAGACTTTTTTCCAGCTTCAACGGTTACTAAGTTATTCGATTAAAACCGACGTGGACAAAATATTGTGAACGTCGTAAAATTCGCAAGATGAAATTGCCTAATAATGAACTACAAAAATACATCATTTTCATGAAGGTAACTCTCCCCTCAAAATCATCAATGGCAAGGGACTAAATTGTCGCTAAAATGTGCCAGCCGGACCGAATTGACGTTTTCCGACGAGATTAATCTGTAAGAGATTCCTAATTCGATGTAAAACGTTTAGTTTCCTTGTTTAATAAAGTGCAACACGTAATAATATATTTTAAGCGTAAGTTAATTCAATTCAGTTTCGAAATTTTTACTTTTTAAGGATTCGCAGCGAAACGTGCGGATGAAACTCTTGCTTACTGATTGTATTTACAACTGGCGAACGGCTAGAACGGAATTCGCTTGAGCGCAGGAAGTCACGTGATATCCCCACCTAACCTGTCTAAGAGTATGCGCCCTCGTGGCGACATTCTGGTTCATATTTGATTTACCCTCGTATAAGCGCCACACTGGCTACGACTATTTGATTTTTTAGCATATACTGTACGCACGTATAAATACTACACATCTGCAAACTGCTTTACAGTAGATTTTCTGAATCGCCAGAACTGCACTGCTTATGCGACCAATTTCCGCAATGGGTATTTAGCCAAAGACATCTAGAAGATGCAGTGGAGCTGATGTGTTGCCATTACTTCAGGGTATTTCCCTAACCTGCTGAATGAAGCATCGAAATCCAGTCTTTTGTTGAGTTAATAATCGTAATAATAATAAGTTTGACATTAAATATGTTGGCTTCGACACCTGCATGAGTCTTTTAATTTTGTTTCTAACATCTGACAATAATTTACGGAACATCTATAGAAAAGCAATTGACTACCTTAAGAAAATGTTATTGATGAGTTTAGCTTTCATTGGTTATGCAAAATTTGTCATAAAAATCAACTTCTGAAGCAATTCTTTATGTAGTACTAAATTAGAAATATCTAAGCAATACGTGACTGTACCTTAGATGTATAATACCAATAAATAACCTATTTACATGAATGTGAGTCAAGTGGTTTGTTATTTAAAATGTTGCAGTTAAATCTCGAACAACGGAACAAATATGCACCTTTTAAAACATTCTCTTGGATAATGGGCTTTTATTGTGCACTATATTCAGACATATTTCGCTCTTATTCGTCGATTTACTGAAATTGAGTGCTATTTTCCACCTAGTTTGAAAACGATTTTTCATAGAATTTCATTTATAAGTTTCTATATTCCCGTAAGGCGGCGAATATGCTAAAATATCAACTCTTGCCATTTATACGTCAAATTTATTTGTGCATTTGAACAATAGTTTTCCTCGGAGAAGTGGGATACGTTCTAAAATATCCCCGTGGAAATGAAGTTTATATTGTCCTTAAACGTGTAGTGCTTTAAGGCAGAAAACTTTTGTTTCTTGCGTGGCAGACATTTTAATTTTAGGTTTGTATTATATTTGTTTATTAAATATAAAGTACTTAATAGACAAAATTAGTATTTTCTTAAATTTATTAAGATAAGTAACTAAACCAAACTAATAAATATTTATTAGAAATTAAAACGAAAGGAGTTGACAAGTTATAAATTGATATTTCTGTATTATGCTGTCTTCCTTTTAATAGGGAAAGATTCGGAAAGGTGTTGAAGACAATTAAACATATAGCAGAGGTTAATGGGTTGGATACAAATATTATTTATAAAATTATTAATAAGAAAAAATACAAATGTCAATTGGTGAATACCACAACTTTCCGAGCTGATGAAAACAAAACTTTAAGTTCGTCTCACTTCCATTTGAACCCTCGCTTACGCATGGTTTGGGTGGAATTTTACGAAAACGGGGCTTTCGGGTTGTTTATGGTTTTAACGGCAAATTAAATTCGCTCTTGGGTAGTTTGAA
Organism: Dastarcus helophoroides; assembly: GCA_028583605.1. Classification (NCBI taxonomy): domain Eukaryota; kingdom Metazoa; phylum Arthropoda; class Insecta; order Coleoptera; family Bothrideridae; genus Dastarcus; species Dastarcus helophoroides. Next base: position 6,597,633 of record CM053326.1, read on the forward strand.
GGCTAAAGCAGAGCAAACGGACAAGTCCGGTAATTACCAAATTTCATGTAAAGATTGTCCTCAAAAGTATGTCGGGCAGACTAGAAGATCTCTTAAAATCCGACTGAAGAATCATTTGGTTCATTTGAGGTACGGAAGAACTGAGAAGTCAGGTGTGGCTCGACATGCTTTTGAATTAGATCATAGGATAGATAATAATATTAAATTGTTAAGAGTAGTAAATAAGAATTATATGCTGAATGCATGTGAAAGCTTAGCTATCCATAAGGCTGGAGACAACTTTATGAATGGTTGCGCTGGGCCTTTAGCCTATTTATCTCTGTTAAAAATAGTGTATGATAAGATACACGTGCGCGTTCGGATGGCGTCGATCATACAGGAAGTGAATATTCTTAGTATATAAGGGTAAATTTCAGGATTAGGTGTTAGTATCTCTCTCAAGATGATAGGTTGGCTGCCGAAACGCGTTAGAGCAACCTTTGTTGTGTTTTTTAATCTTTCTTGGTTTCAGGGGACAAGTTTCGTTTTTCAATTTTTGAAGATAACCAAGGACCAGTCCGTTACACCAAAAGAAAAAATCCACACTAATGTGAATATAAAATCGAGAATGATGACATGCGATAAGGATACATTTAAATTCAAAATTGGACAATAAGCGTTAAAACTGACGAACATGTTTTATATTTTTGGTTTGGATGCTTGTAGTCGAGCAGGAAAGGAGTCTAATATTTATTGATAATGAATAACACTTATAAATTTTAGGTTCTTTTTATGTATTGCAACTAATATTCCCAGTGGCGGCTCGTAGTCAAAGCTAATGGGGGATCTGCGACAATATTTAGCGTTTTAAAGATTTTTAAGATTTCGACTAAAATTTCGACATTTTCAAAATGTTACTTTTCGAAAACTTTAGATTTCCTGACAATGAAAACTTTTCGATAATGTCTCGTTTTTTGAAAGGTTGAATTTTTTTCCAAATTTCGATTGTATTGCAAAATTTAATTTTTATCGTTTAAAAATTCTTACTTTTTTAAAAATGTAAATGTTTTCAAATCTGGACATTTGACTTTTTAACTTTTCGACTTTTATCTAAATTTCGTCTTTGTTTATATTTTTTTTGGAAAATTTTAATTTTTTTATTGAAAATTGCGATTCTTACTAAATTCGACCGATTTTTATTTAAATGTCAACTATTTTTCGAAATTTCGAATTTTTTTGCAAAGTTTCGATCATTTATTGATTTTTTTTTTTGTTGAAAATTCTTAATTTCCGAAATTCTTCTAACATTTCGATTTTTTTTTTAAATTTTGAAATTTTATGAAATGTTTGATAATTTTTCAAAATTTTAATTTTTTGACCTAAAATTTCAACTTTTTAAGAAATGTTCCACTTTGATTCAAAATTTTAACTACCAAAAATTTAACTTTTTCCAAAATTTTAACTTCTCAATATCTCGATCTATCTGATAATTTTCGCTTGTTTCTAATATTCTGGTTTGAAAACTTTGATTTTTATTGAAAAGTTGAGTGCAAAATTTCCAACTATTCAAAATTTAAACTTTTTTAAAATTTTGAATTATTTCGTGAATTCGAGGAAAAATTCTCAAATCTGCAAATTTTGGTATTTATTTTAATTTCGACTATATATTTCGACCTTTTCTTTTTAAAAATTTCACCTTTTCCAAAAAATTTCACTTCTTTTGGACATTTGAAAGATTTTAAAAATGTTTGCCTTGTCAACGAATTTCGACTTTTTTTATTGAAAATGTTAACCTTTTCTTAAATCTGCACTGTTTTGAAATTTTCGACTTTTTATTTTAATTCCCACTTTGTTGAAAATTCCGGTCTTTTTCAAATGTTCAAATTTTTCAAAAATTTCAGTCATTTTCCAAAATTTAAAATTTTTTAATTTCAACTATTTTCAAAATTTTCACATTTTTTGCAAACTGTCGATCCTTTATTTGAAAATTGTGGTTTTTTTTAAGTCGGACATTTCCTAAAAGCTTTAATTTCGTAAAATTTCGACCCCCATTTCAAAACTTCGACTTTTTTTCAAAATTTCGACCCTTTTTGAAAACTCGACTTTTTTTTGAAAAGATTGACCTTTTTAAAATTATTATTTATACATTTTTTAAACATTTTTAATTAAATCTTTGACTTAAAACAAAATATTCTTTTTAAACTTCGACTTAAATTTCGACTTTTTTCAAAATTTTACCTTTTCAAAATTTCAACTTTTTTGATAAGTACGAATTTTTCCATAATTTTGAGTTTTCTCCAATATTCAAAAAATTCAGCTATTTTAAAAATTTAATTAAAAACTCTGCACTTTATTTTAAATGTCGATATTTTTCCAAAAATTCGTCTTTTATTCACATTCCCAAAATTATTGAAAATGTCGACCATTTTAAAAATTGAAATTTGTTTTTAAAAAACTTCGACTTTTCTGATAATTTTAGCTTTATTTTTTAAAAATGGTAATGTTTTTCATTTTAAATTTATATTTTTTGAAACAAATTTCGAAATAACACTCGAATTAAAAAAAAATAATAATAATAATTATAATATAATATAATATATAATAAATATAATATGAATATAATATAATAATAATTTAATATTGTATTGTATTATAATAATAATTTAAAATTGAGCAAAGCTTTGAAACAAATTTCCAAAAAGGAACTTGAATTTTATGTACAAATAAATTGCCAAAACTTGAATTTTAGTCACAAAAAATTGGCTTCAAGCTGGAAAATTTGATTTTTGAAATTTGTCTGGAACTTCAAAATTACTAAAAAAAAATTAAATTAGAACAGTAAATTGTTAATGATTTTTTTTTTCACCATTTTGATTAATTTTAATTTCGAATTTTGAGACTCGTCTAGAAATGTTGACTCTTTTTTCAAAAATTTCAGTAATTCCCACTATAAAAGTCGAAATTATGAAAATATTTTTGACAATTAATTTATTTCAAAAAATTTGTCTTTTTCTTGAATTCCGAGAATGTTTTTTTTAAAGGTTGTTTACTAATAAGAAATTTCAACTTTTTCTAGAAATATGATCTGCTTTCGCTTGAAATTTTGAGTTTATTTTTAAATTTCGATCTTTTTTTAATCGAAATTTGAATTTTAAATTCGAACTTGAGAATTTCAAGAATAAATTTAACCTTTCTAGAAACATTGGAAATTCCGATTCAGAATTTCCTTTGATCCTACGGTAGTAATAATTTTTTAGAGAAATATCAAATTATAAAAAAGATTGAAATTTACAAGGTTCATTTTTCTTGAAATTTCAATATTTTTCTCAAAGTTTTCTTATTTTTATGCAGATTTGAAGTTTATTTTCCCTAAACTTATACGTAATAATTTTCAGATTCTTATCAAAATTACAAAATAAAATGAACTTTAAAATATTCAAATTTCGTTAGAAAACTTAAGTTTCCAAAACAAATTAGAAAAAAATCAAAATTTCTACAAGAAAAAATATTTTAAAGACAAAATAACCAGCTAATGTCAAAATTTCAAAAAAATTCTTTGTATAAATGTTTAGAGATAAACACAAATTGCATAGGGGAAAAAAGCAAAATTTCTTAGAGAAAAAATCGAAATTTAAAAAAAAATTGATATATCTTTATAAAAAAGTCAAATTTTTTTGTTTTTCCCAAGATGTTTTTATATAGCTTTCAGGGTTTTTCGCAAACATTTTTTTGTCAAAACTACAAAATAAAACGAACTTTAATTTGTCAAAGTGTCTAGAAAAAAGTTGACATTTTTAAAGCAAATTAGAGGAACATAAAAAAAAAATCTGAAGAAGTTGGAATTTCTAGTAGAAATTTTAAGAACAACACTTTCAGGAAAAATGGAAATTTCGAGAAAATTTCTTTTTATAAAATATTTAGCAAAAATGGAAACTTTGTAGAAAAAATTAAAATTTCCTAAAAAAAATCGAAATATCTGAAAAAACTTCAAAATTTTTATACAAACTGAGATTTGAGGTAAAAATTCAAAGATACCGTATTAACTTATTTATTTTATTATTTATTAATTTATTTTTGGAGAAATAGTAAAATGGGAGATGAGTTGGATTCAGATTGTTTCTTGAAATTGTGGTTATTTTCTTAAAATGTTGACATTTTCAAAGAAATTTGAGTTTTTTTCCTTAATATTTTAATTCCTGCTCGAAATATTGATTTCCTTCTTAAAACTTTTACAAAAATTAGTTTTTGAAAATGTGATTTTGATCAAAATTAAAAATAAAATAGGTTTTTAAATGTCGTAACTTCGTGAAAGAAACCTAAAATTTCTGTGAAAAGAATTCAGAGAAAATTTAAAATTTCTGCAAAAAAATTGTGTAATGAAAAGTGTTTAGAAAATTTTGAGAAAAAAAACTCGTGAGCGAACTTGGGGGTGCTGCAGTTCCACAGTGCCCATACGCCAGCCGCCACTGAACATTTCATATCTTATTAGTACTGTCATCTTGAGGGCAGACGTACCACACTAGTCGCAGTAAATTTTATCCCTTAATACTAATATACTTACCTGAATACTTATGTTTATTACAATTTACTCAAGAAAATATTTAAAATGAATGACTCCTAGTGTAAAGTCAAAAAATCTGCATCCCTCCCTGACTGTCGAAAAACTGCACATGAAACATACTAGGCACTATTATTGCAAAAATCAAAAGACAAAAATCTGAATGTTGTTAAAATAAAACGACGATGCATTGAGAACATAATACGTTTTGACAAATGGGTTTTAAATGCTGTTTCTTATCATTTGTTTTTTCTTTTTCAAATCTTACTATTGTTTTCAGTAGATTGTAGTCGTAAGAAATATACACTGTGCATTTCGAAAGGATCTTCAATGCCCTCTTCTTGTACAAACTAAAACAGTAATTACTGTTTTACTGCACAGTGCACAATTAACATAATGTAACAAAATGTAAATTTAAAATTTAGTAAGGAATTTTCTAGAACATTTGATAATGGGAATCGGCCGCGATAATGAATTAAACGACAGATAAGCGCTCCAGAAATTTCCGCAAGCGATAATCTCATCTGCACGGAGATTGGCCTAAAAACGGCACGGTATCTATAAATAAAAATACATAAATAAATATAAATACGCGGGCGGCTTTCCCTCAGTCAGTCAATGAATAAGTTAGTTAAATAAACAATGAACAAGTAAGTTAATTAAACAGTGTTAGTGAATTAATCAGTCAGCTAGTTAAGTGAATTATAATTGTAGCGTTCCGGAATCAGTTTAGAAATAAAGTGGTTACAATTCACGAAGTATTAATTTTCGAACGTATAACGCGCAACAACTGGTATCAAAAGTAGGATGGACTATTGAAGGTCTTCGAAAGCTATAGAAGAGCGACGCTGATATCGAACCCATATTGGAATGGAAAGAAGCTGGAGATAGACCTGAATGGCAAGAAGTTTTCGACAGAAGTTCAGCTCTTAAGAATTTATGGGCTCAATGAAAATCCCTCCAGGTATAGGAAGGGGTGCTGAAGAAGGCATGGGGGAGGCGGATGGAAACCGTGTTAACTTGCAGTTGGTGGTGCCACAGGAGAAGATTCCACAGGTTTTGTGGGAGGTGCACAATGGGACCTCTGGTGAACAAGACCCTGGAGAAGATTCGAAAACGGTTTTACTGGGTTAGCTGCAGGGAGGACGTCGAGCAGCGATGGTGTCGGAGATGTGTCACCTGCTCTGCATCCAAGGGTCCTTGTACCAGAAGGACCCTGAAGCCATATAATATGGAAGCTCAATTTGAGGGAATTGCGGCCGATGTGGCGGAACTATTTCCAGCATCAGACGATGGAAATAATTACATCCTGGTGGCCATAGACTATTTCCATAAATGGCCTGAAGCTTAAGCTATCCCGAACTAGGAAGCCACCACAGTCGCAAGGGTTCTTGTGGACAACTTCGAATCGGGGGTTTTCCAAGAGGTGTGCCGCCTTTGAATAAAGACAACTCGAACTACACCTTTTTATCCACAGTCTGATGGAATGGTGGAAAGATTTAAGAGAACATTGGAGGAACATTTTTCGAAGGTCGTTTTCAAGCATCAGAAAGACCGGGACCGACAACTACAACTGTTTCTAATGGCCTATCGCGCGGCAACTCATGAAACTATACGGGTCAGGCTCCGGTGAAAGTGATCTTCGGGAGGGAATTCGTCTTCCGAGTGACTTGATGTTTGGATCATCAAGGGAGGCCCCCGGGGAGACGATGGATTTCGTAGACGGCTTGAGCGAAGCGATATTGGAGACACATGCCCTGGTGCGGATGAAGATCAACTTGGCGACGGACCAGATGAAGTCCAGATATGACGTAAAAGCCAACCATGATGGTTTTAGTGAGGGCGAATTGGTATGTCTCTGCAACACTCAACCCAGGAAAGGAGTTTCGCCGAAGTTTACGCCATGTTGGGAGGGTCCGTACAAAGTCATGAAGAGGATCAACAACTTGGTATACCGAATCCAGAGCAGCCGTAGGATCAATATGAAAGTGGTATACCTCAACAGACTGAAAATATAATGGCGAAGTGACTGATTGGAACTGATCGGGATGGTCAGTCTTAAGAGGGGGGCAGTGTAACAAAATGTAATTATAAAATTTGGTAAGGAATTTTCTAGAAAATTTAATAATGAGAACGGGAATGGGAATGAATTAAACGGCATATAAACACCCCAGAAATTTCCGCAAGCGACAATGTTATCTGCACGGAGATCGGGCTTGAAACCAGAATGATACCTATAAATATGCAATCGTCTTTCCCCCAGTTAGTCAACGAATAGGTTAGTCAGTAAAACAGGTAAAACAGTGAATAAGTTAGTTAATTAAACAGTGTTAGTGAGTTAATTAGTTAATTGGTCAGTTAGGTGAATTATAACTGTAGTGTTCCGGAATTAGTTTGGAAATAACGTGGTTACAATTCACGAAGTATTAATTTTCAAACCGAAAACACTCTACAATAATAGTCAAACTAAAACACAATTTAAACAATGCACAGTTATCAATTTAACTTTTAGTAGACGTACAGATATATTTAAAGCCAGTATTGGCGGTAGATCTTGCATGATAAGTCTGATCGGTCCTAGGTTCAAATCCCAGTGCCAATCATGCATTTTTAAGTCACCTCTTACTCATAGCTACATAATACTGAAGCATATAATGCGAATTAGCGTCTAAAGAAGTTTTCACTTCAAATACACCTCACCTAATTAATGGACGACCTTTATTAGATTTCGTCACACCCTAATGAGACCTTGCTAAAAAGGAAATCGTACGATTGAAAGTAAAGGATCTCATGACTGTTTTCTCATTTACAAATCACTGTAATTAATGTGTGCGCTATTCTGTGAAAATTCTTCACAAAATTACTTCAATATCGTTCAAAATAAATGCCAAATAAATTAGAATCACTTAAGTTTCTGAATATAGAGTAAATCGCATTAAATTAATTATTTAGTCATCTTCTCACTCAAACACTCAATATTACAAATTCTCATTTAAATTATAAAGTACAAAAAAACTTTGTTTTAATTTAATATTCCATAATTAGGGATGTTAGCAGTTCACAAACAAGGCACCATTTAATCAATTTAAATGAAGCTCTCCTCTAAATTTGGCCAACGAAAAATCTTTCGAGTGATCGGTTTAGGAGTAACCAGAAAGCATCAAGTTTATTTGAATCAAGACAAACAGATGCTAATATATTTACGGGAGAATTGTTTGACAGATTGGACAGACCTATAGCACAATTAGCTGTAAACTAATTTGCAGTTTACACAACCGTATAAAATTACTCTAATTTATTTGGAGTTCAATTGAAATTGTAAATTGAATTCCAGCTCCCGCTACTATAAATACATCTAATATTATTAGGTGTTCCCGTATTTTCTTAAGTCCAATCTAAATTACATGTTATAGCCTTGAAATAAAATAAACACAAATTGTTTGTGTACATAAACTAGTATCTGTTACCAGTCTCACTCGTAAGTGTTTTGAAATAGTAACTCCCATTTTATGTACACCGACGCAATTTTATTAGAAAAATATGGTGTTAGATATCATCCGCCTCCTAACATTATCGTAAATCTGAAAAATGGGAATCCTTTATTTATCTTTACTACGAATTTAAGAAAAGCTGCGCCTACGTTTTAACAGCTGAATCATATTTATGTGTACACATAAAGAACTGCTTTAATATTAAAGCTCCTGGATGATTTATACAGAGTTGCGACTGTTTGATGCTCTTGGAACATGCAACTCGGCCAATACTTCGCATTTCTCTGGAATAGAACTCTTTATTTACTTTTGCTGCATGTTAATAAACTTCAAATAAGTTTAATAAACCTTCCACTAAAACGTGAAACCGTTTCAAACTAAATAACATGCAACTCGTAAACTCACTATACAATTACGGAAGATCTTATCGTCTAACATTAGAATTATAGAAATACACCACACCGTACATACATTTCAATTGATTTTAGATTATACGCTAACACGACATTTAAATTAATTAAAAATAGTTATGAAAAGGTATTTACGACAGCTCATAATTTGGTTTAATTTGGGCTTTTTTGTTGTTTGTTTCAAAGTACATTGGCAAACAAATTCTTTGGATAAAGGCATCCATCAAAAGGAGGCTTTCTAATATCGTTTCACTATTTTTCATCGCGGTGAATAATGGGAGTTACATGAATTTCAACATCATCCTTGAAAATTGCAATGTGAATTAAGATTATTTTAGAAAACTTTGTACAGAGTTATTGATCATATATTGGACCTACAGACTATTTCGTTTATTTTTTAAAATACGAAAAAAAATATAAGAAATCAAATTGGTGTAGATCTTAACGTACATTTATTATATGCTATTGAAAAAACAATTGCATAACACAATTTTGATATATTTAGCATACATCAGTTTTTTTCTTAGTGGGACACCCAGTATATTTTGACATATTCATTGAGAACGAGTAGACATTTTTTAGCTACATGTAAATTGATGAATGATCTGAAATATTGAAAATCATTAATATGTTGGCTGCCATCACCGGTGATGTTTTTAATTCATCTGAACACTGTATGAATCACCTGTGATCCCCCCATGGAGTAATCTCGATATTGCTGATAGTGCTCATAAAGCAAATAGGAAGCTCTGAGCATCAACGCTGATTTTTTTTGTAACAAAAACGTATCTCGTTCCAAACAGTGATAAAAATTCAGTTTTCTTAAATTTATTTGTATTTTTGCACAGGGGGAATGCTTATTTTCTATTATTCGTTGAATGTGGTGCACATGATGCGGTATCTGCTTAATACGCACTGATATTATTAGTGAAATTAGTGCTTGTTTAAGTGCTTACAATTAAAATTTGCTTATACCAAACCCATCTCTTAATAACACTGTTAGTGAAAGTGATAATTACTATCCTGTCAGTTGAAAATTTCGCTCTTTGCAACAATTGCATGGTAAAGACAATATTTACGATTTAATCAGTTTATTTCTTGATATATGTTAATCTTCTATACAAAAACTTATCGCGTGAGTGATAATCTTCCTTTGTACACTATAACCTTATCCACGGTCATTCTTGTTTGTCAATTCTGTCAGTCACCACGATTGGCCCCGTCGGTGTGAAGAATTGTATCCCTGTTATTTCCTCCCCTTACTACATTAATATATTACTAATACCTAAATAACTTATTTTCAATTCTATTTGGCTCTGTTTTACGTATAAGTTTTATTGTTATATTATTAACATGCCAGCCTCGTGTCTTGCATCTAATGCTGCAGTAACTCCAACAACCCAATCGTTAAAATGCTCAATCTGCAAAAGATACTCACAGGCCAAATGTCTAAACATACCTATTTCTGAAGTTAGTCTCATCCTTCAAGAAAAAATAAATTGGGCTTGTCCGAAATGCACTAAACCTGAAAGCCCTGATCAACCATTATCCGCTGCTTTTATAGAAAATTTATTAAAAAACCAGTTTGAGCTATTAAAAAGTGACTTAAAAACCGAAGTAAGACAAACTATGCAGGACGAGTTAAAATTGTTGTATGATCGAATTGATAAATTAGAGATTGAACTGAAGCTTTCAAAAAGAGAAATTGCTGCATTAAAGAAAGCACAACCCATCGCAACCAGAAATGAGTCTTCCCTCGAGTTTGAGGACGTGATGCGGGAATTTACAGAAAAACAAAAACGGGCTAAGAATATCATCATCTTTAACGCAGAAGAGGAACAGGGAATTTCGAAGCAGGAAAACTTAATTCGTGACAGGCAGCATGGTATCAGGATATATTGAGAGTTATTAATCCTTCTATTAACGCTGAAGAATTGGAAATACAAAGTCTTGGTCATGCCGTAGAAACCAATACATCTAGGCTCCTAAGAGTTATACTGGCTACTGATTCAGATGTCCCAAAAACTATTAAATTGGCTAAGAATTTGAGAAGCCATGAGCAATATAAACGGATTAGACTTTCATATGACAAAACCATAAAACAACAAAATGCATACAAAGCATTAAAAAACGAATTAAATACAAGAACAGCTAATGGAGAAGTTAATCTTAGGATTGTTTACAACCAGGGCATTCCAAGGATTACCAACGGAAAGGCTTTAAACTAAATCCCCCCAATTACGAAATAATTTCCCTCCACACATACTATCAAAATGTGAGAGGTTTACGATCCAAAATTCTTTTGTTTTATAACAATTTATTATTATGTAATTATGAAATAGTTGCATTAACTGAAACGTGGCTTAACTCAGATATACAATGCTGTGAGTTGTTTTCTAATAATTTCACAGTGTTTCGTAAGGACAGGGAGTATAGTTTTCTCAATGTGGCTAGAGAAGGTGGTGTCCTCCTCGCAATTTCTGATAAATTTCAAACCTCTAAACTTAATTTTAATCATATAACTGAAGCAATTCCATTAGTTGATATTTGTGGAGTCAAAGTTACTTTGCACTCTAATGTAGTGATCTTTGTCTTTGTTGTTTATATACCTCCGACCTGTAGAGTTGCTGAGTACGACCTATTTTTTAAATAACTTGAAGACTCTAATTTTGAGTTTAACTGTGACAAACTAATGATTATTGGTGATTTCAATATTAGAAACTTTAATAACTCAAATGACAACTACTTTATGCGAATCAAGAATTTCATGCAAATTCAGGACCTTCATCAATGCAATAATGTATTAAATTCCTCCGACAGGCTATTCGACTTATTATTATCAAATTTCAATTGTCATGTTCTGAAATCCACATTTCCTTTAGTTCCTGAAGATGCATATCACCCTGCGCTTGACATTAATGTTACTCTATCTTGTCAGCGGTTTATTAATTTTGATGTTAATCATCAAGGCTATCAAGCCCAATCATTTAATTTTAAAAAAGCGAACTACCTACTGCTATATGATTTATTATCTAATATTGACTGGAGTATACTGAAAACATTTAATGATGTGAACATTGCTTGCTCTACCTTCTACAAAATCCTGACGAATGCATTCGAATCTGCTATTCCGAAATATACACAGAAATCAAATTGTCATACATGCTATCCACCATGGTTCGATTCCCATTTAATCAAGTTAATAAAATTTAAAGGCAGTTTACACAAAAATTATAAGCGTACTCGCAATTCCAATGTATATGAGAACTTTAAATATTATAGAGCATTATGCAAAAAAATAGCTGACCAATCTTACAAAGAATATCTCTTGAACGTCCAGAATAGCATTTCCAATGATCCTAAAAAGTTTTGCTCTTTTATTCAAATAAAGAAAGGGAGAATAAGAATTCCTGGTGTTATGTCCTATGGTACTGCACAATTGTCCACTCCTCAAGAGATTGTGGATGGGTTTGCAACTTTTTTTAAAAGTGTATACATAACACCCAGTAACACTCATAATTCAGATAATACGGCTACCAAATATTTCTCTCATTTTCCTGATACAGTCTCTATTTTGAATATAACTGAAGCTGAAATATTAGAGGCACTAAAACGGTCAAAGGATAAGTTTACTTCTGGACCAGATGACATTCCCAGCTTTCTGCTGAAAGATTGTGCTAACGTGTTTTCTAAGCCGCTCACTATTCTATTTAATTTGTCTTTAAAAACATCTGAATTTCCGTCGCTGTGGAAACAGGCATGTATTACAGTGTTTAAAAAGGGTACTACAACGCAAATAAGCAACTACAGACCAATTTCGCTACTTTGTAACTTTGCAAAGATATTTGAGTCGATTTTATACAAGCGCATACATGCATCAATAAAAATTTTTATACCTGAGAATCAGCATGGTTTAATTGAGAAACGATCTACTGTAACAAATCTAGCTTCTTTCTCTCAGTATGTGGCTGAAATCATTGACCGTCATGGACAAGTTGATTGTGAATACACAGACCTTGAAAAAGCCTTTGATCAAATTGATCATTTTATTCTCTTGCAAAAATTGCAACTTTATGGATTTTCAGACCGGCTGATACACTTTTTTATGTCATACCTAACAAATAGGGAGCAATTTGTCAAATATCGAAATTTTAAATCTAACACGTTCAGCCCAACATCGGAAGTTCCACAAGGCTCAAATCTCGGTCCTTTGATCTTTGTCTTATTCATCAATGATATTGTTTCTGTTATAAAATCATCCAAACTGCTTTTTGCAGATGACTTAAAATTCTTTAGTTCCGTATCTTCTAATGAGGACTGTGTATTAATTCAAAAAGACATTGATGCTGTTGTTAAGTGGTGCAATGATAATCGGCTTTCTTTAAATATATCTAAATATAATGTTGTTTCCTACTCAAGAAAAATCAATATAATCAAGCATGAGTATGAAATTAATAGTGTCATTTTAAGCAGATGTGAATCCATAAGGGATCTAGGAGTTATTATGGATAGTAGTTTTAACTTTGCTTTGCACATTACTGAGGCACTTTCATCAGCATATAAAACATATGGCTTTCTGTGTAGAAATTGTAAGGATTTTAAAAACAAGAAATCTTTAGCATTATTATTTCAGTCGCTAGTACTAACACGTCTTGAATATGGCTCCCTTATCTGGTTTCCAATATATAATACTCATATCACAGCGTTAGAGTCAATTCAAAGGCGTTTCCTCAAATTCTTGTGTTTCATTCAAGATGGTGTCTACCCAGCTAGAGGCTGTGACCATAACGTTCTTTTAAATCGCTTCAATTTTATCAGTCTACAAACCCGAAGAATAACACATGGAATGAATTTCTTATACGGACTCCTCAATAATTGTATAGATTGTCCAGACTTACTTTCCAAGATAAACTTTTTGGTGCCAAGACTGAGTGCAAGATCAAAACAAATGTTCTATTGTGAGAATAGTCGTACTAACGCTATGGGCAGGTCTCCGCTAGTGATTCTCACAAAATATGCTAATGGTATTGCGGACAGTTTTGATTTCTATTCAGACAGTCGGGCCAAATTAAGAAAAACTATCGAAGAGACGTTTAGCCACATTTCCTTATAATTAATTTACTTTATTTATCTAATAACTAGTGTTTTCTCCGGGAAATTATTTTGTATAATTGATAATTCTTTGTTTTTTCTTATGATCAAGTGCATCTACTCCCATCAATTTTTATTTTTTATTTTGTTTCTGTAATTGGGGCCTAAACCCTGTTGAAATATAATAAACTATTATTATTATTGTTATTGTTATTATTATTATTATTATTATTATTATTATTATTATTATTATTATTATTATTATTATTATTATTATTATTGTGGCAGCCAACATGTTCATGTCCTTTTTTTCTGATTCCAATGATGTATAAAAAGAATAAATTAAATATTTTGGAAGAAATTACGTTATTTTCAAAAAGTTTAAATAATGAGATAAATTATATGGCTAATAACGCATTCAGTAATCTAAAATATCATTTGGAAAGTATGCCTAATCTAAAATGGAGCAATTTACTAACTTCAAAAAATTATTTTCTCGCTACAAATATTTCGTTTTTGCCAAATTGGTTGAACTAAATGAATAATTATAATTATTGAAATAAAAAAAAATAGGGCTACCAGAATATGTAAAAATGTACAGAATGTTCCACTTAAAAAAACTTATGTTTGTTAAATACACTTCTCCACAAAATTAACGCACCACTTGGAAATTTCGAGATAACTAAACAATTATCTCAAAATCATAAAATTTGATATACAGAACTTTAACACCTTAAGGATTAAAAGACTTTTATTTCCCCAGTTCATTTAATGACAGTAGTTGTTAAGATTTATTCAATGCTTGACAAAATATTGCAAAATTCTAATATTTTCACTTTTTTTTTAAGGTTAATATCGTGTGTTTCCCCTTCTACTGCGGATAACAGCTTCACACCCACGTGGAAGACTCTCTATTAAACTTGTTATCTCCCTTTGATCTAGTCCATCCCAAATTTCTAGAATTCTTTCTTGTACCTCACCAAGGGTAGCTGGAAGGGGCATAAGAGCTTTGACTTGCTTTCCAATAATGTCCCACAAATGTTCTATGGGATTCAGGTCTGGACTTCTTGCTGGCCACTCCATAACCTGAATACCAACTTCATCAAAGTATTCTCTCACTATTCTAGCAATGTGTGGTTTCGCATTATCTTGCATTAGAATAAAATCATCGCCAATATAGTGTTAGAAAAGAGCCGATTATAATGGTTTCGTTATCGGATATTTGTGTTGCTAGAGCCGCCGCCGGTCGCCTGAATTGAAGAGGACAACAACGTTATCACTGAAGCGTACTTTTGGAACCTTTTTTGCAAGCAGATTAAAAAGTTGATGTTGTCATTCAATTCGAGGCTCTCGGATAACACGCTGCTCACATGTTATTTGGCGATATTTCATTAATTATTGAAGCGAAATATAATTTGATATCGGTACGAGTGTATTTTTCTTTTATATTTCTAACAATAGGGACCATACGGCACGACATGTTCTTGTACAATTTCGGTTATGTATCGTCGACTATTCAGTGAACCTCGATTGATCACCTGCAAGTCTGTGTGACCCGTTGAAGAGATGTCACCCCATACCATTATTGATCCGCCACCAAAAGTTTGGACTAGTCTTATGTTGCATTGGGATACCGTTCGTTTCTTCGTCGAAACACTCTCACACGTCTATCATTGTTAAACAGACAAAATCTGGACTTGTCTGTGAATAAGACACGAGCCCATTCGGCGTTGGTCCAATTGACGTGATCTCTAGCAAATTGTAGTCTTATTCGGCGATGGTCTGCCGTTAAGAATGGACCCCTGGCTGTAATTCTGGGGTGCAACTCGTCAGCAGCAAGCCGCCTTCTAACCGTTTCTATGCTGACTTGCAGATTATGTGTGGTTTCAAGCTGGATTTGCAAACCTCTACAGGTTGTAAATCTCTCACGTAATGCAAAAAACGATCTTGTATAGCGATTGTTTTGCTAGGCCTTCCTTGCCCTGGTCTTCTTTGATTCGTATTTGTTTCCCGCAACCGTTGAACGACACGAGAAATTGTTGAATGGCATACCCCAAGTCTTTGGGCAATGTTTCGGTAACTTCATCCTTCATCGGCTAATGCTATAGCCTGGACACACTCATCAAGACTTAAATTGCGCGAAACACGGTTCATCTTTTGAAAACAATGTTTTTCAATCCAAAATGCCAAAACACACCTCAAACAGTCAATTAGACAGAACTCTAATGGAACAACACAAAATCCTGTTTTATGTTGTTTATACCTTATTTTGTTTTTTTCTTGATACCAGCTGCAAAATGGACCAACAAAAAAAGGTAGCAGCATTTATCACACCCTAACATGATATGCTAATGTCCATGCATGTGGAAATTTTAAATTATTTGCACATGTACATGATTTTTGATAAAAGGATAGTGGTGCGTTAATTTTGTGGAGAAGTGTATATCGAAATTGGATTATTTAATTGTTTTTCTGATAGCATATAATAAAAATATTTTTAAAACCACAACAACTTGATCTCTTACATTTTTTTCGTAAGGTGGGATGAGCCAACTAAAGCCTACGTCCTAATAAGGCCTATTTTTTAAATTTCCCGCTTCACGATTTCAAATGCCCGCCAATGTTTGTAGAAGTGTGCGTGTACATTAACTAACGCACACAAGCACAGAAAGTGGCCCGTGCCGCGAGTGTGTTGAAACCTCCAGTCGAAAACAACCACGACGCGGAATGCACGCTTGTTTTTATAAAATTCTGGCAGAGTAAACAGTAAGTATTTTTATTTTTATTCGTTCACTGTATGCTGTGTTTTGTCTATAGGATAATTATACGTTTAGCCATCTCCACACATAAGTGAAAAAGCTGTAATATCGGTGAATTCCATATAATTGTTGTTTTGTTTACCCATGCCCATGCCCTAATAAAGCCTATAAAAGTAATGTATAGGCCTTACAACGGCACAGGTACAGGCCTTATTAGGACAATGTTTTGTGTCAGTCAAAAAAGTATTTCAGTAAAATAGTAAACCCATGTTTTCAGTAACATCATGGAAAACGGATCACCAGCTTCTACCACAAGGAAAAAAGGCTCAATGGAATTTGCAACAGATAGAAAACACTATTAAGATGGTAGAAAGGGGTATATTATCTACATATGCTGAAGCAGCCAGATACAACATCCCAAGAAGAACCCTATGCAACCATCTAGCGAGTGGTTCGACTACACGAAAGCTAGGTCGGTCGGCTATATTGATTACAGAACAAGAAGCTGGACTTGTCAGATGTTGGAGTGCCGATGACTTCAAATATGTTGCGCGTACAGGCTTTTTCATTCTGTAAAATTAAGAAAATTCCATACACTTTCAATGATGCCAAAAATGCCGCGGGGTAGAAATGGTTGCGTTATTTTTCAAACGACACCCTGAATTAGCACGTCGTAAAGCACAAATGATGAATCCAGCTCGTGCTCAAAAATTAAATAAAGATATTGTTGACGATCACTTTTCCAAATACAAAAGCGTGCTGGATAGAGTTGGAATTGAATATAAACCTGAAAGCATTTACAACCGATGCAAAAAAAATTGTCGCATATCTTTGCACCATCAGCAGGAACTTATGACAGCCAAAGGGAGAAAGAGAGTTCATCAAATAGCGAATGAGCATGCTGAAAGTGTGACTGTGGTAGGCTGCGGAAATGCTATAGGAACAGCTATTCCGCCAATAATAGTTTAAAGGCAAGAGACTAAAGCCATAATTCCAAGACAATTTACCTCCAGGCTCTCTGGTGAAAATGACGTCAAAAGGAAGTATGACGACGGGAACATTGATAGAGTTTATTAATCATTTGCATAAATACAGCACATCGGGGCCATTTCTCCTCATATTTGATGGTGCAAAATGCCACCTGGACTTTACTATTGTCGAGGAAGCTGAGAAATGTGGCATTACTTTATATTGTCTTCCGTCAAATACCACGTACGAGTTAGAGCCCACGGATAAATCTCTTTATCGTTCTTTTGAGCACTATTGGGACCAAGAGCTGATTAAATACGTTAATCAGCATCCCGAACGAACCCTTAACAAGACAAGCTTCAATGTCATTCTCTCACAAATATGGCCAAAAAGTATGACCATTACCAATATCTCGAATGGGTTTCGCGCTACAGGGTTATATCCATATAACCCAAATGTTCTCCCTGAAGAGGTGTTTGCGCCCTCTGATTTATCAGAACTTCCAAATCCTACAAACAGTGAGCATATTGCTGTCTTATCTGATGAATCGGGGGAACAAGAGATTTCAACTGCAAATGTGGACGATTCAGATGGGTCAGGCACAGATACTGAAAATTCGCCACTATGCTTGCTCTCAAAAAACAATCCGAATGCTGGAACTCCACATAAAATAAACAATCAATCAATCACGTGTGAGATTCATGAATTTTTACCAACTCCTAAGTTTAAAGTTGCAGCGACTGCTCCATGCAAGAGGTCTCTGAATTAAAGGGTTCAAGAGCTAACAAAAGATTTGTTTGGTGACAATGCTACGAATTCCACATCACAGATTACTGTACCATCGTCAAGAGTAAATATTCCTGGTACTTCTTCCATAATAAAGATTAATACAAAGACGCGAAAATCGGCGTCCGTTACTGGCTGTGCATCTGCACAACCTGCAGTTACTGCAACGCGAAAGCGAACCTCAGAAAAGACTGCTTCTTTGAGAGCAGATAAGCTTACGGGATCTAAACCAAAACGTCACGATAATAAACCTTCTTGGTACTGTCCAGCTTGTAAAGAAGATCGATTTGATGATACGCGACAATGTCTTAATTGTGACGTTTGGTATCATGAGGTGTGTGTTGGACTCACACCCTCTAATAAAATATTTTACTGTTCAGGAGATTGTTTAAAAAAAAGGATGAAAAAGGCTGACCAATATAGTACTTTTACATGTTGTGAAACTCGTTAAATCTGATCTAAAATGACCAAACGTAATTAATAGGATCTTATTAGATTTAATGTAAGTATTGACAACGTTTTTTATTAATTAAGAAGTTGAATGCTTACTTGTTTTTACTAAGACTTTATTAAGACACGGAGCCAAAGTGACATTTTAGTTATTTGTGTCCACAAAAGTGTGATTTTTGTTTCTAAAGCAATTTTGTTTCATTTATTACAAAGTTCAATAAATAAATACAAGTATTTCAAATTACCTCCTAGTTAGGTAGTAAAAAAATTAAGGTAGGCCTTATTTGGTGAACTTACCTTATCTTTAAAAAGAAGGAAGTTAGGTTATGGGTCAATATATGATCAATAACCCTGTACTTATCCCAAGCATATCCAAGAATTATATGAGGCATCCTTATATGTGTAATACAGTGAACATTTATAGCAGGTCTTAGCTACTTTTTGCTAATAAGAACGAATATATAGTATCTCGGAGACAAGCACACTATATTAGTTTTATGGCAATTGGCTGCTAAATCTAGCTGTTCTGTAGATAAGCTTAAATATAGCGGCTTTAATCATAGGAATAAACGTAAATCATGCCTGAAGGAAAAACAATATTTTCTCCGATCAAATCTTTAAATCGCTTTTCATTCTAATTTATGGTTCGGAAGCAGGTTATAACGAAAACCAACTGTTATTTATCTTGCAGCTCCCTTGTCTGTGAAACTTAAACCCATTTTACAACAAAGTAGTAGTCACAGTTAATACTTAGGAAGGATATTAATTTTATATTTGATAGATTATTTAACGTTATTAGTAATGAGTGCGAGTTGAGCGACTTTCAGTCGTATGTTAGATCCTTAAAAATGACTTATTTTAGGTGTATTGTATTCAGATTTCAAAAATGTAATAATTTACAGGTTGTTCCATTTAAAAATCAAAAGTTGGTATCAGATTTAGCAAAGATGGCAGCATTAAGAATGTCATTTTTATGTCCAAATTCGACATTAAATACCTCAAGTGTAGTAAATTTGAAAATTTTATCCTCATAAATAAAGAAAATATGGAGTGTACCATGATCAATAAAATGTTGCACCCGATATACATATGTTTTTAATTCGTGATGTAGGGCTTTCAGTTGTGACATTATGATTTTTTATAATTTTCCTGATTTGCAACACTTGGGCTTTTGGTTTTGCATTTTTGATCACAAAAGCATATGTCATAACTTTGATCCCCAAAAGACGAAAATTTTCTTGTACGGTCCCAGAAAGTCTATCATCTTGTGGAACATCATCTACTGCAACCAGGCCGGTAACCAGGATTTTTTTCGGGGGGGGGGGGGGGTGCTGCGATCCTTCTGATAAAACTACCTAGTCTTTGTTTGCGTTAAGGTTAGAGCGAAGAAGTTACGGTCCAAGACTGCTTTACTATTAATATTATTATTGAATACAAGTATATTATAAAATATAAAAAAATACACTAAAAACATTTCTAGAGTCTAACTCTTTTGACATTCTGACAAAGTAATTTAACAACAATGTTACCTAGTTATCTTAATTTAATTTCTAAATAAGAACAGATGTGTGGGAAAGATGATAAAATTACTTGCAAGATATTCCTTTTCTAAGATTTATCTTTGAACTGTCTTCTCTAACCTGCACTTGTGTATGAAAAATGCCTCTAGAAAGTGCTCTATTTAAAAACATAGTTTGAAGTCAGCTGGAGAAAAATTTTTTTTTTTTAAATCTTTTTCAAATTTCGATAAAATTCATAATTTTACCTTTTATCTTAAATTTAAAGTTCGCACCCGAACATTTAAAATTTATCTTTCTAAATTCTGGAAGATTCCTCTTAGCGTCCAACTCTTTTTCTAACTGACAACAACTTCAATTCCTACGTTTTTTATTTTGGGCAATTTTGGGAATTATTGTTGCTCTCTGAATTTGCAATGTCGAAATGCATTTGATTCTTCCGACTTTCAAACAAAAAGTTTTTGCTATAAAGTTATTTATCGTTTTTTGTAACTTTAACCTTTAATTTCAAAATTTCGACCTTTATTGAAAATTTTCAATTTGAATTAGATATTTTGTTAAATGCAAAGTATGTTAAAACTTCTACTTTTTCTTCTCAAATTCAAAGTTTAAAATCTTGGTATTTACTTCAAAGCCACAAATATTTTTTTAAACTTCGATTCTTTCTAGAAATCTGGAATTTTCGCCAAAATTTTTGTGAAAAATGTCAGATATCGAAATTCTGAACTTAATCTTGAGTTTCTTGAATTTGGAATTAATTCGAAATGTCTAGAAAAGCCTACATCTAGAGTGGACAAACTCGTTCTAGAAAAAGTTTAATTACGACCGTGTTTATACTTAAAAATAACCAAAATTTATCATTAAACATTTCTGAAAATATTACCTTTTTTAAAAATTTTAAATTTCCTAACAAAATTAGGATATGTTAATTTTTAACAAATTTACCTGTTCGAACTCGAAATTTTTAGTTTTTTAAATTCGAAATTTTAGAAACATTTTGAATTACTCTCCGAAGAAAAAGAAGCTATAACTTTTGAAAAAAAAAAGGTTTCAAATGAAAATTTTCTAAAATAATCTCTAATTTCTAAAAAATAAAATCTATTAACAAAAACTAATAACACTCAACATTTTATCTTAAAACAAAACTCAAAAAATAAACTTTGATATTTCCTGAAGCTTTTAGTGTTTTCTCAAAATGAATAGGGGATTTTTTATAAATTAAATATCTAGAAAGAAAGACAAAATATTTTGAAGAAGTCTGAATTTTAAACCAGTGCTAATGTAAAAATTTTGAAAAATAAACTAAAGTGATTAAGCTTATTTTTTTTTTCAAAATTTAACATTTTTAAACTCGTAAAAAATTGTAAAAATTTTATAAATCAAGTTTTTCTGAAAATATGAATTTACAAATGTCGTGATTAAAAGCAAGAAAAAGTTCTTAAAGTTAAAATTTGATAAGACAGAAATTGCAATAATTTTTCGGAAGTTTTTACTTGGATGTCGAATTTTGCAGAAAAAGGTAGAATTTTTGAAATCGTTATCGGAATATAAAGAAATCAACTTCATAACAAAAAAATTCGACATTTTTTATTATGAAGTTAAAACTTCTTGAAGAAAATAAAAATTTCGAATTAAACTGATTAACTGGTTAAAGTTATTAAACAAATCCTAAGTGTTCCAGTTTAAAAAAGCTCAAGTTTTGTGTAAAATTCGAAATTCCACTTGGAAACGAATGTTGGAGAAAAAAGTCGAATTTTCGAAATCGTAATCGAAATATAAACAAATCAACTTCATAACAAAAAATTTCCAAATTTTTTATTATTAAGTTAATACTTTTTGAAAAAATTAAAAATTACAAATTAAGCTGATTCATTAAAGTTATACAAAAATCCTGAATTTTTCAGCTCAAAAATGCTCAAATTTTGTGTAAAACTGGAAATTTATAAAAGATTCAACATTTTAGACATTTTCAATCGTCATGTTAGAAAAGTTATACAAGAAATTCATAAAAATAACTCATTAAAAAATGTCTTCTCAAAATAATGGCTTATGATTTTTTAGTAAAGGGCCTAACATTCAAAATTTTGTTCAAAAACCGAATTTATAATTTAAATTTTTAAATTCAAAACTGTAAAACTATTATTACAAAATTCAAGTTTTTCTTAAAATTTAGTGTTAAATCTCGAAAAATTGCTTGTATAAATTTCCAGTTCTTCCCAAATATAATTTTTTTTTAAAATGGGGAGTTTAAGCTTAAAAAACTTGCAAAATTCAACATTATTTTAATGAAATTCAAAACGTTAGATTGAAATTTCAAATAAAAAAAAGAAATTTTAAAAAAGTTATAATTTTTTCAGAAACGAAATCACGACGAAAGTCAAAATTTTAGAAAAAATTCGAATGAATTTAGGGTAAAAATTTTAAGATTTGGGGCGAAAATTCGAGAATGTACTCTAAATGTTAAGAACTTTTTTATTTGAAAATGTTATACTCCTGAATATCCTAAGTATAATCTAAAACCTATATTTTTTTTAATTTCAACTGAGATATCAAAATGATTTTTTTTGTTAATTGTGAGTTTTGGCCTGTTAATGCCTTCTTCTTAGAGTGTTTTACCTTTTCGGTGCGTTCTTTAGCTTTTCGTTTTTGCCTAATTTAACATTTTGCTCACCTTTTTACCTTGCTTGATTGTGCTTAAAATATGGTCTCTAATAATAAGAAATCGAACCAAATTTGGAAAAAAGAACATCCTTGCATTTCAGCACGAAAACAAAATGGTTTTTAAAAAGGTTGCACATCTGAAAATTTCAGTTCTATCTAGTGTGAAGCCAAAAAATTGCAGTGGGGGGGCTGGTAACTGGCCTGACT
Organism: Dastarcus helophoroides; assembly: GCA_028583605.1. Lineage (NCBI taxonomy): Eukaryota > Metazoa > Arthropoda > Insecta > Coleoptera > Bothrideridae > Dastarcus > Dastarcus helophoroides. Next base: position 6,620,511 of record CM053326.1, read on the forward strand.
GCAACCACTGACTCCTTGCAAATTGTGTGAACTGGTTTCTTTAGTACATTTGTTTTAATTTTTCTTCCTTTGTTCCCATAATGTAATTATCAAATTTTCAAATTTTCAAGTTTAAAATCTAAATAAATATATGCACAGGGTTGAGTAAAAGTATAAATTTCCAAAAGCCGAAATGTCTGGTTTAAATTCGACGTTTAGAGAAAAGCAATCAGAATAATGGAGGTAAGGTAAAAAAATTGATAACTAAATTTATATATTTTTAAAAATAACATCTAAATTTCGAGTTTTAAGACAAAATTAAAAAAAAAACACAAGCAAGATATTTACAATATATTAACAATGAAATACGCTAGATGTGCATGAAAATCTAAGAAAAAGTGCTACTTAAATAAAATTACTTCATTTGAAACATTTCATTCAATTATCTATACATTTTTTAATTAGTATAATTTTAAATTCTGTGTGTAAAGAACCAGAAGGGCAATTAAAAAGCGGCCGCAAGTTTTTCGCTCAAAAGAGAAAATAAATTAAATATCTTAAAGACTCCCAGATAAATATTTGTCCAAAAAAAAACGCTTCTTCCTAAGGTGATAAAATTGTATTAGAGTTAAGACAAACAGAGACTCAAGATAATATATTTCGATAGAGGGAAAGTTTAAAACAAATGCATAATTCATTATATTTAAATTTTAATATCGATATTTCATTTCGATCAAATCGGGAGAGCGCCCATTTTAAAAATGAAAAGCCAGCTTTTAGGGTTTTAATTTCCATTGTTAGCCATTTCCAATTTATCAAATAACGCGTAGCGGTTTTAATTCACACGAACTAATAATTTAACAAATGCATATGTTTCAGATGTTAATTTCATTGCTATATATGCATGTTGACTGTTGTAATAACAGCAACAAATCCAATGCAGCAGATTTATTTTTTACAAAAGATATGGGCTGAATAAATGAATGATCCTCTATCATTTTTTGTAATGTAACAAGGTTTTAGAGTTTCAATTGAGAGTCTGGGTAGTTCGCTTTGTATTACAATCAAGGTTTCTAATAAAGCTAAAAGTTATCCCTCACTTTTAAAAATTTTTAATACCAATTTGCATTTAATGTAGTATTCTATTTTGCTTGTATCGAGCAGACTAATAAATCCCTAACATTTTTTCAACTGTTTCACATAATGCTGGTAGTTTTTAATCTAAAGCCTGAGACAATTACGGTTGTAGATTGAGTCTAATAATATTCTATGAAAAACGAATCAAATTATGCGTTGATGTACAACTAGCCACTAGTAGAGCCTTTGCTTAGTTCCAAGTAATGTAGGACTAGTTGAAATTACAATTATACAAGTTGTCTGAAAATATGATAACAAAGAAATGGAAGATAGCTGATTTTAGGTTTACCTATTATATTTTTAATAGTTAACATTAAGATAAACTGGTAAACTGTATCCGTACCGTCAGTGTCTTTCAACTTGAAGTTTTGCAGTATTTGTCCTACCGCAGGATTAAGTAGTTTCTCAGTTTAAACGTAGGTGAGCAATGACACCAGGAAACTACCTAGTGCTGTTTGAGTCGAATTATACAACCCTTTCTGCGCCCCCTATTTCTTTGGTCAGAGAGGTAAGAATCTAAGAGGATGTTTTTTAGGTCCTGCACTTTATGCAATTTATTTCCATATCATTTCCTTGATTTTGAAGCTGCGCAATTAAGAGAAGCAGGTTACCACTGGGACCACGGTTCCCAGCCTGTAAAATATAAGAGATTTCTCTCTCCCTTTAGCCCCTGCTAGCCGGCAATGGTTTCGAATTTTCATTGCATTCTAGTAACTCTTGAACTCTTTTCCCACAATCTACAATCTCTAGCTACATAATTCTTTACTTGGGAAATTTGCTATAACAACTGTTTTTTTCTCTTTTGTTTTATTTAATACCTATATTGTTTTAGTAATGTGAATATGTACCTACGCCAAAAATATTTTTTTTAAGGAATGGAGATCTTTTCTAGATTGCTCCCAACAGCGACTGGGTTGGCAATTGGAGAAGTAAAATTCAGTGGAAATTAACGCAACAGAAGATACAAACAATATGTTTACTTAGTACAGGATATACTTCTTTCGGGATTGGACCGTGTCAAAGAACTACTAAAAGTGTTCGACGTTTCGCTCACTATCGTAGGACACAGTTTCGCCTCTGGTACGGTGGACATACTCAGTTACCGTGCTCTGATGTTTTGAAATTGGCCTTTTCATTCTTTCATTTTTGCATATTCCCTCATATTCCTCTTTTCATTTATTGTTTCTTTTCTTTGTTCCTGAAGAAGCCCCCTGCGATGGTGGGCGAAACGTCGAACACTTTTAGCAATTCTTTGACACGGTCCAATCCCGAAAAAAGTATATCCTGTACTGACTCTGGACGTGGAAGCCTTCGTTATCAATATGTTTACTTAATTTACAAAAAATAACTTTACCGTCGTAGCTCCTGCTATTGTTGCTAGCTGTCCGACTTGTAGTTTAGCTAAACCAAAATATTAAAGATTAGAACCCAATTGTATGTAATTCGCTGGTTTCTTCTTTATGGACTGTATAATTTATGATGAATAAATAATTGACACTTTCTTTCTAATCGTGAATTATTTTATTATTTTTGTTGTTATGACAACAATACAATATCGAACATACCGCCCACCTTGAAAGATTGCTTTCAACGCAATGAAATATAATAAAAATGAGAAATACACTATAAACAACAATGAACAATGCCAGTCAATGAACATAAGCAAATGTGAAACATAACTACAATGAAATCTGCTAATTTGTTGCTTATTTAGTCCTCTAGTGGCAAAACGCATAGTTTGTTAACAGCGCGCTTCACAGATGCACTTGCTGTTTTTACTTTTACCACGCGCACTACTTTGTCTTCTCCTGGGTATACCTTCTCTATTCGTCCTAGTTTCCACTTTAATGGCGGCAGATTTTCTTCTTTCAATAATACCATCTGACCAACTTGGACATTGGGTTTGTTCATTTTCCATTTTGAACGACCTTATAGGTAGCCTAGGTACTCCGATGACCACCTTTTCCAAAAGTGTTGCAATAATAACTGGAGATGGTTGCACCGTTTTAATGAACTGATGACTTCATTAGTAAGATGTGGCTCTGGAATGGCTTGAAAAGAGTCTCCTATTATAAAATAAGCTGAAGTAAGTACTGATAAATCATTGGGGTCGCTTGAGAGTGGTGTTAAGGGACGTGAGTTTAGGCAAGCCTCAACTTGTACTAAAAATGTGTAATACTCTTCGAACGTAAATACAGAGTTGCCTGTTATTCTCTTCATGTGATTTTTAAATGACTTTATTGAAGCTTCCCAAGTTCCACCAAATGTGGGGGATCGCGCTGGAATGAAATGCCAAGAAATGCCTTCATTTGCTGTGTAGGTTTGTATGGTGTTCCAGTGATTATCTGAACTGAGAAGCGCTTCCATTTCCTTTAATGCCTTGTTAGCCTTGATGAAATTACTTGCGTTGTCTGAGAAAATGTTCGCACATTTACCTCGGCGAGCTGTAAATCGTTTCAAGGCTGCAATGAAGGCTTCTGTGCTGAGACTAGAAACTAACTCCAAATAAATTGCCTTTGTGGATAGACAAATAAATACGGCGACATAACAAGGATATGTGTGAATACGACCACGACTGGTAACTTCAAAGTAATTGGTCCTGCATAGTCAACGCCGATGTTCAGGAAAGGTCTTGATTGTGTAATTCTTTCCTCTGGTAGATCTCCCATAATCGGATAAATAGTGTTTGGTTTATGTCTAAAGCAAGTTATACATCTTTTAATTACCTTTTTAACTGCTTGTCGACCTGATAAAATCCAAAATTTTAGTCGTAAGGCTGCCAGAGTTGCTTGTGGTCCAGCATGCAACAAGGATATGTGTTCTTTCTTGATAAGTAGTTCTGTGAATTTGTGCGAAGAAGGAAGAATTAAAGGATGTTTTTGATCATAGGACAAATTGGCTCGTCGTAGTCTGCCTCCTACACGTATTAATTCATTTTTGTCCAGAAAGGGAGAGAATGTCAACAATTTGCTACGGCTAGGCACAGTACCATTCTTTTGTAGTAAGTCAACATCTTCGAAAAAGAATTGTCCTTGAACTAATCTTATGAGACAAATTAACGCTTCTCTTATCTCTTCGCAAGTTAAAACACCAGCTTGGCGCCATCGTTTGGAGCAGTTTTGTTTGAATCGCAGAAGATATGCTGTAATACGTATTAGCTTAGTGACTGAGGAATATCTGAGGAAAAAGTCATTCTCTTGTAAAATTTGATGTGTAGACACATTTATGTTTCTTTTTTCAAAATCAACTTCAGGAATGGGGCTAGTTGACGTGATAGGCCAGTCTTCTTGATCTTGCAAAAGCCACTTAGGTCCGTTCCACCATAAACTGTGGGTTAGTAGCTGGTCAGGCTTAAGGCCTCTGGATATTGCATCAGCAGGATTATCTGCAGTTTTGACATGTTGCCACTTGTATTTACTGGTGTGACTTTGAATATCGGCCACTCTGTTGGCTATGAATGTTTTCCATGCAGTTGGTGAAGAAGCAAGCCAACATAATACGATTGTGGAATCTGTCCACAAGTAACAACTGTCAATATATACTTTTAAACTCGGTACTACCTTAGTAATTAAATGTGATAATAACTGAGCCGCGCATAATTCTAGCCTTGACAAACTTATAGTTTTAAGTGGTGCAACTCTTCCTTTAGAGCAAAGAATTTTAACAGCAACATTTCCGTTTTTGTCTGAGGTTCTAACATAAATGCAAGCACCGTAGGCTCTTTGACTTGCATCACAGAATCCATGTGGACTCAGATGTGTGTATTCTGAGAATGTAGTAACTTGTCTTGGTACAGAAATATTGTTTAATGTAAGTAATTGTTTTTGTAAGTTGGACCATTGCTTATGTATATCTGGTGGTAATCTCTCATCCCAATCTAGACTAAGTTGCCAAAGCCTTTGCATCACTAATTTGGCTAACGTGACTACTGGTCCTAAAAATCCCAATGGATCGAAAATCTGTGCAATACTAGATAGTATAGAACGTTTTGGGTGAATAGGATTTGGATCTTGTGTTATGGAATATTTAAAAATGTCATTGTTAGAATCCCATATTAACCCTAAAGTTTTTGAACCTTCCAATTTATCATTAGGCAAAACATAGTTTTCTGAATTTGATAGAGTAAGATCGAAAATTTCTGGACGATTTGATCTCCATTTTCGCAACTCTAAACATCCCGATTTGAGTATGTGTGTTATCTCTGTGTAAAGTTTTGAAGCATCCTCTAATGTTTGTGCTCCTGTGAGAAGATCGTCAACATAGAAGTCACTCCGAATAGCTTCAGCAGCAACAGGGAATTGCGTTTTGTAATCTAAATCTAATTGACTTAAACATCTTACTGATTGAAATGGTGCTGTTGTGGTACCATAGGTAACAGTGTTTAGTGTGTATGTTTGTATTTTCTGAACTGGGACTTCCCGCCACAAAATTTTTTGATACTTGCGCGATCATTTTCGTGAATTTGAATTTGTCTAAACATTTTTTTAATATCAGCTGTAAGAACTACTGGATGAAGTCGAAAAGAAGTGATTATTTCAAAAAGTTCTCTTTGAATAGTCGGACCTTTCATTAATGTAGCATTTAGTGCCACTCCAGAATTGGTCTGAGCTGAGGCATCAAATACCACTCGCAATTTGGTCGTCAAACTGTCTTGCTTTATCACAGCATGGTGCGGTATGTAGAACCCTGTGGAATCATCATTTCTCAACAAAGACATATGATTCAGATTGATATACTCCTGAATGAACTTATTATATTACAATTTAAATAAGACATCCTTTTGAAATCGTTTTTCTAAATTGAGCAATCTTTTTTCGGTTGTATCTCTAGAATTGCCCAATAAATGTAAATTCTCCTTAAATGGTAATTTCACACAAAATCTACCATCTAAATTGGGAGAGAAGTTATTTTGAAAATGCAACTCACAATTCGCTTCCTCAATTGACATAACTGGTTTTGAATCTATGTTTTCCAATTCCCAAAATTTTTTAATTTGATTGCTTAACATTTCGTTAATGTTTAAATTGCAGGAAGTGACATTTAAATTATGTCTTGAATTGTGAGTCATTCTTCCAGAAACGACCCAACCAAATTGTGTGTTTTGTAACACAAGATTATTTTTATGTGATGTAATTTTATTAGGACATAGTACATGAAAGAAAATTTCGGCTCCAATCAAAAGATCAATGTTGTTAGATGTTGCAAAATCTGGATCTGCTAACATGATTCCTGAAGGAATTTCAAAAGATGACACGTTTATGTTGACCATAGGCAATTTTTCTGTGATTTTCGGTAAAACAAAACAATTGAGATTTGTTTCATATGAAGTGACCCGTGATGATAATGTTACTGTAACTGATCCTGAAATGTGTGATACAGAGCTGTTTATGCCTCTAATTGTCATATTTTCCTGTGACGGTTTGAGGTTTAACAATCTACACGTTTCTGTAGTTATAAAATTTGACTGAGAACCTGAGTCCAGTAAGACTCTGCAGGCAATGCATTTACCATTAGCGTTGGAAAGATTTATTAACGCTGTGGTTAATAACACTTGTGACATTGAATTATTAGTGTGCAATGTATCTTGAATCATATTTTGAGTAAAATTTGATTGTATGACGTGTGGCCTTACTCAAATTACTTAAATCTCCTGCACCCCAACGAAGTATGCATGTTACCTATATTAAATTCAGAATTTTCTAAATGTAACAAGGTATTGTGTTTCTTCGAACATTTTTTGCATGGACCCAATTGACATTGATTGTATGTGTGATTATAGTCCAAACAATTTAAGCAAAGACCCAATTTCTTTGCTTCTGAAATGCGATCATTCACATTCATATTTAAAAATTTTTCACATGTAAAAAACTTGTGTGGCCTTTTACAAATGGTGCACTGATTACCTTTTGATATATTCTTTGCCTGTGTGGCAACAAATGTGTTCTGAACCTTGTTAGGTTTGAATTGTGTGTTTGAATTTTTGTGAGTAGTCGATTGTGACTGTGTTGTCTGATTACCCACATTTATCTGCAATAATTCTAATAAATTACATCTATGCTGCAAAAACTCACTGAATTCTCTATAGGTTGACAACCCCTCTTTTTCAAGGGCTCTTTTCTCCCATTCTCTATGTGTTGTTTTATCCAATTTGGAGGATAATAAAAATATTAAAAACATGTCAAAAAGATCTCTATCTGTGTGATCCATTGATTTTAATGCTCTAATATGTCTCTGAAATGTGTCAAAAAATTGTCTTAATCCAGAAAAACTCTCCTTTTGTAGCGATTGAATTTCAAACAATCTTTTGATATGACTCAAGGATATAGGTTTTTTATTTTCAAAACTATTCTTTAATAATTCAAGTGCGACTAAGTAATTCTGTTCTGTTGTTTCTATAGCTTGAATTAATTGCAGAGCATCCCCTTGTAACGATGATTTTAAGTAGTGGAACTTTTGAACTGCAGATAGACATTTGTTTGTATCAATAAGAGATTGAAAAAAATCAAAAAAATCATTCCACTCCTTATAAGTGCCACTGAATCTTGGAAGATTAATTGGAGGTAATTTAATTTGGGAGCTTAATTCGACAAAATGTGGTGCTTCTGGTGAAAAAACTAATGAGTGCTTATTGTACTTTTCTAAGAAATCATCTGCCCTAGCACATGCCTCAAAGAAACTATTCTCAAACTCTTCTCTTTCTTCACTATCAATAATTTTAGTGATCAACTCAATTTCTGTTTGAATCTCGTTGAAGTCATTTAAACAAGTTTCTAATTTAGCCCTTCTTATTTTTAATTCACTGTAAGTTTTATGCGTCTCAAATGTATTTAAATAATTTATAAATGTGCTTATTTGCCCTTTAATGGCTTCTATTTGATGCTTAAGTTTAATCATTCTCTTTTTTGCCATTAAACGGTTATATACAGGAAATGCGAAAGATCAATATTGGACAATGAAACCAAAAATCCACTTACTTTTATCCTTGTGACGCTCATATGTAAATTTACTACTTTGACTGACTTACTGCATTTTTCTGGGACGCTGTGTACGTACCCCATTAATTTCTGACCGATTGTAACTCGAAACTTCTTTTTTGATTTCCTTTGATAAGGTACACTAACAAGCTCAGTTAATGCTTCAAAAAGTATTTGATATCTATCTGCAAATGATATTATGTATAACTTCAATATAAATATTTCAAAATTTCGATGACTCGATGCACTGTTTAGCCAATGACTTCCTATGAAATGTTCGCGGATGTGTTATTGCAATGTTTTTCTTTTCTGGAGTGAGACCTCATGTTAATTGCTGACTGCTGTGTCTGTTGTGACTCTTGGGCTAACGACTCTTACTGTCTTGCAGGCGTACTCCCTGTTACTCACGAATAGCGCTCGCTGAGACCATTAAAATGTATGTAATTCGCTGGTTTCTTCTTTATGGACTGTATAATTTATGATGAATAAATAATTGACACTTTCTTTCTAATCGTGAATTATTTTATTATTTTTGTTGTTATGACAACAATACAATATCGAACACCAATTACCAGCTCTCCGGGGTAGTGCACCTGACCTAATCGTTTTATATCAAATTAGAATTAATGTTCTTATTAAATATTTTTTACAACTGCTAAAAGTAACCTTAAAGATCCCAATCTCGTTTACAATATTTCCATTAACGCTACTGTATTCCAACAAGATCTTTGATATGGCCTTAAAGCAAATTTTAATATCTGAGACTAGTTTATGAGAGCAGCAGAGCTGTTTATCCCGATTAAGTCGCATTCATTTCAACAATGAATAAGTAAATAGGGATAAAATCGTCTATCTTTATATATTAGCGCCGTAAAGAAAATAATTTGTCGAGCACAGGCCTCGGCCTGTCTTCAATTTGCTTTTACCAACCAAGAATATCATACATAATGAATAAAGAGCAATCATCAAATATTTAAGGGCAGAAACAACTGCAAGATCTAATTAATTTTCCTCCGTCTTGTTTGAATATTCTTTCGCAAACAAGCTGTGTAAATTTTAGGTGGGATGCTCAGGAGGAACAGATGTAAATTAGGCAGACGCCTCTTTGCATTTGTGCATGTGTTTTGGAAAGTCGGTAAACCGCCAAGTCGGTTGACAGATCTATGTGCGGCGTGCCGGTCGTGTTTAAGCTTTGCTGCTCGCATAAGGTGATCTGTCACCACTAACGACTACAAAATGTATCTTCTCCATCGCCGATTTGTCACTCTTCGTTGTCTATAAGTTCCCTGCTCATAGTTCACACATTCGTTAAAACGCCGAGTTTACGACGTGAATTTACGATTTTTTATTTATAGATGGCGCGCCTTCCGTACTTTCCCTCCCTGCAATTGTTAACTCTCACAATCCACGATTAATGACGAAAATAAATGCTCGAGCGATAGAGATGTTGTGGATAATACCGTGCATTTCTAAAATAGCACAACTTCCAAACAATATTGATCAATGCATAGCAAACGATTAAGTTAAATTCAAAGAAAATTTTACCCAATTACCACATCGGGAATTAATGAATAATTATTATCGACCTGCATCTCAACGCAAATGATGTACATACTTTTTTGTTTATAATTAAACAATTAAAATTAGAGCACTTGAAAATGCCAGTTCTGCTGGCGAAATACGTATCGAGTAATTATTGATTAGTTGTCGCCTTATGTTTTTTCAGATGCATAAACCTTATTGGAATTTCGTTATTTTCGTTATTTCCACAGAATGCAAACGTTGTAGTCCCTTGGCTCATTTAAGTTTTTGCAAAGTCCGATAATCTTTATAGTCAACTAATATTTAATTATTATTATTATTTTCTTGTTCACAAGATATATTCTTGGTATAGTACCAGAGTACAGAGGATATCGTATTTTAGTATGTCATTTTTGAGACGGCGCGGTGCTTTTGGTTTCCTACAGATAACTTCACACGTTTTGTTCATTTAGTACTTTTCTTACAGTAGCACATGTTTCTGACAGGGCAATTTTCTGCATTTCTATATAGATATTAAAGCTTATGCCAAGTTCTTTTAAATTTCTAATAAGTGAATGGGGTATTTCACCCGTAGCGCCAATAATGAGGGTAGTACAATAACTCTTTCTTGATCCCACATTCCTTTTATTTCTCCTGACACTGCTAGGTACTTGTTTATCTTGTCTGTATATTTTCTCTGGATGTTAGTAGACAGCGGCACCGAAAAGTCCACTAGGTATGTTCTTCTCGTTTGTTTTACTGTAAGTACTACGTCTGGTTTATTGTTATGTATTGTGACGTTTGTGATTATATCTCTATTCCAATTAAGTTTAAATTCATCTTTAACTATTACTGCATCTGGATTGTATTTGTAATGATGTCCTCATTTGAATTGTCTTAGAATTGCCTGGTGTACTATTTTTCCTACATTGTTGTGTCTCTGTGGGTAGTCTGTTGGCACCAGTGTTCGACATCCACTTATGATATGGTCGATGGTTTCATTTTGATTTCCACACATTCTGCAGTTGGTGTTTACTGCTGGTTGTTTCATTATTTATGTATTTGCGGTAGTTTGCTGTGGCGATGACTTGATCTTGAATGGCAGTAGCAAATCCCTCTGTTTCTGGGAACAGAAATCCTCTGGTTAACCATTCTATGGAGGCGTTTTCGTCTATGTGCTCTGCTTTAAGGCTCGTTGGGTATCTACCGTGTAGTTCCTTGATGAGCTATCTTTCGATTTTGTTGTTGGGTTCAGTCGGTGCATTTAGTTCTGTGGATAACTTTAACGAGGTGATATTTCTATGGAGCAAGACTATGCATCTGTATATATTGTTTTGTATTGCTTTTTATGAAAGTATGTTCCTAAGTTTGCAATCATGAAGGATGGTAATGTCAATTACGCCACGGCCTCCTTGTATGCATGGTAGATGAAATCTTTCAATTGAGCTTTTGGGGTGATGTAGCCGGTATTTTGTACTTAATGTACGTATGCTTCTATTTAGGTCTTCTAACTCTGTTTTTGTCGATGTAAGTATTCCAAAACTGTATGTCAGTATAGGCATTGCAAATGTGTTGATTGCATTCATCATATTTTTGGAGTATAGTTTTGTCTTCATTAATAGTTTAAGTCTTGTTTTAAACTTGTCAGTCAGTAATTTTTTAGGACCTGTTTATAATCAATTCCTTTGGCTTATTCGTACCCTAAGTATTTATATAACTCTTCTTCTTACTATTCCATCTATTTGTCATTGTTCTGTATTACAACCCTCATGTCTTACCCATGTTTCCTTTTTCCATTGCATTTATTCGACATTTGTCTAAGGACAAACCGCATTTTTATGTCATCGCTGCAGGTAGCAACAATATTTATTAGTTCTTGTAATTCTTTTTTGTTTCCGCAAATAATTTGATATCAGTCCATATAAAGAAAGTGGCTTATGCTTTGATCTTCTTGAACTACCAGGCCTTTCCTTTTTCCGTTAATGAAATTGGAAAGCGGATTTAGTGCCATGCACAACCACAAAGCACTAAGCGTGTCTCCTTGAAAGATTCCTAACCGTAATGTTTACGCTTCCTATGGTTCTTTGTGTTGTACCGATAGTAAGAGTAGTTTTCCATGTTTTCATTGCTTTTTCCATAGTACCTATGATATGTGGATCAATTTTATAAATACGTAATATTTCTATCAGCCATGAGTGTGAGACGCTATCAAATGCTCTTTTATAATCAATGTAGGCTGAGTAGAGATGTTTATTGGTTCCTTTTATTTTTTCTGTCACAACTGCGTCTATTGTGAGTTGATCCTTGCAGCATTTTGTAGCTTTTCTGCATCCTTTTTGTTCCCACGTAAGTACGTTTTTATTTTCTACGTGGTGATGGATTTTTTCTATAATAATGGAGGTAAATACTTTATATATTGAAGGAAGACTAGTAATCGGTCTATATTTACAGGGGTCTCTACTTGCTGGTATGGTTTTGGGGAATAAATATGTGATGCCTTCAGTCATGAACTCAGGTATATCTTCATTATCTGTAAGTATCTTTGTAAGGAGCGCTGAAATTTCTTGATGCATGCTGTTGAATTTCTTCCACCAATAGTTGTGTCTTTTGTCTTGTCCGGGTGCCTTCCAATTTTGTGTTTTTTTAATAGCATTTTCTACTTCTCTTATGGTACTTTTATAATTGTTCATTTCTGTTTTCTTGTGAGTATGTCTCTTCTCTTCAATCCATGGAGCACATTTTTCATGTTGTTTCTCTTCTAACCAGATAGTCTCCCAGTATCCTCTTGTACGTTCTAATTCTGGATTTTCTTTTTATTCGTATTGTTGTTGTGTAAGAGATTGGTTTAGATAGTCCAGTATCTCGATTGGATTCGTATTTTTTGTGTTTGTATATTTTTCTTAAATTTTCTTTGATATTCTGTGGGTTTTTCTACTTGCTGTTTGTTTTTGTGCTTGTGTTACTAGACCTATTTCTCTACGTAGTTCTTTTATTTTTCGATCGAGTCTTTCTTTCTATGGTGGTTTCCGGTTCTTCCGCGCTGTTTTTCCGGTTTGTAAGTTATATACGGTTTTGTTTATGCATTTTAATTGCTGTTACTGCTCCAATATAAACTAAATACTAAAGTGTGGATATCTACTAGATTGCTGTTGTTTTGAATTGTTTGGCTAATCAACCTTGTTAATTATGTTAATTATTTCTTTCGTGTGTTTATTCGTTTTGAGTTTTGGAATTTTTGGTCTTATATTAGATCTTATGTCTGCGTATTGCACTAAATGTTCCTTCGTAGCAGTTACATGTGTCCTCTTCCAGTCCTATTTCTCTTTCTTCGTGGTCTTCTTGTCGTTCTTCCCTTTGTTCATTATCTGTATTTTCATGTTCTTCGTTTTCTTCAGGAATATTGTTTTCTGTATTCTCCAATCCTAATTCTGTTGCTACTTCCTGTCTAATTTTGACCAATCTTTCTCGTGTAATTCTATTTGTTCTTAGTATTGTTTTTTTTGATCTATGATGTTTTGTACCGACTTATAAGCGAGTTGTGGAAATTTTTTAATTGCTTTTGAATGTAGTTTTTTGCTGTATCCATTTGTATTGAATTCCATTTTTGTTAGTATAAGATAATGGTGATAAATAAATTCGTTTATTTCTTCTGTCCATTTTGTCAGTTGTCTTATTCTTCCTGCTAGGGTGGTTGACAGAGATTGTTCTGCCAAAACACTTCTGTCAGGTAGAGCCGGTCCTTGATCGTTGCCTGGATCTGGTGCAGGTTCATCTTCACGACGGTTCCGATCTGGATCCTGCCATTCCAGTCCGCCGAAGTATCTGTTCCTTCTTGTGCGAACCATAATATCTCCTTAAGGGTAAGTGCATTTTAGAGCTTCTGCCAGCGAGACTCCGATAGCTCCTATTTATTATTATTATTGTGATTATTATTATTATTATTATTATGCTAACATCATCATTGTCATTAAAAAAAAAACAGAATAAGAGAAATAAAAATGAGGAACTGCAGTTTATTTCTAACCAATGCTATTATCGACATAATATTTCAGAATTTATCACGAAAAAACATTCAAAAATTGGAAAATAAATGAGTACAATTAACACGTTTGTTTCATAAATGAAATCCCAGCTGCTAACAAATATTTAATTGTTTAGTATTCTTTGAAACGAAATGATTACGAATGTTTGTGTATTGAACATTAATTTTGTGGATGCTTCATTTTTTTTTGGAATGCCTGCTGTAGTTTTCGTCAAACCGGTATATTATTTTCGTACGCTTTTAAATTTATTGTTTATAATTTATGTTTTATGTTTCTTTAAATCGATTGTTTAAATAAATCAAATATGTAGAATAGATGCGATTATTTTCATATTAGTTTTAAAGTGCATGAAATTATTTATTGTAGTGAAAAAAGTAATACATAAATAGGTCCTCGCTTCGAAAAAACCCTAACGAAAGGTGAGAGGATCACGTGATAAGCGAGTTGTGAGTAGTGAAATAATCTCTATTTGATATAGCCAGCTTCCCCTGTTGTGAATTATAATAATTATTTTTTTCTGAAACAAACTCAACTGCGCAACTGACCAATACTGCTAACAACTCGTCATTTTTAGAGAAACACATAAAAAACTCAGTTTAATTGGAAATGATGGGTAGTCGAAAAATATCGTTAAGCTGTAGCTTTATTCAAAGCAAAACATCGTCACCAGGAGTCTCTTCTCTCAATGACACTCTATTTAGGATCCTTCTAATTAATTTTCAAGTTAAAATCAATATTGAATTAAGTAAATTTGTCGAAATCAAGCCCGGTTTCCCAATTTCCTTAAATAAATAAGTAATAACTACTTTAGAAATGCGCTAAAGACGGCAGACATGTAAATTTTGGTCGAACGCTAATTTACACTGGAATTTCGAATTTCGTTAGCTTTGGACTATCTCGTAGAAAGTAAACAAAATTTCGCTTTGTAAATATTACGAATGGCAGTAGTGAACTATATTGGATAAGGTTTTAGTTGGCGAAAGATAATAAAACAAAGACATAGATAAAACAACGATATAGGAGCAATGAGGTAACGCTGCGGCAGAATTCAAATATGTAACGAAAGATATTCAGGCATTCAAATGAAAATTTTAGAAACGCACTTGGCTTTGTAGCTTCCTACAGAAAGTCTAGTAGCTGCAAATAGAGTTGAGGGTATGCAAATTTAAATGCTGACGAAATTCTCTATGATAAAATAGAACAAATTTAGAATATTACCCAATATCCAGATTGGGCAGTTGAAACATCAATTGAAAATTTTCTTTGTTTTGTTTTGTATTTAGTTTTTATTTCCTCGTATAGTTTGATAGGATACAGATAGTTTATAAGTAACGATAATTTGCAAATGAAGATATATTAGTTAATTAGGAAAAGAAATTGGTATAACTTTTATACAATATGTTGTTTGTCAGGTTCTAATCGAGTACTGTTTAAAAATGTAAGAGGTAACTTGCCTTCACTGAAATTATTTTCTGCTCTTTGTTCGAGTAATCTGTATATATGTACCAATGATCAATGAGGTAAAACTATGATAAGCATGCCAAAGTTATCACATGACAATTAAAATTATCATTGTTTAGAAATATCATTGCCCAAGAACAATCATCAGTGATGATATTCAATAATACAAGATGGATAAAGAGCTAAAAACTATCAATATACCATGAATATAACACTCCGAAATTAAACATATTGCTTAAATTGTCATGGAAATAGAAGACGCACTTTCACCCTTACTTTTAACTGACAAATTTGGCTTTAGATCCTTGCAGTTAGTTCATTGGCCAATATACTTACTGTCGAACAGAACATTTTTATTTTCAACCACTGTAGCTAATCATTGATAATTTGACAAACGCAATTTGATGAGGAAAATCTTTTGTAAAATTTATGGTTCCTTCTAAGGTATGTTTATGTTTCTGCAAATCTTCTTTAAACGGACCCACATCTACAGGGTTTACCCCACTCAGCGGCCGGTTTGGTCTTCCGAATAATCTACATTAAAACTTTTTTACAAGGATCGGTAAAAATGCATGAAAATGTGACTGCTTTTGAGGGATATAATTTCTATAAATAAATAAAGTTGTCAATAAACTCGAAGTAACCACTGAGCGGTGTAAATACTATCAAGTGGAAGCCGTTTTACTGTATTTTTTCTTCAAAGCAGATTTTACAAATCTATATGAAGAACTTTTACTGTAATAATAATTTTGAGTAGAAATAAAAGAGAGTTGGGAAAATTATACAAGGATTTACTAAACCAAGAGGGAGAAGAAAGAGAATTAGAGCAGGAAGAGGATGAAAATGAACAAGAAGTGGAACCCCCACCTAAAATTGAAATAGGAGAAAATATCAGAAGACTGAAAAATAATAAAAGCCGGAAGCAACTGAAATAAGAGCGGAGATGCCGAAAGCAGGTGGAGAATAACTGCAGGAATGCATCTATGAGCTATGTTACAGTTTAAATTTCTATTGGAGATTGTTGCCTGTGATTGGGCCGCCAATCATACCGCTTGATATTAGGTTTTTGGTTTTGGAAGCGTTAGTATATCATCTGTCAATCTTTATGTGAGGGAAATTGGCCACCTTGTCTCTTGTCGTTCACTTGTGTGTTCACTTGGGTGTCATCCTTCATAAGGTGCGGTTGCAGAGTGATTTTTGAGTGCTTTTCCCTAAAGAGATTTACTGTAACCCACATTCGGACCGTCTGGGGCTACTGTATTTCGTGGTAGTAGCGAGTTAGAACTTGAGCATCAGATGGTTCCAGTATTTTTGGGATAAGAAGTGATGTGCTCCGAAGCACGCGGCAGAGTCGACCAAACATCCGAGGCTCTTTGCGGATCCTTATTGGTTCTTTCCGGATCCTTTTCTGATTCTTTCCGGATTCTTAATGATTCTTTCCAGATCCTTTAAGGATCCGATCCGGATCCTACTTTCATTTTCCCTTTCGACCCATCCAGTGACATGAAATGTTCTAAGGACTAGTTGTTTTCCTGTGGGAGACTTCCCAATTGTGGCCCTCGAAAATATCCAAGAACACCTTCATCGGGGTTGGCTTCGCCGATGTGAAATCTTGCACGAACCTACCCGGTGGCAATGTGAGGCACAACCATGTCATCGTAGCATCCTTTGTGACACTCACTTGAGTAACTTATTTGAATATTTATTTGGAATCTTGTCAGCTTTTGTCTAGAACCGTGTATTTATTGTATTGGATTTGATTGTTCTAAATTGTATCATTGTTATAGGCGATATTTACCTGGCAGTCCTGATTTTACAGGCCCTTTTTCCCTTTGCTTTGCTATTCTCTGGTTGGTTTAAGTCCAGACATTTTTGATTTGCTCTGGAGGGCCATCAAAGACCTACTTTTCACTTTAAATTTAAGTATTTCAATTCACGGGAGGGGGGATTGTCCTTGAAGATGGGTGATCTGCCTTGAATTGGATTCCGGGGTTTCTGGGGTGGCTAACCTTGGTAGGGTTTCCTAGGGACTTCATAGGGCAAGGGGGGAAGCGGTGAGTAAAACACCAATTTCTATCTCGAACCTCCTTGCTGGACGTTCTCTCTGGGCAACTCTCGGCAAGAGCCGAACAAATTTCCTTCGGGATCTTAGACGAGGTAGGTAACCTGCATCCTTCTTCTCCTTTGTGTGGGTGGCGCCATGGGAAGTCGCCCCTCGGCAAAACTTACTCCTCCCACCAATGTGTTGTCTATGACTAATGTCAGTCATTTTTTTTTCTATTTTCCATTAATTAGTCTTCCTTGGACAATTATCATTGTATTTGCACCGTTCAGATCTGGTTCAAAATTTTATCCCTATATTTGTGAATTCTCCAGCGTAGTTTCCCATTTTATACAGTTTACTATTTTTGTTGCTAAAACCGTCAATATATGTATATGTATTAATTTATAATTCAAAGGTAAAGTTTACGAGCTATAAAAATTTATTGTGACGAACAAAGTGCCGCACTTACTTCCACCTGATCATATGATGTAACAGTTAAGATAGGTGACATTTAAAATATTTCGTGGTAGAAAGTTTACCTGATTTTGTTAGAAACATCTCCGCCCTAACTCCAGTCTGATTTGTAGTATATATTTTAAATTTTCGCCTTTGAAATATTTGGTTTTTATTTGACAACGCATAAGCTTCTTTCCTTTATAAATTGCGAGGTTATAAACATAAACTGCATCACTACTCTCAACAAGGTAGGTCAGAGAGAGAGAGAGAGAGAGAGAGAGAGAGAGAGAGAGAGAGAGAGAGAGAGAGAGAGAGAGAGAGAGAGAAAGAGAGGGAGAAAGGGAAAGAGAGAACGAGGGAGAGAGAGAAAACGTGGGAGAGAGAGAGAGAACGAGAGAAAGAGAGACAACGAGAACAGCTGTTGCAGGGAGAACTTCTGAAAATTTATGTTGGTGATCTAGGCCATCGAGGAATGAGTTGTCTAGCTTCCGTCTTAAGTACCTTTTGGTGATTTTTCTACATTTTCGATACGTAAATTGCGTGATTTGAAATCACCTGGTATTCTTTCAGCCGTCGTGCCGGGCAGTTACCGATTTTTAGTCATTTTAAAAGGAATTTTCACTCGTTGAGTTCCGAACTTGTAAATTTTCAGAAAGTTTTTTACCCGTTATATTATCTCATGGACCCAAAACCAGGGGTCCTCACAGGGGTGTACGATTCCCAGCCTGTAACAAGAGGCTCTTGCTCATTCCCCAACGCTAACAGGCGATAGTAAAGGAAATTATTCCGTACACTAATAATGGCACTTGGAAGGATTTTTCTTAATTCCTAAATAGTAAGTCACAATTCCTTTGCTGGGGAAAAATACCGTAACAGCTCATTAGAGGATTATGGAAAACAAACAAAAAATTCCAGGAGACTGGAACAAAGTAGGTATACTTATACCTGATTTATAAATAGAAATTCAGCCAAGAGCGAGTAGGGCTCACACAATTAGGATGCCGTACCAATTACTACAGTGAATATCCAGTAGACCACATTAAAGTCTTAGGAAGCAAGAAAGTTGGCCGGTTATTGACAAAACAATAAAGAACAAGAAGATCTAGTACACAAATGCATAGGTGATATAGAGAATAGTAGTTTGTGCAACAAGAGCGGATATGATGTCCAGGCGGAGTGTCTCAATCGTTCGAGTGCGATATAGACAATCCGCTCGAGTTGTAGAGCGTATTTTTCCCACGACTACGATCTATCAAAGACTAAAATACGATTTAGCAAATTAATAATTTTTCATGTGACATTTGCAGTTTCTAATATATTTTATATAGTGTCCATGTGTCAATGAAACTTCATAAATTTATCGCAACAAAATTCATATTTACTATTTGATTTTTAAGGTAATCATATCTTGAATATTTCACTTGCAGCCTCAGAAATGTCCGCTGGGATAAAGTTTACTGATTCTGCACTAAAAGTACTCATTTTAAATATTTTCTTTAGTAAATATCGAAGTCAGTTTGACAGATTCTGTGGTATAATTCTGAATATAAAAATGACATTCGTCTTTATCGCATGCCGTGATTGGGCAATTTCGACCAATCACGGCGCGACTTTCGTTATATCCGTTCACTAGGCTGATATGGTCTATCTATCCTGCTCGTAAGGTATAAAGAAAACAGTGAATATACGGGTGGGAGTGGGAAAAACAGATTTTTATTCCATCCTACTGGCCTGCAGCGTTTGTTAAGGTGCTTAACGAAAAGAGGATTCCGAACCACAGGTACGCTCTTCCAGAGAAAAGAAACCTCAAGGTAGTACTGAGAGGAATTCCCACCTTCTTAGAAGAAATACAAGTCGAAATGGGTTTGAAGACAAAAGAATTTCATCCAACTAAGGTAGTTGGGGTGCACGAAAGAAACAAGGACAGAACAATTATGCCACTCGTCTTCGTTGAATTTAAACGAGATGAGAAAAAGATAAAATATACTACCTGAAAACTTGCTGCGGCCTAGAAATAGGAGTAGAGGCCGTCAGGAGAAGAAAATACATATGACAATGCTTCAAATCTAAAGCGTTCGGACAGATGCAGAAAAATACCGGGCGGATCCAAGTTGCGTCATATGCGGGCAAAGACCTGCAATGAAAAACTGAGAACACCCGAAGACACAGACTCATCAGACAAGCTATCACAATTGTCCTGCATTAGCGAAAAACAAAAGCAGTAAGATTAATACGTTAAAGAGAATTAGGGGAATTAATTACGCAAGCAAAGCTAAAATGAAGACCTGAAAAAAAAAACAGAAGACAGCGAAAACAGGAAAATAACAAGAGGCAACAAAAAGACAAAGATAAGCATTATTTTATGTCATACGGTAATGCAGTTTAACAGCGTAGAGGCGTAGGCAGGAGAAGTTAGCAAATTCATAAGGAAGATACACAAACTATTGACGATCATCGAATAAATCAGGACAAGAAGCAGTCTATTAACCTCGGGTTTTTGTGTGGTTTCCTCAGGAGCTTGGTCAAATGACTAGAAGGCAAAAAAAGAACAAGTCGCTTCACACGCGACTGTTCTTCTAGACGTTTGCAAAAACAAAGTGGATGACCGAATAAAGGCAGATATGTAAAATCTGCAGCAAAGAGAAGCAGATATGGAAGGTTTGCATCTCTAGAGAGCCAAAAAGAGCAAACAATATGCAGCGAGAAGAACAAGAGTTCTTAAACAGAACAACGAGGTGAAGGAGTAAGGCGAAAGAATTCCTGACCGCAAAAGGGAGATTCGAAGACAAAGACAAAGAAAAGCCCTAGGCCTGCTGTGCGTTTTGATATATACAGCTGTTATTATTAGGTCATATCTCGGTTAGTTCATAAGATAGAGGTATGAACCAAAATAACGTTTGAATGGCATCAGCTAATCTAATATTTACCCTTAAAAGTTTGAGTATTTCTGCCACCCTAAAGAAACCACGCATCCCCCTATTTTCAAGTAGCATCTCCCATTTTTTTTACTAAGAATGAGTCTTCAATCTATTCTGCACACAGCCACATGTAATATTTTATCATTAAGGGAACCTGAAACTGCTAAAGAGAAGAATAGTAGTTACTATAATAGTACTAGTAGTTGCTGCGTACATAAATTAAAATTTTAGTAAAAACCAATGGTTCTATATTCACAAAAACATGAGTTGATGAGGAAATATCGGGTGCAACAGGATCATGGTACACCCCCTCATTTTTCTTCTTTTATAAAGATAAAATTTTTAAAGTGGCTACGGTTGATGTACTTATGAAATATCAAATTTTGACATAAAATTGACATTGCTACTGCTGTCACTTTCGCTAAAAGTGATATCAACTTTTGATTTTTAAATAGAACACCCTGTGTATTATTTCATTTTTGGAGTCTCCGCAATTTTCTGAACACAATACACATAAAACAGGTGATTTTTAAAGGATCAAAAATTGTTTTGGTCCCCTTTTATTTTTCATGACTCATTCTAATTAACGCTAGCTAAGCACATTAGCACTGCCACAAAATAAAATTAGGAACACTTGGAAAGTGTCTTTCTTCTAAATTTGTTTTCCACATCTATGTTATGTTCTTTTTGAACAAATTTTGAAATAAATTGAAATCGAATACTTTGAAATCCTTAAGCTGTAACTTCAGTTCTATTGATTTCATAGCAGAAATCAAAATATGGTTAGATTCGCCATTAATTATACTCTTTGGTGGTACCACAGTACCAATATGGTGCCATTTAAGAAAATATAGTTATGACATAAAAACCATTTTTGTTAACTTAATCACGTGATAAAAGAATGAAATACTCCTTTTTTCACGTGATTTGATTTTTTTAGCGTTAATGTGGTCTATTAGAATTAATTAGAATGAGTCATAGCCTTCTAGGTTGAAAAATAAAATGGGACCAAAAAAATTTTTGATTCATTAAAAATCACTTTTTTTAGGTGCATTGTATTCAGAAAATTGTGCAGATTTCAAAAATGTATATATGCAGGGTGTTCTATTTAAAAATCAAAAGTTAGTATCAGTTTTAGAGAAAGTGACAGCAGTAGGAATGTCATTTTTACGACTAAATTTGACATTTCATAAGTACATTAAGTGTAGTAAGTTTAAAAATTTTATGTTCATAATTAAAGAAAGAAAAGGGGGTGTACCATGATTCGGTTACACCCGATATATATATTTAATTGGCATTTGTCATCAAGATATCTGTTAAAGATTGAAATTTCTTCTTGCCCTTAGTTTTTGTTCGACGGCGTTAAGCACTGAGTCACCGAGTCACATAAATTGTCTAATATTATACCGGGTATTTTTTTTAGTTGGGAGGTTATATATGGGTTTATATGGAGTACTAGTTATTATAAAGGCAAACTGATTTTGTCGATGGGGCTAATCGGGGCTAAACTATCTTCTAAAAATATTTTCAACTTCCCCCCACTGCCAATTATACCGGAAGTAAACATCAACTTTCTTATTTTAAATAGCAACCCCCAAATTTTATATTTTATTTGGATTTTACGTAAAAAATTAAGGGGAGTTTATAAATACATGTTTATTGCTACTTCTGATAGTTTTAAAGATATTTCAATTTTTCAAAAAAAATGACAGAAAAGAGGGTTATTTTGACTCTTTGTATCTTTTTTATTATTTGCAGTAAAGACATGAAATTTGGGTTAAAGTCACGGAATATTATGGAGACTATAATAACGTAAACAGATTTTACATATATTATACAGGGTGATGGAAATTTTATAATATTTGCTGTTTTTGTTTTATTCAAAAAAACTTTTTTTAAATAGGGACTATATGTTTTTTAATCATTTTTGGATTCTTCACATAAAAAGAAGAAAAAAGTTATATTACTTATTTTTTAAACTTTTGCGCCCTTACAGAGGTATTTTACATAAATCTCAATATAAAAAGAATCAAACATCTCTTTTTTGTTCAAGTAGGAAATTAACTGTAGGCAATAAAAGCTTAAAGAACTATTCATAATAAGTAATAGGAAACAAGAAAATTTGACAAAAAATTTACATTAAGAACAACAGGGACGATTTTCTGTTTTAATACATTTAAAGGCATATTTTAAGATTTCGAATTGCAATATAGCAATATGCTCGTCATGCAGTAGTCGTAAAAAAATCACTAAAAAATGTCCATTTCGATTTTCATTATAAAATTTAACGCTTACAAATCCTGAGTTCTAATCCAACAGCATAACAATTAAAGGACGAATTTTCTTGAACATTTGTTGTTGATTTTCATTACTCCAAAAATGAGAAGTCTGTTTAACAAACCATTTTTACGAAACTTACATTCATGGCTCCCTAAACATTTTTCAATAAGTATTCTAACAATTAGCCAAAAACTTATTCGTCTTGTGGGGTTATCTTTTAAATGTTATTTAGCCCAACATTCTTAGGCCTTGTGGTTATGTTTTTTTTTTGAAATTTTTGTTGTCTACTACCAAGTTGCTGCTAGAGAAAAAAAAGAAATATTTTTCTTTTTTATTTTCAATTATATCTTTGTAACGGTGCAGAATTTTAAAAAATTAGTCATATAACTGTTTTCTCCTTTTAACGTGGGGAATCCAAAACTGATTAAAAAACACATAGTTCCTATTTAAAAAAACAGAGTTTTTTTGAATAAAACAAAAACAATAAAGGTCATAAAATTTCCATCATCCTGTGTAATAAATGTAAAACCTGATTACGTTATTATAGTCTCCATAATATTGCATGACTTCACTTTAAATTTCATGTTTTTACTGCAAATAATAAAAAAGATACAAAGAGTCAAAATAACCCTCTTTTCTGTCATTTTTTTTCGAAAAATTGAAATATCTTTACAACTATCAAAGGTAGCAATAAACTTGTATACAAAAACTCGCCTTATTTTTCTACGTAAAATCCAAATAAAGTATAAAATTTGGGTGTTGCTATTTAAAATAAGAAAGTTGATGTCCACTTCCGGTATAACCGGAACTAGGAGGAAGTTAAAAATATTTTTAAAACGTAGTTTAGCTCCGATTAGCCCCATCGACAAAATCAGTTTGCCTTCATAATAAGTGATACTCCCTATAAAGGTAACCTCCCAACTAAAAAAAACACCCGGTATTATGTATGCCTTAATTCAGAATAAACTGAATATTTTTTTTCAAGAAAAAAGAGATAGAAGGTAACTTTTTCAGGAAGACAAAAACCACGACAGTTTTGTAGATTCATGATAAATTATAATGAGTTATTTGATACCATTTAAAAATTGTATGGTTCATCTTTATATCTTTTCAACTAACGGAGATATCGTCGGTTAAGAAAACTTTGAAACACCTTGCATATACAACTAATATTATTTTTTTTAGCGGGACCACGTCACTTCAATGATGAAATACTACATATGGTTGTATTCAGAATTAACTGACGATTTATTTTCAACGAAAACATGTGAAGAGTACAATTTGAAAAAAAAGGGAAGCATGGTTTAGAGTAGTACGAACCACAAAAGTTTTGAGGGCGCACAATAATAGATTAATTGATGACAATCAAACATTTTCTTAGTTCATGTCTTCATCTTATTAAATAACCGAGATATCGAGATAAGTATATCGTGGGACAGGCTGCATAACAATTTTAAGAGAAAAGAGAAATGATAAAGTTTAAAGTAACATCTTTCAGTTTAAGTTTAAAATGTCAAAAAGGAGTCTAAAGTTTACCTGTTTAGAGGGTGAGAGTTTTTGATTTCATCAAAAATGTTAGAGCTTCATTGCAGCTACTTTCTCTATTTATAACAATGGCGCAAAGCTGAGTGAAAAATAAAACTTAACTACGCACAAGAAAATACCTTTCCATCTTGCCGTGACAAATATTTTAAACACCTTCTTAAACTTTCATTGATCTTAGGCTGCCTCGCATTACATAGATTCGATATTAACTCTATGACGCCACAAGTGTAATATTACCAGATATAAGTATTTTGGCTGATATTACAGCAGACTAAAGCCATAGATTTCTATAACACACAATCCAAATATGTTATTTTAATATTATCCTTGATTGAAATATATCTGTAAATGTGTACAAATTATGATCCTGATGTGGCAAGCATTGTTTAATTTCAAAGCTCGAATGCTTTGCTTCGCAGAAAAGAATACATTTTTTTTTCCAATTGTCTCTTCTTATTACTCTTTTCGAATGCGTTATTGACAATGTAACTGAAACACCCTGTATAATGATTAATCACAAATTGCTGCTTACTAATGACTACTTCATTATTCTTGCTGAAACCGCTGCTGCTTAGGACAGTACATTGATAATTTGCGTAAAAGCTAAATACTGATAGCTCTGAACCTGTATTCCTTTTTTTTCTCTCCTTCTGTTATTATATGTATATCAGTAGCGGGCGGTAAACCATAAAATTCTGTCCAAAAAACATACTGTTTGTTTTAAAATTTAATTTTGTTATTATGGGCTCTCTTTTACAACTTTTATCCAAAACCGCACTACATAATTTCTTGCCATTTTCCAAATAACACGTTACTTTTTTCAGTTCTAAGTTGTTAAGGTCAAATAATCTAAATTTATTACAAAGATATTCAAAAAATAAAATAGTCGATAGAGACATTTTGAGTATTTGATGTTGGTGTCGACTTTGGACTGAGAATGGAGTAAACAATCCCTTACATCGTAGATACACAATTTATTCACTAATGTTTCTATAGAATATGGGACAATTCATTAGTGTATTAATTATCACAAGCAAATTTGGATAACCTCCAAATATACATACTTCTCATTGTATCTAGTTTTTATGTCTAATTGAACAAATGAAGATAAATAATTTGGCGCAATTGCCAATTCCACTGTTGGCTTCAAGTGTTCCTACCTCTCTCTTATTTGGTAGTGATTATTTAGGTTAGCACCATTAAATCAAAATAAGCGAAAACTTATTATATTACAAAGTACCGTAAAGTAAGCCTAATTGGACTGTAACCTGGCCTCCGCCCTTATGTGTTAAGTGCATTACTACAACTTCCTATCTAACGTTACTAATTATAAATGGAAACCTGCAATAATCCAGAGTGTCACGTAAATGCGTTACAACCCTTGCGCTCGTGGATCTATAGCGAAATTTAATCTTCGGGACGCGCGGTGAATCTTCTAAAATTTATTAGTTTCTTGGAGGTATTTAATTGCTTTTTAAATAAGGTAAGTAATACCCGTCCGGTAGAATCTAGAGGATCAAATATTTATAGGATAATTTACGATTTTAGTTTATAAATGGAACTCCGCTTTTATCCTGTATGTAAATGAGCGTTTTACATATGGATACAGGCGCGATTTAAATGGTAATACTTTTTACATATAGATAATCCGCTAACGGCAAGATCTTTCTGTTGCACGCTTCCTAAATTTACATTAAACATGTCAGAATTCAGAAAGTAGCTAATAAAGTTTTATGGAACAGCAAAGTTAACGTATGGCGAGTGAAGTAACTCACTAATTTCAGCACTTTAATTTCCCTTGAAAATAAAACTGAACGTGAAAATTGTAAAATTAAAACAAATCCCTAATACAGAATTTAGAGTAAATGGAGGGAATGGGTTTGAACCGTCGTATGATGCACGAAACTTTCTGCTCATTATTTTTAACATCCGTTTTGATGTATCTCTCAAAGTTTTTCTAAAAAACATTAAGCGGTGAAGCCCAAACCCTTGTTAGTTAAAAAAAGCGTAATGGCATATTACGTAAATTTTAAAAATATTATTATTACTGTTTTCAAATTTTGATATCTATCTTTAAAGTTATAATATCAGTCCATTCAAAAAGTCCATAGGATGACACTTAGACGGCGCTACTAGAATTTTTTCCACTTGATTTTTATTTAGTACTAACCTTCAAACGATACGTGTATAAATTTGACAGCAATCTGACTATTGATTCGTGAGTTATAGCTTTTTGTGTGAAGCAACTTTTATTATTGACAAAAAAAAATGAAAAAAAGTGAATTTCGAGTTTTGATAAAGCATTGCTTTTTGATGAAAATAAAATACAGTGAAAACCAAACAATGGCTTGATAAACATTATCCGAACTCTGCTCCATCTAGACAAATGGTAGACAAGTGGATTGCTGAATTTAAACGTGGTCGTACCAGCACAAATGATGCAGAGCGCAGTGGACGCCCAAATGAGGCTGTCATTCCAGAAAACATCAAAAATATTCACAAATTGGTTAAGAACTATCGCAAATTGAAGATGCACGAGCTAGCTGACATTGTAAAGATATCAGATGTTAGTGTTTTTACCATTTTACACGAACATTTTGGTATGCGAAAGCTATGTGCAAAGTCGACCAAAAACAACAACGAATCGATGCTTCAGAGGAGTGTTTGGCGCTGTTAAATCGCAATAAAAGGAATTCTATCGTCGATATGTGACAATGGATTAGACATGGTTTCACTATTACGCACCGGTGTCCAAAAGACAGTCAGCTGAGTGGACAGCAGTCGACGAACCGAATCCAAAGTGAGCAAAGACGCAACAGTCGGCCGGTAAGGTGATGGCTTCTGTATTTTGGGATGCGAACGGAATAATATTCATCGACGATCTCCAAAAACGAGCCACCATCAACAGCGACTATTACTGTGCACTTTTGGATCGATTGAAGGCCGAAATCGCAAAGAAACGGCCACATTTGCAAAAGAAAAAAGTGTTGTTTCACCAAGACAATGCACCGTGTCACAAATTAATGAAAAGGATGGCAACATTGAATGAATTGGCCTTCGAATTGTTTACCCACCCACCGTATTCTCCAGATTTAGCCACCAGCGACTTTTTTCTGTTTTCAGATCTCAAGAGAATGCTTGTTGAAAAGAAATTGAAGTCCAATGATGAAGTAATCGCTGAAACTGATGCCTATTTTGACGAGAAAGAAAAATCGTGCTATAAAAGTGGTATCGAAAAGTTGGAAAATCGCTATACTCGTTGCATCGCCCTCGAAGTCAACTATGTTGAATAATAAAGGCGAGTTTTGTCAAAATTTTGTTTTTTTCTTACTTATCATACGGACTTAATGAATGACTTGTTAAGTCAAATGAAAAAATATTTGAACTAATTGCATTGATGATTTTAAATGATTTTGTGATAATGATATTTATAATCCTTATATTTATGTATTTATTACTCTATTTCTTAGGTGGCAATTGTGATGTAGAAGAATTAGTTATCTGATGGATTACATGAATAACCAAGTAGAATTATCCATGTGCAATAATCAAACGGATCGAGTAATCGAAAATTTCGATGCAATGTAGTGGAGCCTGGACAAGAAAAAGTTTAGGAGACTTGAATTTTTTTCGCGCATTTATAAAAGTTTTTCTCTTAGTCAGCTTCTCACTTATAGAGATACAGGAGTAATTTCTCTTACTTACAAAGTTATAAGGAAATATGAGTAGTTTACTTTTCTATTTATAGTTATTTAAAAATTTATAATTTGATTACCTAATGAAATGGGGTGGACTATCTCCAGAGCTACAGTTTTTTAAATTTCTTTTTTTTTTGGAATAAGCAACATTTCGTTGCAACATTTTCCTGATTCCCCTGATCATTTCGTATGTCCTGTCATTTTCGTATAAATATGTTTTTAAAATTGTAAACAATGTCACCAATTTTATGTTCTCCAGCAACATCGTCAGTCTCTCGTCGTCAACCTTCATAGTCTCCAGAAATATTTTACTGGCCATAATTATTAAGTGAAAAACAAGTCAGACATATTCTTCACTGCTTCGAAATTATTTTAATATTCTAACAACAATACATTTTTTTGCACATTGCCTATCGATCAGTCACAGGAGGATTTTAGATAATGTGGAGTTAGAAAGGATAAGTTAACTTTCATAAGAAAATATTCGCTATATTTTTAAATTTAAATATTAAAATAATATATGTATAAGGTAACAGCGAAATCCAGTAGACGAAGCTTTTAACGGTAACCACATTTTGCTATTATTTAATAAAATGCTTAAAGGATTACCTGCATCTGGGAGGTCCTATATTTGTAGTAACGTACCTGAAACAAAAGCAAGATGTTTAAATAATACATAAGGAATTATCAGATTTAACAGCATTTGCTGTTAACAATTCGTTCCCCGTAGGAACATGCAGCTTCTAGCTCGTGCCATATTATATATTGCAGACAATTTGACTGGATGAAAGGCGGCTGTCAAGTAAATATGCAGAGACGATGAAAGCGACGGTTAGCGAATTTGTCAAGTTTAGGGAAACGAATAACCGAAAACAAGGGGGAAAGTTTTAACATAACTTGGTTAATCTTATTCAAAGACATCTCACCTTAATCACCTCTAGAAAACGATTTACCTATTTTAATGGGAATCCGTTGCACATCGTTAATATTTCACCGCTTTCCTTGACACAAAACTTTAAATTAATATAGAGGTGCTTAAACTTAAACTCGTTGATACTTTGAGCCTTTATAAACTTTCGAAACATAAGTCGGTGTTTTAATTACGTTTGGGATAGATATTTGAAGGGAAAAATATACACTTGGTCATTGTGATGACAAGTTTTTTATAAATACTGAATCAGAGAATTATACGTTTTATATATAAAGTGCTAGTCTGTAACTTGGAATAAATTCAGTAAATCAAAGACAGTTTTTTTTCGGAAATATGTTGGAAAACGTCGATTAATATTTTAATTAGCGCTCTTTTTGATGTAGGAAAATTTTATACATCATGTCCGAAATTTAAGATATGACTTCATCGACAATTTTTTAAAGTACCAACCCTATTTTTTTCATCACTACTCCTAAAGAGTATATTAAGTTACACATGCGTACCAAATTTTAATTTTTCATTCCTTGTCATTTAAAAGATATTTACAAATTTAGTAAGTAATTCGAAAAATAAAGAAATCTCATTTAATTTAATACAATTTTCATAAAGTTTAACAATTTCGTATCAGAAGGTGTTTTTTTGACACTTTTTGTCAAACTGGATTGACGTCTTATCGCAGTCTTATAAAAAAGTTAATAAAAACAAATAAAAAGAGTAGTATCGTATTGATCGAAGAGGATATTAGTTTGTCCTTTAGTGGAAAACACCATTAATTAAAAAATCGACTCAAAATGCCGTACTTAACTGAAACCCACAAGATTGAAATTTTAATAATGATTGGCTACGAATATAAAACTAGAACACAAAATGGAATTATTTGTTTATTTAGAGATAAGTATCATGATTTACCACCCATATCGCAAAGTACCGTAAGAAAGATTGAAAAACAGTTTCGGGAAAATGAGCATTTAAGAAAAACAAGTAATCCCCATCAGAATGCGCCCAATAAAGATGTCAAAATTAATGTACTTCTCTTTGTCCAAGAAAATTCTCATGTCTCCACTAGTCAGATAGCTAGGGAACTCGAAATTAGCCACTCTGCAGTTGCAAGAATTTTGGAAATCCAAAAATGTCATCCTTATAAATTGACAATCCTCCACGAATAGGGTTTATACAAAATTTTTTATAAAAAAAGTTTTTGCTCGAATATTCTGTAATTCGAAAAAAACATTTTAACACAAAATTTAGAGTGATTAAAAGCAGTTTTTGAAAGAAATTATTTACTGTTCAATTTTATTGATAGTAAAATTTTTTTATGCAATTTAGTAGAAGAAAGAAACAATAGTTGACCAGGATTAAATAACTTTAAAAACAATAATTCGTTGTTTATGCATAATTTTCACATATAAGAATGTAAATATTTTTATACTAGTGAAACGAGTTATTTAGCAAAGGGTTCGAATAAATAAAAACAATATATTTTCATATTTTTATAATAACCATATTATTTTTTTAAAAAACAATGTTATTAGATACAGATGGATACTTATTAAAAACAATTAGAAAATATATAACTGTGTATTATATAATGTAAATTATAATCAAAGCCGAAAGACAAGAGTAAATAAAGTTTTTGTAAAACTGTCGTTAAAAGTGACATTTTTAGTTCATCGATAAGTGAACTAAAAATTGACTTTTATAATGATACGTGTCAAAAATACTTTTAACACTAGTGCGATAAAGTTTTTTCGCACTAGTGTTAAAAGTAAATATAGCAGCGTTTCCCAAACTTTTTTTGCCCTGACCCGGTTGTTTTTAATATTTCCCCTTCGCGATCCACCAAAAGATGTTTTAATTACATTTTAATGTAAAAGAACTAATCATGTGTGAGTATGAAGACAATTTTGCAACCTGGTATTTTATTTTTATGGCTCGGTGCCGGGTTGTGACCCACTATTTAGGAAACGCTGATATATAGCAATATGCAATATTATTAAATAGAAAGCTGTACCGAAAAAATTAGAAAGATTTTCTTTTTTTGGTTGAACGAACTGGTCCTTGATTATTGTGTAATATGGTTTCCAAACATTAAAACATATTTAAATAGTTATAAATTATTTATTTATAATATTAATATTACCATTACAAGCTGAACGGTTACTTATTTTAGTTTTCCTGAGAAGTAATTGCAGAGATATTTATGCTAGTAATCCATGCAAAAACTAGGACAGATGTTGCTTTTAGTTCGACGCAACTTTTTACTACATATTTGGTCTGGAGCTTCATTCAAAAAAATCTTGTACGCTTGTTTTAATACTTGCTTATATCCTAGTTTTTCTTGATTTGAAAACTAGCTTTTATCATAGAGAGATTCCAAAACTTAGAATTTCCTTCGACCTAAATCAAAAATATATTTTGAGTGAAGTTATCCGCTAGATTCTTTATTTCATACCATCATATTTTTGTCCCGATTTCTGGGGCAATAAGTCTCAGTTGATGTATTTGCTGTTTCTTCAATATCTGGTGGAATAATAAAATTGCTTTAATTTCCAATCTTTTCTTCAAAATTCATGTTTATCAGCCATAAAATTTACAATATTTTAGGACAGGTTCAATTGTGGTTACTAATAAACATTAAACAACTTACAATTGTTTTACTTAGTTACACTCTATCCAGCACCTGACTTGATTGTCAGATGTAATTGTCAATTATGTAATTCAACACGTAAACAATAAATCGAAAATTCAACCCTAGAGGCAGCATTTTCTTTTTTAATTTAACAGTTTTACAAAAAATATTGTATGATACACTTGTTAAAAGTGATTTTATTTTGTTCGTGGGATTGCTCCACTCGCTACGCTCGTTCCGCAATACTCCCCACTCACAAAATAAAATGTCACTTTTTACACTTGTATCATAAATAACTATTATGCATACATACTTATTAAAATCAATTTTAGTTTTAAAGACAATTAAGCAAAGGACCGAGTATTTTCTATTCCGGGCAATTTTAATACAAATTTAAATATTCTCTTTATTTTTTTGTTTAATGAAATGTGATTTCAGAAAACAGAGGACGTCTATCGATTTGCTATTTAGCCGTGTCCTTAGTTTATTCACAAAATTCCCCGAAATAGAAAACACCCTCTCACTTGTAACCGAACTAGGCTTTATCGTTTTTAAAGCCTGATATAATAATTCTAAATTTTTTGTCCTTTTATTTGTGGCTTCCAGGACCAAAAACTCTTTTCTTACAGTTGGAGTAGAGGAAGTCACTTCTTCTGGTTCCTTTAAATATTTATTAATTGCCACTTCCATAGCATTTTTCAATAAAACAGCGTCTGGCTCTTGAATATCGCTTTCATCACGTTTTTGAATATCACATTTTCCCCTGTAGAGTAATCTTTATATAATCTTGATATTTGTCCGGATAACTTCATAATGTCACTTTTCGTTGCTAATGGAAGGAATTTATTAGAAGATTTCCTTAAAACAGTTTAGGAATTTTGTAAATAAAGGATAAGTGTAACTAAGTCTGTATCTCTTCTTTCTTTAATCCATGCCTTTATAGCGTGTAATAATTTCTGACTAATTTCGGATTTTAAATTTTGCAGTTCACCCAGCAAAAATTCAAATATACCTTCACTTGTTAATAAATTTGCATCTTGTCTATCTAAAGCTTCGGCTGCTAATTTTATCGGACCTAAAACTTTAAGGAGTTCTACAACTTTGTAATATTCTTCTTCATCTTCATTTCACATATGAGAAGCTTTAAGGTCATTCAGAGTTAAAACAACACATTCTTTTAGGTGTACAAATCTTTCTACCATGGCCTCTAAACTATTCCATCTTGTTTTACAATTAAGAATAAGATTATATTGATACATTGAAAACCGATATTTTCTACTAAAAAACCGGTTTTCGAATTTCATAATTTTCTCCAAAAACCGGTTTTTTAACCCGGTTTTTAAAAACCGACAAACCCTATCCACGAACTCTTAGAAGATGATTCAGATAAAAGACTCCAGTTTTGCGAACAAATGATGGATCTACTGGACAGAAATGTTCTAAGCATAAAAAAATATCCTGCTCTCAGATAAATCAACGTTTATGTTAAATGGTGAGCTAAATCGTCAGAATTGTCGTTACTGGGCAGACAACAACCCACAATGGATGAGGAAAGGCCACACTCAACATCCAGAGAAAGTCAATGTTTGGGCAGGGATGGTTGGTGATCGAATTATAGGACCAAGTTGCTTCCAAGAAAATCTCAATGAGGCAGGATATTAAGAATTCTTGCAAAAAGAGCTAATTCCTGATTAAGCTATTTTGTTTCCTGATCCGGTCGAATCTGATGTCCCGAATAGAAACATCTGGTTTCAACAAGACGGTGCCCCTCCTAATTTTGCAAGACCTGTCCGTGAGTAACTAAATGATGTATTTCCAAGCGGATGGATTGGTAGAAGAGGACCTTTTGAATAGGCATCCTGGTCTTTGGACTTAACACATATAGACTATTTCTTATGAAGGTATTTTATTTGAAGAGCAAAGTTTTAAAAACAAAAACAAATCTGCAAATATTAGGAAATTAAAAGAACGAATAAGACAGAAGTGTAGACTTATTTCTCCCCAAGTAATTAGAATGAAATTTTAATAATGATTGGCTACGGAGATAGAATAAGAACACAAAGTGAAGTTATTCGTTTATTCAGAGATAAGTATCATGATTTACCACCCATATCTCAAAGTACTGTAAGCAAGATTGAAACACAGTTTCGGGCAAATGTGCATTTAAGAAAAACAAATAATCCCCGTCAGAATGCGCTCAATGAAGATGTCAAAATTAATGTACTTCTCTCTGTTCAAGAAAAATCCTCATGTCCCCACTAGTCAGATAAGTAGGGAACTCGAAAATAGCCAGCCTTCAATTGCAAGAATACTGAAAATCCAAAAATGTCATCCTTATAAAATGACAATCCTCCATGAAGTATTAGAAGATGATCCGGATAGAAGACTCCAATTGTGGGAACAAATGATGGATATGCTGGACAGAAATGTTCTAAGCATAGAAAATATCCTATTTTCAGATGAATCAACGTTTATGCTAAATGGTGAGCTAAATCGTCAAAATTGTCGTTACTGGACAGTCAACAATCCACACTGGACGAGGGAAGGCCACACTCAACATCCAGAGAAAGTCAATGTTTGGGCAGGGATTGTTGGTGATCGAGTTGCTATCACGACAATTTCTCACAGACAACTTAGCGCACGACAATTCCTCGCGGACAATTCCCCGTGGGACAATTTAGCGCGTGTAACAATTCCGCGCGTGCTACAATTCCTAGCTTGCAACAATTTTGCTGAATGTTTATCTGTTACCTCTAAGAGGGACAATTTTATGATTTTAAATCATGTCTAAATTATTTGCGGAGAAAAACCAATTTGAACCAAAAAAAAATAATATTTTTTTCATTCATTCATAATTATTTTATTCTGTAAATGCTATATTAAATTAGGGGCCCGTTGATTCAATAAATATTATTCAATTAACGGGAGCCCCTGGTGAGGGTAATTAAGGCTACAATTTCCTCTGAGGATTCTCCCAGGTAAATAGATGACCGAGTTCGGACTTGTCCTCTGATTATGCACCACAGTGGGTTTGGAGAATTGTTAATTGTCAAGTTCCTTAACTTGACATAATGAGCAACCCTTTTAAGAAAATAATGTGTTAATCGTTTTCTCTTAAATAAAGGATAATCATTTTCTATTTAAAATTCAGTTTCTTTGCAAATATCTACCCGTAACAATGGTCCTACAATATACCGAGAGTGAGAAAGGCCGCCAGTTATTGGTATTTAACAACGAAGTTCATATAAGAGAAAAAATTATTAATTCGAGTGGAAAAGTAATTTGGAAATGTCCACAATATCACAAAAGGCGCTGTTCTGGGAGGGTTCATTTTCTCGTAGAGAGGAAGTTATTAAAAATAGTGTCCACAATCATGTTCCTGACGAAGCAGAAATTGAATCCCGAAGAGCTATTGCAAGAATGAAGACCATGTCAAAGCGAGTAGAACCAAGTACGCAAATGGTGATAGCAACCATTTCTGAAGATATATCCGTTGCCGCTGCTGGCAAACTTCCACATCTTTCTGCCATGAGAAGAAATATTCAGCGAGTACGCGCAAAAGAACAAGCCATTCCTGCCAACCCTACATCATTGCAAGAATTAATCATTCCCCAGGAATATACTACTACATCTTCGGGGCAACCGTTTTTGCTATACGACAGTGGGCCTGGTGACGACAAAATTTTGCTCTTTTCTACTGCGGCCAACTTAGAATTCATGTCAAATTGTGATCATTGGTATGCGGATGGAACATTTAGTACGACACCACGACCGTTTACTCAGTTATATACGATTCATGGTATTCAGTATAAGAACGTACTTCCAGCTGTATATGCCTTGCTGTCTAATAAAATGGAAAATACATACAATCGTATATTTGGAGCTTTAAAGGTATTGAAGCCTGGCCTTCAACCGTTAACATTTTTAGTAGATTTTGAAACAGCTGCAATGAATGCTGTTCTGAATGAATTTCCCGATACTACATTACGTGGGTGCTTCTTTCACTTCACACAATGTATATGGAGACATATCCAGCAAAATGGGCTGCAAGTTCAATATACACAACATCCTGATTTTGCTTTAAATTTACGACTTCTAGCAGCTCTGGCGTTCGTGCCGGAGCACGATGTCGTTGAGTCGTATGAACTTTTGCTTGATAGCGAATTTTATACTCAGGATGAAAATTTACTAATGCCGCTGCTAAATTATTTTGAAGACACATGGATAGGCCAAGGAGACAGAAGAGGAAGAAGACGTCCCCCATTATTTGCCAGAAATATATGGAATTGCTACGAGATGACCGTGCAAGATATTCCGCGCACCAACAATGCAATTAAAGGGTGGCACAATAGTTTTTTATCCATGATTAATGGCGCCCACCTTAATCTGTGGAAATTTATCAAAGTGCTTAAAAAAGAAGAAAGTTTAAACCGAATGAAAATAGAACAGTTTGTGGCTGGAAATGAAGCACGCCAAAAAAAGATATACAAAGACACAGCTAAACGTATAAAAGTTATAGTCGAAGACTACGGTAGTAGACCACTTTTAGATTACCTTCCTTCGGGGTCTAGCCCATAATTTTAATTTGCAAATATAAAACATGAACTACTTTTGATTCTTATTTATCTGTTGTAATAAGAGTTGTGTCATGACAGTTTTACATTACGTATATGGATCGATTTTTTAATATTATTATTTCCCAAATATTGTTTAATATTAATAATTGTCGGTCTCTGGACTTAACACCTATGGACTATAGGGGTATTTGAAGAGCAAAGTTCTAAAAGCAAACTTGCAAATATTGAGAAGTTAAAAGAACGAATAAGACAGGAGTGTAGACTAATTTCGCCCGAAGTAACTAGGAATGTTTAAAACGAGTTTCAGTTTCGTTTAGGGTATTGTCACTTACAATTAGTAAATGGACAACATTTTGAACATTCATTAAAAAAAGATTATTGAGTTGAATCAGATTCGTTTTGATTTTTCAAATTCAAATATTTGTTAAATATCTTTTAAATGGCAAAAAATAAAAAATTGAAATTTGGTACGCATGTGTAACTTGATATATCCTTTAAGAATAATCAAGAAAAAAATAGGAATGCCATTTAAAAAAATGTCGATGACGTCATATTTTAAATTTGGGACATTCTTTATCAAATTTTCCTACATCAACAAGAGCGCAAATTAAAATATTAATGAATGTGTCCCAGCATATTACTGAAAAAAAAACTGTTTTTGATTTATTGAACTTTTTCCAAGTTATAGGCTAGCATGCATATGTAATACATTATTTACTTTTCTTAAGTTTTTTGTGTTCTACTTAAAACGTTACGATGTTATTTGTCTGGTGACATCAAAAGATGTTTGAAAAATATTGAAACTAACTGAATAACGTTGAATTAGTTATTGGGAGTCGCAACACGTGCAGATTGCTTTAAATGACGTGATTCTCTAGAATGTGGCATATATTGGGGAAGTATTTCCAACAGCTAAGTGGAAGGACGCATACTCAGGTGTGTGTTCCAGACTTCTCTAGAATTCGAATGAATATTTTATAATGAGTGGTCTACCTACCTAATAGTGTTTCTGATATACTCACATCAGTTTTATCAATAGCTAAAAAACCAGATCCAGATTGGACAACGATCTGGTCGAAGGATTTGTATATTTTTCAATCTTGAGCAAACTATTTGCGCCACTCTGATTAGTTAATTGGTTTCATCTTTGTTTTATTGGTTGCTGTTTTTAATCCCCTTCTTTTTTAATGTACTTCTATCAACAGACTTTTTAAATACAAATATGTTCTTAAGTGTGGAAAAAACAATGATAGGAGTATCATTATATGTTTTATAACAAAATGCCTTTGTAAATTGATTCAAACAGACTTTTTAAATACAAATGTGTTATGTGTGGGAGAAACGGTGACAGGAGTATCATTATATGTTTCATAACAAAATACCTGTGTAAACTGAATAAACTGTAATTTTGTAGCAATGGATAGTTGATTAGATTATGTTGTCTTTGTACTAAATTAGTACAGAGGCCTTTCTGTTTAATACATTTATTCATAAACGATGTTCTGTCTAACAGATCAATGCATGCGCTAAATCACTAGGTGTAGAAGAAAAAATCAAGAATGACATTAGCCTTCTAATTAATAATGCCAATGAAAAAATTATTTTTATAAATCAAGCCCGAATAAAATATGTAAGAATTATTGACCTAATTTAATGTGAATGAAATCACCATTAACTACATCAACTGAAACGCAATCATTTGTTTTTAAGATCTATGAGCCATTTATTAACAACCCTTGTCAAGCAATTTAGTAAAATGCATATCTATTATTCCATATTTGCTTTTTTAATTTACAGAAGATGGAACAGTATTTTGCATTACCAACATGGAAGAAAAATGAATTTCAATTTGGGGAGCAAGTGTAAAGTTGCGCGTCTTCCCTACATCAACCGAGATGGTTATGCAGACAATTTCATCGAATATGGTGCAAAATGAGAAAATGGAGTTTCTGGTAAAAGCAATGAATAGTAAGCAGAATTTCCAGCAGCTCACAATTAAACAAGACGAAACTATGCATCTCTTAGATTTATTAGTCGCTTGAAGCAAAATTGAATAAAGAGACTGTGGATAATTAGTGACTTCTGTCTACAAGAAGGACTTTTCGGAATATATAATTAGAACATGGTCTATAAATTACATAAAGGAGCAGTGGAATTACAATTAGAACATGTACGGAGTTCTGTCAGTCAGAGTGAACAGGATGGAAAGCAGAAGGAGCTTGAATTTATTAACTACTTTGGTAAGCCTATACAAACTGTTTAATTTTCTCTCTGCTTTGGATGTCTCGCGTAGATTCTCTCTAACAATACGTTATTATCACTCTAATAAAATTTGCCCACTTTCTTTAATTTAATAATTTAGTATTTCCAACATTCCTTAAATGTTATTAATTCTAAAATTTCATGGATCTATCAAGTCAGTTTCAAGAAAATATGTTCTCTCGTATTTTTAGACCACTGTGGTTTACTTTGAAAAAAAAACAGATGCAAAAAGTTTCTCTTTAATAATAATTAGAAGGCATTACTTCAACATTTAATAAAATTAGAACAAATTTTTAGATGCATTTACATCCAGTAAATTTCTACACTTTTGAATGATTGTTTATTAGTTTCTATCAGTTCAGTGTATTTTTTTCTGTTCTAGCGTTCCCTAGAGAAACAAATCCAATGGATTCAAGTCTGGACTCCACGCAGGCCAGCGAATTTAACTATTTTTTTTATATCCAAACATATTTATCATTTAAAAAATAAGTCACTGGTTAAACATGAGTTTTTTGTTGCCTTAATACGCTATTTAAAAGTCTCACTCTTAATCTTTTACCAATAAATAAAGAACCATTTGTGCCTTCCACACCAAGAATTCGCAACATTTTTTAACTAATACCATGGTATGTGGCATAATCTATTAAATATTCCAGATGAAGAGAACGATATTTGGTCCGTCCGAAAGATATTTTTTAAGCGGCCTTCATTGTAATTAATTTTTTTAATCATTTCTTCACCAAATAGTCGTCTATTTGAAAAGTCATCTTCACTTAATGTTGCACGTGGAGTTTGAAGTATGGTTTGTATATAACCTTCATCACACTTTATTGAGAAATATCAAATTATTGAACTACAAACATAGAAGAAGGACACGGTTCGCTACAAATTTTAATATTACTTTTAAGCCGCGTCCTTCCCTTAAAACAGTTTTCTCTCCTTACGGAAATGTCCAAAGGGTTATCATCTACTTAATAAATCTCTTAGCACTGATTGACAGTGTCACGTACCAAATGCACTGTAGTCACAAAATAAATAATGTAGCGAAATGTAAATTATCGAATTTAGTACGCAAGCAAATTTTCTAGAAAGATCTGATAAGGGGAATGTTCGGGATCACTATCAGGTCTTGATAGCTCCGATAAATGAAACGCGTTTTATGTAAACTTAACGACGTTTATTAAGTGAACTGACATCGCCTAGATCTGGGATGCAATTCTTTTGTACAAACCTACAGACTATTTAAAAACACCAAGGTTTACCCCACATGTGTTCTATTGTTCTAATAGGGTCGCTGGTCAGTCCACATGATTCCGGTGGTTAAGTGGCGATGTGACCATTTCTTACACTAAAAATCTTAGATAGCTAACAGGAAAAGCGACCGCGATAACGAAGCAAACGGCAGATAAGCGTTTCACAAATTTCGGCAAACGATAAGCCTTATCTGCGGGATTTTTCTAGAACCTGAGAGCCAAAACTATATAAGGCGGTCGCCTTTCCCTCGAGTTAGGTTAGTTAGAGTCAGTATAGTTAATTAGTGAGTTAGTG
The DNA here is from genome assembly GCA_028583605.1 of Dastarcus helophoroides. NCBI lineage: Eukaryota > Metazoa > Arthropoda > Insecta > Coleoptera > Bothrideridae > Dastarcus > Dastarcus helophoroides. The sequence continues at coordinate 6,660,514 of CM053326.1, forward strand.
GTTAGAAGTCAATAAGTGAGTTAACTATTCAGTTGTGGTGTTCCGAGTTAAGTTTAGAAATAAAGTGGGTATTATTCAGCAAGTGCTAATAATCATTTGGAACTGATAAGCCCGTAACAATAATTTTATTTCCTTTTTCATTTATTTTATAAATGTTGACATTAACTGGTAAACAACCAGTAATTCATGAAAATTTAAGAAGTTTTGCGGTCAAATTTTCGAATTAAAGTTCATTCTGTCAACTAATCAAATGTTTTAAACAATGATAGAGGCAACAGGGGTTACTTTGAACGTTGGGGATGTCTATTTGGGGTACGTACCCATAGAAAATTTTTTAGTTGGCTTGGGAGTATTTAGGACGCTACACCTTTGAATTTAAAAAAAAAAGATTTCCCAATAGAGATAAGGTAAGCTATTTTAGTTGTTTTCCTTTTTTTGCATATCGATTCTGTTTAATATATATATATATATATATATATATATATATATATATATATATATACAATTAATGCATGTAGCAAAGTAAACACATGTAGGTAAAACAAATTTTAATGTAACTTCTAACATTTTGAAAAAACACGTGTAAAAATTTGTAGAATTGACAATGTAATGACAGGAATGGTTATCTATCATATAAAAAAACCAAATGCAATGTAATATATAGTAGGATGTATACCACTTCACAAAGGTCAAATCTCAAATCTGTAAGTAAAATCTAAGTAGGAATCAATTGTTGCTTAATAAGTATACCATTGTAGAATCCCTGATGATGAAGCAAAAATAAAGCTTCGAAAGCTTGGAAATAGATAAAGAGTATTCTTTACCTGTACCTTTACTGATCGACTTAACCTAAAACAAAATTGATTAACATACCCTACGATCATAAACAAATACTAATTACTATTATTTCTATATGTTTGGAAGTTTTTAGGGACCTTTAAAAGTCTTTAGCAGGTTTAAGAATTTAGTTTTTGAAGATCTTTAGTAGTTTTCGAGATCTTTGGTTGGATTTGCTTGTACAAGTCTTTTTTGGATTTGGCTATTCTGCTGGAAAATAAATCTAGGATTTCTGTGTTTGGTCGACTCTTGGTGAAAGCCCCCATTTACTGGAACCTTCATAGGTGTCAAGAAAACTGTTAATGTTGTCATATGGTCGGTAATTTTAGCAGGCAACGATTCTCCATGAAGAATTCCTCTCAAAATTTCAGCTGTGTATTTCCTCAGTGGTCTTCGGCCACTGGAATGTCAGGACCTTATTAACTGGAGCTAAATCGTCATCAGTATCGTAATATCTTCTTGACAAGTGAGGTAACCATTTGTTAATTATTTAAAAATGTTTAATTTAAATTGTTTGTGTTCATAACTTTAAGGTGTAACCTTACATTTTCTAGAAGCGGTATTTTTCCCCTTTTTATTTACTGTAAATAACTGTTTAATGTTTATTTTCATTATTTAAATCTAAATTAGATAGCTTTGGCCCAACTTATAAATTTGCCACACGTGGCAGCGGTAGTTTTGGTTTATTTTAAATTCTCATTAATTTTCAAGTGACGCCTAAATGTATTTGACTGAAGACATGTATGCGTGTTATTTCCCTTATTAAGTAAATTTTGAGATCTGGACCGCGGACCCAGCTCTCCAACGACCAACTAGGATCCGGAGCTGATGCACCTTTATTCATTTTCATCGAGGGTGACAACAGACAACGTACAGCCCAAACAGATGGGTCTAGGAAGATGGAATTTTACACATGAATTGACCCTATAGCGTAGGTGAGTATTAAGAAAAGCTATTTCAAAATTTAGACTCTAACAAGCTAAAAATTGGGATTAAAAACCTTTAGAAAATGTATGCAATGAACAATACTCACGATTTAAAGCTGCCAGAAAGCTAATTGATTATCTTAAAGATAGTTACTGCCTCAGTACTCATTATGTACATATTAACCTTTTTTTCCTATTAACGAAATTGTACATAAATCAATTATAAAATTCTGTAAAACATAATATACATCATTGTTATCAGGAATATTCTGACATGAGAAAAACACTACGATAAGAGGTTGAAAACGCTATACTTTTAAAAAAATTAAACCGATTTAATCAATAGGAAAAAATAAAATTATGAAATTATTTAAAATAAGTTTTTAATAGGTAAAAGACGTGTACCATTTATATGTTGCCAACGTTAAACCTAACCGACAGTAATATTTCATTTGTAACATTTTATAAAACATCTGTCGAAATTGGCATAAAAAATTTAAAAACAAAGAAAACAAAATTACTATCCTCTGTTAGCGAAAGCAGCTATAAGCAACATAAACTCTACTCTACGTTTGCCTCTGGAGGAATTTTTACCAAAACGACTTCATAAACGATCCACAAGCCGTAAAATCTGAGTCAGAAATAACAGTCACAACAAAAGATCTTTCAGTCATAAAGCCGAGACACCTGCTAGTGTGGATTTTTTTATTTGCCACTTGTTAAGCACTCACGTAACCACCGTGATAACACTAGATGAGGCATTTACTGCCCTTGCTCGAAACGAAATTATTATTTGTCAGATTTTATATGAATGTAACTTGGCATATAATTTTGCTGAATTACGGCCTAAACTTTTGCTCTAAATTCTACCTAGAAAAAAATAAAGTTAACAAAACTGCACACCCGGCGATTTGGTTTTACAACTTCAACTTGAAATTTAAAAATTGTTCTGGGAATTTTAATTGTAAATTTTGAATTTCGAACTAAAAGCTCAAAATTTCGGAAAAGAGTCGAAAATTTCATTTCAAGCTCAACATTTCTGCATTTTTCTTTAAATTCCTAGTCTTCAGCTAACATCTTCAATTCAAAATTAAAATTTCCAGAAATATGGCCTTTGATATCAAAATAGGTTTTAAAACCTCATGTTAAACTCAAAATTTCTAAAACTAAGTGCAAAATTCGACTTTCGATTGCGTACAGGGCAGCGACGGCTGGTGGTACAAAATGCAAGAGGTTCACAAAAAAATTATTATTCATTTGCACTTTTTACATTAAATATGGTTAGCTAAAATTATCATAATACATGCATAATAAACACGATAGTTCTATTACAACATACCTATATTTTTGCATATTTTTCTAAATAAATTTTTAATTAAAAAAATTTAATTTATTTTTCGGTTAAGAAGTTATAACAATTTTTATTGTAAGAGAAAATATTATCAAAAATTCGTAATTACTACGATTGAAACAAATAGCCTTTGGAAATGCAATAAATCAAAAATCGGAGCATACTGATATGAAAAATGTTCACGCAAACGACATATTATTTATTAGTTTGTGGGAAATCTCAAAACAATCCTAGAAGTGCAATTGAATACGCTCTGAGATACCCCGAACATGTTATTCCAAGCTTAAAAATATTTAATAGATTTGTTTCAAAAGGATATTTGTTTAAATCGTAACGATTATGACTTTTTAATAATGCTTTTTTTACAATAAATTCGCTTATAACGTTTTAACGAAAAAAGGTACTAAATTTCTTTGCTTACAAAATTTGTTTAAAAAAATTAGCTCTTTTAAAGTGTGCAAAGAATAAGTATGTTTGTATAGAAGAAAGATTCAATGACGTCGTTACTTCGGTTTCCAAATATGGAAAAATATACAGATTTGGCTTAAAATGGACTCTTACACAAGAAAACTTTAAGTAATGCAATGAGTTCAAATTAATTCAGTCACCAATTTTTTGTTACAACGTGTAAATCAGACTAAATTTTACCCAACACTGCTTGTTCCCTTATTGACTGCTATCCTGATTATCTAAACACGTAAGTCCAGATTTAAATGAGCTGCATTACTAATTACGAAACTCCAAGATCTGTGCGAGTATGTGGAATAAACTAAAAATGTTACGAAGTAATAGAAAACAATTGAAATGATGGTTGGCAGACTCTAAATAAAACGCTTATAACCATGATTGAAATATCGTATTTACATTAGCTCATTTCTTATTAAAAGCTTAATCATTTTGCAAGGTTTGAACTTTTCAAATATCGTGCTTCTGAAAATACAAGACGAAGTTAAATGTAATGTTTCCTGAAATCCACCGAGTTCAATATATCTTATACGTTAGGAGTAATATATTTTTTTAAGACGTAAAAGAGGCGACATACTGAAAAAATAATTGAAAATGTTCATACAGTGTCATTTTAAAAACGTATCTATAGAAATCACTGCATTATAGAGAAAACTGTTCAGTCATTCGTTTGTGTGTTTCGTTTTTAGCGAAAAAAATTGGAAGGTGCAATTTGAAAAAAAAAAGAAAGGGAAGGATGGTTTCTTTAGGGTGGTAGCAATCGCCAATATTTTGAGGACGAATTATTATAGATTAATTGATGCCATTTAATCATTTTCTTAATTATGACTTTATCTTATAAACTAACCGAGATATCGCCTAGTAAAAATATTGTGCATCCCACGAAATTTCAGTGACTCATTCCACAGGTTACAGAAATAAATGTGCATTAATAATCCGAGAATGAAGTCACGTCAGATGTGTAGCAGCGGTGGTAGCGTCTTGCTATATAGAAACATTTTTAGTCCGATTACTGCCGGTAAACTACTTTAATAAACTAGTGCTGACTCCGAAAATATTCATCTAAGTGAAATAATGTACACAAATTTTATCCGCATTCTAGCCTTCAGCTAAGCCAAGTTTTTATTTAAAAAAGGCGCATCTGTATATAAAAAAGGCAAATAACACTCATTCACTCATAAGGAAATCTCTGAAACTATGAAACCTATAAACTTGAAATTTTGCAGGTAGGTTTATTTTATGGCATAGAGATCCACCAAGAAAGGATTTTCCGAAATTCAACCCCCAACGGAGTGAACGCATGTAAAATTTCAAGACACAACATAATCAGGAGTTTGGGAAACTTGACGTTTCATGACGTTTCTCCGAAATTAATGTTTGCAAATTCAAATTCGTTTGTCTAATTCGATACGCACATTCGCTCCATAAAAACTGCATGCAAGGTGAAGCAGACCTTCTATCTGATATGCCGTAGCCCTGAAGTTTCCATCTGTTCTTCGTTTTGAGGAAATATTTTCTTAAATTCGGGATGTAAGAAATTTTCCGATTGGAAGATGCTGTCCGGTTATGCCTCAAAAACGTTTCCCATTGGTGATGGAAAGCGTGACCCTCTACTCGAATTTTTGTTGGCAGATGTAACACACAGGCTATCATTCTTCATGGTAGACCCTTATTGACCGGAAATATTATGTTTTTTTTCAATTTGTTTAACATTTCTTCGGCCCAGTTTGGAAAAAATTGTCAACAAACCATAAAAATTTAAATATTTCCAAACTGGGCCCAAGAAATGTTAAATAAATTGAAAAAAACATAATATTTCCGGTCAATAAGGGTCTACCATGAAGAATAAACCTATTCCTCTAACGGAACGAACGGAATCCGCAAATGGTGAGTGCTTCTAACTACCAAGCTGAATAGATTTCAGCGGTTAGGAACAGTAGTCACCAAGAGCATGTAAGTTCGACCCACAAGTGTAGTTCAATGCCGGAAGGGGTATTAGCCCTCGGAGTAGTTGTTTCTTGTGGATCGGGCTTCAAATATTTAAATTTTTAACACAGTAAATTTTTAACACAGTAAATTGATGATGAAACGTCTATTCATGTTAAAATTTCTTTATTTTTCTTTTTTATATTTTAAAAAATTTTTATTTTTAAGTATTTCTTTCTCATTGTTCCCCTTCCATGTTATGCACTGCTGAGGAGCTCAAATGAGAGCAAAACATCGATGTCCAGTGCTACAACCTTTTTTATGTATTTTTATATTTTCCTAATTTATCAAAAAAAACAAAATTTTTATTTTTTCCACATCTAATTTTTGGTCTCCTTTTTTTCATTATTCCTATTCTATGTAAAATAAACTAACCTCTTAATTTGTAAACTATCATGAAGTGACATTTTCAATAAATTTAAATATCACGTAGTCGCATTTCAAAAATTGTTTAGAAAATTGTCAAAAAACCATAAAAATTTAAATATTTCTAAACTGGGCCAAAGAAATGTTAAATAAATTGAAAAAAAAAACACACAGGCTATCAATCTATACAAAAATTTGTTATTGGAAATCCGTGTATCTCCAATTCATAACAGGGATATGACAAAAACGTATCTTAATCCACACTAACCGTAAACGTGTTGTAAACAGTTTCCAGTAGGTGGCGCGGTATCTCTTTTGATTATGGTTCGTTTTCAATGTTTTTTCGGGTCGGATTCGCTTGGAAAGGGGCACAGGGTTTTGTACTGAAGCGACAAAGGCCTATGCAGACGCGTATTAAATATTTTAATGTAAAATTTAATTCAGTTAATGAGTTAACACAATATTTATCAATTCTGAGGCGTACAAAGTTTGCTGGGCCAGCTAGTATTAATATATATGGAATATAAAGCCTTGGGATGCAAGCACCTTTTGTTCCGTAAAACATTTTTTTCTCAGCAGCTATTACGATGTTTAAAAACCTAGTTTTTTGTAACATATTGCCCAATATCTACTAACCCTATTAAAATCTAAATTTTATCCTTAGAAACCTAGGGAACAGGGGGGAAATGATCATTTCTGACACATTTTGAGCTGTATCTTTAGGACGATTAGATCCAAAAACATTAAAAAAATATTTTAGGATTCCTAGAGGTAACTGATACCTCACACGTTATATTAACGTTCTTTTTTTTGGAGACAAAATTAACTCCCCATTATAGGGTAAAATCTAGGGAAGATGGCCACAGTTTCTTTAGTGCCTTCTAACTTCTTAACACCTTTAATGAAATAATTGCTCATTTATTAAGTATTTATCACTGAGACCAAAAACTAAATTTGGTCTGTGGGTCATTCCTTCTTGGTAAATCTAGGAGAGTTGACTTAAATAGGGTGAACAAAAAAAACATTTTTTTAGCAAACAAACAAGTTTATATTTCAAGTTAGCATAAAAAAGCCATGTAATTTGTTTAGAAAAAAAATTACTTTTATAACAGAAAAATTATTTCTCTGTTGGCATTTTATTCTTTGATAAACCAAAGCCACAAATAAAATTAATGAGTTTTTTGAATTCTTTATAAAGCTCTATCCCTTTCTCGTCCATGGTAAAACGTATTGTAGCGAAATGTAAATTGTAGAATTTAATGCATAAGAAAACTTTCTAGAAAGGTCTGATAAGGGGAAAGCGGCCGCGATAACGAAGCAAACGGCAGATAAGCGTTCCCAAAATTTCGGCAAACGATAAGCCTTATCTGCCGGATTGTTCTAGAACCTGGAGGCCAAAACTATATAAAGCGGCCAGCTCTTCCTCGAGTCAGTTAGTTAGAGTCAGTGTAGTTAGTGAGTTAGTAGTTAGAAGTACATAAGTGAGTTATTGTTCAGTTATAGTGATCCGAGAAGTGGGTATTATTCAATGTGTTAATCAATTCGAATCGATAAAGCCCGTAACAGTATCTTGGCTAGCTTAGTAGTTCCTTCTTTTCACAAATACTACGTTGCAACACTCGATTTTTTTGCCACTATTTGAAAAGATTACTATTACTTCTCTACCTTTTCACGTGGATATCAGTATGCCTGGTGATAAACTACTATAGCCGAATATGAAACTCGATCCAAGTATACGGTTTTGTCATAGTTTCTTTTCGGCTGCCATTCTAATCTTTTTCTCGATATACTCTAAAACTCCTTGCGGCATCATCTATGGACATTTCGTTATTTTTAACCATGTTCAAAACATCTTTTAGCTCATCTTCCTCTCTAAAGAACGTTTTTCTTGTAAATGAATAGAATCTAAAACAAAATACAACATTCACTCCTATGGCCATCACTCCTTGAAAAAAATAGATCTTTTTATAGAGGTAAGGTGGCCACATCAGTATTTTAGATCCTATGCACTTAATTTTCATTATATCATTATCGACGTCATTGCGCACTAAGGCTATAATAAAAGATTCCTAATAACTTATTTATAACCGTCAATTATCTAGAACTCAAATAATCAACAAGAATATTTGCATGTGGCAAAAGATAATTATTAAAATAACTTACCTTTTATCGCACTTTACAAGAAAAAAACTTGGTAAGTTGCTCTCCGAGACGAGTAATTTACGTTATATTAATTTAAACGCCCAACGCAAAAAAATAAGGGTAATTAGTGCCTGGGCCACCTCTCCTCTATAACTGTCTTCCCCAGATTTACCCTAATATATATTTTTTTCTAATCGTCTGCTGGCGGTATTTACGTTAGTCATCGAGAACTAACACTGCAAAATTTCAAATTTCTACATCACATAGTTTTCGAAGAAAACCTCTGTGCCAGACAGACGAACAGACGTGAATGAAATTATAAGGGCTCCGTTTTTTCCTTTTAAGGAAGGGAATCCTAAAAATGAAGAAATAATTTCGCTACCAGTGATTTAAGATCAAGCAAAAACTTTTATAAAAAATGATTTTTTTCATAGACTTACAAGTAAATAACAATCCCTCTTCAGTACTCTATCTTGGATTGGGACACTCTGTATACGTATATTCAAATACTGTTTGATATCCACTATTTGCAAACAAGGTCAACTTATGTAAATTTAAAGATTGCCTTTTATACCAAACAAAAACGTCACCAAGGAACAAATATTAATAAAAGCTATATCACTGTAATGTTGATTAAATTTTTCATCCAGCTTTTACGGAATTAATTTGGAAGCAATGTGAAAATCAATTATTAATATCTGTCAATCTCGAAAATGAAACCGGATTCCCATTGTCATTCTTTCTGCTGGAACGAAATAATTAAATTCATCATTGACCACATTTTACATACTTTTCAAAATTGAAAGGAAAATTTTAATATAAATTGATTTTGTTGTATAGATGTTGCAAATATAGTGTGTACAAAAAGTTTCCCATCTAGAGTGTGACTGTCATTTTTTATCATATCTACGTATAATCCTTACTTAATCAGTATCTTAAACAGAAAAGTAAACAAATATAACTTTAAGATATTATTTTATTGATTTAATTTTACAATGGAAGAAACACATTTCATAGTTAAATGCTACTTCCGAAAGGACTAAATAAGCCACAGCACATAAATCTCTTACATTACTCTTAGTGCTGCCAAATTTTTATGTAAGGTTAAATGTCAGTTTGGTAAGTACGGATCAAGTAAAGAACACATATGAATATGCCAAATAATGGCAACAGCACATTAGATGGAAATAGTTTATTAAACAGGTGTAGAAAACCAAAGTTTTATTAAAGTTGAATAGCGTCTGACTACGAGCGAGTGCAGCAAGAGAGTAATTTGAAGCTACACGCGTTTAGTAAAACTGCTTTTCTCAGGAGTTTGTTTATAATATTTGTTCTCATTTTGTGACAGTTATAAATACATAGCCATATAGGATGTTTTCAAATAAGATGCTAATATTTAAGGAGAATAATCCTTGAGTGATTTTTAAAATAAAGTTCATATCAACATAGGAACCACTTCATTTTTAAGAAACAGAGTCTTGAAAATTAGAAAAAAATTTCGTATTTCTTTAAATAATTTGAAACCTCTTGAAATATATTTTTGAGTTTTCACAGAAAGCGCATTCTTCGCAGAAAAAATATTTGCTCTACTTCCATCAGTGGTGTCCGTGCTAACGAGTATTCTTAGCGAAAAAAATGGTACGCCACTGCTTTTTTTTCTGATAGCTACTAATTTCATAAACACCTTAAATTTCTTGATAAAAATGCCCCCTTTATTTATTTTCGTATGACGAACGGTTTTCGATTAACATGTCCTTGAACATTTTAGCCAAGAAAATAAAAATAAAAGAAATCATGCCACTGATTTTATTTCAATATAAGTATCGTTTATATTAAGACGTTCTGTTACTTAGTAAAAATTCCCTTTTAACTTTTTACGTCCGACGAATAGTTTCTGATTAAAAAATAATTAGTAGTTTGTGCAACAAGAGCGGATATGAGGTCCATATCGCACGAGAACGAAGTTTGAGCACGACGCCGAAGGCGGAGTGCCTCAATCGTTTGAGTGCGATATGGACAATCTGCTCGAGTTGAACAGCGAATTTTTCCCACGAGCACGATCCCTCAAAAACAAAAATACGATTTAAGAAATATTTTTGTCATTAAATACGTCAACTTGACAAATTCTATGGTATAATTTTGAACCTAAAAATGACATTCGTTCTTATCGCTTGGTCATGATTGGTCCAAATCAACCAATCACTGCGCGACTTACGTTATATCCGTTTACTATACTGATATGGCCTATCTATCCTGCTCGCAAGTTATAAAGAAAACAGTGAATATACGGGTGGGAGTGGGAAAAATTCATTACTTTACATTTCTATGGGCGCTTGATATCCTTTTCTACGAATTTAATGTCTTATTTTAAGGGAACTTTGAATATTGTGGTTTCTTTATGAAAATTTATGTTAGATACGTTAGATATACTTGTTTTTTGGAAGTAACTATTTTTTATAATTAACCCATAGCATTCAATAAGTAAACATAGGGTTTTTAAAGATAAATAATTTTTTTTAATGGAAAACCTTTCATCAGACGAAATAAAGTCAGGAGAGCATTTTTCCTAAGAAATAAAAATTGTTTATAAAATTGGTACTTGTTTAGTAAAAATAAAGTGCGCACCATTTTTTTTTTTTTTTTGTTAAAAATATTCAAGGACATGTTATCTCGGACGCCGCTGATGCAAGTAAAGCAAATATTTTTTTCTGAAGAAAATGCTTTTTTATGTTCACTTAGTATCTATCAAAATTCTAAAAAATACTTCAATCGGTTTTAATGATTTAAGGAAAAACCAAATTTTTTCTTAATTTTCAACACCCTGTCTCTTAAAAATAAATCCGTTCCGGATCTATATTAATATAAATTTTTCGTCCAAAAATCGTTCAAAGATTATGTTTTTTCAGTATTAGCATCTTATTAAAAAACACCCTGTATACGGGGTGAGTCATTAATACGGTCCTGTAACTCCTACAATTCTTTTGATAACAAACATTTTTCCAGTTTAAGGTTAGACTACTTTCAGGTGAAAAGCTTAAAATTATTTTTCACTATACAGGATGAACATATACCCAGTGGTGCACTTAAGTTGTCTTTTTTTAGATGGAACACCCTATATATTTTTACATATTTGACCCTCTTACAAAATGCTGACTCAAATTACATTAAACAATAGGGGTCTGCTGTTAATTGTTTTTGAGATATTTAGAAAAATCCTGAAACATAATTCTAAATTGCAAGCTCATTTGAAAGGCGAAAAACACCCAAATAATTTTATTGTTAGTGCGAATTATTTGAGAAAATCCTTTTCTTAGAAAATAATGTAATTTTATTTAAATAACATTTGGAGTTGTACGGTGAGATTAGCAAACGCAAAATGATATTTTTTCTCAAAAAATTCAAGTGACATACCCTGTAAATTATTTTCTATTTCTGTTTATCAAGAGCTATGCTTTGCTTTAATATAAACACCTGTGGGGATAATTCTTATAGTTCGGGAAATATTTCATTTTAAATTAAAAAATTTGGAATTCAGTACAATTATTTCAATAAATTGACTGCTTTCTCAATTTTTTGAACCAAAACATAATTAGTGTCTTCAAAATGCACTAGTTTAATGCATTGTTCTAATTTTCATCTTATAAATTAGATATTTTCAGAAATATGAACGCTCAATCAAAAAACATATTGGTATGGATGCTGCTTATCATCTGTATCTAAATTTTATGCTCTCTATGTTCTCTGCATAGTTCACATTATTTACGAAAATAAGGGTAAAACTAGTGCGTGGTACATTTCATCATGTTAATAAATGTTACGTTTCTTTTGGTCAAGGAAATTAACAAAGTAAACTCATTTTCCAAAATGGCAGTAAAAAATTTTAATAAATAAACCTTGTGGAGCTTAATTCCAAAAAAAAGTAAATTAAACCTACCCTATGGTCGAATCAAGTTAAATTACAGTAATAACAGTTGTACATTTTACCTTGGATTGATAAAATCTCAGTGGGGACGACACGTGTCGAATCTGTACTTTTATAAACTTTTTTTGAAACTATGCCGTAAAAACTTCATTTACTAGTGTTTTTCATGAACTTTAAGAAATAAATTTTCAACAGTTTCAGAGATGCATTTTAAGAATTCAAATATCGACATTTTTTATTTTTCAAATATAAATTTAAATAACTATAACTCTAAGAGCTAGATCTACAAATTCTTAGATTAAATCAAAGCTCAGTTATTACTTAACAACTGGAGTGTGCCATTTGGATTTTTTGAGAAAAATGTAATCTTGCGTATGCTGCTGACTTCGTATAACAGAAATTACTATTTAAATAAAATTACATTATTTTCCAAGAAAAGGATATACTCTAATAGTGATGTAACGAATATTTGCATTCGCATTCATGAATATTCGCATGTTTTTTGATATTTGCATTCGCATTCATTCGCAAGAAATTATGCGAATATATTGCGAATGTATTTGGCAATAAATCGGGAAATTATTTATGAAATAACAATGCAGCTGCTAAAGCAGGGTTTCTTAAACTGGGATCAGCATTTATTATGATAATAACTAATGCAGTAATTTATCCAGTCCCACTTTATAAAAAGTATTTTTATTTAAATTCGAGGTTTTATTTTTTTCTGAAGATTAATCCTTTCCTTGTTTCGACATTTTCTAGAAATTTGGACTTTTTCTCAAAATTTGTCGCACTTTTAAAACCTTGAATTTATTCCGAAATCCGATTTCTTTTTTTAAAATCTGACTTTCTCGAAATTTCAATTTTTCATCTCGAAATTCGTTATTTTTTTCAAAATTTCGTGATATTTAAAATACGACTTTTTCTGAAAATTTCGACTTTTTTTTAAATGAGGTTTTCTGCAAATTTCGACCTATTTATCAAACTTCGCCTTTTTCTCGAAATTTGGTGGATATTTTGATAAAAAAGTAAAAATGTTTAGAATACCTGGAAATTTTGAAAAGTATTTTTTGAAAATTTCGACGTTTATCTCAATAGTGGATATTTTCTGTCGTCGTGGTGGGACAGTGAGGAAGAAGCTTGTATTTTACTCAGACAGTTGTCAAAAAATAGATACAAAGTTGAGAAATTTCGACTCTTTTTTTGAAAAATTCAAATCTTTCCTGAAATTTTTCTCAAAATTCGCCGCTTTTCGAAATTTCAACAAAATTTGACGCTCCGTGAAAAATTTCGAATTTTTACTAAAGTTTGACTTTTTTCTCGAAATTCGATCTCTTTCTCAAAATGTCGATTTTTCCTCGAAATTTGGATTTTTTGCAAAATTTGTTTGACTTTTCGAAATTTCCAATTTTTTTCTCAAAAATCGTCTTTTTCTCGAAATTTCAATATTTTTTACGTTTTTAAAAATGGTATGGTTTTTATAATAAATTTGTTTTCCTGAGAATTCCATCTTTATTCCAAAACTGTTTTTTTATCTTAGTTCTTCTTTTTCTAAATTAGGACTTTTTTATCCAAAACTCGACTTATTCTCAAAATTCGTTTATTTTTTTAAAATGGTATTAAAATAAAAATAAAAAAATTAAAAATAATATATTTACGAAATTAAATAAAATATATTTCTTAAAACTTTCGAAATTATGTCAAAGTTTAAATGAAAATAAAAATTGTAAGGAAAATATTCTTATAAATTGGTTTTTTTTTCTCCAAACTCGATTTATTCTAAAAATTACGAGTTTTTTCACAAAAGTCAACATTCGCATTGGCATTATATTGGAAATTAATGCAAGTGCCACTTTACCAAACAATCTTGAGTTTATTAAAATAGCACACTATGTATCAAAATGCGAAAAAAATTTTTGTACACTTGATATTGAAAAAAAGCCCTGTATAAAGTAGGTTTATTTCGGAATAAAAATCAAATTGTATTTGTCAAATCCCTTAAAAATCTAACATTAGAAAATCACATGTTCTTTATTATTTTCAGTAATAGATAGCATTAATTTTGGCTATTTACTGAATATTTTAATAGGAACCTATTTGCGTTCATGTGAAAAATACTTTTTTTTTTCGAAATCGGTCGATAGTGCCTACTTTCTCGGTGCAATTTCAGGCACCGAATAGAGATGGTCAACTCGATTTATGAAACAAGTTCAACTCGATTTGAGTTTAACTCGAGTTCAACCATTTTTAAACCGGTTCAAATCGAATTAGACCGAGTTAGAAATTAAAAAGAGTAAAGTAGTCAACTCGATGTGATCGGCGTATCATGAATTTAGATTAAATTGGCAGCCCGTGTTGAGTTAACTCGGTCCGGGCTGAGTCGTGTCCTTAATGGAGATCGTGTTGGTGACATTACTATCACAAAATAAACAACCAGAAGGTTAACTCTTACCTTATCTCTTTGTGGTCGATGCCGACAATCTGTAACCTCGAATTGTAATGGTGAATATATCGTGTTCAAGACAGCAGCTACCATAACCAACAAATATAAACAAAATAGGAGCAATAAATATAAGGAGGCTGCGTACTGCCCTTGCAAAAGGAATAGATAATTCGCTCGATTTAACAAATCGATTTAATCCAGTATACTTAACTAGAGCTAACAAGGTTTAAATTGGCCTAGTGAGTCGAATTCGTTCTGCCAACTCGGTTTGGCTAACTCGATTTGAATTATGTCAACTCGATTTGAAATTGTGCCAACTCGATTTGGGCAACTCGGTTTGAAACGGAGTTGCGTACGTTTTCAAATCGGTTAACTCAGTTTGAAATATTTCCGAGTTGACCCATCTCTAACTCCAAAATACGTTATTTCAGTATTTTTCGCCCGTTCTAAAACAATACGAAACAGTCGATGAACTTTTTTCTGTCCTAGATCAGAAAAATAGGTAACTTTTCCCACCAGATATCAAGAAACAATTAGTAATTGTCAAGAAAACAATTTCATAGAAAACTAAATGTCATGATTTAATTACTTAATTTAAGGAATATTGATTTAGAAAAATTAGTATATGTACCTCGATGTTTGTTGTTTCTGCTAATGCCTCGGTCACAATTTATGTGCGACAATGTAGATACACAATATACTATTAAGCTAAACTTTATAAAACGAATCAAAATTTAATACTCACAGATCTAAGTTAAATTTCTGAACTGCCTCAGCATGACATGACAATGTCAACTAAGTTAACAAACGAAGCGAGTTGAAACCCACATCATATATTCTCCTAGCAATCAAGCTTACAGCAAAAAGATGCTACCACTTAATTACGGTAAAACCGTACGAAAATCTAGACCTTCCAAATATATCATAATCAATTTTGCATTAATAATGAACCAAAAGCCAAACACTCGAGAAACTCATCCATTTTCCAGATGAGGCATTAATATCGAGGCACCGTCGGAAAGTGCTAATTTGAACTCCTCTCCAGCTTTGTAAACTCCAAACAAATTTAGTTATTAAATATTTGAACGTTCGCGTTTACAAAGATTTACTAGTCTTTAGTGTCTATTGTAACTCGGCGTTATATTTTAAATAAATGAATGTTTACTGATAATTAGATACTCTTTATTTGCTCGTCGGGCTGGTGTGCCAGACGCTTGCTAAAACATTCATTTAAAAAAAGAAGATAAAAACATGCGCTAGTAAATTAAAATGTAGCCAACTGCACGAATAAAGTTACGACAATGGTTTATTTACTACCTTAAAAGATTTCATCAATGTGGGAACTCTCGTGATAAAATAAAGCAAAATTTTACTTCAGCTACAGCAATTTTAATGCATCCCAATTTTGAAGATTTCGCAATATTTTTGACCTTATGTTAGAGCAAAATATATGAGTTACGACTTGATGGGATTGAAAGCTGCGGAGGTTTTACAATTTTTCACCAATGTCATATCATCCACAAATTACTTATATATTAAGAAAATGAGTTGATGAAAATAAAACCAAAATAAACACAGAGTAGGTTTCACTTCAGTGTTCCATTTTTTTATCAAATGAAAAATTCAGGGGTCAAAGTCAAACTCATGACTTTTAGTTTTCAAATTACAGACTGATTTTAAAAATTCCACTTTAGCCATACCTCATATTTCTATTATGCGATTATACAGTTTGTTGATGAGCAAAAAATTCCTCACTGCATTGCTTATTTTCTTTCTTCACTAATAACGAAGATACCCATGTCATCTCTTGTCCAGTCGGACACAATACATGCAAAAGGTAAAAACCAGTCATACCAAAGTTGAGTGTCATAACATAATCAGTGTCTAGGGTTTCTACGTTAAGAAGAAAATATAGGGCCCTTATAGCCTCTCTCAAATTAGAGTAAGTACGTCAGTGTGTTCAGAAGAGGTGTTTTTCGCAAACCACGTACAGGCTGTTCACGCAAAACCTATATAGCTTTTAGCTTCTGTATTTCGGTTATTTTTAATCGCATCAGATAGTTCAAAAACGGTCTATCATTATTTTTTATGGATATTCTTGATATATTTCCAAAAAAACATTGAACATCAGTATCTCTCTGAAGATGATAGCTTGGCTATCGGCTAATCTTTCTTGGTTTCAGGGGACAAGATTTGTATTTCAATTATTGAACATCAGATGAAATCTCGAAATAATCCAACTTCATTTTTTCAAATTGAAGACCCTATTTATTTTTATATATTTGGATAGTGCTTTTGAAGGAAATTTAATTAATGTATAATTTATAAATCGATACGTTTTACACGTTTATAGACTTTAATGTCGCCTATGATAGCATCATTAGACCCAAAGTATATGAGGCCATGAGAGAACTCGGAATACCTGCTAAATTAATAAGGCTCGTCAGAACAACAATGAGTCAAGTAACCTGCCAAGTGAAAATAAAAAATAAAATATCTCACCTTTTTAGCGTAAATAAAGGTTTAAGGCTGGGGGACGCGCTGATGTCTCACTTTTTTAACCTAGCATTAGAAAAAGTAATCAGCAGGATTGAACAATAGGGGCACAATATTTGACAAGAGCATGCAGATAATGGCATATGCAGATGACGTGGATGTCGTCCCACGTACAATACGATATTCCAAAGAGGCGTTTGCCACACTCGTTGGTGCAGCAGAAAATATGGGTCTGACGGTGAAAGAGGGAAAAACTAAGGTTATGGCGTTGGTATCAGGTAATAGAGCCAGAAACATCGTACAAAATATGACAATTGATGATTATAATTTTGAGGCAGTGCAAGAATTTACTTACCTTGGGTATTCAGTAAATAATAAAAACAATATGTCCGAAGAAATAAAACGCAGTACTTGCCACCAAGTGCTACTTTGGACCTGGAAAACACCTCAAAAGCCGACAATTATCATTTAAAACAAAGCTGACGTTCTACAAAACGTTAGTAGTCCCGGTTATGATGTATGGATCCAAGATATGGACCTTGAGTAAAACTGACTAAACCCTACTCCAATCTTTTAAAAGGAAATTCTTGAGGCGAATTTTTGGAGCGGGATGTCACAATGGTGTATGACGCCGTCGCTACAACTTTGAGCTCTATGATAAATACACACAAACGGCAAATGGTAAGGATGTGGTAACAAACATAAAGATAGTACGACTCAGATGGGCAGGACATGTCAATAGAGCTGATGACAATTATCCTCAAAAAAAGATCATGATGTCGGAACCAGCGGGAGCTAGAAGCAGTGACAGGCCAAGATTGCGGTGGAAGGATGATGTCGATGAGAACGCATGAAAAATCGGTGGAAGGAATTGGAAGCAAGAGTCGCGGAATTGGCAAGAATGGCGAAAGAAACTAGAGAAAGTCGAGGCTCACACAGGGCTGCAGGAGTAAGGATGATGATGATGATAATTTATATATCTTGTCCTTAAAAATGACTAAATATTTATAACTATTAAACTCTATTAACAATAAATAAAAACAAGGGATATTAAACATTCCACAATGTTTCTATAAATATTTGCTATGATCGGACCTGTTTTCGCTTTTCAAAATTATAATATAGCAAAGTGTCCAGGGTGTTCTCTTATCCTTGCAAAGGCACCAATTTAAATTTTTTGTATATTCTGATTGCTTATGAAAAAGCAAAAAAACATTGTAACAAATTTATGTTTACCGCAAAATAGTTTTAAAAAATATTGGGCAGTTATGGGACTACCGACAGAAGTGAAAACTTAACATTATGATATAACAGGATTTTTCTTTAAACTTTCAAATTGTAATATCTAAAATAAAAATGTCATAATGTGTAAATTAAAATTATTATTTCTAGTTTTTATATCTTTTATATTTGTATACAATCTAATCTTTGATCTTGTCTGTTTTGGGTGACTGAATATTAAAAATCCTATTACACTATCTACAGGCCCGTAACCAGGATTTCTTTTCGGGGGGAGGGGGGCTGCGATCCTTCCGCTAAATTTATCTAGTCTTTGTTTGCGTTTAGGTTAGTGCTAAAAAGCCACGGTCCAATACTACTTTACTATTAATATTATTATTGTACATAAGTATAATAAAATATAAAAAAATACACTGAAACATTTCTAGAGTCCAAAACTTCTAACATTCTGACAAAGTAATTTAATAACAACGTTGCCTATTATCTTAATTTAATTTCTACAAAAAAAAAGCAGATGTGTGGGTAAGATGATAAAACTACTGGAAGGATATCCTTTTTTTTTATTTATCCTTGAACTGTCTTCTATAAACTGCACTTGTGTATGAAAAACGCCTCTAGAAAGTGCTCTATTTAAGGACGTAGTTTGAAGTCAGCTAGAGAATTTTTTTTTTAATTTTTTTCAAATTTTGGTTAAATTCATAATTTCACCTTTTATTTCAAATTTAAAGTTTGCACCCGAACATTTAAAATTTTGATATTCTTTCTAAATTCTGAAAGATTAGATTTTTTTTAAGTTTAAGTTTCCTCTTAGCATCCAACTCTTTTTCTAGCTGGCAACAACTTTAATTCTTACGTTTTTTATTTTGGGCAATTTTGGGAATTATTGATGCTATCTGAATTTCCAATGCCGAAATGCATTTGATTCTTCCGAATTTCGAAGAAAAGTTTTTGCTATAAAGTTATTTATCTTTTTTTTTTGTTTTACCTTTAATCTCAAAATTTCGATCTTTTTTGGAGATTTTCAATTTGAATTAGATTTTTTGTTAAATGCGAAGTATGTTAATACTTTTATATTTTTTTCTCAAAATTCCAAGTTTAAAATCTGGGTATATAATTCAAACCCACACATATTGTTTGAAACTTCGATTCTTTCTAGAGACCTGGAAATATCGCCAAAATTTTTGTGAAAAATTTCAGATAGCGAAATTCTCAACTTAATCTTGAGTTTTTTTAATTTGGAATTTTAAATTTAAATGTCTAGAAAAGTCTATATTTAGAATGGGCAAACTCGTTCTAGAAAAAGTTTAATTACGACCGTGTTTATACTTAAAAGTAACCAAAATTCATTAATAAACATTTCTGAAAATATTTTAGAAATTTTAAATTTCCGAACAAAAAGTGAAATATGTTCGAACTTGAAATATTTAGTTTTTTAAATTTGAAATTTTAAAAATAAGTTGACATTTAGAATTACTCTCTAAATCCAAAGAAAAAAGAAGCTAGCTATAATTTTTGAAAAAAAAAAACAAAAAGGTTTGAAGTAAAAATTTTCCAAACAAATTTGTTATTTCCAAAAGATAAAATCTATTAACAAAAACTAATAACACTCAATATTTTGTCTTAAAACAAAATTCAAAAAATAAACTTTGATTTTCCTAAAATTGAAATACAAAACTTGTCCCCTGAAACCAAGAAAGATTAAAAAACACAACAAAGTCTGAAACTTTTAGTGTTTTCTCAAAATGTCCAGGGGATCTTTTTAAATTAAATGTCTAAAAAAAAAGTCAAAATATTTTCAACAAGCCTGAATTTTGAACCAGTGCTAATGTAAAAATTTTAAAAAATAAACTCCGCCATTAAGCTCTTTTTTTTCAAAATTTCGACTTTAATCTTGACATTTTTAAACTCGTCGTAAAAGTTTTAAAAATTTTATACATTTTCTAAAAATATGAATTTAAAGTTGAAATGTCGTAATTAAAAGTAAATAATTTCTTAACTAAAGTTGAAATTTGATAATTAAGATAAAAATTTCAATATTTTTTTGGAGTTTTTCACTTGAAAGTCGAATTTTTGAGAAAAACGTCGAATTTTCGAAATTGTAATCGAAATATAAACAAATCAACTTCATAACAAATAATTTCAAAATTTTTTATTATGAACTTAAAACTTTTTGAAAAAATTAAACATTTGGAATTAAGTTGATGCGCTTAAGTTATTAAAATAATTCAGAATTTTCCAATTTAAAAATGCTCAAGTTTTGTGTAAAACTCGAAATTTATAAAAGAATCGACATTTTAGACATTTTTTTTAAGTTTAGTCGCCGTGTTAAAAAAAATTATAGAAGAAATTCATACAAATAACTTATTAAAAAATGTCTTCTCCAAATAATGGCTTATAAGAGATGTTGATCTTTTAGTAAAAGGCCCAATATTCAAAATTTTATTCAAATACCGAAATTAAAATTTAAATTTTTAAATTCCAAAACTGTAAAACTATTATCACAAAATCAAAGTTTTTCTCAAAATTTGGTAATAAGTCTCTAAAAAACGCTTGTATAAATTTCAAGTTATTCTCATAATTTGAATTTTTTTCAAAATGAGGAGTTTAAGCTTGATAAACTTGCAAAATTTAACATTATTTTAATGAAATTTAAAACTTGAGGTTGAAATTTCAAATAAAAAACAAGAAATTTCAAGAACAATTTAAATTTTTCTAGAAATGAACTTTTAGTAAAAGTTTTAAGATTTAAGGTGAAAATTCGAGAATGAACTCGAAATCTTAAGAACTTCTTCATTTGGAAATGTTATACTCCTTCTGAATATCCTGAGAATAACCTAAAATCTATTTTTTTTAATTTCGACTGAGATTTCAAAATGTTTTTTATTGTTAATTTGAGTTTTGGCATGTTATACTCCTTCTGAATATCCTGAGTACAACCTAAAATCTATTTTTTTTTAAATTTCGACTGAGACTTCAAAATGTTTTTTATTGTTAATTGTGAGTTTTTGCCTGTTAATTCCTTTTTTAAAGTATTTTACCTTTTTGGTGCCTTCTTTAGCTTTTCGGTTTTGCCTCATTTAACATTTTGTTCGCGTTTTTACCTTGCTTGATTGTGCTCAAAATCCGGTCTCCAATAATAATAAATGGCGCCAAATTTGAAAAATAAAACATCCATGCATTTCAGTACGAAAACAAAATGATCCATTAAAAATGGTTTTTAAAAAGATCGCACATCTGGAAAGTTCAGTTCTATCTGGTGTAAAGCCAAAAAATTTAGGGGGCTGCAGCCCTCTAGCCCCCCCCCTGGTTACGGGCCTGGCCATCTAAATTTTATATTTGCATAGCAAATTTCAGTAACGGGGTGGCGTGTTAGCGAAATTCGGATAAGCAAGGTTCAGGATCGGATAAACGAGGTTCGGATAAGCGATATTGGCATAAGCGAGGTTCCAAACAAAGCAAGAGGCGTATCAACAAGGTTCGGATAAGCGAGGTTCGGATTAGCGAGATTCGGATTAGTGATGTTAGGATTAGTGATGTTAGGATTAGCGATGTTCGAATTAGCGAGGTTCAGATTAGCGATGTTCGAATTAGTGAGGTTCGGATTAGCTAGGTCCGAATTAGGAATGTTAGAATTACCGAAATTATTATTGGAAAAAAAACCCAACTTCGTTAAAATCTTCCATATTTTCGATTAGATTATCTGGCAAGTCGTTCAAAGTGACGTTTTTTGGTAACGCCAAACCATTCGTTTGTTCCCTATCTGTAGTAGTTTAACGCGCCTAAAGTAGTTTTCACTTCATCCTGTCATAAAAGTGCTTTAAAGCAAAGTAGAAGTACTTTTAAAAGCATAGAAAACAATGGTTTTTAATTTTGTTTTAACTTAAGTGATTGCCAAATTATTAAATAAAACCGCCAGACATGCTTTCCAATATGGAGGCTAAGGCTAATCCCATCAACCAATCTCGCCGACCACTTGGTAAAATATTTTCCAATAATTTCCCAACAAGCCCTTCATATATCAACGACATTGTAATATTTACGAGGTCAAATGATATGATGATTATGAAAAAAATTTGTTAAAACATTTAAATTTCGATGAAAAAACCCGGAAACATCATACTAACTTAAATGAACTGAAATATAAAATATTCTATGTTTCATTTTTTTAAGAACCTGAATTAGTTTTCTGAACGAAACCACCTTAAAATAACATATCAAAAAATCTAGCTTCCGGATAGTGTAGAAATGAGTTTGCCATGTATGGGTCGCCTTACAGCCAGAATCATTCCCATGTTACAAAAAAGTTAACATTTTTTTTCAACTTCTTTCAAGAATTTTGGTATTTTGTGTTGTTCTCGGAAATATAACCAATTTGGCCAAAAAATTGGAAAACAACAAAGATTTCAAACCAAAATCAAAGGACTGGTGTTAAATAATTGTCAACAAAGTTGTAGCATTTTAAGAACCATTAAAACAGTTTTCTAAACTTTGTTATAGCTTCATGATTCTAATATGGATTGAAAAAAAAGAAAATAAATAATAAGGCAGCCGGGGGCACATTGTCCAATATGGCAGCGAATTTCACCTCCCGATCTTGCATGCAGCTTGGCAACATATCTTCTAATAATTCCTCATCAGGTTTCAAAAACTTTGTGGGAATCGCGACGCGTAAAATTTGCAAGATCAAATGAAATTATGGCTAGACTATTTAAAAGAAAAAAAATCAGCTAAGAGCGAGTGGAGCTCGCAATTACGGTTTCGTGCCAATTCCTACATGAATTTGAAATTTTATCCAAATTTTCTTCTGTTATAATTGCAAATTAAAAAAAATACCTATTTTCAAATATACACTTTTTTCTACAATCAGTCGCAATATTTATGAAATTGATGACTGTGTTGGTCATGTCTTAGGTAAAAAGCGTTCATTCACAATGAGTCGATGACTAACATAGTTTACAAAATCGCCTCGAATCGCACTAAAATGTTAAATTCCAATCGCAATTATTGCGTTACGTGCAATTTCATATATTTGACCTAACTCCGACAATATTCTTCCAAATAAAATAATGCAAAAATCAGATTTGATCTGCATTCTATCCTTTAGCTAAAACTGTTTTTTATTTGGGAAAAAATAATATTACATGGCTCAGTCTTGAATGCACGCATCTGGATTCTGGATTTTGGAGATTGTAAAAGAATTGTTATATTGGTCATCCTGTGGGGAGTGGGCAGATTGAAACTCCATCGCCTGTATAGTAGATGAGGGTCGGTTTACTGTACCTAAATTCCATCATGTTGTCCTAATTCTTAATAGGATATCGTTCGGTCAGGTAAGCAAATATTTAGGGTATTATCAGCGACCATCAGTTCCACGCCCATTATCAAACGACGCGACGGTGACAACGCAAAAGATGCCATTTAACCTAACAACAGAAGAGAATTAGGAGGGTGTCTCGATGCTAATTTATCAAACTTTCAGTGCAAAGTTCTCGTCCAGATTAGTGCGGGCCACTCTTGAATTTGCGATTATTAAGAGGAGTACTTAGAAATAGTTTTTAGTGATTTTGATCCTTAATAACAATTAAAAGTATGTTCCCATAGAAGGTAATCAACAAATTTTAAAAGTAAATTGGGTTAAATTTAAAATGAAATTGCGTGCAGAAGTTAGGCAGCAGCTCCATTATTTTTCCTTCCCCGGGGATTTTAAGCAGGTGAGCGTCACAACCTCGTTTTCATTTCTAATGTAAATATTTAACACTATAAAACTTTTCCTCCACTAGACTAAATTTACTTATAATCCAGAGAGCAGAAACCATTATTTTAATAAAGATATATATTCTCTTGCATTATCAGGAGTCGCAACATCGAAAGCTTTTAGCCAGCCAGTAAAATGCTAGGAGTTGAATAAAGGTATGAAATTTAGCATTAACGTCATACTTCATTACTGCAAGCCTGAAATGCTGTAGTACAGCACAGCCACCTAAGATGAAACTTTTAAATTAAGTTTAGGGTTGATGGTTTGAGTGACGGTCTCTTCATATTTAACAATTAAGGGTTGTTGGGCGTGTCCAATTAATTAGAGACACAACAACGATGACTTGCCACAAAAGCCGCATTCCACTTGAGCTGAACAAAACTATTTATATCTGTTGGATTCAGGAACTTTTAAACGAATTTGAAAACTTCTAAAGCGAATATGAATTTTTCACAGGAGCGCGATGCAGGAGCATTAATCTCATTCATTCATTTTTTGTTTTGCCTGCTTGAACACACAGTGGCTTGGTTCTAATCATAATCAAATATTCCATTTTTGAAAACGCTTGAGCTAAATAAATGTTCTGAAAATTTAAAATAAAATCTACATAGAACTTCGTGTAGCACAGTTTAACAATAATTGTTGTGGGGCTGTAATGATATTACATTATAATTAAATGAAAACCGACCTTGACATTTTTGCAAACCGACAAATTATCCTTTATCTCTTGTTAGTACTTCTACACAAAGAAACAGATAAAAAGTACCAAAATATATTTGTGACAATTATTTTTGCATTAGGTAATTATTTACGTTGCAGTCCTGCTTTTCCATTGTAATTTTAATCTCAAGAAGAACGGTGACATGAATAATAATTATTCGTCGTCACCCAGGCCCGCAACCAGCTGCAGCCCCCCTTTCAGAAATTTCTTGACTTCACACTAAATATAATTAAACTTTTTAGACGTGCGACCTTTTTCAAAAACATTTTCAATGGATAATTTTGTTTTTGTACTGAAATGCAAGGATTTTTTTTTTTCAAATTTGGCGTCATTTATTATTATGTTGGCAAAAATTATTCCAAAAAAATACCATGTTGTCGGTTGTTTTTTTTTTGTGGGCCAGAGTTGCCAGATTCGGCTTCTTTTCACAATTTGGGCTACTTTTGAACATCAATTGCAACTAAATATCCTAGTGGGCTATTTGGAATCGACCTTTAAAATTGTTTATACGAGTGGTTCTCTTTTAATTTAATTTTCTTAATTTTTTTTTGTCATGAACTGCAGCCATCGGTCTCATATAATATTGCGGATATAAGTGTTACTTGAATATGAGTTAATTTATTAGCTTCTTTTATGTTTATATTAATGCTCCCATATGTATAACTTTTTTATACTGTTATTATGCTGGCTCTTCATTAATGTTCGAGTCTTACGTGACCGCATTGTTTCTCTCTCTTAGTGATTTTAACTTCTATAGATTTGGCGCAGAAAAATGACAGGGGAATCTAGAGAATAAAAGTTCGGACAGTTCATGACCTTTTCGTACTTATAATTTATAACAAATTTTGCATCTTGTTCGTGCAACGGTGTTTATTGTTTGTCTATCCTCTAATAATCTCAAAGCCCACGTTTAAATATAATATCTTTATTTAATTTCAATTCCCCTAAGAATGAAACGCCACTGATAGGCAGAAAATATAGACAAGCCGATAGTTAGGAATTTTATGATTTATTTTATGCATAAGTGTACATTTGGTTGCCTACAAGATCCAGTCTCGTGGGACTCGGTCATTAATGAAGACTCTGTATTTTTTAATAAAAGATACGTTTTTTAAATACTACTGTAACAAACTGTAATTCTAAAATTTGTATTAATGATTGTGTAAGTTAAGGAACTCTTTGGAAAAGTTAGATAATGGAAAGCTGCAGATAAGCATTCTAGCGTCTTCCCGCTTGCTCGAGGCCGATCTGTACGGAGATCCGTTCTAGAAACCGAAACGGTATAAATACGCGGTCGTCTTTTGCTCCAGTCAGTGAGTCAATCAGTTAGTTAGTCAGACAGTCAGATAATTAAATAGTCTGATAATTAAATAAATTATAATCGTAGTGTTCCAAAATAAGTTTGAAGTAAAGTGTTTAGAATTCACGAAGTTTTAATTACTAGCCGATAACATGCAACACTAGAAAGAAAGTTATTTAAATATTGTACACTCCCAAGCGGCACAAAAAAGTTAAAAGGTAAAGTTTTTATATTTAATTTAACAGTCAATAATTGTTGACATCTTGTTGAATAAAATTTACCAAAAAATCAACAATTTCTTTTGTGCCGCCTGAGTTGGGCTACTTTTGAAATTAGTTTGTAATTTTTTCACAGGGGCCTGTCGTCACCGTTTTCTCTGATTATTACGGTTGACTATTATAAAATCAAACTTGTAGATACCTCAAGATAAGTTTCCTTTTAATTATATTGTTATCATATTTCCGGCTATTAGGAGGGTGCAAAATGGATATCGCTTTAAGGAAAATATTTTGAATTATTGTTATGTATTTTGTGAAGCTGTGGGGAAGATTGGGTGGTGGGGTTAGCCGCCATAGTAGAAAGTGACCCATGAAGGATACTCAAATAACTCGGCAAAGTACAAGATGCAATGAAATTTCAAAAATATGTTTTGAAGGTTTTTAAAAATACTGCAACTTTATTAATAAACACTTTTATCACATGATGTATGTTAATGTAAGGTTTTGTAATTATTTCACGTCAAACTTTTAATTTTGCTTCAAAATTGCTTTTTCTTCTTTTCAATTTTTTAATTTTATTTTGTCGGAGAAGTTCACATTGTATAGAAAAATAAAAGATAACAAGGTTGCAGCGCTTAAGGAAATCTAGGAAATATTTTTTGTTTATTTCGCATTAATGGTTCAGGCTCTGGCTCACCCGGAAAAGTCTACTTTGGGTACAGTTGTTTCAAATTCATTTCCGCACCACCCCTGTGAAATAAAGAAGGAATTTTTAAGTATTTATTTTAAAAAAATTATTATTATTATAATTATAATTTTTGAGGTTGTTTACACAGAATTTGTGGTAGAAAAAGTAAATTGACTTAAATGTGACAGACTCTCCAAAAACTGAAATAAATGAAGCAAACATTACATAATACAAATATATCAATTTTTTTATAGAAAATTACTTACCGACAACTAAAATAGTAATTACCATACACGAGAAACTATTGTTATCAGCTAGTTTTGTAAAAAGTAAATTAATTTAAAGATGACAGACTCTCCAAACATTACATAATACAAATATATCAGTTATTTTATAGAAAATAACTTACCGACAACTTATGGCAAAAAATAATAATTACCATACACGAGAAAATATTGCTATCAGCTAGTCTCTTAACTACTAATAAATTTACCCTTGTTATTGTTGTTTGCTAATACATATTTTTATTAAAAATTAAATTTGTGGAGACATTTTTCAATTATCAATAAAACCTCACAGCGGTTTTAGTGCAATTGGTACGGTTATATCCGTCAAAAATGAGAAAATTATTATTTTTTTAATATCGCTTCTAACTTTTCATGTAACTGTAATTTGTATTCTTACCATTTATCCTAATATTAAGCTGTGCAATATGTAAATAAATCATAAAACTTTATTTATTCGCATTACATTTTTTTCGAACAGAGTTGCGGAGATTATTCAAAATTCATGTAGGTTTGAAGTTCTTTTTGGATTCTTTAGAACAAAAAAATGTTAAAAAAACATTAATTTATCTATTGAGAAGACTTTGCCAGTAAAGAAACTATTTTATCTTTCCTTTATGGTGTGGAAAGTGCCTGAAAAGTAGACACAGTTCTAATCATTTAGACAAAGCAAACTAAAAGTATACCATTTCGTAGGATTTTTCAAAAGCTGCAACCTTGGTGTCCTGTAATTTTTTTGAAAATAAAATTGCTTACAAGTAACTGAAAAGGCCAAAAATAGGTCAGAATTAAAAGTTTGCCATGAAATAATTAAAAAACCATGCACCTGATGATGGAAATGGTTGTAAACAAAATTGCATCTATTTCAAAAACCTTTAAACCAATTTCTGAGATTTAGTTCTAACTTCAACGGTTATTGAGCTATTGATTAAAACATGCTGGATATACTTATCAATTTGGCAACGAATCCCATCACCCAATCTTCCCGCCAGCTTGGCAAAATACTTCCCAACAGTACCCTAACAAACTATCAAAATATTATCGTCGCAGAATTTCAAAGATGAAACGACTCACTTAAATGGACTACAGGACTACGTTATTTTCATGGAAGTACCATTCCACCAAAAATCATCAGCGGCAAATTTCAAGTTTTAACTATGAAGAATTAAAATAAAAACGGAAAAACTCAAATCTAATCATTATAGCTGAGTTTCCAAGTATAAACCTAATTATGTTGGACTAATAGTGCTTCTTAAAAGTAAGAGGAAAATTTTGTACAATTTTCAATAAATATATTTTAGAAAGATGCTCGAATTTTTATTTCTAAATTGCCACTTAGGCATATATTTTTAACCTCCCACCCATTTACCCCTATGGGGTAGCAAACCCAACTTTAAAAGTTCAAATAGCAAAGTACCCCTTGATCGAATGCAATAAAAAATAGTGGTTCAAAATGGCACTGAAATATATTAAAATGAAAGTGCCAATATTGAAGCAGGTGTTGTTGACGAGACCATGGCAATGAGTAGTTTAAACAATTGCAACTTTTTGTTATGTATTTATTAAAAACTGGTTTTTAAATTTGGTAATTTGTGACTTTATCGAAACCCCTTGGAATATTAAAGGACATAATGAGAAAGATAAAAGGTAATTGTTTCAACCATTCATTATTATTATATTCACTTCAACAAGGTTTCCTGAAAATTGACACATTAATACACATTTTGGCAAATATCTCTGTTATTAATGGGAAACATATACTGAATTTCAACATGTTTCAAGTTTTCGCTGCTACTGACACAGAAACAGTGTTCTAGGTTACCAGAAGCTCCACAGAATATGTATTTAGAACTAAAGAATAATATTTGTGAACATTTTGTGTGATATTTTGTTGTGTTAATTTTTTCTTCAGTTTAGTTAGGTTTATTTCCAATGTTGTATTTAAATTTGATTAAACGTATTCTCAAGTATATCACGTCTCATATTACAACTTCTGTTATATTAAAATTATTTTTATAATCTGCTAATTAAAAAAAATAATAACAAATGTTGTTTTTTCATTTTTGACAAATGGCATGAGACATATTAAATTACTCAGAAAATTAGGCTGAATTCAAAAATGAGGAAATCCAATATGGCGTATTTAAGAAAATAAAAAGTTGTCATAATTTTCTCAGAAATTAATCAACAAGAAAAATAATTATCTACGCCACTGTAAAGCTTTTTGGAAACTAAGCAAAAATGATTTAGGTTTTTCAAGGTTTTTTTTTAATCGGATTAAAAATAAAGCAGTTACAGCAGATTTTAGAAAATGGTGTTTTTTTTCTAGGAAAATCTAAAAAGGGCAGTATTCATTGTTTTCTTAATGAAATGTTAATGGGCATGAAATTTCGCGCTACTTTGCCCATTTAGCCAACTTTCTCTCTGTTTTATAACAAAGTTACCCATTTTATTCTACGTCGAGTAACACACGCTAAAACTTCACACAGAATCTGGGATCCGAGCATAATTTTTAAAATTTGTTCCATACCATTTTTGATACTCCTTTTACCCCCTTGGAGGTTGAATTGCTAAAATTGGCCTGATACATGTTTAATTATTTCTTTCATAAATTACCTGAGCAAAATTTTATCTCAAAAACATCATTAAATCCCATTCTATATTAATTTTAAAACTCGATTTAATCCCATTTCATTCATTTAGGAGTTGAATTGTTAAAATTGGATAACTATATGTCCCAATTATTTTTTATATATTATATAAATAAAATTTTAGAAAATATAATGCAGTATAAGCTTTATTGTGAGCTTTGCGTTGATTATCGGGTTTTCCAGTTCCACAGAACAAACTGGGGTCAATTATAATATTTCTACTAAATATCCCGACTTATAGCAACGGATATATGCTATATCTTCATATGAAAGCACGTTGTTTGTACATTCTAAAACCCATTTCTATTTAATTTTAGCTTGAACCTCTTTTGAGTTATGATGCAAAATGTGCCCACCTCGAAAATATAAATATTTTTTCACCTATTATACATGCTGATGAATAGGTTCTGTAAAACAATTGACTAGAAAAATTTTGCAAATATTCATTTCCTTAAGATGTCTGAAATGGGGGCGCCATATTATTAATAGCCGTGACATAGTTAAGTGGGGTATCATATGAAAGCACAGTGCTTACACATTCTAAAACCAATTTTTATTTAATTTTAGTCTGCACATCCGTCGAGTTATGATACAAATTGTGTCAACCCAAATTTTCTCACTTATTTTACATGTTAATGAACAAGTTTTGTGGCGGAAAAAACTAAAAATACACGTTTTCTCAAGATGTCCAAAATGGGGGGCCAAATTATAAAGGGCTGTGACTAGTCAAGCGAGATATTATATGAAAGTACACTGCTTATACATATTAAATCCGATTTTTATTTAATTTTTTCATCCACATCTGTTGGTTAATAAGACATAATTTTTAAATTTGCCGCTTCTAATTAACATCTAAAGTTCTTTACACTGAGCTGATATTACACTGATATTAATATTCTGTCATTTCCAGTTTAACCTATAACGACCCTAACTTTCCTATTTCAAATGACACTCAGCATATTTTTCTTAAAATTTGAATTTTACGCAAAAGCCCTTTCCAATGATGTATCACATTTTGCATTTTGGATCTAGGAAAGGAAGCGAAATCGAACTTTATATAATCAATCAACTTAATAAAATCAATTTGGTCGACATTTGTGAAAATAATGTGCTTTGCTTTGTATTTAAATTATAAAGTTGCTTACATACACTTTTCAAGATATACATGTTTAAGTTCTCTGTTAAAAAGAATAGTTACTTGGGATAAGTGTGATTTACAAATATTTTGTTGAGAGTCAAACGATGGAAAAATATGTTTAATAAATTACAAGGAAATACAGTAATTTTGTTTATAAGAGAACGTGACTTACAAATATCTAATTTACACAATAACCATGAGCACCGGCAAATAATGCTAAAGAAAATGTTTAAGTGTTGTGCATTTGATTCAACGCAACATTCAGCTCGATGCAAAAATTCACAAGTGGAAACACTTCTTAATAACTGGACATTAAGGGCTTCACATACATTTATAATTTTATTTTTTAAGTCTCCTAAGTCTGTAAGAAGCGTCTGGCATACCTTATCCTTTAAATACCCCCAGAGAAAATATTCCATCGCCGTTAGGTCGGGTGATCTTGGAGGCCATTTTACTAGTCCAATAGGTTCCAATCCACTTTATTTGGAAACATTTGATTTGAATAATCATTTACAGCTTTAGAATTGTGAAGGAGTGCTCCATCTTGTGGTAAATGCGTACCTCCAGTGAAACATTTGCAAGAGAATTTAAAAATTCATCCTGAATGAATTCCAAGTATACCCCACCAGTTAATATTCCTTCATTAAATTTTGGTCCAAGAATGCACCCATCGACCATGCCACACCATACATTAATTTTCTAAACTCTTTGAAAATTAGTCTTTTTGGTCCAGTGAGGATTATCCTGAGACCAATAATGACAGTTGTGCCGATTTACAGATCCATTGTAATAGAAACAACTTTCATCGATCCACAATATTTAACTAATAATGCCATCTTCACGAGCAGTCGCCAGCCATGCAAGAAACGCCATTCTTCTCTTATAATATCCTGGTTCTAATTCTTGATGCAGATGGATTTTAAAAGGTCAAAGTTTCGCGGATATTGGGATTCGTTGAATAGAAAAACGAGAAATATCACATTCCGATTCAATTGTCGAATTGAAATATTTGGATAATTACACACTTCCCAAAACAGCAACACTATGCTTTTCGTCAGTAGCAGTATTTTTTTTTAAAACAGTTTGCTTTTTTGAAAATGCCTCACATGTGGCTAAATTTCAAGCCAAACAGGTAAAATACCTATACTTGGCATACCTCTCTCCATAAACACGTAACGCATCACGCCCAGTTTCCCTACATTTACCATAAATTAGGATTGTTTGTAACTTTTCTATATTTAAAAAATTTTCGTTATTTATTATTAATATCACTTTTGTTCGAAGCAGTTTTAAACCTTTTATACAAATCAATAACTCTATGAACTGTCAACATCAGAACGTAAACCCTTATCCAGACATTTTCTAAACCTCCTTTTTAGTTTTTCTGTGTTTTTTTGTGGAACGGAATGGGCCTTGGTTACCTCTAAAAATTAAAATACAAATCTTGTCCCCTGAAACCAAGAAAAATTAAAAAACACAACTAACGCGTTTCAATAGCCAAGCTATCATCTTCAGAGAGATACCGTATCTCTCTTGGTTGATCGATTTAGTTTGGATCATTTCATCTACCATTTAAAGTTTCATTTCGCTTCCTTTCTTAGATCCAAAGAATGTACCCATTGATCATGCCACATCACACATTAATTCTCTGAACTCTTTAAAAATTAGTCTTTTTGGTCCAGTGAGGATTATCCTGATTTATAGGTCCATTGTTATGGAAACCACTCTTATCTGTCCATAATATCGAGCTAATATTGCCATCATCACGAGCAGTTGCCAGCCATGGAAGAAACGCCATTCTTCTCTTATAATATCCTGGGTCTAATTCTTGATACAGATGGATTTTGCAGGGTCGAATTTTCGCGGATTTTTAGGATTCGCTGAATAGAAGAACCAGAAACATCACATTCTGATTCAATTTGTCGTATTAAAATATTTGGATCATTAAACACATTTCCTAAAACAACAACATACATCATTAAAAAGGGATTTTTGCGCAGAATTCAAATTTTAAAAATATATACTATTATCCTTCAAAATAAGAAAGTTAGGGTCGTTTCCGGTTAAACCGAAGATGTGAGAATATTAATATTAGGCTCAGTGTAAAGAACTTTATGTATTAATTAAGTACCGCAAATTTCAAATTTATATTGTTGCGGGATATCGGTTAGAAATGATTATTACGCGACAATTACAGCCACTTTATTTCCTAACTAAACTTGGAACACTACAACTAAATAACTGACTTCTAACTACTAACTCACTAACTACACTGACTCTAACTGACTAAGGGAAAGCCAACCGGGCCCCCTTTGTATAGATATCTGGTTCGGGTTCTAGAAGCTTTCGACAGATAAGGCATATCGTTTGCCGAAATTTCTGGAACGCTTATCTGACGTTTGCTTCATTATCGCGGCCTTTTTCCCTTATCAGATCTTTCTAGAAAATTTTACTACGTACTGAATTCTACAATTTACATTTCGTTACAATATCTTATTAACTAACGGAGATATGCCACTGGAACAATACAACTGAGACACCCGGTATATTTAGTTTACAAAATTAGTTTTTAAAATTCGAACCCTTCAGATAAACATATTTCTCGAACTAAAAAGGAATAGAAAAACTAAATTTACATTTAAAATGTTTCGATTAAAACTATTAAAATACGGTTTGAAAAAAGGACTCAAAGCTGAATGCGTTCAATTATTAATGTTTTAATTTAGCTGTACCGCAGGATCATAGATTGTTTGTTCAGAGGTTCGTTTCAACTAATCACACTTTCAGTTGATGTTTCGTTATAATTACTTTGTAAATTCAATATCACTAACACAACCACGTACACAAGCACAAACTGGGCTTAAACCGATATTTCGTATTTGTGGCTATCGCCAGTTATGCACCACCAGAGCGCAGATAGTTAGCCGATGAAGCGTTAAGCTGTCACAGCATCCAAGCAAACGGTGTCCAATTTCTGATTTATTCGCTTGAGCATATAAACGTGCTTATTTAATGATTTCCATATAAATAAGTTAATCCTCCAATAGCATTAAACATGAGGTAATATGGAACTCATTTGAGCGTTAATAAGAGTCACAGCTGAGGGGCCAAACGCCTACAATTTTAGGTGTGCAGAGTTAGTTTCAAAATAAGGATAAGAGGTTCTTCTTATTAAGCGTTACGTATCTTACTTCTTCGGGATTGGACCGTGTCAAAGAATTACTAAAAGTGCCCACCATCGTAGGGGGCTTCTTCAGGAACAAAGAAAAGAAACAATAAATAAAAAGGGAAATATAAGGGAATATGCCAAACTGAAAGAATGAAAAGGCCACTTTCAACACATCAGAGCACGGTAACTCAGTATGTTCACCATACCAGAGGCGAAACCCTTCTGAATTGAAAATTGGTACAAAGGATAAGAAAGTTTAGACAGAAGAGCACGTTAACTCAGTATGTCCACCATACCAGAGGAGAAACTTCTGGAAGAAGAGATTCGCCTCTGGTCTGGTGGCCAAACAAATTTGTTCACAACTACAAGTTAATAATGTTTTGGTGTTTGTATTAAATATACTATTTGGTACGTTAATTTACCAGATTTTGAACTTAATGATGGTTCGAGAGTATAACAAAATATAATATGTAGACTTACATATTTGCTTCAATAATAAGAGGTCCCAAAGTCAAAAATAATTTATTGTGGTCATAGAATCAGTGAACCGCATCCATCATAATATGCAGGAAAACACATTATATGGTAAACAAAAAAATAAATAAATAGATAAAAGAATCAATTTTATTTATTTGATTAATATCCATAGTTTTCTGATAACTTGCTGGGTTGATATCAACGATATGTGGCTGACATGGTTACAACCAAAGAAATAATTCGTCATTAGATTTTAGGCTCGGATGAAATCAAAAGTGGTCAAAGAACTACTACACTGTTTTACCCAACATAATAAGTGTGTATTTCATCGCTTTAGTTTAAAGATTATTTTGAAGAAAGTTTAACATAGTGGTTGCAATGGCACTAACGCCTAGCACCAAAGAACTTTTATTCATTACGAAAAATTTTTCAATTTGAAATCATCAATGTAATAACATCCGAAAATATTAGCTCAGATGGAACTTTCCTGTACATAAAATAGAAACATGTTTCAATATCGATAGCGAATTAGCTAGCTATCTAGTTTCAATAAATTACGGTTATGTTTTAAGTGACAACAAAATAAGCAGCAGCACTTTACTCCCGTGAATAATTTAAAAGAAATGAACAAAATGCAATTTGCAAATGTAAATATATGTTCAGATGGAAATGACAAAATTGCAGATCAATGAAACATTTAGATTGATGAGATTGCCAACCAATGCTGACCGTTAAAACATTTTGTAACGATATTGCTTAATACTCTTTTTCAGAACCCACTTTTTATTTCAACCAGTTCCATTCTGTTATATACAGTGTGTCCAAAAATTATGGAATATTGACTGTAACTTTTGAAATATACGTTTTAGAAAAAAATAACCTTAATAAAAGTTAAATGGTTATCAATTGACGCCGGATCTTATGACAACCTCATTTTTTTTTTATTCAAAACTCTTGTGGCTATAGGGACATGTTATTTTAATAGCAACCTTCATATTTATGGTTATTTTTAAATACAGCTTTTGTCTCTTAAGAGCATAGCACACTTTGCTGTAGGGTTACATAATAAAGCAATGTATACACTAAATCACAAAATGTATATTATATTATTTTAATAAGCAGATCTAATTTTCAAAACGCTCAAACTGGTTTTTAGCATTTGCTAAGCAATGCACCAATTTGTCGCGAAAATTTCTGAGAAAATTATTGAATTTCCTGTGATATGTTGTAAATATAGTCAGTAATTCGAGCACTAAGCTCTTCTAAATTATTTGATCTTTCTTTATCATTTAAGTTTTAAGGACTTCGTCAAAAAATTCAAGCCATATCATGTCCGGGCCACTCAATTGTTCCGTTACTACCATTGAATGGTACATCATTTATATTTGTTATATTTTTCTGCCGTCACATTTCAAAAGTTTAAGGAATTCTACCCTTCCTATTTCAATTAAATTTATTATTTATTTTCTTACAAATCTACTATTATTATCACTTGAAACTGAGTATAATAATTTGACACTTCATAAGGTCACATCATATCAGCGTACATCTAATAAGATCTGAAATCAATCAATCAAATTTTAAATTTTGGAACTAAATAGGCTGTTATTTAAGAAACGAATATGTCTCCGTAGCAACAAGTGCTGTAAACATAAAACAAAGTTGATGTTGCCATAACATTATTAATTATCTATTATCTAATTATTAATATCTATTCTACCTTTATTTACGACATTTTCCTCTTAAACATTTATTTCAATAGTTAGAGGCAATATTCCATACTTGTTGGACACGGTGTATTATGGGTGATCAACAGACTCTTCTTTATGTCCAATATCAATTACATATTAGCATATCACCGGTTCCATCATATTTTTATTTGCAGTAGAAAAAATAAACATTTCTTTAAATTTTCGAGTAAATTTTTTCATAATCTTTCCATTTAAACTCCTCATTTATAATTGCATTAATCGTTGCTAATTCACGACACGAAAAAATGGAACTTTAGTTTCCAAATACATTTCAATTTTTTACACAACGACTGCGTTAAAAATATTGTAGAACTGAGAGCCTACATGTTTCAAATTGCTCTCTGATCATAGTTGGTCATCAATTTTTAAATTTTCACAATGGTTAGATCATTGTTTTATATCGATTGGAATATGTGAGTATGTCAACCCCATCCATTCGCCTCCATTTGTCTTTCACACAAGTATTATCGGTTAGAACGGTTCATGTCTCAATTGGATGAATATTCAGCAGTTTTCTACGACGCCCATTATTTTTTTATAGTACAATCGAACGGATGTCTTTTATAACAAAATGAATCAAGAAAATTTCGTAACGTCTCAATAATCTTACATCATCTTCATCATCCTTAGCGCTACAGCCTTGTGTGAGCCCCGCTTTTCTCTAGTGTCATTTGCCATTTCTGCTGATTCCGCGACTCTTGCTTCTAATTCCTTGCACCGATTTTTCGTGCGTCCTCATCGATACCATCCCTCCACCACAATCTTGGTCTGCCACGGCTTCTAGCTCCTGCTGGTTCCGACACCATGATCTTTTTGGAGGATAATTGCCATCAGCTCTATTGGCATGTTCTGCCCACCTGATTCGTCCTATTTGCTACATCCCTACTCTTTGCCATCTGCTTATATTTCTGAGAGAGCTCAAAATTGTAACGACGGCGCCATACACCGTTGTCACGTACCGCTCCAAAGATCCGCCTCAACAATTTCCTTTCAAAAGTTTGGAGTAGGGTTTCGTCAGTTTTACTCAAGGTCCGTGTCTCAGTTCCATACGGCAGGACCGGGAGTATTAACGTTTTGTACAAAATTAGCTTTGTACTAAATGATAATTGCCGAATTTTGAGGTGTTTTTCAAGTCCAAAGTAGCACCTGTTGGCAAGTACTATTGTTACATGGTCATAATTAATTTCACTTTACAGTATCACTGCGGAATAATTGGGTAGTTTATTTGACCGTTTTATGTCAAATCAGTGACCACACACAAAATCCAATACAAATATCTTTTTTAGTTCGAAGCATTCAAGCCCAAATATGTCACACAATATATTTAGGTTAACAAGAAAATCTGTCACTTCTGGAAATAATCGTGAGAACAGAGCACTAGACACAACCATTACAAGAGAAAATCGACATCAAAAATCTAATGAAAAACCGTTAATCACATTGGTTGATAAACCAGGGGAAGATGGAAGAGAGAGCGCACATTACAACTGGGAGATTACCGAAGGAAAGGTAACGGATACCGAAGATACACATCACTGGAAGAATATTATTAACTTGTGGGCATAGTTCATGTTAGATTTTCTAACTTTCCTTAGTTTCAAGAAAAAGATTAGTTTTTAAAAATATTGGAAAAAGCAATTGAATCTTAAATGTTTCCTTCTTAAAATTATTTATTGCTGTAATAACGAAAAATGATGAAACACGACTTTTTGTCATAAAAATGTTTATTCCTTTTTATTTTTGGATGCTTATTAACTTGTTTAAAATTGTTTCAAAAATTAGATTTTTGCTTAGCGAGCCCAGTTTGTAATATATTTAAATTATTATTAAATGAAATTGTTTACTTTTGAAAACATTTTTTGACAAACGATTATAAGATATTTAAAATTCTTAAATGTCACTTCATGAAATCTGATAAAAAAAATAGGTTGACATTTTTTTTTAGATAGAAACAAAAAAAAAAAATAAATATCTATAGTTGTGTGTCAAAAAATGTTCAAAAATAAACAACTCCATTTATTTAGATAATAATTTATATATCCTACAAACTAGGCTCGGTAAGCTAAAATAGCATTTTTAGAACAAAAAACAACTGCTTATATCTCAGATAATTTTCTTCCAAATCAATTATACTATAGCTTGTTAAAGAGAGGAGGGCGTCTTCTAGACGACAGTATATTTTTTTACATTTTTATATTACGATTAAATCCAAAATTCGTCATTGAAATACGACTGTCAATCTGTGTCAATGTATCACGCTGCAAGTTGCAACCGATTTTTCTATTTTTGTTTCTACAGTAGACTCCCGCTAAAGTTGCGCTCACCATACTAGATTGACCGTTAAAGTTGCTACTCTCCGTTATCCCTATCATTGCCGAAAAATATATAGGTTTTATTGCTCTTTGCGAAGTTGAGTGGGTTATTCAAAAGTGGCGCTAAAACTCTGAAGTACAATTCGTTGTTCGAAAATTAGTGTGGGGGGGGGCGCAACTTCAACGATCGTTTCCTGTCAACTTTAACGAGCGGACAACTTTAACGAGTGCAACTTTAGCGGAAGTCGACTGTATCGATTCTGAATTTATTGGAATAGAACCCTATTAATTTTGGTGGGGATTCACTTCTTACTTAGGAATCTCAGATTCTTTTAATTTTTTACAGATTGTAAATTAAGTTCCTATCACGTACAAAAATGGCTCAAAAATGTTGTAAAAGGACAAAACGTAATTCGCTTTCATTTTGGAGAAAAATTAATTTAACAAAAAATCTTTTCATTTTTCCTTGTTCAAATGATGGTAAAATTATGACAAGCGTGTCAAAACTGACATTATATTTATTTATTTTAGCACAATCATCGCCAAGAAAAATCACTGCTGATATTCAATGTGAGATAGCTGAAAACTAACGAGAAACCATGAATATAAGATACCGAAATGAAATAGAAGCTGCACAAATTAAGCACTGATTTTTACCTGACAATTTTGTCTTGTACCCTTACAGAAAGTTTACTAAACAAGATTCTTGTCATCGAAGAAAGCACGTTTATTTACAACCACTGTAACTGTTTAACGCTCCTATGGTAATATTTTTGTGTGAAATGCATATGGCATAAGTTATGTTTATGTCAGGAGCAGTTTTGGAGACAAAAGTAGATTTTTGCGTGTTAAACTTGAGGACCAACTTTCTAAATTATAAAACCAATTCTCATCCACTTTTGGATTTAGTACTTGCATCTGTAGAGAAATTTAGAATTTCACCTTTTTTGTTTTTAATTATACATATTCAGTTCAAGTTGTTTCAATGGGAATATTTCGAAATGTTATTATTATTTGGTTGGCTGGTTAATCTATTGTGTAACTTATAGGGGGCTGGTAGAAAAAATGTTAGAGAAAAATCAAAAAGACATTTAAAATTGACGAATAAAGAAGTACTAATTTTTTCGATTTTTCTCCAAAATTTTCCTCACAAATTGCACACCAGATTTTTCAAAAAACACTAAGCTTTTATGTAGTGCGATTCAAATAAGGAAAAAACCTTATCTTACCCATTGAAAATTGTTGGAA
The DNA here is from genome assembly GCA_028583605.1 of Dastarcus helophoroides. Taxonomy (NCBI): domain Eukaryota; kingdom Metazoa; phylum Arthropoda; class Insecta; order Coleoptera; family Bothrideridae; genus Dastarcus; species Dastarcus helophoroides. Next base: position 6,700,399 of record CM053326.1, read on the forward strand.
AACTTACTCAGAGGGGTCATTTTTTTTCCTTTGAAGCATGTTTTTTGGTGACATTAAATTCTCAAGAGTGTGGCGGCGGAAGCAGCATATGAAAGGTTAGATCTTTTTAATTAGTTTGCGCTAGTGTGCGCTAGATAAGAATTTCTCACCTTCAGGGGTTTTTAGATTTTTCCATAAAATTCTTCCTACTAACCCCCCATATTAGGCACCAAATTAAACAGAAAGCTTAAGCTTCCATGCGCGTAGTAAGATATTTGTCCTCTTAAAAGGGAACTTCATCCCCCTTCCGACGGAAATAAATAGAGTTTTGAAAATTAAACTTCAGCTCAATTTAGTTTATGCCCCACAGAAAAACTAAATGGACTTGATTAAGCGATTTTTTTCAATAATTCCTAGGTTTTGAAATATGCATAACCCGCTGTGTAAAAAATTATATTTAATGACAATTCCAAAAATATTTCCATATCTAAAATGTACACAAGCGAAGTCCCGAGATTGTATTGTAATAAATGGAAACCCCCTAAGTAAGTAATTTTAGGAGAAATAAAATAAAAATTACTTTCTTTGATGTTAACGAGATTTACTCGTGCAACTTCTAAATTTCGCCAGAAACTTTGATCAGTGGTATAATGCCGCCCAATATTAATAGTGCCGAAGAGCAAGTTGAGTGACGAAAAGGAATACTGTTAAATGCTCTAAAAGCCCCAAGACCGAGAATTTTTACCAAATCCTTAAAGCCTTCAATATTCCCTAATAATATAGAGCTATTATGCGAGACGGTGTTTCATGAAATTTAGGTGGCGCTGATATTCATGTAAATTGCTGAATTGGTAATCAATATTATGTTCTTTTATTAGTTTAATATGAAATTTGAAGCATCGTGCTTTACTCGAAAGGTCGAGGGAGTAGTCGCAGGCCTCCCTAGGGATCCTCTTAAAATGTGCGGTTCTGAATATATAACTAGACTGAATGAGCTTCGCCTACATAAGGTAAAATTTATTCAAGTGTATGTACACAGCATATCTGCTAACATAAAGTCCCATTGGCCCATCGCGTTTTTCTACAACTTGGTGTTACACTTGCAAAGCAAGATTTGAAATGGCTACCACAAATTCTTACATAAGTCAAACCTTGAGGTTTTGAGATTGTCCTCGGCTTCGGAAGAGCTTTCGTGCGAAAAATACATTGCTAAGTTAATAACCTATTTAGAAAAAGGCTGCAGATAACTCTAATACCCGAACTATATTTATGTTCTAATAAATGAATTCAGGCATTTAAAGGCAATTATTGATCTTTATAGTTTGCAGAATATGCATTTAACAGAATGTAATTTCGCTGAAATACTTCGCAGAAAATTGTAAATACTGTTTTCTTATGGGCACTATATTGGTTTTTCTTATTGTCGAATTTAGAAAAAAAAGCAAAAAACTTCTTCTGCTGCCAAAATGTGAACATCTTTTGCATATCTTTACACAAAATGAACTGCTATCTCTTCCGCTTGGTTATCGAACCTTTGCGCAAAGTGCATTATAAAAGCTAAACATTATTCTCCTCTAAATTTAAAGATACAAAAGAACTAAAACTACCTTTCAAAAATATTTTTAACTTCCTCCCACTTCCGGTTATACAGGAAGTAGACATCAACTTTCTTATTTTAAATGAAAACCCCCAAATTTTATATTTTATTTGGATTTTACGCAGAAAAATAAGGTGAGTTTATTTATATATGTTTATTGCTATCTTTGATAGTATTAAAGATATTTTAATTTTTCGAAAAAAAATTATAGAAAACAGGGTTATTTTGACTCTTTGTATCTTTTTTATTGTTTGCAGTAAAAATATGAAATTTGGCTTGAAGTCATGGAATATTATGCAGACTATAATAACGTAGTCAGGTTTTACATTTATTACACAGAGTGATGGAAATTTTATAATCTTTATTGTTTTTGTTTTATTCAAAAAAACTCTGGTTTTTTAAATGGGAACTATATGTTTTTTAATCATTTTTGGATTCTTCACATAAAAAGAAGAAAAAAGTTGTATGACTAATTTTTTAAAATTCTACACCGTTACAGAGATATAATTCAAAATAAAAAGAAACATATATCTTTTTTTTCTCTAGTAGCATCATGGTAGCAGACAACAAAATTTAAAAAAAAAAACATTACCACAAGGCCTAAAAATTTTAGGCTAAATACCATTTAAAAGATAACCGTACAAGACGAATAAGGTTTTGGCTATTGTTAGAATACTTATTGAAACATTTTTAGGGAGCCACGAATGTAAGTTTCGTAAAAATGCTTTGTTAAACAGACTTCTTATTTTTAGAGTAATGAAAGTCAGCAACAAATGTTCAAGAAAATTCGTCCTTTAACTGGTATGTTGTTAGATTAGAACTCAGGATTTGTTAGCGTTAAATTTTATAATGAAAATCGAACTGGAAATTTTTTAGTGATTTTTTAGTGACTACTGCGTGAGAAGCATATTGCTACGAACTAATCGGATGTGCTTAAAAACGATACTCAATTCTAAATCTTAAAATATGCCTTTAAATGTATTGAAGATCGTCCTTGTTGTTCTTGATGTAAATTTTTTGTCAATTATTTTTTTTCCTATTACTCATGATTAATTCTTTAAGCTTTTATCGCCTACCGTTAATTTCCTATTAGAACAAAAAAGAGATGTTTGATTCTTTTTATTTTGAGATTTATGTAAAATACCTCTGTAGCGGCAAAAAATTTAGAAAATATGTAATATAACTTTTTTCTTCTTTTTATGTGAAGAAACCAAAAATAATTAAAAAACATATAGTTCCCATTTAAAAAACCTGAGATTTTTTGAATAAAACAAAAACAGCAAACATTATAAAATTTCCATCACCCTGTATAATAAATGTAAAATCTGATTACGTTATTAGAGTCTTTATAATATTTCGTGACTTTAACTCAATATTCATGTTTTTACTGCAAGTAACAAAAAATATACACGGAGTCAAAATAACCCTCTTTTCTGTCATTTTTTTTTTTCGAAAACTTGAAATATATTTAAAACTATCAAATGTAGCAATAGCAATAAACATGTATACATGAATTCACCTTATTTTTTTAAGTAAAATCCAAATAAAATATAAAATTTAAGGGTTGCTATTTAAAATAAGAAAGCTGATGTCTACTTTTAGTATAACCGGTAGTGGGGGAGGTTGAAAATATTTTTGGAAGATATTTTAACCCAGATTACCCCCATCGACAAAATCAGTTTGCCTTTATAATAAGTAGTACTTCATATAAAGGTAACCCCCAACTAAAAAAAACACCCGGTATATCATGAATATATTAAAATATTGCTATGTTCAAAGTTTAGAGTTTCTAGCTCGTCGGTTAGTTTAAAATCGATCAGCTATTAATCAGACAGACAAAAAAGTGAATTAACGAAAACGTCCTAAGTGATAAAAATAAATAATATCAAATTTCTAAAGGCAAATAACGATAGAAATACTGGAATTTTTTTATTTTTCATTTTTCCATATAAAAATGTTGGCACATTTAATTCTCTCACAATTAAATTAATAATCAATGTACATTATAGGGTAGAGCTACTAATGAATGAACACTTAAGAAAAATATAAACTTTGAAATAATAGTATTACTAGGCCATTTCGTTTTATTTTACGCATGATTTTTCTACTTCATCTTTATACATATAACTTTGAATTCCCATTATAATGACGTTTCTAATAATTGAATCTTGTTCAAAATAACAAAAGGCGTCGAATATTGCAAAAAAATCCCAGTAATTGAACATTCGATACCAGTGAATGAATGATCCTGTTCTAATAAATGAACCAAATAAGTAAAAGGTAGATTAAAGTTGCTAAATAAAAAAATTATTTAATATAAAAAAAAATATTTATAAGATGTAAGTATATTTTTAGTTAAATATGGACAAAATTATTTAAATATATTTAAACATTTCTGGGCAATCATTAACAGCCACGCTTTATTAGCTTGGGCGCTTCTATTGCTTTCTTAACAGCCCCCTTCTTACATCATATTTGGTCGGGTTGGTTGGGCCACTTAAAATCATTTGAACCTGATGGACTAATCGCTCGAATTTCATATTCTTCACCTCAATTCGCTCCACAATTCCAGGAAAATACTGCACTCATATTTAACTTTAACATAAGATCCTACAGAGATCCAAAGTTGTTTAGATTGTTTTGTTATCCCACTTTTATGCATAGGCATTTCTACTAGGTTATTTCTTTTTGTATCGTGTTTTTAGGTTTGGGCACTTTTGATGTCTTCGAGTCTACTGTAGTTATTTCATCTGCTGCCTTAGGTTTTTTCCCTTTCTTTGGTTCTTATTTTTTTTCTTAGCGTTCTTGGTCCCTGACATGTTTTTTTTTGCATTTTAATTTTTTTTTCAGACTTCTATATCCTCCGCATATTTCTTCCATTCTGACAAGTAATTGCAAATGGCATAGATGTCGTAGATTTCCTTTTGACTGCTTTTTCTTCAATTTTTGGCCAGTGGAGGTGATCTGACCAAGCATTTTGTATGGTTATATTGCTGTGAACTATTATTTTCTGACGACTTTCTAGTTCCCTTGCTTCAACTTCTTGATATACAGCATTAATAATTATCTCTAGTATTTGTTTACAGACATTTTGGGATTCTTCTTGATTTAAAACTTTTATCTCAGTTGATTCCATTTTTTGTTCATTTTTATCTGATTTATCAACGGCTGAATTGCAGTTTACATTAAAGAATGGTGGATCATTTTCAAAGTCGCCATTGTCATAAATAACACTATCTATTTCTACTGGACAGCCTTCTTGAACGATCTTCCAGATTTTGAAAAGTGGACTTTTGATGATTTCACTTCCTATTCTTGAGTTTTGAAACTCTACTAATAACTCTGGATCCATGTGATATTTCATCACATTTAGCGCAGTCAGGTATACGCTAGCGGTAATAATAATTTGTTTAAAAGGAATATTTTTTTAGTCTTCTCTTCTTTTCGAAATGCATCGAGAGTAATCTACGCATCTGCATCAAAAGGGAAAATGCCGCACTTTCTTTTATGTTTAATGCTACTTGGTTGCACTGCTTTCTCATATGCGATTTTAAATAGAGGAATAAATGTGTTTTTCCTAACTGATTTCGTAGTTTTCTGTTTGTGTTTTCTAACTATCTCTTTCCAATGCAGTTTGAGAAATTTAGAAACAGACACATCACATGGTTGCAATATATGCGTTGAATTTGGCAATAAGCAATACAACATAATGCTCTTCTGAGTACACAAGTTGTATAGATCCATAACCAGTGGCGGCTCGCATATAGGCACTGCGGAACTGCAGCACCCCCAACTTCCATCTATCAATAACCTTTAATATGAGGTCTTTTTTCTTTTGCTCTTTCTTTATATGTATTTGTACATTATACATATAACCCTTAAGGTTAATATCAGTAGCAATGCCCCAATTCATGAAAAAAGATGCAAACATAATATTCGTATGGAGTAAGGAACTGTGAGCTCCACAGTTTCAACGACGAGGTATTTGAACGTTGTACGTTTGCGCACATAGAAAGCTTCATATGCTACTGCACAGGCGAAAAAGCACTTCTGTTTCCGCAGTACTGAACGCGTCGTACTGGATTAGCGGCTAAACTCTGTCATTACAATCTATCCCGGCACTACGCTAAAACTTGAGCTTACTAGCATTCCCGGCGAAGTAACGCCTCGAGCAAAATCAGAGCAATGCGAATCGAACCAGAGACTAAATAGACTGAACCTAACACGGTAAGCAGTGAAGCCAGTTGAAAGCCTGGCGAAAGCCTAGCTCCATCTAGCTGGCAATGCCCTCTTATTATTTTACAGACCTTTGCGAAGATAACATCGGTTTTTTTAAAGAAAATGGGCTGTAAATATGGGGAACGCCATTTCACTGCAATCATGACGTGTTTACAGCACCGGCTTAACAATATTGTACACAGGCGTCGCCTATTGAAAGAAAATTATTTTACTATTAAACCAAGATGTCTTTGAAAATAGTTCTCCTGAACTTTTACCAAAAAGCACTTATAAAAATTATCCTATTGGTCCAAAAGCCCCTAATTCTAAAGTTTCATCTAAATCGTTAGAACCGTTACGCGGCAAGTTTCGTATTTATAAATTTTACTTAATCCGACCATATCAAAGAGTAGTGGAATGCACCTCCCCACTTCCCCGGATTTTAGCATCAACTGTACGCATGAGACAACATTGAAACGTTCAGTCTATTTAGTCTCTGGAATCGAACGCATAATTTAGCGCCATTATTTCAAAATTGTGTTGTTTTGACTTAATGCGTATTGTAGAAAAGTAACATGTCCAACGAAAAATGCTTAATGTTGCAAATAATTAATATCAATTAAATATTGTTTGTCAGTTGGCATTAGTATTAATTTAATAAATGTAGGGGAGACTGGGGTGTTATGGACCGCCTTTTTATGTTGGCTAAAAAGTGGCGAAAAATAGGTTTTTCTGAAAATTTCAAAGCTTGACTTTGTAGTACATCTAATGATCTCTCTTTGGGTCGCAGCAGTTTGGTCAAATTGTATTAAATTATACAACTTATAACAGTTGGCGGCAAAAATTGCATTTTTGCGATTTTGAAAAATGTCGGGGAATTACGGACCACTTTCTAAATCGAATAAAAATGGAAAAATGTAGTAGAAAAACCTTCTTGTTTTTGATTCAAAATGCAGAATGCAGATGCAAAAGATTTATTATGAAAGAGAAACAAAGTGTAGTGGCATGCAATGGCAATGAAAATCAGTTTAAAACGAAATCAATATTTTACCAAAAAACTATTAGCAATTGCCGAAAAATAATGCTGTGCTAAAAATTTGCATGAATAATCACTTACATGCATCAAATACACGAAATTAGCTTGTGAAATGTAAAGAATTGGGTGATCCATAATTCCACGACAAAAGAGGTCCGTAATTCTCCGAAGGTCATTTTTAACAATATTGCAGCATATGAGTAACACAATATAAACTTCATGCAAAACTTCGTGTTCCTGTCGAAGACTTAAGATTCCACGAATATTATGAGATGGTTCTCGAAAAGTATGGTCAAATTAAAGAAAATTCTAAAGTGAAAAAAAAAATTTCGAAGTATCCCAATTCTATTTGGTATCGAAGCTACGTAAGGGTTCGTGTACGCAAGTCGAGTACTGAAGGGAAAATAAGCTTAACATGAGGCGAGTGGACGACAGTTATTTATAGCTATCAACCATTAATAGAGAAAAAAATATGAAGGTGATCCGTAATTCCCCGTGGTCCAGAATACCCCAGTCTCCCCTACTTAAGAAAAAAGTTTTATGTAATTATTTCAGAAAAAATAAAAACCTTTGAGGACAATTTGTTTTTGCAAAAATGAAATATTTTATAAAAAATAATTCATTTTCATTTTTAAACTCGTATTAATAGCTAACGATAAATAATGAAACAATAATTTTCTACCTTAAGTCGTGCAATAATCTTCTAAATTAAAGATTAAATAAATTTTGTTTTAAAAAAATTATTTTTAAATTTTGTCTTTATACTCGAATTTCAACCTTTTGTCGAATACCTGAATATGAAATGTCGATTTTATCTTTAAAATTCAATAAAAATGTTTAAAATAAATTTGGAGATTTTTTTTAAATTTCGATTTTAATCATGAGGTTTCGACTGTATTTTTTGTAACATTGAATTTTCTTGCAGTTGCGATGCCCAGTTTATTTTGCTTTGATAAAAACTGCTATTTTAGAATTAAAAAATTCAAAGTACTGTCAGAATCCTTCAGAAACACTCATGGCAGAAGCTAAAGAAATGTGTGACTGTATAATTGTTGATATATTGGACAGATATTCTTCCACTAATCATTTAGTGGATGCTAAATGGTTCGACAAGACGCGCTTCTCTGCTTTTAAAAATGAACATCCCACAGAAGGGATAGTATTGACCACTGATGCATATCCCATGATTGACAAAGAAAAACTTTCAACCGAACTAAAAGTATTTTATTCTAGGTCTGATATTAATGATTATTGTAAATTAATTGATCTGTTGAAGTTTATCTTGGAAAATAATCTAGATGATATTTTTAGTGAAATTACAAAATTAATTAAAATCCTTTTGACAATTCCTATGACTACTTCAGAGGCAGAACGCTGCTTTTCAACACTACAAAAAATCAAAAGAAGCACTATGAAATCAGAAAGGCCAAATGCCCTTGCAGTGCTTTCGATTGAAAAAGATTTCTTTAGTTTAAATAAATAAATAAAACAAGAAGAATAGATTTTACAAATGAAAGTTTGAACTGTAACCATTTATTATGTAAAAAATATTGATTTTGTTATTTTAGGATTTTATCAAGTTTTCAAAAAAAATTTCTTTCTAGACATATTTATTTTCTTTAGAATAATTTTAAAATAAAGGCTCAAACTTTTCCGGAGCAGCACCCCCATTAATTTTAGTCACGAGCCGCCACTGTCCATAACTATATGAGACTTATGACCATCTAGCAATAGTAAAATTGGAAGCTTTATGTAATGTTTCAAAATCCATGGCAAGAAAATGTTGGCTATATACTCGTAGAAGTTGCGCTTAGTCATCCAACCGTTGTCAGATCGTCCAATACCCCATTCATCTGCAAAGGTGCCTGCTATGTCTCTTGGAATGCGCTTAGTACGGAAACACAACCATGGAGGGTGCAGAATCACCCACCGCAGAGAAGGTGCAAAGTACTGTTATGCATTCTTTCTCAGGACCACTGGCAATTTCGTAAAAATTTCTATAATTTTTCGGACCCAGTAGTTTACCCGTTTTGGGACAAGTTTGTACGTCCTGTTTCATCCCCGTTAAATATTCTGCTAGGATCATTTAAAATGTCGTGCACAAGTTTTCATTTGCAAATACCCGATTAATTCCTGAAACCAATTGCGTATACCTGTTTCTGAAACTGAGGTTCTTGCTTTAGATATTAGTTCAGCACTACGTTGGGTGATTTTCAGATGTCTGTTTAAGAAGCAGTTTTAACCATTTTCGTCCTGGGTCTATCGTCTGCAAAGGGATTCGGGCGAGTTACTGTTTTTAAGACACGCTGAACAGTATCTTTGAACTGATCGGGGTGCATGGGAAAAACCTAATAACGCCTTTTCAATTACCCACTTTTCTAACAGCGCTTCCTCAGCAGCAGTTAAAATTGTGTCAGGGCCCATCTTTCTTATTAAAAGTACTTTTCCTTTAATATTATTAAATAGAGTACCCTCAGGTATTCCATATTTTTTGCTGACTGCTGAAAGTGACAATTCTTTTTGCCTTATCTCCTCTAAGGCATTTTGTAGAACCTTGTCCGAATATTTAAACCTTTTATAGCTCCATTTCCATTTTATATCTACAGTAAAAAATAAATCCAAGTATTAGAATTAAGTAGTTCTTGTTGTGTTTTCGTTTAATATTTTCGTTCATTTGCGGGTCCAATGAATGAACCAAAAGTAATCAGCCGTTCATTTATTCGATAAAGGCGCTTCCTAAACAGTGTAAGCTGAAAATTTTGAACTTTCTGCAAATAACATGCATTTAGGACTCAAAATGGTGCATTCTACAAATTCAAATGAATTCCAATAAATAAAAGTACTTGTTCATTCATTAGGGCTAACACATAACCCAGTAAATGAATACAATGAATTGCTAATTTTCCCGCCAATTTTTGATATTTTGACGCTACACAGATTATCAAATGAAAAACATAGCAATAAATATATATTACAAGTTAGGACAAAGGAATAATACGTGTTATTCTTATTATAAAGAATTTTTACCTACATTGCTCCTTACAAGATGTCTGGAGAATGTTGAAACTACAAAATTCTCACATTAAGACAACACTTCTGCTCCCAGTTTTTGGATCAGAAATAATAACCGCTTGATCCAATGAGAAAAGAAAATTTGAAGCCTGCGTATTAATCTCTAAGGGTAGAAGGGATACAACCAGTTCTTATAAACGTTACATTAAGGGTCAGTTCACGATAAACTTACAACGGTATGTCAGGGCGCATGCACCTCCCCGCCCCGTACTATTGTGACGTAGGTTGGGAGAGACGAGAAGCGAATCTTCGCAGAACTACGGCAAATTAAATGGGAAAATCCTGAACTTTTAATAATTTTTTTCTCCGAAATGACTCTACCGATTTCGATGAAACTTGGTAACTGGGATACTTTTGGGCCAGAAAAATGATCTACGTAAGGGCCGTATCGGTAAAACTACGAGATCATCTGTTTTTGGGGACATTTTTGTCCACCATAAATAAATTTTTTCTCCAAAACAGTTCCACCGATTTCGCTGAAAATAAGTAACTTTCAATTAATAATAGTAATTTTTGGGTCAAGAAAACGATATACACATATTGGTGCTATTTGGGAAAAATTCATGATCAACACCCTTTAGGGATATCCTAAAATTTTTAAAGTTGCATGAACCTGTATAAAAAAAAATTATTGCCACGGGACTTGTGATACATATGTAGCGGGTTACAAAATATAATTGATCAATCAAAATATGTACAATTAGTGAAAAAAGAAATTTTTTATAGTTAACTAAAAGATAAATTATTACTCTTTACGTGTCAAGTCTGCATAATTTGTAAAATAAAATATTTTTCTCCAAAACGATTCTAATTATTTCGATGAAACTTTGTAACAATGGGATTCTTGAGACAAAAAAATTTTGTTGGGTGTCATTTTGTTCAAAATTTGGGATCAGCAGAAAGCAAATAAAGTTCTATAAGAAATATGTAAAATTATGGAGTTATAAAAAAAACCACATTATAAGAGGCTAATTATTCTAAATTGAAAGGCATAATTGTTTCAAAGTATAATTTCAAATTTTATTTTTAAAAAAACAGGCACTAATGTTTTTAATTATACATTAAACAAAATGAAAGGTATGTATTATTAAACATAACAGTAATAGTAAACATTTTAAGACGAAAATCGCAACTTATATTATTACCAACAGTTTTTGGGTAACGTGCATCATGTATATCAGTTATTAATTAATTTAAAAATGAATTTTTGTCTCGGTCAAAAGTTAAAATATTGCGCAAAAATCTACTTCCAGTTGCGGAAAAACAAACAAGTGCATGTTTCTCTATCGCCAGTGTAGGTAGGCACATATCGTTAAATATTTTTGAATCTTTAACATTATAAAGGTACAGAATACAATAAATTTAACTATAATGGCTGGAATATGTCTAATTCCTTATTTTTTAAACAAAATCTTTGTTCTATGAGGCAAAATTTAACCAGAAGCGTTAAAATATAAAGCTTTCAAGTGGTATTTGCATGACTTCCCGCCGTAACTTTCTCGCAGCCTGCGAGAAGCGCAGTAGCGACGTATATTGGTCCACCGGACTGACACCCGTTGGGTCAGTTGTTCATTCGCTAGTACTGTTGAATTGCCGGTACTTCTACCCTACACACATTGAAGTTTTCACGTATTCAAGTTCATTTGCATATTGTAGGCGGTTACAAGTGTGTATGTATTTTTTTTTTTTTTTAATTTAATCCACTCGCAAAGGGTAACCTCATTATGCTTTCAAAGCACTGCGACTAGGATGCGGAAACAAGGATAGATAGCGATGAACCGCCTTCATGTATGTTACATTGAGTTATCCACATACGATGGTGCGAATGGTACAGCGTTGGATTCCCTCTGTGTCCCAAGTTCAGCCGCCGGTGCCGATGACCCATTTTTAATTCTATGACACGTCTTACTGATATCTGCAGATATACTGTTAAGATTAGAATGTTGGAAACGCGACATTATCTTGTCAAGAATTGCTCAACGAGCCGAAAGAAGTTTTAGCTCCAACAAAATTGCCTACATTTTTGTTAAAGTTATTGAATGTTACCAATGGCTAATAAATTTAATATTTTATAGCTATTAAAACGAAATGTAATAAATGTGGGTTATTTAAGACAAATTAAACACTGTACATTTTTTAGTTATTTATAAACGTTATAATATAAATTATTTCTAACTTTGAAGCAAAGATTGCGAATTCATCTTCCTCTCTAGTACACAATTTTGCAAAAAACATAAATAAAAATAAGCAGGGATGTTTAATTAGGGTAATTACCCTTTTTGATTCACATCAACGCAATATGAAAGGAACTGCAAATAAAATGACGCTAATGTAATGAAATATTAACGTGGGACTGATAGAATTTAATCCATTAAAATAATTCAATTGGTTTATCCCCAGCAGCGGGTAAATTTGGTTTCTAATTAGGCTAAATATCTGAAATAATTAAAATATCAGCAACGTATTTCTCGACCAAGTCCTAATGTATATCAGCGGAGACTCATAATTTTCGCGATTAAAATGTTTTTTACGTGTGTTTTCCATAATTCGATTTCTCATTTATTAATTTTAATTTGCTCAACTATAAGCAAATATTAAACGCCGAAAATCTATGTTTTAAAGACATAGTGATAATGAGAGATCAAAATAATTGCAAATATAGAAGATTTATTTCTGATTTCCTTGTAACACAAAATTTGCATAACCAATTAATGGCCACACATTTTTGCGTATTATTTCTAGTGTTGGGCTATTCGAATACAAGTTGTGAAATGTATTCGATTCTACCAAGATCTCGAATACATCCGATTCTCAACTGAAGTATTCGAATACTCCCAGACTCCGTAAGTTGAAGTGAAAATATGAATAGAATCGGGTCTCGCCTCGCGCAAGCAACATGTCATCATCGCATGATTCATAAGTTCTCGGGTACTTGCTTGTATTCGAATACAAAATATGTATTCGAGATTGTGGTAGTCCGATACAACAAAACATTGAAATGCTGAGTAGTGAATATAATCGGTCTCCTAACTACGCTACATCTCCGATTCTTAACTTCTCGGATGTTGAATACTGTACCCGATTCTTGTATTCGAGATCTTAGACATGCATTATTGAATGCGTATTGTTATGTATTCGATATCATTTTTATCCGGGATGGTTGGTTACGCATTATGCTCCCACACCAGGCACGTAGCCAGGATTTTCGTTCGGGGGGGGTCCAACTCCCCCCTCCCTTTTTTTAGGTTAGAGAGTTGTTAAATCAATAAACGTCTTGGTATCTTACTTAGTGCTCATTTTTTATTTTTGCATAAAATTTCTAATCTTAACTTTGAAATTTGGACTATAATTCGAAACTCGAAAGTTCGACTTCAGTCTCAATATTTAAATCTTTCAAATTTAAATTTTAAAATTTTTTTTAGAATTACCCAGTAATTTTTTCAAAATAACTGATTTTTGAACTTTTCAGAGCAGCATAAAATTTGAAATCAAAGATGAAATTAGGAATATTAGATATTAAAGATAAAATAAAAAAAATTTAATAGAAGCTTCCATTTTAATCTGTATTTCGATTTTTGTCGAAACTTTGAATCTATTTTAAAAATCTTCAGGAAAAGCGGAAATTTGGACGAAAAATTAAAAGGATGAAAAAGAAAAGAACTTTACCATTAAAAATCCAGAAGCGTCGAAGTATAAGGTACATTTTTTTAAAACTCAAAATGTTGAGCTGTTGAGAAAAAACCGAAAGTTATCTGATGAAGCAAAACTTAAAACTAAACTAAACTAAAATGAATATTTTGAAAATTAGATCAAAATACGTATAAATATGTTTATCAAAAGAGTCGAAATGTTGAATTTGAATCAAAATTTAAAAGAAAGTGGAAAGAATTTCACAAAAGAAGTTGATATTTCGAAAATTTCTAAAAATAATCGAAATTTCGAAAAACATTGAAATGTATAGAAAATTTATGAAACTGCACCTAAAAAATAGTGTAATTTCCTTTATATTTGCAGCCAATATTTAGTTTAAGTTTTTCCCTCAAAAATAAATCGCGAAAATAATAGTATTAATAATTGCAAATTTTAGAAAATAATTTAAGTTTTACGTAAAACATTTGTGAAAGATATTTCTGGAAGCTCGAAGTTTAAAAAAATATATAATCTCAAATTACAATCAAAATCTCTAAAAGAGAGCTCTTTTTGGAAATTTTGACTTTTTTCTAGAAATTTCCACTTTTTTGAAATGTTACAAAGGCGTAGAAAAGACATCGACTAAAAAAATGTCATTTTAAAAAATTTCAGCTTTTTTTCTCAAATTTCGATTTTAAGCTCGAAATTTCGACTTTTTTCTCGAAATTTAGATTTTTTTCTTAAATTTCGACTTTATTTTTCAAAATTTTGACTTTTTTTCTCAAAATTTTGACTTTTTTCTCAAAATTTGATTTTTTTTCTCGAAATTTTGCCCTTTTTCTCGAAATTTTGTTTTTTTTTCCTAAATTTCGACTTCTTTCTCGAAATTTTGGCGTTAATATAGAAATTTCGACATTTCTCTCAAAATTTCGACTTTATACTCAAAATTTCGACCTTTTTTATCGAAATTTCGACTTTTTCCGCAAATTTCGACTTTTTTTCTCGAAATTTCTACTTTATGTCGAAATTTCGACATTCCGTTCTTCTCAAATTTTGAATTTTTGCTCGAAATATTTCGAAATTTCAACTTTTTTCTCGAAATTTCGACGTTATTTTCAAATTTCGACCTTTTCGTTGAAATTTCGGTCTTAATCTGAAAAGTTCGACCTTTTTCTCAAAATTTCATTTTTTTTCAATTTTAGACTTTTTTCTGAAATATCGACTTTTTTCTCGAAATTTTAACCTTAATATCGAAATTTCGACATTTTTCTCAAAATTTAGGCTTTTTTCTCAAATTTCGACTTTTTTCTCGGAATTTCGACTTACGTTTTTCTCAAACTTTGACTTTTCTCTAGAAAATTCGACTTTTTCTCGAAATTTCGACCGTTTTCTCGAAATTTCGACCTTAATCTGAAAAGTTCGACTTTTTTCTCTAAATTTCGTTTTTTTTCTCAATTTTCGACTTTTTTCTAAAATATCGACTTTTTTCTCAAAATGTTGACCTTAATATCGAAATTTCGACATTTCTCTCAAAATTTCGACTTTATACTCAAAATTTTGACCCTTTTTTTATCGAAATTTCGACCTTTCTTTATCGAAATTTCGATTTTTTTCGCAAATTTCGACTTTTTTCCCAAAATTTCGTCTTTTTGCTTAAAATATTTCGAAATTTCTACTTTTTTCTCGAAATTTCAACGTTATTATCAAATTTCGAATTTTTGCTCGAAATATTTCGAAATTTCGACTTTTTCTCGAAATTTCGATGTTATTTTAAAATTTCGACTTTTTCTCGAAATTTCGGCCTTAATCTGAAAAGTTCGACTTTTTTCTCAAAATTTCGTTTTTTCTTTCTCAATTTTAGACTTTTTTTTTAAATATCGATTTTTTTCTCGAAATTTTAACCTTAATATCGAAATTTCGACATTTTTCTTGAAATTCCGATTTTAACTTAAAATGTCGACTATTTTTCTATAAATTTCGACTTTTTTCTCAAACTTCGACTTTTTTCTAGAAATTTCTACCTTTTCCTCGAAATTTCGACTTTTTTTTCTCAAATTCCGACTTTTTTCTCGAAATTTTGATCTTAATCACGAAGTTTTGAAGTATTGAACGCACCCTACTACAAACTGTCAAGATTGTTGGGAAAGAGGAGCGGTGGGACGCAACTGTCATCTGCCTAATTTGACCATAGTGTAGAAATTTTGACTGATTCGAAAAAAAATTTCGATATTAAAGTTGAAATTTCGACATTAGTCTCGGAATTTTAAGAAGAAAGTAGAAATGTCAAGAAAAAAGTCGAATTTTTGAGAAAAAAGTCGAAATTTTGAGTGTTAGTCGAAATTTCGAGTTTAAAACCGAAATTTCGAAAAAAAAAATCGAAATTTTAAAAAAACCGAACTTTTGACAAAAAAGTCGAAATCCCTAAACATTTTTTTTTATAATCAGTGTACTTTTTACGCTTTTGTAAAATGTCGAAATTTCTAAATATAATTTTTTTTAATCAATGCCTTCCTATGCTTTTGTAAAATGTCGACTTTTAACTCAAAATTTCGACTTTTTTCTCGAAAATTCTACTCCATGTCAAGAAAGCCGAAATTTGGGGTAATAAAAAATCGAAATTACTGAATGTAGCCTACTGCTTAGTGTCAATATTAAATTGTAAAAGGGTTGGTGCATATATTGGGAAGCCTTGAGCTCATTGTCAATTTTTATTAAAATGTCTACATGGCTATTTTGCTTATCATAAGCTCAATAGTTGGCAATTTCGAAAATTATTTACATGCTTAAATATACAATCAGTCGTTTTTCTACTGATATTTCAATTCGTATCATCGTAAATTTTTTGGGGAATATTCATTTCGGGGAGGGTCCGGACCCCTTGGACCCCCCCCTGGCTACGTGCCTGTCCCACACTCCTGCATTCGAATATATACTTAATTTTTAATTTATTGCTTAAGTACTTTTTAAAATCTGGCTCTCAATTTTAATAATAAAATTTAACAATATCAGGAAATACAGTGCCAATATGCGAATCTAACCAAAGTTAAAGATACGTATGTGAATTCTAAAGCTTCAAGATTTATTTATATTAAGAAATTTGTATATATTCAATTAGGGAGTTACCAATTCCGGGCATAGGTACAGAAGTACTGAAATCGAAAGTCATATCTCGCCACCACATACATCGAACAGGCCGCCGAGACAATTTTTCTAGTAGGTATTTTATTATCCCATAATTCGATTCTTTGTATTCGAATACTTATTCGATTCTCAAAAGTATTCGAATTCAATGTATTCAATTCTGAAAATCGTTCGATTATTCCAACACTATTTCCAGTATGATACTTGAAAATAACTTAAAAAAGTTGCATCGATTTTGCATTTTTTATACCAACGCATCCACAAAATTATTGTTCAATAGACGAACTGCTGGATTATTTTATTTCAGGATATATTAAACAGTTGTCGGCTGTAAAACGAATATTTATTATGAAAAAGTGCGAATGACGGAATTCCTAAAATAAATAAAAAATATTTAGTTCCCCAAAATAGGTATAGGTTACCTACATGAGTACTTAGGTACCTATTTTTTCGAACTCTTTGAGGGTGCCAAAAATATGTTTATATGCTCATTTTCATCTGTCAGAAATAACCAAAATGTTTCGTTTCTTGTGTTTCTCGAGTAACGCACTTCTCTTGCAAACTTTTCTCCCTTGTTTTACCACCCCCTTAACGCATGAATTTTCAAAAACGCTGGTAAAACTGACTTATTTTACGACGAATCTGCATGGTTTTCATCCTATGTTTAATACCTTTAGTGCTCCTCCGTGTTATATAGGGTTTTATGGAAAATTTCGTATATTTTCTTTATTAGATTTTCCTGCTTTAACGAATCCGAACATTTAACTTTTAAACTTACAAATTTTGATTATTTTCGATTATTCGCTCAAGTTACCATCCATTTAACTGAACAAGATATAGAAAACGGAATAATATCAAATGCTTTAGATTTAGTTCCGCATCAATGCTTCAAGCTAAACCTTTAAGAGATAAAAGTATGCCATTAATTGTTCATGGATTAATTCGAAACAAGTTGTTATGGGTAAGCTTATGTTAGGAATTATTAAAACCACCTACGGCTGACGGTTTAGGGATCTGTTAAAAGTTGCAGATCTTGCAGTTCTAAAATGTTAATTTTACATGCTCGCTACTTTGTCCCAAACAATTTATTTAAACAAGGAGCTGAAACGCTGCAGATGACAGAATACCAAATGAGCTTCAGAGCAAAATTAAAATGCACATGAATCTCAACAGGTGAGCACGATTCCACATCTCCGAGGGCACTGTCTAATTGTTTCGACCTGTTTAAATGTGTTTTATGGAAATTTGGCGCAACGAAATTCTGAACGTTAAAATGTGAAATTGATGTTGTATCTTGTTTTTATTTACAAAATTGTTGTAGGTATTACTTGGTTAATTTACGCTGTAAAATAGCAAGAGCGTGAAATTTATTCTGGTTAGACGCTATTAGTTGCAGACTGCAAAGATTGGTGCCAAATAGATATTTTCTTTCATGCGAATGACTACCTCGGTAAATTTAATCACACAAAACCGCTATTCAATTACCACTTATAGAGTATTACTTATTTTGAAATCTTTCTTCACCTTGATATCAATTTCTAGCGTTCCGAACAAATAGTCAAGCTATGTACAGGATATGTCATTAGTAAAGACCGGATTATATGCATTTGGATATTTGCATGTATATCTTGATCGTGATCGAAGGTACCACCCTACTAGCGGACATTTCGAACCGAACCAGATTATTTACTGTGTAGGAGAGTACAATGTATTAAATAATTGTTAAATATTGATAAAATTTATTCATATCAAATATACAATGCCGCAGCTTTCTAATTGTATGTTAATTTTAAAATAAATAAACTAAAAGTGACTATTTTTCATTATTTAAATTTGAATATTTTGACACTTTTCTTGCATATAATATAGTCTCTAGTCATTAGGGTATACATAGTCTGTAGTAAATAAGCGAAAAGAAATAAAGAAACAATTATAAGGAATTAAATAGTTGGCACACAAGGATGCATTGCCTAAACATGTTTTTCTATTATAGAGAATGGTTCAAAATTGTGCACACCAATACCTCACTTTGAGTCGGGGTAACGTTCTAAAAAAACACGACGCAAATTGAAACGACGCAAAGTAAATTAAGATTTTCTATAGCAAACCATGTAAAGATCGAAGATAGGTTCCAGGGTTACGAAAATACTACTTTTTAAAAAGAAAACTGAACAAAGTTAACATTTAAAAAAAAATTATATAAAATTTTATTACATACATACAAAAAACAAAAAAAAACCTATTCAATTAAAACAAAATAAACTATTCAATTAATTTATGAGAAACAATATTAAAATTAATCACTGTCTGATGAGTCCATAGTGGCTGTTGTCGTAAGTCGGCTTTCTTTCACAAAAAATTGGTCCAATGTTTGCTGAATAGCTTTTTTTTCAACGTAAAATAAATTTCCTTGTAGCAATTGATATTCTTAGCTACCGCCTGGGATACTTTAAAACTCCTTTCGCTGTCAGGATCGTTTATAAAAAAATCGCCATAGCTTCGTCAAACAAACACATCGCTTTGGAAATTTGTTTGTAGGTTAAATTTTGTTCTTCGGAGATTTCTATTGAACAGTCACTGTCATCTTCTTCATTAGCAAGTTGCAATTCCAGTTGCAATAGTTCTTCATAAGAGAATTTTTGGTTGTGCGAGGTCATTTATATCAGTCTCCTCCATACCTTCAAAATTAGACTCTTAGTTAAATTAGAAATTTTATAACGAGGAGCTGGTTGCCATCAACTTCTGTAGCGCATATTCGGTGAACACATTCAGGCCATATTTGGCGCCAAACACCATTCATGCAAGATGGTTTAATCTCCTCCCATGAATCGGAAATAATTTCTATGGCTTTCATAATGTTGAACTTTTTCCAAAACTCTAACATGGTAGGCTTATCTTGTTCATCAGTCTCACTTAAAAGAAGTTTAAATGTTCGTCGAAGGTAATAACTTTTTTAAGTCGATATTGCTCCCTGATCAATCGGCTGAATAACTGATGTCGTATTAGGCGGTAAAAATACAAATTTCACGTTTTCTGACAACTCATCAACATAAACTGGCTGGCCAGGAGCATTGTCTACTAGGACCAAAGCCTTGAAGTTTAAGTGTTCCTTGTTGCAATAAGCTTTAATTTCTGGAATAGCACAAGTTGAAACCCAGTTTTGAAATAATGATGTTGTCATCCATTTTGTTTGCTTATCAGTGGACAGGAAGCAGATTCTTTGAACAACCTTTCACACTTCTTGGATTTTCTGATTGATAAATGAGAAATGGTTTAAATTTGAAATCACTATTTCCATTACCACCAAAAAGAAGAGTCAGTATATCCTTGCTAGCTTTAAATCCTGGCGCAGTTTTTTCTGTTTTAGATATAAAAGTTCTGTTAGGTAGACGTTTCCAAAATAACCCAGTCTCGTCAACATTAAACACTTGTTTCGGATCATAGCCACCTTCCTGAATTCATGCTTTTAACTCTGTCGGGTAGCGTTCTGCAGCAATTAAATCAGCGCTAGCTGCTTCGCCTTTAAGAGCAATGCTGTGCAGATTTGCTCGAACCTTGAATCTCTCAAACCAGCCCTGACTAGCTTCAAATGTTTCATTCTTGCCTGTATTACTACCACTAGCATTATCGTTGGATACTGCTTTACTTTTCATGTCATCAAATAAGCTTTTTGTTTTAGTCAGAATTACCATTTTACTTAATGGTATTCTCTGCGCAACTTAATTTTCAATCCAAATAGAAAGCAAGGATTCCATTTTGATCATCAAAGCACTCCTTGTACGGGTCATCGTTTTAGCATCTAATGATGTTGCAGATTTTGCAGCCTCTCTTATTTTATACCCATCTCGATCTCGAATAGTTCTGACAGTTGTTGCAGCCAGACCAACAGCCTTTGCTATCTCCACAGCCTTCTCTCCCTTATCAAATCGTCGCAGAATATCTAATTTTGTCTCCAAGCTGATCATTTTTTTTTATTTTTGGTAATTCTACCAGCAGCGCCTTTCCACTCATTTGACTAAAAAAATTACAAGTGTAAGTAAAAAGAAATAATATAACTCTGCCAATAAATAAATTTTCAAGATATTTACCTTTTTTGTAACCAGAAACAACCCGTAAAAATTTATAAAAATTTATTATTCTCTTTTTAAAAAAGCATATCACACTAATTGAAACGTTACAGAAAGCACAACACACTACAAAATTGAAACTGTACTCTAAAATTAACAAAATAAAGTGAAAATAAAACTGTACCAAAATTGCCTTGATTTTCGGGAATCCCCGAGTTTTGATGGCACTGCGCAATTAGAAACAAAAGTGGCGCCATCTTTTAGAAAACAAAGAAAATTTCAACAAATTTCAAAAGAAAAATTAAAGACTCGAACCCAAAACGTCGCAACCTTGAAAATCTAACGACGCACAGTGCAAATTAGTACTAATTAAACAGCGACGCAACCTCGAAAAAATGCAAAACGAAACGATGCAAAGCGAGGTATTGGTGTACTCAAATAGTCGAAAACTGATTTATTTTTTTTATTATATATTATTACTTTGTTGAAATGGGCATATTTACAAAGATATAGTTATGTGACCATTGAGGAAAGAGTGGTGTATCATCAAAAACGAGAAGAAGCATTGGATCCTCCGAGATCGAGAAGAATTTGTCTTATTTTGTCTAAGGATACGGACGGAGTAAAAACAGATTACCGGCTATTGCTTACTGCTGCCAAAAATTACGTGTATTATTAAATGTGGCTGCGCAGAGGATAAGCACCGCTTTTAACCTGAATGCCCACCTTAAATAACACACGTAATTTTTGGCGACGGCAAGCAGCATCTCGTAACCTCCTTTTACTCTGTCCGTTCCCTGAAGACAGTGGCATCGAAGTGCCAACACCAGCAGGAGTTGCTTCTCTAGCCTAATGTTATATCTTTGTGCAAGTAAGGTGAAAATTTTGGAAGGGATTTTGCAGATCCAGAAGTGATTTAAAGCTACTCCGACAATCGATGAGCACCTTACGTATTTTGCGATCGAAACCACAGTTTGCTTCATCGATAAGATGTATACAAAATGTTTTTGCTTCTATAAAGGCGGTCGAGATCATTACTGAATGGTGGTTTCATCAACAACTGTATGCGTGACTCTTCCAGGAGACAATTCGAGAAGGTCTGTTACTAAACCAACACTTACTGAAAGTAGTATTAATGAGAATTTGAGCATTGTACAACAGCTAGGATAGTTTTGGTCATGGATTTGGCAGTTGATCAAGTATCATCAGCTCTTTTTATGAAAAAGATTAGAAATAGTATTTTAAATCTTCCCAGTTTAAAGAATTAAAGTGCCTCAGTGGCCTTCTCCTGAGAATGGAATGATACATGAGCAATAAACCGATATAGATAACCTTGTAATTAAAGTTCCCAAGAAGTTGCTGCTGCAATTGTAATGATCAATGAAAATGTTATGTATAACAGGTATCGATCCACATGATTCAAGCTTATGCCTTTCTTTCATGAATTTTTTCCGCTTCATAACTCTTCAAGGAAGAAACTCCACTAAAATTGTTTGTCATTGTTCTTCATATATTTTCCACTAATTATAGCAACCAATTACGGAATTGAAAAAGACAAAAACATATTTTTGCCCAAATTAAACACAATTAGGTAATTACTAAATAAATTTAGTAAGCTTTCATTTAAATTTGTCACCAAGATATGCATATTCCTAAAATTATTACCCATCGATTCAGATATTACAGTACGAATTTAAATTTGAATTTGACGTAAATCACTAGCTTAAAATACACAATTCAATTCGAATAAATACAGCAGTATTAAGAGATAAATAGAGATGCTTCAAACATAACATGATAACAGCTAACGAGATAACTCGCTTTCGTTGAAAGTAAGAGAAAATAAAATTATAAACTGTCCAATTAGGTTTACTTTTACATCCATAAACCACTTCTGCGCAATTAATTTGAAATGGACGTGGTTGAAGTAGAAAGTAAAGAGAAGTAAAAAAGAAAAGTGTAGGGTGTTTAGAAACGGTAAAAAGGTTAATTAATCTCTTTTAGCATGCAAACCACATTATTCTTTTACCCTTTTAATGCAGTCCGTCCCTGTTCCTGAGGCTCTGCGGTACTATTTTACGACTTTAACGAAGCATGTCATGACAACATTTCCATATAAAACGGTGGAAGTTGAGGCATCGTTGGGAAGGTCGCGGGGATGGATGCCATTTAACAACTGTCGCCTTGCTCTAACGGTATTATTCTTCATACTGCTACGTCGTCTCATTAATGTGACACCCCCTACCGCATAACCCATTCTATTATATAATAGAGCTAAACCTCATTTTACTTCCTTACTTCGCATATCCACCCCGCTCGGTCTTGATACAGATTGGCGTTAATTAATTGCAATTACAGAAGGCGGAGGTTTTTGGCCATCCCATCAAAAGCCCTTGGTTTATACCAAATTGTGACATTTTAACTTGGAAGGGGATCGGTGCAGTCTTTACAACTTGGAAATATTGGCCGACCTTCCATTAGCTACCAAGACTGAAGATATACCCAGGAAAGACACTTTGGATTTAAACACGGGAACAACACGATTTGATTTTAGTAGGGTTATCTTTATAAATTTAAATTCACGAAACTGCTTACCAAAGCATCATAAAAGCATATAAAAGCTTTGTTTTAACCTTTAGTAGCCAAACGAACATAATTAATATAAAAATTTAATAAGTCCAAATGTTAATGTGAGTTATCTTTTAAATTCTGGATGATCACTCGCATTAAAATGATTTATTTGCCTAGAACTGTTACCTAGTATAAAAGTAATGAATAACGTTGACTTTTTTTATATTTTAACCATATTTCTGATGATGATAACTATATCGAAAATAGTTAAATTTGGCAACGTTATATCCAGGCAGGCAAGGAGTTGACTTTGGAGCTGCCTATAAATTGAATCAGTGACAAGCTGAAAAGAGGTTTGAATTTTGATTTGATTTTTTTTCTTTCCTTTCCCATAAATAACAGTACAATTAATAAACAATTAAAATTTGGTACGCAGGTGTAACTTGACATATCTCTTAGGAATATTCAAGAAAAAAATAGGGTTGCCATTTAAAACATTGTCGATGACGTCATATCTTAAATTTGGAATATTCTGTGTAAAATTTTTCGACATCAAAAAGAGCGCAATTTAAAATATTAATCGATGGTCCGAGCATACTTCCAAAAAAAAGCTGTCTTTGATTTACTGAATTTATTCAAAGTGTTAGACTAGCACTGTATAAATTACAGTAAAATCAATTAATCTGGATATTATGAATAATTTCTACCAAATTTAGTTAGTGTGACTAGTTTAAGAGTGTTTTATACTTTATTGGTCAGAGTGAGTGTCAATTAACCAACTAATGTTCGTAGCTGTTACTTATGTTATTATTTATTCTTCATGGTAGACCCTTATTGACCGGAAATATTAGGTTTTTTTGTTTCAATTTATTTAACATTTCTTCGGCCTAGTTTGGAAATATTTAAATTTTTATGGTTTGTTGACAATTTTCTAAACAGTTTTTGAAATGCGACTAGGTGATATTTAAATTTTTTGAAAACGTCACTTCATGACAGTTCACAAATTAAGAGGTTAGTTTATATTACATAAAATAGGAATAATGAAAAATAGGAAACCAAAAATAAGATATGGAAAAAATAAAAATTTTGTTTTTTTGATAAATCAGGAAAATATAAAAAATACCTAAAAAAGGTTGTAGCACTGGACATCGATGTTTCGCTCTCATTTGAGCTCGTCAGCAGTGCATAACATGTAAAGGAAACAATGAGGAAGAAATACTTTAAAATAATAATTTTTTCAGAGTAGTTGTTTCTTGTGGATCGGGCTGCAAATATTTAAATTGATGATGAAACCTCTATTCATGTTAAAATTTCTTTATTTTTCTTTTTTTATATTTTAAAAAAGTATTATTTTAAAGTATTTCTTCCTCATTGTTCCCTTTCCAATTTTCCAATTTTTATTTTTTCCATATCTTATTTTTGGTCTCCTATTTTTCATTATTCCTATTCTATGTAAAATAAATTAACCTCTTAATTTGTGAACTGTCATGAAGTGACGTTTTCAATAAATTTAAATATCACGTAGTCGCATTTCAAAAACTGTTTAGAAAATTGTCAACAAACCATGAAAATTGAAATTTTTCCAAACTGGGCCAAAGAAATGTTAAATAAATTGGAAAGAAACATTATGTTATTATGTGTCATGCACGACTAATATGCGGGCTATCGGTTCGAATGATTATTACGCGCGAATTATAACCACTTTATTTCCAAACTAAACTCGGAACACTACAACTGAATAGTCTACTTCTAACTACTAACTCACTAACTATCTACACTGACTTCTGACTGACTGACTCAAGGGAAAGGCGACCGCCTTATATATTTTCGCTTCCGGGTTCTAGAAAAATCCAGCAGAATAAGGCTTATTGTTTGCCAAAATTTCTGGAATGCTTATCTGGCGTTATCTTCATTATCGCAGCCGCTTTCCCTTATCAGATCTTCCTAGAAAATTTTCTTGCGTACTAAATTCTATAATTTACATTTCGTTACAATAACAATATTTAATTTTTTTTGTGGCATTACGTAGGGTGAGCCGTTAGCACGGTAACGCCCACTAGTCCGTACAATTATTTTATTGTAATAACAAAAATCTTTTTTGTACAAAGATTCACTGTCACAACGCCCACATTTAGATCTTTTTTCCGTAGTTGGATTTAATATTTTTAACTTTATTCTTTATTTACAACTTTTTGTTGAAGTGAAAATTTCTTTAGGCACGTTAAGCAACTAAAGATAGGTGACAAACGAATGGAGCCGCGATACCAAAAAACGCCGATTAGTACTACCGACACCTTGCTCTACCACTGCATCACGGGCCCTGGCTCCATGCCAGATAATCTCATCATCATCATCATGGTTCTTTGGTAGTTTAACGCGGTTCCGAAACTTTCGTTCCTTTGACCGCCGTCTTTTAGTGAACATTACTGTGGTGATAATTTTGTGAGCTGCGGAGACCGCCAATCGAAAGCTACTCAATTCACCTCCGATGGCAGGCGTCCGTGATCGACAGCAGTCACTCTAAAGAAGGCTACTCGGTCGCCAGATAATCTAACCCTACCCCTGAATTTAAAATGAATATGCGAAAATGTGTATCTTAAAATTAATTAAATTGTGTTTTAATTTGATTTATTATTATTCCTATTATCTCAGTAAACGAAATCTGACTATATCAGAAAAGAAGAACCGCCGGAAAATTACGGGCAGGCGTCAATTCGAAAGACGGTTGCGACGTGCGGGGTTAAAATCGGTGTAATAAAGATATATTCTAGACGACCCAAATAATTTCGCCTACGTATTGCGAACAATTTGGGACATTAAGTGATATTTCTTAAAACCTACATTCAATATTTTGATTAGAGTAATATCATGAAACTCACAGTTAAATATTTTGGATTTTGTGCTTTTGTGACCCAGTTATTTCTTGTAAAATGTGAAACAGCAGAGTAAATTTTTGCTATTATAAAATGAGAGATTTAAATACGAAATTATTGTGATGACTACATTGGATAATATCACGATGGATACACGGAAAGATTCGGATAACACCAGGATCAAAGCTAGCTAGTATTAGTCGCATATCACTTGGGTTTGATGTAAGTAATGTAAAGAACTGTAGTTATAAATTTGTAATTAGGGGCCGTTCATAAATTACGTAAGAGGTTTTGAGGGCTATTTTGACCCCTTCTCCCCCTATTGTAAGACATCATAAAATTTCAACTACTAGCCCCTCCCCGTAATAAGAAATTTTCGTAAGAAATGTATGCATCAATAAAATACAACTCCGTTAGTTTTAAAAATACCTTTTATTATCATCTTATTATTATAAATATCATTAACTCACTTGAATAACATTAATCTTATCAACCTATCACAGTTTTGACCAGAATTAATTTAGTAAAACCTCAGGTGTTGAAAAAACTAGATAATAAATCAAAACTCTAATTATTATTTATCCACGGACTGACTAACCATTCAGATATTGATTCAATTACCGGAATGACTGATTCCTTTTGTTTTTCTTGAGGCTCTTCAATTTTTTCAAAATCAATATCTTCATTGTCGTACCATTCTATATCATGGGTATTATTATTGTATGATGTAAGACACAGGCTCTGTCCAGCACGACGACGCAATAATTTAATAGGATGAAAATTCTCAGTACAAGCACACTGGTACTTGTGAACTGATTGACGATGGATTTTCACATTTTTATTTGATGCAAAGTACAATCCACATATTGGACATGTACGTGCAATCAATTGCGTTTGAACCGTAGGACAATAAAAGTCGTATGGTCTTTAAATCTGGGAGGCTAGGAATTTCAATGTTTAGAGATAATTGCACAAACAAAGGACAAAAATTAGCATTTGCTTGGTCTTTAGGAAGTGGTGTATCTAAAGTTTGAGCTTGTCGAAAAGGATAAGGGGGTGGAATAAATCCATCTGGTAATATCATTCGCAAATTACTTCGTAATTTTCCACAGCATCTAAATCCTGTGCATTTGCTACTTTGCAGTAAACACTGAGATTCTCTTACATGTCTACAGTACCAATCAGGAGTCCATTCCACTAAACTTCTATCAATATTATCACTACCAGGATCTACGTATTCAGCAACAACTGGCTTATCATCAATAATTAACTTACTCCATATTTGCGCTAAAATATCACCAGCCATTTTGAAATTTTTGAGTTCAAGTTCATTATCAATTGTACCTCGCTGATCATCAGGATGATTACCAAAAGTATCATACGGTAAGACAAGTCCAGATAATTGATGACTCAATGGAGCCATTCTACGCTCTACTCGATTGAAACAACTTCTTCCGGGAGCGTTAGTGATAATAAATATAGCATTAAGATCAAATTTATGAAAGTGGGAAACAGCATGAGAGATGACTTGAGG
The DNA here is from genome assembly GCA_028583605.1 of Dastarcus helophoroides. NCBI lineage: Eukaryota > Metazoa > Arthropoda > Insecta > Coleoptera > Bothrideridae > Dastarcus > Dastarcus helophoroides. The sequence goes on from CM053326.1 coordinate 6,728,117, forward strand.
AAAGCTTGGATTTTCATCAGGTCTTCCGTCAACAGTCATGATTATAACTGGTTTTATATTATTATAATCTGTTTTGGCCAGGGACTGAAATTCTGCTAGCTCCATAAGATGTTCTAAATCGATGCTATGAGTGCGTGCAGATGATGATGAATGTTTTCCTGATCTGATTGTAACGTAGGTAGGTCCACCGTATGTCACTGCTTCAGGTTTGCCCATTCCATCAGTATTAATTTCAATGCCAGCATATACTGAAGGTATTAATTTATGTTTTTCTGCCACCACCCAGTCGTGATGTGGTAGTCGTACTCGATATTCGATATGCATCAGAAAGGGTGCTTGTTTTTTTACAGCAGTTTTATCAATTGGAATGCGCGCTTTGTCGTCCTGTGACAAGAAGAAAACCTGAGCAGGCCCAAGCATGGAGGCGAGAGACTCAATAGCCCGGATAGAAGCCGTGCAAAATTTATCATCGCGATGGCTTTTGTGTTCATCATTTGTTGCTCTCGCCAGTTTTACCGGAACTGTTACTACGTGTTTTTTTCCTTGAATTGCAGTAGAACATCTAGGTAAAGGATGAAGATACGTAGCACTTCGTGATAGATTGAAACCTAACGTTTCTAGTTCTTTGACCAAGTCATCTAGAGTTCTACAGCTTCTTACCATTTCAGTTCGGCGTTTCTCATCTGCACCACCTTCAAAGTTCGCAATTTCTGCTAAAACTTTCAACAGCTCAGGTTGAGCTGTTGTTGTTGCATTTAAAGATACATCTTGCGAAAAAGTATGACCTGATATTCCAGTTACTTTAACTTTATTCTTGTAATTTATAACTTGATTATGTGAAAGATATTCTCGAAAAAATATACTAACAGTTGCACCTGTATCTAACAAAAGCAATACATCCGAACCATCATAATTCATTCGCACAACATTCAATCCAAAAACATTCAAAAGTACCTCATTTTTCTTTTCATTATTCACGAAAAAACGTTCGTTTCACTGGAGCATTTGATGCATTAGCAGTTATGTCACTTTCCTGAATGTCAGTCATGCAATGTGCAGAAACATTTTTCCTGTTAGAATTCCTACCGACCCCGCAAATGAAGTACCTGATTTCGTGTTGGCACCTGGGTTTCTTCGTCTTTTGCACCGCGAATAGCCTCACCTAACGTTATGTAATTTCGCGCTTTTACTATTGTTCGTAGTTCGTTGCAACTTAAACCATTAGCAAACGAGCTGATTGCAAAATTTTCGTTTATTGGTACCAAAATTCTTGCAGCTTGGTCATCATCATTCGCTTGAGACAAAGTCAATTTTGTCATAAGATCTTCTACACACTTACCAAATTCTTCGATTGACTTACCATTTTGGCGAATTGTTGCTAATTGATTAGATAAAACAAACGCAGAAGTTTTTGTAATATAATTACTTTTTAAATCTTTAATTAAAATTGCACAATCATGATAATTATATTTAAGGCGAATCTTAGCATTTTCAGTCCTCCAAACGAGGGCGACCCACTGTCTCGTGCACATTTAATTGTTGTTTTACAACTTGATTCTTAATAGCATTTTTATCAATGCATGTCCATTTTTTCTGAAACTTTTTTGATATTCAGCGTTTCGTTTTTTATCAGCAAGTTGTTTTTTAGCTTCACCGAGGTTTTTTTGCAATTTAGTGATTTCTTGATTGATCTTGAGTCCTCCAAGACCAGAATCCCGACGTAAAATACTTGTATTTAATTCACTCTCCACCAATTATTTTTTTTTCAATTGCATCTTGTGCTGGAGTAGGATGACATGTTAATTGTGATTTATCAGGAATCGCCTCTTTTGGAATCAGTCTGTGCGCCATATCGACTTCTCTAGTGCATAATGCAACAGAAGAATCTGTTGAGTTTTTGTCCATCAAAGCAAGCGGTCCACCAGACACATTTTGCTGTAAGAAGTGATTTTGATTATAGCTTAGCATACACAGCAAAATATGCGTAATTTATAAGTTTATTTAAACAGAATTTTATATATAACAATTACTTAAAAATAATATTGAAATATTAATAATAATATTTTGAACAAAAAAATTTAGAAATAAAGTGCCAACTAACCTGTTTAAAAAAAACCAAGCATGTTGGTTTCTTTTCTTAGCAGCAAGCTGTTTTAAATAATTTATTTTTAGAGATTCAAATTTTCCGAAAGCATTATCATCATTTTTGAAAACTTCTTTGTTGGTGTGCAGAATAAATTATACTCTTGTTGACAAACCTTTGGTGTTTTATCTGGGAAACCTTCTACCCACGCTTTAAATAACAGTGGATGTAAGTATCCAGACATGTTAGATAAAATAAATATTCTAAAAGGATATGAGGTATATTTTTGAGATTTCAAGTAACAGGGAAATCCCCGATCAACGAGAACAACAACGAAATAGTAGAAAGTCTAGAAGTACTGACAACATATGATTCTTGTAAGATTCAATACTGAGTAAGAGAGATTGGCGTTATCGAGAGATGGCGTTATCCAATAATGCCATTTCTTAGCGTGAAAGTGATAAGATTTCGAAATTTTACATAATATCAAATTCTCTACCCTCCCTTCCTATAGTAAGAAACTATAATATTTAATCAACACTCCCCTCCCTTAAATATCTTACATAATTTATGAACAGCCCCTTAGTGATTATGTAGTGTACGGAACCCTCTGGAAATATTTGTTAATGGGAAGCGACCGCGAGAATAAATCATACGGCAGGTAAACGTTCTAGACCTTTTTCGCGAGCCGGGACCTGGAACAGTCGTCTTTCCTTGAAGATAGTTAGTTAGTTAAATAAGTCACAATTGTTATGTTATGAAATAAGATTTAAATAAAGTGTTTACAATTCACATTAATTAAAATTTTAGATATGTACCTCATAGATACCAAAATATATTAAACATTTTAGGTTTGTTGCAGCACAATTAAATTTCATTTTCAGCAACATCAGGAAAACTGAACTGTGTCAAGCATGCCAAGGATAGTTTCAATCTACCAAAGACTAGATCGTAAACAAATATGAAAGATATAAAAGATAGAAATAATAATTTTAATTTACAAATTATATATTTTTTTTATATTACAATTTCAAAATTAATAGAAAAACACTGTTATATCACAGTTTTAAATTGTCACTTCTGTCGGCTCAATTTTTTTTTCATATAATATTTTTTTTTATATAAACCATAACCATAACCATTTGCATAACCATAACCCGAATTAAATTTATCCGCAGCCAAGGTCTTACAAGGTGCCCAAAATTAAAAATTTTTTTAAATATTTTCAGCTCATCAGCGGCTCACTCTATAGAAAGCTTAATTTAGGAGAAAACTAGAATACGGTCCTTATTTTGGAGTTGAGCCCCAAAGTACACTTTGACTCTTTGGGATTCAATTTAAAGAAGAACGATTCGCCTAATCGATGACGAGAGCTTGACCAATTCTCTCGAAACTAGTGCACAAGCAGATGGTTGGTGACTTGCCTCTTTTCTGCAGGTACTTTCATGGGAGATGATCACAGAAACTAATAGGATTGATCCCCCCAAAGGGCAAGATTTTTGAGTCAAACATACAGTCAGTGACACAGTAACACAGTGAAAATTTATGTCTACTGAGAGTTTTTTTATAGAACTTCCAACCCATGATGTTCGTTACCAAACGGAATTTTCCCCGAAAATTACAACATATCCTTACTTAAAAGGGCAGTTCATCGCCATCTATCCTTGTTTCCGCATCCTACTGGCAATGCTTCGAAAGCATGGTATGATTGCTCTATGCGAGTGGATTAAAAAATAAAAATAATAAATTCACAAAAGGATTATGTTTGTCCAAAATAAATACATCGATGGGAGCACTCCAAATTGAGATGTCAAATATCAAACATGAAAATAACAACTGAACTTGCTGGGGCAGCCTCATTTAATATGTTTCGTAGTAACCTGATAACGGACTAAACTTTTAAAAATAAGACATTTAGCCTATTTACATTAAATTTATTATTTATTGTAATTTAATATGACCCAAGACATAGTTTGAATTAAGCTGAATCAAATGACTTTTATTCGTTAAAATCGATTCAGTAGTTTTAGTTTTACGGGGTCACACATTATCTCACATACATACATACATACATACCTGTACCTGTACCTTAGGCAATATATGTTAAGTCCAATTATTGCCAGAATGATTTAAAGATGTTGTGTCTATCAGAACAACACCATCTTTAATTTGCTATCTTCAGCGCTAAGATATCTAAATAAACTGCAAATTAACACTTTTTTGAAAAATATGGAGCTCCAGGTTTACCTCGGATCTGAAATACGTTTCAGTGATTTTAACATTGTTTACCATAAGAATGAGTTTTATAAATGACCACTTAAATATTCTGTAATGAAACTGTAAAACGTGCCGAAATTTGAAAATATGTACAACCGCAACCATAGACTAGTTTCGGCCTTCCTTGGCCTCATCAGTATGGTACGGTGGCTGTAAACACTTCCAACTTTAAGCCGTTAGTCAGTCCAATAAGTAGCCAAGAGAAGTAACACCCGCATTGGGTGATTTGTAACTGACTTTTTAACTGTTTATTACGCAAACAAACATTTTCGCCACATGCTTTGCTTCATTTACGTGATCTTTGCATTTGCAATCTAGTTTTGATTAGATTCTAATGAAATTAGATTTCAATTGCATCGTAATAAACTTGTATATATTCGTATATACAAGGCTTATTATTCCAATGAATTTTATGACCTAACATAGTTTGCTTCTGGGGAACAGATATATATCTAGCCTAAGAAAGTCGTAACCCTTCCTTGCCACGTTGCCGTAGTCGACTGTTAAATTAAATTGGTGATCTAATTCCCAAATAAAGGCGTAAGTGCTCCAGCCGACAAGATAAAAATGGTTTGGGCCAAGTAGTTTGGCATAATATGAAGTGAACTTTTAAATATTTTTTTTTCTTAAAACCAAGTTAAATATCAAATCTACAGATTTGTTAAAAAACAAAGAATGTATATTTAGCACTCTAATGTATTTCGTTACCTTCCCTATCTGTGTTTTGTTCATGTGTTGGTATGTGGGAATGGAAAGTATTTTATTTGAAGCACGAAAAGCCTCTTAACCAAGTTTAGAGAACGTAAAGAACGCAGCAAAAGCAAATGATGGAGCGAGTCTAAAAGAATTCTCGAAACTGAAACTTTGCATTACATTTGCTTTTTAAAGAGGGAATTTAAAGCGTTGCTGTTGTTTTATTGGATTTGAAAATCTGATTGGGATTTAGGTAGTTGGAGATGGGCTTCCGATTGAAGTGGTTGGTGGGTCGGTTGTGTTTTACTTCGGATAGAGTCTGCTGGTGTTTTGCAGATAGAGTTAAGGCTCCTTTCAGGGCAATTTACTTTTACACTACAAATCCCAGCTTTAATATGTTTTCGGGATAAAACAACGCCATAGAAAGGCGCGGAATTCGAAGCTGAATTAGTTTATTCAGCCAAGAGTATTCCGGTTTGGAAGTTTTATTCCTATTCGGTTCCGGATATTGCTATTTGATATCGTATTCGCTTAATCCTTACATTTGCAATGCGGTCAATACAGTTGCAACAATATCTCCCTGATTAGGTTAAAGTGAGTCTGCTGGAAAAGGGAATAATTGTAATCGAGAGGAAAGCTATTTTCGAAAGCCAAACGTTAACAAACTTGAGCCCACAACGCTGAATGAAGCTCAACTTTGGCAACAGCAGCTATCACTATTGGCGCCCATATCTATTCAAAATGGATTAAAAATTGAATCAATAGTCAAATTATACTATTTACCCTAGAATAAGAATTACAAATGCAAAATGTTAAACATATCATCAGCTTGTCACTAGGTTCATGCAATCAAACTTGCAACCATGGGGATACAAAATTATTAGGAAGCTGGCGGTAACTAAACTCTGTTCTTAGAAATGCCTCAAAACTGCAGATGGAAAAGAAGCTAATCTGCCTAAAAAGATTATATTTAACCTTTAACATATTGTGGTTTTTACTATAAACAATATCTGTGTCAAACATTAATTCAATTACTAGTCGTGCAAAGCTTACCAAAAACAAATATTAAATAAGTTGTTGCTCCTGCTACAAGTGAGAAATACATTTTTTTCACTATATTTAATGTTATTTCTTTTAATAAATTTGACCTCAAAAAATTATTTGTTATATGCATTATGTGCACGTGTTGTCTAGAAAAGATGTTGAAATTAATAATATAGACATTCAATTTAAATAAAACACGTTGAGTAAGAAATATCGATTGAGTATTAACATTGGCTGTTGAGACGAAAGGGGAATCTAAGCTAAAATGAGATGGAAATTAAATTAACAGATATGTTCAGAACGCGGAAAGTTTATGCAGTTAGAATTGTCTCTTCTAATTACCCCGAAGCAAGCAAGATAATTTCTTCACTTGAAGTACAAAATTAAATCTTATTCCCGGGTTTTGTCTATAAATTAATTTAAAACAAATTATAAGACCTTAAATAAATCAGAAAGAGATTGAATAATTTACAAAGTTTTTTAAGTGATCTACTTTTCGATGGTGGATTATTGCGTTACAAAATTAGGTAATAGTGTTCATTCAGGCGGTAAAATGCAATAGCAGAGAAAGCCATTTATTACATAAAGATGAAATCTAACCCAATAATGTTAAGAAAAAAAGTTGGTTGCATTTGTAACTTGTTATCTGCAAAAACAAAACTTGACAAATTCACCGCAAAAATCCAGCAAACTCACTGAGGAAAGAACACCCAAGTATAAATAGCAAACCGACATTGAAGAAATCAGTAGTTACCGCGTTTTAGTTCGCAACATGAGAGGTTTTACTACCTGTCTGTTGGGTGTTACTCTTCTGGTGGCATACACGTCCGCCAGGATAATCGTAGAAGGTGATGACAAAAAGGAATTGGTTGGCGTGGACTTAGAAACAGCCGCTACCCATCACGGACACGGGCATTCCAGTCATCATGAAGAAGGAGGTGGAGAGCACCACCATGGAGAACATCACTCCAGTCACGGGTCCAAAGGTGACAAAGGTTATAAAACCTCTCATCATCACGACAAAGGTGGGCATGGGAAACACGGAAAACATCACAAAGCAGGCCACCATGCAGAAAAGGGTGGACACCATAAACACCATCATGATGAAGCAGGCCATTATGGCGAGCATCACTCATCAGGCAAAAGTCACAAAGGTGGGAAATTCGGCGAAAAGAAAGGACATAAAAAGGGTCATAAGACAACCGGTTATCATCATAAATCACACAAAGACGACTACCACAAAGAACACAAATTTTATGATGATTATCACAAAGGCGGACATCATGCTAAACATGGACATCATCATGGACATCACGGAAGTAAAGCTGGACATCACAAGAAAGGAGGACATCATAAATCCGGTTATCATGATGACCATCACGGAAAGAAAGGACATTCCGACAAAGGGCATTACGGGGAAGAACACAAAGGACATAAAGGTCATCACGGACATGAAAGCCATCACTCCCATCATGAGGATTATGGAAAGAAGGGCGGTCACTCTGGAGGCAAAGAATATGGTTTCCATAAAGGACATCATTAAAGAACCCGCAACGGTAAAATTGTTAGATTGGTCGACTGTACTACCAAAGGCAAAAAGTCTATCAAATTTCTCTTCAACATCGAGTTCAAAAAGTCAGTATGTTATTATTTATTATAACATTTTGTTTTGTTTATTTTGTTTCTATAAATCGTTCATGTTGAAAACCCGTTGCTTGTACAGTTTTTGTGTTACTTAAAATAAAAAAATATTTAATATTTGGTTGCTTATTTTATAACACGTGTAGTCTCTTTAATGTACCGTGAAATCTCCATTTTAATCTGTTCATATTACCTAAAGCAACCGTGAGTTATAACTTTACTAACAATTAGATAATAATACGGATTGATATTTAGATAGAAAGCTGAAATTTGAAGCAAAAATCGTGAGTTGTGTGGTCCGTTATTGCTAAGACTAAATTAAAATAATAATTCCGACTCAATTTAATTTAAAAAGGAACATTATGAATATTTATTAACGTAACTCTGTGTAGCAAAATAGTTATTACTTGTGAATTTTAATTCGATACCAAGAATTCGTTCAGTATTTGCGTTATCAAGTATCATTAATTTTCCCCTTTCTTAATGCATGCTACACATGGCTTAATGTTAGACATTTGTTTTACAGATTTCGATTTGGATTATATTTTCAGAACCTTCACCAATAAGAAGGCAAATTTTTTAACAAACAAAATTTTGCTTTATTATATTTTCAGATAAATTCAATTCTTGCCAATTATAAGTAACAACGAGAAACGAAAATAACACATGCAAAAATACCTATTTTTTTTAATTATATACGGCGTGTTCAATCTAAGGTGCACCATTTGTAACAAAATTTTTAGAGTTAATAAACCAATAATTGTGGTGCTTCCTAGGTGGAATTCCTAAGTAATGTTTTAAAAAATTTTCATTTTTCCACAAGAAAAAACAATTAAAAGTAAGAAATGAAATATACGGGCATAAATTTTATTTTTTTAAATAAAACACCCAGTATAACCTTAGATGATTGGATAGAGAATTTATTTTTCTTTAAAAATGTAACACTTGATATATCTCGCAGTAAACGTTTTTGATTTAAATGTGATTGTATTTTAATATAATTAATAAACGTTACTATCAATAACTAATCAAATTATATATCGGATGAGAAATCATAATTTTGGGCATCGTTTTTAATACGACCATCATTTATTTTGTAACGTTGCAATATGTCATTTTCATAATTTAACAATGCTTGCAAATCCTTAAATCTAATGACACTCGAAATATAATCACGTTTAAATCCGAAACATTTGGCATCAGATATGTCAACTGTTACATACTTGCAAAGAAAAATAAATTTTTTATCCAACCGCACCAAAATATACAGGATACTCCATTAAAAAAAAATATTATTTATATCAATATCTTTTTTTCTGCTTCATTCAATTAATTTTTCTTGTGAAGAAATAAAAATTTGGAAATAATTAGGTAGGTTTCTATGTAACGTACCAAAATTACTAATTTATTAGATCTGTAAATAATGTCCAAAAATGGTGCGTCTTAGATCGAACACAGTGTACAAATATATCATTGCATGATCCGGATTTAAGTGGTGGTAAAGTTCGAAAAATAATTTTTATAAGTTTCTCTTCGTAATACTTCGTTTCAAATAAAAGAACACAGGATTATATGCGCATTTGCTCTAAAGGCTAACAAAAATTTTGAGCAAAACCCAAAAGCACGTAATTTTTTTGCTTTGGTGTATAAATTACCATTTTTTTTCAGAATTTTCTTTATTTTCTTATTTCAAATTTTTAGAAGGGGGTACTTTACCTCCATAACGGGGAATCCAAAAATTGATACACTTTTTCTTTCGGTATATACAGAGACCGTCCAAATTCTTCCAGTTTTTCAAGTAAGCGGCTCATCCTCCTGGTAGAATCTGACACAGAAAGTTTTAAAAATGATTTGTTTAATTTTTCATCGAGATATTTCGTTTCGGAAAAAAATCAGTCAAGAGCTAGTCGGCTCGAACAATTAGGGTTCCCTAACAACTACTACTGTAAACAGTCAATAGACCAAATTAAATTATTTTAACTTTTTATAGAGTGAGTAAAAAATACCCAAATTGGCTTATAATTTCCTGAAATATTTGTTACCTAAATAAATTATCTTAACAAAATTTTTTTAAATTATTTCATAAACTGGTGAAATTTAATTTTATTTAACATGAATTTTTGTTGAGACCGTTAATTTCTGAATACATCATATATAATTTTAATAATTTTTCATTAAAAAAAATTGAAAATAAAATTAACTTTCGTAAAAATCGCCTCATTAGGTTAAAACTCATGAGTAGAGTTCTTATCAAGTAATCATTGAAAAATGTGTATAATTTTTACATTTAAGGAACAGCTCATTAACTGACAATTAATTTTAAAAAAATCTAAAAAACAAACAAAGACGAAATCATGTAAACAATAAGAAAAAAATCATATGACGTCAAAGAGAAACGTCGAGCAAATACACTTCATGGAAAACCCTTCACCCTTCTTTCACCGTAACCGAACATCATCAATATTTCTATTCGAACCTTCATCTAATTCTACCGTAATATAATAATTGCTGAAATGAAAAACTTCCAGGTTTTCTGATTTTTAAGTCTTGTTTTATGCACTAACTTTGGACTCTAAAGTGACCAAATGCGGATCATATTAGTCACAGATGATGCTACTGTCTAATAGCAACAAATGCTATCAAACTTTTCCAAGACTATTCGATAAGAATTGTATTAATAAGGTCCAACCTATCAAGGTAATTTGTAGGAAAGTTCATTTTTTCTCATTTTTTTGTTATGCAACCTCATTAACATGTAACGCAATCTGTCCGGAAATAGATGGCCTCTCCACAAATGCAAAGAAAATTATATTATGCCTTTCAAAAAACAAAGGTGTTTGCCATAGTAATTAATTTATTTACATGAAGAGAAATTGAATTCGTCAATTTACGGAAAAAAATAAATCTATAAACGAATATTTCAATCAAATTTTGCATTTTGATCCAAATTTTCATGTGTTATAATTGAAAAATAAAAAATTGCCTATTTTCAAATACTCACTTTTTTCTACAACTAATGACTGAAACTGGTGACTGTTTTCATTAAGTCTCAGTTCAAAAATATTCATTCGCAATTTGCAACGAGCCGTTGACTAACACAGGTTACCTACAAGATCGCCTCGAATCACGCTAAGATCACAAAATAAATAACAACCAAAAGGCTAGTCATCTCTCACCGTTTGAGTCCCGTGACCTTCAAGCCTGTCTATGTTAAAAATCTATGTTGAACGTGTCAGGGCAGTAGAGGTGGCAAGGTCCGAGATTTTAAAGGAATTGAGTCCGGTTATATATCCAACTCTTGGACCCTTTTCCTTAGGATTGAAGTGTCATATTTCGTTCTACCAATGTTAGTGTAGGATTTCATTCTTAGAAGAAATTCCTAGAATCACCCAAATATTATCAAAACACAATAATTGAAAGAATGTGCAGCACGCCTATGTAAAAAAGCTGTTTATAAAAATTCAAACTTACAGATAAGGCAAGAGTTAACCTTCTGGTTGTTACTTATTTTGTGCTAAAGTGTTCAATTCCAACCGCAATTACTGCTTTGGTTGCAATTTAATAAACCAGTGCTAACTCCAAAATTATGGATACTAAATAAAGTAATGCAAAAGAAAATTTTTAAACTGCATTCTATTTTTAAGGCTAAATCAAGTTTTTTATTTAAAAAAATGAATATTATATAAGTGAAATAGCCTTGGAATAGAAGCACCTATTCTTCCATAAAATATTTTTTCTTAACAGCTAGTTACGAGATCGAGAAAACCTGCAGTTTTACGATAATCCATAGGCCCAATATCTACCAACTCTGTTAAAATCTAAATCTTATCCTCAAAAACCTAAGAGAAAGAGAGGCACTGGTCATTTCTCAAATATTTTGAGCTGTATCTTTAAGACCATTGAACCAAAAATTATTAAAAAAAAATACTTTAGGAGTCTTAGAGGTAGCTCCTGACACCTGACACGATATGTTAAGGTAAACTTGATTTTTCGCTGAACAAATGTTATAAAATATTTTGTTTTTCTAATCGTTGGCTAGCGGTATATGCATGGGTCATCGAGAACTGAAAGCTGCACAAAATTTTTAATTTCTAGTTTATACAGTTTTCGAGGAAAACTTGTTTGTGACAGACAGACTGGACAAACACAAGAGTGAGATGATGGAGGTTCCTTTTTTTTTCTTGCAAGATACGGAACCCTAAAAACAAACAAAGATTACAAAAATACACCCTTTCATATATGTATTTGCTTCAAGCGGTGTTTACCCAAAAAAAAAAATGGGCAAAACATTAAAACGGGTAAATTTCATTTCGGTGAATTTCAAAATTTTTCTGTCACAATTACAACTAGTTTGTGAATTAAAAACTTCAGAAGGACATAATTTTCCCCATAAGAGAGTGAAAAGCTTTGGAAACATTGTTTTGCATTTCTCGTCCAAATACGAATCGAAAATCATTTTCGGTATGTGAGAAAGCGCAAAATCGGCATTCAGCCTCAACTTTGTGGGAATGAAACTACCATTAAAAGAATTTAACAACAACATAAAAATGTTTCTTTTAGGTTTGGGTAAAATATATCCAAAAGTTAACACAATCGGCATTGGTCACTTTGCAATCTTTCCCTTATTAGTGGAGTTAAAATATCGGCAGTAAAATTCAAATTTTAGAAGTAGAGGAAATGGTAAGATTCAGTCGACCTTTTAGTAAAAATTTGTAACATGTGTTAGCGTGAATTTGAAATTTTGTGAGGAAAGGTCACATTTTCTTAAAATAACCCACAATTTGTACAAACACTTCTTTTTGAAATTTATGCAGAAAAAATTGAAATTTATAAACTATTTCAGTTTCCAAGTTTAAAATCAAAACTTGAGAAAAAACATTGCAAACTTATAGGTACCCTTATGAAGTCAAAATTTTGACAAAACTTGAATATCGAAAATAATCAAGGAGAAATCTGAAGTAGGTTTCATGAAAAAGAGCAAAATTTTCAGTTTTTAGTAAAAATTGTGAGATTGCAGTCAAAATTTCGAAAAAAATTAATTTAATTTCAGAGTCAAGAGAAAACAAAACAAAAAAACCTAAGTGTTCTACATGGCCAAAAAGTTTCAAAATCTTTGCTTTACATCATCATCGATACATAAGTAAACTGTTTATATTTATTTGTTTTTTTTATGGTTATCAGTTATGAATATTTTTCACATATTGATAGAACATACCAATAACTTTTGATCAGTGTAAGTGGCGTGAAGTCTGGGCGTTCTACTCTTTGAGATATTAAAGAGAAAGCTTCAAATTTAGGTCCGGTTTGTAGGACCGTGGCTGTAAGTAAATTCGGACATCAATCTTTTTATTGCCATAATTTTCTATAGTTGCCTGTTTTAGGAAAGAATTATTTTTGAGAGCGATCTACTATTTTAATAAAACATTGGGAAAGTTACGGGGACTGCTGACAGAAGTGAAAATTTAGGACTAATGATATAACACTGTTTTTTTTTTTAATTTTCCAATTGTAATATCAAAAATAAAAATTTCATAATTTGTAAATAGAAGTTATTATTTCTAGTTTTTGTATCTTTTATATTTGCACAAGATCTAGTTTTCGACCCTGTCTATTTTGAGTTACTGCATAGTAAAAAATCTGTCACACTATCTAAACTTTATATTTGCAGAACAAATTTCAAGATTTTTCAAAAAATATATATTTTCAACGTACTGATTTTTCGTGGTTATGTAAACACTTTAATTTGAATTCTCTCAATGCTGCAAATAATGAGTTACTACAGTATTCGTTGGGTAAAACCATGTGCAAAACATTATAATTGACTTTAAAAATTCAAATATATTAAAAAAATATATTAAAACAAGTTTTATGTACCTAACAACAAGTGCTTCATAGGCAGCTTTCCACGCCACTTGTAAAGAAATAGTTTACTCGAGCAACATGAAAAGGATACATTAAACTTCGACCATAAAAAATAAAAAATAGTTCAAGGTGTTACTAATTATTGATACCCCTTGAAACTCCATGTAATTTTAGGATATTTCCTTCCGGATTTAATTAAACTGCGTAAATGTTCAAAACACTTTTCGTCCATTCTTAAAAACGTTCACATAGGGTCCCCCAATTGCCTTCTTGAAGTTCCTAATTCATTATATTTGAACTGCCTTCTCTATAATCGAGGCCTCGCTCTCTAACGTCTATTTATATATAAATAAATACCTTCTGCTATATAATAAAGCTACTAACCGTTTCTTTGTAATTGTCACCTTGTACGAGACGCCAGTCTCAAAGAAAGATCATTTTGATAACACAAATAACCTCTGAAATTGGCAAATCAAAAATTTAAACAAAAACATTAATAAGTTCGTAGGCGCAAGAAGTGTCTTTGCTGCAGTTGTCTCGCTTATCTCACACAATGTATTATAAATTGAAGCCTGCCGACCAGCGTTTTTTCTTTTCTAATATAGGCAAAGTTCGCTTACGGGGAATAGAAATAATAATAATTAAATTAAAACACAATTTAGACAATTACAGTATACACATTTTGGCATATTTAGTTTAACTTCAGAAGTAGGGTCAGATTATCGGCAACTTAAGGTTTCAGTTTTACAAGGTGCCTTGGTGCAGTGGTAGAGCAAATGCTTTGGACATGGCGGGTCCTAGGATCAAACCTCGCAGCCAATCTCGCGTTTTTTAATACTATTGCGGGATCTATTCATAGGTACGATACCTATAAGACATTAAATTATGTCTGTAGTTCAAATTAACGTATTAGTAATGCAAAACTATTCGTTTGTCCCCTAACTTTAGTCGCTCAACGCGCCTAAAGAACTAACGGACCTGGTCTGACTTTGTCCGAATGGAAAACGTCTAAGACTGCCGTTTACTGGCGTAAAATGCTATGAAATAAATCGTTTTGTACAACTCTACACATTTAATTTTCGTATTTCTGAATTTTTTTGTTTGTTTTGTAATACTTCGTAATGCCTTCAAAATATGTTTATTTATTTTCTATATCCTCTAATCTCTCAAGGATTCTATAATGCACAGACCAATAGGTTTGAACATTTATTAGATTCGAAGTTTGGAAACCAAATACCGGTTTCGATCTTGTTAGATCTCGTCAGTTTGGTATATCCAACTCGAATGCTAATAAATGTTCCGACAAGTAAGTACTAAAACATTCACAGGCGTCGGGCGAGTGACTTTTTAGTACTACCACCTATTGGTCCATAGAGAAACTATGGCCATCGCCAACAATGTCGTATGCAAGAAGAATGCAACCTAGACTACAAATTCATGCAGCCCTCCAGGCGTGTATAGTGAATCATAGGTAGCTGAACTACCAACAGTTGAAACACTGCCACCTAGCGAAGCGGTTGCTCTCTAGGAGAGTTCCCAGAAGACAAGGATTCTATAATGCACAGACCAATAGGTTTGAACATTTATTAGATTCGAAGTTTGGAAACCAAATACCGGTTTCGATCTTGTTAGATCTCGTCAGTTTGGTATATCCAACTCGAATGCTAATAAATGTTCCGACAAGTAAGTACTAAAACTCGCCCGACGCCTGTGAATGTTTTAGTACTTACTTGTCGGAACATTTATTAGCATTCGAGTTGGATATACCAAACTGACGAGATCTAACAAGATCGAAACCGGTATTTGGTTTCCAAACTTCGAATCTAATAAATGTTCAAACCTATTGGTCTGTGCATTATAGAATCCTTGTCTTCTGGGAACTCTCCTAGAGAGCAACCGCTTCGCTAGGTGGCAGTGTTTCAACTGTTGGTAGTTCAGCTACCTATGACTCACTATACACGCCTGGAGGGCTGCATGAATTTGTAGTCTAGGTTGCATTCTTCTTGCATACGACATTGTTGGCGATGGCCATAGTTTCTCTATGGACCAATAGGTGGTAGTACTAAAAAGTCACTCGCCCGACGCCTGTGAATGTTTTAGTACTTACTTGTCGGAACATTTATTAGCATTCGAGTTGGATATACCAAACTGACGAGATCTAACAAGATCGAAACCGGTATTTGGTTTCCAAACTTCGAATCTAATAAATGTTCAAACCTATTGGTCTGTGCATTATAGAATCCTTGTCTTCTGGGAACTCTCCTAGAGAGCAACCGCTTCGCTAGGTGGCAGTGTTTCAACTGTTGGTAGTTCAGCTACCTATGATTCTCTATACACGCCTGGAGGGCTGCATGAATTTGTAGTCTAGGTTGCATTCTTCTTGCATAATCTCTCAAGGTTAAGCTAATATACAATTATGATTTGCACTAAACAGTCCAATTCTAAAACAGGTTTTTTTACTTAGTCTTCTTTTATGATACCATAGCGATTAACGCATATTTTATTAACATGCAATAGGCATTTTTTTTAATTTAGAAAATATTTATTTATGTAAAATTTATTACAATATGCTTCCAACCTAATTTATAAAATGAGAATCAAAACGAAAGGAAACAACTGAGGCTGCTCTACGGTTTGACAGGAGCCATGTTTAGGTAAAAAAAAGGTTTCTGTTACTGGTTTCATTATTTATGTGGTGTCATCTGTCGAACATCGTCAGAAGCAAACAAATCTTCTACTCTTTATTTACTTGTTCTTCTTGTTTACTTACTTCTTCTAAGAGTATCAAGAAAAAATTATTGTTACGGGCTTATAGGTTCGAATTGATTATTAACACGTGAATTGAATAATACCCACTTTATTACCAAACTAAGCTCGGAACACTACAACTGAATAATGAACTCACTTATTTACTTCTACCTACTTATTCACTAATTACACTGACTGACTCTAACTAACTGATTCGAGGGAAAGGCGACCGCCTTATATAAATAGTTTTGGCTCCCAGGTTCTAGAAAAATCCCTCATATAAGGCTTATCGCTTGCCGAAATTTTTGGAACGCTTATCTGCCGTTTGCTTCGTTATCGCGGCCGCTTTCCCCTTATTAGATCTTTCTAGAAAATTTTCTTATGTACTAAATTCTATAATTTACATTTCGTTACATTATCCTTAACAATAACCGCATGTATAGGTTATTAGTTTTGTGAAAATAATCTTAAACATTAAAAGCAAAAATTAATATCTTGGGGAATGTGTTAGTTAAAATGATTTGGAGGAAAATTTCCCCTTCTGGTTTAGATTAAAAACTTGATGTTTATGTAAACCGAAGCCGCAAACTCTTAATTAAAACAATACAACAAACAGTGCCAGCCAGCAAAGGGAGGAATCTTTTTAATTAAATTTTCATAGAAACTTTATAAATATATGTTACAATAACTTCTTTTCGGGTTAAAATAGTTTCCAGAAATTCCATTGGCGCTTTAAATTGAATATCAGTTAATATAAAAGGATGAAAGCGGTTGGTAAAATTGAATTTAAAGTAAACTATACAAACTGATGAAACTTTATAAAAGTTGCCATTTTTATTGGATAAACTTTGAAATTTAATAGTTTATAGCATCTTGAAGAAACTTTATATGAAACGCAATTATAAAAATGTTTAGCCTAATTGCGTTCGCCAGGTTTAATTCAAATGTTAAAATACATAAATATTGACGTTATTATTATTAGATATATTGACCGTAGTAGATGTAAAGGCTGATACTTTTTCGCATTAGGCATTACTGATTTACTAGGCGAATTAAGAACTGTAGACACTTACGTCATAAATGCTCACAAAATATAGAATTCTAAAACAGTTACTCAAGTTTAAGTTTTTACTACAGATTTTAATAAATGGGAAAATTGAAAGCTTACCTGGCTTTATTTTTTTACTTCTAAAGGCAGCCATCATTCATTCGATGCATTTCTCTAAACGGAAGGTGCTATATTAATGCCAGAGTTAGTGTTCTATACATCGTGTCCACTTAGTGCGGAATCGTAACGTATCTCATTAATGAGTGAAGTTGCAATAAACTTTTAAGGAGCAACTCCTTCTCTTTTTTCAAGTTTTACAAGACTAAAATTGATAACGTTTGAAAGCTATAAAGAAAGTCCCAGAGATTCTGCAGATCTGTGAAAATTAAAAAAAGAAACAATTTAAGTTACTTCGGCAGTGTTCACAAATCTCTTCAGATCATTTCGCAATACGATTCAAAAGTGCGTAGAAGAAAACAAAAGACATTTTAAATATATTATTATTAATATTGTTTTACTTTTTTATCGAGAAATACCAAAAGAGACGACTTGTTGCCAAAAAAGATGATTATTTCGTTTTGGATAGAGGCGAGCTTTCTGTAGACGATGCACAGTGGTTCAAAACGCCCCAAAAGTGATCAAAAATGCAAAAAATAGAGTGTTTTGGATTAGTTCAAACACACCTGGAATAGTTTTTCAAGTAGTTCCAGTAACCGTTGGTATAAATAGTTAATAATAATTCGGTTTTCTTCAGTTTGTGAATAGCAGCCAAAGTGGAAACATTCCAAGTGACAAATTGTTTTACGACTACGACTAATATAATTGTGTTTTTATTGTGCTTTTTTCTAAAAAATGGATTAACCCAGTAACTCTAAATTCCAGGATTTTTTGGACCCAAGTAAGTACTGTTTATTGCCATAAACCAATTTCCTGTTGAAGGTTATTTACCTCAATAATTATAATAAGCTTAATACTATTACATGTTTTAAGTAAATATTAGATGAGCGGATGTTAGCAAGATATTAGTTAAATTGTCTGTATTTGTCCGTTGTCATTTTCAGCTTAATTGGCAGACCAATGTGTGCTCTTTGATATCCTTCACTCACATTCTGCGCAAAGCTGCGCAATTTTGAGAAAACCTTTGTAAATGAAAAAAAACATTTTCTAATACATAAACAAATTTTCACAAATCTTTATTACTATAAATATTTTAAGCAATAACATTGTTTTAATAAATATGACGTGTATATATAATTCTTCTTATTTTTTTAGGCTCTGAGGAAGTTATAGTGTCCATAAGAGAAATTTTTGAGCTTTGGGCGTCATCAGTTGGTGATTCCACTAAACGAATTCACAAGGTTGTAAATCAAATATTGGAAATATTTGGCACTCCTACTGAGCTAGAAAGTGATATGACGAAAGAAGTTACTGAAGAAATTAGAATTATATGTATTAAATTAGGTGAAAAGTGGCAAAAATGCCATAGACATAGAGAAAGGTTTTTGGAAAAAAATTCAAATTGGTTAGATGGTAACGTAACTTTTAGTAGTAAAGTTAAGATAACGAATCAAACACTGACTAGTTCAGGTGTAGCAGAGCGAGGTCGTCCTAAGAAATCTTTTATAAGTAGCAGTAACAGCTCTAAAAGGAGAAAGATTTTAGAGCTCCAACAAAAGTATGAAGTACCCCAACTCATACACACGGCTCAAAAAACTTTAAAAGATACTGGTATGAAAGATGCAGCCTGGTTATTAAAAGAAGCCACTCAGACAACTCCTTTAAGGGCAACTAGGATTCGTGATACATGGCAAACAGGAGCTACAAAACCGTATAACGAAGATGATGCATTATCTCTAATGATGGAGAGTAACTTAAGTAAAAGTCAATACATGACAATCCGCCTACAGGCAAAAAGTAGAAACATCAATATATACCCTAGTTATCACAAGGTTTTATGCGCTAAACAGAAGTGTTATCCATCTTTGGAATCATTTATTATTACAGAGTCACTAATGGAAATAAAATTGCAACCTCTTTTGGACCATACTGCAAGCCGCATTATTTTGTCCGACAAAAATAGTTTAAAAACATTGACCTCGGAAAACAAAAGAAATGTTGTTATGTTGACCAAGTGGGGATTTGATGGTAGTAGTGGCCACAGTGAGTACAAGCAAGTCATGTCTGAGGAATTTCAAGATTGCGATATGTTTGTTACATCATTAGTACCCATACAACTGACATGTGCAACAACTGGAAATATTTTATGGAAAAATTTTAGACCAGCATCTACCCGGTATTGCAGGCCAATTAAAATTCAGTTTAAGAAAGAATCTCAAGATTTGTCAAGATCAGAACGTGCACATATTGAAGAACAAATTAATAATTTACATGTAACCCAATACAAAGATATTGTAATAAAACATGAAATGGTAATGACCATGGTTGATGCCAAAGTGTGCTGTGCTGTCACCGAAACATCTGCTCAGAAATGTTATGTATGTGGAGCCAGTCCAAAAGAAATGAATGCTCTTGATATAGTTTTAAAGCGCGACATGTGAAGACAGAGTGTTTTGAGTTTGGATTATCCACCCTACACGCGTGGATTCGGTTCTTTGAATACCTACTTCATATCTCGTATAGGTTGGGTACTAAAAAATGGCAAGTACGTGGACAAGACAAAGATGAATTTAAAGCAAGAAAACAGGCAATTCAAAAACGTTTTAAATCAGAAATGGGCCTGATAGTTGACAAGGTGACATAGGGAGGTAGCGGTACATCAAATGATGGAAACACTGCTCGGCGGTTTTTTGCCAATTATCGATTGTCAGCCGATATATTAGGCATTGAGGAAGATGTAATTCGAAGATGTGGTGTTATTTTGAGGACTTTAGCGTCTGAATATAAAATAAATATTCATGCATTTGAAGAGTATGCTTTGAAAACAGCGACCCTGTTAACTGAAAAGTATCCCTGGTATTATATGCCTGCTAGCGTTCATAAAATATTAATCCATGGTCCATCAATCATTGAGCATGCTATAGTACCAATTGGTCTACTATCCGAAGAAGCTCAAGAGGCAAGAAACAAAGATTTAAGAAATTACCGCGCAAATTTTACAAGAAAGATTTCTAGACTACACACAAATAAGGACTTGATATGTCGGCTTCTAGTAACCTCTGATCCATATATTACGAGTTTAAGAGTAACACCTAAAAAAAAACAGTTGATCTTGATGATGACATGCTTTTACTCCTCGAACAAGACCAGTTCGTACAATCTTCCGATTCCACAGATTCCTCACAGGAAGAGAGTGACGATGGTGATTATGATGATGACGATGACAGTGCTCACTAATATTGTAAACATTACTTAATTCTTGTAAAACTTATATGTTCGTGTGTAATGTGCCCATGACCCTTAGATTATCTGCATATGGATGTTGCATATTTATAATATGTATACTTGTCGAGCTACAATATGCATGACTAGCCCTTAAAAACTGTTATAACTCCTTTCTGTTGTAAGTTTATTAGAGTAAATATATTAGAATATATTAGATGTAAATAACACCAAATTAATTGTATGTTCAAATTTAGTCGTATTTTTGTTATCTGACATTTTTTGTAAGTCACCCTGTAGATATAAAATACGTGAATTTTTCATAAATGTCTACGAATAAGGCTAAAAATGTAAAAATTACATTCTGAGATTAAAATTATTAACATTGTCTGTTTTTGATCACTTTTGAGGCGTTTTGAACCACTGTGCGATGGTACAATTTGCTACATTTGAAAATTGAGATTCAAAATTCGTCATTGAAAAACGACTGTCAGTCTGTGTGAATGTCTGTTATCACGCTAACAGGTCGTAATTCTTAACCGAATTATGCCAGTCTTATTTCTATCAATTCGGAATTTCTCAGAATAAAACCCTATAAATTTTGGAAATGGTTGATCAAAAGTTTTAAATTTTATCAAAAAAAAAAAAACAAAGTTTATTAGAAATGAAATCAAAATTAGGAACCTAAGCATCTTATTACTTTTAAACATCTTGTAGATCAAGTTCCTTTTAAGTACAGTGTAAAATGGTAAAACGTAAATCAGTTCAATTTTCGAGAAAAATTCATTTAATGAAAAGTTTTTTCTTCGTATTTCATGGAAATTGTTTTTTTTCTTGGTTCAAATAGTGACGAAAAACAAAGATGCCAAAGCTGACACGTCAAACTTATTTATTTCAAAAGTGTCATGACCCAAGAGTAATAATTACTAAGTGAGAACACTAACTGGAATATACACGTTCACGAATATAAGATACCGAAATTAAATTTGCTGTAGTAAGTTATCATGGAAATAGAATCTGCACAAATTACGCACTGACTTTAAGCTGAACATTTTGTCTTTGATTCCTTACATTAAACAAGATACTTTTTATTATTTCTGAACAAAAGATTTTTATTTATAATCACTGTAGCTAGCAATATGGTAATTACAATATGATGAAATGAGGAATATTTTTTGTGTAACGCGTAAGGCTATTTTTTGTGTGGAATATAGTTTTGGAGGCAAAAGTAGATTTTTATGTTTTGAGATTGAAAACAAAACTACTGTCGGTCATACGAAAGTATGAATCGCTTCATACGATACCTTGTTTAATAACTAGAAGGAGCAAATACCGAAGTCAGGTTTACAACAGAAAAGTCAGTAAAAAAGTTACTAAGAAGTAAAAGGCGGCAAATTTAAAAGGCGAAGAGAATGTTACCGTATTTGATCACTTAATTGGGTAAATATGAAATTTGTTAGTTAAAGTCGATAAAAACACATGAGTATCAAATCAAAATCTTTTATTATTGCTACAGACACGTAATCAGAGCTTACACGATTAAAGTAAAAAATAAAAATTTAAAGAGGAACGCTAACAAGTTATTGCTTATGTGTAATTCGTAAAATAAAATATTATTGCTAAAGAACATTAGGCATTATTCTTCTATAGTCTCTGAAGAAGTACTGTCAGAATTACTATTATTATTGACATAAATAATTAGTATGCAAGAAGAATGCAACCTAGACTACAAATTCATGCAGCCCTCCAGGCGTGTATAGTGAATCATAGGTAGCTGAACTACCAACAGTTAAAACACTGCCACCTAGCGAAGCGGTTGCTCTCTAGGAGAGTTCCCAGAAGACAAGGATTCTATAATACACAGACCAATAGGTTTGAACATTTATTAGATTCGAAGTTTGGAAACCAAATACCGGTTTCGATCTTGTTAGATTTCGTCAGTTTGGTATATCCAACTCGAATGCTAATAAATGTTCCGACAAGTAAGTACTGTGAATGTTTTAGTACTTACTTGTTGGAACCTTTATTAGCATTCGAGTTGGATATACCAAACTGACGAGATCTAACAAGATCGAAACCGGTATTTGGTTTCCAAACTTCGAATCTAATAAATGTTCAAACCTATTGGTCTGTGCATTATAGAATAAATAATTAGTGGTTATATTACATCATCCATTATTCCATCCAGTTTACACATTTTATACTCTTCCTCGATAAGGTGGTCAACACATTTTTTCCAGTTGGCATCAGTAATTTTATTCAGAGCGTCTATCAGAAGTGGCTTTACCTCTGCTAATTTGAAAAGTTGTGTTTCTCGCAGCAACATTATTTTTCACCTGGGCCCAAACCATTTCAATTGGATTTAATTCACAATGATATGGCGGTCATCTTAGCACAGTTTTAGGGGAGAGTAGGGTAATGGGAGTTAGCGGGTAATGTGAGTCACCCTCATATCCACGAAACAGTACTTGTGAGCGAAGCGTAAACGGCGTTCCTACCCCCGCTTCTGGCCCCCCAGCACCGCCTGGAACGGTACGCGCTAGTCAGCGCCAGCTCCATTGAGATAAGCTGGTGTTTTGTTTTTGTGCTCTTCTGATGTAATTTTATGTCAAGGCAAATTAAAAGGTAAGTGTCGGATATCTTGCAGTATACGATTAAGCCTTTTACACGGACTTAGTTAGACGTTCGAAATTGTGCTGTGCAGTTCAGATTATATCAGTGTTTTGAAGATTTTTTTTTATTTTATTCTTTTCCTCATTAGTGTAATTGTGAGAAATGAGAGTCAAATGACTCCCATTACCCGCAACTGTGCATGTTGTATTACGTCATTTTTATTTCTTTCTAGATGCCGAAAATACGAGTCAGGACAACTTTAAAAGGCTTCCTGGTCTTCTGATAGCCTGCAAAAAGCTATAAAGCTTGTTGATGGAGGTTCCTTTTATAAGAAATGCTGCTAAGGTAATGGGGATCCTATTTTCAAGCCTCCAAAAGAGGAATAAAAAAACGTTCTACCTAAGGACCACATCTAGGACGATTTACTGCCCTTAGTGCAGAGGACAGAAGCAGAGCTAGCAAAGTTGGTGAAGAAAATAGACAAACATTTTTTATGGTTGTATTGCTAATCAAATAAAAAAAGTGGCTTTCGAATATGCTAAAAAATTAAATTTAAAGCACAATTTTAATCCAGTCTTCAAAAATGACTCGGACGCAAATGGTTGCATGCATTTATGACTACACATAACATTTCTATTAGGAAAATCGGAGGCGAACCAGGATAAGCAGAATAACAGCTTTTAATAAAACCGAAATAAGTCTGCTCTTTGAGCTACTTGGCCAGCTGATGAAAAAGCATAGATTTGTTCCAAAAATATTTATAACGCAACAAAACAGGCATTTCAACAGTTCAAACTCCTGGAAAAATTTTTGCTACCAAAGGACAGAAGAGAGTGGGATCGATAACCAGTTGGGAGAGAGGAAAAACATCACTTTGTTGTGTGCTATGAGCGCTGCAGGCGGTTACATTCCACCAATGTTTATTTTCCCTAGGAAAAGGTTGACTCCTCTGCTCGAGGAAGGATGGTCCTGCAGAAAGCGCTTTACAAATGCTCAGATAACGGTTGGATTAATGAGCATCTCTTTCTTGAGTGGTTGGCGCCACGCTAAGCCGTCTGCAGATGAACCCATCCTTTTAATACTAGACAACATATGTTGTCTCTGTCATCACAAACGTCACATAGAATGCAACCCCTGGATGTTTCTTTTTTTGGTTCGCTCAAAATGACCTATAAAAAAGAATGTGACTTATTTTTAAAAAGCTATCTTTCAGAAAAGATAACCCCCTATGAGGTAGCATCCTTGATGAGGAAAGCATTTATTAATATTGCGTCTATTAGTAAAGGAGAATCGGGCCAAGAGTTACTGTAATAGTTCCACTAAATCCGGAAGTATTTACAGAAGAAAATTTCATCGCTGCAGAAATTCTCCAATCTGAGACTATTGCAATCCAAAGCTGCAATGAATCTCTCGCAGCTGCTAGCACGATTCCCAGCACATCAAAAGAAGTTCACTCACCAGTTCCGAGCACTTCAAAACAAATTGATTCATCGGCTGTTAGGATGTCTAAATAAGTAAGCTCACTTGATTCTAAACCAAATATTGTATTACCAGTACCATGGCACCTAAATCATTTGCATGATTTTATCAAGTTGCTAGAGAAAACATGCGTTATAGATACAAGAAAGGATACAAGAAGCAACACGTTACAATTTTAACTTCAATGCCAATCAAATAAAACCTGATAAAAAAAGAAAATAAGAACATAAGAAAAACAGGTGTTAAAGAAAAAGAAAAGAGATGGAAAGGTAAAGGTCAGGGAAAAAAGACTACAATACAGAAGTCCTGAAAAGGCAAAGCGCGAAGTACTACAAGAAACGAACGAAACTTCTGTATCAGATATTGGCACTGACGACTTATGCCAGGACGATGAGGATGACGACACAGAAGATGCTGGGAACCGGAGACTAAATAGACTGAACCTAACACGGTAAGCAGTGAAGCCAGTTGAAAGCCTGGCGAAAGCCTAGCTCCATCTAGCTCGCAATGCCCTCTTATTATTTGACAGACCTTTGCGAAGGTAACATCGGTTTTTTTTAAAGAAAATGGGCTGTAAATATGGGGAAGTGTATTCTGGATCATTGTTGAAACCTCAGCGAACACATTAGTGAAGGAAAATCAAGAGTTTCATTCTTTGGGTAGGTAAAAATAAAATATATAAATATTCAATTATCGGCGTGCGCGCGTCGCCATTTCACTGCAATCATGACGTGTTTACAGCACCAGCTTAACAGTATTGTACACAGGCATCGCGTATTGAAAGAAAATTATTTTACTATTAAATCAAGATGTCTTTGAAAATAGTTCTCCTGAACTTTTACCAAAAAGCACTTATAAAATTTATCCTATTGGTCCAAAAGCCCCTAATTCTAAATTTCATCTAAATCGTTAGAACCGTTAGGCGGCAAGTTTCGTATTTATAAATTTTACTTAATCCGACCATATCAAAGAGTAGTGGAATGCACCTCCCCACTTCCCCGGATTTTAGCTTAAACTGTACGCATGAGACAACATTAAAACGTTCAGTCTATTTAGTCTCTGCTGGGAACAGATGCCTAGTATGCAACGATTTTGGAAGAAACAACGAGATGTGGTTTAGATGCACCTCATGTGGGCTATGGGCTCAGGCGGAATGCACTGGGTGGGAGGGATATGTCTGCGATATTTGCTAGGTTTTCTTTGACTCCGATTGCCCCCAGGGTGACCACCATTATCCCCATGTTGGTGTAATGATAATCAAATCTGTGTTTTTTTCTTAAACTTTTATAATATCCAAAGTTGATTGCCAAAGTGACCTGAAAATTATTTCTAATGATAGTTAATTAAGTAAAGAATGTTGGAAAGCGTGTTGCAATAAATAGTTTGTTTATGATTAAAATTTTATTTGAGTTCTCGCTTAAGTGACCCCCATTATCCTCTTTTACCTTATTCTCCTTTTTTGCCATGTCATCTGTTACATCCAAATTATAATGTTCTTTGTGTTGGCGAATTAGATCCAAGACTTGACATCGCACCATATCTTCTTCAAAATGAATGTTTATTGATCTTAACCAGGCTAGCATATCAACTTTCTTTGATGACTATGTTGCTACTTTCTCAATCTCACGATATGATGCATTGTCCATTACAATGACAAAATTGTTGGGCAATTTCTTTAGAAACTCAGAAAACCACTTTTCAAAAACATTTGCATTGATTTCTTCATGACAGTCTCCATTTTTTTGCCATCAAATATTAATAAGGCTTCATTTACAAACTCCTCTTCAGAGCCAGCATGCAGAACTATCAAACGTTTTCCTTTTCCAGAAGGGTTCTTGTATCATATGGATAAACCTTTGATAAAAGCATCACGCCTGCTTGTAATACTCTTGTCAACCCACACCCTTTCTCTTGTATGGCCCTCATTTATCCATGTTTCATACAGGAAGTAAATAGGTCAACCTTCATTCCAAACAAACAATAACAATCATTCCAATATCCATCTAGCAATCTCATCACGTTCCATTAAAATTCTTTTGCGATTTCTTTTCAGACATTTACAAAACGATAATACATTTAGATTATTCTAACAACATTTTCTTTGTCGATAAATAGAATATTTAAGAACGACAACAATTACTTGAAATTAATTTACTTCAGAAATGTATAAACAGATGATCGAGATATTTGTGGCAAGTCTGGTTAATTTTTCAATTTGCTAGCAAATTTATCTAAAGGAGGAATCTCATTGTTCAAGAAAAAGTTATGTACTATTCGCCGTACAGAAGTCTTAGTTGCTTCATCATAATTTCCTATTATCTTAGGTCGTCCCTCACAATGCCGTGAATCAGTAACTATTCCAGGAGATTTATATTCTTTCAGTGTACGAAAAACCATAGATTTAGCAACACTTACAAAATTAATAACAACATTTAAATAATTAACATATCTGATATTTCATCTTACCCATCGCCAGGGGCGGCCTTTGGGGGTGGCAAGCAGGGCAACCGCCCGGGGCCTCGCTCTTGTAGGGGGCCTCGCGTACTCGCGCAATAGCACGTAATTCTAATGTTCATTTGAATTTTGAGCCTTAACCGCGCATTACAAAACTGGACTCGCTGCTCCCTTGCGTGATAGTTATCGCGTTGATATCTGTCTCATTTGCTCCAATGAATGTTCCTTTCCTTCTCTATCACAATGACGAAATTTCGTACTAGTGCCACAAGTGCTGCCAACTGCAAGGGCTAAACAAAATCTGATAGTACTCCATTTTCTTCGTGTTTACGATTCGGGGAATTCCCGTGTTTCATTTCAGCTGTCAACGGTCGTCGGATTATGCTTTTATATTAGAGCAGGTCGTCATCATTTTTAAATCCCTGATACTTTTAAAACATTAATGCACCTTATTTATCATGATTAATAGTTTGTTATCTTTGTGTTTAAAAATTGAAGGACAAAACTTGTCCCCTGAAGCCAAGAAGAATTTTTTTGAAGATACCCAAGGACCGGTCCGTTCCACCAAAAAAAATCTTTGTGTTTATTAATTTTTCTTAGTTTCCAATAAACAATTTTAAAGTCCAAATATATTTATTTATGACTTTGCATTTCTAGTCAAGCATCATCATTAAAATTCATAAGCGTAGGCAGGATTTAGTTCAGCGAGGGGCAAGAATCATTTTGAAAAATTGATAAAAAAAGAAAACGGGAAAACGTTCCTAGTATATGTATATTCTCATTGAACTACATGAACTGAGTAATCGAATTTTCAGATTAACTTTGAAATTTAGAAATAGAGTCGAACTTTGCGAAAACAGTCAAAAAATTGAATCTAAAATAAAAACTGATCCTTTCGGAAAACTTTAAAACTATCCAAATTTCGAAGATTTTAAAACATAACGATTTTAAAAAATACCGTTGAAATGTCGAGAAAAAGGTTGAAATCTTTTAAAGAAAAGTGAACATTTTCAAGAGAAATTTTAATTTTGAAAGAGACGAGGAAAACGGAATTTTGGGAAAAAGTTGGAATGTTTAGAAATTCGTGTTTAAAATAAAGTTCTAACCTTTCGAAAAATCTCAAAAATTGTTGAAAACTCGAAAAAATTATATTTTTAAAGGTGAAATTTTGTGAAAAATTTTTCTCTGTAAACGGAAATTTTCAGAAGCACAAAACATCCCTATTTCTGGTACGAGTCAAAATTTCCAGAATAAGACAACTTTTGAGAAACATGAAATTTTCGGAAACTTAAATTTGAAAAAAAATTAGAAAAAAACGAATAAAAAAAAAATGAAAGTTCAATTTTGAGAGAAAAATGTAGAATAAAGACGTAATTTTCAAAGCGACCAATTTTTAAAAAAAAAACCCTATTTTGGGAAAGGATTTTTTAGAAAACCGAAATTGAATAAAAACCCAACCTTTCAGAAGAACTCGAAATTTCTAAATAGGCCAAAATATTTCCAAAGACCAAATGTTGTGAAAAAATTTGCAACTTCCAAAAACGCTTTTCTCGAAATGTTTACTATTTTATTCTAATTTTGACATAATATTTAAATTTCAATAAAGAAATTTAATGTACAAGAAATCTTTTTCTCGAAATTACCCAAAAATATTTTTCGCAACATTTTTAATTTTTGATAATATGCCGACCTAATTTAGCGAAAACAGACGTATTTCGAGAAAACTGAAATTTAAAGGAAAAGCCAATTTCGAGGAAAAAGTCCAGAAAGTTCCAGAAACTAAAACATGGCATTTTGAAATTCAAGTCAATATTTCGAAAATAAGGTGAAATATGAAGATGAAATTTCTAGTCAAATTAAAAAAGTCAAAATTTAAAGAAAAGACAAATATTCAGTGGCCTAATTTTGATAGAAAAAATGATTTCCGAAAGAAGAGCCCAAAAAGTGGAATGTTAAGAATAAAGTCGAAATTTCTGAAAACACGAAATTAAACTAATTTTAAGAGAAATCCAAATTTTTAGCAAAGTTGAATGTCGAATTTTGATAAAAAAATATCGGGAAAAAGGCAAATTTTAAGAAACCTGTTAAAAGTTCCGAAAAATCAAAGTCCAAATGATCAAAATCTTCAAAAAAACCCGATTTTCATAAAAATAAAGGAGTTAAAACAAAACGGAATCTCTGAAAAGCAGTCGACATTTCTAGAAAAACTACCAAATGCATCAAAGATCGAAATTTTTCAGAAAAAATTCAAACCTAAAGAAATTGTGCAACTTTGAGAATAGCCGTCCGCTTGTGGAAAAAACGAGTCTTGAAAAAAAAGTCATATTTTTAAGAAAGATACGAATTTTCAGGAAAAATATTCAGTTTTCCGGAAACATACAGGATGGGATTTCAAGATAATTTTAAATTTGCGAAAAAAGGCGGATTTTGAGAAAAATATCAGTTTCGATTTTTCTAAATTTGCTTTTTTTGGGAATTTCGATTTTTTTCCCTTGAAAAACAAAAAAAAGATCGAAATTTTGAGAAAAAAGTAAAAATTTAGTAAACACACTCGAAATGCTTCAGAGAGAGTGAAATTTTGTCGAAATTTTGAAAAAAGGACAAATTTTGAGAAAAATGTAATTTCTAGATTTTTCTCTTGAGCGCTTGACTCAGAGGCAGACATGCGCCCTGTTCTGCCTTACCCTGAGTCAGTAAATGTTCAATATTGAAATAATCGTCGAAGTTTTCAGAAACAAGTTGTATTTTCCCATTCCGGGGGAAATTTTCTCGGAATTTTTGTCTTTTTATAAAATTTCTAAAAAAGTTATTATAAAAATTTCCAGATAAATCTTGTTATCAAAAAATCGATCAAGTTTTAAGCAAAAGGGTAAATCTTGATAAAAAAAAGTCGAAATTTTCAGAAAATAAAAGTTTAAAGAGAAGTCGAAGTTTCCGGAAAACACTAAGTTTGAGAAATGATAGAATTTCGAAACGATGAATTTTGAGATAAAAATTCGAAATTTTTAATTGAGTTGGATTCTGATAAAATAAATCGAATTTTAGGAATACATTTGAAATTTCCAAAGAAATTTATGAAAAAAGACGAATTTCGTGAAATAAGTCGAAATTTCGAGAAAATATCAATAGCCTTAAAGAAGGGACGACTTTTGTCGAATGGAAATTTTTTAGAGAAAGTTTCCTTAATTCAATATAAATTTTCGTTAACCACACGAGCTGGGGGGGGGGGGGCAAGCGCCCTACCCTGCCTGCCCTATTCTGACTACGTCTATGTTAAAACTAATTCTACAAAGGCGAGGGCCTCTTAAAGGATCTACCCGCCCGGAGCCTCGCAATGGCGAAGGCCGTCCCTGCCCATTGCAACCGAAATGTTAGAAACAATATCCACAATTTTTAACATGGGTTTATCTCTCGAGCTTTGTTTGTACATGTTTACCATTGCCTGTTTTTTTATCACAGATAAATTGTCTCTGGTCGCAGTACTGGTGCTCGGCAGAAGCATCATCTATCTTGACTCAAGAAACACACAAACGTAATACGAGACGTAAATTAGTTCTAAAAAGAACTAATTCTTTCACTTTTGAGATAATGAGTAAAGGGAAAAGCGAAAAATAGAACGGCAAGTAAAGCGCTTAACCTCAAACTTCAACAGTAAATGTCAGCTTGTTAAGACAGCGATAATTGTAGTCTGTGTAAACTTGGCTGCAAAGCAACCAATAAGAGGTCAATGTTTCGGCGCGCAAAATTCAAATCACTCCTCCTAGTTATTAAATGAGGTATAGCTCATAAGCATGTGCTACAGTTGGGATGGGGTGTATTTGGGTTTTTATACCAAACTGACGAGAGTAACAAGATCAAAGCTAGTCTTTATTTTATCAAGGGAATTCATGTCTGGCACTTTTAGTCGATAACAAAGTCAAACCGACAGTCGATGTGGTTAGAAATGAAGAATTAAAATAGGGCTATTCATATTTCTTTTGCTCTTAAGTGACATAAGTCAAAATGTGAAATAAGCACTTACCTTGAGGATTCTTTTGCTTGCACTAATTATTCTTACCTAAAACAAAAAATAAAATTGAAAATGTTGTACAATGCAGACGATTTAAATAAATACCTAAGAAATCACTATCATATTAATCCAAGTAGAATGCAACCTGGACTACAAATTCATGCAGCCCTCTAGGTGTGTATAGTGAATTATAGGTAGCTGAACTACTAACAGTTGAAACACTGCCACCTAGCAAAGCAGTTGCTCTCTAGGAAAAATTTTCCAGAAGACACTACAGACCAATAGGTTTGAACATTTATTAGATTCCAGGTTTGGAAACCAAATAACGGTTTCGATCTTGTTAGATCTGTCAGTTTGGTGTATCCAACTCCAATGCTAACAAATGTTCCGACAAGAAGGTACTAAAGAATTCACGGACGTCAAACGTGTGACTCTTAGTAATACCACCTATAAATGTTCAAACCTATTGGTCTGTGCATTAGAATTCTTGTCTTCTGGGATTTTTTTCCTAGAGAGCAACCGCTTTGCTAGGTGGCAGTGTTTCAATTGTTGGTAGTTCAGCTACCTATGATTCACTATAGACGCGTAGAGGGCTGCATGAATTTGTAGTCTAGGTTGCATTCTACTTGCATACGACATTGTTGGCGATGGCCATAGTTTCTCTATGGACCAATAGGTGGTAATACTAAGAGTCACACGCTTGACATCCGTGAATTCTTTAATACTTACTTGTCGAAAGATTTGTTAGCATTTTAGTTGGATATACCAAACTGACGAGATCTAACACCGGTATTTGCTTTTCAAACTTCGAATCTAATAAATGTTTAAACCTATTGGTCTGTGCATTAGAATCATAATAATGAATGTTAAATTTTCAGAAATGCTTAGGTAAGGTATCGTATCTGTAAACAGATATAAGAAAATGAGAACGAAATTGCAAAGTTCTAGAGACTTTTATACTAATTAATTTTATATTAAAACGGTCTATATTATTTTTTCATTACAGATTTGAAATTAGCATAACGAATAATTCATGCACAACAATTAGCCTGAAATTTGAGTAGCGGATAATTCAGGCGTAGCAGCTGTGTTAGGCGCAACGAATATTTAAAGCTTTACAAATAAACTAGGAGCATCAGATACATACAGCGATTCATTCACCTGCCAAGTGAATAAGCCAAGAGAGGGAAAGTTAAGATCAGAGACTGTTAAGATCGACATTGGAAAAGATCTTCTAATTCATGAGTACTTTTGTATGCAACTTGACATTATAATTAATTAATTAGGTGATTTTTACTTTAAAGCAGTACATTGTATTTTATGTGATACATTTAATAAGATCTTAATAGTCATACTGTGAGTTCTTATGTAAATAAATATAAAGAAGGATTGTATTTATTGTAATAAAATATATATTTACATGTTTATGGAAATTTGTTGGTCAAATTCAAATCCCCCGTATCTGCTTAAGGAATTTATAAAATATTAAAAACATGTATCGATCAAATGTAATGTAAAACTCTATGTGTTATATATTAATAAAGCTTATGGTGGGAAATCCTATCTACGGCAGTCGAACCCACACTTGAGAGATTTTTTATGTAATTAATTTATAATGTAACAAATACAAAGTTACCGTGCGCCCGGCATCATTCATTAGTTTTTATCATTTATCAGTAAACTGCAATTACTCATATTTCGTAGATGTTTCAACTAATGTCAAGGTGCAAATTACCAAAATTATCAGTTGGTTAAACTCGTGTCTCCTTGTGTTCGAATCGCAACGCACAAAGTTGGCAATTACATTATTGAATTTGCACCGGAGTGCTCTACACCGATTACATGACGTCCACAGGACATAATTTGCAAGCATCGATTTCTACATGCTCAAAATTGTTGTCCTTTACAACGCTTGAATGATGGGGATACGAAGACGGGACTTTGGGGAATGTCGATCGTTTCAAGAAGCTAGTCCTTGTATAAAAGATATTCAAAACAACTTTAGTTGGGTAAATTACACTCCAAAGTAGGAGAATGTTGAGGTCGTATTAACGTAACTTTGATAACCCATCAGCAAACTATTTTCTCGTAATCGTTCAGTTCCTGTTTACGCAACAATGCTTCCCAGGGTATTTCTTAATTGTAATCTCCACTGCTAACTTTATTTTATCACGCTGGTGATCAGCCAAAACCGATATTTTTTCTTACGTTTTTTAAAAAACACTAAAACTTCAATCGAAACATAGAAAGATATATAGTGATATATGTTTGATACGAATTTTAAATATAAACCAACAGACAGGCCTCCACTTGGCAGAGTATAACAAATCTACATAAATATAAAATGGATGATTATGACTGTTGTAATAATTATTATTACTTCTGAACAGCTTAATAAAGGAATGAAACTATATTTGTTTATTTAATTTCAACAACTTGAATAAGTTCAACGGTTGCCAAAGGTGCCAAATATCACAATTAGTATGAAAACATAAAGATCATTTCCCAAGCTAAAGGCAATAATTTTCTATTGTTCTTTTGCAATCTTGCTAAAAACAATTCTTGAATACAAACGCGTTTAATTACATGTTATTAGAAGTCAGTATTAGAGGACATTACATGGGAGTTTTGATGCAGAAACAAGAAACAAGCAATAAATTCATATGCTTACTTTGCATGTTCTTACTCACGCAAGTTTGAATAAATTCAAATGAAAAACTTAGGACGCCCTTCACACAATCCCTATTTAAACATATTAATTATTTTATTTTCAGGTTTGAAAAATATGGTGTGTAAATCCGCTAACAGTCGAAAAATTAATGTCTTCAAAAATCTGTGATGTATTACCTAAGGTACAATAATTACGATTTCAATAAAAAAAAAGTTCACAGAGCAACCGAAACCACATACAAAAACCTTTTAACCTAAATGAAACATATCTTGATAAATAAAGTATATCAGTTAATTCGTGTTTTTATCTATCGTTTTACCTCTATGGGATCATAAAGCAAAACTCAGCTGAAATGTTAAAATGAAACACTACAATATCGCACACTGAAGAGTCCCATAATCATTAAAACTTGTGCCCCAGTTTTCAATAACGGAGCATTTCATGTGCTTTGCGTTCAACATTTTCCGTAAAATATTTTTCCGATATTTAAAGTCAATTCAATGTTATTAGAAAAAAGCGATTGAAGAAATTATGCTGACTCGAGCTGTCGGATAAAAAGAAATTGATTTAAAGTATTCCAGAAGAATTTTTAAACTTGTCCATAAAGCTTCGGAGCTTCGGATCATAACGACAGCTGTAAAACTTACATTATCTGCTCCAATCTGCTTTTATATGCATTCCGCGTTTTCTGCAATTAATATAAAACTTGTTTAATGGACGCCTATGAATTCCAAATTTGCATGGATTGCTTTTGTCGTGAGTACTGATTATTTTATTACCAGCTGCCAGATTGTCAGAGCGTCCTTTTCGGACTAATTTATCTTGATTTTCAGCTACAAAAACTTTCTGCTGTGAAACTTGCATAGTAAAAGGTGATTCTTAATTCCTGGCTTGTGTTCTAGTAAATTGCACGACTGAAACGTTTAGTTTGGGTATTTAATTTAAATTTCACAGAGTATATCTAAGTTAAAATAAGAGTAAATTTTCAAATAACTTCACCACAAATATTTATTATAATGTGCAGTTATCATACATAGAATATTTGACAACTTCGGTAAATCGACGAACCTTAAAATTACCATAAAAATACATAATAATAATAATAATAAAATATATTACCAGCTACTGACTTTGGAACAACTAATCATGGAGATTTAACAGACAATGACAACATGCATCAGAATAATGATCACAATCTTGAGTATCAGCACAGAAGCCATGACACTCCTACCAGCATGGCTTTAAGTGAGTTGCGTAGAGCTCTTGCAGAATTTGAGGATATGAACCCAATATATAAACCTAAACTTCCCAAATTAAGAACCAATGCGAATACCAACAGCATCATTATGGCGTTCAATCAAATACTAAAAGATGTAGCAGTGGATTTCAATACATTGGAACGCCTCCATTCTCTGATATATTGTGGAGCCGTCGCTGTACTCCGTATTCATAAACAAAAAATAGGTGTAACATCTTTGCTGAGAATTAAAAAAAACCGTTTTGGCAACAAAGACTTGAAAAAACTATTAACAATATTAGAAAAGAATTGGGGCAGCTAACAGTATACAGAAAAACTAAATCGCCATTAAAGCGGTTAAAATCACGAGTGAAGAAACTTTTCAAAAAATCAAGACTCAAGAAAATCATCCAAACCATCAACATCAACTAGACGACTACATGGATGTACTTAAACAAAAACTAACGGCCAAAACCAAGAGGTTTACTCGATACATAAAGTGTACAAAAAGAAAACAGGAAAACTACCTATTTCAGAACAATCAAAAACTATTTTATAGGCAGCTTAACGGTACCACAATTACAGATGCTCAACCAAAACCTAACAAACAACAACTTACCGAGTACTGGACATCTATATGCTCAGTTCCTAAAGAACACAAAAGAAATGCTCACTGGATAAGAACAGAACAGAGAGAAATTCACACCCCACAAATGAACTTCGAGGCAATTAGTGAAGATGAAGTGAATACCGCGATGAAATTTACAAGCAACTGGAAAGCGCCTGGAGTTGACAAGATGCAGAACTTCTGGTATAAAAAATTTAACTGTTTGCATGTCAACCTAGCAGAACAATTTACATATGTTATTAACCATCCTAAATAAACCCCAACTTTTCTCACATTAGGATCTACGTTCATGTTACCAAAAGGCCAACAAACACATGATCCAGCCCAATACAGGCCCATCACATGTTTTCCAACTTTATACAAAGTATTAACAGCCTGTATTACTAACCGCATCTATAAACATGTGACTGAACATAACCTGCTGACAGAAGAACAAAAAGGATGCAGGAAAAATCACCAAGGATGTAAAGAACAGTTGGTCATTGATTCGGTTATACTTAAACAAGTGCAAAGGGAAAAACGTAATTTGTATACCGCCTTTATAGATTATAAGAAAGCCTTTGACAGCGTCCCTCATTCCTGGCTTGTACATGTATTACAAATATACAATATTCACCCTACAGTAATAGCATTTCTGGAGAATGTCATGACACATTGGCGAACAAACTTAAATATATATACTGACAACGAGATAATCAGTACGGATGAGATCTGCATACGAAGAGGCATATTCCAAGGAGATTCCTTAAGTCCGTTGTGGTTTTGCCTGGCAGTCAACCCGCTGTCCACAATGCTAAACAGTACCAAATATGGATACAAGTTAAAACCAGGCAGGCAAGTTAGCCATACAATATCACACCTCCTCTACATGGATGACATTAAACTCTACGCAGGAAATCAGGAAGAAATGCGCAGCCTTATTAATATCACTCATGAATTCTCCACAGACATTCATATGGATTTTGGCCTGGACAAGTGCAAAATATTAAATATTGAAAAAGGTCATTTAATAAACGGCGATGCTGTACTCTCCAATAGGGAAATTATAAAGGCGATGGAACATGGTGAAACGTACAAATATCTGGGATTTCAGCAAGCGCGCTTATTAGAACAGAAACAGGCAAAGGAAAGGATCAGAAAGCAATTTTTCCAGCGAGTTCAGCTGCTACTTAAAACTCAACTAAACTCAGTAAACCTGATCACAGGAATTAACACATACGCCATCCCAGTTCTTACATATTCTTTTGGAATTATCAAGTGGACGAAAACTGATTTGGAAAACATCGAAAGGCAAACGCGCAGTTTAATGACTAAATTTAAAGACCATCACCCAAAGTCATCCACGATCAGAATTACCCTCCCTAGAAAGCAAGGAGGTCGAGCCCTTATCGATATGCTTAACCTTCACAACAGCCAGATCAGTAAATTAAGAGAATTCTTCTGCAGTAAATCCTTGACAAGTAACCTTCATGCCACAATTAAATTAGCTGACAAAAACTGCTTCGCTTTGAATCTTGCTGACGAAAGAGGTGATTTGACAGTAATCTCCGATAGTGAAAAACTGCAACAATGGGCAAGTAAAGAACTCCATGGGCGACACTATTACGACGTAAACCAGCCACACATAGATAAGGAAGCGTCAAACAGATGGCTCAGTGATGGCAAACTACTACCTGAAACTGAGGGATTCATGATTGCCATACAGGACCAGGTCATAAGCACCAATAATTACAAGAAATTTATTATTAAAGAAACTCAGACTTATGCAGAAAATGCCAGCAAAAATCTGAAACAGTCCAGCACATTACATCTGGCTGCTCTCATCTGGCTAATACGGATTATTTACTTAGACATAATCAAGTGTGTAATATCATCCACCAAAAATTGGCCATTAAATACGGATTCCTCAACACGTACATGCCATACTATAAATACGAGCCACAAGCGGTACTTGAAAACGAATCTTTTAAACTTTATTACGACCGAACAATTATCACCGACAGAAGAGTAATGAACAATCGACAGGACATCGTAGTAATGAATAAAAAGAAGAAAAATATACAACTGGTCGATGTAACTATTCCAAACTACAATAATTTAATGGAAAAATACCGGGAAAAAAAAGACAAGTACGCAGAATTAGCACTAGAAATGGGACAAATCTGGCACTCTAACAGAGTAGAAATAATACCAGTAGTGGTGTCGTCAACTGGACTTATTCCTAAAAACCTTCATAAGGGCATAGATACTCTAGGACTACATAAGAACACATACATTGATATACAAAAGGCTGTTATATTGAATACCTGTCGCATTCTAAGAAAGTTTTTAATCACAAACTAAGATAGACCTACCCCTGTAGTATTTAAGTATACTTGGGATGGTTAAATGAATACCAGCAAAAGTCTGACAAACAAAATATAATAATAATAATAATACATAACCATAATACCGAGATTAAAGCATGAGTGAATGTTTTCACTTCACCAATTTTTGTTACCTATATCCAGAGCCAAACATTTGAATGTTTTGGTTAACTAACAGCTCAAATTGTTAAACATAGCTACCAATATGATTTTTACAAAAAAAAATACTGACTATTCTGTGGTAAGTCAGAGAACCTAATTATATTCACTGAAGGGCATAAAAGGTACACTGAAAAACTTAAAAATAAACAACCATAACTTAATTATTTAAACCGCCTTGTGAACATGCAAGGCAACTAGAATATAAATGCTATACCTGCGGCACGCATGTTTATATTTCACTATTGCAATCTTAATTTATCTAATGCAGAAGCGCCATAACGTGAAATAGCGAACAGTGCAGAATATTTTAGAAATAAATGGGTAAGTGTTATAAAATAACTGGTACCCAAGAGATGTTTTCCGACGACCATTACAAACGCCTTGAAATTTGTAAATCTGTGAGGTAAATACTTAGTTGATACGTACCGAAGAATCGTGTTTTTTCTTCACAACTCGCTACAGACTTCAAATAGTTTAATATTGCTTTAAAAACAAAACATACTTAAGTATGTTTGTAAGTATATAATACAAGGTGAACCATGGGAGCGAAAAGTTTAAAAAAAAGTTATTTTTTCATTACCATGCACAGGTTGCCGGGAATTTGTTTGACAAATTATCAGTCCTTTTATGTCATTTAGTAGTCATAGAATAGTGGTCCGGCAAATAACGTTCTTTTGTGAATAAATCTTACTACAAAAATAATGATTGTAGCACATCGGTAATTTCAAATTAATTTCAACATTGCTGGTCACGGGAGTTCTATCTGCCATGCCATAAAGGAGTAGGTTCGTAAATTTGAATATATTGGCTGAGCTGAAAATATCAAACATAAGGGACCAAACAGAAGTGTCAGAAGTCTTGAAAACCTTGATTGTGTTAGGGTATCTGTAGAGCGCAGCCCAAAACATTCAAGTCGAAAAAAAAATGCAGGTAGGACCAGGCTAGGACTAAATTTTCTTATAATTTTGCTCAAAGATCTTAATTTTCATCCATACAAAATCCAAATTGTCCAAGCATTAAAACCAACAGATGTTCCTGTTCGTCTACATTTTGCTGAAACGATGCTGCAACATGAACTTGACGTTCACAAGTTATGGATGTCTGATGAAGCACATTTTCATTTATCTGGCTCGACCAATAAACAAAACAACCGTTAATGGGCTTCGAAGAATCCATAAAAACTTCATCAACAGCCATTACACAGCCCAAGGTAACACTGTGGTGCGCAATATCTTTAATGGGAATGATAGGTTCCTAGTTTTTGAGGGTCACAATGAAAATGCTTTAACAGTCAATACTACATGCTCTACATCAACTCAGTCCATTTGCTTTGCCCTAACTACGACTTGTGCACAAAATTTCACAATTGACACAAGAGGGGAATTTGTGCTTTTACGCAAAGCGACCGCTCCTGTCAACGAGAAAAAGCACTGGAATCTGCTGATCATGATGTGATTTGGCTGAAAATCTGCTAAAATATTCATTTGTTCACTTTATTTGTCTCCAACTGACCCCTCATACAGACAGCTCTTCTCTTATCTCTCCGTAACCTTTGATCACCTGCAGATGAATTATCCAAAAGCTGAGATTGTCTTTCTCGGTGACTTCAACGTACACAATATCCCCTGGTTAAGGTTTTCATCCCGAACTGACGACGCGGGAAGGGTGGCAGAGGCTTTCGTCATCACTTGTGGACGATCGCAATTAGTTGAGGAGGCCATAAGAATTCCTGATGTAGATACTCATCAACCTATATACTCGACCTTTTCCCTATAAATTCACCAAATTCGTATAAAATCTCTGTGACATCACCGCTTGAAAATTCGGATAACAAGCTTGTAGCAGCTTCTCGCTCACTTCTTATAACACCACCT
Source organism: Dastarcus helophoroides (assembly GCA_028583605.1). Classification (NCBI taxonomy): domain Eukaryota; kingdom Metazoa; phylum Arthropoda; class Insecta; order Coleoptera; family Bothrideridae; genus Dastarcus; species Dastarcus helophoroides. Next base: position 6,768,345 of record CM053326.1, read on the forward strand.
TCCCAGACGCAGTCCCGTAGGGTTTGGCACTGTAACTCTGCAAACTGGCAAGAATTAAGAGACTTCTTTGCATCTTTCCCATGGCAGGAAGTCTGCTTTAACTCAGACAACCCTTCCTTAGTCGCTGAATCGATCACGGAAACTATCCTGATTGGTATGGAATGCTCAATTCCCCACTCCCAAAAGAAGTCTGCCTCCAGTAAATCTTGGTTCAGTAAAAAATGTGCTCGTGCTGTCTTCTGCAAAAATCGCGCATATCGTCGTTGGTGAAATAATCCCTCAGTTGAGACTTGGACCATATTTGTAGATGCACGAAATTCTTGTGAACAGGTTATTGACAAGGCAAAATATGATTTCGGTCTTAAAATGCGCCAGAGGTTTATCAACTGTCCAAACGGTTTCAGGTTCTTTTGGGGATTTGCAAAGTCGATTGGAAAGAATTGTAAACCTTCAAATTTTCCACCTCTACTCGATGAAAATAGCAATATTGCTACTACCTCCAAGGAAAAGGCTGGCTTGTTAGCCTTAATGTTTGCTGAAAATTCCAATCTTGATTCTCGAAACACAGAACCTCCTATTCTTCCTAAAGTTGGCACTTCGATGCCCGAAGTTGTTTTCAGACAACGTACGATCAGGAAGATTCTCCTTGAACTCGACACCTCCAAAGGTTCTGGCCTTGATGGTATTCCCGCTATTGTTCTTAAGAAGTGCGCCCCAGAGTTGACTGCTGACCTAAACAAATTGTTCACACTCTCTTACAGCAAAGGAGTACTCCCTAACATCTGGAAATCTGCTAGAGTGCAGTCTGTCCCTAAAAAAGGAATAAGAAATCGGGCTAATAACTATCGCCCTATATCTTTGTTACCCGTTATATCTAAAGTGATGCAAAAAGTTATCAACATCGAGAGTCTCAAATCTCTGGAAAAAAATAGAATCATCTCCGACAGGCAATACGGTTTTAGACAACAACGTTCCACTGGCGATCTACTTGCATATGTTACTTATATCTGTAACTCAGCTATGGAAAAACATGGTGAGGCTAGGATTGTGGCAGTGGATATCTCAAAGGCTTTCGACAGAGTCTGGCACCCATCTCTTTTCGCCAAATTAACATCTTATGGTCTTCCTCCTGGACTCTGTCATTTGATATCCAATTTTCTCGCTGACAGATCTCTTCAGGTCGTCGTCGATGGCATCTCATCCGAGACATTTGCGATTAACACAGAGGTACCTCAGGGGTCTATTCTGTCTCCTACTCTGTTTCTGTTGCACATAAAGGATCTCTTAGCTTCAATTTCCAATCCTATATACAGCTACGCAGATGATAGTAACCTTGTGTCATATTTTTTCCCCGACAAACCATTATCTATCGCTGCTTCAAATCGATTTAGGGAACAGCAGAGACAGACGATTAATCGGGATCTCGAGATTATTCTGGAATTCAGTAAGAACAATTTGGTGGCCTTCAACGCTTCAAAATCTTCGCGGTTTTCTCTAAGGAAACATCAAGGGATAATGCAACAAACTTACTCATGGACGGTAAAATCCTTCCGATGGAATCTAATCTATCTATCCTAGGAGTGAATGAGAGCACTAACTTCCCTTGGGACGACCATGTACGCGCCATTGCCAAATCCGCCTCTCAGAAGCTAGGCTTTCTTTTTAGAGCTAAAAAGTACTTCACATCTCATCAGCTATTATCATTATACAAAGTTCAAGTAAGGACAACACTACAATACTGTTCTCATGTTTGGAATTCAGCCCCAAAACACACTTTAGCCCTCTTGGATTCAATTCAAAGAAGAGCGATTCGCTTAATTGATGACGAGATTCTGACCGATTCTCTCGAAACACTAGAGCACAGGCGTATGGTTAGTGACTTGTCTCTTTTCTACAAGTACTATCATGGAGGATGCTCGCAGGAACTAATAGGATTGATCCCCCAAAGGGCAAGATTCTTGAGGCGTACTAGACAGTCCGAGACAGCAAATTCCTGTGCGGTCCAGCTTGACACAGTGAGGACTTCTGTCAACGGAGACTCCTTTTTCTATAAAACTTCCAAGTTATGGAACTTATTACCGAAAGGAATTTTCCCCAAAAATTACAACCTATCCTTGTTTGAGAAGGCGGTTCATCGCCCTCTATCCTTGTTTCCGCATCGTACTCGCAGTGCTTTGAAAGCATAATGGGGTTACCCTTTGCGAATGGGTTAACCTTAGAAAAAAAATACTGACATGATTAACCAGTTCCTTACTCAGCAATTAAACATGTTTCCACAGAGCAATAACTGGTTCTAGCGTGATGGCCCTACTTCACCCACCGCAAGAGCATCAATGGATCCCGTGCGAAGATTGTTTCCAGGTCGTGTTATATCCAGACACGGAGACATTGAATGGCCCCCAAGGTCACCAGATCTTACAGATGCTATGTGGGGCTACCTAAAAAGCAAGGTGCTCGTTGACAAACCAGAAGATATTCGGGAGCTGAAAATGAAAATTCGGAAAGAAATTGCTAATATTTCGTTAGATATGTGGCGTTATGTTATGCAGAATTTCCACGTTCGGCTTCAAGAGTGTATGGAGAGAGAGGGGGGGCATTTAGGCAGGCATAATTTTTAGGAAATAAAAATGGCACACAATTGTCCTGTTATTGCTATACTTTGGTTTAATTAAATACAGTTACTTTCGGAAAATGTCGTTTTTAAAATTTCCCGCTCCCATGGGTCACCTTGTATCCACCTTGAGAAATTAATATTTTGGATGATATCTTAGGAAATCCCACCAACGGAACATTTTTCATGGCCGAAAAGCCAACTAGAATCAAATGTTTAATTGTTTAACATGTTTCGGAACCAAACAATTTCAAATATTTTCATTTTTTCTTAAAATGTCCAATTCAAGGTTAAAATTTTATTCCCAACACGTTGACTTAAGGGCGCTCACCAAAATAACGTGGCATCTGATGTGGTGCATAATGTGGCAAATGGTATACATCTAGCATGCCAATGTAGCAATGACGTAGGGAGTAGCGTGCCACTTGTAGCTTGTAGTATGCCACGCCACTGCAGTAAAAATGCTTTTTGCTACGTGCCACTTGCGATCAGTAAGGAGCAGAACTTCTATTAGAAAGTATTTTAAATATTTTTACACGATGCATTATAGATTTTGATCTCCGAATTCAAAATAAAAACTCCGTTTGATGATGCCAATGTATTGTCAGGCGACCTATAAAGATAAACCATAAATAAATAGCGATATTACTTCATCCTCCACTTTGTTTAATATTTGTGAACATTATATTCTAGTAGGTTATAAGCATGCTTTGTAATATTACTAATTCTTTTTTGTCATAGCTATATTTAGACACCCTACTAATTGAACGATAAGCAAAAAATATAAATATTGTTTTTATGCTGCTGCGCTTACGTTTCATTTTGGACATAATAACGTAATAAATTATTCATAAAATTTTTGCAAAATTCGATGATATGACGCCTAGAAGAAAAAATAAAGTTGGCATAATTTTATTACATATTATTCAACAAAAAAAAAAACGTATTACGTCAGTGCACAACTTTTGAAAAAGGAAAAGTCACAGCAAATTTTAGAAAATGCTCTTTTTCACATTTTGGGGATGTATAGATGATTGTTTCTTGTCACTTGCTTCTTTGGTATGAGCTCAAAATAAATATGTGCTACATCACAGCCACGTCACTGTTATGCCTGTGCCATGTCATATGCCAAGTTATTTTGGTGAGCACTCTCCCTTAAATCGAAACTTTCACTATTTGTTAAAGAGGTTTTTTTGAAAGTACCAAATTATTACTTTTCTATAAATTTTGTTTAGGTTTACTAAATTCATTTCAATATTTCAAAAATTGAAATACAAATCTTGTCCCCTGAACCAAGAAAGATTTAAAACCTCAACAAAGGTTACTCTAACGCGTTTCGACAGCCAAGATATCATCTTTAGAGAGGTACTAATACCTAATCCTAAAATTAACCCTTATATACTAAGAATATTCATTTCGTGCATGATCGAGCGCATTCGAACGCGCATGCACACCTAATCATACACGTCGTAATGTCACAATTCCTTATCTATCAACTTTAACTACTTTCAACAGAGATAATTGACCTAAAGGCCCAGCGCAACCATTCATAAGGTTGTCTCCAGCCTTACGGATGGCTAAGCCTTCACATGCATTTAACATATAATTTTTATTTACTACTCTTTACAGTTTAATATTATTATCTATCCTATGATCTAATTCAAAAGCATATCGAGCCACACTTGACTTCTCAGTTCTTCCGTACCTCAAATGAGCCAAATGCTCCTTCAGTCGGATTTTAAGAGATCGTTTAGTCTGCCCCACATACATTTAAGGACGATATTTACATGGAATTTGATAAATACCAGACTTGTCCGTATATTTTACTTTACCCTTCAAACTACCCAAAAGCGAATTTAATTTGCCGTTAGAACTATAAACAACCCGGAAGCCTTGTTTTCGTAAAATGCGACCGAAAGCATGCGTAAGCGAGGGTTCAAATGGAAGTGAGACGAACTTAAAGTTTTTGTTTTCATCATCTCGGAAAGTTGTGGTATTCACCAACTGACATTTAAATTTTTTCTTATTAATAATTGTATAAATAATATTTGTATCGAATCCATTAACTTCAGCCATATGCTCAATTGTCTTCAACTCCTTTCCGAATATAAGGGTTAATTTTAGGATTAGGAGTTACTATCTGTCTGAAGATTATAGCTTGGCTATCGAGACGCGTTAGAGCAACTTTTGTTGTGTTTTTTAATCTTTCTTAGTTTCAGGGGACGAGATTTGCATTTCAATTTTTGAAGATAACCAAGGATCAGCCCGTTCCACCAAAATTAATATTTCAACTTTAAATTCGAAATGTAAACTTTAATGAATATGTGACCTTAGTCTTAGAATTTCTATTCTCAACAAAATCTTTAGTATAAACTAACATATTTGATTCACAAATTTCGATTTTTGCTCGATAGGTCGTCTTCTCTGAAAATTTTGAAGTAAACTTGCCAAATCATTTCAATTTATGCTCGATATTAAATTAAAAAAATAAAAATATTTCACACGTGTGTTTTTAATACAGCTGGGAGCTTTTCCAGAAATTATTATTTCCTTCTTAAAATTTTTCGTTTAAACTTAAAGGGTATTACACATAATAGTTTATATTTTTATCGAAATTCATATTTTTTTTTCGACATTAATCTCGAAATTTGGACATTGTGATTTAAATTATTCACCAAATTTTTGGCATTTGAGTGAAAATCTGAACTTTTTCGAATTCATGTTTAAAAATTACCTTAAGATACTACCCTACAGCTTATTACTATATAATTTTTATCATTTATTTTTTAAATATTTTTGCTAAGCAAAGTTTAATCGGTAACATTAATGGTTAAAATTTTATTGCTTCATTTTTCTGGGTCTCAATTGTCTGATTTTAACAAAGAGGAAATTAGAGCAAGTAATTAAATTAAATCGAAAGAGATTTATGCCACAACTACTACTTTAGGTAATTTATATAAGTACAAGCAAATCTTTTGCCGAATTCATATTATATCGTTAACTAATTATTAGTTCATAAAATGATTTAGGTCATCTTAAAATAAACAGTCCTAATTAGGTTTATTAAAGAACCAAATAAAATTAATGGAGAACTGTAGAGAAGTTTGTTCCATCGTGAAAGATCCCAACAGTTTGTCAGTTTGTTAGGTTTATTAAAGAACCAAATAAAATTAATGGAGAACTGTAGAGAAGTTTGTTCCATCGTGAAGGATCCCAACAGTTTGTCAAAAATCTAACCCTTTTAAACTGTGTGTTCAATATTTAAATCAAAATTTCTACTTAAACACGCTAGTATAAAATTATAGAAAAAAGATAGACATTTTAAGTAAAATAGATAGTAAACTCATAAGAGATTGATTAAAGTCCAAATTAAGAGAAGAACGTCTTTTTAACTTAAAATATCACTTTTAAATTCAGAGTGCCAAATTAGGTTAAACATTTAAGACAAAATTTCTACTTTTTTCCCGAAATGTCGAAATAGCTATCGAAACATTGAGAGTAAATTCTAAATTCTTAGACAAAGATCGTATGAGATTAAACTCAAAATTTCTGCTGGAAGCTCTGTATACTGAGTTTAAAATCGACCTTTCGACTAACTTTCCAAAATCTGAAGATTAAAGTACAACATTTGAAAATGTTGATTCAGGTTTTGACATTAAAATCCAAATTCTAAGAAATTGGGAGATTTAACACAAAAGTCCGGCTCAAAACTTGCAATCTTATGAGAAAAGTAGATACGTTAATTCGCACCTTTTTACGGATTTTGATTTGGATTTTAAAACCCTTCCAGGGCTAGAGCTCGCATGTGGCTAACACAATTATAATAGCTTTCTTTAAATTTTATTTAAATAACTTGAAGCTATAATTTCCAAAAGGAGCTTGGAATATTTTCCTATTATGGCAAAATATCTTAGCGTTTAACGCTGTGCCTTGTGCCTTGCACTTGTGTTTTGCTATTATTTGTGATCATTTGGAAAGTGAACTAAAACAATATCGAATATATTTCTCCACGGCATTTATACTATTTTTCCATTTATTATTTCTCTAGAGAATAGTCGGTGGCTTTATATGACACTGAATAAATTCGACTCATCATTTAAATGCTCATCTGGCAATAAATCATTCCTATGCAAATAATTTTGTTATTTAAATTATTCGATTCTAACATTCTTTGACAAACTTGAATTCTGCAAAAAACGACCAAAATATATCAATCAAACTAATATACAAAATATACATACATGAAAAATTCCTACAACTCAGTATGGAAAAAGCAACGAATACAGAAACCATCAATGTTTATTACAACAATGTTAAATTTTTTAAGGTATTATGTATAACAATTAATTAGACCCGGTATTGAATTAGGCCAACACATTTGTTTTTTTTTGCTAGGTCCCTTTTAATTTCCTACCACTAGTTTGAATTTTTTTATACATCTAGGCAAATAATGTTTTTGAAGCTTCGACTGTCTGCGGATGGCTTAAGAAACAGTGTCTAAGTTAAAATATACGGTGTGACTGCAAGACCTATTTTACACAACCTTGCTTTTTGACTAAAAATAGTAACCAGATCCACGAATACAGATCAGATAATATCTGAAAATTTCGTCCGATGTCAAATTTTAATTTTTTTATTATTTCTGGTTTAATTTATGTCAGAGTGCTTAAACACTTTCTTACATTTTTTATATCATTTATTTTTTTAAATCCTTTTTTTATTTTTTATCAGGTCGGTTGATGAAATAAACCAAAAATATAAAGTAGGTGCAATTATTTTTATAGTAGTTACAAGTGTCTGGAAATACAAAAAATTACCGGACCAAATAATTATCCAAATCCAAATCCACCTCTCAGAAGCTAGGCTTTCTTTTTAGAGCTAAAGAATACTTCACATCTCATCAGCTATTAACACTATACAAAGCTCAAATTAGGCCAACACTAGAATACTGTTCTCATTTTTGGAGTTCAGCCCCAAATCACACGTTAGCTCTCTTGGATTCAACTCAAAGAAAAACGATTCGCCTAATTGATTACGAGAGTCTGACCGATTCTTTCGAAACACTAGAGCACAAGCGTATGGTTGGTGACTTGGCTCTTTTCTACAAGTACTATCATGGAAGATGCTCGCTGGAACTAATCGGATTGATCACCTCAAGGGCAAGATTCTTGAGGCGTACTAGACAGTCGGAGACAGCAAATTCCTGTGCAGCTTGACACAGTGAGGACTTCTGTCTATGGAGACTCTTTTTTCTATAGAACTTCCAAGTTATGGAACTTGTTACCGAAAGGAATTTTCTCCAAAAATTACAACCTATCCTTGTTGAAGAAGGCGGTTCGTCGCCATCTATCTTTGTTTCCTCATCCTACTCGCAGTGCTTTGAAAGCATAATGGGGTTACCCTTTGCGAGTCGATTAAAAAAAAGTTTGATGAGCATTTATTTCGCGTTCATCATTGTTCATCATTAATGAGCGGATAATAACCTATGAAGTCATAAACTGTTTGTTACGAATCAGCCCTGCTGGGGGTGTTTGGGTCAATTTGACTCTCCCTTCGAGCTTTTATAGGTGGCAACCGAATGGAGAGAGGTGGTGACGAGGGAAAGGAGGTCTATGTATTTCACCAACAAAATTGCTGCATGAACAAAATGTTTTATAAAAGTACCCTCGAAATAGAAAAAGATCCAATGAAAAATATTACTTTGTCCATCAATAAAGTCTGGAATTTAGATGAGAAAAGAATTAAACCAGGATATACTAAAAATACTCAACATTGAAGATCTCATATAGAGAATACATAAAGTCCTCGCCCACAACCATTCGGTTGAGCTTAAAAATTTAGGTGAAAATTCGTCAACAGCACACTAGATACATAGCAATAATCCAAAAATAATCTTATTTTTGTACGACAAACAACACGGTATTCTGGAAAACCAACAAAACTTATGAAGAACATTATTTTATATTGGGATCCACATTTTATTCGCTTTTCAATATTATTAAAAAATTAAGTACTAATATTCAGTCAACGCCAGTTCCTAGGTTTTTAAACCAGCACTTCATGTCCCAAAATAATACATTAAACGTGCGTCACAAATAAAATGTGTTCAAAGAAGTGCATTTACTTTGATGGATTTTAAGCATTTGCATTCTGGAAAAGTTTATTAAATTCCAGAGGCATATTTTCAACACAATAGGTAGCCGACCTCTAGCAAATCTACGAAATATTTCATTATTAGAACCATCTACTCTCAACAGTGAATTTCTATACATTTCCCGAAACGTGCTTAACGGATGTTAGGGAATGGAAGCCTAGTTGTTTTGAAGTGGGCAACCCGAAGTGTACTACCACCAAACGTGCATACGTATCAAAGGAAGCATCCCCTAGAAGGCATTGTTCTACGCTTGGGTATAGCTATAAATACTTGTTACATTACTGCACAGAGCTCATAAAAGAGGGTCAGCCTCCCCCTATCGACTTTCATACCCTTCAACCGCATCGCCATTACAATTATATCAGTCATAAAAGTATACAGCCTGAATTATGGTTGACTTTGTCATCACTTGTCAGTCCACTATCTTTATTAACGACTCTGTGCGTTGCTCTTTGTATAATTATATTGTGTATCCAACTATCTGCTTGGTTAGAGCTGCAGTTGGTCTCCATGAATGTCAATGAATGGCTGTCGAGAGCCGCCTGTCGCCATATTTCATAAATTAAATTGTTCATTTTGCCCCAGGACCAAATAATGCCGCGGAAATAAACGTCGATCTAACAAAACAAACACGAATAAGCATTCCGACGGACCACTGATTCCAATATCAAAATTCATTAGCCTTTCCCAAACAATTATTCTATTGATTCCTTTTTTTTACTGGTGCTTATTATACAATTACGGTAACTACTGTACCGTGCCATGACAAACCTTTTTATCATTATAATTAAATTACCTATAAGCTTCTCAGAATATAGAAGCTCCGCTTTATTTTGTGTAGGGGAATTTTCAGAATTGGGTTGGATTAAACCCGTTGGTACGGTGTAATCTTCCTTGTAATTGTTGCTTGTAGGTGAGCAGTTCACCATACACGTTGACCACTAGATTGTTGGCTTGAGAAACGCTGGCATAGCATCTGTCAGTCTGTCTGGGGAATGAGCCATCTTATCTCTTATCGATCACTTGGGTGTCATATTTACACGGTGCGGTTGCAGAATCTTCCGTGTGATTTTTAGGTATTTTTCCCTAAAGAGATTTACTGCAAATCACCCTTGGACCATTTGCAGCTCTCATATTTCGTGGATGGTACAGTATCAGCACATAAGTTTCAGATGGTTCCAATATTTTGGGATAGGACGTGAAGTGCCCCCAAGCAAGCGGCCGAGCCGATCAACAGACTAGGCTCTTAACGAATTTTTAAGAGATTGTTCACAGATTCTTACCGAATTCTTAACGGGTTCTTAACGAACTCTCAGCCTAATTTTAATCTACTTTTAATCTGTCCATTTTCAAGAAGTGTTCCCTAAGGCGTATTCGCTAATCTGTGGGAGAGAACCCCACAAAGTGTGGCCCTCGAGGACACTCAGGAGCCCCTTCATCGGGATTGGCTTCGTCATTGTGGTACTGTACGAGCATATCTGGTGAGGAACATCCCGTCCACATCTTCCCAGCATTCTTCGTGATACCTTTCACATAAGTACCCCATTTAATTATTTAATCTGAATTTTCAATTATATCAACCATTCGTCAGCTTTTCTCTAAAACCGTATATATTTCTATTAGGATAGGTCGATTGAACTGTAGTGAAAATGAAAAATAGGTTAGGTTAAGTACAAGTAGTAATTAAAAAGAAGATGGAGGATGGTAAGAAGTAGTTGTAGATGTTTTGTAAAAGTTTGATATTTATGCATTTTTAGTTTTGTCTAACAGCCTGTTATTAATATGTTAATAAACAGTATACATTAATTTGGTGTTTGTGTGGTACAGAAGGGAAGAACCTTAACAAGTTCAATGTGTTTGTGATTACCTCGTTATAAACTGTTTTAATATTATATTCAATATTTACCTGCGACTCTTGATTGGGCAGGTCTCTTTTGCATATCTCTGGTTATTGATAATTTCCTTTGGTACTCTGGGAATCTCTGTATCCGGATTTTTTGTTAAATCTGTTAACCGTTTATAAAGGTTTAATTTCCCTTGACGTTTATTTGTCATAGACAATCTGTTTCCTTTATCTATAGAGATAGATCTTAAATATTTAGCCGTTTTTCCTTCTTTTTGGCTGACAGAGGTCCAGACTTTTTGTTTTGCTCTGGTGAGCCATCAGAGGTCTGATTTTCAGTTAGGTTTAAGTATTTCAATTTTCATGAAGGGGGAGGATTACTCTTGGAATTGGATGCTCGGTCTTGAATTTGATTCCTGGGAGTCTGTAATGGCTCGCCTTTGTGGGGTTGTTCTGTGGAGTTCATACGGCAAGGGGGGCAGCGGCGAGTAAAATACCATCTCTCCCAACTCTGAAAATCACTAAGCCATCTATTGAGTGATCCGTCCAACTTTGATTTGAATCTCTTCTGGTGATTTTTCTATAATTTCACTAGGTAAATTGCGTATTACAAACTCGCCTGGCGCCCCTCTAAGGAATTCTTTTAGCCGTCGTAATGCGCAGTTACTGATTTTCAGCCATCTTAAGCAAAGTTTCTACTTAGAATAATGTTCACTCGCCGAGTTCCGGAAGAAGCTTTTCCCCTTATATTACCACATTGACCCAAAACTAGAGTCCTCATAGGGGTGTACGATTCCGAACCGAGATAAATAAGGCTCACGTTTTCCCCGGCTAGCCTACGATCGTAAAGAAAATTATTTCACGCACAAATAGTGGCACTTGGAAGGATTTTGTTTTATAAATTTTCAAACACTTAGCCACCAAATCCATTACTGGGAAATTTTACCGTAATACAATGTCGATGAAGAACTGACAAATCTCAACTGGGCAAGGAAGCCAAAGAATTGACTAAATCTTCACTAACCAAGCTTTAGAAGATGCCCAATAAATAAAGCTTTACATGTTAACTAATTAAGTGTGTTTTACAAAATAATTGTAAAAGTGGAAATTCTAGTTTAGGAATTTATTTTTTACCATTTACAACAAAAATTCTAATAAACTTCATTCCTTGAAAATGCATTTTTGTAAAGTGGAAACTTCTTTGTTAAGCGACTTTTAATAAGGGGGTAAACTTATGGACTTACGGCTTAGCGTAATCAACTAAGCTATACTATCTGTTAATAAATTCAACTTTAACTTATCTTAAATATATCGATGCGCCTTCTTTAAATTTAATTGACTACTGTGCATTGTTTAAATTAGGTTTTAGTTTGGTTATTATTTTAATTGAGGACATGATGTTCATTTCGCAAGAGAAAAAAGTTTGAACAAGACGTTGCAGGAGAAGTGCTCAATCATTTGTGTGCGATATGGACAACCTCCTCGAGTTGTACAGTGGATATTTTCTACGGCTATAATCCACTAAAAACAAAAATAAGGTTTGAAAAATAAAAAATAAATAAATAATAAGTAGCAGCATTTCAAAACAAATTGTCAAAATGTGTAATGTGTCAATGACCTCGTCATAAATTTATTGTAACAAAATTTTATGTTGGTATAAAAATAAAATGTTAAATGTCTGCACTTCAGAGATAATATACGTACATATTAACGACAGTATTAATCTATTTCGTTAGAAATAAAGATTAGATTTGTTTCCACATGACTGCAAGCATCAAAACCACAAATATACAAAATATAACAATTTGCCAGCATTTGTTTTCAAATATTTCCAAAAATCTGACTTGCTTATTAATGTGGATTTGGAATATACTACACTGTTATTTAGTAGTTTAAAGTTTTGACTTCTTTCGGCAAACTCATGACCATTTTTTTTGTGAACAGTTGCTTAGCCCGTGCCCCAGGTGGTTTTTCAAATTCTGTCACATTATTATTTTTTTTGTGGAACGGACTGGTCATTGGTTATCTTCAAAAATTAAAATACAGAACTTGTTCCCTGAAACCGAGAAAGATAAAGAAACACAACAAAGGTTGCTCTAACGCGTTTCGACAGCCAAGCTGTCATCTTTAGAGAGAAACTGAAACTCTTTCTGTCTGAAGATGACAGCTTGGCTGTCGAAACGCGTTAGAGCAACCTTTGTTGTGTTTTTTAATCGTTCTTGGTTTTCTTAATATTTCCAGTTTAAATATAAAATATTATAAGTAGCTGAGTATGGTGTACCTAAGTATTGTAACGCAATGTAAATAGATGTAATAGAATTTAGAATAGAATTGTATAATTTAGTAAATAAAAAAAAAGTTTCTAGAATGTTCTGATAAGGGGAAAGCGGCCGCGATAACGAAACAAACGGCAGATAAGCGTTCCAGAAATTTCGGCAAACGATAAGCCTTATCTGCCGAAAATTCTGGAAGCCGGGGGCCAAAACTATAAAAAGGCGGTCAGCTTTCCCTCGAGTCAGTCAATTAGAGTCGGTGTAATTAGTGGGTTAGTAGAAGTCAATAATAAGTGAGTTAATTGTCAATTATGGTGATCCAAGTTGAGTTCAGTAATAAAGTGGATCTTATTCGATAAGTGTAATCAATCGAACCGATAAGCCCGTAACAGTATTTACTAATTTATGTATGAATTCTTTTAAGGTTCAAATTTTCTAGAATGTACCACTTGTAGGAACAATAGGGGAGATTTGCCTGCTTGTTAAGTGAAATGTCTCATACAGAGATGTTCACTCCAGACTTCTCTATAAATCGAATACTCGGGAGTAAATAAATATGGGACCCTTCAATAGATTTAGAATTATTGTGAATTGTAAAAACTGTTAAACTCTACAGTATGTTACTTATTGAACCAACATTTTCACATAAAAATGTTTACTTTAATTTAGAAGCTTCACTTTGTTAACAAAATCTGTAATTGAAACTCGAAGTCATATTTTTGAAATTCGATTTGAAATCCGACACCTTAACTTTGATTAAATTTAAAGCTCGAAAATTCGAGAAAATTTGGATCATAAATTTCAATATTTTTCTTAAATTTTTTTCTCAAAAGTATTGATATTACTCCTAAGATTTCCACCTTTGACTTGAATCTAATATTGTGGATCTATTTTATTCAAATTTTACGATTAGACTTAAAATCAGGCGCTTTTATTAGAAATGAATTAAAGTTTGAATAATTTTGTAAATGTCCAGTGTCTGTCGAAAATTTGACTTTTTTAAATCTTCATGTTCAAAGTTCAAAGCTTAAGGTAAAAAACGAAATTTCTATAAAAAAAAAAGTTATTTCATATTAAATTTATAAATTTAGAAAACTTAAGTTTTAATAAAATATTAGAAAATTAAAATAGGTAAAATAATTCACCATCTTATCAAATAACTTAAGGAATGAAATTTCCTTGAATTTCGTTTATATAGATAAAAGTACTTTGTATCAAATTTTACCATCAAAGCGTAAAATATTGATGAAAATTTATTCAATGAAAAAGTCTGCAAAAATAAAAATAGTATATTAGAGCTTAGGAAATTCTGAAATAAATCCTCAAATGTTAGGGAAGCACTTACTCGTTCTTATGTTTAAATCCTACTGCAATGTGGGCGGTAAATCATGACGACAGGATTAGATTTTGCACACATGTAAAAAAAGAAATCGTAAAATTCTTACATAAAATGGAGGAGATTACTAGGATTTACAAGTGACTTTTAATAGTGGAGATGTGTCTCCTTAGGCTTATGGTTATGACCCGTCAATCTATTTGCTTTATGAGATGTACCTTCTACGATATTAATCACTTTGAAAATATGTTTCGCTGCTAAAAATACATCAAGCACATCCTCCTGTTGCAGCAGATTGATATTGTTGTGCCCGAGGTTATTAATGCCACTTATAATATTAACGCCCTAAAATACCTATAAATTATAAAGTAAGAATTCTTGATGCATTTTCTAAGGCTGCTTGAAGAGGGCTTTGCTTATATGACCGAAGTCATTACATTTTTCGTTTTTCGAAAGCTGCTGCTTTATTATTGCTTACAATGAGCTGAGAGTATCCTTGTACCTCTATTAGTCAATTTATTTAGACAGGATTAGGGACACCAAGATTCGGATCGGGTCCCGGGTTTTTTTTAACATCTTAGGTCCTCTCCAACAAAATATCTACAAACTTACAGGTGCGGGTCCCTAAAATCTCACGTGTCTGTAAAATAGTGTTGCGGGTTATCGGTTCGAATTAATTACCACGTGTGAATTATACCACTGTATTCCCAAACCAAACTCGGAACACTACAACTGAAACTAACACCGTTTAATTAACTTCTAACTACTAACTCACTAACTATATTAACTAACTGACTCGAGGGAAAAGGCGACCTCCTTATATAGTCCTCGCTTTCGAGTTCTAGAAGTTTTCGGAAGATAAGGTTTATCGTTGCCGAAATTTTTGGAACGCTTATCTGCCGTTTGCTTCATTATCGCGGCCACTTTACCTTATTAGATCTTTCTAGAAAATTTTGTTACGTACTAAATTCTATAATTTATATTTCTTTACAATACTGTTTTCATGTCGACGACTTTCCCTCCCAATTTTGAATTTTAATTTTAAACTAAGAGAACTTGCAGTTTTATTATTATTATTACGTCTTTATTTGTATATATGGCTAGTTCTTATAGTCAAGGAATTTTGGTGCGCTCAAATCACAGCTCCTTAGTTTTTAAATATTTCTGATTTATTTTAAATGTGGAATGAGGAACTAATTGGCTTCTATATAGGCACTGAAATTCAGCTAGGTTCGAAAATATCTTTTTGGAGAAAAATGCCTAAACATGAGCGAAATTGTCACTTTCCTGTGGGGCGATTTTACAAAACGCAAGTTTTCTACTGACACAATACGTAAAGTAAGTACATAAATCAAAGAGATTATATCTAATCAATAAAACTTTGCTAAAACGTAGAAAGAATTTGCGTATCTCCCTAATTTTAGTCGATTTTTCGTCATAGAATAGGGGCGAAACGAATTGTGTATCACATTCCTGTCAGCTGAAAACATGTGAAGAATACCAATAAATTGAATATTGAGCCATGTTGCCAGATTTCCGAGACAAAGTACGTAGTAAAATAAAGTCACTGTCGCTTAAAGTTCCACCTAACAGCCAATCAGACAGGCCCCACGAAGATCTCGTCGATCGCAGACGCGTTCGACTCAGAGAACTTCTCACTTGTATAGTATGTATTTACGTAATGGATTTCTTAAACATTGTTTATTGTTTTGATTCATGTACCTAGTGTAAATATACCATAAAGCATTAACATGTCATTCAAATACAGCGTTTTTGTGTTTTTTTATGAAAAACCTCAAAATTATCACTTTCCTGTCTATCACTTGTCTGGATCGATTTAGACAGGAAAGTGATAACATTACAGGAAAGTGATAAACATTCACTTAGATTCCTAATTTCCTCTTAATATTGTATGTACTATTAACCCGTTGGGGCTCTTTCCACAGAATCAAAAATGCTCGCACAAAAGCGAGAAAATGAAAGAAAACGTTATGAACGAATTAAAAATGATCCAGACAAGTTGGCTACTTTAAAAGAAAAGAAAAAAACAGTATTATTTAAAGGCAAGAACTACAGAAAAAATAAGAACAATATGTGAAATGACCGATCGTGAAAAAAGGCAGTGCAGGAAGTCGTGGCAGGCAAGATCTAGTAAAAATTATTAAAAAAAATGTGCTGCTAAAAAGAGTGCTACAGATTTTATAAGAGCGAACACTCCATCAAGCTTAAGTAGTGAAGATTTTATTTGTGAACCATCGTCATCCCAGATTCTGCTTTTACCACTGCAAGAACCATCTTTCAGTCAGTCGTCTAGACAAAAGTCAGTTATACAAAGACGTAAAAGAAATAACGAAATAAAAGAGAAGGTTGACAAAATTAAAAAACTGCAAGTGAACTGAACAAATACCGGAAGAAAGTCAGCAAATTGCGTAAGAAGAAAAATAATCTTAAGAAACTACTAACTTTAAACTCAAAAATGTCTCAAATGGCTGATGATCCAACAACTCGAACTGAAGTAAGTGAAGTAAGTGAAAAAATCATAATTGGCCACAGCATACTCAATCCTCTGAACATGGATGATATTTTGAGCTGTACTAGTGACGTGACACTTAATATTTGATAATCCTGATGGTTTACTTAGCGATCCTGTTTTAAATAAAGACCCAAAAGATCTGTTTCTGAAAAATGAAAGAAGACTGAAACAGAAAAGAAAAGCAAATGACAAGTTTCACCAAGGAGAAGAGATAAAAAAATCCAATACTGCAAAGACCCATTCAAAAAAAAAAAAAGAAACCAAAGATAAACGTTAAAGAAAAAAATCAAAAAGAAAGACACGAAAGGGATTCTGATGATTGCTACTGTATTATCTGTGGATCCTTATACAAAGAAGACACAACAGGCCAAGATTGGATCCAATGCGTCATATGTCATCAATAGCGCAAATTAACTGTATCAAAACGGATCTTGTATCGTTCACTTGTCCTGCCTGCTTATCGAAAAAAACTATGGAATGCAAACCTAAACTAATCTATTTAGTGAATGTTTGACTGATTATTATAAAAGTTTTATTGTGATATCCGATGCCATACTAATAACTAAGTACATACTTAAGATTCTTTAAAATTACTACCTCCTCTACCTAAGTATACATATTCATAGAATACATTAAGTTTGTTGATTATATGATCTCTTTAAGATAATTTTAGCTACTTAGCCACAAAGACTTGTTTAAAAGAGACATATATTTTTCCTAATGCCTTAATGTTTAAATTTTGTACTTCATTATTTCTAAATAAAAAATAAATAAAAGAATCTCACTTTCCTGATTATTTTTCCCTATTCTGGCAGTAAAATAACATTCACATCGTAATGTTTTCTAATGGTTTTCAGTCAATGTATAAATTATATATAATCAAGTATATACAGGTCACTTATCATGCATTTTTATACATATTTAAAGTTAATTTTCGTTTTACTGTGTCATATATTACTTACCTGTCTTTAAAAATTTTTAAAAGGCCTATAATTTAATTATTTACCAATATTTTGTCTGACCCACAAAACTTTGGCTTATTTAGTTAAAAACCTTGACCTCTGGCCACTTTGCATACTAAATTTAGGAAATAAAATTATGGGATTAAAAACGTCCCGTATTATTCCTTCATAATAAGAACTAGACAAATTTTTAATTTATTTTTTGATATTTTTACTTCTAATTATTATTTTTCCTTTTCAATTTTGATTTCTTCAGTTCCAGATATTCTGATCTTACATTTTTCAAAATTTCGATTTTGTTTTCCCAAATTTCGAGCTTACAGTTTCGGTTTTTGCATTTTTCATGATAAATTTATTTCGAGATTTCCTACCAAAGGCATAGAAAATTACCCTTTGCTGGAGGATTGTACGTAAACAAAAATATAACAAACGCTGAAGTATTTTTTGACATAAATTCAAAATTGCTTTAATAACTTATTTTATTTATTATTATTATTATTGTTTTTAAGTTGTCTCGTTAAGTTAAGTTAAGTTAAGTTGACTCGTGGTCAGGTGTTTATAACAGACGAGAGGGAGTTCACCCTGTTTGTTTGCTGTTAAAAAACCATAAATGCCATGAAGTTTCTAACAATGTTGCATCTCTGCAGTATGACTGCCTTCTGCATGAGTTTAATAAGACCAAGTGGGAGGCCAATAGTTTCTGTATAAGATCTGTGATAGACAGAGCAGACTCTCTCCACTGATATTACAATCTGTATTATTTTAACATCTTTTAGTTTCCATAAAAGTTTCACCTCTATAGCTAGGTTTTGCTATTTAGTAATTTTCTCCTATTCTGTTTTGGTCAGATTATGGGTCAGTGGTACGCCCACATCAATTATATAAGAAGGAAGTCAGGTCTATTGAAGTCGATGCCTCAGGTGAATTTTTGTATTAAAGCGTTGGGTTTTTAATGAGCTTGTATTTAAGACCAATTTGGTTATGAATAATTTTCGCAACCTGATTATGCCGTCGTAGGTAGTCATTTTTGGATAGAGCTGCTCATCCTCCAGTCACATGTTTGATAGTCCCCCCTGGGATATTACATTTTCTCATATATGTAATACTTCTATATGGTGTGTTGTGTATAATCGCCACTACAAAATGCGTTGGTCAAAAAGGTGAGATGAAAGTATATGTCGTACTTTTTGGAGGACGAGCATTCATTCATTTATAGCGGGAACAGATGACAAGATGGGCGGGAACACTAATAAATGGATGACAACAAAGATAACTGACGAGAAGCGGGATTGGTTAATAAATTCTGTCCTCCAAAAAGACAAACATATATATCCATCGCGCCTTTTGAACACGATCGAAGGTACAAAACACGCCATATAGAAGTATTACATATGTGCATTTTCTGCATCTGTCGGTTGTGGCCATTTTAAGAATATTTCTTTCGTAGTTCTTGGTTGTAATTACTTTATCTTGGATTGCCAAGATAGAACCCCCTGTTTCAGGATGTAGAAATTCTTTTTCTAGAAAAGATACAGGTAATTGTTTATCCGTGGTATTAGATGTAAGATGAGAGCGGTATCTTCCGTGTATTGTTTTCTCTTTTCAATTAGTTATTCCATCTCTTAGGTTCTGGATGTGTTCTTGTACTGTGTAGAGCTTACTTAAGTTGAAAGAGGTGTATCCATTATCCGTCCGCACTATGGTTTGTATTCTGGAATCCCGATGGTTTTAAAAGTATTTTCATAATTGTGATTCTTATTCTCTAAACATTCCATGAATATTTATGAGTCCCCGCCTTCCTTCCAATCTTGGCCAATATAACCGCTCTACATTAGAATTAGGATGTAGGAAGCTGAATTTGGTTAACAACCTACTGGTCTATCTAATTCATCGAGATCAGTCTTGCTCGATTTGACGATGCCCAATGAATATATGAGCACTGGTACCGCCCACGAGTTTGTGGCTTCAAACATATGTTTGGAATTTAATTTGGTGTTGAATAACTTGGTAAGTCTTCGTCTATATTTGTTGGCAAGTGCAGTTTTGAGTTTATCGTGGCTTATATTGCTGTTTTGCTGTATACCAAGGTACTTGTAAGTTTCCCCTAGAGGTAATGGTTCGATGCTTAATAAGCTTTTTTGGAACGGTATCATATTTTCCTTAACTATATGTACTGTGGCACATTTCTTTAGTCCAAAGCCCATCTTCATATCATCGCTGAATCTTTTTGTAGTGCTAATCTGAGTTTCTAGTTGACCTTTGGATCCAGCGTCATCCATACATGACAAATGGCTATCTTTTGTTGTTTCGTCTGTATTCTTCAATTTATAGCCTGCTCGTGTAGCGTTTAGAAGTGTTGATAGCGGGTTTAGTGCTAAGCAGAACCAAGTTGGGCTCAGAGAGTGGCCTTGAAAAATGCCTTTGTTTATTTGTACGTCTCCTACCTTGAACCCCTCGATTCTTAAAGAGGTTTTCCAAGTGGTTGTTAAATTCAGTAATAGATTTCTGACTTTTATATATTTCCAAGGTTTTTCCAGTTATGTGGTACTGAGTCGTAAGCTTTGAAATGGTCGATATAACATGCGTGTAGGTTACATTTCGAATTGTAAGCATGTTTCATAATAATAGCGTCTATTGTCAGCTGTTCCTTGGAGCCTCGAGATCGAATTGCGCATGTTATTGGATTGGCAGTGTTCATATATCAGGGGAGAGTCTGGAACAGTGGCCATCTTTTTGGATTTTTTTTGATATCTAAGATTATTAATTATTATTACCAATGTTGATCATTTTATATGAAAATTGCCTCAGTTGCCATAAGGATTATATAAACAAATGTCGGAAAAAATTACGTAACATATAAATTTTGGTAACTTTTAAAAAGGTCTGCAAAATGGCCACTGTACCGACAACGATGGTACAATGGCCACTATTGTATGGTACAATGGTCCCTATGATATGGTTTAGTGTGCGACATTCTTTTAAACAATAAGTGTTTACAAAAACAGCTGGATACTGATCAAAACAATTTATTTTAAAAAAAAGATAAATTTTATTTCAAAAAAACTCAGTATTATATTTATGAGTATTGTATAAATATACATTCAAAAGACAGATTTAACAAAAAAAGTTAGTCAAACTAACAAATATTATACATAGATAAATTAGTAGAAAAAGAAAATAAATTCGCGGTCCTAGCAGTGCCGCCTGCTTTAAATGGCCTAGACAAGTGAAGCACAATATCCTTCGTGAAAACTCTAGCTGTATCAGCAACAACAGGATACGTAAAATTGTTACCGTTTTGCCTTAGAAATGTTACATTGAATTCATGAGTGTTTTCCAAAATTTCTGTAACGCGTCCAACATAGTATTTTAGGGTTTTTTTTGTAGCAAATTTCACAAGAACAAAAGAGTCTGGAGCAATATTTGCTATGTCATTGATGATTGCTTCATCGTCTTTGTCTGATTCAGAAAACAAATCCACATCATCGGAATCGGTCAGTTCAAAATCCAGATCGCTGTCGCTTGATTTTTCTTCAGGTTTTTTATTAACAGTAAATTTTGTTGTTGGTATTTCGTGCAAACAATCGGCCACTTTTCTTTTTAAACTGGGCTGTTTTTGTAGACTTGTTTTTCGAGTTTTATTCAGTTTTTCTTCTTCTTCAAGCCTTTTCAAAATAGGTGTACTGGTTAATATTTCAGTTTTTTTCTTTTTCAATTGACGTCTTTTAATCGGAGCTGCAGCTGCACAAGGAAACGGTTTCAAAACAACAGGAGAAATAAATTGCTTCTCGAGAGTCCTGTTTATTAAGGATGAAGAGTTGGACGGTAGTGTTTCAGAAAAATATTGTCCCTTAGGTAAACTTTCCACTGTTTTAGTTATATTTTGTTGTGAATCTGTGACAGTGGCTGCCAGAAAATCTTCGTCATTGAAAATATGATTATTCAACGGGTATATCCCAGTGGACTGAAAACCTGAGATACAGTTTCAAGGCGTGAAAGCTAGTGGATATGATTGTCCCAAAATTTCTGCTATATCATAAATACTAATTCTTTTTCCCGGATTATTCAACAACCACGTCTCGCAGCCCTGATTGTAAAATCTTTTCAGGGGAAAGTAAACTGATTTATCCAAGGGCTGCAGCTTATGGCTAGTATCCGGCGGTAACGTTAGTAGTATTATGTTATGCTCTTTTGCTAATTTTATAGTTGCCATTGAAACATGAGTTTCATGGTTGTCCATTACCAATAATACTGGCGATTCGAGTGTTGGTTTAGTGTGTTTAATAAAATGATTTAGCCATTGCCCAAAAATGTCAGCAGTCATCCATCCTGACATTGATGCTGTTCCAACAGTTCCAGGTGGCGCATTTTTCAGCATATAATCTTTAAAATTTTTTCTCGGGAATATCAGGAATGGTGGTATATTGTTTCCAATTGCATTGATACAACCGCACATAGTTACTAAAGTACCTCGCGTTATGTGGCCAACCTGTTTTTGACCTTTCCTTGCAAGAACTTTTCCTACTCCTTGCACAGTAGTAAGGGCAGTTTCGTCGACGTTATAAAATTGTTCAGGTCCCAAATTGTACTTCTCATAAATTTGATGAAGATTATTAAAAAACTGTTGCACCACTGGTTTATTGAACCCCATAGCTCTTCCCAAAGACGTTGCTTCTGCTGACCGTATGGACAACTCTTGTCTTCTTTTCACAAAACCATTGAACCATAACCTTCCAGCAGTACAATTATCTTTCCATGAGGCAGGTATTTTTTTCCCATTTGCAACCGCCAAATCATATGCCAATTTTCGGGCACATTTTGGATTCATACCATGATGAAGCTTGGTCATGGTTTGGAAGTATTCGCTGAGAAGGCCTTCTTCTTCAGAAGAAAATATTTGGTTAACACTGTAATTAGGAGACATTCTTGGTGCCCCTTCTAAAGATGGTGAATTCCAGTTAATTTCATTTTTCTTCTCATTGCATTTTTGTAAATAACGCCTTAGTGTAGTACGGGGAATGCTGTGCCTAATAGCCGCGGTTTTAGCTGATAATCCTCCATTTACCACATCAAAAATTGCACTACGCATCTTTTCTGATGGAGTTTTACCAATTTCAACGTTTGTTTTCTTTCTGCGTGGCATTTTCTTAAGCAATGTAAAATAAAAAAATATATACAATTATTTGAAATTATTCTGAATGCTTCCTCTAAAAGAGGTACAGTGGCCACTACTTATTTATTTAGTTTAGTGGTGGCCGCTGTACCTACATTTAACCTGTCCACTGTACCAACAATCACATGCTTTAAAAAAAAGGAGGCAACCAAAATAAATACCTCCTGTATTAGAATAATTTGTATATCAATAAATACTTACATGCTATAGGTGTAAGTCACCAATCGTAATTCACTCTGATATTTTTTATTTTGTCACTAATAATAAAGATGTCCGCTAGTTAAAATTTACTGCACGCACCAAATTTTAGGTTAGATTTATTTCTAAGTGAATAACAGGACACCGTTACATATAATTTCGTTGACATATTATACGTTTGTTTGGATACCTTTATGTCAGATGGCAGCACTAGATCTTCTTTAATTTGAAAATAGCGAACAAGTGGCCAGTGTTCCTGTATGGCCACTGTTGCAGACTCTCCCCTATATTATTTACTGTAGAAGTTAGCATTTTATGAAAGACAGAGAGGCATGTAATAGGACGGTAATTCCTGGGATTTTCTGCTAATCTCGATACATAATTTTTTTTCTCATGGTATGTTGCTTTTTTAAGAAGTTCTCATTTTTTTAAATACTCGACTATATTTTAATCATTCATACTTTGCAACTAATCTTTTGTTAATGTGACATGAAAATTGTTTACCATTGACCAATATATTAACTTACTTTAGCAAGAAAGTTGCCGAACAAAAGTAAAAACTGACAAAGGCATTTTACAAAATATTGCTTGATAATATCCAGAGCGCCCCAATATTTCATGTACGCAGAGGATCTGTAGATTCCTGGGGTGAAAATATATCATATAACCTAACTTATCAATTCCAAAAGTTGACAATAACTAAACTAGAGGGTGTCCAAATTTTAATGTTTCTTAATTTTTTAAAATTTGTACCACAGCTGTAATTTGATATAGTCATATGAAAGGGCCCTTCTGCGCGGAAAATTGTAGAAGTATTTCGTAGAAAAAGTTGAAAATTATTGATTAAATTTTAAGAATCAGTAGCTGCCAAAGAGTACTACAAATTAGTGTAGGCATTGCGGGTGTGGTAATGTCGATTCAATTGCGAATAATGCATAAGCTCTCGAAGTCCGTGTACACTATAAATTACAAGAATTAAATAGCCCAAGTGAATAAAATTGTCCGAGTTCTCTGGTAATCCGCTATAAATATAAGCAAAGCAAACATTTCGATTTGTTATTGAACGCCAGGTATTTTCTGAAATATTAAAATGGGTGTGCTCAATATATTCCCGGCGGGGCAAATCTGTCTTCGTAACATATTCAAATTGTTGTCCGTAAAAGGGATGAAACAGGAAAATATTACAGCCATTGTGTAAAAGTCTGTGCGTAATATTTATGCAATTGAGTGAATGGACCCTTGAAATTGGGGTTGTCAGCTGGAAATATTGCTGCGAAGTTATTTTTTATCAAATGTGTTCGAATTAAATTATATGGGCCGAAGCCTTATGGAAAACATTTAGCTTATTATACAGCTTTAACGGGCAACCTTTCAGACAAAATCACCTTGCTCGACGATAACTCAATATATAACAAATCACTTCACACGCCCCCATGTTGTAAATGACTTGGAATATAAAATTTGTTTTTAATTTTATTGAAGATAAAAAAGAATTCTTGATTAGGACACTTGATAAGAGGTTACACTACCGGATGATGCCTGTATATTATTCGATGTAAACCCTGACAGATTCATAATCTTCGGAGATAAAAAAATAAAAAATAAAAAAAAATGGGCAATTATGAGAACTGTCGACAGAAGTGAAAACTTAAAAATATAATATACAGGTGTTCTTTTTTAATTTTCAAATAGTAATATCAAAAATAAAAATTTTATAATTTGTAAATTAAAATTATTAGTTATGGTTTTTATATCTTTTATATTTGTACCCGATCTAGACTTTCATTTTGTTTATTTTCAGTTACTGCTTATTAAAACACCTGTCACACTATCTAGATTTTATATAAGATAAAAATATGTTTTCACTGTACTAATTTTTTGTGATTATGTAAACACTATAATTTGAATTACATCAATAGTTCAAATAATGATGATGAGTCGACCTGCAAAATATGTAAAATAAACATTGAAATTCAAATATACTAAAACAATTTTACCTTTAAGTATTTATCAACAAGTGCTTCACAGACAGCCTTCCACGCCACTTGCATTTATAAAGAAATAGTTCACTCAGTAACATGAAAAAGATACATTAAACTTCGATCATAGAGAAAAAAAATCTTCAAGGTGTCATTAATTATTGATACTCCTTGAAACTCCATGTAGTTTTAAAATATCTCCTTCTGACTTCAATTGAATCGGCGATTGTTCAAAAGGCATTAAGTCCATAATCGAAAGATTTGAACAGGGCTTCGAACCGGAACTGAATCGAAAACCGGAAACCGAAAAAAACCGTTATTATCGTCGGAACGAAAACCAGAGTGAAACCGGAAAAAAGTATTGGTTTATTTCGGTTTGTTAAATTTATGTAGTTAAAACAGTTTTTATTTTAACCTTAAGTTTGGATTTTTTTTAGAGATTTTAATTTAATTTTTAAAATTTTACACAAATCCGTGCAACTTTGATCTAAAAATTAGGAGTTTACTTTCAATCTCTCATTTCTGTTTAAAAATTAGATAAGAAACTAACAATTTCCACATTTTCTAGAAAATATTAACTTTATTCACATAATTTCAAACCAAATTAAAATTTTAAATTTTAACTTAAAATTTTAAATTTTAACCTGAATCTTTTTACAAAATTTTTGACATTTTTTCGAAATTTCCACTTTCTAGAAACTAGTTGATATGTCACCCGATCTCATTCAGTATTTCACAGCCATGACTTTATTTAATTTGTGTAAATAAATCGATTTTTTAAATATCGCTTTTTAGAAAAGTCTGCCTTTAGTAATTTTCAAAGTTTCGACGTTTAAAATTTCTACTTTTAAAATTTCGCCTCTTTTCAAACTTTCGACTTTTTCGAAAATTTAAACTTTTTTCAAAATTTTGCCCACTTCACTTTACTGAAAATTTCGATTTTCTTTACTGATATTCAACATATCGAACAGTTCACCTCTTTGAAAAATTTGACTTTTAAACATTCCAATTTCTTTAATTTAAAAATTCTGAAATTTCAGTTTCTCTGAAAAAATCAAAATGTGGAGATTTTTAATGGAATTTTATACAATTCCGATTTTATTTGCAAATTTTGAAATTTTTATCAAAATTTCGACTTTTTTAAAACTTTCACTACAATTTTCAATTACCCAAAATATCAACTCTTTTTAAAATTTTACTTTTTTAAAAATTTCTTATTCCCCTTTCAAAAATTCTAGATTTTTTAGAAAGCTTGTCTCCGAAGGTTTTTTAAAATGTCGATTCTTTTGAAAAACTGTATTTTTTCAAAATTTCGACTTCTTTTCAAAACTTTTTTAAGACTTTCGACTTTCTAAATTTCGAATTTTTTTAAATCTCTCTTTTTAAAAAGGATGTTTTTTTTCATTTTGGCTTTTAAAAATGTGGATATTATGTTCGAAATTTTTGACACCTTTTGAAAACCTTGACTTTTTAAAAATTTTGACATTTTTTCCAAATTACCACTTATTTCAAAATTTTAAAATTATTAAAGGTTGTTTTGAAAATTTCTTCATTTAATTAATTTAAAACCTCTTTTACTTAAAGTTTTAATTGACAGAAATTTTAAAATTTTTGATAATTTTAACCTTTCTTCGGAATTTAGGCTTTCCGAAAATTTGGGTGTTTAGGAGATTTTACTGAAAATTCCTTCATTTTTTTTTAAAATCTCGACATTTCTGCATAAATTCGAATATTTTTTAAAATTCAGACTATTTTTTAGAATTTGGTCATTTTTTTAAATATTGTTTTTTGTAATCCTTAACTTCTTTTGGAACTTTTAACTTTCCATGCAAACTTCCGACATGTTTCAAGGTTTTGACCTTTTTGAAAATTTTGACTACGTGGAGAATTTCTACTTTCTTTAAAAAAAAACCACGCAATTTAAAAAAAATCTAAATTTTTAAAAAACACAAAACCGGAAACTTTTTTAACATTTTGAAAAATAGATGAATTTCTGAAAAATGTCGCAACATTTAAGAAAGCCAAATTTTCCAAAAAAGTTAAAATTTCAAAAATAAGAGATTTAAAATATTGTTTTGAAAAATGGCGAAATATTTATAAAAAGTTAAAATTTTCAATATAAAATCAATCGAAATTATAAAGAAAATTCGTATAAATTTAAAAAAATCGAAATATTGGAAATGGTCTAAATATTTAAAAAAGCGATTTTCGAAATGTCAAAATTTTCAAAAAAATAAAAAACTGAATAAATCAAGGAATCTTCAAAAATACTTAAAATAAAATGAAAATTTTTGAAAAAAGTTTCAAAGTCAAAGTCAAAATTTGGAAAAATGGATAAATTTTCAAAACGGGTCGAAATTTGTAAAAGGAAATTTCAAACAAAAAGTTAAAATTTCGGAAAAAAGGGCGAAAATTTAAAAACAAAAGTCAAAATTGTGAAACATTTCGGAATTTTAATATAAACATTCAAAATTTTCAAAAAGAATGAAGATTTTCAAAAAAAAGTAGCAAGCTTCAAAAAAAGTTGAAGCAAAGTTTGAAAAAAATCTAAATTTGCCACTAACGTTGACATTTATTTTAATGTTTAATTAAAAAATGGAATATTAAAATATCAGAAGTTTCAAAGAAATTAAAAACTTTAAAAAAATTCAGGACTTGAAATAAACAATCAAAAATTTGAAAAAAATATCGAAATTATCAATAAAGTTGAGATTTTCAACAACAAAACCGAAATTATCGAAAAAATTAAAATTTTTGAAATTTCAAAATTTTCCAAATAGGTCGAAATTTTCGAAAAGATCGAACCTTTCAAAAATCAAAGTTGACATTTTAAAAAAGTAGAAATTTTGAAAAACATCGAAATTTGAGGAAAAGTCAGAAACCTTCAAAATGTGCAAATTTTAAAAAGAATGCTAATTTTCGAACAAAATCGTAAAAAAATTCAGTCTTTCAAAAAACTCGACTTTTTCAAAAAAATTTAAAGCTTTAAAACTGAAAATTAACTAGTTGCAAAAAACAATTGTTTAACTTCTAAACCCTAAAATGCGATTTAATGTTTCATAAAGTTTAAGTTTTTCTTGAAATTTGAACTAAAATTGAACTCAAAATTCAGGGTTTCAGCTTGAAATTATTTAATTTGAAAAATAACGAATATATTTCTCTTTTTTAGGCAAGATGAGAGCAATTACATGTAATATTAAAGAAAAAAAAAATAACAATTGCTAAATTATGTTCGAAAATCAATTTTTAAGTCGAAAAACTTTTGAAAAATCAAAAACATGAGTCACCCGAAACTAAATCGAAAGCCGAAAACCGGAAAAAACCGTTATTTATCGGAACGAAAACCGGAACAGAACCGATATACATTTTTTACTGGAACGAAAACCGAAAACTGGAATGAAAAAAATAATGGTTGGAAGCCGTGGATTTAAATAAATTTAAAAAATATGCTTAGAAACCATAAACTTTTGTTTATTGGTGTATGCAGTTGGTGTTACGAAAATGAATTGGTTAGGATTGGTTTATCGTACAGAAATAATAATAAATTTTTATTTTTGTATTTTTTGCTATTTTTTAAAAGTAAGGACTTAGTACCTTTCAACAATAACTAAAATAAAATTAAGTATTTATGATCGAAACGAATATACTTTATTAAAGAATTAAAATACAAAAATAAATATAGCAATGCTGAAAAAATATTAACTAAAAAACACGTTTGATGTACAAAATACATTTTGGTTATAACAACTTATTCATATTCAAACTCTTGTTCTGATGTTGGTCACTGTAAAATTTTCATCGTAAAATTCTCGAGTTTCATCTTCAGCGGTGATATACAGGGTGTTACAAAAGTCCGGGCCGCTACTTCAGGAGCATATTCTACACATTAAAATATGAAAAATGTTGAAATACATTTTTTTCTTTAAATTGCCTCCTAACGGAGATATGACCATTTAAAGATGGCGCCCCTAAAGTGGTTTTTTTACTACAAAAAGTTAACGGTTAGTAGCAAAGTCATGAAATTGGGCAAGCAGTTAAAGAATTGGATTAGGCATATTCTCATGTAACATATTTTTTAAATAAGCAGTAGCGTGGTGTGTAGGGGGTTGCCCGCGATTATTTTTTGCCGTAACTTTTTTGTATTGCAATTTTTCGACACAATCGTAAAAAGCAACATTTTTTATACAAAAAAGGTACTCTTTCTCAAAGTCGCTAAAAGTAACCGTTTCCGAGAAAAAAGCGTTTAAACAAAATTGTTGCATTTATTAGAATTCGTTTTGCAAATTTCTAATTTATCCACTACTAACTGCATTGATATAAAAATAGTACAAAATTAAGAAAAGAAAAAAATCAAAGCAAGTGTTCGAAATTACTGCCCCCTGCAGCAATACATTGCTCGGCTCGTCTTCTAAGGGAACTCCTTACTCTTTCGCAAATGCCTGGTGTATTGTGAATCTGGTTGAACCCATTTTCAATTCGTTCACGAAGATCATTGATATTGTCAACTGGTGTGGAGTAGACGATCTGCTTTAGATGTCCCCATAAGTAGAAATCGAGTGGGTTGAGGTCAGGAGACCTAGCTGGCCATGGTATCGGACCTCCTCGACCTATCTATCGTTGATGATAGTTGTTATTCAAAAATTCCCTAGCAACTGCACTAAAATGGGCAGGTGCCCCATCGTGCATTATCCACATTCGCTGTCTTGTTATGAGTGGAACATTTTCAAGTAACACGGGTAACTCTGTTTGCAAAAAATGTCTATATGATGCTCCTGTTAACCTATGAGGTAAAAAAAAAACGGTCCAATTATAGAGTCCCCTATTATTCCTCCCCAAATGTTAAGTGAAAAATGTTGCTGATGTCCCGACTGAATAACTGCATTGGGATTTTCAACTTGCCACTGATGCATGTTGTGAAAGTTAAGTATCCCGTTTCTGGTAAAACCCGCTTCGTCCGTAAATAATATGAGCGATGGAAAGTTCTCATTTTCAGCGATCTTATGCAATAGCCAGTTGCAAAATTCTATTCTTGGAGGATAATCAGCAGCAAGTAACCCTTGCACTCTTTGAAAATGATAGGGGTAAAATTGGTAAAATTTCAAAATTCGCCAGATAGTTACGTGATTTACTCCTTCGGCTAAAGCAAGTTGTCTAGTGCTGACACATGGATCTTCTTCAACTCGCTGAAGCACACGCTCCTCTAAATTAGCAACTTCTGCGTTTGGCCTTCCAACACGTTCGCCTTTGAAAACAAAATTTCCTGTTTCATATAAACGAGCATGAATTTTCTGGAACAATTTTTCTCCTGGTAGGTGTCTATTAGGAAAACGTTCAGCATAAAGCCGTCTTGCTTCAGCACGATTACAATTTGCAAGCCCGTACATTAAATGCATATCGGCCATTTCTTGATTTGAATAGTCCATTTTATCAAAATAATGAAAAGTTAAAAAACTACTACACTTACTATTGACAACAAAAACTGCTAAAGTTTACAGCTTACGGCCAAATTTTATCAGTGACACAACGTCAATCTCTGGCAGATATTGTCCAGTACAATTGTTTTCTTTACGATCAGTTTGCATGACCAACTTATTTTTTCTTATACAAATTAGTTAGAATTTCGAAGACGGGATAGGATTATTTAAACGCCTTTTTCTCGGAAACGATTACTTTTAGCGACTTTGAGAAAGAGTACCTTTTTTGTATAAAAAATGTTGCTTTTTACGATTATGGCACTTTTGTGTCGAAACATTGCAATACAAAAAAGTTACGGCAAAAAATAATCGCGGGCAACCCCTTACATACCACGCTACTGCTTATTTAAAAAATATGTTACATGAGAATATGCCTAATCCAATTCTTTAACTGCTTGCCCAATTTCATGACTTTACTACTAACCGTTAACTTTTTGTAGTAAAAAAACCACTTTAGGGGCGCCATCTTTAAATGGTCATATCTCCGTTAGGAGGCAATTTAAAGAAAAAAATGTATTTCAACATTTTTCATATTTTAATGTGTAGAATATGCTCCTGAAGTAGCGGCCCGGACTTTTGTAACACCCTGTATATATACAACCTGCCTAATGTTGTCAAGCTTTTTACTGTTAATAGGCACTTTTCCACCCGGATATGCCTGAGGTATAGAAGACAGGCAAATTTTGCGTTGTCACTCTGTCGTAAATCAAAAGTGTTCTTCATCATACCGTCAATAAAAGGCTTAGCAATAACTTGTCCAGGATACTTCGAGGAGTATACAAATTCATATAACTGCGACGGCGTAAAGATACTTTCTGATCTTTAGCTATACATTTTTGCCTTTGCTATCATCCAACAGTGTTGTCTTTGTGTATAAAGGCCACCATTTACTGAAATTCAGCATATCGTCAATAAATACCAACTTAACTGTTAGGTTTTTCTCACTGTTGGCTATTATGCTGCAATATTGGGGCAAAAATATTCTGTTGATTTAGGCTTTCTTTTTAGAGCTAAACAGTACTTCGCATCTCATCAGCTACTCACACTACTAACTTCTCTTGGGACGATCACGTGCGTGCCATTTAGAAGCTAGGCTTGTTTAAGAAGGCGGTTCATCGCCATCTATCCTTGTTTCCGCAGCGGTTCGTCTAATTGATAACAAGAGTTTGACCCATTCTCTCGAAACACTAGAGCACAGGCGAATGGTTGGTGACTTGTCTCTTTTCTACAAGTACTTTCATGGAAGATTCTCGCAGGATTGATCCTCCCAGGGGCAAGGTTCTTGAGGCGTACAAGACAGTCGGAGGCAGAAAATTCCTGTGCGGTATAGCTTGACACAATTAGGACTTCTGTCTACGGAGACTCTTTTTTCTATAGAACTTCCAAGCTGTGGAACTCGTTAACCAAAGATATTTTTTCCAAAAATTACAACCTAACCTTGTTTAGGAAGGCGGTTCATCGTCATCTATTCTTGTTTCCGCATCCTACTCGCCTTGAAGGTATAATCGGGTTACCCTTTTTGAGTGGATGACACTTAAAAAAAAACTACAAAAAATAACAAACATAGAGATATTATTTCCTAAACTAGAAAAGTTCACACACATCAGTTAGATGTTTGACAAATATCTTTTGCAAGAATGAACTTCCCACCGTAATTTGTGCACTCAACTCCTTCTCTGCTGGGTTTCTTAATCATGTTTCTTTTGTAGGTTTCAGGATTTTTAGATCGTTTTCTATTACTTTTTTTCATAGCACCTTCTGGATTTTAACAGAAGTGGCGGTAACACAATAAGAAATATGATATGCACAAATCAGTGCAATCAAATTGGGAAAACATGAGTGAGACCTGAATAAAACTAAGTCCGTGACTTAGTTCCATTCTACTCTCACTACAATCCAGTATGTACATATTATTAGTAATTCCGTTAATGGGATCTAGTTCTTTTTAACGCCAAACGGTAGTGGACATGATTTTTTATAGCCACCCATATCAAATATAATTCCATTGTTAAACGGACCTTTTCAACAATTACCGATTAAATGAAACTGTATAAATGTTCAAAACAAAAATTTTTCACTCATTCTTAAAAATGTCCACAAAAGCCCCACAATTGGCCTTTTGACGTTTCTAATTCATTAGATTTCAACCGCCTTCTCTATAATCGAGGTCTCGCTCACTAACGTCTATTTCGTTCTTTTGTAATTGTTAACTGTACGGGAATTCAATTTCAAATAAAACTTAATTTAATAACACAAATAACCTCCCAATTTGACAAATCAAGAAATGTAAACAAAAACGGGTCGGGGTAACTAGCGTCCCATTTCTACCTGACTAGGTAACTAGCGTCCCGGCACAAAAATTATAGGTACGTAACAAGCGTCCGCGCTCCTCATTAAATAAGTGTATGTATAACTAGCGTCCTAATTATGTACCTACCCGAAGTATTAAAGAATTATTTTTTTTAACACATTCTGGAGATTTTAAATATGTATTGTTCTCGATAGGGTTATACTCATTGGGATTGGAAGTTGCAACGTCAAAATATGTATAAGTTAATAAAACAATATAGGATACAGTATACAGTTTATTCTGAACTTGTACAATACACAGATATTAAAAATACATACATTTATACGTACATAGGTGGCAGTTACATTGGCAGAAACTTAAAGGAAACCCTTTTTACACATTCAAAAACAGTTATACTTTCCCTAAGTAAGCTACTCATGTTGGTTCTCAAAAACATTTCCTTTTCTCTCATAATTTTCGGCTCTTTAACAGAGTTACTTCTTAATTGAATACTCGTTTTATTTTGTATTCCTTTTAATACGTCCATAAATATGAAAATATCGGGATGCGGACTATTGAACAACTTATTTAATTTTGAGTGAAAAGATTCACCATTATTTGTTGTTCTGTTAGCGGAGGAAGAAAATTGTAGCCATTTCTATTGCTGGAATGCTTTCCGGAATTTCAATGTGGAAATTTTAAATTTGGTAATAGTTAAGTTATTTTACCATTCATTAGCTCCATTAAGAGCAGGCAGTTGGGACGCTTCTTACGTAGGACCCGAAACAAATACGGGACGCTAGATACCTCCTTACGGATGTAATTAGTAAGCTTGGGACGCTAGTTACATTTTCCGAACAAAACATTAATAAGTTTGCAGTAGGCAAAAAGTAATAAGTCACTATCAAAGAGATGCGTAGAGACGTTAAATTGTAGATTCGCGTTTCGTGCGAGGCGTGTCTTTATTGCCGCTGTCTCGCTTATCTCGCACGGCGCATTTCGAATTGACGCCTGCTGGCTTGCCAGAATTTTGGGAGCGTTTTTTCTTTTCTAATGTAGGCAATTTTCGCCTGCGAAGAGAATGGGAATAATAATAATAATCAAATTAAAACACAATTTGAACAATTATAATATACACATTTTCGCACATTCAATTTAACTTCAAGGGTAGGGTTAGATTATCGGGCCAGTTTAGCTTTCAAGAATGCAATGGGGTGGTTCAGAGGTCTAGAATGTAGCGGGTGCGAGTTCGAACCTCGCTACCGATCTCAGGTTGTGTAACTCTGTTGCGGGACCTATTCATAGGTACATGTATCTACGAGATATTCGACCATGTTGGTAGTTCAAATTGGCGTTATTGGTAAGGCGGAACCATTTGTTTGTCCCCTATCTTTAGTCGCTGACGCACCTAAGGTTTGCACTTCAAAAAAAAAAAGAAAATAAAGGATGAGAAAGTTACTAAGTATCATCAAACTTTTGTTTGATGTCTATAAATACAAACTTAAATTTTTCTTAATAGAGCATCCTGTATATGTTTAAATATTTTAAAAGGATGTGTCAACAGATCTATCGTCAGGCAAAGAATATTTGATGGCATCAAATATGTTGGAATATTAGAGCTTTTGATCAATTTTTGTATATCGTAGGTGCGACATTAGCAACTCCGAGGCGAACCAACGGCTTTCAATTCCACACCGCGTAGGATTGCTTTTTTAACCAATTCGTAAATTATTTTTTTTTTGTTCGTAATTATCTTTGCCTAACCACATATGAACTTATTACACATTAAATAGCATACCTTCGATATTTAAAATCTATGTACACAAAGTCGTCTCACTGAAATATTTTTATTTTCATGAAAAAGAAAATTATCAAATAAACAATTTAGAAATGTAAGACCAACTGACCTTTTTAACAGGAGGCTTTCTTTGTAAAAGTGATGGATTACTAGGGCGGCGATAAATATAAAATATGATTTTCTTTCTTGTTTGCGATTTTGCGAATGATTTTTAAAAATGGTGCTTTACTTAGCGCATTAAAAGAAGGCGGAAAAGAGAATAAGTTATAACATATATAATCTTTTAGCGCTTATGTGTAGAAGCAGCGGAAAGTGCCTAAAAGATATAAACCAAATGTCAGCTCAGTTGAAAAAGAATTTGCGTTGTCCGTAAGTCTTTGCACTACAAAGGCGCTCCTCGTGAAATTTAAGGAAACTGGGGTTTTGCCACTTTCAGCAAATTTCTTTTAAAATGTTACTTTAACAAAAAAGGAATCCTAAATCTAAGGGATTACATTGACCTACATTTACCATAGCAATATGAGAAAAGTGAAAAACAAATATGAATAAAATTTGAATTAATGTTATCAAATTGTTATATTTGGAATAAATACAAGGTCATACATTACAAACAGATATAGAAATGAAAATTAATTACCTTAATAAAAATATATAAGGACAACTAATGTTGTCTAAGGCGTTAAATGACTCATTTGGAAATGGCTCTAGAAGTCTAATACGCAATATGTAGACAATAATTTTTGACTAAAATAAAAATAAAAGAAAATGTGGGATACGGTAAATGGTGCTTGCTTTAAAAATGCGCTGTGGATATGAGGAAATAATATTGTAATATAATATGTTATTCCATTATCGCCTGGTGGGAATTATGGGGCACAAATTGTGGCCAAGTCAATATAGCAAGAGGTTCTTTCCAATTATTCGGTCATAAACCAAAAGCTTCGAATAGAAATAATTATCTCTGAAGTGAGTAATCCTCAGCAAGCCAAGGAATCTGCGGAGAATCGGGAAAAACAAAAGAAGGGAAACATAAAAATGTTATATTGGCTATATATTCCCGGATGGAGTCTCGCATCCATTTAAAGGTCCGCATTTAAGGCAATGATTTTAAAAACCAACTTCCCTAATTAAAGCGGGATTTTAAAACATTTATTAAAATTGCATTATATGCACCTTGATTCGCTGCCCGACATGGACAATTACGGCAGCAAAACTTCATTTCTGAGTGGCGCTCCTTAATTCTATTATAATTAAAATTCTCAGGAGGTTTCCCGGAACAACTACCTGAAAGTCCAAATTAATTTTAACTCATTTTACCCCAGCTTTAATAGTTGTATGCCATCGAATCTACATAAAAGTGCACTTGAGATGGTGGTTCAATGACTCGGAAACTTTATCACAGGAATTAATTTCAACTAAAATATCAGTAATTGCCTGAGTAACATGCCTTATGACTTGACATTTGCATTTATGCATAAAAGGTGATTTAAAAAAGTAGCTCTAGGTAAACACGATACTGCTAATATTTTTCAATTAGGGCTGAATACTTGGACATCCTTTTCAGCTTAAATGATTTTTTTCTCAAAGCGATCTGGATATAATTAACTATACCGATAGGTGCAATAAAGAAAATTTGAGTACTACCATCACATTAAAGTTATTGCGACAAAAGGTGGTTAAGTGCTTTATTACATCCTGACAAAGGAAACCAAGCTATTTTTTATATCGGAAAATTGTTCCTAATGATCATTCAAACCATTCTTTCAAACTTTCACAATAATATTGCATATTTTGACAAAAATTAACATTATTTTCGTGCAAAAGGGTATAATATTCGTCCTTTATTTTAAATATTTTTATCAATTCTATTGTGATTTTACTTATCGCGTTTCATGAAAGATGGCGGACGACCTGAAACACAGTCTAATTAAACGTAAAAAGTGTGATCTTGTGGATATGATTATAAACAATAAAGTGTCTTCAGGTGTATTTACAACTGATTCAGAAAGTGTATTATATAAAGTGCAGCAAGAAAATGAAGAAATACAAGATTCCCACGAATATACCACATCAGACTCTCTGTGTGATAACATGGCGTGTGGTTACAAATACTTGTATAAATCTAAACAATAGGAAATATAGATCTTCCAAAACCTAGTAAAGCATCTGGAAAAACATATTAAGAATCAAAAAGCAATAATTACTCTAGTTAAAGAAAATTACGCAATCCATCGCCAGGTTAGCAATCAAAATATTACACCTGAATCATCAGAGACATCTCCTTACAGAGGCGTTATCTCCCAGTCAGTAAACAGAACGTGTGTCAAGATACAGGAAACTGTGAAAATTGATAACAAAGACGATCTAAGTTTACAACAAATCTTACGAAGAAAAAACACAAGTTGTCTAAAGTTATAAAAAGAAATCCTAACAAAAGCAACAACAACAAAGTTGAATAACAAATACATGGCTCTACTGGACATGAAATAAATCTAAAGCCAACTACAAAGTCTTTAACCTCTGGGCAAGTCAACAAAAACAAAAAGCCACGATTAGTGGTTGGAACAAATGGCAACCTAAATAACATCAAAACAGTACCCAAATTGGGATATCTACATGTTTTTAGAATAGACCCGAACACATCTATTGAAGACTTACTTAACTGGTGGACTCGCTGAAGCAGCTCCAGGAATTAAGTTTGAATTTGAAAAACTTAAAAATAAGGATCCTTCTACTTCCTTATACAAAGTATATTTTCTTTTAACACATGTCAACAAAGTGTACCAAATATCTGGCCAGAAGGTATTGCATTAAGAAGATTTATCTTTCCAAAAGAAGCAAATTTTCAGAAGATAGCCTCAAACTAAACGGTGATAGAAAAATGAAATATACTCTTCAAACTAAAAGAAAAATTAGTAAAAATAATTTTATTGCCACAACATCAAAAGATGTGAAAGTTGATCCAATTCCCCCTTGTATTTATAATCAAAAACAACTTAGTAAATGCAAAAATGATGAAGTGAATCTGTTCCATATAAACATACAATGCCTCTCATACAAATTAGATGAGATCTCACTCTTTCTAGATACAAAGAATTATGATATCGTTTGTTTCACAGAACCTTGGCAAGACGATTTGGACCTAAGTACTCTAATATTCCTCATTACAAATTGGCAACCTACTTGTGTGGAGAAGAAAATAGGCATGGTGGAGTTTGTATTTTCGTCAAAAACACAACAAAATTTAGGCAAATACAAATAAAGATATTTTGTAATTAAACAGATGCAGAATTTTGTGCAATTGAAATATCTCAGTTAAAATGCATTTTAATAAATGTCTATAAATCGCCTACAGGCAAAATCAATATATTGATCGATCTACCAGATCAACTCTTAATAAACTGTTTGGATAAATATAGCGCAGTTATAATAACTGGTGATTTTAA
Source organism: Dastarcus helophoroides (assembly GCA_028583605.1). Taxonomy (NCBI): domain Eukaryota; kingdom Metazoa; phylum Arthropoda; class Insecta; order Coleoptera; family Bothrideridae; genus Dastarcus; species Dastarcus helophoroides. Next base: position 6,806,415 of record CM053326.1, read on the forward strand.
TGTAAATTTTCTAGAGGTTCTCCTTCTTTATCTGAATTAGTTTGTCCAACTTCTTCTTTCGGCTTAACAACCACAATATCAGATTTTACGAAAATTATCCCACACTGCAGTTCTTGTATAGACAATATCCTTACAAATCTAACTGAGGATAGTTACATATCAGGGGTAATAGATCCTTGTTTATGTGATCATTTAGGCCAATATATTGATATAAAAACTACAATTAAATATAAAGCCAAATCAATCTCGAGAAGAAGCGTAAATCCAATAATATATACAAGCTTTAAAACTCGCTAAAAAATATTGACTGTTCACTATTTTAAAATCCAAATTTTGATAGCGCCTTATTATCAGAGTTTTTAGTAAACACCTACTTATCTCTTATTGAAAAAAATTATCCTTTAAAAAAATATGAAACGAAATGAAACATACAAGTGCAATGGTTTGATGATTTCCTCAGACAAATGAGAGACACACTAAGCCGCATAAAGACTGTATCAAACTGCCCAACGGATTTCAAACTATACAAGAAGCTAAAAAAGGACTACAAATCCAAAATTGTGGCTTCGAAAAAATATGCTTATGATAAATTTATGAAAAACTCTGAGGATAAGGTACGGGATACCTGGAAATTAATAAAGTCTGAACGTAACAAACCTATATCAACCTCACCGATATAGGATATTACAGCGAATTCCTTCAATCAATTTTTCTCTACAATCGCAAATGAATATATTAAACTCTTACCACCATCAAATAATCCTACTACAGATTATTTGATTAATACACCTTCTCCAAATCTCTCTTTCTTTATTGATCCAGTTACTACATATGAAGTGTTGGTGGCTGTAAAAAACTTAGAAACTCAAATGTCACTGATGTTCATGGTTTGAACAGCTTTATTCTTAAGCAAACCATTAATATAATTTTGCTACCGCTCACACTTTTTACAAATGCATGTATTTGTGAAGGCCACTTTCCAGATGTCTTTAAAATAACCAAAGTTGTACCTCTTTTTAAAAAAGGGGATAATAATGTTATTGATAACTATCGTCCAATATCTCTAATTTCAATTTTTTCAAAAATTCTTAAAATTATTCTTAAAACCAAAGTTATAAATTTTTCAGAAAAGAACAAAATCTTCAATTGTTGTCAATACGGTTTTAGACAACAATGTTCCACTACAGATGCGGTGCTCAAAGTAGTGAGCGAAATAATTGATGGACTTCAAGGGGGTATAAGTTTATGTGATCTATCCAAGGCTTTCGACACTATTTCTCACGAGATCCTTGTGGAAAAAATGAGGTACCACAGCATTAGAGGATTACCATTAAACTTTTTTAAGTCCTATTTAACAAACAGAAAACAGTATGTTTCCATTAAGAATGTAAATTCTGAGCTTCTACCAGTCAAACATGGGGTACCTGAAGGCTATGTTTTAGGACCTTTGTTCATTTTAAATGTAAATGACTCTTTTCATTTTATGTCTTCCATAAAATGCATAGCTTTTGCAGACGATACATCCATTTTGGATTTTAACTCTGAAATAAATGAATTAAATGTAGGCAAATGTAGTTCAGTTAAAAAAGCTAATGCTTGGTTTTCGTCAAATAAACTAAGGCTGAACGAAGAAAAAACTCAAACACTTATACTTTCTACAAAACAGCTTTTAATTAAAAGTGACAATGTCAAGATCCTTGGGGTTATTCTAGATGATACCCTAAGCTGGTTCAACCACATAGATCAATTATCTCACAAATATTCAGCATTATTTATTTGCAATGCAGATTAAAAAATCAATTAGGGTGGGTGTACCAGTCCCACACCAGGAACCAGTAGTACACCATTTCAAACTTCAAATATAAATATTAACCTCATTTTAAATTTTCCGCCGATTTTTCTGCGATTGGTAGCCTTAGCGTACTTCGACCAACCATGTAATGATAACTAAAAGCGGTTTAAGCGCCATCTACACATGTTAAAAATATCTATTCCAAAATGTCATTCGTTCACTTTGTTCTGTGTAGCCATTTTACTTAGCACGCATGCGACGGTAAGTTATTTTAATCCTTTTAAATATTTGTTTATATCAGTTGTGGTGAGCTACTTTTGTGTTAATTGCATATTATAATGCATATAGTAATAATATTACATATAATTTTCTCAGAAAATAATATTTTGAATCGATAATTTTCTTTGGTAAACTAATGGAGCAGAAATTCTATGGTTTCCAGTAATATTCCATTTGGTCAACAACTGGTGATTAGGATGTTTAATGTTTTTTTTTAGTTTTTCTTTTACATTTATATTCACTTATGATGCCTTAATAAAATATTATAATAAAATCTTCAAAAATTCACAATGTTCCAGTAGTTGACCAATGGTATAATGCTGGTGATACCTATACTATGAATTTGTTTCAGTAATTTACCACTGCCACCTTTTTCACAGACATTATGCCGCCGAAGAGAACGTTTTTTAAATATAAAGAGGAAGACGTCATAAAAGCAATAGAACAAATAAGTAAAGGTGCTAAAGTGAGAGAAACATGCCAAAAATACAATATTCACCACACGACAATTATAAATAAAATGAAACTGAAATACCCTGTACACAGAAAAATGGTACATGCAACCATATTAACCGCACAAGAAGAATTATTGCTTAAATCCTGGATAATAGCGATAGCAAAAAAAGGGTTTCCAGTCAATAAAGAAATGGTTGTTGAGACTGTTAAAAAAATTATAACTGAAGAGAAGCGACCTAATCCCTTTAAGGATAATACACCTGGCAGAAAATGGTTTGCCAGTTTTTTAAAAAGACACCCAGAAATAGCTGGACGTCATGCGGAATCTATCAATATTTTTAGAAGTTTGGTAACAGAAACTGCTTTAAGAAAATGGCATGCAAATTTAAAAGAATAGTTAGTCGCTGAAGACGTAGCTGACATTTTAAGAGATCCCGAAAGAATTATTAATGCAGATGAATCCGGATTTCAAACAAGCCCTTCTTCTGGCTTAGTGTTGGGTCCGCGAGGGTTTAAACATTTTTATGAAATAAAAGATAAAGAGAAAGAGAACATAACAGTACTAGGAACCTTTACAGCATCTGGAATTATATTGCCACCTTTGATTATATATCCATATACTCGAATTCCATCCGAAATCGTTAGACAAATCAATAAAGAATGGTGCATCGGTAAATCTGAAAACGGATGGATGACATCAAAAGTTTTTTATGGTTATATAGCAAATAGTCTCAGCCCAAAATTGAAAGAAAAAAATATAAAATTTCCAGTCTTGCTGCTGATAGATGGCCATAAGTCACACATAAATCAAGAAGTTTCTCAATTGTGCATTGATAATGGAATTATTTTGTATTCACTCTATCCAAATGCAACACATATCATACAACCCGCTGATGTATCTATATTCCGTCCATTAAAGAATTATTAGAAAAAGATTGTTAATGATTGGAAATTAAGGACTGGCCATCGATGCGTTACCAAAGTTTTATTTGCATCCCTTTTGGAGGTCACATTCAGCGACATTTCGAAAGAAATAATCTGCAACGGCTTTAGAAAATGCGGATTGTATCCATTTGATGCCAATGCAATTAGTTACGAAAAATGTATTACTGATTCTTCTCGACATGACATACTAGAGAAACCAGCTCTTATTGCTCCTGAACATTTGTTGTATTTTGAATCGTTGATGTCTACTTCCCGTGTTCGAGAATTCCGTGCAGCCCAAGATTCTTTATGGTCTGGAGACGAATCAGCAAAGGAATTATTTTATGTGTGGCAGAAAATAGCTAAGAGAGTAAATCAAGCACCAGAAGAACAAGAGGCTAACTTGAAAAAAAATCTACAGACCCCGCAAGAAAATCTACAGACACCGCAAGAAAATCTACAGAAACCGCAAGAAAATCAGCAGATACCCCAAAAAAATCTACAGATACCGCCAGAAAATTTAGAGATAGCACAAGATAATAAGCACAATTTGTCAGAGAATGTTCTTACACCACCAGAAAATGAGGTAAATTTGGATGAGGACCATTTGGAAATTAAAACATTTCAGCACGAATCTTCAGTCATACGCAGAAAACACCTTGAATTGGAATCCCTTTCTTCAAGAAACCACTTTCAACCAATCAGTCCAGCTTTTGCAACAGCAATTGTGTGGCCGCCTGAATCTCCAATTAAAGGCAACCAGAAAAAGCGCAAGAAAGTTCGCCTGCCTGATTCAGTAAACAGCAGTAAATGAATGAAATATTGGAAAGAGAAAAAAAACATCGAGAAAGAAAAAGAAGAAAGAAAAGCTCTGAAGGCCACTAATAGAGAAAAAAATCAAAAAAGAATACGAAACAGGAATCAGATGAAGAAAAACCAGCCTCTACAAAAAAGAAAAAACGATTAAGAATTTATTCAGACTCTGATGATGAGAATGTACCTTTAATTGTACATAAATCTTTGAAGATTACTCAAAAAGCAAAGAAAGGCGATTACGTAATCGTTAGGTATGAAGGGGAATATTTTTCTGGGACTGTAGAGAATATTGACGGTGATCTTTATGAGATAAGTACAATGACGTCTTCTGCTGGAAATACTTTTCGCTGGCCAGAACAATGTGACAAAATCTGGTACCAGAAAAAGTCAATAGAAGAGAAGATCGCAGTTCCAAAATTGGCTAATAGTCGAGGTTTTTATAGAGTTCCTGAAATGGATAAATTTATGCCAAAAATGTGATCATATATATATATATACATTAATATTTTATAGCAAACTATGACACTGGTGTCAGTGATATGAATTTGCACCAAAAAGTTATTAGTTATTACATTTGTATGTTAAGCAATATTATGAGCCTTATAGCATTTAAGGATTACATGAAACTTGTAGACTGACTTAAAGTTGTGATGATTACTTAGTACTAAACTTAATTAAGTTTAATAGTATTGATAATAAAGTTATTTTTCATTAAAAGCATTCATTTTAATTATGGTCTACTATTCGCACAATACCTGATCTACTACTGGTACAACCTGGTCAACCTTAAGCACATTGTGACTTGCCACATTCATTTTTAAATTAAAATAAATCTAATAGTTAATAAGAAAATCAGAATAAACTACATGATGGTATAATAGGCAAGGAATACGATGTATTTTTTTTGCAATGATTGATTTAATAATTAAGTTACACCATCAAATTTTGTTTGAAAATTTCTCTTAAACGGTTTGTTACTGGTGCACCCACCCTATGTGCTAATACTCTAAAAACATGTTATTTTTCCTTATTTCATACCCATATTAATTATGCCATACTTCTATGGGCTGTATAGAATTAAATCTCTCAGTTTTAACACCTTTAAAAATAGGGTCAAAAACATATTATGGCTTTTACTCTGTTGAGGAATATTTTAGAAGTAAATTTTAAAATAACATACATCTCTATGCTACAGATGCTACCTCATCTTTTTTGTCAAGATTTATTATATTTTATCGTCGCATTCGTACTTCTGCACTGCTTTATATGTAGTTTTGTGTTAACAGTATCTGTAATGTCTATTTTACTGTGTGTTATTTTAGCTTGATTTACCAAAAACATTTTAAAATGTAAAGTTGGTAAATAAAGATTATTGTTATTATTATAAGAACTGCTATGAAAAGTACTTTAGATCTTCGTATATTCACTATCTACTCAGAGGAAGCCGCTGGTAAGAACAACTGAAAATTAAACAAAATATGCGCGTTATCGGTTCGAATAATTAATACATTATGAATTGTAACCATTACTAGTAACCAAGTTATTTCCAAACTGATTCCGGAACCTTAAAACTGACTAATTAACTCACTAACACTGTTTAATTAACTAGCTTATTTATTGACTAACTATTTAACTGAGGGAAAGGCGACCGCTATATATACTCTTCCGGTTTTCTAGACTAAATCCATACAGATAAGGCTTCCCCTTTTGCGGAAATTTCTGGAGCACTTATCTGAGGTTTATTTCATTATCGTGGCCACTTCCCTTTATCAAAGATTTCTAGAAAACTTCTTTACTAAATTCTATAATTACAATTTGTTAAATTTGAACACTGCTGTTTTTGAGTTTACCATGTTTCTTCCAGACAAATTAATAAAATTTTTACAATTTAGCATTGGGCCAAACACCATATTGCAAAAGATTTTCAATGTCATCGACATCGGCCTTGCATTAACGTCGTAATTTAAGCCCTTAAGAAGACCAGTAAAATTGATTTTCGTCCTCCATATTGTCCCGTACTGAATATATTCTGTCGACGTAAAAATGCATAAACAAATCTTTGATTTAGCGAGTATCAGGTATTTAGGTATGAGGCATTGCCGATAAGAAACTAATAGCAGTTCAAATTTAAGGTATAATCAATTGAATGTGGTAATTCTTTTGGTTAAAACTTTATTAAATCGTCTTTTATAACTCTTGTACAGGTCTGGTTATCATTTGCATAGTAAACCATTAGTGTGTCATTGGTCCGTAGCATCTAAGCGATATAGAAAAAAATAATAGGACATTAACGTACACAAGGACGCATCGCCCACAAATATTTTTTTGCTAAACACGGTGGTGCAGAATTTGGTTATTTAACTTTTTTATAAAGTGGAATGGCCTGTGTGTTTTTTTTTTTTCAATTTGTATGTAACCTTGCCAACTAAGGTCAACATCCATGAAAAAAAATCTGAATGAAGAAGTTAAGCTTGAAAAATTGAAATACAATACTTGTCCCCTGAAACCAAGAAAGATTAAAAACACAACAAAGGTTGCTCAAAAGCGTTTCGACAGTATATCTCTGAAGCTGATAGCTTGCTTGGAGCAACCTTTGTTGTGTTTTTAGATCTTTCTTGGTTTCAGGAGACAAGTTTTGTATTTCAATTTTTGGAGCTAAACCTCTTCATTCAGATTTTTTTTAAGCTCCAAATAAATGTGAATTATCAGAGGAGTCGTACAATAGTTTCCACATAATAAATGATATGGCATTGTACCGGATATTCGTAATAGAATAAGTAACTCTGCATTTTTTAATAGATGAAATTCAATATTGTCGCTCGGAATTATATTATAAAGAACTTTTTCTAATAACTCTTCAACATAAAGCAGAATAGTGTGCCGATTTTCTTACTTAATATTTAGCTTTCTTGTCTCGATGTCTTCATTTTAAGTGAAACATTCCGTATTAACCTAATACAATTTAAATCATAAGCTGAAGAACTTGCAACATCCCAGGTCTTTACTCAAATTACGCAAATATATGTGTAACCAGCTTAAAATCTGACAATTTAGTAAATCTGTTTTATCTTTGGGTTTTTTGATTTGTCAAATGAAAATTGCCCAAGAATTTGTAAACTAATTTCTAAAATAAATGAATAACGAGCTTCAAATTTTCAAGGGAGGCCTTAGCCATTGCGAGACTCCGGGTGGGTAGATCTTTACGAAACCCTCTTTGTGGAATTAGTTTTAACATAGGCATAGCTAGAATAGGGCAGGGTAGGACGCTTGCTCTCCCCCCCCCCTCCTGGCTCATGCAGTTAAACGAAAATTTATATTCAACTGAGAAAACTTTCTCTAAAAAATCTCCATTGGACAAAATTCGTCCTTCTTTAAGCTATTGACGTTTTCTGGAAATTTCGACCTATTTCTCAAAATTCGTCTTTTTTCATAAATGTCTTTCAAAATTTCAAGTTTATTCCTAAAATTTGATTTCTTTCGTCAGAATTTGACTTTAGTCAAAATTTCGAATTTTTATCTTAAAATTCATCGTTTTGTTTTTCGAAATTCTACCATTTCTCAAAATTCATTTATTCCAGAAACTTCGGCTTTTTTTTAATTTTGATTTTCTAATCATTTTGACTTCTTTATCAAGATTTACCATTTTCCTTAAAATTTGATCGATTTTTGGACAAAAATATTTATCTGGAAATTTTTATAATGACTTTTTTAGAAACTTTGTAAAAAGACAAAAATTCCAAGACAATTTTCCCTGAAATGGTTTATAATCGAAATACAACTTGTTTCTCAAAATTTCGACGTTTATCTCAATATTGGACATTTTCTGACTTAAGGTGGGATAGATCACGGCGCATGTCTGCCTCTGATTCCAGCGGCTAAAAGAAAATTCTAAACATTACATTTTTCTCAAAATTTATCCTTTTTCCAAAATTTCGACAAAATTTGACTCTCTCTAAAGAATTACGAGTGTTTAGTAAATTTAGATTTTTTTCTCAAAATTTCAATCTCTTTTTTGTTTTTGAAGGGAAGAAATTGAAAGTTCCAAAAAAAAAGAATTTAAAGTAATCGAAACTTGGAGATTTTTTTCAAAATCCGTATTTTTTCGCAAATTTAAAATTTATCCTAAAATCCCATCCTGTACATTTCCACGAATCGGAATATTTTTCCTGGAAATTCGTATCTTTCTTTAAATGTTTACTCTTTTCAAGATTCGTTTTTTTCATAAACGGCTATTGTCAAAATTGAACTTTTTCTTAATGTTTGAATTGTTTCTGAAAAATTTCTTTTTTTGATGCTTCATTTGGTGGTCTTTTTAGAAATGTTGACTGTTTTCCGGAGATGTCGTTTTTTTTATTTCCTTCATGTTTATTAACATCAGGTTTTTCTAAAATTTTGACTTTTTAAAATTTGATTTTTCAGGACGTTTGACAGGTTTCTTAAAATTTGCCTTTCTCCGATATTTTTATATGAAAATTCATTATTCAACTTTACTTGGATTTGAATTCTTCTCTCAAAATTAGTTAAAATTCATTTTTTTTTTGAAATTCCACCTTTATTTTCAAAATTCTACTTTTTGGACTGTTCTTCATTTTTTTTATCAAAATTCTGCCACTTTTCTAGATCTTTGGGTTTTTAAAATCTTGACTTTTTAAATTTGACTCCAGACAAGTTGAAACAAACAGGTTCACTTTTATTTTGTTGCATTATGTTTAAGAACACTTGAAAATCACAAACTTGAAATTTTGTTGATTTATTTTTTGACCAATTGTAATAAAACGTTGAGGTCAATTGTTGTTTGAATTTGATAACACTTCCCTGTCGACTCTACGAGCTTCGAAAATTTTTAAAGATGAGCAAAATTCGACAATTTTGAAAAAATATATACACTCATTGGTTATGCTCACAAACGGCTGGTCGATCATCACAGTTGAGTAAGATATTTTTGGGTAATTTCGAGAAAAAGACTTCTTGTACATTTAATTTCTTTATTGAAATTTAAATTTTATGTCAAAATTAGAATAAAAAAGTAAAAATTTCGAGAAAAGCGTTTGTAGAAATTGCGAATTTTTTCACAATATTTGACCTTTGGAAATATTTTGGCATTTTTAGAATTTTCAGCATTTTCCGAGTTCTTCCGGAAGGTTGGGTTTTTATTCAATTTTGGGTTTCTGAAAAATGCTTTTCAAAAATAGGGTGTTTTTCTCAAAATTTTTTGTTTTCGAAGTTACGACTGTATTCTCCTTTTTGCTCTCAAAATTAAACTTCCATTTTTTTAATATTCGGTTTTTTCTGAATTCTTTTTTTAATTTCAAATTTCCGAAAATTTCATGTTTTTCAAAATTTGTCTTATTCTAGAATAGGGTTGTTTTATGCTTCTGGAAATATCCACTTACAGTGAAAAATGTTTCTCAAAGTTGAAACTTTTTCTGAAAATTATGTCCTTTTTTTTACAAAACTCCACCTTCTAAAACATAATTTTTTCGAATTTTCAACATTTTTTGAGATTTTTCGAAAGGTTAGGATTTTTTTTTTAAACACGATTTTCGAAACATTCCAACTTTTTCCCAAAAATCGTTTTTTCCTTGAAATTCGTCTCTCTCAAAATTAAACTTTCTTTTGAAAACTTTCACTTTTCTTTAAGAGATGTCAACCTTTTTCTCTAGCTTCCGACGGTATTTTACAAAAATCCTTATTCCTCAAGATCTTCGAAATTTCGATAGTTTTTCGGAAGTTTCGCTTTTTATTTTAGATTCAACTTTCTGACTGTTTTCGCAAAGTTCGGTTATATTTCCAAATTTCAAATTTATTCTGAAAATTCGATTCCTCAGTTCATGTAGTTAAATGAAAATATACATAATCAACCGAAACGTTTCCCGGTTTTCTTTTTTTATCAATTTTTCAAAATGATTATTGTCCCTTCCTGAAGAAAATCTTGACTATGCCCATGAATTTTAATCATGATGCTTGACGAGAAATGCAAAGTTATAAATAAATAAATTTAGTGTCTTAAAATTGTTTATTGGAAATTAATAAAAATTAATAAACACAAAGATAACAAATTAATCATGATAAAATAAGGTACATTAATGTCTTAAAGGAATCAAGAATCAAGAATTACAAATGGTGACGGCTGCTCTAATAAAAAAGCATAACCCGACGACAGTCGAATCCTAAACACGTAGAAAATGGAGCACCTTGGGTTTTGTTTGGCCCTTGCAATTGGCAGCACTTGTAGCACTGGTACAAAATTTCGTCAATGCGAAAGAGAAAGAAATAAACATTCATTGGAGCGAATGAGGCAGATATCAGCGCGCAACATATACATATGTAATACTTCTATATGGCGTATTTTGTTCCTTTGTTTGTGTCAAAAAGGCGCGATGGATATATATGTTTGTCTTTTTCAAGGACAGAGTATATTAACTAATCCCAAAATTTATTTCCCTCTTCTCGTCAGTTGTTATTCATTTATTAGTGCTCCCGCCCATCTTGTCATCTGTTCCCGCTATAAATGAATGAATACTTGTTCTTGAAAAAGTATGACATATACTTTCATCTCACCTTTTTGACAAAGCATTTTGCAATGGCGATTATACACAATACGCCATATAGAAGTATTACATATATGCCACGCAAGAGAGCAGCGAGTCGAGTTTTATGATGTGCGACGTAAGGCGCGAAATTCAAATGAACATTAGAATTCGTACTATTGCGGGAGTGCGCGAAGCCCCCTGCAAAAGCGAGGCCCCAGGCGGTTGCCCTGCTTGCCACCCCCAAAGGCCGCCCCTGAAAATTTGGCACTTTTGCACAATTTAGAATATCTTAATTTTATTTATGCGCTTTTTTTATTTTTTAAATGAAAATTGCTGGAGAACTTGTACTGCTCTTTCTATTTGTTTTCAGCAAAATAATCAATAGGTTCTAAATTAATTTAGAATCACGAATTCATGCAATTTTAATTAATTCCCGAAGGCCAGAGATGCTATATATTTTACTTATGATGAACTTTTTTCAGCTTGACGCGTGTATCATATAAACGAGGGGTTATCAAGCACAACAAGGGTCAATTGCATTAAGTAATTCAGTAGAAGGGAGAAACCTTACCAAGTGATAGTTTTTCCCTAGTGGAAAGTCGAAACCAAACTCTGTAGCAATACACCCCAACCAACATGAAAGGGAGGATATGTTGACTATTGATTTCTTTATTGTCTACGACTGCATCTTAAAGAATAAACATGAATGACAAAGCAAGTTTCACTTATGTGTTATGTAAAAGTATAAGCTTAAAAGTAATTTATTAATTCTTTTAAATAAAGACTCAGATAAAATATGGATACAAGATATGGAACGTAAATTTATTGCAGTAATTCTCATGGAAATCGCACTTTCTTTAAGCAAACAGTTAGTCTTTAAATCTTGCAGTAATTTCATCAAACAATATGCTAAACACTGAACAAAAACCGTTTTTATCTCCAACCACTGTCATCGATCATTGATGAATAAGTTTCTGGAATGCATGTTTCATTATAAGATATATTTATATAAGTAATAATTTTGAAAGAAAAGTTGTAGGTTGTTTTTAGGAAGTTTAGTAAAATTTCCAGTTTATGGTTAAAATGTCAAAGAAAGGCCAAATTTCAGTTGTAAGATATAAAACCAAGTAGACGGCAATAAAATTTTGACGAGCCGTTAAATACCGCGACGCATTCCAAAAGTTTATTGGTTACAATCCATCACGTGATCTGCTGAATTTCTATAAGCTGAATAGATATAAAAGCGCGGGTTTCTTAAAACCCGTATACCTTCACCTCTCGCAAAAATGTACCAAGCTAGTCAAACTACCCAAACCTCAAACTAACTGATTATGTCTTTCAAACGCTTCCTACATTTGGTTGGTTTGACTTCATTTCGGCTGGTTTGATTGGACGTCAGATTCTGTATTTCAACTGATTTGAATAGTAACGCAGTCCTATATTTTTAAGTGTTTCATTTGTGGTAAAATCTTTATTACTTATTCCGTTATTAGTTAAATTTGAATTATTATTACCGAGATAAAATTTGTCAGTAGTTTTCAATTATATTCTTTAAACAAGTTAATTTTTTTCAAAAAGTTTATATCAAAAAAGATATTCAAAAATGAGAATAAAAATATTTTTTTATCAAAAGTGTTATTTTTTTTAATGAATAATCAATAAAAACATTTTTATATCTGTTAGTTTTTTAAAATTTTTTTTAAGCGACCTAATAACTCCGTAAATTTTTCATATTTGTAAATCAATATTCAATTATGAAAAAAATCACCAACATTCAGGCGCACGAAGTAGCGTTCGAGGCTAGATGGCACTATTTTTCAACAACAAAAGTTTTAATAATAGAGATAAAAATTTCGAGAGATAAAACTTTTTTTTATTGAAAATTTTTCCCCTTAAAAATCTTTTTTCAAATTTCTCAAACGTTAATAATTTTGAAGCTATTCGCGAAAAACTAAATGTGATTTTTTTCAATTTTTTCTATGTTAATAACTTATGCGATCGTTCATGTGCAGGTTTTAAGCTTTTTTTACACGCTATTCTGCATCAAATAAGTCCTCGCCCATATTTTTATTCGCTATAGCAACGAACATGTTTATAAACTTGTAGATTAGAATTCCATTAGACTAGTAGGAATTATTGTAAAGTCGATGTAAGACGCAAATATGATGTTTTAAAAAACGCGCCCTTGTTATCTTATGAATCCAACCAATGGAAATTCACAAATCACGTGACCAATTTTAACCATTAACTTTTTGGAATGCGTCGCGGTATTTAACGCCTCGTCAATTTTGGTTTTACCAACGATTTAAGCCTATAGTATCTCCAGCTTCCCTAAATTAATATCTGGTTTCTAGAAAAAGATACAAAGACTTTCGTGGGGCCTTGCATCTGTCAAATTTTTTATAAAAATACAATTACCTCAAAAACTACAAATTTTAAGAACAATGTTTGTACCCAAAGTGACCTTAAAAGATTAAATAAAACCCAAAAATGCAAAAATATATAGGACGTCTCATTTAAAATAAAAAAGTTGGTTTTAACTTCCGGTATAACCGGAAAAACTATAACTTTGCGAATATTTTAGTTGTGTAGGTCTTGTTATCTTTGCTAAATTGCCAAATTTTCTAATCTTTTAGATGAGTAGGGGAGAGTCTGGAACAGTGGCCATCTTTTTGGATTTTTTTTTTGATATCTGAGATTATTAATTATTATAACCAATGTTGATCATTTTATATGAAAATTGCCTCAGTTGCCATAAGGATTATATAAACAAATGTCGGAAAAAATTACTTAACATATAAATTTTGGTAACTTTTAAAAAGGTCTGCAAAATGGCCACTGTACCGACAACGATGATACAATGGCCACTATAGTATGGTACAATGGTCCCTATGATATGGTATAGTGTGCGACATTCTTTTAAACAATAAGTGTTCACAAAAACAGCTGGACACTGATCAAAACAATTTATTTAAAAAAAAAGATAAATTTTATTTCAAAATAACTCAGTATTATATTTATGAGTATTGTATAAATATACATTCAAAAGACAGATTTAACAAAAAAAAGTTAGTCAAACTAACAAATATTATACATAGATAAATTAGTAGAAAAAGAAGATAAATTCGCGGTTCTAGCAGTGCCGCCTGCTTTAAATGGCCTAGACAAATGAAGCACAATATCCTTTGTGAAAACTGTAGCTGTATCAGCAACAACAGGATACGTAAAATTGTTACCGTTCCGCCTTAGAAATGTTACATTGAATTCATGAGTGTTTTCCAAAATTTCTGTAACACATCCAACATAGTATTTTAGGGTTTTTTTTGTAGCAAATTTCACAAGAACAAAAGAGTCCGGAGCAATATTTGCTATGTCATTGATGATTGCTTCATCGTCTTTGTCTGATTCAGAAAACAAATCCACATCATCGGAATCGGTCAGTTCAAAATCCAGATTGCTGTCGCTTGATTTTTCTTCAGATTTTTTATTAACAGTAAATTTTGTTGTTGGTATTTCGTTCAAACAATCGGCCACTTTTCTTTTTAAACTGGGCTGTTTTTGTAGACTTGTTTTTCGAGTTTTATTCAGTTTTTCTTCTTCTTCAAGCCTTTTCAAAACAGGTGTGCTGGTTAATATTTCAGTTTTTTTTCTTTTTCAATTGACGTCTTTTAATCGGAGCTGCAGCTGCACAAGGAAACGGTTTCAAAACAACAGGAGAAATAAATTGCTTCTCGAGAGTCCTGTTTATTAAGGATGAAGAGTTGGACGGTAGTGTTTCAGAAAAATATTGTTCCTTAGGTGAACTTTCCACTGTTTTAGTTATATTTTATTGTGACAGTGGCTGCCAGAAAATCTTCGTCATTGAAAATATGATTATTAAACGGGTATATCCCAGTGGACTGAAAACCTGAGATACAGTTTCGAGGCGTGAAAGCTAGTGGATATGATTGTCCCAAAATTTCTGCTATATCATAAATTCTAATTCTTTTTCCCAAATTATTCAACAACCACGTCTGGCAGTCCTGATTGTAAAATTTTTTCAGGGGAAAGTAAACTGATTTATCCAAGGGCTGCAGCTTATGGCTAGTATGCGGCGGTAACGTTAGTAGTATTATGTTATGCTCTTTTGCTAATTTTATAGTTGCCATTGAAACATGAGTTTCATGGTTGTCCATTACCAATAATACTGGCGATTCGAGTGTTGGTTTAGTGTGTTTAATAAAATAATTTAGCCATTGCCCAAAAATGTCAGCAGTCATCCATCCTGACATTGATGCTGTTCCAACAGTTCCAGGTGGCGCATTTTTCAGCATATAATCTCAAAAAATTTTTCTCGGAAATATCAGGAGTGGTGGTATATTGTTTCCAATTGCATTGATACAACCGCACATAGTTACTAAAGTACCTCGCTCACTTGACGTTATGTGGCCAACCTGTTTTTGACCTTTCCTTGGAAGAACTTTTCCTACTCCTTGCACAGTAGTAAGGGCAGTTTCGTCGACGTTATAAAATTGTTCAGGTCCCAAATTGTACTTCTCATAAATTTGATGAAGATTATTAAAAAACTGTTGCACCACTGGTTTATTGAACCCCATAGCTCTTCCCAAAGACGTTGCTTCTGCTGACCGTATGGACAACTCTTATCTTCTTTTCATAAAACCATTGAACCATAACCTTCCAGCAGTACAATTATCTTTCCATGAGGCAGGTATTTTTTTCCCATTTGCAACCGCCAAATCATATGCCAATTTTCGGGCACATTTTGGATTCATACCATGATGAAGCTTGGTCATGGTTTGGAAGTATTCGCTGAGAAGGTCTTCTTCTTCAGAAGAAAATATTTGGTTAACACTGTAATTAGGAGACATTCTTGGTGCCCCTTCCAAAGATGGTGAATTCCAGTTAATTTCATTTTTCTTCTCGTTGCATTTTTGTAAATAACGCCTTAGTGTAGTACGGGGAATGCTGTGCCTAATAGCCGCGGCTTTAGCTGATAATCCTCCATTTACCACATCAAAAATTGCACTACGCATCGTTTCTGATGGAGTTTTACCAATTTCAACGTTTGTTTTCTTTCTGCGTGGCATTTTCTTAAGCAATCTAAAATAAAAAAATATATACAATTATTCGAAATTATTCTGAATGCTTCCTCTAAAAGAGGTACAGTGGCCACTACTTATTTATTTAGTTTAGTGGTGGCCGCTGTACCTATATTTAACCTGTCCACTGTACCAACAATCACATGCTTTAAAAAAAAGGAGGCAACCAAAATAAATACTTCCTGCATTAGAATAATTTGTATATCAATAAATACTTACATGCTTTAGGTGTAAGTCACCAATCGTAACTCACTCCGATATTTTTTATTTTGTCACTAATAATAAAGATGTCCGCTAGTTAAAATTTACTGCAGGCACCAAATTTTAGGTTAGATTTATTTCTAAGTGAATAATAGGACACCGTTACATATAATTTCGTTGACATATTATACGTTTGTTTGGATACCTTTATGTCAGATGGCAGCACCAGATCTTCTTTAATTTGAAAATAGCGAACAAGTGGCCAGTGTTCCTGTATGGCCACTGTTGCAGACTCTCCCCTACTTTGCCAGATATCGAACTCGGCAGTTACCTGCGGGACATACTGTATACAGTGCTATACAAATGGTATTTATTGTAACGAAATGTAAATTGTCGAATTTAGTACGTAAGAAAACTTTCTAGAAAGATCTGATAAGGGAAAGCGGCCGCGATAATCAAGCAAACGGCAGATAAGCGTTCCAGAAATTTCGGCAAACGATAAACCTTATCTGCCGAAAACTTCTAAAACCCGAATCAGAGATCTATATAAAGGGGATCCGGTTGGCTTTCCCTCAGTTAGAGTCAGTTAGTCAGCGTAGGTAATTAGAGAGTTAGTGCAAAGAAGTCAATAAGTGAGTTAATTATTCAGTTGTGGTGTTCCGAGTTAAGTTTAGAAATAAAGTGGTTATTATTCAGCAAGTGTTAATAATCATTTCGAACCGATAAGCTTGCAACAATATGAATTATTGATGGATCCCATTCCTGATCTCACTGGTTAACTTTTTTTTTCTCATCCATACAAATTCCTATATAGATTATATCCTGTTGCAGTTGACTAAGATAAGTAATTTTAGCTTCATATTCGAACTACAGGTTAGTAAGATTTCTTCAATTCAATATCGTGCAAAGACGATTTTAACATAAATAGACGTTTTATCAATAATTTACCATGGTAAAAATTTAAATATTACAAGCCTGGTCCACAAGAAACAACGAGGGCTAATACCCTTTCTGTCATTGAACTACACTTGTGGGTCGAACTTGCATGCTCATACTTCATGATAAAATTTTTTAATATACTTATGTTTTTTTTATTTTTAAGTATTTCTTCCCTATTGTTTCCTTTCCATGTTATACGCTGCTGACAAGCTCAAATGAGAATGAAACATCGATGTCCAGTGCTACACCCTTTTTTTATATTTTTACATTTTCATAATTTATCAGAAAAACAAATGTTTTTGTTATCCAATTTTGATTTTCTATTTTTCATTTTTTCCTATTCTATGTAAAATAAACTATCCTATATTTTGTCAGCTGTCATGAGGTGACCTTTTAAATAAATTTAGGTATTGCGTAGTCATATTTCAAAAACTGTTTTAGAATACTGTCAACAAATATTAATAAAAATTGAAATATTTCCCAACTGGGTTGCAGAAATGTTAAATAAAATTAATAAACATAGATGTAAACGTTAATATCATCGCTGCAAGTAATGAATTAAATTCGCTGTTGTGGATGCAAGTGTCAAAGGTGGTTAATACTCGAGAGTTATTTCCCGCCGTTTTATTTTTTGTGACCCTCTGTGATACGGTGAAAATGTTTTAAACCACGTGTAGTTTGCCAACGAATCATCACTCTTTTCATGCGCCCAACAGGTCTAATATTGTTCCAACAAAAGCACTCGAATGTGTAAGTTCACTGCACCTATTCTGACTGTGGTCTATTGTTGACATATTTTTCGTAAACAACAACCTAACTGCTAACCAACCTTAATATGCGCTTTAAAATTAAATAAACCAGTGTATCGTAAGGTTAATTATTATGTAGAATTAATGTTTGAGTTTGAGTCGTTTGTGTTTGTTTATTTTTGAAATATTCGTTTTACTTTTCATCAGACCGATTGATTAATAAATCAAAAAAATCTAGAAAGTTTTAGGGGCATTAAAAATCGAATACTTATTCGTCAAGATAACTAATAGAGATTTGTTGCCCATTAATTAGCAATGTTTGGCCCTCACCTGTCTGGCTTGTCATTGCAGCTGGTGAGTGAATGATAACGTGATCAGCGTCTGTTGCTGTAAAACATTTAATGTGGTCAGTAGCGCCGAGCTTTTGGAGATCAATGGGTCGGGTCGATTTGTGTCTATTTTAAAAAGTTCCATTTTTTTTTTCGGTCCTCGGTCTTTCTTAAGCCTTCCGAACACGTAGTTAAAATTAATGCCATTATGACTGAATCACCCTATCTTTATAGTATGTCGAACAATAAACAAGAAAATTTTCAATATTTCCAATTAAATTGAAATATATACTTTTGAAAGTAAATATCCTTTTAAATAGCATTTTACATGAAATGAAATTCACTATTTTTAAACATAATTGTATGATATACGAGATATGGTTATTGAAACCTAAATTGGAATCACAAACCATGCACATTTGTTTTATGCTTTTCAATAGCTTTGTTATAAATGGTATAGTATAACGCCTTTATAAGGTAAATAGGACATCAAACTAGTCTACATTTGTCGGCGGTAAAATTCAGATCAATTCATGCCTACCAAAAGCAGAAGTGCTCAATGATATCTAGTTAAAAATTATCATGGTACTTTTAGGCGTTGAATCTAAAATAATTGAGGAAGATGTCTGCGTAAAAATTTTCAAAAATTAGGAAGATAACAGAATATCTGGAACCGGCAATATGATGGGCATTCTAGAACACCAGGAAAATACATCGCAAGGTTCATAATTCTGTTTGATAAGCTAGTATCTTAGGTTTCATACGGTTCCATAATAATAGAAGTGACTCATATTTAAATGAATTCTCCATTCTTAAGGAACGTCACTTAACTCTGACAGTCAAGCGGCAGTATAGGCTCTCAGCAGCTGCATTGTCAAATCCACACTAGTTTGAGATTGTCAACAAACTCTAAAGCAACTGGCTCAACACAACAGGATTAGCCTTAAGTGGGTGCCAGGGCACAAAGGAATACAAGGGAATGAAGCTGCAGACCAACTCGCTTGAGAAGGATCTGCATCGTCATTTCTTGGACCTGAACCGGCTTCTGGTTTTTGTAAAAGTCAAATTAACATGAGGTCAAAAAATTGGAAGCAACGTCAAGAATCTCCCACTGCAGATCTTATCCAGGACTACGACAGGCAAAAAGATTCATATCTGGAACCCTTGACAAGACAAAGGTCTGCTTAGAACTCAGCAAGTCCGAATTGAGGATCCTAACCGGCCTCTTAACAGGACATTGCCCTATGAGGTACCACCTCAAGAAAATGGGTCAGGCTAAAACAGACCTATGTCGCTTTTGCGCAGAAGCTGCGGAGACTGCAGAACATGTGCTATGCAAGTGCGATGCGCTGGCCCGCAAAAGGCACGTCCAACTCGGATGGGCGTCCTTAGACCCCTCAGATGTGAAAAAACTCAATCCGAGGTCCATAATAAACTTCTAAAAGAGTTTGAACCTGGGAACTACACAGATTAGGGTATGCACAAAAGATCTCCTTAGGTCGAGATGCGGGGTGGAGGAAGAGAAACACGAAACGACTCATATATGATCTAATCTAATCTAAGGAGTGCCATACAGCCTACAATTATTTTCTTTTTGTAACTAATATTTATGCAATAACCTAAAAACGATTTAGGAAAGTTTTTTAGGTCTAATAAACCAGTACGTATGTTTTATAATTTAATTGGAGGTATAAAAAAACGGGTTGATTGGGGGTAAACTTAAGCTTAACTATTTTATGTCGATTTTTATAGTTTTTGATGAAATGTTTTTAAACTCACTCTAATAATACCAGAAAACAGCATATTTTAAAGCTCGTCAAGAAATCTTTCAAACTCCTTTAAACTCTTCTTCTGCCTGTGCATTTGTTTTTTTTTTCTCTATTGTTTATATAATGACGAGAGAGAGAGAGAGAGAGAGAGAGAGAAAGAGAGAGAGAGAGAGAGAGGGGTGGAGGGAAAGAGAGAGAGAGTTGACATTTTCATTGACCCGCCATCCATTCCCCGGAACTCTCATTTCCCTAAACCCTAGAGCAGTGTCCCTTTTCGAGTCGTATATTATTTTGTATTTAGTACTATGATGAGCAGCCGTTTGTGACCATAACCAGTGATTGTATATAGTTTTTCAAAATTGTCGAATTTTGCTCAGCTTTAAAAATTTTCGAAGAATAATTTACTTTCGATTTTCGGACCCAATTTGTCTACGTTGTGTTTAAAATTATTTTATTCAAATAAATTGTAACCCCAGCTCGTAGAGTCGACAGGGAAGTGTTATCAAATTCAAACAACAATTGACCTCAACGTTTTATTACAATAGGTCAACAAATAAATCAACAAAATTTCAAGTTTGTGATTTTCAAGTGTTCTTAAACATAATATAACAGAATAAAAGTGAACCTGTTTGTTTCAACCTGTTTAAATTTGCTGGACACAGATCCGAGGGAAATATTTCTTTAGAAAATGAAGAGAATTCATTAAGCACAAATAATCTGACATTCTTTGTTTAACTCTTTCGCTCATATATAGTAGGTCAGTTATTAATTTCCCAAAGTTTATCTTAACCCTAATAAGTGCAATGCTTTCCCCAGCTGAGCCATTTAGTTTGTACTCAAAGGTTTTCAAAACAAATGCAGCTAACTTTGTACCTGATTATCGGTGGGCGTTCGCTGGTTAGTTTGTACACAGAGGTTCTCAAACTATTTTCAGGTGTCTGTTTTTATTTCCCAATTCTTTTGTGTTTTTGTCGCTTCTTAATTCAAGCATACTTCACATAGCATACAGTTTCCTGTTAAAGCTTTGAGCTAACAATATCCAAAGGATAATGCTGCGAGAAAATGTAGCTCAAGCTTGGAAATTAAGTTGTGATTTATCGTAATTAATCAAATTTATAAATGTTGATTCAATCTTACAGATCTCTCGTTCTCTCACTCTTTCTTTCTTTCCTTTGTTAACTTGTTCCTTTGTATGTTTCTTTTTTTTTCTCATACCAAACTCAGTCACTCGAACTCAAACCAGTGTCATAAAATAGACTAGCAATATTGTTAAGATTTTGTAGAAACTTTCTGAGCAGAATTTTCCCTTCCAACACTACATCTACTTCTACGGCTACTAGTTTAATAGAAGGGGCGTTTCTGGCTTAGAAAGTAGCTAAGCTTGACTTAGCCCAAAACATTGAAATTAAAGTTAGAAACTGGCAAGAAGTTCTCATTTCTTTCGTTAAAACATCTCCCTAACGAGAGCTGATGCTGATACTGCTCGTTCACCTACGTTAGTACTCCCCATTTGTCAACAGATCTATAAGGCTCTCTTTGGGCCAGGTTGTCTTGTCCTATATTTTTGGGATTCAAGCAACCTACGAAGGAGAATCTGCGAATGAGGTAGCACTAGGCGAATACACCAAAACAAGAACTAGGTAAGAGCTCATTGTGGCTTATGCTTCTAGGATGTTAAGGTGTACAATGCCCACGTTTCTAGAACTTGCAGAACATCATCAGTAAAACCCAAATATATGTGTCTGCTGCCAGTTGCCGGACCTTTGTGGTGATTTTAGGAACCCCTGGAAACTCAGCTTCCAACAGCAGAACACTAACATCGACCTTAAGGAAAGGAAAATGTTTATCTGAAGCGAATGCGCTTTATTTCCTTTTCGTTTTCTTGTCTTTGTATTTTTATTTTGTTTTATTTTTGTTTCCTTTTTTGAAACTGAGATTTGTAGTTGCACCAATCAGCGGTAGGGTGCTTGGCCCTATAATAATTTTCTAACAACGACTTTCTCATTCATTCGGTTTGTTGTGGAAGTTTTAAATTCCTTTCTCTTTTTTTTTGTATACGCCCCCCAACCCCATATTGATCAAAATTAGGAACAAGTATTTTCTCAAATTTTAGGAAAAGTTAATTAAATCATATAAGAGCGAAAAAACCATCAAATAAAATTATCGGACAATTTA
Organism: Dastarcus helophoroides; assembly: GCA_028583605.1. NCBI lineage: Eukaryota > Metazoa > Arthropoda > Insecta > Coleoptera > Bothrideridae > Dastarcus > Dastarcus helophoroides. The sequence goes on from CM053326.1 coordinate 6,828,476, forward strand.
AAATTTACTTGCCTACTTATTTCGTAGCAAACATCACACAAATGGCACAAGAACTTCACATTGAACAGAAAAGTGTTTTTTTTTTTTTGTTTATTTACGTTGATTAGCACAAACAGAAGTATTTTTTTTTAAACTCCCGTATTTCGTACTCGTTTGCATAACTAGTTTCTTCGAAGTTCCGTATTTGACTATCTTAAAATTGGTCTTTGGTGTTTTATCTTTTTATTCCCCTACCCTTAACTTCTGAGGACCGAAAGACACCCTCTGCATCTCGCTAGAGAGCATGAGAATGCAGAATTTCTACTAATTTAAATATTTCTAATCCAAATTAACCCTTAAATAAATTTTGAAAAGGATTCTTAAAATGCCTATCAAATTGCAAACCCATTTTGAATGATGTCGTCCCTTTATCTTGCAAGTTTTACTTAGATAATTGAAATTTAAATAACTTACAATTGTACGTATTTATAAGGGCGTTTTTTGAACGTAAAATTCCTCCAGTATACCACCACATGGTCTTGCCGAGATATTTGCTACGGTCTCCGTTATTGACACTTACCCTTATTTATTACTCTACTTTTCAGCGGTCCTTCAAAACTAACATGTTATTTTACTCAGTTTAGGAATCTGTGCTTGAAACAAACCAGGCCTAACAAATAATCCTTATCTAATTTGTGAACGCTAAGAAATCTGTTTCTCACGCAAAACGTTATGTTACAAAGAATTTTTATAATACAGTATTTGTAGATTTAATATTTCCAAGAAAATATTGAATAAAATTCAATTAAATAAAACAAACGAGGAAATAGAACAGTTTAGTAGAACTCGACTCACCACAGTACCAAAAAATTCGCTGTAATCAATAAGACATCAAAAGCTATGGCATACAACAAAATAATGAATTTATGAAATAGTTTCAGAGCTTAATAAGTCCCCGATTCATTAACTTCGTCAGTCGTGCATGGCGGCTTTAAATAACGTTTAATTAATAAACGCCTAGTGCCAAATTATAATAGATTCCTAAATTTAGTATTCCCTTTAAGACCCTATTGAGGTTCATAATATCTCAATATGAGCGTATCTTTGGAGCAGCTAGGGAATAGTAACCACCTTATAAATTCAAATTCAAACACAATGCATTGAAAACGATATTATTTACTTCCTGTTCGATAAAGTTTAATTGGCACGGCGAATGATATTTAAAGTTCTAGTTGGAAACTCTTGAAATGATTGAAATTTATTAATAGAGCATAGCAAAATAATAAAATTAACTTCCCTGGAACTCTATCGAAAATGGATCTACCGCACGGAAATAGATTAAGTCAAATAAATATCACAACTAACTTTGATGAAATTTGTTATATAGTTTCGGTCCTTTGGGGTATTATATGTATGTATACATTATAAAAAACCGAAAACATTAAAGTTGAAAAATAATAAACTTTTAAAGGCTTGATTAAACATGCAGACTGGTTTAAAAATATACTTTGACAAACTTAAGGAGATAATTGCTGACAAGATCAAAAGTTCCTATAAACATTGGTTCTTACCATTTTCGTTACGGAGATATGAGATTGTCATAAAAAAATTAGCCAAGAGCGAATCGGGCTCGCACAAAACGAACACTCAATAGACCAAATTATATCATTTTTACTTATATAATAATGTATTAATTTGAAATACTATCCAAATTTGTTATAATTGACAAATAAACAAATTGTTTATTTTCAAATACACACTTTTTCCTTTTTCTACAATCAATCAAAATATTTATGGAACGGATAACTGTGTTGATAATGTCTTAGAATCTAAGACATGCTTTTTATCTAAGACTTAGATAAAAAGCATTCATTCGCAGTTTGCATTTATAGGATTACTTCGGATCGCGCTAAAATCTTGAACTGCAACAGCAATTACTGCGTTGTGTGCAAGTTAATAAACCAGTGCCAACTTCGAAAATATTCATCTAAAGAGATAATGTAACAGAAAATTTAAATTTGGTTTCTCAATTTCGACCAAATCAATTTTTTTATGCGAAAAAATGTAATACTATATGGATGAAAAAGCCTTGAAATGCAAGCCCATTTTTTTTTTTTCAACAACTAGTACGTTATCGAAAAAAACTTACAGTTTTCCGATAATCTGCTAACTAGGGATGTCGATTTGAGATCGATTAATCGAAAAATCGATTCTTTCAAGTCTCAAGGTCGACTTTTTAAATCGATCTCAAATATAGCATCGATCTAATGAACGATTCAAAAATCCTAAGAATCGGATCGATTTACCTTAGATGCAGGTCGCTGTAAATTTAATGAGAATTTTTTTTTTATTTGTTATGTAAATGTATTTATGTCGTTAGGTTATTATCTACTTCCATCTACTAGTAATAGCTGCATTAATAAGCCAACAGATGGCAGCATTAACATTTCTTTTCATTCATTATGTCATTGACTGAATAGGAAAGATAACTATGGTGCAGTGTTGCCATATATTTGAAGGTAAAATTTCGTACATACGCAGTTAAAATTACAATATATTCACAAAAATTACTCTTACGTTATTTTATTACCTGTTACCGGTCTTAAAAACTTTAATTTAGTGGTTAAAAACGTTACACGCGTATTAATAAATACACTAAAAAACTTGAAAAAAGTTTATTTACTTTTTTTGAAGTAAAAATTACAAGAACGTAAAAAGGACATCAATTTAAAAAAAAAATATCACGGAATGTTGACTTTTTCTTCTCCAAATCCCGAGATCAAAGTCAAAATTTCGAAAAAAAAGTCGAAATTTGGAGTTTAGAGTTGAAATTTCTAGAAAAAAGTAGAAGCTTTAATTTTTAAATCGAAATTTAACGAAATGTTACCAAAACGTAGAAAGGATATCGATTAAAAGTAATGTTATTTTAAAAATTTCGACTCTCATCTCAAACTTCGACTTTTATTTCAAGTCGTGACTTTTTTCTCAAGTTTCGACTCTTTTCTCAAAATTTTGGCTTTTTTCTGGACATTTCGACTTTTTGCTGAAAATTTTAACTTTTTGAAAATGTTACAAAGACGCGGAAAGCAAATCGATTAAAAAAATGGTATTTTTAGAAATTTCAAATTTTTTTCTGAAATTTCGATTTTAGGCTCGAAATTTCGACTTTTTTCTCAAAATTTAGACTTTCTTCTCAAATGTCGACTTTTTTTCTCAAAATTTCGACTTTTTTCTGGAAATTTTGACTTTTTACTTAAACTTCGATTTTTTCTCAAAATTTCGTAATTTTTCTCGAAACTTCGTTCTTTGTTTCTCAAATTTTGACTTTCTTCTCGAAATTTTGACCTTAATATCGAAATTACGAAATTTTTCTCGAAATTTCGACTTTGAACTCACTTTTGTCCTTAATATCGAAATTTCGACTTTTTTCTAGAAATTTAGACTTTTCTCGCAAATTTCGATTTTTTTCTCGAAATTTCGACTTTTTTTCTCAAAGTTTCGACTTTTTTCCTCAAATTTCGACTTTTTTCTAGAAATATTTCGAAATTACGACATTTTTCTCGAAATTTCAAAATTTTTCTCCAATTTCGACTTTTTTCTCAAAATTTTGACCTTAGTATCAAAATTTCGACATTTTTCTCGAAATTTCGACTTTAAACTCAACATTTCGACCTTTTTTTCTCAAAATTTCGACATTTTTCTCCAATTTCGACTTTTTTCTCAAGATTCGACTTTTTTCTGGAAATTATTTCGACTTTGTTTCAGGACTTTCAACTTTTTCGAAATGTTACAAAGGCGTAGAATCCATTAAAAAAAAAAGTTATTTCAAGAAATTTCGACTTTTTTTCCCAAACTTCGATTTTAAGCTCGAAATTTCGACTTTTTTCTCGAAATTTGGACTTTTTTCTTAGATTTCGACTTTTTTCTTGACATTTTGACCTTTTTCGCGAAATTTCGTTTTTTTCTCAAATTTCAACTTTTTTCCCGAAATTTTGACCTTAATATAGAAATTTCAAGAAAAAATTCGAAATTTCGAGTTTAAAGTCCACATTTTACAAGAGCGTAGAAAGGCGTTGATTAAAAAAAATATGTTTTGAAATTTCAACATTTTGCAAAGGCGTAAAAAAGACATTGATTTAAAAAAAATATTTTAAGAGATTTTGACTTTTTTCTCGAAATGTCGATTTTTTTCGAAATGTTGACGTTTTTTCTCGAAATTTCGACTTTAATCTCGAAATTTCGACTTTAATCTCGAAATTTCGGATTTAAACTCGAAATGTCGGCTTTAAACCCGAAATTTCGGCTCTAAACCCAAAATTTCGACTTTACACTCAAAAATTTCGTATTTTTTTTCGAAATTCGGACTTTGTTTCTCAAAATTTTGACTTTTTTCTCGAAATCTCCACTTTTTTTTTCGGCGTTTTTCTCAAATATCGACTTTTTTATCAAAATTTTGACTTTGATATCGAATTTTCGACACTTTTCTCGAAATTTCGACTTTTTAAAATTTCGACTTTTTTTCTACAAATTTCGACTTTTTTCTCAAATTTCGACTTTTTTCTCGGAATTTCGACTCTTCTCGAAATTTCGAGCTTAGTCATAGTTTTGACTTTTTCTCAAATTTCGACTTTTTTCTCGAAGTATTTCGAAACTTCGACTTTTTTCTCGAAATTTCAAAATTTTTCTCAAATTTCGATATTTTTTTCTCAAAATTTTGACCTTAGTATCGAAATTTCGACATTTTTCTCCAAATTTCAACTTTAAACTCAAAAGATCGACTTTTTTTCTCAAAATTTCGAGATTTTTCTTCAATTTCGACTTTTTTCTCAAAATTCGACTTTTTTTGGAAATTATTTCGACTTTGTTTTAAGAATTTCAACTTTTTCGAATTGTTACAAAGGCGTAGAATCGATTAAAAAAAAATGTTATTTTAAGAAATTTCGACTTTTTTCCCAAACTTCGATTTTAAGCTCGAAATTTCGACTTTTTTCTCGAAATTTCGACTCTTTTCTTAAATTTCGACTTTTTTCTTGACATTTTGATCTTTTTCGCAAAATTTCGTTTTTTTCTCAAATTTCAACTTTTTTCCCAAAACCTTGACCTTAATATAGAAATTTCAAGAAAAAATTCGAAATTTCGAGTTTAAAGTTCACATTTTACAAAAGCGTAGAAAGGCATTGATTAAAAAAAATATGTTTTGAAATTTCAACCTTTTACAAAGGGGTAAAAAAGACATTGATTTAAAAAAAATATTTTAAGAGATCTTGATTTTTTCTCGAAATGTCGATTTTTTTCGAAATTTTGACTTTTTTTCTCAAAATTTCGACTTTAATCTCGAAATTTCGACTTTAATCTCGAAATTTCGAATTTAAACTCGAAATTTCGGCTTTAAACCCGAAATTTCGGCTTTAAACCCGAAATTTCGGCTTTAAACCCGCAATTTCGACTTTACACTCAAAATTTCGTCTTTTTTTTCGAAATTCGGACTTTGTTTCTCAAAATTTTGACTTTTTTCTCGAAATCTCCGCTTATTAACAAATTTCGATTTTTTCTCGAAATTTCGGCGTTTTTCTCAAATATCGACTTTTTTATCAAAATTTTGACTTTGATATTGAAATTTCGACACTTTTCTCGGAATCTCGACTTTTTAAAATTTCGACTTTTTTTCTACAAATTTCGACTTTTTTCTCAAATTTCGACTTTTTTCTCGGAATTTCGACTCTTCTCGAAATTTCGAGCTTATAAGGTCATAGTTTGGACTTTTTCTCAAATTTCGACTTTTGTCTCAAATTCCGACTTTTTCTCGAAATTTTGATTCTAATCCCGAAATTTCGATGTAGAACTCGAAATTTCGACTTTTTTGTCGAAATTTCAACTTTAGTCTCGAAATTTCTAAGAAAAAACACCAAAATTTGCTAATTAAACATAGCAATTATTGGTCTCTCTCTTTACTACCAATTGTCCAGATTGTTGGGAAAGTGGTGGGACGTAACTGTCGTCTGTCTAATTTAACCATTGAGTGTGCTTATTATAGAGCGACTTATTCTCGAAATTTCGAGAAAAAATTCGATATCAAAGTCGAAATTCCGTGATTAAAGTCGAGATTTCAAAATTAATCTCGGAATTTTAGAAAAAAAGTAGAAATTTCAAGGAAAAAGCCGAATTTTCGAGAAAAAAGTCGAAATTTTGAAAAAAATCGACATTTTGAGAAAAAAGTCAAATACTCTTAAAATATTTTTTTTAATCAATGTCTTTTGTAAAATGTCGAAATTTCAAAACATAATTGTTTTTAATCAACCCCTTTCTACGCTTTTGTAAAATGTGGACTTTGAACTCGATCTTTCGAGTTTTTTCTCAAAAATTCTACTTTAATCTTAAAATGTCAAGATAAAAGTCGAAATTTTGGGTAATAAAAAATTGAATTTACTGAACGTGTCCTACTGCTAAGTGTCAATATTAAATTGTAAAAGAGTTGGTATTTTGAATATAGTCTTATATTATATTCTAAGGATTGGTGGGGCTTAACCGTCATCTGCTTAACTCATATATGTAATACTTCTATATGGCCAGTTCCTCGTTTCTCATGGGAAAGACTTCTCTTTCTCACTGACCTTCACACCAATTAATGAGTCGCAATGCGCAGGTGCTACAAATCATCTGTGCATGGTCAAAGTCGGCTGTGCACGGCCAAACATAAGCACCCGTTTAACCCGCGCGTAGCGATTGGTTCATTTTGTTCAATTCATGCGCAATACTCGCCATTAATTCATGTTCCATCTTTGTCGAATTTGGTTGGAACAAACTCGTGAAGAGAATAGGGAGCTGACCATATAGAAGTATTACATATATGGCTTAACTGAACCATAGAATAAGAAATTTCGACTTACCTTAAAGTTTCGTAAAAAAAAGTTGAAATTTCGGAATTAAAGCCGAAATTTCGACTTAATCTATGAAATTTCCTCAAAAAAGGTCTAAATTTGGAAAATCAAGAAAAAATTTCCGCTTTAATTTCCAGTTTAAACTTCATATTTCTAAATATATTTTTATAAATGAATGCCCTTTCTACATCTTCGTAAAAAACCAAAAATGCCTAAATAAAAAACAAAGTAGAAAATAAATATGTATCGGATTTTTCTAATTAGGAATAAATAATTAAAATATAAATATTAATGTTTAAAATTCAAGAAAAAAACTTTCAAAATTAAACTACGCCAATTCATTATTATCATTCAATTTTTCTTTTATTAGAAATGTTTAAAAATATCGGCAACAAGGCGATTAATCGAAAATCGATACTTCAGCGTCCAATTTTATCGGGAATCGATACTTTTGCTACGATTCGAATCAATCGAAAAATCGATTATTTTAAACAGAAATCGACATCCCTACTGCTAACCCTATTAAAATATAAATTTTATCTTTATAAACGTAGATCAGGAGGAGGAACGTTCATTTCCTACACACTTTGGGTTGTATCTTTAAGACTATTGCACCAAAAATTAAAAAATATATACATTTTAGGATCCTTAGAGATAGCTCTTTTAAATGACACCTCATCGACATAAAAAAACTTGATTTTTCATTGACCAGATTCACTTCAGTTTTATTATAAAATATTTTCTTTTTTTAATCGTTGGTTGTCGGCATTTGGGTGGGTCATCGACAACATTTCAAACTCCTACGTTACATCCAGGAAAACCTATTTGTGACACAGGGACTTGCAGACACGAGAAAGGGCACATTTTTTTCCATTTAAGGTACGGAACCCTAAAAATGATATGTTTTTTTTGTTTTTTCTTCGTATCTTGACTGATAGTATGCTATTTTATTAAACTCAAAATCGTTTAGTACTTTACCGCATAAATGCACCAATTTACTACTTAGGAATCTTTACTATCAATTAAACACAGTTGAATATAAAGTAAGCTCAACGACGCTTTTAGAGCGGCATTTAAAATGTCTTGAGAACATTTTTTTAAGTTCTTTTCTGTAGCAAGGCTCATTTTTATAGGTATGAAGGTCTAATTTAAATATTTTCCGTATATTTTTTGCAAAGTTGTGTTAATTTCTTTTATTTTCTTATTGGCTTTTTCTTCGCCAGTTCCCTGCCTCCACAAATTTTCGTTTTCAGTCACCTTTTGTTAAGAATTGGCAATCTATAAAAAATTGCCCCAAACAGAGAGTGCGTTGCATCTTAATTTGTCAGTGGTTGTTTTTACCTAAACGCCAGAAAATCCTTAAAACTAATTTAAAATTTAAACGATGTAAAACTAAATAACAACGCAATTATTCAAAAGTTTTTACATTTCTGTCAGCCACAAATAGCGACTGACACATAAAGATTCAGCTCAATCTGTATTTGGGGCCATCTATAAAAGATTACCAACCCTAATCCAAAGGTGACTAAAAAGCTAGAATTGGAAGAAGAAAATGTCAACAAAAATAAATGAGAGTCTAATTTAAACTAAATTCAAACCACAAAGATGTAGATTATAAACTATTGTTATGTAAATCAACAAGCCGTGTCAGGCTACTGTTTATGGAGGTAAAAAACAGATTTTTTTTTAATTTCTAACTATACTTTCAAATCTCTAATTATTGATTTATAACTGTCACAAAGTGCAAACAAATAGTATAAACGAACTCGTGATAAAAGCACTAAGCTCGTATGGATTTAAGTTAATGACTCATTGTGCTGGCTCATATTCAAAAGCTGTCCTTGTTTAGTTATTAACACTGTGCTTTTTTACACTTGTTGTTCAACATACTATTTAAATTAAAATTATATCTAAACATATTGGGCTTAGTTTTATGCAATTTGAATACTAAAATAAACGCCTAAGGACACTTATTTTAAATAGAAACTCGTTCCTAACGCCTTGTTATGACAATTTGTTTTCACGTTTGATGTGAAAACGATAATACATCACTGGTATATATTAGTTTGGCGATTTTTTCTCAATCCTTGCTTTATTTACAATCAAATAAGATATTCTTTTCAACTTATTTGATAGAAATCGCGAAGTCTGTGAATCAATTTATCGAAGGGATCAGAATGTTTTAACTAGCGAAGTGTCTCATGTGCAGATGCAGATCTCCTGACCGCACTATCTAGAATCCTTACAAATAAAGTCTAAATAATATCTAACGATTTTCCAAAATCGTTTCACCTTAAAGCATCATCGGTGCATTATGTCAGCAGTTGCATAATCATTGATATGTCAACTAATTTTGAACGTTACACACTCTCATACGAATATATATTCCACTTAATCAAAACTCCAATCGGAACTTTTTATTAAAGGTGTGTAGGGAAGGTCAAAAAATTCGTTTATATGTGTACATTTTTATGACTACCTACTATAAAAATTGCATGTTTAGCCAGATTTTGAGTTTGGCTGTTTAGAGAAATTGAATGAACAGCAAATTTACATTCATTTGTAGGTAAACATTATTAACCTCTTAACGATATTCTGAGAGTATCTGTTGCTATTAATTATTTGGCTAATGATTAATTATCTTAATTTATGGAGTAACATAAAAGATTTCAAGATTACATATGTTGATGGGAAGAATATAGAACCCGAAATTAAAGTTTGGTTGGATTAAGTGCGTTAATTGCGGCTGCACGAAACTTATAAACTTGTGCCGACTTCTGCAAAAACTGTGGTAAACATGTCAAAAACTTATGGATAATTAATCAGTTTGTTTATGGTCATTACTTCAGAAAGTCATGGAAGAGATTGCCGTGGCCTTCATTTCTTAGAATATTTTGTCAAGCTCAGACCTGCTTCTGTATATATTGTCCTTTTATTTTCAGTTCGGCATTAAACATGTTGTTTAGAATAAATTTCACTAAAAGTGCGATTTTGGTTATTTATGAAACTGTGTCAATAGGTCCCGGACTTCCCCGTGGAATTTTTAAAGACGGAATTCTCAATTTGCAAGGTACAAACGAGGAGAATCTTGTAAGCGACATACCTTACGTAACAACATTTTTAAACAAAAATCATGGTTCTATAAATGCACAGACCAATAGATTTGAACATTTATTAGATTCGAAGTTTAGAAACCAAATACCGGTTTCGATCTTGTTAGATCTCGTCAGTTTGGTATATCCAACTCGAATGCTAATAAATGTTCCGACAAGTAAGTCCTAAAACATTCACAGGCGTCAAGCAAGTGACTCTTTAGTACTACCACCTATTGGTCCATAAAGAAACTATGGCCATCGCCAACAGTGTCGTATGCAAGAAAAATGCAACCTAGACTACAAATTCATTCGCTAGGTGGCAGAGTTTCAACTACCTATGATTCACTATACACGCTTGGAGGGCTGCATGAATTTGTAGTCTAGGTTGCATTCTCCTTGCATAAAAATCATGGTGACAGGATACGTAAAAAACCTATGTATGTCAATAAAAATGGGAATATTTACCTGAAAGTGTCAAAACCAGCTGCGTTAATTGAAACCGAATTTGCAATATTAATTTAAACCAAAATACACATGTTGTTGAAATAGAGCTTAATAAAACAAAATCATTCCATGCGTAATGTTATAGATTTAATTTATGTTAATTAATCCCGAAATATATCTAAATTCCACAGTTAATAACGTTTAAAATACACGAATTTTTATAACATGCAACCATCACAAACGTCCGAACATTTTTATACATTCCTGTTCCACTTCGATTATTTGATAACATCGCTGCAACTATATTCGGAGTTTTTGGACCATAATAATTCATAGAATGTCACAAGATAAACAAAGAAGTAAATTATGTAAATGTATGAATACGATATGTTGTGGATTAAAGAATTATTAAAGATCTTTTATTTCTAAAGCTTGCATTAATGTCATCCACAGGCTTGCTAAAAAAATTAACTTATGTAGTTTTGAATTAATAGTAATCGTAATGTGCGTGGAATCCTTTAAATAATGTAAATCAGGAAGTTGCTAGAACTCTAGGAAGCTGTTAGGGGAAACTTTCCCGGAATGATTCATACACAGATATCTGTTCCATCTCTTGAAGTGGGATATTCTAGATTTCTGGAACGGGTGACCAAATAAATAGATGTAAGTCATCTCCAGCTTATTATATTGATACTGACAAAACGGAATAAGTTTCCTGTAAATGTAAAAATATTGTTGCGCGTTATCGGTTCAAAATGGTTATTAACACTTGTTGAATAATATCCACTTTATTTCTAAACTAAACTTGGAACATTACAACTGAATAATTAACTCAATTATTGACTTCTAACTACTAACTCACTAATTAACTACACTGACTGATTGACTGATTGAGGGAAAGCCAACCGGACCCCCTTTATATAGATCTCTGGTTCGGGTTCTATAAGTTTTCGGCCGATAAGACTTATCGTTTGCCGAAATTTCCGGAATGCTTATCTGCCGTTTGCTTCATTATCGTGGCCGCTTGCGCCTTATCAGATCTTTCTAGAAAATGTTCTTACGTACTAAATTCTACACTTTACATTTCGCTACAATATGTTGCCTGCCTCTGACAAACCAATTTGGGTTGATCATAATTTAATGTTACAGCCATTATTCTGTGTTGGTTGCTTGATACCGCTTAATATGGCGTTATTGGTCTTTGCACAGGAAAATTCTCAGGGGTTGGCTAGTCTGCAATATAATTATTCCGTTTTGGGGTTGACCAACTGTACAAATGTTCTTTTTTTCAAAGAATAAAAGTTTGAGATGGTCTTTAAACACTATCGCAATAAGAGTATTATTCAAGGAAGGAAAAGCTTCATACATCTGAAAAGTAACCTCTGGCAAGTAAATTTGGCACCCTAGTGAAAAGACTTATATAGTGCTCCTGATTATTTAAGACGACCAAAAAAATGTTCTCAAGTTATATTTGTCTAATAATTTCTGTCGACCAAAAAAAAAACCTACAATTGCAGTCCCTGGTCACCTAGTTCACCTAGGATCCAGATAAGTCAATACTTCATAGTCTTGTTACACACCGGTGTGCTCTATTAAATACCAAAAAGTAGGACTTTTCGTCATAAAAAGCATTTATAGCTTTTTGAATAGAGAAAAGCTTTCTCTAGCTTTCTCATTGCGATGGTGCCATTTCCTGTATTTTTAAATTGGGATTAACACCAAAATTCCTGATTGAAAAATGACTGCCCATCTGTGTGAATCTCAGTTATAGTTATACAGGTTATAACTCTTAACCAATTTTTGCGATTCACGTTTTTACTAGGAACTATATTTAATGTGAGATGAAAACTGGCTAAACAAGTTTGCCAGTTTAACTCTGCAAACTGGGAATAACTAAGAGACCTCTTTGCATCTTTTCCATGGCAAGAAGTCTGCTTTAACTCGTTGCTGAATTCATCACGGAACCTATCCTGGTTGATATGGAATGCTCTATTCCCTATTCCCAAAAGAAATTTGCCTCCAGTACATCTTGGTTCAACAAGAGCTGTGCTTGGACTGTCTCCTGCAAAAATCGCTCATACCTTCGTAGGAGAAATAATCCCACAGTCAAAACTCGGACCACCTTTGAAGAGGTACAAAATTTTTGTAAAGAGGTTACTGACATGGCAGAAAGTAATTTCGGTTGTAAAATGCGCCGAAGGCTTATCAACTGTCCGAAAGTTCCAGGTCCATTTGGGTATTTGCAGAGTCGATTGGAAAGAATTTTGCCTCTCCAAATTTTCCACCTTTACCCAATGATAACAACAATATTGCGACTACTTCCAAGGAAAAGGCTGACCTGCGAGCCTTAATGCTGCTGAAAATTCCTTGGTTCTCGAAACGCGGAACTTTCTATTCTTTCTAAGGTTGACTCTTCGATGGCTGAAGTTGCTTTCAGACATCGCACAGTCAGGAAGATTTTCCCCGAGCATCGAAAGCTTCTGATCTGGATGGTATCCCCGCTATTGTTCTTAAGAAGTGTGCTCCAGAGTTGACTCCTAGCTTAAGCAAATTGCACACACTTTCTTACAACAAAGGTGTATTCCCTAGCATCTGGAAACCTGATAGGGTGCAACCTGTCCCTAAGCAGAACTATCGCTTTGCATCTTTGTTGCCCGTTATATCTAAAGTGGTGGAACAAGTTATCACCGTCGAGGTTCTCAAAAATCTAGAATTATCTCAGATAGGTAATATGGTTTTAGACAACAACGCTCAACTGGCGATCTACTGGCATATGTTACTCATATATGTAACTCAACTATGAAACAACATGGTGGGGCTAGGATTGTGGCATTGGATATCTCAAAGGCTTTCGGCAGAATCTGAGACCGATCTCTTTCCGCCAAACTAACATATCATGGTCTTGCTCCTGGACTCTACCATTTGATATCCACTTTTCTCGCTGATAGATCTCTTCAGGTCGTCGTTGATGGCATCTTATCCGAGATATTTGCAATTGATGCAGGGATACCTCTGGGGTCTGTTCAGTCTCCTACTTTGTTTCTGTTACACATAAACAATCTCTTGGCTTTAACTTCCAATCTGATATACAGCTACACAGATAACAGTAGCGAGAAACCATTATCCGTCGCCACTTCAAATGGGCTAAGGGAACAGCAGATGGTTATTCGGGATCTGGAAATCATCCTGCAATGGGATAAGAAAAATCTGGTCGACGTCAGAACTCAGGCCAGGGTCTGCTCTAAAAAAACATCACGGGATGATGCAAGAAACATACTCAAGGGCGGTAGAAACCTCCCGATGGGATTTAATCGGCCTATCCTAGGAGTGAATGTGAGCACTAACTTCTTTTGGGACGATCATCTGTCCGTCCTTGCCAAGTCCACCTCTCAGAAGCGAGGCTTTTTTTTGGAGATAAAAAGTACTTCACATCTCATCAGTTGCTTACTCTATACAAAGTTTAAGTTAGACCAACACTAGTAGACTGTTCTAATATTTGGAGTTCAGCCTCAAAGAACACTTTGGCTCTTGGATTCAATTCAAAGACAAGCAATTCGCCTAATTGATGACGAGAGCACAAAATAAATAACAACCAGAAGGTTAACTCTCATCACATGGACCGTTTAAGTCTCGTGACCTTCAAACCCGTTTGTGTTGAAAATCTATGTTGAAAGTGTCAGTGCAGTAGAGATGGTGAAGGTCGCAGATTTTAAAGGAGTCAAGTCTGGTTATATGTACAACTCTTGGGTCTCTTTCTTTAGAATTGAATTATTATATTTCGTTCTACTAATGTTAGGGTAGGATTTCATTCTTGAAAGAAATTCCTAGAATTACTAAAATATTATCAAAACACAATGATTGAAATAATGTTTGGTTCGCCTATGTAAAAAAGCTGTTTATAACAATTCAAGGTTACAAGCTGTCGGCATCGACTACAAAGAGATAAGGCGAGAGTTAACCTGCTGGTTGTTACTTATTTTTTGACCAAAGTTAGACAGATTCTCTCGAAACACCAGAGCATAGGCGGATGGTTGGTTACCTATCCTTTTTTATAAGTACTTTGATGGAAGATGCTCGCAGGAACTAGGAGGATTGATCCCTCTAAAGCAAAATTTTTAAGGCATACAAGACAATAGGAGGCAGCAAATTCCTGTGCGGTCCAGCTTAACACAGTGAGGACTTCTGTCCTTGGAGATTCTTTTTTCTATAGAACTTCCAAGCTATGGAACTCGTTAACGGATGGAATTTTCCCCAACAATTAAAGCCTATTCTTATTTAAGAAGGCAGCTCATCACCCTCTATCCTTGTTTCCGCATCCTACTCGCGGTGCTCTAGAAGCATAATGGGGTTGCCCTTTCCGAGTGGATTAAATTTAAAAAAAAACGACCCAGGCATGAATAAAATATATTTTGGTAAAATTGTCATGGTTGCAAAAATTACTCATTTATTTTTAGCTGACAATTTTACATTTAAATCCGTACAGTAAGTTCGATAAACAAAATGCTTACTACCGAACAAAACATTTTTAATTACAACCACTGTCAATTGATCATAATGTAATTGCAATACACTGGGGAATATTTTTTTGTGAAACGCATATGATACAAGGTATGTTTATTTTAGGAATTGTTTTGGAGACAAAAGTAGAGTTTTATGTGTTAATCTTGAAGACGAACTTTTTTTTCTCTGTGCAAATTCAGCTATAAACTGTAGAACCAATTCCCGTAGTGTACACTTTCCATTTTACAAACATTGTTTGATATTTTCTTGGATGATTTTGACAATGAACACATGTCTTGTACAAAATAACACTTTTTCTAAAAAAAAGTGTTACACTTTATGTAGCACAGTTATAGGTTCAGTTCCTTAGGCTTTGCAGCACTCCTAGTTTCATTAAAATTCATCTAATTTGTATAAAAAGTGTCTTCACGTTTAATTTTCTTTTCCACTGAAATTTCAAATATCTAACACAAACAACATTTTTTTTAGGTCTCTTAAATATTTGTATGACGTACTAAGAATATATTTTTTTTAGTTTCCAGATCATTTGTTTCAGATCTGCTTTAGGTCTTCATCAACGCCGACAAGTTTGGTTATTCAAAGTAAAAGTCGTTAGTGGCATAGCTAAGTATTCCAAAGTCATAAAAGATTAAATGTAGGACATGGAATTTATCGACAATGCGCTTTCACATTAATTGAAATGGTGTTCGTCTACAGAATGACTCAATTATAACGTCATTAATTTTAAGAGAAGATAGAGGAAAATAAGTACGATATGGATATGTAATTAAAAGATATGTATATTTGCGCTAAAAAAAAAAGAAGAATCTTTTTCCAGTTCCCACTGGGCCCAAGCAATTCAAAATCGAAGCAACTTACAATCAGGATGGCGAAAAATAAACCATGGTTGGCCTGCAAAACATCGGTATTTCTAAAAGGTGAAAATAGGCTAATAATGAACTAATTATATAAGTTAATTGATCTCCGAGAGCTCTGAAGAAGAAGCATTTTGTTATGAAAGTTGAAAACCAGTCGGTAGCGATAACGAATTTCGGAAGAAAATTAATGTGAAATCGCAAACGGTGGGAAATATGTTAAAAAAAAATAGGCGCATATGTTATAAGGTGGCTACCATTCAGGTGATATTTTCTGACCATTACATACGTTTTGAATTTTGTGAATTCATGAGGGAAGCAAGTGATATTGACGAAACTGTATTAAACCACCATGTGTTCTTTACCGGCAACAAATAAAGTTGTCAAACAAAGACATACAAGTAGACATTTTTGAATATATAAAAAAAAAATAATTTAAATGTCCACCTCTAAATGTACCGGGTGGCCAATTAAGAAAGGACGCCGGCTATATCTCAGTAACGAATCACTTTAGAGCTTTGGGGAAAAAATTTCAATAAGAGAAGTGGCTCTGAAAAATCGCTGGAAAATATTTTTGAAGTTCTAAAATGACCGCTAGGTGGCGTAATAGGTAAGACTGAATAGAAAATTAGGATTTTCTCAAAAATTTGCCTATTTGAAGTATATGGAAAATACATGCATTGTAATCCTAGAGTATTTTTGATTTGTTTTGCTTTACACTTTTTGTTCTGTCTTTAAAAATAAAGTGGTGGGGAGACGTCGAAAAAAAACTTTTTTTAAATACCATTTACTTCAGTTAGCCTTAAGGAAATTTAATAAATTTAGTCTTTACAGAAAGAGTGCTATTTAGTCTATCGACGGCACTTTTACGTGTTTTTATTTTAAAATTATTGTCGCTGCTACAGTGCGTTATATAAAATGGTAACAAATTTCGCCGTTTTTCTAAAAAAAAATTAAATAGAATGATATGTCAATTTGGATATCTTTAAATAGAGAATTAAAAGCCCTAAATATCAGTAAAAATCGCAACTCGATATCTTTTGTTTAACCGAAGATAACGACAAACAAAGTTTAAGTTATAAATAATCAGATAGTTTGTCTACAAAACTGGTAAAGTGGCCCTTGAAAAAAAGTTAACTGCGAAAATGAAATCAAAAAGTGCAAATCTTTAAGGTTGCAAATGTGCTAACTACCTGCTCTTCTAAATGAACTGTTATTTCCGCTTTTACATTTCTTTATAAAATAAAAATTTGGTTTCAGAGAACAAGATTTGTATTTCAATTTTTAAAATTAAAAAGATTTTAACAAATGAAGAAGCATTTGACATGCTAACTAACCATTTATTTCCAATGCATGAAAATGCAAGTGATGCTGCTAAATCTACGCTTGCAGTATACCGAGAAACGTAATCAAAGTGAAAGAATTTTCCTTCGACTGATACATCGCATACGCAACACAGGACATGTGCATGTTGCTATGTTCAGAAGATAACGTAGAGGTGGTATCGAGCAAAATATTATAAATGTTTTAGAATATGTGAAATTTAATCCTCATTTAAGTGCTAGAACAATAGCTTATGACTTGGGGATATGCTGAATCACCATTCAAAACCAGGCCCACGTGGCAGGTAGATAGGAAGTGGAAGTCAATTTTCTTGGCCATCCAGGTGCCCAGATCTGACTTGCCTTGATTTTTATTTGTCAGGCGAATAGAAGACCTTGTTTTTGCCAACAAGCCTACAAAAGAAAGGGCATGATCGAAAGAATAAGAAACAATATTTAGAGGGGTAGAATGGTCAATGGTAAAAGTTAAAATTGCAGTGTTGTTCATTCGTCAGAGGATTCACTGTATGAAAATGGTGAGCTGCAGTGAGTTTAAACATCTAGGGCTCCAGGCAATAGAGGATATTAATTTAACATTTTTAATGTAATGCAGTGTCTTTTTTTTAGTTTTTTGAATATAAGATTGTCTCTTCGGTTAATTTTTTTTACATTATTCACTGTTATTACTATTAGATCATTGTAGGTATGTTAATTACTTATTTTTATATTATGTAAGATAAATTCTAAACCTCCTCTGATTTCGTATTCTAAATGGTAAATAACGTCATCAAGCTTTTACGTTACTGAAATTTTATTTGCCAATATCTCAGGTTAGATAAAAGATATCGAGTTGCGGTTTTCATTGATATCTAGGGCTTTTAATTCTCTATTTTAAGATATCAAAATTGATATATCTTCCTGATTAATTTTTTTTAGAAAAATGGTATTTAAAAAAATTTTTTTTCGATGTCTCCCCACCACTTTATTTTTAGAGATAGAAGAAAGAGTGTAGAACAAAAACATATTGAAACTACTCTAGGATTACAATGCATGCATTTTAGCAAAATTTCTAGAAAATCCTAATTTTATATTTAGCTTTACGTATTACGCCACCTAGCGGTTATTTTAGAACCTCAAAAATATTTTCCAGTGATTTTTCAGAGCCAATTTTCTCATTGAAATTTTTTTCTCAAAACTGTGGGATGGTTCGTTGCTGAGATATAGCTGGTGTCCTTTCTTAGTTGGCCACCCGGTACATATAAGTTTATTGAACTTGAGTTTATTTTTTTGGCTTCTATCTGTTAGTGCATAAATTTATTTTTGAACTTGTATCATTTCATATTTAATTGCATAATTAATTTATAGTAGGCGCTAATAGGTAAGCAAACACACTGAAAGCAACTGTGTAAATTTCCTAATGAAATGAGTTACGTATTTTAGGATTTACGATTGGAGAATTTTCGTAGCCATCCAGGTAGGTTGAGACGGGGTTTACTTAAAATTGCCAACTATTTCTGTTCTATTTGAATAATGGAGCATATAACAAACAAATTAATTTAACGGTTTTTTTGCAATACATATTATCATTTCTACTCCCCGTGAATTATTGAAGGGTTAAGAAGATTAACAGCATGTGTAAGTTTAAAGTTGGATATTTCATTTATTTTTGCTGCATAAATCGATATAACGATGGCAAAAAAATTCATACATAAATATGTGTTACTGAGATCTGTTCAACTTCGTAAAAATGTTTTCCATTTTATTTTCTCTTGTGGCGCGGTTTTAGGGCTATTATTATTTTATATTGCTTTATTCCATCTGATATTGCCCATTCTCTTTTTTTGTTTGCGCCCTGTTTTCAATAAAAATATTACTGGTATTAGCTATCCTGCAGAATAGTCTGCTTTATTTAAATTAGATTTGGGAGAATGTTTTATTGCCCTCTAAGTCTGCTACAAAAAGCACAATTCCAGGTTTAAAATTGTTTTGTCCAATTTTATTAATTCCATCATGGAGCTAGAAGTGTGAAACAAAAGTCATTTACGAATAATGTCAGTGGGTTTATAGGAAAATTATTTTATGCGCGTTGCCCTACATACTATTTGCTAATTAGACAATAATTGTTTAATGCTGATACAGTAACGCATTAAAAGCATATACATAATTCAATACCTATCACACCTTTTAAGCCTTAACCATTGTATAAGTATTAAAATACACTTTGCATTGCCCATGATAAGCACAAGTGTTTATTTTTGAGTGGTTCTTTTCAATCTATTGATTACCAATTCTACGTAAAGATATATAAATATTTAATTTCTACTTACTTGCATTTGGATATAAAATAAACTTGCAGGTTAAGTATATCTAAGTATGCTTTAACTAAAATTGTTGGTAAAATCAAAAGAGCATACGCCTTGACATGATTCATGGTTTGATTGAATAAACCATACACTTCAATTTTTAACATTTTAACTTTAAACTTAACTTTAAATTTAAAGTTCCAAAAAGAGCCCAAAATTCGATTTCAAACTTTCTTTCATAACTGCGAGTTTTCAGTCATAATTTTCAATTAAGTCTAGAAATTTGTCAAAATTTTGCATTGAATATCAAAATGACTAGTAAAATTAAATTTTTAAGTTACTCAATATTCTGATGCTTTTGAATACGAAGATTGAATATGTTGAATTTTTGAGAAAATGACTCGAATGTCAATTTGTTTAAATTTCGAATTTCATCTGAAACTGTGTACCTATAACGTCCAAAAAGATTAAAACATGTTGGAATTACGGTTGCCAGCCGTACTTTACGCAGGGTGACAATTTGAAAAGTAGCAATCGCGAATAATTCTTAGGTAGAAAATAGGACGAGCGTCTAGTACCCAAGACTGTTTTTGATCATTGCATACTGTGCGCATGCTAGTGGTAGGCGTGAAAGCGGACGTAAAAGCGCGCCAACACCGCAAAGGACAATATTTCCAAATACTTTTTATTTCACTTAACCGTCTGAACTTCCTATCTTTTGTGAAGTGTTGTACAAAATTGTTGTGAGTTTGGAAATATACGGGTGATTGACCAATAGATAAACATTAACTTTCTTAAAATTTCTCTCTAAATAAATATGGATTAAAACGATCTCAAATATTTTCAGGGTATGACTTGTAAGTCTACATTTATTAATAACGGTAATTTAAGAAGACATCTGAGAACAAAGCTTTCAGCTGAAGCCGGCCCTTTGTTAATATCTAAACCAACCAACTTTAAATTCGCATGTGACATTTGTGGAAAAAACTTTAATCAAAAGGATCATTTCTCATTTCATCTGAGGAAGAGTCACGAAATTGCGTCGACATCAATAGCAGATAAATCAGCTGTTATAAAGAAATGTCCCATTTGTGATTATTCCGATTTTAACTTGAAAATTAATAAAAACATGTCAGTTTGGCAATAAGGCCATAAAGTTAATTCCTTCGTAAAAAATTTTAAGGCAAAATTTTCGTAAAAAAGGAAAAATTAAAATTTTGAAAATTAAAATATATTTTATTGGCAGTAAATAAAAGGAGTATAGGTTCTAATCATAAATACAATCCTTTGCTTTTAATAATTACTTTCATCTACTACGGATCTTGTTCAAGATAAAGCGAGGTAATAACACTACAAAAACTAAAACCTTATTTCTAATCTGTACACCGCCTCTAATTATTTTATATTCCTACGCGCTAGCTGGATACATACACTGTCCATGAGATACATACTCTCTCCACGGCATCGAATGACAAGTCTTGTTCTATCAAGAAGTCTTCAACTTCTGTCGTGCCCATTACTGACATGCGCGCAGTACGCAATGATCATAAACAGTCTTGGTGACTAGATCAGGAAGACAGGAACAACTGAAACACATATCTGGAAACTTAAGAGGGAATCCATAATAAAGTATTTTCTGACTCCGCTGGCCTCCTCACTTAGGGGACAGCCACCTCCACTTATTTTTTTTAAACAAACCTATCTTTTGCTGTACATTAATGGACCTTAGTACCTTGAAGTAAGCAAAACTTTTCAAATTTAATAATTTTAACTTCTCATATTAAACAAAAATCCTTCGCATGGGATCTAATCTAGGAGTGAATGCGAGCACTAACTTCTCTTGGGACGATCATGTGCGCGCCATTGCCAAATCCAATTCTCAGAAGCTAGGCTTTCTTTTTAGAGCTAAAAAGTACTTCCCATCTCATCAGTTACTCACACTATACAAGGCTCAAGTTAGGCCAACACTAGAATACTGTTCTCATGTTTGGAGTTCAGCCCCAAAACACACTTTAGATCTCTTGGATTCAATTCAAATAAGAGCGATTCGCCTAAATAATGACGAGAGCTTAACCGATTCTCTCGAAACACTGGAGAGCTCAGGAGGATGATTGGCGACTTGTCTCTTTTCTACAAGTACTATTATGGAAGACGCTCGCAGGAACAAATAGGACTGATCCCCCCAAAGGCAAGATTCTTGAAGCATACAAGACAGTTGGAGACATCAAATTCCTGCGTAGTCCACTTTGACACAGTGAGGACTTCTGCCTTCGGAGACTCTTTTTCGTATAAAACTTCCTAGCCGAGGAACTCGTTACCGAAAGGAATTTTCCCCAAAAATTACAACCTATCCTTGTTAAAGAAGGCGGTTCATCGCCATCTATCGTTGTTTCCGCATCCTACTCGCAGTGCTTTGAAGGCATAATGGGGTCACCCTTTGCGAATGGATTAAACTTAAAAAAAAACATTCCGTCATAAAAATCTCAAATACACATCGGGGAAACTAAGAAATGTATTTTTTGACTTACTCCCATTAGAAGCTAACCAGCCATATTAATTTTTTATTCGTCGTCGGCGTGCAGAAGCATATAATTTGTTCCATCGAGGTATTACACGGAGTGAGTTATTTTCAAACAAATTAATAGAGTCAATGCGGGTGGTTAGCCCCTAAGACGAAGAGGGGATTGGGTCAGAAAACACATTCTTTGGTTTCCCCGATGTGCAAAAGATAATCAAAATTATTAGTTCTCAAAAATTTTACTTACTTTAAACATCGATATCTCAAAAACTAATAGTACGATTTAATATCTATACATATATAGATAATAATTTCGAAAAAGAAGAATTACGAATAAAACAATAATGAGAAAGTCGAAATTTTCATTGTATATATGCTTATTGTATATTAAAAATAAAAACTTAAGCATTGCCAGGACTCGAAAAATGCCTAAAATTTAAAGAAGTCAAAATTTTGAAAGGTCGACTTTTAGGAGAACCCCCAATTTCTAGAAAAACTCGAATTTTGAGAAAAAAACAAAAACATTGTTCTTAAGATTTCATAAAAAAGTTGATTTTATAATCTTTTTCTCGAAATCACCAAAAATATTTTTTTCTTTAATCGGTTGAGAATGCCTACTTTCTCGGCGGAATTTCAGGCCGCAAAATACGCTATTCCAGTATTTTAATCCCTTGATAAGGGAACATCACAAAATAGCTCAAGAAAGCTTTTTCCATCTTAGGTCGAGAAAGTAAAGTAATTTTAACTATGACAAGCAATGAAAAATGTCATGAATTTAAAAAAAATCCTTAATTTAAGGAATATTGATTGCGATTTCAGAAAAAAATAGTAGTAGTAATAATAGTAGAAAAAGCACATTCCCGGACCTGAATTTTCGTTAGCCTCGGCTAACGTCTCGACCAGAATTGTATCGTCGTCCGGAGATATAGTGCTTTTACTACTAGATACACAATATACTATTTCTCAACATTTTCGTTAACATTCCGATCTAATTTGGAGAGAAAAGTTGACATTTGCAGAATCATAAAACATCACATTTTGCAGTTAAAAGTCAAAATTTATTTAAAAAGACAAATATTAAGAAAATGGGGCAATTTCGAAATAAATAAAAGATTTTTGAAACACGGGTCCAAAGAGTAGAATTCTGAAAATAATATCGAGATTTCGAAAAGGATGAATTTTGAGGAAGAGACAAATTTAAGAGAAAGGGTACTTTAAAAGAAAAGGCCAAAATTTCGAGAAAAAAGACAAATTTTAAGGAAAAAGTTGCAATTTCTAGAAATATTAAATATGGAATATTGAGATAAAATTAAAATTTCGTGAAAAAGGCAAACTT
This sequence comes from Dastarcus helophoroides, assembly GCA_028583605.1. Lineage (NCBI taxonomy): Eukaryota > Metazoa > Arthropoda > Insecta > Coleoptera > Bothrideridae > Dastarcus > Dastarcus helophoroides. The sequence continues at coordinate 6,851,726 of CM053326.1, forward strand.
TTTGAAACCAGTCGAAATTTCCGAAAAATCAGATTCAGAGGAAATTGAAATTTTCACAAAAAGTGTAATGCTCAGATAAAAAACAGAATTTCGAGAAATCTAAGAAATGGACAAAATATTTAAAATTTTCCAGACGATTTTTGGTGGAATGGACTGGTCCTTGGTTATCTTCAAAAATTGAAATACAAAACTTGTCCCCTGAAACCAAGAAAGATTAAAAAACAAAACATACGCTGCTCCAACGCGTTTCGACAGCCAAGCTATCATCTCTCACGCACCCCTCTGAAGATGATAGCTTGGCTATCGAAACGCGTTAGAACAACCTTTGTTGTGTTTTTTTTAAATCTTTTTTGGTTTCAGGAGACAAGTTTTGCATTTGAATTTTTCCAGATGAAGTCAAATTTTCAGAGCATTAAGTAGAACTTTGAAATAAAAAGACATTTTTTTTAAAAAACAGTCGAAATTTAGAGAAAAACACAAAATTTTGCACAAAAAATGTAAACTGGAGGAAAGAGTAAAATTCTGACGGGGGTCGTTTATTGAAAAGCAAATTTAGAAAATAAAATCGAAATTCGAGGAAAAAAAATGAGATTTGCAGGGAGTATCGGATTTTGATATAAATTCGAAATACCAAAAAAAGACGGATCTAGTAGAAATTATCAAAATTAAAGAAAAAACAATTTAATTTCTGGTCCACTGTGCACACAGAAACAATAACAATTAACAATAGAGAAAGAATAAGAAAATTAAAACATGAATTATAAAAGATCTGTATTTTCGAGAAAAAGGCCGAAATTTCTAAAAAATTATCGGAATTTCACGAAAAAAAAATCTAAACTCATAAAAATGGGTTTAATTTTAATGAAAATTCGAAACTTCCTCGAGAGTCAGATTTTATTGAAATTTAGAAAAAGGACGAGATTTAAAAATTGGAATACAGAACTTGTCCCCAGCTTGGCTGTCAAAACGCGTTAGAGCAACGTTTGTTGAGTTTTTTAATCTTTCTTGGTATCAGGGGACAAGTTCTGTATTTCAATTTTTGAAGATAACCAAGGACCAGTCCGTTCCACCAAGCAAGATTTAAAAAAGTTGAAATTTTGAGAAAGAAGTTAAACCTGCCGAATGCATATTTATTTTCTCTGCTCGCGTCAGAGATGGCATCATAATATGTTCAATATTAAAATACACATCGAAATTTTGATAAAAAAAAGCTAAGATTTTCAGAAACTTGGATTAAAAAAAGGTTGAAATTTACAGAGAAAATTTTCCCTCAATTTTTGTACTTTTACGAAATTTTCAAATTTCCAAAAAATATCTTTACAAATTTGCAACTAAATATTAAACAAAAATTAGTTGTTATCAGAAGATGCACCAAATTCCCTGGAAAAATTAAGTTAATAATTTCAATAAGCAACAATTAGCAGAAAATCAGATTTAAAAAAAAAAGTTGGAATTTTTGAAAAAGTCGAATTTCGAGACTTTTTTTAAAAACCCGATGAATTAAATAAAAATTTCAAAATTTCTAAAGAAAAAGACAGATTTTGTAACAAAATACGAAATTCGATAAAAAAGTTGAAATTTCGAAAAACTGTTCACAGCTTTAACAAGTAGGTTTAGAAACACGAAATTTTACGCAGGTTTTCCCCCTAGTACGTATGTGAGCACTGAGAGAGATTTTCCAAAAGTAAACCTCTAAGGAGCTAAAAATGCTCATTAAAAAACCAATTAAAATGTATTTAATGAATAATAAACCCAATTGTATTTTAAATTGACTATATGTGTTCCAGACTAATATCGTTGATAAATATGTCTTCACACCACACCACTTTCTTTGATTTTTTAAAGGTGATCAGAGCCTGTTTTGTCTTTTACCAAGTTGGTTTCTTAAAAATGAACTCCCTAACATTTAAGTTTTAATCTCGAAATTTTGGCTTTAATTTGGTTCTTTCTTACATCGAAATGTAGAGCAAAATTCTTTGTAGATATTTCGAAGTTTGTTTTTAGATATTTCTAAGTTTCTTTTCGAAATTTCGAGTAGGCATATAGACACAATTCTATACAAAATCGATAATTTGGGTAGATTTTTTTCGAAATCTCAAGTTTTTTCCTGAATATTTTCAGTTAGAATTTAAAATTTTTAATTTACCGAAATAGAAGAATTTTTCCAAACTCCGAATACGTATTTCTTAAAGTTTTGAGAAGCAAATGGAAATTTCGACATTAAGATTTAAAAATTAAATTATAAGATTTGAAAAGAAAGAGTCGAAATTCCAACAAAAATGAGATTATTTTTAAAAATGTTTCGCATGTTTTTTTGGAAATTTTGATGTTTCTCAGTTTTAAATTTTAACTAATTTAGACTTTAAAAACAAAATCTTGGGAGTAGGGTAGTCATTTAAAGAAAAAAGGTAAACATTTTTTGGATCTCTTATTTCTTAAAATTCAAAACAAGTTCATAGAAATTTATAATTTTTTCTTAAAATTTTAGGAAAGAATAGAATTTCTTCATCCACTCTCCGAAAATGTGGGAATTTTCAAGAAGGTGGACCTAACATTTATTTTTCTTCTTTCACGCAGACGAAGGCGCGGGTATATCAAGTAGTGGTAAACTATAAATTACGTCTAATGCACAGTTTAGGTTTGAACATTAATTAGATTCGAAGTTTGGAAACCAAAGACCGGTTTCGATCTTGTTAGATCTCATCAGTTTGGTATATCCAACTCGATTCCTAAGAAATGTTCTGACAAGTAAGTACTAAAGAATCAACGAATGTCAAGCATGTGACTGTCAGACTACCGCCAAATATTGGTCCATAGAGAAAACTATGGCTATCGCCAACAATGTCGTATGCAAGTAGAATACAACCTAGATTGCAAATTCATGCAGCCCTCCAGGCGTGCATAATAAATCAGCTGAACTACCAACAGTTAAAACACTGCCATCTAGCGAAGCGGTTGCTCTCTAGGAAAGTTTCCAGAAGACACGGATTCTAATGCACAAACCAATAGGTTTAAACATTAATTAGATTCGAAGTTTGGAAAACAAAGACCGGTTTCGATCTTGTTAGATCTCGTCAGTTTGGTATATCCAACTCGAAATCTAACAAATGTTCCGACAAGTACCAAAGAATTAACGAACGTCAAGCGTGTGACTCTCAGACTACCGCCACCTATTAGTCCATAGAGAAAACTATGGCCATCCTCAACAGTGTCGTATGCAAGTAGAATACAACCTAGACTGCAAATTCATGCAACACTCCAGGCGTGTCTAGTGAATCATAGGCAGCTGAACTACCAACATTTGAAACACTGCCATCTAGCGAAGCGGTTGCCCTCTAGGAAAGTTCCCAGAAGACAAGAATTCTAATGCACAGACCAATAGGTTTGAACATTAATTAAATTTGAAGTTTGGAAACCAAAGACCGCTTTCAATCTTGTTAGTTCTCGTCAGTTTGGTAAATCCAACTCGAATGCTAACAAATGTTCCGACAAGTAAGTACTAAAGAATCAACGTATGTCAAGCGTGTGACTCTCAGACTACCGTACGTGACAAATCAAAGTCTGCGCTCGACGAAACAGGCATATAAAAAAATAATAATAAAATTACCTCTCAAGACAAGTCAGTGGTCCCCAAAGCTTTTTGTTTCCTAGCGCCCTTACGTATAAACATATTTTTACAGCTTCCTAAGCCATAACATTATTTATTTAACATATTGTTTCCCCAAGTATGGTACGCGTATCATCAGGGGTACAGCAAGAATTTGGTGGGAGTAGGCGCTGCACCGGGCGCTGTACCGGGTGGCTACAGATGACTCAAAAATTAAAAATTAATTGTTTAGATAAACGTAACAAAACTAATTTAATCAGCTTGCAGAGCTTTAAAGAGTTCGCGCAGATTGCAGAATGATGTATTGTTCAAATTCGTTGATACATTCAGCAGGCAAACAGATAGAAAAACGCACTTCCTCATTTATATATTAGTTAGGATGCAATTTTTTAACGAGGGGTACTCAATGTCATGAAAAATTGTGGAAAGTTTTTACAAGTGTCAAAAGTTTGGAAAACACTGATCTAACATAATAAATAATTGATTTTGTTTTTATTAACTTTCACATTTTTGAAAATTTTGACTTGCTTTACTCAAAATTTGTCTTTTTCTCTTGAAATTTTTGACCTTAATTTTACACCTCAACCTCTTAACGCTCTCTTCCATTGAAATTTATTTACTTTCAAAATCTGAACATTTTTTCCCAAAATTAATCTTTAGGGTAAAAATTTTATCAATTTTTGAAGTTCGATTTTTTGTGGCAATTTGAATTTACCTAAAGTGTCGTTTTTTTGGTTCGAAATGTTAGAATTTTTTCATAATTAGACGTTTTCTAACCGGTCTTTTTCTCCAAATTTCAATTTATTCTCAAGATTCGTGCTCTCTTAAAACCAACCGAACAAAATATTGACGTTTTGCTGGTTTCTTCGTTTTCTAGAGTTAATATTTTTTCTTAATTTTTATTTTGAAAATACTGCATTTGCCAAAAGTTTAATTTTTTCTAGAAATTCGTCTTTTTCTAAAAATGTTATTTCTTTTCCTCCAAATATTATTAACAGAAGGAGTAAAACTGTCAAGAAAAAACAGTTCCCAAGAAAAAGGTTTCTTGGGAACTGCTTCTTCTTTCGAATTTTAAAAACTGAAATTAAATAAGTGCAAATTATGAGAAAAATATTTTAAAATTTGTAACTTATTTACAGCAATTCTTCTTTAAATAACGTAATAAATACCAGGTCAAATTATGACATATTTGATCCAGATCCTCGGAATTCATGATAATTTGATTTATTTTATTTTTATGACTCATGTTGCTATTTCTAATGTACGAATTTATGACACCATAGTACAATACAAGCTGTTAAATGATTTATTCTTTGTAATATTAATTTAGTCCATGATTATGTGGTAAATTGCGGTTCTATAAAAACAAAATAAAGCACTAATTCGTTGTTGTGTTTTAACGAAAAGGACATGGGAATGCTGGAAATGAAGCTTTTGCGTGCAGTGAAAAGATTTCGCATGAAACAAGGCCTCGGTTTTTTGTTTAACCACTCTTTAAATATACGCAAGTGGGCAAGAAAAGCTAATTTTAATTTTTTGCAGATTTCGGGCCTAAAATGCTTTAATTATGAATGAATAGACGTAATCTTCAAAACAAATAGAACCAATTAATTCCTGTCAAATTAAACTGCTAAAAAATCTCTGTACTAAATTAGGATTATAAATAAGGGTGAGGCTTTGTAAGGAGTAAGTCTTTGGTTAACAAAATTGCGACGAAATATATCGCCGGGACCACTCGAACAAAGCTCTTTTTATTCACATACAAAAAAGTGAACTGAAACATCTTATTTTCCGATGTCAGACCAGCCGCTTAACCCCATGCAAGAAACATGCCTAGTATAATTTCATCTGGCTATTTATTAATAATTATAATACAATATCAAATATCTATGAACTATATTACTACATGACAGTGGCGGCTGGTCCTAAAGAGTGCAGCGTGCGCACCTTGTGAAATGTGTGATTTATTGTCTTCTCTTTAATGTAAAAGAATATGATTTATCACATTTTGAAGCACCAAATAATGGTATCCTAATTAACCTGTACTTGTAAGTGACTCAAAAATAAAGTACGCATACATTTTATTCCATTATAAGGAAATTTATATAAGTTGGTGCGCTCGGAACTATGCTCCTAGCGTGGCTGCCGTTACCTATTAACGGCATCGACGCGATTCGGAGAGTCAATTAGAAATAGACCACGGTACCATGCTAGCGCAGTGCGCCGCACCGCCTCGTTACAAATGATTTTACATGAACTTTAAAATAGGTCCAATAAACTTAAAAATTACTATACTTAACTATAAAAAATGTATTACACTAAAATAAAATATTTTCACAATAACCAACTGCACTTTAACAGCTTTCAATGGAAGTTAATTTATTTTAGTTCTTAAAAATATTATTAGAAATACCACCTCGTTTTTGAAGTGAAAACTTCTTTAGGCGCGTTGAGTGATTTTGATATGGGAAAACTTAAGGTTTCGCGTCCCCATCACGCTAATTTACGTTATCGATAGGTTCTAAAGTTAACAGTATCATGTAGTTGTGGATAAGAGGTTTAATAGATTTAAAAAGTTCATGAACAACCCAAGGTTTGAACTCGCAACATATTAGCCTCTCAAGCAAAATCCGTCACCTTAACTCCTTACGCAATAGCGCTTGTTGACAACAGTATAAATTTTAACTGGCTTAAAGGGTGTGGGGGCGGTATACTTCCTTATGATCATAATTTTAATTAATAAATGATGAAATTTTAATTTTTGACACAACAATTAATTTAAAAATAAGTTTTCTCTTCTGTCAGCATCTCCATAACTGTCTAATTTTTTTTAGTCGTCAATATTCATTCAGAGTATTACATTTTTCCCCCTAAATTGAATACCTTCCTACGATACTGCAGTAACATAACCTAAATTCTAGCTAATAACATTTTATACATCTGCGTATCCCCTGTCGAAAAGTCACCAGCCGCCACTGCTACGTAACATTTATTAAGTCGCCTTCTTGTCTGTTGTTGAAATATAGACGTTTGACATGCGTCTATTAATATAGACGTTTGACATGCGTCTATTTAACAAAAATTTTAAAATCGCCGATGAGACAGATACTTAAAACTTTACACATAGGTCCGAATTGGATAACAATGCCAATATTTAAATTAAACTAGAACAATTCTCGCAAAAATAAAAAAAAATCGGATTTCAGAAACCAACATAACCTATAATTCCTAATCTTCACCTGTTGAACATTGTCACAATTTCTGACATATCTTCACATTTATTTTAAAAAGTATTTTTAAAGATATCATTCATACTTTTTGGACCGTTTCAAAAAGATGTTAAATTAAAAACTATTTTTCACTCAGATAAAAAAATTAAATGGACGGATTTCTGCATTAGCTTCCTCACCAAAGCTAACCCTAATGGGGTTTTATCAGGTTACTTCTTCAGCAATTACCAAATAATCATAAAAGGTGCTTATTTGGAACGATACTATACATATTCATATACAATATTTCTACAGGGTAATAAATTCCTACATTTGTTATTATTAAAGACCGGATTTTACGTAAAATCGTATGATCCTTTTCACATTTTTGGCTCCTTTTCATGGTTATTGCCTAGATTTTAATTTCGCTCGTTTTTTGCCCTTTTATACATGATTCAGACCTGTTTTTAAGAAATGTCGTGCCTATTTTTTTTTATGGGTTTTTCCAAGTACATTGATACTTCTTAAGAGTTTAAGTAAAACATTTACTGGATAAGCGGTTTTTGACCATCCTAATAACAGTAAGAAGCTTCAAATATAAATTTCCAAGAAATATAATTTAAAAACAATTACTTTTATAACACATCCAGTCCCTTTTAATTTTTCCTGCTATATTGTGATCCAGGACAATTGGAGTAGGTTGCTCATATTTATCTTAATTTCTGAGTAAAAAGAGATATTAGGATAAAATGATAAAATTACCCGAAGGATATTCCTTTTTTATCTTTGGACTGTCTTGTGCAAAGTACACTTCTGTGAAAAATGCCTCCAGGAAGACAAAATAGTCTGATTAACCACACAGTTGCGGCGGTCCAGAGGGGCGGCACCAGGAGCAAGTGCAAGTTAAAAATTTTAATGTCAATATTTCGAGCTTTAACCCATTTCTAAATGAATTTTATGAATTTGCAAGAAATTTCGATACTTTTCTCAAAGTTACAAATTTACACTTATATTTTTATTTTTTATTATTATTTTTTTTTATTCCATGGGGGTGTTTGGCGCCGGAAACCCTCTTGGAGTATTAAAAACGTAATTCTTAAATCGATTTATAATTAATTTGATATAATTAATTTAAGCCCGCTGCCTTTGTATATATGTGCAAATGCAACTGTACGACATATACAGGGATCTAATAATTGAAATTTAAAAAAAGTCTAAACTATGTCGTTCATAATGATATTCGAATATTGATAAAATGTAATTTAAAATGACCAATTTTTTAATCTCTGGGTTTCGTTACACACATTTTTTGAGGTCTGCTTTAAACTCCGTGACAGAACCGAGGCTGTTAATACATGGATTATTGCATAGCAGAAATTCTTCTTATAAGTAATCGACTTCATTTTACGGGCTTTGTGCTTTGTAACCAGTGATTTTCTTATTTAGGAATGTAATCTAATGCTGGGACACCAAAAAATAAATCACTTATTTTGTTGTGATGCTAGACTTGGTAATTATCGCTTACAATAGTTCCCAGAAATTACCAAACAGCCAAAACCAAAACAAAGCAAAATTTTATCTCAAATTGCACATTGATTTTTTTCAGTCAGTCTTTTAGTTTTCCTTCCCTATTCATGTACTCTATGCAGTGACATAGTTTTAAAATACAAAACATTTACGTTTAGTTTTGTGTGTGTATTATTGGTTTTATTTGTTTTTTCACATTGATGGACTAAGATAAAAAATATCTGGCTATCAAAATTTTATCAGGAAATGAAAGGGAAGAGAAGCTTTGCAAAAATACGGAAATAAATGGGTATGCTATGATTTTTTTTTTAATTTAAAGAAAAATGTCTTCGTGAATTATGGATTTTTTAAACTATATTATTTTCTCAAAATTGACCTAGCCAAGTTTTTATCACTTTTGTACTATTTCGATTTTAAATTCGAAATTTTTACACTGATTTAAAAAATTTAAATTCTTTACTCTTTTTGTGCTACAAATTAAAAGTTTCTTTTTGACCATTTTTTAAATTTTCTTTATGATTATTTATTTCATAATTTCCTAATTCCAAAGAATTCAAGCACACAGTTTCAGGTTTTACTTTTTTGCTAAGGTTTCGATTATAAACATGCAATTTAACGAAAAACAATATTGAATTTTATGGTTTTTGATCTATTATGTTAACATTTTAGTTGCGTAATTTTGTAGTTTATTTGTTGTTATATGGTATATACTTGACAATTTTCAGTTTGAAATAGAAATTATATTTTGTTTTCCGTTTCTACTAAAATCTTACATATTTTTAGTCGAAAATCAAGCATGTAAAAGGGTGGTTGGGTGGGAAGAGAAGTGCTTCTCTCCCCGAAAAACCTTTCTGAATCCGCGCCTGCATAGTTGGAAATCATCTGGAGAAAAATAATGTAATTGTAGATGTTTTATTTGTGTTATATGGTATATACTTGACAATTTTCAGTTTTAAATAGAAATTATATTTTGTTTTCCGTTTCTACTAAAATCTTACACATTTTTAGTCGAAAATCAATTCTTTATTTATGTAATATTGGTGGTCGAACTTTGATATTGGTTTTCTATAAAAATTAATTTTTTTATATTATTCAATTTTGAATTGAAAATCTCACATGACCTTGACATTTCTTGAAATTTTTGCCTGCGGCGCTACTCAAGCATGTAAAAGGGTGGTTGGGTGGGAATGGAAGTGCCCCCCCCCCAAAAAAAAACCTTTCTGGATCCGCGCCTGCATAGTTGGAAATCAACTGGAGAAAAATAATGTAATTGTAGATGTTGAAAAACTTTATTGTAAAATTATAAATTATATCATAGCAGACATTATTTTAGGTAAAAAAAAACATTGTGTTAATTTTAATTACACTCAAAAACATCCCATGTTATGCAACATCACATTCGCTGTTAATTAAAAAAATAAAAATAAATCAAACAAGCTCTTTTAAGAAATCTGCAGCCATTTTTACTAGAACTCTATATTAATTAAGTAGTCCAATTTTCGTAATTCTTTTATTAGAGAAAATTTCTCCCAAAGGAGGAAAAACTACGAAAGAGTACGTTCTTTATATTTTTTATCGTAAAAATAATTTGTTGCATTATTTTTTTCTCCCGAAAATAGTTAATATTAAAATAATGTACATTTTTTCAAAATATTCATCTTTTGGAGAAATTAAACTTTGACTAGACTCACGTTAATACTGGTGAAAGCAATAGTTCGTTACCAGGCAAAAATAATGCAAATTGGACATTGTTCGTCTTAGTAACAGTGCATGATACTTGGGTCATCAGAAATCGAATGCAGAAATGTTGAAAATCTAACTTACTATATTATTTTTATCTATTTTAGCCTTTTTCCGGACTTATATATATATATATATAGTGATATAATATATATATAATATATATATATATATATATAATAATATAAAGAGCATAAGAATAGTGATAGTGGTTAACGAAACGGTACAAACGTCTTGATCAAAACGGCTAATTTCTGGTTGCAGTAATGACTTCGTCCATCCGTTTTCATTAAATATTTAACCGGAAATTCAAAACGCACCTTGCTTTCAAAATAATCCTTATATGTTTGCATAAGTACCTTTAATCATAGGGTATAGCTTTGTTACCTTTCTCCACTCTTTGATTACAGACACTGGAAACCACCAGTTGTTCAACGAAATTAATTTTTTTAATTTTTTTTAGAAATAAGGAAAGAAGTATTTACCAAAAATTACATTATGCTGATAATTGTGATATACTGAATTATTTAAAAGAAGAAATAATTTATTCTACTTTTCTTCAGTGGAATAATTTTGAGGATTATTTGGTACACATATTAATTTCCAGTATGTATATCAGCACCCGCATGTAATTTTAAAACCTGCTTAGATATTTGCAACTAAAATAGCCCAGTCGGCGAAACTTTTTTTGTGAAACATAATCAACAGCGATTTTATGATTGCAATCAATTAGTAGGTTACTTTGGAGAATAAATTCAAGTTGACGCGGTGCGGGGGATGAGCGTTAGCTGCCATTTTGATAAACGCATTTATGTAATTATCTCGATAATGGTTGGTCCTATTAAAAAATTACAAGAGATCATATTTGTAGAAAAGTATATGACTTATCTTTTTATTATTAATATTTTTTACAAAATAAATATTTTAACAGTTATTACGTCGAATTTTTTTTTTCTATATAATATATTAAATCAAATTTTTGAATATCGTTCGAAATTTAAAAAAAATGGAAATTACTATGATCATGAAATTTTTAAAGTCGAAATTTCACGATAGAATCAAAAATCTCAGAACATACGATGTTCCTCTAAAAAGTAAATGAGGAACATAAATATTCTGAACAAAATTTGAAATGTTTAAAAAACTCGAATCTTAACAAAGGTCAAAATTTGGATATATTCGAACTTAAAAAAGAAACGGAAATTGAAAAAAAGGTAAACATCTTTATAATATTTTTTAAAAAGTAAAATTTTTTGAAAAATCAAAATTTTAAAAAAGTAGAAAGAGATTTTGAGTAGAAGTTTTCAAAAAAGTTCACAAAAAATAGAAGGAAAAATTTTCTGTAAAATCTAAATTTCCAACATTTTTAAAATTTAAAATTTTCGAAAGTTGAAATTGAAGATCAAAATTTTAAAATAATTAAAAATTTGAGAAAAACTCATATTTAAAAAAGTAGACATTTTGAAAAACTGAAACTGAAATTTGAAATTTTCAATAGAAGTCTCAACATTTTCAAAAAAATCCAGTTTAAAATAAAATTGAATTTCAAAAACATCGAATGAAAAGTCGAAATATTCAAAAAGGCACAATTTCGAAATTTGAAATCCCGAAATAGTCGATATTTCGAAAAAATCGAAAAATTTTAAATACATAGGAATGTTCCAAGAGGGTGACAATTTTCAAAAAAATAGAAATTTGGGAAAAAGATTGAATCTTTAAAGAAATGAAAATATTTAATAAAGTCGCGATTTTCAGAAAAGTCAAACTTCGAATGAAAGTCAATATTTTCAAAAAAGCAGGATTTTGCATAAAAGGTCAAGTCTTTCAATTAAGGTGGAAACCGAGAAATAAAGATCTACACTTTTTGAAAAGTAAAGATTTTGAAAAATATCAATTTTTAAGGGTCAAAATTTTGAAAAAAGTTCAAATGTTCAACAAGGCAAAATTTTCAAACAAGAATCAAAACTTTCAGAAGGTCAAAAATTCGACTTGAGATTTTAAAAAAACTGAGATTTTCAAAAAAGCAGAATTTTTCAAAGGCAGAGTGGTAAAAATAAAAATTTTGAGAAAAAGCCGAAATATTGTAAATTCGAAATTTTCAAAATAAAAGCTCAATTATGGAGTGAACATCTTCATAAATTAAAAAGTATTTAAATTTTGAAAAATGCAGTGGAAGTTACCAAAGATTCTGTTTTTTTCTTAAGCTGAAATCTTAAAAAAGTCGCAAGGTCATAATTTTCAACAATAAAAATTTATAATATTCAAAAGAAATCGAAATTTCGAGGAAATAGTCGAAATTTTGAGAAAAAAATTCAGATAAAAAAAATAGAAATTTTTAAACAGGTCAAAATTGTCGATTACAAAAGCATACACTTTCAAAATGAGTGAAATTTGTAGATTTGAGGAAAGGAGTGGGACTTTTCCTCAAATCATCAAGACAAGAATTCAGAATTGCATACAAACATGTATTTAGCTTTTGTCGAATTTCAACCACAAGCGATGCTTGTAATACATAAATAAAAAATTCCAACATTTCAGGAATGATTTCGAAACTATTAAATCAAAATTTTAGATAAACATGTAAAAACTAAAAATGTTAACTCTTGTTTCGAGGAAAATTTTAAATTTTGATTAAAAAAATTCCTACATTTTTGAGAATAATAGACAGAATTAAATTAAAAAGTATTTCGTGATTTTTTTTGAAAAAAATTATATTCTACATTTTCACTTTTTATTATTTCCGTAATTTTAGGAATAAAATTGTTTAAAAAATATCTAAACAAGTGCACTTTACACAATACAGTTCAAAGATGAATTTTAGAAAATGAATATTCTTAGGGTAATTTTAGAAAATTAGAAACTAAGCAACCTAGTTTAATTGACCAGTTTAAAAATAAAAGGGAAACTTAAAAGGGTCTGGGTGGGTCGTAAGAGTAATTGTTTTTAAAACACATTTCTTGGAAATTAATACTTGAAGCTTCTTACTGTTATATAATCATAGTCAAAAACCTCTGCGTATGTCATTACCCTGATTTTATCAAGTACATAGTTCTGCTTAACTTCTTCAAAAGTGTAAAAATACTTGGAAAAACCCTTAGAAAAGGGTAAATAGGCAGGAAATTTTTTCAAAATAGGTCTGAATCATGTATAAAAAGGCAAAAAACAAAAGAAATTGAAATTTAGGCAATAACGCATGAAAAACGTCAAAAAAGGTAAAAAGGCAGGATCGTGGGATTTTACCTAAAATCCCATTTTTGAAAAAATTGCTTAAACGGGTCAATTTTGTTTCTTTCGGGCATGAACTTTGGTGAAGTCCAGTTCTCAGAAATGTAACAGGGGTGGGGGAGAGGGGGGTTTAAAAACCACTTTTTTATTACACTGCAACACACCATATGGAAACATGTATTTCTAATTAACTTACAAGGAAAGTACCCGAGGTGCACCCCACCGACTTTTTTCATTTTGTGATATGTTATAATACATAAAATAATATTGGACACCTATTTTTTTTCGATGCTAACTCGGCGATTTAAGTGGTAAAACCACCCCTTAAAATTAAGCCCAAAAAACAATTTTTCTTTAATAACTCAAGAATTAATCAGAATTTTTTGATTAAACAAACGCTCTACTATTTCTTATAAAAAAGCGCTTCTAAAAACATATTAGTTATGTTAAAAAGTTGCAACTCCTAATTTTTATGGGGGTGAGTTTCTTTTCTTTTTCTTATATATCAACTTTTGAACAGCTAAATTTTATCAAATTTAACAATTTTATTAAAAAAACTAAAAAATAAAATTGACCTGTCCCAGGGTTTTGCAAAACAAATCCTTGAAAGGGGTGATTTACCCCTTGAGTTAATTTTTTTCTGTACAGTGATATGGAAAGTAAAACACAACATATGTTTTTAATGTTATTTCTATAATGATTATTTTGACATATATTTTGCATTAACAGTGAAATAACGTAACACCCCTATTTTTATGACGCTTGGAGAACCCCATGGATTTGATCATTATTAGATTGCGAATCAAAACATTTATTTTTCACCTTTAACTTATTATATGTTGTTATTTCATCAAAATAATGTATCAACAATTTTTGTAGATGCTAAATTTGTGATTTAGGTGATGAGCTCCCCACCCTTGAAGATAACCCCCAAAAACAGGTTTTCTTTAATATCTCAAGAATAAATTGGAATTTTTAGATAAAACCATTGTTACGTTATTTCCCTTAAGAATGTGCTTCTAAAAACGTATCAGTTACGCCAAAGAGTTGCAACCCCTTTTTATGGAATTTGGCAATGTCATCAAGAAAATTGAAAAATAAAATTGACCTGCCTCGCGGTTTTACAAAAAAAATCATTGGAAATGGTGATTGACCCCTAGAGTCATTTTTTTCTGTAGAATGATATGAATAATTAAACACAACATATGGTTTTAATTTTATTGCTATAATGCTTTTTCTGATATATATTTTGCAGTAAAAGTGAAATAATATTAAACTTTTGCCTTTATAAGGGTTGGCGATGGGATTGAGCATTACCAGATTCCCAGTCAAAACATTCATTTTTTCACCTTCTACTTATTTTATGTCGATATTTCATCAATATAATATGCCAACTAATTAAGTTTTAATTTGAAAATACTTATTGCTTAGAGTCTCACCCCTAAAATTTCTATTTTTGCTTGAATGTAAAGAAATATTATTTACTGAACAAAGTCTCGAAACATATTGTGCAGAAAAAAATCTACATTTCCTCACCCTAATATTACAAGGTCCTATGTAACATTTTTGAATATTCAAGTTCTTGGTGTAACATTGTCCTATGTGACATAAATTATGTTACAATTATCGAACGAACACTTTAGCTCTCATAGAACTCTGTTAATCCTGTTGAAATCAAAAGTGTATGTCAAAAATAATAAGTCATGTGTATACCAAGGGTGTATGTTAAACATAGGACTTCGTAATTTATTTTTTTTAATAAAAATACTATTACTTAGTCCTATGTTGTAAGATACAACCTTGTTATTCCATTTTCTACAAATTGTAGGTATATGTTACATTGTTTAGTTCTAAATTGGGGGAGCATGTAATTAACGGTTTCTGGCAGTGTTTTGTTTTAAAATATCAAAATTAGTTATAGTGATTCTAGTGATGGCCAAGGCCATAACTCTAATAAAGATGGGGAATTCCTACCACATCAAAAAACAGCAAAAAAAGTAGTCGGGTAAAAGATTATTTTGTAAATTAGGTTAGGGGGCTTGAAGCAATATTTTTTTAGAATAAAAATTCGCGGCCGCTATTACGACATTCCCAAGTCTTCCCAATCTTCAAGTAGCAGTAGCAGTGAAAGTGATAATTCTATTTTAGAATCTGATTAAAGAAGGTATAATATTGTACATTTTTGGTACGAAAAACAGTTAGCTTAATACCTAGTAACTAGGTATTAAGCTAACTGTTTTTCGTACCAAAAATATACAATATAGTCCAGGGTAGATAATTTTTGAAACCAAAAAAAATTATAGTAGGATAAAACCTATTAAAAAAGAAAGATAAAATAAAAGAAAAAATAAATTACGGGCGATCTGTGGTCGGGAAGGGGTAGGGAGTGAGTTTTTAAGGGTAAAAAACGGTTTATCTCGATTTCTGGCAAAACTACAAACCCTATGGAAAAAAGTTAAATAGCAAAGTTGTAGGTAATAAGAAGATCTACAACTTTTGTATCTACACTTTTTTCACATAACCTCAAAATGCACGTGAAAAATTCAAAAAACCAGGTTTAAAGCTTTTTATTTTTATCTTTTACAAAAAAAAATTTTTTTCACGAAATTTGGTTAAAACTTACCTTTTTACATCCCAAAGACACTGTAATTTTTTTGATTTACAATATTTATTTTTTCACCTTATCAATATCGAAAAAGCACCCTAATTTTCAATCGAAAAATCTTAGGTTAAAATTTTAGCTTTTTCAAAAAACTCGATGGGCTTTTTGTTCGCTAAAATGTCTACTTTCTGATGGTGTAAAAAAAATATACATTACTATGGTAAATCTTCTAAGAAAATTCAAAAAAACGAAAAGTACTCCAATTCGAAATTTTTTTTTATCTTTTTGTACAATTTTGAGCTATTTGTTAAAATTTAAACTTTAATTACTTGAAAAACGTAAGATTCCATCTTACATTGATAAACAAAAAAATTACAACCCCAAAAAACATAAAGATTGCAAAAAACATAGTTGTTTTAAATATTGAAGATTTCATTTTAAGGGGATTTAAATTAAAAAATATGACTGTAGCTATTGTTTTCAGTGAAAAAAGTTTATTTCTCAAATTCTCATTACATTTCTGTCATAGAAAATTAATCTTTTTATTTATCAAAACATTGTCTTCAATGTTAATCACTTATCCATCCATCCATTTTTGTCTCTTTGATGGTATTTCTTCATCGTTGGATTCAGCACACCTTTCCGATTCTACTAGATCTTCGAAGTCTTCAAGACCATCATCGTCTTCGTATCCAACATCATTTCTAGTTTGCACTGGTTCTTCATCCACAATTTCATCTACATCATTAACTTCCTCGTAGGTTTCTTCTACCACATTGGCGCATTTTTCAGAACCATGACAATTTGAACATAAATTTGTGCATTTTAAACCATGTTTTCGGCAGCCACATTTTAAACTATTGCATCCAGTTTCACAGCTGCAGCAAATAGTTTTCAGAAATATGTCTGGAATTAATTCTTTGCCTGTAAATTTGGGCATAATGCCCCGTAGATGTTGCTTCCAGCCCCAATCTGTTGCTCAGTTCAGTTCGTTACCCAGCCAAGTTTGAAGCTGATAATATGCCCTGTAACAATGTTGTTTTGCTGCACCTTCTGTGGGTGGGAGATTTGCCAATATAAAAGACGATTTAATTTTTGCTGATTGATATTTTTAAAATCTTAATTGATTTAGTGTAATATTATCATTTTTACATTTATAAATAGATTTGATTAATTGTAATCCATTTTTTTTATATCTTCTTTGTTTACACCTTTTTAAAAAAAAAATATTAGTCAAATTTGATAAATTTTTATCGCCTATTAATGAATTCACTTCTCCAGCAAATCCAGATGTTGTATCGCAACCAGAAAAACAATGCAGAAATTTTCTCTAAAATTCCTTTTGATGGGCTACAATTTTCCGTAAATCACTCAGATATATAAGTATAATCTTAAAATAGCAATAAATAGGCATTTACGCATATTACGCATATAATTTAAAGACGATTCTACAACTTCCTCGAAATATTGTAGATGTCTTATTAAATATTAACTTTATTAACTTATTTGGTTGTTAATTATAGTAGTATATTTCGATTTACAATTTTTTGTTTATCAATGTAAAATGGAATCTTACGTTTTTCGAGTAATTAAAGTATAAATTTCAAAAGTGGCTCAAAACTGTACATAAAGATAAAAAAAAAATTTTCGAATTGGAGTACTTTTCGTTTTTTTGAATTTTCTTATAAGATTTTCTACAGTAATGTATATTTTTTTCCACCATCAGAAAGTAGACATTTCAACAAGTTTTTTGAAAAAACTAAAATTTTAACGTGAGATTTTTCGATTGAAAATTAGGGTGCTTTTTCGATATTGAGTCAAAATAAAGTGAAAAAATAAATATTGTAAATCAAAAAAATTACAGTGTCTTTGGGATATAAAAAGGTAAGTTTTCATCAAATTTCGTGAAAAAAAAAACATTTTTTTCTAAAGATAAAAATAAAAAACCATAAACCTGGTTTTTTGAATTTTTGACGTGAATTTTGAGGTTATGTAAAAAAAGTGTGAATACAAAAGTTGTAGATCTTCCTATTACCTACAACTTTGCCTTTTAACTTTTTTCCATAGGATTTGTAGTTTTGCCAGAAATCGAGATAAACCATTTTTTACCCTTAAAAACTCACCCCCTACCCCTTACCGGCCTCAGATCGCCCGTAATTTATTTTTCCTTTCATTTTTGTTGCATTATCTTCCTTTTCTAATAGGTTTCATCCTACTATAATTTTTTTTAACTTTTTATCGTTTTTGAAGGCTTCTACCCTGGTCTAATATTATACCTTCTTAAATCAGATACTAAAATTCTATTTCTAAAAAACACACCAACAGCGGTTGATTTTGTGTTTTGTTAGAAATAAACCTGGCTGCTCTGAGAATAAGAAATTAACCATAAATCGAGCCTTAAATAATAGGCATGATTTCAAATCCAAAAATCTGAAAATGCAATCTGATGTAAATAAAGATGCTTCTTCACATTTACAAACTGATTCCAGCAGGTAATGGCCTCGGTTATAGCCTAATCTTGGTGTTGGGGATATTTTTCATTTAATTTTTTTAAGAGTCGGCCTGGTTGTTCTATGATCCCAATACTAGAGATTCCAACGAGAAAACAAGTTTCAGTAAACAATAAAATTCAGATCGAAGAAGCATCTGAAGAAGAACCCCATCCCCAGGATTCTGAGGGTGACCATATCGCAGAGATCGAAGAAGCATCTGAAGAAGAACCTCGTCCCCAGGATTCTGAGGGTGACCATATCGCAG
This sequence comes from Dastarcus helophoroides, assembly GCA_028583605.1. Classification (NCBI taxonomy): domain Eukaryota; kingdom Metazoa; phylum Arthropoda; class Insecta; order Coleoptera; family Bothrideridae; genus Dastarcus; species Dastarcus helophoroides. The sequence goes on from CM053326.1 coordinate 6,870,393, forward strand.
AAAATCCTTAAAATACAACTACTGGTTCTAGAGAAGATATAATCGATAAAACAAAAAAATATTGACACGAAAACGGAATAGTAATACTTCAGAATGGGCATGTAATGTAAGAAAAGCAAGATTTGATCGGGGCCTTGACTATATTTCTTCCCGAAAAAAAGCAGTTCCGGCAAAAGAAATTAAAAATACAAAAGATTGTATCCAGAAATGCTTATTTAAGTGCTCTCGCAAAATAAGTGACGATCAAAGAAAAGACATTTTTAAGAATTATTATTTGCTTTCTGCTACTGAGAGGAAAAATTCTATTTTAAACACCACCGAAGTTGACGTTCCTTGGAGAAGAAGAAAAGGCAATAATAATGAAAATTCTAGAAAGAGTAGAACCTTTAGGTTTTACTTTAAGTAGAATGGACATAAAATTCAAGTATGCAAAGCTTTTTACACTGGGACGTTATGTATTAGCCAGAACCCAATTTATACAGTTCATGCAAATAAAGCCTTGACCAATACATTACGTGAAAGTAAGCAAGGGAAACATCAAAAACGGGTAACATCATCTGAAGATAGTGATTTCGTCAAGCTGCATATTAACTTGATTCCGCGAGTGGAATCACATTATTCCCGCAAAAAAAGCAACAGAGAATATTTCGAAAGCGAAATGAGCATTAAAAAGCTGTATGAATTGTATTTAGAATATGGAAATGATCATCAAAAAACTCCGGTTACATTTTGCGTATATAGAAAAATATTTTGCAATTCTTTTAACATAGCCTTTCATAAACCACGAAAAGATAGATGTGATACTTGCGAAGAAATGAAAGTGAAGAAAGAAGAGAATACGGTGGATGAAAATTCAGAAAGAAAGCATATAAATCATTTGAAAGAAAAAGAATACATGAGGGAACAGAAACAAAAAGATAAGGAAAGTGGAAAGCCCATATTATGTTTTGATCTCGAAAACGTGTTAACTTGCCCAAAGGCAGATATAAAAAACTTTTTTTATAAGAGCAAATAGAATGTTTACAATATAACTGGTCATCTATCTGTCGGAAAAAAAGTTTATTGTGCGATATGGACCGAGGCTTTACATGGGAGAACAGGAAATGACATGGCAAGCGCAGTCTATAAAATATTGGATAAAATAATGGAAGACCATCCAGAATTTACAGAAATAATTTTGTGGAGCGGTAGCTGCGTTCCTCAAAACAGAAACAGTCTTATGAGCTATGCTCTCTCTCACCTTATTCAAACCCACAAAAATCTACAAAATATTACAATGAAATTTTCTGTTCCAGGACATTCTTGTGTTCAAGAAGTAGATGCCATCCACAGCTCTATAGAAAGATCATTAAACAAAGTAGAATATTATTCCCCGGTATCACTTCTTCGCTTCCTACTGAAAGTAAACCGATAAAAACCCTACACAATAATTCAAATGAAGAAACAAGACTTCATAGATTTTCAGTCCTACTCAAGTCAGTTGAACCTACAACACTGTCCGATTCTCAAAAATTGTATCTTTACAATTTTCAAAAAACTTTTATGAGCTCAAGTATAAGGAATCTTTTGAACCGACAGGAGAATCTGAGGTGTTTAAGACCGTAAACGTGTATCAACGAAATTTGCGAAAGGCTCACGTTACGGCCGAAACAGAACCGACCATTCCTTTGCAATTAAAAAAGTGTGATAAAACTGTTGCACTGCCACAAGCTAAGGTGGATGCAATAAAATCCATGTATAAGTGGATTCCTGAAATGGATAGGCAATATTATGATTTAATTTTGAATCAAAAAAAAATTAAGCTTTGTTTATTTTGTTTTTAGGAAATATTATTGAGTTCCAAAGTTCTATGTTACCTCTATTGAAGAAAAAAGGTTTAAGAATATCTGAGTTCTATGGTTTTTTTAAATAAATGTTTTTTTTGAGAATTTTGCATTTTTTGGGATGTTTTTATTAAAAGCACCTTGATTGCCCCGAATAAAACACCCTTTGAAAGAAAATTTTAAAAAATACCAAACTGATCGACTTGGACCTGGGGTCATTTTTTTAAACAAATTTTTCTCAAAATGACATAATTATCACATAAGATCTTGTAATATTAGGGTGACGATTTGACGATCTTTTCGGTCAATGTAGCAGTATTATTAAGAAAATTAAAAACCAAAGTTGATCTCTTTCAGTTTTGGATTAAATACATACCGTGAGCTCCAAAAGTAACGAATGTAAATTCATTACCTACGAAATTTGAGATTTTCAAATGACACTTTTAAGGCATAATTATATCCCTCTCCCTGCAACCCACCTGGAGCTACAGTAACCCCTTTAAAATTTTTAAATTGAACAAGGATGCGTGTGATACCACATTTAAAATGGATTTTTAATTCTCTATGCAGCAGATTTAGGCTTTTTTAGAATTTTTTTAATATGAGTCAAGAAAATAAAATTAAACAATTTTAAATGTATTTAAAATCCATGACAATCAAATATATTTTAACCTATGCATATGTGCCACAAATCTGTCACATTTGTCTTTTCTAATAGATTTTGTGTCATAATTATTGATTTTTTTTTCCTTTACGCAAGAAGAAATATCCAACAAGAAGAAAGAAGAAAAAAGAGTGTCTGTTGCACATATCTGGAAAAATGATACATTACGATAAAGTATATAAAAACACAATAAAAATAATGTTGGCGTAATTTGATACTGATTAACTCCACTGGATTTCCAAACCTCTTAAAATTAAAGTTTTATGGTATTTCACTTCTAATGCAAAATGTATGTCACAACAAACGTTTCAACAATACATATATGTTGCGGTTAATTTTCTATATTACTGCAAATAAAAAATTAACTCTTGGGGTAAATCACCTCTTCGGATGAGTTTTTTTTACAAAACCGGAGGTGGTCAACTTTGGTTTTTAATTTTCCTAATAATATTGCTATTTTGACTGAAATGATCGATAAATGTAGATTTTTTTTTTCAGCACAATATAATATTTCGAGACTTTGTTCAGTAAAGAACATTTCTTTCCATTCAAGCGAAAATATAAATTTTAGGGGTGAGACCCTAAAAAATAAGTATTTTCAAATTAAAACTTAATTGTTTACATATTATATTGTTGAAATATCGACATAAAATAAGCAGAAGGTGAAAAATTGAATTTTTGCCCCGCAATCTGATAATGATCAATGCCATCGCCAACCCTCATAAAGGTAAGAGTTTTATATAATTTCACTTTTAATGCAAATAATATGTCAGAAAAAGCATTATAGCAATAACATTAAAATCATATGTTGTGTTTAATTATTCATATCATTCTACAAAAAAAAAAATGATTCTAGGGGTAAATCACCCTTTCCAATGATTTTTTTTGTAAAACTCCGAGACAGGTCAATTTTATTTTTTAATTTTTGTTAATGACTATTGCCAAATTCCATAAAATTCAATGAATTTAAAAGTTGGTATAAAAGAAAAAAATTAAACCCACCCCTATATAAATTTGGGGTTGCAACCCTTTGGCATAACTGATACATTTTTAGAAGCACATTCTTATGGGAAATAACGTAACAATGGTTCTACCGAAAAATTCCAATTTATTCTTAAGATATTAAAGAAAAACTGTTTTTCGAGTTATCTTTAGGGGTGAGGAGTTCACCTACTTAAATCACAAATATAGAATCTAAAAAAATTATTGATACATTATTTTAATGAAATATCAACATATAATAAGTTAAAGGTGAAAAAAATAAATGTTTTGATTCGCAATATAATAATGATCAAATCCATGGGGTTCTCCAAGCGTCATAAAAATAGGGGTGTTACGTTATTTCACTGTTAATGCAAAATATATGTCAAAATAATCAATATAGAAATAAAATTGAAAACATTGGTTGTGTTTTACTTTCCATAGCACTGTACAGGAAAAAATTATCTCAAGGGGTAAATCACCCCTTCACGGATTTTTTTTTGCCAAACCCCGAGACAGGTTAATTTTATTTTTTAGTTTTCTTAATAAAATTATTACATTTGATCAAATTCAGTTGTTTAAAAGTTGATATGTAAGAAAAAAAAATGAAACTCGCCCCCATAAAAATTAGGGGTTGCAACTTTTTAACATAACTTATATGTTTTTAGGGGCGCTTTTTTAAGAGAAATAGCAGAGCGTTTGTGTTACTAAGAAATTCTGATTAATTCTTAAGTTATTAAAGGAAAACTGTTTTTTGGGGGTTTACTTTAAGGGGTGGTTTCACCACTTAAATGGCTGAGTAAACATCTAAAAAAAATACGTGTCCAATATTTTTTTATATATTATAACATATCTCAGAATAAAAAAAATCGGTGGGATACACCTCGGCTACTTTCCTTGTTAGTGTGTTTCAGGAAAATTTTGGGAAAAAATCAAAAAACTGTATACCCTAGATGTTTAACCAAAATTGTCCTCTATGGCATATCAAATTAACCAAAAAGAGACATAAATTTTCATCCTTATCCGAGTCTCAACACCACTGGTTAAAATTTTTAGAATTAAACTTCATCAAGCCATGTCCCCAAAAACCAAAATTGACCCTTCCAAGCGATTTTTTCAAAAATTGCTAGTTTCTGAAATATGCATAACTTTTAAGTCGCATTGTATACTCCACCCCACGTGCAGAATTTCACATGCACCCTATGAAATAGGAATAATTATTATATTATTACCTCGATAATTTCTAAAATAAGGACAAATATTTTCGAAGGATAACGTTGAACAATTTGAACATTTTCCAACATGTTGCCGCTTCTGTAAGCCTGCCATATGTTATATATATATAGATACTTGTAAAAAAAATGATAAGGTGGGAATTTTTCCTTGTTTGTCTTGACAAATAAAGTATTGAAGAGAATGTTTTAAATAATAAATATCACGGTCCAAATTTGCCTTTGTTTCAGAGCAAGTCGCGCTTACAATACCCGCTTATTCCCTGTTTTTTTTTTTTTGCACTGGGCATGTATTATTAATTCTAAGTATCGGCGTATTTTACCTTGATAAAATAAGTTGAATAGAAAAAGAATCAGTTTCCAATCCATTTTAATTTGAAAATCCAGGAATCCTGCCATTGCACTAAAAACAATCACAAATTACAACACTTTTGGCACAAATACGAACATACTGGTTCTACAAATAGAACTACATAGCTCTCCGAAATATTTATAAGTTTATCACACTGACACTGTGACACTATAAAACAAAATTATTTATTTACAATTGAACGCTAAGTTTATTTGCCGCTGCTATTTAAAAGTTCGATACGCTTTATCTACATGGTTCAAAGGGTCTTCCCGTGGCAGAAGATTGTGCTCGAGATGTAGACGTCTCAGAATTTCACGCGTCGGTATATCGGGTTGCCGCGAGCGCTTTTCAGCCGCGATGTTTACGTATCGAAGACATGCAATTTACGTGGGGCCGGCGCCTATCCACGAACGTTCGAATTTAGACTACAGTGCCCAAGTGTTTTCCTCCCACTCGCGCACATTTCGTGGATTTTCGCGGCGAATCGCGTCGAGTCGACACCCTGCACCCTACTGCATGAACTGCAATTAATAAATAATGTGATTAAGTATTTAATTAGCCCTTTAATATGTTACAATAACCATCCTGACTCATCGCTGTATTTGTATCATTTTTTTCAGAAATATGTCTGCAAACTGGCGCAGCTGTCTAGTAATTGAGATCCTAATTATTTATTTACGGCTCTGCCGCGCTCCGTTCCTAATACTATACGTGATTATCTTCTGTTTTAGCCGGTACCACTTAAAAAACTCTTTGAAGCGAATTCCTGTCGCAATATAAACAGAGGGCTGTTTTAATTGGGTTCAACCGATTAACTGGCAGAGTAGAGTTAAATTTAGGTTGATCATTATATTATTTACCGAGCAATTTGGGGATGGGTTTTGTAATAATCCTGTTTGGGAATCTACAAAGAGTATAACCCCTTTAGAGTGGCTTGTCGGGTCTTTTATAAAAAGTGAAGATGATACTGTAACATCATGTGGATTTTTTTTTATTTTTATTTTTTTATTTATTCATATTTTAAATTAAAGTTATTATGGTGATACAAAATCATTCAAAAGTTTGGATTATATGCTGCATCGCAGTAAAGATTCTGTAGCTGGATAACAAAATCTACAAAACTTGTAATCCAGCCAATAAGCCGGGAAAAAGGCTAAAATAGATAAAAATAATATAGCAAGTTAGATTTTCAACATTCTTTCTGCATTCGAAAAATCATTTACTGCTACTAAGACGAAGTCGCTGGACCCTTCTTCACCTCTTAATCTTGAAAAAAGCCCCCCAAGCGGGGCATTTTGCTAAGAAATTCCTAAAGTCGAGAAAATTAACTCGGAAATGCATCCTACGAAGTTATTTGGGTCGTTGATCAGAAAACCGTGTTTGGTGTTCCCGGAAAACTCATTGCTTGTATGCAGTAAAAATTTTTACTTTGAACCGTGTCCCAGGGGCTTTCGGAGTCGCTGATTAAGAATCCGAAATTTGTTTTTCCGAAAAACTTAATTCACGGTTGTAAAATCATGACAATTTTTTAACATCCTAGTGGGCTTGTGGTTTTGAGAAAATATGACGAACCATTATTTCGAATTTGTGCCTCAGGGGGTTTTTTAGTCCACTGATCAGGAATCCCAGGCTTGCTTTTCCAAAAAACTCATTTTCCGGTCGAAAAATCAAGAAAATGTCCTAGGAATTTTCGTGGTCGCTGATTAAGAATCTGAGTTCTGCGTTTTCGAAAACTTATTTTCCGATCGGAAAATCAAGAAAATCCGCCATTTTAATGTTATTCAGGGATTTTGAAATAATATAACGAAAACAATGGAAACTTTCGTGCTGCTATTGTTAAAGTTAACAATTCTGTACCGGCTGACACTTGAGTTACGAACTCTGCATTATAAAATATAATTTTACCACGACGGTTTTGAGTTAACCCTGAAAATCATTGCAACTGCAACTAAGTGTCCTCGTTTGGGATGTGTTCGCTGCTTAATACTTTGGATATTTCAGAGAACTTATTCGAAAAGATTTACTTGTTATATGACTGGAAGCTGATTAGTTTTATGGAAATTGCTTAGGAAAGAAAAACCTTTGCGTTGCTTTACTCTGCGAAAACTACATGATTTTAATCCTTAGCGATGTTTGGCTTAGGGCATTTTTAAAACATTTCGAATTTCCCTATCTAACGATGATGGCCTTACAAAGGAGAACTAGTATTACTCTGTGATGATTAATGTTTAACATGTCATAGATGTAAATCTACATCAGCGTAAAATATTTATTTACAACCATAGATTTATTGCTGACATTTCAAACTTAAATAAAGTTTGAAAGTAACAGGTGAAAAGTAAGAACTTTCTACCCGAGTAAATGTCACTTTTCACCTAGGTAAATGTCAATTAAATAACCAAAATGTTTGTTTAGAAAAAATGTTTTATTGTACCTTGCATGACTCTATTGAGGTCCAATCTTTTAACTGCTTTTCTTAGTTTCGGAGGAGTACAAATGATTTCTTTAGGATCGTTCATTGTCTTTGATGGCAACCTATCAAAAAATGCAATTAATTTAAGTTTATTTTTTTCGACTTTTTTAGTGCCATAGTAACCATTGTCAACTTGAGGTCTTCTTTATATGTAAGGATCCTACTTGAATAATTTTTCACGTAATTATATTTGATACAAAAACCATCACTTGCATTTAAAAGGTATGATTGTAAATAAAATAGAATAGAAACCTGTGTTGTATATTTAAATTTAGCGCCAAGCACCAAGAAGAAGATGGCGCGTAGAACGACATAGCGTCACAAGCTTAAATAGATTATTGTATAAAGAACTAGTAAATAATAAAGTTGCTTATAGTAAAGGCTGTTTCAATCAAGAATAAACAAATAAAACATGGAGTCAGGTGTAATAGAAACTCTAGTTCAACAGTGCAACGAATAAAAAAGATTAAAAAATAACTCGAGGCGTATATACAAGCCATGGAATTTAAACCACCAGAAACACTAAACTAGAATGATCCGTCCCAATGGAAAAAATGGAGACAGAAATTCGAGATTTATTTGACGGCTTCGGGAAAAGCAAAGGAAAAAATAAATAAAAATCGCAATTTTCCTGAACATCATAGGTGACACTGGAATAGACATTTATAATACACTACATGAAGAAAGTAAGAATACTTTAGAATCAATATTACAAGCATTTGATCAATATTATATACCCAAAGCTAACGTAACAATGAAAACCTTTAAATTTAATAACATAGTTCAACTCCAGGACCAGAATATCGAAACATTTTTAACAGAACTCAAAAGACAAGCAGCCTTTTGTGAATTTAACTGTACTGAACCCAATTGCACAGGTTCCTACATGGAAAGAATGATTAGAGACAGGTTAATCTTAGGGTTAGCTGACAAAACCATGCAACAAAGGTTAATACGAGAAACTAACCTCACTTTAACAAAAATTATTGATTACTGTAAATCAATTGAAATCAGTAAATCTCACATAAAACTACTAGAACCAAATGAAGCAGAGGTAAATTCATTTTATTCAAAGAAGATATGTCAAAAATGTGGTTATAATCATGATTACAAAAAATGCCCTGCATACAAGACATGTGCAAAATGTGGAATAAAAAATCACTTTGCACGTATGTGCAAAAGCAAAGAAGCTAAGGAAACCGAAAACGATGAAGAAGGAGCAGTTAGAGTTAACAAAAAAGAAATCTGGAGAAGAGGAAAGAAAATCAACGAAGAAGCGAAAACAGAAAATGAACAAAGACAAAAAGGAAAAGGAACGAGAAGTAAAAGAAGTAAAAATTATAAGCAAGTCTACATCTTCTAACGATTCTGCCAATAGTACTGATACTGAAATTTTCATCAACTCTCTAAGCCTTCAATCGAAGAATAATAAAAGCTGGTACCAAGATATTACAGCTCAAGGACACAAAATCAACTTCAAACTAGACAGCGGAGCCGAATCGAGTATTCTACCATTGTCGCACTTAAAAAACTTTGATAAGTATTCTTATAAAATATTTTCAACTCATATTACAATTGTATCTTATGGAAATTTTAAAACAAAAGCAATAGGTGAAGTGAATTTGATGTGTAAACACAAAGATGTACAATGTAATGTTAAATTTATAGTTGTAGATTTTAACTCTGAACCGATATTAGGTTTAAATGATTGTTCAAAATTAAATTTAATAACGCGGATCAATGACATTTCCGTAAAAAATTGTATATCACTTCCTGATGACAAAAAAGACATATTACATTTATATAAAAACGTTTTTGAAGGATTAGGTGAACTTCCAGGTGAAATCGATATTAAATTAAAAAATAATGCTATCCCAGTGGTACAATGTGAAAGAAAAGTACCTTTATCACTTCAAAATCGTTTAAAAACTGCTTTGAATAACTTAGAAAATCGTAACATTATTAGTAAAGTGGATTATCCCACAGAATGGGTTAATAGTTTAATGATTATTGAAAAACCCAATGGTGACTTAAGGTTATGCATTGATCCCAAACCTTTAAATAAATATATTTGTAGAGAACATTTTCCAATACCTAAATGTGATGATATATTTTCTAAACTAAGTGGTAATAAGATTTTCACAGTAATTGACATGAAAGAAGGATTTTGGTAACTTAAATTAAATAAAAAAAGCTCAGACTATTGTACATTTAATACTCCATTTTGCCGGTATAATTTTTTAAGAGTTCCATTTGGAATATCCTCAGTCCCAGAAATCTTTCAAAAGAAATGTTTAGAAATTTTCAGTGATATAAATGGTGTACATATATACTTTGACGATATAATAATAACTGCAAAAAATGAAACTGAACATGACGTAATCCTAAATAAAGTTTTTGAAAAAGCTTTAGAATTTAATGTAAAATTTAATTTTGACAAATTTCAATGTAAACAAAATAAAGTTTTATTTATGGGACAAGAAATATCTGAAGCAGGTATTCAACCACACAATAAAAATATTAACAGTATATTAAATTTAAAAACTCCAACTAATAAAAAGGATTTACTAGAAATATTAGGTATGTTTAAATTTTTTTTCTAAATTTATCCCAAAATTGTCTGAATTAACAACTAATATGCGAAATTTAACAAGAAACGATATACCCTTTTTATGGCAAGATAAACATGAAGCAGAACTTAAAATTCTAAAAAATTTAATAATAACTAAACCAATTTTAGCAATATTTAATGAAAATGAACAAATAACAATTCAATGTGATGCTTCAAGCAAATCTTTAGGTTGCGTTTTGCTACAAGGAAGTCCAGATCAATCCCCAGTATCATATGCTTCTAGATCTCTTAGTAAAACTGAACAGAACTACGCACAAATAGAGAAAGAGCTTTTAGCCATTGTATATGCATGTGAAAAATTTCATTATTTTATTTACGGCAAAGATGTTATAATCCATACCGATCACAAACCGTTAGTTTCTATTATGAATAAAAATTTGGATAAAGTAAGCGCGCGCCTGCAAAGAATGTTACCAAAATTATTAAAATATAGAATCACAATCCAATATTTACCTGGTGACAAAATGTACGTCGCAGACGTTTTGTCAAGATTTATAGAAAATGAACAAACTCCGGATGATGATGAAATGGAATATGTAATCCATGCTATTTCTAATAACATACCAATGTCTGATGAGAGAAAGAAAATCTTTCAAAATGCCATAAACAACGATCCTGTTTTATCTCAAATAAAACAATTTTGTATGAATTCATGGCCAAAAGACAATAAAATGTTAAACAGAGATGTAAAATTTTATTATAACTTGAGAGAAAAATGTAATTGTCTAATGACTTATTATTTTTAGAAAACAAAATAATTGGACCAACATGTTTAAGGAGTGAAATGTTAAGTTTAATACACCAAGCTCATTTTGGTATAGAAAAATCTAAATTAAGAGCAAGACAAGTTATTTATTGGCCTAAAATAACAGTGGACATAGAAAAATTAATAGAAAATTGTGAAACATGCCAATTAAATAGACCAAATAACCAAAAGGAAAGTCTACTCCCACATCCAATTCCTTCGCGACCATGGCAACACATAAGTTCAGACTTCTTCGAATTTAATAAAGAAAATCATTTGCTTTTTGTTGATTCATTTTCTAATTGGATTGAAGTTTTTAAAACAAAAAATAAGGACATAGACACGGTCATACAACACTGTAAAGATGTATTTTCTAGATTTGGCATTCCTGTCAATTTCTATTCAGACAATGTACCATATAACAGTGAAAAATTTAGAAATTTTGCTCATGATTTAAATTTCAAATTAAATTTCTCTAGCCCCCATCACCATCAATCTAATGGATCAGCCGAAAGAAGTGTCGCAATTATTAAACAGATATTAAAAAAATGTAAAAACAATTCAGATTTTCCCTTGTATTTGCTTGAATACCGTAACACTCCATTACCAAAAATTGGTTACAGTCCAGCTCAACTTCTATTAAATCGAATTTTAAAATCAAAAGTACCTACCTCTGAATATAATCTAAATACTACGATTATCGACCCAGAATTATTAGGAAAAAAATTTGAGGACAAAGTTGATATACAAAAAGCATATTATGACAGAACTGCGAAAGATCTTCCCCAATTGGATGTAAATGACAAAGTGCTATTTCAGTTGGATGACTCTTGGAAAAAGGAGATAATTGTAGAAAAGATTAATGAAAGATCATATATAATAAAAGATGAACATAATAAGAAACTTAGGCGTAACAGAAAGTTCATCAATAAAACTCATTTGGATATTAATCTAAATGATGATGATTTTTACAACTTAAACAATTTCTTTGAAAATGATAACATATTTGAAACTGATCCCGATAATGATACAATCCCAAATAACGACTCCAATACCCGCAATAATGAAACTATCAATGTTGATTCACGTATATCTTCTAAAGGACGTATAATCACACAACCGTCTTTTTTGAAAGATTATGTAGTAGATTAAGCAATTAGCCTTAAGAGTTTTGTTTGTAACTTCATTATTTTTTAGTAAAGTTTATTGTATAGTTTAGTTTTAGTTCTTTATTTAAAAAAAAAGGGGCGTGTTTTATATTTAAATTTAGCGCCAAGCACCAAGAAGAAGATGGCGCGTAGAACGACATAGTGTCACAAGCTTAAATAGATTATTGTATAAAGAACTAGTAAATAATAAAGTTGCTTATAGCAAAAGCTGTTTCCATCAAGAATAAACAAATAAAACAACCTGGGTGAAAAGTTTTATTCTTGTCTCGAGAAATGGTTCACATCGGCGCTACGCGCCTCGGTTAACGGTAATTTTCCCTCGACCAGGATAAAACACTTTACACCTTGGTATGTAATATGCTATTTTATTATTTTACTGCTGCTGGGCAACACTTGGCAAAAAATGTCAAAGTTTTAAGTTTTTAAAATTAAAAATTCGATTTTGCAGTTAAAATTAAATAAAAATAAATTGTAATTTCAAATATTTAGTTATTTCGTGTATAAAATAGATATTCTAGAAAAAAATCGACATTCCAAAAAGTGTATTTTAAAGGTACAATTTTAGGTGTCTAACCTAAACTTGAAGATCCCTCATTTTTTTTGAGAATCTAAGTCTACCACTATTGAAGTCTGATATTAAAACATAAAAAATGTTGACATTTTTCAAGAAAATATTACTTTTTTGCACAACAACGCCATATCCAAGGTAAATCAGTATTATTGTATTACAGAGTTTTGGATAGAAGAGAGTTTTCTCTAAAGAACGAAACCATATGCTACGTATTTGCAATGCTATTAAGTCCAAAAAGGCTTAATTTAAAACGACATTAATTTTTGTCTGCTGGTCTGTGTGTACATTCATATACAGGGTCTTCATTAATGTCCGAGTCTCACGTGACCGCATCGCTTCTCTGTCCTAGTAATTTTAATTTCTATAGGTTTGGTGCGAGAATATGACAGGACAATCTAGTGACTAAAAATTCTGACAGTTCATGGGCGTTTTGTGCTTATAATTTATGCCAAATTTTACATTATATAATTATAATTTGTGTAAAATAAAGAAAAAGTTTTTATCAAAACTTTGGGTAAGTTATAAGTACAGCTATTTTAAGGTTGTGCTTAATATTTTACGGCTTGGTTTTCTAAACATGCCTTTTACGCCAGAACAAGACGCCTTTATTTTGATGGCGCATTTTCGCAGTGGTACACGGAATCCAAATGAAAGCTGGTCTTACTCATTGCAATCCTGTATTGAACAATTCAACGAAAGGTTTCCAGATGCTGACATTCCATATGGTATTTTTAAGAACCACAGATTAGTGCTCATTAAACGTTATGAGGAGAAACATTGCATTTGCAAGGGCAAGTCTAGGTAGTCTAGGTAGACGACCAATTTTAACAGAAAATGTTGTTGAAAATATTCGACAGCGCATGCAACAAAGTCCTAAAAAATCTATTTCACAGTTATCTATCCAGACAGGTACGTATTATAAATATTGATTTAATTATTGATAACTTTAAAAGCACATACACATTTTTTGTAAGCAATAAGATTTTCATGAAGAAATGTTATGCTGCAACTAAAATTTATTTTCTAATTTGTTTTATAGGTCTGTCAATTGGAACTTGTCACAAAGCATTAACGAAGCAGTTACATATGCATCCCTATAAAATGACTGTCGTTCAAGAGTTAAAACCACCAGATTATAATCAACGAGTTCAGTATTGTCATTGGTTTAATGAACATTTAAACAATAATGATATACTAGACTTGACTTTTTTTCCCGATGAAGCCTGGGTACATTTGTCTGGCTATGTGAATAGTCAAATTTGGGGTACAGAAAATCCACATAATTTTATTGAAACACCTTTACATCCCCAGGAGATTGGTGTATGGGTAGCAATTTCAAGAAGAAGGATAATAGGACCATTTTTTTTTTCGAGACACAATAAGTGGAGAACGATACCGGGCTATTTTACAACAAGCTCTGGAGATTATGCATAATGATGAACTGCAACTTGGATACTTCCAACAAGATGGAGCTACAGCATATACTTCGGCACAAACGTTAAGATATTTGAGAGAATTTTATGATGATCGTTTAATCAGTAGAGGCTTATGGCCTGCACGAAGTCCTGATCTAACACCCTTAGATTTTTATCTGTTTGGTCGCATTAAACATAATGTATTTAAAAATCATTTGCACACAACTGAAGAACTAGAAGTTGCAGTTCAGCATGAAATAGACTCTATATCACCAATTGAACTGCAACATGTTTTTGATTGCATGAAACGTAGAGTAAATTTATGTTTACAAAATGAAGGTGGACACTTTAAACATCTTCTTTAATTTAAAAGAGCCTTTTTTATCAGTAGATAATTGTTGGTTGATAATTATTGAAATGTTGTATAGTATATAATTAAAAATGCATATTTCTGTAAAGTAGATACTGTTTTTTTAACTTTGTTTCTGTTTGGTTTTCTTACCTGCAATTGACTCCTTGAAATAAATAAAATGCTAAAATCATTACTGTCTTTTTTTATTTCCAAACTTTTTTCATATTTTATGTAATGGGCAATTAAGTTGCTGAAACTTTTATTCGTATGTAAACACAATTTGAGTTTTTTGTTTCCTGTTCTTGATTATCAGGAAAAAAAAACCGAAAACAGATAATTTATTTAATTGTTTAGGAGAAGCAGCTGCTCAATCACTTTTTGTTCGATCTAATAAGACGAACTACTCTCCCATTTGACCAAAATTGAAAACTGAAATTGTTTTTCCACGTCTTTCCCCTTGTTTTCAAATTTTTTTTGTTCATAAAAGGTTTTAATAAGTGGCAACTTGTGAGTTCTGTCAATTTTTAATTTTTGGTAGGATTAGTTATAGCGTTCAATTTTAAATCAAACAACTATCGATTGGGCAGCTGTGAAATTAGGCAATTTCATGAATTGTCTACTTTCAGACTTTTTCCTAGTAATTAAGAACAAGCTGCAAAAAACTCAATTAAATTGTGCAGCAACAAACATTCAAAAGTTATGTATTTCTACAATTTGTAACCATTAAAGAAGAGTAGTAATACATTATTTGAAACATTAACAGTATTTTCAGTTTTTAAAACAATATTAAAACTATTTAATACCAAATAATATTAAAACTATTTTTCAATATAGCGCAAAAGTTCTTTCACCCTTTTACTAAAATTTTCTAAATTTCGAACAAGAGTTTGCAGTCAAAAATCTAAAATTAGTATTCAAAAGACATTAAAAGAGGTTACTATGAAACATTTTAACAGTTTCAACCTAAAGAGGTCCTGCTAGGCCTATCAGAAACAATATTCATTTTAGTAAAGTGAATATTTTATGTCTACTAACCAATAATCTTAAAGGCCACGTTTAAATATATCTTTATTTAATCCCAGTGCCCCCAAGAATGAAACGCCACTGGCAGGCAGGGAATATTGAATAGCTGATAGTTAGGGATTTTATTATTTATTTTGTGCATAAGTGTATGTTTGGTTGCCTACAAGATCGAGTCACGTGGGACTTGGACATTAATGAAGACCCTGTATTACCATGCTATGCTACAAGTCGAAATTGTTAACAGATTTTTGATATTCTGATTTTTATCGATTTGTAATTTTTCAGAATAGAAACCAATTGATTTTGGAAATGCTAAAATATAATCTAAATTTTATTAAAAATGTAATGTAATTTACTAGGGAAAAATGAAAGTTAGAAATCAGAGGTTTTTATAACTTTAATAGATATTGTAGTCAAGTTCCCCTTAAGTCCAGTGTAAATGAATAAAATGTAGATAATTTGGTTTGAGGATAAATTTATCTAACGAAAACATTTCCCTTCTTACTTTTGGAAAATGCTTTCTGTTCTTTCTTCAAGCAAACCTTATTTATACATCATTACTGGTAACACTATAACAGGAGTGCCAAAGCTGACACATCAAGATCATAGCTTTAATTCTTGCTGTTGTTTATGAATTACCATTACTCAAGAACAATTGTCAGTCATCATTGTAATGTGTAAAGACTTAAAGCTCTAGAAACTATACAATATACCATAAATATAAGATATCGAAATTAAATGTATTGCAGTAATTGACGGGGGCATTGGATAATTATTAAAGCTACAGTTTTGGAATTTCTACTTTAGTATCCTACTTTCTGTCAAATTTTTAAATTTGAGATGGCTGTCCTACTTTTTACACTACAGGGTGATTTTGAAAATCTCCACTTATACTTAATCAATATAAAAAATAATATACAGGTGTTCTGAAATTGGGTTAGAAAATTTTAAAAGCAAATTCTTTGTCTAAAATTATGTTAAAAGTTTTATATAAACCTATATTGGGAGAAGCTTCGCCTCTGGTATGACGGACATACTGAGTTGCCGTGCTCTGATGTTTTGAAATTGGCCCCCTTTTTCATTTTTTGTATATTTCCTTGCATTTTATTTCTTTGCTTCTGAAGAAGCTCCCTACGATAGTAAGCGAAACATCGAACAGTTTTTGTCGTTTTTTGACACGATCCAATCCCGGAAGAAATATATCCTCTACTGACTTTGACCGTGGAAGCCTTCGCTATCTTAAAATCGGTTAGTAGGGACTTTTTTGCGTAAAAAAGGTAATCTTACCTTTCCTCGATAGAGTAGACTGCTTTCAAGTAAAATTCATCCACAAAATATAATGCATGTCTAGAAACTACCATTAAAGATATATAAGTTTTTAGTGGGAGTTTGAAACAAAAAATATGTTTATCGAATTGACTTAAGTTTAACTTCTTGCAATACTTTTTCCTTGAAAAATTGAAATACAAATCTTGTCGACTGAAAAGAAAGATTAAAAAAGGCAGCAAAGGTTGCTCTTACGCGTTTCAATAGCCAAGTTATCATCTTCGGAGAGATGCTCAATACTCAGGGGACAAGATTTGTATTTTAGTTATTGAAGATAACCTAAGAAGTTGCACAAGAAAAAAACTTTTTCTTTGGATTAATTTTTCAAATTCTGTTAATCGTGGGTTCAATCGATTTATTTTCGAATGAAGAATTAAGTAATTTGCATTTTGTCTAATGGCAATGCATTGGTGGTTCATTTCAAAAATAAGACAATCCGGTATTCTTTTCTGAGGAAACCGTCTCCTCTACTTCTGCTGAGCAGCGAATGCGTTCCTATTACAAATGAATCGAAAAAACCCATGATTAAAAAATTTGAAAAAATGAAACAAAGAAAAGAATTGCTTGACTATTTTAATGTTAAACCTAAGTTATATTGACAATCATCTTTTTTGTTTCTATTGCCTAATTACAACTTAGAACTTTTTTATAGTAATTCGTAGAGGTGGAGTACATTTTTTGAATGTATTTTACTGGAGAGCGGTCTACTCTATTGAGTTAAGGTCGAATTACCTCTTTTACGTAAAAAAGTCCCTACTTTAAGATTTTGGGCCTAATTAATAGGAAAATTGAAAATAACAAAATTAGAAATAATGTTACTATCGTCCCCTAGTCTTACCACCGACTGATCCAGGCTCAATAAAATTTTATTTTATAGAGCATCAAAATCTAAATATGTGTGCCAAATTTTAGTCATTTATCTTGCCACATTCCGAAAAAAATTAATAAAGGACCGTTATTTCGACTTTACCTTTGACACTCTGCGTCTTGAAAGCGAAGCTTCTCCCGATATAGGTTTATATGAAACTTTTAACATATTTTTGGACAAAAAATTTGATTTTAAAATTTTCTAACCTAATTTCAGGACACCTGTATATTATTTTTTATATTGATTAAGCATAAGTGGAGATTTTCAAAATTACCCTGTAGTGTAAAAACTAGGACAGCCATGACAAATTTACAAATTTAACAGAAAGTAGGATACTAAAGCAGAAATTCCTACACTTTAGCTTTAATAATGCCCCCATCAATTACAGCAATACATTTAATTTCGATATCTTATATTTGTGGTATATTGTATAGTTTCTAGAGCTTTAAGTCTTTTCACATTACAATGATGACTGACAATTGTTCTTGAGTGATGGTAATTCATAAACAACAGCAAGAATTAAAGCTATGATCTTGATGTGTCAGCTTTGGCACTCCTGTTATAGTGTTACCAGTAATGATGTATAAGGTTTGCTTGAAGAAAGAACAGAAAATATTTTCCAAAAATAAGAAGGGAAATGTTTTCGTTAGATAAATTTATTCTCAAACCAAATTATGTACATTTTATCCTTTTACACTGGACTTAAGGGGAACTTGACTACAATATGTATTAAAGTTATAAAAACCTCTGATTTCTAACTTTCATTTTTCCTAGTAAATTACATTATATTTTTAATAAAATTTAGGTTATATTTTATCATTTCCAAAATCAATTGGTTTCTATTATGAAAAATTACAAATCGATAAAAATCAGAACATCAAAAATCTGTTACCAATTGCGACCTGTAGCATGATAAAATATGTATGTACACACAGACCAGCAGGCGAAAATTAATGTGATTTTAAATTAAGCATTTTAGACTTAATTTTACTGCAAATACGTAGCACATAGTTTCGTTCTTTAGAGAAAACTCTCTTCTATCCAAAACTCTGTAATACAATAATACTGATTTACCTTGGATATGGCGTTGTTGTGCAAAAAAGTAATCTTTTCTAGAAGTGCCAACATTTTTTAAGTTTTAATGTAAGACCTCGACAGTGGCAGCTATCGTTAGATTCTTTAAAAAAAGTGAGGGATCTTTAAGTTTAAGTTAGATACCTAAAATTACACCTTACATATAAGGAAAACATCAAGATGACATTTTGACAATGGTTACTATAGCACTAAAAAGATCGAAACAAGCAAATTTAAATTAATTGCATTTTTTGATCAAAGATCAAAGATAACGAACGATCCTAAATAAATCATTTGTACTCCTCCGCAACTAAGAGAAGCAATTAAAAGATTAGTCCTGAGAATAGTTATGCAAGCTATAATAAAACATTTTTCCAAACAAAGATTTTGGTTATTTAATGAATGTTGACATTTAATTAAGTGGAAAGTGACATTTGCCTGGGTAGAAAGTGCCTACTTTCTACCTGTTACTTTGAAACTTTATTTAGGTTTTAAGTGTCAGTGTTAGGATCAAACACCGATTTCGGCCAATGACCGAAGAAAACGGCCAAAATGCGTTCTGGTCACTAGCAAATTGCCAATGTCCGAAATATCGCTTTCTGACCTTTTGATGTAGACCAAGACGCGTTCTGGATCTCTCACGACTGCCAGAAAGCGAGGCTGTAGAATAATTCGCGAACTGGCTTTCTGAAAATAGCTAGAACGCGTTCTGGCATTCGCAGCAATACCAGAACGCGATGAAGATGTCCAAAAATGAAATATTTTTATTCTTTATGAATAACATAATAAAGGAACGATTTCAACTTAAAATACATTTTCCGCATATGAGTCGTTTTTCAATATACCTGTATTTATTTATTTTTGCACGAACTCTTGTTATAACATTTGGTGTTACAAATTACTTTCTTTGCCCTACACGCACATTTTCTGTTGATGCAATAACGTTTGCAGTTATACTGTATAAAGCCCTGTTTCGATCCGCATGCTAGGCCCGAAACAGTACGGAGAGATACAGGCGATGACGGAACTGATGAAATATCAATGAAATCGGAGTCGGCTAAGGTAAACTCATTACGACCTTACAGCGACTGCAAAGTTCCACTTTTCGTACCTGACAATTGATTTAAAAGTGGGTTAAGCATACAATCCGAATTAATTTACCTACCAAGCTGATAAAGTCCTGTGTCGTTAACACCAAGTACAACAGCTAACACATTTCTTCGGGCAAGCCTACCTCTGTCAACATCAGGTACACGAACAATAACAGTTCTTCCTACATCATTGGGTGGCAAGTTCGAGTTGGACAGAGAAACCATTTTCTCGGCTTGCTTTTCAAGTCCACTTTTGGCCTGCTCCCGTACATCATTTATTTTTTCACTTCTCAAACATCGGTTACATTTAATGTTCTGTTCACCTCCTCCATTTCCTTCGTTAGTTGTCCCGCAAATATTGTGAACGGGTAAGGAACACACTAAATATTTATGACTGTCTAAAACTTCATTTGTGCAAATTGTACACACATCTTTTCCTTGTCCTTCATTTTCAGTGTTCCTTCTGTTTGTCAAATTATCTTTCTCATCTAAGCACAAATGTCCGTCCTCACGCATGCGTGGGTTTGTTTGATTAAACAACTTTTGCAGCTCTTCTTCTGTTTCAATGTTTGTCAAGAGTTTCTTTGGAAGTGATGAATCTTTCAGCCCAATCCTCTGAGGCGTGCCAAACATAGCTTCATAAAGACTTTTAGTTATTCCTGTATGCAGGGAACGATTTTTATTACTTTGCACAAATCGCAGCCCTTCAGACCATTTATTCGTGTTTTCGTCTGCCATCCATGTAACTAGCATATCTCTTACATCCTGATTCGATCTCTCCACGGACCTTGACTTTGGGAATGGCGAGGTTTTCCATGCACCAGCTTCAAACCGGGCCGCATTTCAGAAAGATTTTGTACTAGGCGGTTTGCAAATTCCCTGCCATTGTCACTTTGTAGAATCATGGTTGCACCAAACAAACAGAAAATGTCTACTAAATGATAAGCAACTTCTTCGGTTGTTTTTGATTTTAATGCCCTTAGTACCGTGAATTTTGTTAAGTGGTCTTGGTAATTGAGGATAAAACGAAAATCACCATCTGCTTCTACTTGACAGCGAGAGTTCATTTCATCTATTACAATTGGCTTTACAACTAAACCTTTTCTTTTCACTTTCTTTTTTAATTGATTGGCATTGTTCGCAAAGTGATAAATAAACCTCAATTATTTGCCGCGTTATGTTACAATATTTTCTTTTCAGCTCACAATCCATAACTGAAAATAAAGAAATAAATAGATTTATATCCCAGCGAAAAACCGTAGAAAAAAAAATAACAAACCTCGTAATCTCTTGTGTCCTGTCCCTATATGCGCCGAATGCTGTCAAATAATTCGTCGGTCGTACAAAAGTAACGCAACTCAGCAGTTTCCTCCGTCCTGCTCTCTATTAGCTTTTCGGTTTCACCAATTTTCAAAATATCGTACCTTTTTAATCGTCGCCGTTGTTTTGAAGTAATTGTTTCACCGTTACTCTTACATGCTTTTGCTAATTTTACATCTGCAAGTATTTGATCGTATTTTTCTCTTGTAAAAATGTTGCTACGATCATTGCTATCACTTTTGATTTTTTGCAAATCGTTATTGAAACGCAACTTAAGATCTTCTATGGCATTAGTACACATTTTTAACCTACCACCTATCACAGTTGCACCAAACTGCTTACTATCCACTACACACTCGAATGAAGATAGATTTAGCCAGTGTACATGTTGAGACAAGTACGAAATCGGCTTTTGTACGTTTCGTTTATGTGCTCGATGCGTTCTGGTATACCTGCGAATGCCAGAACGCGTTCTGGCTATTTTCTGAAAGCCAGTACGCGAATTATTCAACAGCTTCGCTTTCTGGCAGTCGTGAGAGATCCAGAACGCGTCCTGGTCTATGTCAAACGGCGAGAAAGCGATATTTCGGACATAGGCAATTTGCTGGTGGCCAGAACGCGTTTTGGCCGTTTTCTTCGGCCATTAGCCGAAATCGGTGTTTGATCCTAACATCAGCACTGAATCTATGGTTGGAAATAAACATTTTATCCTGGTGTAGATTTATATCTATGGCATGTTAAACATTATTCATCACAAAGTAATACTAGGTTTCCTTCGTAAGGCTATCATCATTAGATCGGGAAATTCGAAATGTTTTAAAAATGCCCTAAGCTGAACATTACTTTACTATGATTTTAAGATTTACTTTCTATCGCTAAGAATTAAATTCATAAAGTTTTCGCATGGTAAAGCAAACGGAAGGGCCTTTCTTTCCTAAACAATTTCCACCAAACTAATCAGCTTCCAGTCATATAACAGGTAAATCTTCTCGAATAAGTTCTCTGAAATAGCCAAAGCAGTAAGCAGCGAACACATCCCAAACGAGGACACTTAGTTGCAGTTGCAATGATTTTCAGGGTTAACTCAAAACCGTCGTGGTAAAATTATATTTTATAATGCAGAGTTCGTAACTCAAGTGTCAGCCGGTACAGAATTGCTAACGTTAACAATGGCAACACTAAAGTTTCCATGTTGTTACTTGCCTTAAACTAACGCAAGTAGTTTGTTTTATTTGGAAATTATAATTGTTAATTAATTAACTGATCCTGCCGTGGCAGCTAATAGCAATGCTTTTATAATTACGAAGTTGACCCACAGGGGAACGACGTTGTATTAAATATAACCAACTTAGTATGTGTAGGATCATGCCTCATAAATAAGTGATTTTGAATGAAGTATTGAGTGTCGAGATCAAATATTTTTAGCTTAGAATTAATTAGGTTCACTTACAGGCTCCCAGTGTCCGTCTTATGTGTTAAATGCGATTATTGCTTCATTTGGTTTCTCTCCAAGTCTTAAATTAACCTTTTGCTCTCTTAATTAATGAAGCAACCTGCACCCTATTTTATTTTGTTGTCATGTAAACCTTTTAGCTTCCGAGACTTATCGCTGAATATACATCTTAAGTGCGAACGCTGTATTTTATCGAAGACATAGAGTTCCTAATAAGAGTACAACACAATGTTCCTGAAATACAGACCTCTTAAGACATTGAGTTATATTTCCCGTTTTGCCGCATAGGAAGCTATCGACCTGAGTTCCACTTTAGCTTTGCCTTAACGGAGGTGTTTCAAAGCCGACTTCCTGAAATCTTTGTTAATATTGTGGCCTTAAATCAAAAAGTTAGGTGTTCCGCGAACTTCGCTACCACGGTTAAGTGTTATTTGGTTATTTTAATTTTACAGCCGTAAGAGGGAGCACTTCATGTCGAGGTTAACGAAACTGAATACATGTTCATTAGTAACATTTACAAATATACCTTATAACTCATAACTATCGGAGGATATCTGTAAAAATAAGGTTACTTTAAAGATCATGACAGTCGTACAAGGTGATTGTCTAGAGATTATCCGATTTCAAGTCTCCATATCTTTGTTGGTAAATAATGAAGATAACAGTAAAAATGAAAAGGGTTGTTGATGGCATTTTATGTCAATAAAATATAATTATAAAACTTTTATTGTCCTTCATACGATAAACTAGCCTAAAAGTTTTTTTTATGCAGCATCATATACAGGCTGGATCGTAAGTAATGGTACATAGAGCAATGGTGGATTTTTCGAATAAAATTAATGTGATTTAGCTACATTTACCTCATACCAAAAGTGGAATATTAATAGAGATACAGGGTGTAAAAGTTGGAAGCAAAAATTTCGATTTATTCGTATAATTATGGATTGTAATATATGTACGAAATTTGGCACTAGCAAGTTTCTTGAGTCAACAAACTCTAATTTGCTAATAAATTACCAATAGCTGATAGGGGGCGCTACCTGCGCTCTCCTGCATAATTCTAAATCATCCTAACTTTTTTGTGCACCTACATATATTAATTCTAGATGGGTTCATTTTATTTCCCCATATTTTTTACGTAAATATTGTGTGCTTTCTGGAAGTTCATACGAGCAACCAGTTTCCAAGATATTTGCCTTTAAAGGCTTGAAGTGCCTTGGTTTTAAATTACTAAGATATTAAATTTTCGAAGTAGGATTGAAAAAAAAGTAATCATAAGACAGCTTTAAAACCTAATTCATGTCAAATATTACTTTGCTGATAATATTATTACCTTAATTTCGAAAATCTCAATAAAGAAAATCCTAAAAATTAAGTCGTAATTTATTTTCTAACATAGAGATTGTGAGATATGATCTCTGAGTCCGCACAAGAAAATTTTAATAGTCTGGGTGGTCAAAGTAGATAGTTGAAGATAAATTTCAACAAAAGGCAGCCAGATTTTTAATTGTTTACAATCCCTTTACATGAAAAAGGTAATTTCCCACATACTTATTTTTGAAAATAAATGTTGTTTTGGTATTTTATTTAAATTTGCTGTGTAATATGTGTAATAATAATGTCAGTAGGGTAATATTTGATATAAACTATTTTAGAGTCAATTATATTACTTTAATTTTGAAAACCTACTGCGAAAAATTCACATTTATATAACTTATACATATCTTGAAAACTGTTGCTTGTATCAACATTTAGAAAGTATACTTTTTTACGTAAAAAATGTAGATAAATAAAAATACCTATTTAAAGTAAAGGCACATGAAGGCACAAAAAAGTTATGATGCTTTAGGATAATACAAGGTAGCGCAAGTGGCACCCCCTACAAGTTACTGACAATCTGTTAGCAAATTAGAATTTCTTGACCAAAGAAACCCCCGTATACGAAATTTCTTGTCTATAGTGCAATGTGTTATGTGAAAAAATCACAATTTTTTTTTCAAGTTTGACACCCTGTATCTCTGTTAATATCAACTTTTGGTATAAGGTAACGGTGGCTAATTCACGTTATTTTTATACGAAAAATCTACTCATTGCTCTATGGACCATTATTTATGGTCCACTATGTATAATGCTTAACACTTTATTTTTATTTTTTTATTTTTGTTCTTAAAGAATAATTTATATTTTGAAGTTATGATCGAATTTTGGAAAAAAATAACATCTATATCTATAAAAAGTCGAAAACAATGTAAGAAATTAAAAGTGTAAACTTTGAGAGCAAAGCCAATCTTGAAACAAAATCTACAATTTGTATAAACATTTTTTTTTAAGTCGAGAAAAATATGAAACTAGAATTGCAATTAAAAAATGTAGGCAATTATGAAGACTGCCAACACGGAAAAACTTAAAACCAGAAAATAACACTGTTTTTTTAATGAATTGTATCAATATCAATATCAATATCAAAAATTAAAATTTCGTAATGTGGAAATTATAACTGTTAAGATTAGTTAGTTAATTAATTAAGATCTATCAGCACTCCAAGCAACAATTATGTACAGGGTGTTATTAAATAAACCCGCCTTTACTTTCTCTATTTTCGACCTTTTGAATATTTTAAAATGCACTCCTACATAGTTTTATCTGAATTTTGTAAAAAAAAGTATTTTGGTGTACGTCGGTTGTAAACTTTGTATCGGCGAGTCAAACGAACAGATAAGAAAGCGAAGTGATACAGGTATTTGAAGTTTCAAGTGGAAGTTCAAAAAAAATATTTGGACAAAATTTTGGTAATAAAATAAATAGATTTATTCTTCATGGTAGACCCTTATTGACCGGAAATATTATGTTTTTTTTTTCAATTTATTTAACATTTCTTCGGCCCAGTTTGGAAATATTTAAATTTTTATGGTTTATTGACAATTTTCTAAACAGTTTTTGAAATGCGACTACGTGATATTTAAATTTATTGAAAACGTCACTTCATGACAGTTCACAAATTAAAAGGGTTATTTTATTTTACATAGAATAGGAATAATGAAAAATAGGAGACCAAAAATTAGATAGGGAAAAAATAAAAATTTTGTTTTTTTTTTGATAAATTAGGAAAATGTAAAAAAATACATAAAAAAGTTGTAGCACTGGACATCGATGTTTCGCTCTCATTTAAGCTCGTCAGCAGTGCATAACATAGGAAAGGGAAATACTAGGAAGAAATACTTAAAAATAAAAATTTTTTCTTAAAATATAAAAAAGAAAAATAAAGAAATTTTAACATGAATAGACGTTTCATCATCAATTTACTGTGTTAAAAATTTACTGTGTTAAAAATTTAAATATTTTTAACACAGTAAATTGATGATGAAACGTCTATTCAGTGTTAAAATTTCTTTATTTTTCTTTTTTATATTTTATTTTTTCCATATCTAATTTTTGGTCTCCTATTTTTCGTTATTCCTATTCTATGTAAAATAAAATAACCTCTTAATTTGTGAATTGTCATGAAGTGACGTTTTCAATAAATTTAAATATCACGTAGTCGCATTTCAAAAACTGTTTAGAAAATTGTCAATAAACCATAAAAATTTAAATATTTCCAAACTGGGCCGAAGAAATGTTAAATAAATTGAAAAAAACAAAATAAATAGAATTGTAAGTAGAGATGTCGGTAGAACTATGCTTTAAAGATGGGAAAATTTAAAAATTTTCAACTATGAAATGATAGTATATTTATTATTTGCAAATAAAGGATCGCTGGTATGTCTAAATCTTTCAAAGGGTTTTTGCACTCTTTCTTATATAACCATGGGCGTACCCAAGGTCTGGGCCAGGGGGGGCAAATCAGATTTTTTTAAAGCACCTAGTCATAAAGTCAAATAAATAAACATAAATTAAAATAGGTAATTTTGTATAAAAAATCTTTTTTATACAATAGCTATTTTAAAAGTAACTTTGAGGGGTCCTCTGCAAAACGGTTTATGATGTCTTCCGTAAGAGAATCATTCATAACGTTAACAAATATTCTATGTACACTGAGCACACAAAGCCTATTTAATCTGGCTTCGACCACAGTCGATCTTAGTCAAGTTTTTAAGCGTCTCAGTATGCTGCTGAACGACCTTTCAATTGTAGCAGTGAAATAAGGCATTGCTAGTACAATTTCTAGGGTTGTAGGTACGTAAATAAAATCCAGGGGAGGGGCAGCTGCCCCCTTGCCCCTTCCCCCACCCTTGGTACGCCCATGTATATAACCATTATTATTGCTTCAGTTTTTTATCCTTCCTTTAATTCATCTAAAAACTTAATAATAACAAGCAACGCTTCTGATAGATATTGCGTACTCTAACGAACTGATGTGATTTAAATCGGAAAGTATATGGACGTACCTCAATGTTGTCATCGCGGTGAGAGATATGCAAGTGTTGTTTAAGCGTGTAGAGCCTTTTAAAGCCTCTTCAGAAATAGTTTAGTCCAGAAGCAGATGTTAGATTATAAATGCGCGTGCACCCCCGTCGTGATTCATTCAATACTGAGTAATTCGGAAATTCAGTTTACAGTAATTTAATAATAATATCATCCATTGTTGTATTACGTTCTTGTTCTCGTGTTTTTATCGAAATAAATTAATAACCCAAGCAAGTAACAGTGTTAATAAGTTTAATACGTTCTAATAATTCTTCATAATTCAAGATTTACTGCGCCTCTTTTACAGAAACTCCAGGAGAATCTAGTGCGTAAGCAGTACCAGACTCGACATAATTATATTAAGATTTTTGTGGCAGAATTTGTGAAAAAGAAAACTTTTAAACGTCATTCCGTGAAATTTGTATGCAGGGTGGGCCATAAGTAATGGTACATAGAGCAAGAGTAGATTTTTCGTATAAAAATAACGCGATTTAACCCCATTTACCTTTTACCAAAAGTTGATATTAACAGAGATACAGGGTGTCAAAGTTAAAAAAAAAAATGTTATTTTTTGGCATAACTGATGAACAAATTTCACTAGAGACAAGAAATTTGGCATGCGCGGTCAAGAAATTTCAATTTTCTAACAGATTACCAGTAACTCATAGGGGGCGCCACCTGCGATGCCTTGTATTATTCTAAACCATCATAACTTTTTTTGCCTTCATGTACACTTATTTTAAATAGATATTTTTATTTGCCTACATTTTTTACGTAAAAAAGATATAGTTTCTAAATGTTGATATAAGCTACCGTTTTCAAGATATTTTCCTTCAAAGTTTGCCGTACGGTTATTTTAAGTTATTTAATGTGAATTTTTCGCAATAGGTTTCAAAATAAAAGTAACAAAATCGACTCTAAAATAGTTTATATCAAATATTACTCTACTGACATTATTATTACACATATTTTTTTAAATTTCTAAAGCTAATTTAAATAAAATTCCAAAACAAAATATTTTCAAAAATAAGTATGTGGGAAATGACCTTTTTCACGTAAAGAGATTGTAATGAATTAAAAATTTAGCTGTCTTTTATTAAAATTTATCTCCAAATATGTGCTTTACCGCCCAGACTATTAAAATTTTTTTGTGTGGACTCAGAGATCATATCTCACATCTCTATGTTAGAAAATAAATTAAGCCTTAATTTTTTGTATTTTCTTTATTGAGATTTTCAAAATTTAGGTAATAATATTATCAGCAAAGTAATATTCGACCTAAATTAGTTTCAAAGCTGTCTTATGATTTCTTTTTTTTCAAGCCTACTTCGAAAATTTAATATCTTAGTAATTTAAAACCAAGGCACGTCAAGTTTTAAAGGCAAATATCTTGGAAACGGTTGCGCGTATCAACTTTCAGGAAGTGCACCTTTTTCACGTAAAAAATGTGGGGAAATAAAATAATCCATTTAAAATTAATATACGTGGGTGCACAAAAAAATTATGATGATTTAAAATTTTGCAGAATAGCGCAGATAGCGCCCCCTATCAGCTATTGGTAATATGTTAGCAAATTAAAGTTTGTCGATTTAGGAGACGCCCTTGTGTCAAATTTCGTGCCTATATTACAATTAGTTCCATAGTTATACGAAAAAGTCAAAATTTTTTCTCAACTTTGACAGCCTGTATCTCTGTTAATATCAACTTTTGGTATAAGGTGAATGTAGCTAAATCACATTATTTTTACTCGAAAAATTCACTATTGCTCTATGTACCGTTACTTACGGTCCACCCTGTATACGTCAAGGAGTGACGTTTAGACGTTTTAATAAATATTAATATCAAATACTTATGTAAATAGTTTCAAAAATTTATTCATAATTTCCAATAAACGATTAACCAAATGAAAGGAATTCCTACAAGGAGTAGGAAAATATGATAAAGTAATCGACGTATTTCTAGTTATCGGTCCTAAAATTAATCGCACAGCTGGGGGTCATATGCAGAAAGAAAAGTAAAGTTGATGCTTCCTTTCATGTTCAAACATGGATTATAAAAATATTTTGACAGAAACCTTTATCCTGGACAAATATGGGCAGGTTTCACAAATGATGTTTTCTCTTTCTAATATATAAAATGGTTACTTTTTAACAACGTATTTCAACAACTACGCACACACTTCCTTGAATGATGAATATCAGAAAATAATGATAGCTTTTACAACTTCTCAGGTTATCAACCCCACTAGAATCCTTATACGATTAAATAGATTAATAGAATTTAATACTTAATTAAATTGTAGGACTTCTATGTCTCATTGTAATTAATATAAAATTTCAGTAAACCTATCACAAAGGCGTATAAGAAGCGGATTCATAAACACAGCCGTCGTTACCGATGTCGCTGCTTGGCATGCATCATTAGTAAAAAAGGTCCAGATGACGGTTTTTTTTGCTTCCTTTCATTAGACAAACCTGTATCTACACTTACGGATATGACTGGATTCAGAATTATAACAATCGTTTATATAAATTCATTTTTTAGTTTTCTATCCACGTGTCACATAATTTGGGAGAAAGGTCGCAAAATTATTAATAAATTGACACACAGGATGGTTCAGAATTCAATTTACATGTTTTATGAACCTATTTAGGGTTTAAAATAATATATATGCGTATCCAAAGATAAGCACCTTATTATGTAACTAAACATAAAATTTCAGCTCCTTCCTTTTTTTTTTCATTAATTAACAGGAAAATCATGGTCAACAAAAGAGGAGTATTACCAAAAAAAAAATAATCAAACTAACAACGCTTATAAGCGAATTTTTTAATTTTTTTTAATAAAGTACAATAATTGTTTTATTTTTATAACAAACCGTTTTTTTTTTCTATTTTCCTGCCTAATTTTAAATCTTATTGTTGGGATTTCGCCTATCTGAAGTCACAATGTTGATAACCTATATTAGAGCAAATAAGCTCATTTTAATAAATTTGTGTTACTTGAAAGGTGAACATCTGCTTTCGCTTTTATTTCAAAAACCACCAATGGCTAAGGTTTTTAAAGAATACGCTATTAAAGTACAAAATAACCGTATCCGCTAATTGCCACATCTTTATTAAAAATAGAATTAATTTTACACATTATTAGTTTACATTAATAGTCATATAAAGACAAATTTTCAATTTGATAAAACAAGCCTTTTGATAAAATACATTGATGGTAACCTAAAAAATAATGTTTTGTTTTAAAATGTAAAAAATCACGACTCTCATAAAAAAAACGTTTAGTTATGATCGGGATATTAGGTAATAAAGAACATTTTTGAAATTCTGTATCATAAAGAAGTGTTACAATAACCTATTCATTTAACACTACATTTGATGATTTTCAAGAACAAAAAATGTTTCTACTGTTTTGTTTCAAATTACTTCAAATTTTAAATATCATTTGTTGCGCATTATTCAACGCTAAAATCCACAACTTATTTAACATAGTGGCTTTTAAAATAACTTGTAATGGCGAGGCTCGTAAATTGGGCACCCTGTATATGGTATTGGCTCCTATCCACTAGATTAATAAAATGTTCTAAATCTGAATATTAGGTGAATATATTCTATTTTCTAATATTGCTAAATTAAAAATGAGATATGCCAGGAAGGAGAAAATGAAAGATTAAATCTGAACCTGTAAAAAAGTTCAGCGAACGGGGCCTTAATATTCACTTGGAGTATGTATCTAAAAACTTCAGTAATCGATTCGATTGTCTGTGGCTTTTTAAACGTACGAGTAAAGACTGTCAATGCTAGTGTCTTTCATTGGAAGATAATATATTGTGGTGCAATAAGAAAAAACTCGACTGGGGTGAATGTCACATAGCTTCGTCAGCAGGAGTGAAGAACTGAACTGAATAATGGTCCGGTGGAAAAGCCAATCTCTTAAAGAGTCAATCACTCATATCCACCCTTCCCCTAACCATTACACGATATCGATATACATATTTATAAGGAAAACACATTCCTGACGAGCAAAATGCCGCCTTTTAAATTATATACTCCTAACAGCTCCATCTACCAAGCTGAATATCTAATTGATCTTACATTATTAATGATTCCTGCTACAATAGTTGATTTCAACTATTTTCGATTTCAAATATATTTGTTCTCTTGGCTACAATTCATCAATTTCATTTCAATTTCAGTTCACTTGAAAATCTAACCCACACGGGGAATAAAGTTTCCTCTTTTTCTCCATAACTAAGCAGAAAATTATAGTCAAGTTGTTCAAAAAAATTAAGAAATACAACGTAGTAACTGAACTTAACATTCCGAACACATCATGGAAAATCATTAGACCCTAACAGACTGTGAGAAATAGAAATAAATTATTTGATAAACATACATAAGTGTTGGTTCATATGTAAAACCATAGAGGATATAAAAAGTCTAGATAGAATAATCCAGATTTCATAGTTTGGGAACCAAAGACCGGTTCCAGTCTTGCAAGGTTTCCTATTTTAACATATCCAATTCGAACCAGACAAATGCTTCGGTCGAAGATACACAAGAAAATTACACATGTTCCCAAATTTAATTTCTACATATAAAACCACATGTCGGTTCCCAACGAATTGCAGCTTCCTAAATGAATTATGTGTTCTAAAAAGCTTATTATAGAAGAGAAAGCAATGAAAAAACAGTAAAAATAATCACTGTAGTTGTACACCGTGTTCAATCGAAGACGCACCACTTTAAACATCATTTGCATAGTTACTAAGCCAATAACTTTGGGACGTTATATGGATCCTACGTAATTTTTTCCAGTTTTCTCATTACTCCACATTAAAAAACAATTGAATATAAGATACAAAAAATACGCATATAAATTGCATTTTTTTTAATGAAATTCCCATATATTTTTCTGCGATTGGATAGAAAATTGAATTTCTTTTACGAACATATAGCATTTGTGCTATTATATTTAATGATTGTTACATTATTCAACATCTCTGGTGTCACCGGTCACCTACGCAATCCTAAGCGTTATTCTTACTCGCAAGTCAGCTGCGTCGCGGAGTTTGGTTTTATACACTGTACTTTTCGCATAAACCCGTAAAAAAGTCCAGAGGTGTCAGGTCTGGTGATCGTTTTGACCATTCTACCGAACGTCGTCTCCCTCTCCACCGATTTGAAAATGTAAAATCGAGATATTGCTGGACATTGACTTGGTAGTGCTCCATCTTTGCTGGAACCATATTACATTAGCTGGAACGTGTGGATTGTCTTGAGCTGGATATAAGTTTACCAAAGCTGATACAATGTTGTTTTGGAGCAATGCTAAATAATTCTCTCTATTTAAATGTCCATAAATAAATAAATAAAAAATAGACCAAACATTAACATTTTCAGGGTTCTGTGTAAGCAGTTCTCTCATCCATTGGGGATTTTCACTAGCCCAATAGCGACAGTTTTGACGATTTACATGACCGTGAAGAATGAAAATGGACTCATCAGAAAACAATATGTTTTCTATTTGAATGACACTGTTATCATCTTTGCATCATTTGGTCACTAAAATGATTTCTTCTATTAAAGTCATCTTCACTGAGCTCTTAATATGGTGTCAGTTTATAAGGATGCATTTTTTTTTTTTTCAATACACGAATAATAGAGGAATGACTAACGTTCAGTGCCGCAGCTACTTGTAGACTTGAAGAATGATGAGGAATGTACTTTTAAAAATGAAGCAGGGCGCATGTGTGTGTGTGTGTGTGTGTGTGTGTGTGTGTGTGTGTGTGTGTGTGTGTGTGTGTGTGTGTGTATGTGTGTGTGTGTGTGTGTGTGTGTGTGTGTGTGTGTGTGTGTGTGTGTGTGTGTGTTTGTTTTAAACTCAAGGAAAAAATATATGTTGTAATAGTTGACAGAATTTTTATAACGAAAGGAAATAGCTATTTCCTAAAGTGTAGTGGTATAAACAACATTGAATATGCTTTGAGCATTAACTTTATTTTGTCCGCTTTTTAAATCGAATATCACTATACATCTCGAACTCGAATGTTCAACATATGCATGCTCTTACCGCACCCCTTTAATAATTAGGTACTCTGCGGCAGGTGTGCGGAATTAAATATTTAAACTGAACGTATTTACTGGAACTTGAAATGTTTTGACCCTTCGGGCTTACTGTGAATAATGACTGGGCAATGATACGTCATATTGCTGTTAAATAATCTATGAGGCCGTCCATGTTCATTAGGCATTTTTATTATGCTTTATGTGTACAATACCAGCGTGCGACGATTAATCGTTCTATCAATATTTATTAATGCCTTCTAAAATCACTGATCCGCCACTACACGCAGATTTACGTTTTGGGATATCCGAATATATTGAAAGAAAAAACATGATTTTTCGTGCAGGTGCTGATGCCATTATTTGAATTTTCGGAGACAGATTAGATCAGAAATTATGAACTCTGGGTCAGTTTTTATCTATTTATATTAGCTAATTGAATAACTAGTGTGTCCCAGGATAGAATACTGAAGTACGATTTACGAAAAAAATAGGTCATTCTTTGTAAAAACTGCTGCTTGATCTTGAATAATTGAAAATGACATTATTTTGTTTATTTTTTGCACAGGAAGTTCAATTATTTGACAATTCTAAAAACTGAGCTGAAGTAATCTGAAGAATCTAAAAATATTATTTTAAAATTTGGTTAAGAACTACAAAAATATCCTAAATTTTGAATTTTACCTTATTTTCAGAAATTTTTGCCAACAAAATAGACCTAGCCTGCAATAACGCAGACCACTAAACGTAAGCATTATTGCACTCTGGGTGTAATCTACTTGCATGACAGTTGTTAGAGCTATTCCATAGTTTTTTCTAGAAACCGCTAGGTGCCTTTATACCTAGAAATTTGTGGTTACTTGGGAAAACACAAAAAATAATTCGAAAAATTGAAATAAAATTATCATTCTTTTGTCAAACTTAACAAAGAAAGTAAAAACATAAGTTTATTCCTTATTATTGACACATCAACAATAATATTTATTTTGATAGGTATCATTACCAAGATGATTTTATTCCATTCCTATAACAGTCATCAATATTTTTTCTCTCCGCACAGCATAGAAGAACCAGTGTCGCCACAAATTGCATTTGGGACCATTTGCATTTTGTAGGGTATATCTTCAAACGGAGCATTAATTAGGTTGAAGGGTATATCTAACTGAAGACATCTAAGAAAATCAAAACTGGTATCTGTTTTCCGAAACCTGAATGATAAATGTTCAAACCTATCAGTCTGTGCGTTAGAAATCAGAAAATAAAACTGCAAATACGAAATGCCTAGAAAATTATGGAGTAAAAATTTGCACAAAAGCAGGTGGTAATACCTTGTAATGATGATGTTCTAGTTTAATCACTTACTGCTATGGTCAAGCACTTCTTTTTCTTCTCTTTTTTGTGTGTGTCTAACTTTGATGTATAACCAGTTTTGCCTGATTTTTAGAAAATTAACCAAAATTTAGTTTTTGAGAATTTTTGTCATTACAAACTACATTTCTTGGAAACAAATTTTCAATACCGCCAAAAATAACAACAATTTACTTTTGGCCATTTTTTTAAATTTTTAAATAATTGAGCTTCCTGTACAAAAAAATCTCAAAAAATGCCATTTTTAGTGATTTAAGGTCAATAATGCACAGACCAATTAGGTTTGAACATTTATTACATTCGAAGTTTGGAAACCAAATACCGGTTTCGATCTTGTTAGATCTCGTCAGTTTGGTATATCCAACTTGAATGCTGATAAATGTTCCGACAAGTAAGTACTAAAACATTCACAGGCTTCAAGCGAGTGATTCTTTAGTACTACCACCTATTGGTCCATAGAGAAACTATGGCCAACGCCAACAATGTCGTATGCAAGAAGAATGCAACCTAGACTACAAATTCATGCAGCCCTCCAGGCGTGTATAGTCAATCATGATTCACTATAGACGCCTGGAAGGCTGCATGAATTTGTAGTCTGGGTTGCATTCTTCTTGCATTTAAGGTCAAGCAGAAGTTTTTATAAAGAATGACTTTTTCTCATATACAGGGTGAGCGAAAGTCGATGCCTCGGCGCTATTATAAGAAAAGCAAAGACCATGTAAGAAATCTGAATAGAGATTCTTACAGTGGATTAAATGAGGTCCATTTTAAGATATATCTGCATATTTTTCCAGATTTGGAAACCAAAGTAATGACGTCATTGATTTTTTTTTCTACAGAAACATACCTATATTTTAACACATTTAAAAACAACTGTTTCTAAACAAATTTTGTTTACAAAAAGATTTGTTTTTTTTTTCGTTCAAAAGTTATAGGCAAATTTATTGTAAAAAATGTATTATTAAAAAAATCCCAATTGGTACTATTTAATCAAACAACCTTTGGAGACAAAGCTATTAAATATTCGTAAGTTTGAAATAACCTGTTCGTGGTATCTCAGAGAGTATTCACCTGCTTCTCTAAGGTTCTTTTGAAATTCCCCATAAGTTTATAAATAATACAGGGTGAATCAGAAAGAATGGCCCAATGCAAAACTGGAGATACTAGACATTAAAATATTACGATTGAGCTCAACATTCCTAATGTGACTGGTTTAAGAGATACAGGGCCTTCAAAGTTTAAATTTTATTCTGAAAACTTTTCAATAATTGAGAAAGTTTTGCTGTTGTAAATTTTATATTCAAAAATCATAAAAAAATACATTGAAACTTTTAAATGAAAATATCCTAAAAACCGTTGGCTTTAGACGACCTAAGCAAGCGTACCTTTTCTTTGTAAAATTTATCGTTCTTTTATATTGTCTACTTGTTTTAAGTATAACTCAACAGATAAAAAAAACATGTTTTAATTTACGTAAATGATTATGTGAAACTAGCGCCATCTGGGAGCAACGTCAATATAAATTCAAAATTCGTAATTTTCACACCAAAAAACATAAAATTCCAAACTATTAAATTTATAGAATCAAAACTTTCTCAATTATTAAAAACTTTCAGAATAAAATTTAAACTTTCAACGCCCTGGATCTCTTAAACCAGTCACATTGGTATAAGGCATGTTTTTTTTGGCCCTTTCTTTCCGACTTAGCCTGTATATCATTTACGTAAACGTTTTTCAGTCAAATGGCAACAAAAAATGTTTGTCAACCATTAGTTTAATTATTAACAGATGCTCCTATACTTTGATTTTTGATTTATTGCATTTCCAAAGCAGTGGCGGCTCGTAGCCAAAACCAATGGGGGTGCTGCGACAATGTTTAGAGTTTTAAAATTTTTAAGTTTTGGATATTTTCAAAACGTTACTTTTCGAAAATTTTAGATTTCTTTGAAAACTTGACAATGAAAACTTTTGATAAAGTCGCGTTTTTTGAAAGGTTGGATTGTTTTTCCAAATTTCGACTATATTGCAAAATTTACATTTTTTCTTGTAATCTCAAC
This sequence comes from Dastarcus helophoroides, assembly GCA_028583605.1. Taxonomy (NCBI): domain Eukaryota; kingdom Metazoa; phylum Arthropoda; class Insecta; order Coleoptera; family Bothrideridae; genus Dastarcus; species Dastarcus helophoroides. Next base: position 6,906,857 of record CM053326.1, read on the forward strand.
CCTATTTTATTTTGAAGTATTGAATTTTTTTTAAAACTGTGAATACTTTTTTAAAAATTTCCGTATTTTCCTAAATATTTGGATTTTTCGATGTTCTGTCTTTCTTCTTGTAATTTTTTTAAATTAATTATTACATTTTTTTAATTTTTACCATTTGAAAATTCCTACTTTTTATGAAAACTAAAATTTTTTCAAAACTGGACTTTTGACTTTTTAAATATTTGACTTTCTCCTAATTTCATCTTTGTTAGTAATTTTTTTGAAAACTTATAATTTTTTTATTGAAAATTTCGATTTTTAATAATTTCGACTGGTTTTTGTTTAAAGGTCAACTATTTTTCAAAATTTCGACAAAGTTTTGATTATTATTTGATTTTTTTGTTGAAAATTTCGTTACTTCTTAATTTTCGAAATTCTTTCAAAATTTCGATTTTTTAAAAATATTGAAATTTTATGAAATGTTTGACAATTTTTAAAATTTTAATGTTTTTGACTTAAAATTTTAAGATATTCTCTGTAATTTATTTGCGAAGTATTCATATTTGTATGCAATCTAAATCAGCGGCAATCTAAAACAGATTGTAAGCTGTCAGAATTACTTTCTGACAGCTTACAAAAAATTAGAAAAGAAATAAATTTGAATTGTTTTTCTGACGACGGGCAGAGAATAACACTGCCCGAAACGTTAAAATTTTAAATAATCTTGTTGTTATTTATTTTTTACGTCGTTTAAATTTTAATATAGTTTTAAGTGTTTTTCAGTGTTGAGTCCCAAACAGCGATTGACAAACCAAGATCCAACGCAATCGCTGTTTGCGGCAATCTAAAACAGATTGCCATTCCTTAATAGAAGGTACTGAAATTTAGGATTATGAAAGGAGTGACCGGCGAAGAAAAAGCCTATAAAACTGCATACAAAAATTAAAATTTTAACTTTTTAAAAAAATGCTCCACTTTGATTCAAAATTATAACTACCAAAAATTTATACTTTTTCCAAAATTTTAATTTCTCAATATTTCGAGTTTTGAAAACCTCGATCTACCTGACAATTTTCACCTGTTTTCAATATTTCGGTTTCGAAAATTTTGGTTTTTATTGAAAATTTGAGTGCAAATTTCACAACTATTCAAAATTTAAACTTTTTTAAAATTTCGACTTGTTTCGTAAATTCCATAAAAATTCCCAAATCTTTTGGAAATTTTGATATTTTTTTAATTACGACTATAAATTTCGACAATTTTCTTTTGAAAAGTTCTTCTTTTTAAAAATTTTGACTTCTTTTGGAAATTTGAAAGATTTTGAAAATGTTTGCCTTGTCAACAAATTTCGACTTTATTAAAAATTTTAACCTTTTCTTAAATCTGCACTTTTTGGAAATTTTCAAACTTTTATTTCAATTCCCACTTTGTTGCAAGTTCCAGCCTTTTTTAAATGTTTGAATTTTTCAAAATTTTAGTCATTTTCCAAAATTTAAAATTTTTGACAAATTCAAAAATGTTGACTATTTTTTTCCACTATTTTCAAAACTTTGACATTTTTTGTACACTGTCGATCCTTTATTTGAAAATTGTGATTTTTTAAGTCAGACATTTCTTAAAATCTTTTAATGGCATTTTCGAGTAATATTTCGTAAAATTTCGATTCCATTTCAGAACTTCGACATTTTTTTCAAAATTTCGACCTTTTAAAAACTTGACTTTTTTTAAAAATGTTCTATTTTTTTTATTTTGTTTATACGTTTTTTTAAACATTTCAAATTAAATCTTCGACTTAAAAGAAAAGATTGTTTTCAAACTTGAACTATTGAAATTTTCGACTTTTTTTGGAAACTTTACCTTTTCCATTATTTGATAATTGTGATTTTATTCAGGTCAGACATTTTTTAAAATTACTTATTGATTATTTCGACTAATATTTCGTAAAATTTCGATTCCATTTCAAAACTTCGATTTTTTTTTTAAATTTCGGCTCTGAAAACTTGATTTTTTTAAGGTTGTATTTTTTTGAAATTTTGTTTGTACATTTTTCAAAACATTTTCAATTAAATCTTCTACTTAAAAGAAAAGATTGTTTTCAAACTTGAACTATTAAATTTTTCGACTTTTTTTCAAAACTTTTCCTTTTTAAAGTTTCAACTTTTTCGATAATTACGAATTTTTTGATAATTTTCAGTTTTCTCCAATATTCAACAAATTCAGCTTCTTTAAGAATTTAATTAACAACTCTGCAATTTATTTTAAATGTCCATATTTTTCCAAAAAATTCGTCTTTTATTCACATTCCCAAAATTATTCAAAATGTCGACCATTTTAAAAATTAAACATTTTTTTCGAAATCCTTGGTTTCTTTTAGAAATTTGACTTTCTATGAAAATTTCAAAATATTTGCGTTTTTTTTTTAAATTTCTATTTTCTGATAACTTTTGTTTTATTTTTTAAAAGTAGTAATATTTTTTTTTTAATTTACATTTATCAAGAAAAATTTCGAAATAATACTCGAATTTGAAAAAATTAACAACAAAATTTTGTATTTTTAAAATTGTGCAAAGTTTTGAAACAAATTTCCAAATAAAGTTGCATTTTATATACAAATAAATTGGCAAAATTTGAATTTTAATCACAAAAAATTGGGCTTCAAGCTGGAATATTTGATTTTTGAAATTTCTCTGGAACTTCAAAATGACTAGAAAAAAATTAAATTAGAACAGTAAATTGTTAATGAATTTTTTTCGACATTTTGATTAATTTTAATTTCGAAATTTTGAGACTCCTCTACAAATGTTGACTCATTTTCTCAAAAATTTCAATAGTTCCCACTTTAAAAGTCAAAATTATAAAAATATTTTTGACAATTTATTTATTGCAAACAAATTTTTTTATTTAATTTGTAAAATGTTTTTTTTTAAATATTGTTTTCAGATAACAACTTTTTCTAGAAATGTGATCTGCGTTTTCTTGAAAATTTGAGTTAAGTCTTTAAATTTCGTTTTTTTATTGAAATTTCGTTTTTTTATTGAAATTTAAATTCTAAATTCGAACTTGGGAATTTCAAAAATAAATTTAACATTTTAAAGAAAATTGGAAATTTCGATTCAGAATTCTCTTTGGTCCTAGAGCAGTAGCAATTTTTCAGAGAAATATCAAATTATAAAAAAGGTTGAAATGTACAAGCTTCATCTTTTCTTCAAATTTTAACATTTTTCCCAGAGTTTTCTTATTTTTATGCAAATTTGAAGTTTATTTTCCCTAAATTTAGACCTAATAATTTTCAGTTTTTTATCACAACTACAAAATAAAATGAATTTTAAAATATTTTTTTTAATTTCCAAAACAATTAAAATTTCTACAAGAAAAAATATTCAAAAAAAATATCTCCAGGGAAAGTTGGAATTTCAAAAAAAATTCTTTATATAAAAAGTTGACAGAAAAACACAAATTTTATAGAAAAAAAGCAATATTTCTTAGAGAAAAAAATCGAAATTTGAAAAAAAATTTGAAATATCTTTGCAAAAAAGTCAAAATTTTTGTTTTTTACAAAATGTTAAACATTTGTTGTCAAAACTACAAAATGAAATGAACTTTAAATTATTAGTGTCGTGAAAAAACTTGACATTTTTGAAACAAATTAGAGGAACATAAAGAAAAATCGGGGGAAGTTATAATTTCTAGAAGAAATTTTAAGAACGACACTTTTAGGAAAAATGAAAATTTGGAGAAAATTTCTTTTTATAAAATTTTTAGGAAAAATGAAAACTTTTGCAGAAAAAATCAAAATTTCCTAAGAAAATCGAAATATCTGAAAACAACTCAACATTTTTATACGAAATGAGATTTGAGATAAAAATTTGAAGATATTGTATTAACCTATTTTTTAGAGAAATAATAAAATGCGAGATGAGTTGGATTTAGACGTTTTCTTAAAATTGTAATTATTTTCCTAAAATGCTGAGATCTTCAAAGAAATTTGAGTTTTTTCTTAACATTTTAATTCCTGCTCGAAATATTGATTTCTTTCTCAAAATTGTTACAAAAATTAGTTTATGAAAATGTGATTTTGATCAAAATTAAAAATAAAATAGGTTTTTAAATGTCGTAACTTCGTGAAAGAAACCTAAAATTTCTTTAAAAACATAACAGAGAAAACTAAAAATTTCTGCAACAAATTGTGAAATAAAAAGGGTTCAGAAAATCTGGAGAAATAACTCGTAAGCGAAATTGGGGGTGCTGCAGTTCCACAGTGCCTATACGCCAGCCGCCACTGTTCCAAAGGCTACTTGTTTAAATCAAGGTAATTACGAATTTTTGATAATATTCTTTTTTTACAGTAAAATTGCTTAGCCAAAAAAGATACAAAATTTTCTTGTAAACAAAATTTATTTAGAAAAACTAGTTCTTTTTGAATATGCAAAAATACAGGTATGCTTCTAAAAAAAAAAGTTTAATGACGTCATTACTTTTGTTTCCAGATCTGGAAAATAATGCAAATTTTACCTAGAACGGACCTTATTCAATCCAATTTAAGAACATCGTTTCAGATTTTCTATATTGCTTTTCCTTGTCCTATAACAGAGCTGAGACATCGAGTTTCGCTCACCCTGTACTCACAAATAAAAAAGAAATCCCCCTTCAGAACTCTATCTTAGGGACACATTGTATACTGCAGTTCAACATGTACAAGGTGTATGTGTGTTGATTCATTTTCAATATCATCATCAAGCAAGGTTGGGAAATTTGAAATGAAGTTGTTAACAATCGACTTAGCAAATCCTCAAAAAGAACCTGGATAATCGATGAGCCTCTGAAGCATTTTATAATCTGAGTTATTTTTTTGCTGAAGCAGACTGGTCCTTGATTATCTTCAAGAATGCAAATGAAAATTTTGTCCCTTGAAACCAAGAAAGATTAAAAAACACAACAGAGGGTGCTCTAACACGTTTCGATAGCCAAGCTATCATCTTCAGAGAGATACTAACACCTAATCCTAAAATTAATCCTTATATACTAAAAATGTTCATTTCGTGCATGATCGACCGCATCCTAACGCGCATGCGCCTCTAATCATACAGGCCGCAGTGTCATAATTTCTTATCTATCAACATAAACTATTTTTAACGGAGATGAGTGGCCTAAAGGCCCAGCGCAACCATTCTCCAGCCTTATGAATGCCTAAACTTTCACATACATTTAAGACAGAATTCTCATTTACTACTCTTAACAGTTTAATATTGTTATCTATCCCATGATCTAATTGAAAAGTATGTCGTGCCATACTTGACTTCTTTGTTCTTCCGTACCTCAAATGAGCTAAATGCTCCTTCAGTCGGATTTTAAGAGATCATCCAGTCTGCCCGACGTACTTTTGAGGACAATCTTTACAGGAAATTTGGTAAATACCGGACTTGTCTGTTTGCTCTACTTGATCATTCAAACTCCCCAAAAGCGAATTTAATTTGCCGTTAGAACTGTAAACAACCCGGAAGCCCTATTTTCGTAAATTTCCAGTTAGACCATGGATAAGCGAGGGTTCAAATGAAAGTGAGACGAACTTAAAGTTTTTGTTTTCGTCAGCTCAGAAAGTCATGATATTTACCAATTGACATTTGGTAAATACCAAATTGGTTAACATTCCCGTTATGTGAAAGTTTCTACTGGTAGGTTATAGCCATCAAATTTTAAAACTGTCAAAATAATGTGAGGGTGTAAGAAGCTATCAGTATGTATTCAAATCTTAAGATCTAAGTTACACACTAAAATTGAAATATAGAACTTGTCCCCTGAAACCAAGAAAGATTTAAAAAAAACACAACAAACGTTGCTCTAACGCGTTTCGATAGCCAAGCTGTCATCTCTCTGAAGATGACAGCTTGGCTGTCGAAATGCCTTAGAGCAACGTTTGTTGTGTTGTTTTAATCTTTCTTAGTTTCAGGGGACAAGTTGTGTATTTCAATTTTTGATGACAACCATGGACCAGTCCGTTCCACCAAACATAAGTTACGAATTGTTATAGTTGGAGAAATTTGTTTGGCACTTTTATAGAATCTAGAACCATATCCTGCTTAAGCATAAGCCACATTGCGTCTGCCAAAATTAATTATAAACTGAAATTAACGTAGGCAGCTTAGAAAATCAACTTGCTCCAAAAGTTGTCAACTCTAATATTTCGGATAAATTCCCAAAAGTCATGTGGCTCGACTTAGGGTCAACGCAGTCAAATTATTAATACAAAAACAATGTTTCTCGTAACTTTTAATGCAGAAGTTTGCTAGTTATAAACTCGATATCATTTGCAAAACTTTTCCGGCGATACCAGATTCTCCAGGTTTATTTTTCCTGTTTAGTTACGCCATTAGCTGTCAAACCGAGTAAAATAAACCAAGCTTAAAAATCGATATACTTTATAGGTGGAAAACTTTATTTCACGCTTTGGGGATATTGCACTCACACCTCCCAATTCAATATCAACTTAATATGTGAAATATTCTACACGCATTCTTGTCATTCCTTTGTGGTTTAAGTAAAGCAGATTAAAAAATTGCTTCTAACGAAGTTTCGTTTATACTGTTCTGAATGTAATGCGCTATTCATCCAGTATTCAGTTCTTAAGAGAGCAGATTGTAATATGCGAAAGGACTATTAGGTCCAAATCTCAACTTTTGTTATTAGGAGACTAATTTATCTATGTAATTTAGCAAGCATCAGAAAGCAACATTATCTGAACATTATTTAATTTAGTGGACATTTCTAAGCATTACTTTGTGGAATTCTTCAATATCCATAACTATTAAATTCTATTAACGTTAAATACACAACATACATTAAAAATTAAACGATGTTTCCATAAATATTTGCTGTGACCGCAATTGATTTTACTTTTTGGTATCATCGGCGGTTACACCGGCAGTCTGTTTAGTGGTTGTTGTGCTAACAAGCTTCATGAAACACAGTCTCCTACGAATATTCCGTCTAATCCGAATTCTCAACCAAAGCTTCAATTAAAGCTGTGTTCAGAAGATCAACCTGCTCGTTCATAAGTGTAAATTGACTCGATTGTAAATATTTGTGCATTAAGATGCTTTGTAAAATTTGATCTCTCTTGCTGCCTTCAGAGTTAAACATCCAGGTTAGAAACACAACGTAAACTTACATGCGCGAACACAGTAGAAGTATTACATATTATCTATAATACCAAAAACTTAATTTCTTGAAAGCCATAGAAATTCACAAATATTTACAATAGAGTCAATTTTCACTTACGAACGAGCAGCTTGACCTTCTAAACATAGCTCTAATTGAAGCTTTGGTTGATAATTCGGATTAGAGGGAATTTTCTTAGGGAACTGTGATCCATAGAGGTTGTTAGCATAACAAGGGCTAAACAAGCTGCTGGTACAATAGCCGACGATGTTGAAAAGCCAAACCAGGTTCGGTCATAGCAAATATTTATAGAAACATCTTGCAAATTTTAATATCGTCTACTGTATTTATCGTTGATAGACTTTATATTTATGAATTATTTAATTTTTCTTTCACAATCCATATATTTTAAAGAGTTTAAATATTTCGTGTCAACAGCAAAAGAAAGTTTGTGGAAAAAAACATCCTCATTGTCTCTTCTTGGTCTCGAGAAAATTACCACTTTTTTCATCGATGAAGTAATATAAAGCTTTCGTAATGACAAACACAATTATAATGTATATGTTTTATTTTTATTAGTGAAAAAAACAAACATATTTGTACATTTAATTTATTTAATAAACATAAAAATTTGCCATTTCTACAAAAAATATTGCTGGAAATAACTCTTATGAAACGGACTGGTCCTTGGTTATCTTCAAAAATTGGAATACAGAACTTGTCCCCTGAAACCAAGAAAGATTAAAAAACACAATAAACGTTGCTCTAAAGCGTTTCGACAGTCAAGCTGTCATCTTCAGAAAGATACTGAAAGATTAGAAAACACAGCAATTGTTGCTCTAACGCATTTCGACAACCAAGCTGTACATCTTCAGAGAGATACTGAATCTCTCTGAAGATGACAGCTTGGCTGTAGAAACGCGTTAGAGCAACGTTTGTTGTGTTTTTTAATCTTTCTTGGTTTCAGGGGAACAAGTTCTCTATTTCAATTTGTGGAAATAATTCAATTACATCAATTTAATTTCATAAGTTTGTTACTTTTATCTTGCCCTTATCCTGATCGTTGTTAATAATGATAATTACAGCCATAAAATTTCGTCCGTTCCAAAAAGCCATTCAGTATCAAAGCGCTCTTTTGTCAACCGTTGTCACACAAGAAGAGTAAGAAGCGTTTGTTTAGATACCCGCTTACCGTAGACCTCACAGCGTCGCAAAAATGAATTTGAGGCAACCTAAATAAAGGGTGCAAAGAGCGTTACAAATTTAACGTCCTTATCCCCTACATAATTATAAAGAATTTTCGTTGGTCGTTACTTTATTTTCCGATAATTTCAGTCATTTATTTCGGCGTATATTCTAGTTAAGGGCTTAAAGGTTTATAATTCCACTGCTTTTAAGCAATTTAAATTACAACTGAGTACTAAATGTTACGCTTTTTAAAACACGGAGCGAGACAATGTTTTAAAAAGAATATCCCTTGAAGATCTTTGTCACAAATTAGGAGGGAATGTAATATAAATATTGCATAAAATCTTTGTTGCTTTTTTTGTCCCATTTTTTACGCTCGTTCGGAATGCTAAATACTCAGAAGAATTTCAAACTTGTGTTTTCATTATTATGTAATTTAACTTTCACAGTATAAACCATGCATTAACCTGAGCAAAACAGGATAATTCCACATTCTCTAGATACTCTCTCATTGTGGATGGATTCCGTTAACTAAATACAAATATAAAATAAGCAGATTATTAAGATATCTTCTTTACTTTGCCCCAATTTATATAAGTATCGTCCGCGGTCAAATTTGAATAATTGTTTCTTTAATCTAATATAACGAAATTCAACTTGATTTTTATTTAATTGAAATTTATTTGTGTGAAAATTCTTAATTCTTAACTTAACGCTATGAGGAAACGACTAGTAAAAGGGCAAAGGGACAGTATAAGCAAGATAATGGACAAAAATTTAGAATACCTAAAAAATATACTTAAATGTAAATAATTCCACCAATAAACGTTGCAATAAAATATATAGCAGATATAGAGTTGTCTGGAAAATTCAAGCTAGATTTATTGATAAAAAAAATGCATTTTTGGTTTTTTAACATGTTTATGTATGTACTGGAGACCTGCACGAGTAAGTACAAATGTAATCGGATTATAATCACTGATTACTTTGTATGAGTATGTAATCGGGGAATTGGCATCATCGGTGTCGTGGCATCGCAGCATAGTCGGCATTGTACCGTATATACTCATTTGTAATCGTACACATGTGACATGACTTTCAAAAATACTTGTCAAATATCTATGCTGTCAAATGTCAGTTTAACCAAATTTATGTTAATCTTATTTGTGATTTATCATCTGGAACATGTTTTATGATTGTTTTTACTTTTGTATTCTTCTTCGTTTGAAAGTATATTTGTTTTGCAGTGGCATTAGTTATAAATATGTCAGGATAATATTATTTGTGTTTTCCAAGGGCTTAGACTCTTTATTTTAATAATGCCGATTACATAATCAGACGCGATGCCGATTACTACTCATACTCGTCTTATGACGTCACGATTACTTTAATCGTTGTACTCATAAAACGAGGATGTGTACTTGTAATCGGACGATGCCTACTCACTCGTGCATGTCTATAGTATGTACACTGTAAAAAGTGTTGTACATATACAATGTAATTTTATCACAATAACAATAGAAAAACAGTCCTTTACAGCGAATATTTATTATAATGTTTTTACATTTTCATACTAGATGTCGCCTTTATTCATATCACTTAATATTTCATTAGTGGTTGGTAACTTCCTTAAGGACGAGGTAAAATATAGTTGCAAATATACAAAATTTTGATAAAATTTTGTTCGCTAACTGAATTTTCTTACAAATCTGTAATATTTTATTCAAAACACATAAATGTCCAACTAAAAACGGATTGCAATCAGCTGACGCCTTCCATTTTGTATCATTTACTTCATTACCAACCATATTGCGGTTTTTTTTTCGCAAATCCATCAATCGTATGCATCGTGCATAATGTTATGTTTTGGATAAATGTCAAGATGCCTAAGGAATAAAAACTTACCAAGTTGAGATTGTTTAAAAGAAGGTAAGTGATCATTAAAAATAATGCATGTTATCCTTGCTTATACGTTTTTAGGTTAAATGTTATCAAAGATATTTTTTAGTTTTCAGTTCATCAATATTCACGCTGATTTTCATGTGGTGTGAGGACCCATCAGACGCATTCCAGGTCGCGGACAGGGAAAGGACCATAAGATGATCGTAAGTGAGCATGGTCAGCGTAGGCTATAGGGCTCATTGCATATAAAAAGCCAGTTGGTAGCCTAAAAAATCACGTCGCGGACCAACCTCCCCTGGCCAAGCTGTCGTGTCGTTGCTAATGGCCTGCACCAGGGTAAACGATGCCGAAGGGCTTATTAGGAACTTCGTTAGACCGTGTTCCATTGCTGATGTGGTCATGTCTTGCAGGCAATGGGATGTGGGGATCTTGGCTTAACCGCCCGGATCAAGTGGTAAGATCACAATAAAAATCTCCCGATTCGCACGGTATTGTGCACGCCAAAGAAATGCAAGGTCAGGAGGAAGCCTGATTACTAGCGACTAACCTCCAGGCACCAGGTACACCTCGTTGTAACCCATGCCTTCCGTGTGTACTAGGGGTCACTACACACGGCGACCTTTATTTCCCCTAATTTCGTGGGACCAAAATGTAAAACGAAAGAACCAAAGAACTAACAACAAAAGAGGACTGGAGTTCTGAAAAGAGGAACCCAACCAAAAAACTTTCAGAGGCAGCTAAAAGAAAGCTTAAAAAAAATCGACGATTTCAATTACAGGAAGCCAGAAAACCCTTTGAAAAACGAAGTGGAAAGAGGGAACAAATTCAGAGAAGAGCAACGGGAAACCAACCGGGACCCAGCAGTAGGAACCAACCGCGACCCAGCACTGGAAACCACCCGGGACCCAGCACTAGGGACCAAACAGAACCCAGCACCAGGGACCAACCGAAACCCAGCAGAACCACTCCTGAAACTAAAGGGACAACTACTGAAGCCGGGGGCTCAAAACGCTACCGCTTAAAAGACAGCACACCTTCAAGGCCGACACATCCGAAGAAGAAGAGTAGAACATCAAAGACTAGTTCATTCTACGCGTCGACTATAAAGGATATCCGACTAGCCATACTACCAGAAGAATATCTAGGAATTATCATTAGGGAAGAGCAAGGTATCCTTATGAAGGAGACTCTTATCAACGAATTGGGAAAAATGACCGCAGAACCACCTCCAAGGTTCTCTGGAGTGAATTATAGAGAAGGGCTTTCTTGCGGCTCCCTGCGCTGATTAGGCTACTGAGGTATGATTGGAGCGGACTCTCGCGGAAAACACTACCTCGATTGATACGAAACTTATCATCGTGGATGCAAAGGACGTACCAAAACCAAAAAGAGTCATGGGTTGGATTTCGGAACCCAAAATAAAACCAAAAACGATCCTCGAGATGTTAGCGTATCAAAATCCCGGACTTCACACAGACATATGGACGCTATTGGACAGAAAATCCAGAAAATTGAAGGACTGCAATGCAGACCGTACTTCAACCTTTCTCGGGTGGTCTTCAGGTTGATGGGAAGGAAGATAACAGGGCAACAAGAGAAACCTGAAGAGATGGAGGATTGATAAAGAAATAGCTGAAGAGGAACCTGCAGCATCAACCTCGACAAGAGAAATCCCCCAAAATTAAGGAAGGTGAATTCAAAGTACTACAGATAAATCTACACTACTGCAAGGCAGCCACATCTGCCCTACAGAGACTATATACGTATAAAGAAAATAAATATTGTACTGATACAGGAACCGTGAATTTCTAGGGGCTAGATCAGAGGACTGCGGAGGAGGTGATTGGGCTTTAATCAGCCCGTCATCGAATCATCCATGAGCTTGCATTCTAACAAAGAGAGGAATTCCAGTACTACCTCTGTGGGAACTCAGTACGGGGGACCTAGTGGTAGTAAAGATAACAACAAAGATGGAAGGGCAAAAACGGGACCTGTGATGGGATCAGCCTATCTTCCATATGACCAACCAGGACAACCACCCACAATGGAGGTAAGAACAAAAATGCGCGGAAGAAAACACACAGTTAGGGCTCTGTTGTGATTCCAACGCGCACCACATCATCTGGGGAAGCACAGGAACAAACAGGAGAGGTGAGTTACTTTTAGAGAGGCACAGAACCGACCTTTCTCAATCAAAACAGGTAAGAGGTAGTTGTTATAACAGTCGGCATACAAAACGCGTGCAATCTAATAAGTGACTGGAAATTTTTAAATGAAGCATCACTCTCGGACCATAGGTACGTAAGTTTCAAGATAACTCTGCCACATGGGGGGGCGAGTCGTACAGAAATCCTAGAACCTGTAATTGGGACAACTATCAAGTGAGACCAAAACGGGGGCTGGAATACTGTTCGATTAGGCCTAAAACCCCAGTGGACATTAAAATGATGTGCGATGTAATCAACGTCGCCCTCAAAACAGCTTACGAATAAAATTGCCCAATGAAGACGAGGAAGGTCAAGCGGAAGACCATCTGGTGGAATCCCGAACTTTTTCGTCTAAGGGCAGAAACACGTAGGAAATTTAACCAGGCAAAGAGGACCGGACGTTGGGAGGAATATAAAACCTCAAAACGAGAATATGTAAATGCCATTAAAAAGGCAAAAGAAAATTTCTGGAAGAAGTACTGTGAGGGGATCGAAAAATCCCTAGAATGCGCTAGACGCCAGAACGCATTGTAAAAGAACAACCAGAATATACTGGGATCTTTGTAACACCACAGGGAGAATACCCGCATTCTGAGGAAGGGACCCTAAAGGGTTTACTTCAGGCGCACTTCCCGGAATGCACACCCCTTCGTGCACAACAAGACAGTCAAGGCACCGATGTACCGCAAAATCGGGGATTAAGTCAAAGCTGGAGAATAGATAATAAACTATTTGACATACCGTGTGACATAAGCGATAAACGGTTTCAAACCATATAAATCACCAGGCCCAGACGGAGTATTACCAATAATGTTGCAACAAGGAGTTGAAGCACTAGCGTCATCCTTGTGCGCAATATTCAGGGCCTGTGTGGCCCCAGGATATGTGCCTCAAGACTGGAAAACGACGATAGTGGTTTTTATACCCAAACCAGGACGAAATACGTACGCCCAGAAAAAGTATTTCAGGTCAATCAGCTTGATATCATTCATGCTCAAGACAATGCAAAAGCTTGTCGATACATGGCAATGCGATGAGACGGTTTCCCTTGCATCGACATCAATACGCCTACCAAGCAGGTAAATCTTGCGATCCGAACCTGCATGAACTTGCGCGCAGGATTGAGGAAGCCCTCATAAGCAAGGAAATTGCCTTGGAAGCCTTCTGAGATATTGAAGGTGCATTTGACAACACGTTATACGCATCTTCAAAAGAGCCGTAGCAAGGCATGGAGTCGATCCGGCGGTAACTTGCTAAATAGACTTTATGCTCCAAAACAGAATAATAATAACATTACTAGGCAACGTATCGGCAGCGGTATCTGCAGCCCAAGGCTGTCCGCAGGGTGAGGTATTGTCACCACTTTTGTGGAGCCTTGTGGTGGATGATCTTCTAAGGGTACTAGAACTAGAAGGTTTTCATGCGCAAGGATACGCAGATGAGCCTAACCTTATTAATTAGAGGTAAATTTTCAGGGTCCGTAAGCAGCATTAATGCAACGGGCACTGAATATTTAGAGAAAGGTGATGTTCAGCACAGGGACTAACAGTGAACCCTGCGAAAACCACGATAGCCGCATTCACTAAAAAAAGGAATCTTAATGACTTAAAGAGGCCTCATCTAGGAGGACAAGAGATTCCGCTGAGTAGGGAAGTCAAATATTTGGGACTTTCCTTAGATACCAAACTCAGCTTCGGTGCTCATGTGGAAAAAGTTACTGCCAAAGAGAGTTTATCTTTTGTACCAAATTCTCAATTCAGAAGAGTTTCAGCCTCTGGTATGGTGGACATACTGAGTTACCGTGCACTGATGTTTTGAAATTGGCCATTTTTCATTTTTCATTTTATATTTTCTTGTATTTTATTTTTCATTTATTGTTTCTTTGTTCCTGAAGAAACCCCCTACTATGGTGGACGAAAGGTCGAACACTTTTAGTGGTTCTTTGACACGGTCCAATCCCTGAAGAAGTATATCCTGTACTGACTCTGGCCGTGGAAGCCTTTGTTATGATATTACGTACTTATTTTAACGACCAGAGACAGTGCCATCAGACACTATTTTCTTTAGCATCGCTTACTATAAGAAAATGTTGAAAAAAAAAAGAAATCTTGTTAAGTTTTGAAAAGAAATCCTGCTTTTGCTACGAAAACTTGTTTGATCTTGTTCTTACTCACAAACTTTTTGTCCTGTTTTCTCAGCAAAAGCAAACAAGAACCAGAAAAAGTAAGACAAGAACGAGAAATTCGTGAAACACTAGCCACAGCTGACCAGATACATATTAAATTCGTTAAAATTCGCTTCTATTTTGAGAATGTGAATTTTCCATGAAATCACAAACAAAAAGTATAATAAAATTTAATAGACAATTAAATTCTACAACTATTTCTGACATAAAATACAGGATGCTCCATTTAAAATAAAGAAGTTATTATGGTTTAAAACTTATAATTATTTGATCATAGTTTTTGGATATCCCGCATAAACTAGACAATTTTTACATGTGCGACACAAAATCTAATCAATTAGTAAAACTCAAAGTAAATTTGGTTTTCATAGCTGAAATAGGTGTTGAGAATTTAAACATTAAATGTCTTACTACATTTTTACAAATATAAAAATATCTCAAAATCTTTAGGGTTTAGGTGAGGTAAACCTTTATAAAACTCTTCTTTATTTTGACCTTACAATTCGAAAATGTAAAAATATATAGGGTCTTTCCTTTAACAAAATAAAACTTTGATTCGTTTTGTGGTTTTGGGACACCTGTACATTATGAAGCTAATTTCAAAATGTTTCCCCGATATGTGTTTATCTACTTATGAAACAACACTTGAATAAAATTACGTAGGGGAGGCGTAATATTTTTTAAAAACACCTAACCTGGCGCATCCACCACATGTCAGCTACTTTAAATACGAGATTATCACATAGATAAATAACGCTGAAAAAAAAACTGTTAAAATAGAAGAGACCCCAAAATATACTAATAACAATAGAAGGAATCGACTATTAATTTAAAATTTTAATTTCTTTTGTTAACTGAATGCATTTCTTTGTTTTTATTGTTATAATAAACGTGACCATTTGTTTTGGTTAATATGCTAAAGGAAAGATTAACCTGAAGTTCAAAATAACCTCTAAGCAGATCAATTTGGTCGATTTTGTTTTTGGACATCTATGTATACAGGGTGAGTCATTAGTATGGTAAAGGTCCGTAGCTCCTACAACTTCTTTGCTAACAAAAATATTTTTGGTACGAAGGTAAATGAGCATAAAGCGTACATTTTAAAATTATTTCTTACTAACAGGATGAACATATACAGGAGTGGTGCAGTAAAGTTGCCTTTTTTTAAATAGAACTCCTGATATTTTTCTTCTACAAAACGCTGATTAAAATAATTTTACACAATGAGGTTCTACTATTGATAGTTTCTGAGATATTTGGCAACATCATGAAAATTAGGCCTAAATTGCGAGCTGACTTGAAAGGCAGGAAACAACCAAATGATTTTATTTTTGGTGCAGATTATGTCAGAACATCTTTTTCTTACAAAATAATGTAATTTTATTTAAATAAAATTTGGAGTTTTACAGTGTAATTAGTAAAAGCAAAATGAGATTTTTCTAAAAAATTTCAATTAGCCTACTGTGTATATTATCTTCAATTTCTGTTCATCAACAGCTAATCGTAGCTTTGATATAAATATTTGTGGAGCTAACCCTTATAGTTAGGGAGATATTTAATTTTAAATTAAAAAAATAAACATTCTCTAGATTTATTTTAGTAAAATGCGTTTTTTCTCAAATTTTTTGAATCTAAATAAAAATAGCGTCTTTAAAATGCACTAATTTAATGCGTTATTTTATTTTTATTCATATAAATTATCTACTTTATCTACGAGAAGAACGAAGACGACAAGAAAAAGAACAGGAAGAAGAACAAAGACGACAAGAAAAGAACAGGAAGAAGAACAAAGACGACAAGAAAAGAAACAGGAAGAAGAACGAAGACAACAAAAAAAACAACAGGAGTTAGAAAAAAGACGACAAGAAATAGAACAGGAGGAAGAACGAAAACGACAAGAAAAAGAACAGGAGTCTCTGGCTAAATCATTTTTACGGAAAAACCACGATCGCTTTTACAGATGGGGACCAAAACCTAGGAAGCACGGATGTAGTCCGATACAAAATCAACAGCGGCGATGCAACACCTATTCATCAACCCCCAAGAAGATTACCGGTAGCCAAGCAAAATGAAGTCGCAGAACGGTTAAGAAGATGATGAAGGATGGAGTCATCGAGGAGTCCAATAATCCATGGTCTTCCCCTGTAGTCTTGGTTACAAAGAAGGACGGATCAACAAGAATCTGTGTCGATTACCGGAAATTAAACGACGTCACTGAAAAGAATAGCTACCCCTTGCCAAGGATTGATGACACCTTAACAACCTTATCTGGATCTGCCTGGTTTTTATCTTTGAAAAGTGGATATTAGCAAGTGAGCATAGACCCCGACGACAAGGAGAAGACGGCCTTTTCATATGGGAGTGGATTATATCAGTTCACGGTTATTCCTTTTGGACTATGTAACGCACCGGCTACTTTCGAACGTCTAATGGAACTGGTACTTCGAGAACTCACTTGGAAAACTTGCTTGGTTTATTGAGATGACGTAATGGCAATGAGCAAGAGCTTTAAAGAACATCTGGAAAATCTTCAAAAAGACAGATTAAGACAAGCTAACTTAAAGCTGAATCCAAAGAAGTGTTCTTTGTTTCAAAGAAAAGTAGAATTCTTGGGCCACACTGTATCAGCCGCAGAAGTGGAAACAAATATCAGCAAGACTCAAGCAATCCGTGACTGGCCAAGACCCAAAGATAAACATGAACTGAGGAGTTTCCTGGGGTTATGCACCTATTATAGAAGATTTGTGAAAGGTTTCGCCAAATAACACAACTGCACCGACTAACGGAAGGTAGAACGCCGTACGTCTGGACTCCGGATTGTGATACTGCTTTCCGAAAACTGAAGTCCACCTTGTGCACAAGCCCTATCTTGGCTTCTCCTCAGCGAGATGGGAAGTTTGTGTTGGACACTGATACCAGCAACGTCAGCATTGGGGCTGTGCTGTCCCAAGTTCAAGGCGGTGAAGAAAGAGTAATTGAATATAACAGCAAGATCCTGACAAAGCCGGAGAGAAACTATTGCACCACCAGGAAGGAACTTCTTGCGATAGCGAAGGCCGTGGAACACTTTCACAAGTATTTGTACGGACAAGAATTCCTCATCAGAACAGACCATTCGGCACTTTCTTGGTAATTCCGAATGAAGAACACAGAGGAACAGACGGCTAGAAGGCTGGAAAGGCTCCAGCAGTATTACGTTAAGGTGCATCATCGACCGGGACGACAGCATAACAACGATGATGCTTTGTCCAGAAGACCTTGTGGGGATTGCAAATACTGCAGACGAGTTGAGGACCATCAGGACATGGTAGATATAAGGGTCACTTCTGTCCAGGCAGAAGACGAATGGACTGCTGAAGGTCTTCGGAAGCTATAGAAGAACGACGCTGATATCGGACCCATATTGGAATGGAAAGAAGCTGGGGACAGACCGGAATGGCAAGAGGTTTCCGACAGAAGTCCAGCTCTTAAGAATTTGTGAGCCCAATGGAAATCCCTTCAGGTCGAGGACGGGGTACTGAAGAGAGCATGGGAAAGCGCGGATGGAAAGCGTGTCAACTTGCAGTTGGTGGTGCCTCAGGAGAAGATTTCACAGGTCTTGTGGAAGATGCACAATGGGACCTCTGGTGGACATTTAGGGATGAACAAGACCCTGGAAAAGGTTCGGAAGCGGTACTGTTGGGTTAACTGCAGGAATGACATCGAGCGGTGGTAACGGAAATATGTCACCTGCGCTGCATCCAAGGGTACCCGTACAAGAACCAAAGGGGTCCTGAAGCAATATAATGTGAAAACTCCATTTGTAAGAATTGCAATCGATATGGCGGGACCATTTCCAGCTTCAGACGATGGAAACAAGTATATCCTAGTGGCTATGGATTATTTCAGTAAATCGCCTGAAGCTTATGCCATCCCGAACCAGGAAGCTACCGCAGTCGCAAGGGTACTTGTAGACAACTTCATCTGTCGATTTGGTGTTCCCTTGAAACTACACCCGGCCCAAGGAAGGAACTTCGAATCGGGGGTCTTCCAAGAGGTGTGTCGTCTTCTTGGAATAAAGAAAACTCGAACGACACCTCTTCATCCACAGTCTGATGGAATGGTGGAAAGGTTTAACAGGACTTTGGAGGAACATCTTTCGAAGGTCGTTTCCAAGCATAAGACAGACTGGGACCGACATCTACCACTAATGGCCTATCGCGCGGCAACTCATGAAACTACAGGTCAGACTCCGGCAAAAGTGATCTTCGAGAGGGAACTGCGGCTTCTGTGTGACTTGGTGTTTGGATCACCAAGGGAGATCCCCAGAGAGACGATGGGTTTCGTAGACGACTTAAGGGAAGCGATATTGCAGACACATGCCCTGGTGCGGACGAAGATCAACTTGATGACGGACCGGATGAAGACAAGAGATGACGTGAATGCCAACCATGGTGGTTTCAGTGAGGGCGACTTGGCATGGCTATACAACCCTTAGCGAAAGAAAAGAGTTTCGCCGAAGTTTACGTCATCTTGGGAAGGGCCGTACAAAGTGCTGAAGAGGATCAACGACTTGGTATACAGGATCCAGCGTAGCTCCAGGAGTAAAATGAAAGTGGTACACCTGAACAGAATTTGCAAATATAGTGGTGAAATGACTGATTGAAATTGATCGGGACGATCATTCCTAAGGGGGAGGCAGTGTAACGCAATGTAAATAGATGGAATAGAATTTAGAATAGAATTGTAGAATTTAGTACATAAGAAAAGTTTCTAGAATAATCTGATTAGGGAAAAGTGACCGCAATAACGAAGCAAACGGCAGATAAGCGTTCCCGAAATTTCGGCAAACGATAAGCCTTATCTGCCGGATTGTTCTAGAACCTGGATAACAAAACTATATAAGGCAGTCGGTTTTCTCTCGGGTTAGTTAGTTAGAATCAGTAATTAGTGAGTTAATAGAAGTCAATAATAAGTGAGTTAATTGTTCAATTGTGGTGATCCAAGTTTAGTTTAGTAATAAAGTGGGTATTATTTTCAATTCACGTGTGAATCAACTCGAACAGATAAGCCCGTTACAATACGAACTAACAAATCAACAATTCTTTATATGACATTTACATTTTCTAATATATTTTACATCAAAGGTCCTTGTGTCAATGAAACGTCATAAATTCATCGTAACCGAATTTGTATTTATTATTTGGTTTTTAAATGATATTTCACTTACAGCTTCAGAAATGTTAGCTGGGATACAGGTTTATTGATTCTACACTAAAAGCACTTATTTAAAAATTTTCTTGGGTAAATATGTCAGTCTGACAAATTTTATGGTATAATTTTGAATGTAAAATTGACATTTGTCCTGATCGCATGCTTTGATTGGTCAATTTCATGTTCACAATAGTATGGATATGAAATCGACCAATCACGCCACGAATTACTTTATATGATGTGGCCTATCTATCTTGCTTGCAAGTTGTAAAAAAAAACAGTAAATATACAGGTGGAAGTGGAAAAAACATTAATAAATATGTTTTATGGAGCATATTTTCAAAAATGGAGTAAGTTAAACCTACACTGTGGCCTAATCAAACTAAGGTGCAATAATAACAGTTGTATATTTTATCCTGGATTGATAAAGGCGCGTTGGGGACTAGACATGCCAAATTTCTGGTTTTGTAAACTTTTTTTGAAATTATGCGGTAAAAAGTTCATTTATAAATGTTTTTCATTACCGCTAAGAAATAAATTTTAAACAACTTCAATCAGAGATGCATTTTGAAGATTGAAATATCGACATTTTTTATTTTTTAAATTTAAAGTTAAATAACTCCTAAACTATAAAAGACCCATAAATTCCTATATAAAATCAAAACCTGGTGGTTGCCTAACAAAAATAGAAAATAATGTACATGGTGCGCCATTTGAATTTTTTGAGAAAAAAGTCATTTTGCTTTTACTAATCATCCTGCATTACTCCAAATATTATTTAAATAGAATTACACTATTTTTATAGAAAAGGGCATACCGTAATAATATGCACTAAAAATAAAATGAGTTGATTTTTTCCGGCCTTTCAAACAAGCTTCCAAGTTGGACTCAAATTTAATGATTTTTCTAAATATCTCATAAATTATTAATCCCAGAACCCAATTGTTTGGTATTATTTTAATCAGCATTTTATATAACATTTAAATATGCTAAAATATATGGATCTTTTTTTTTTAAAAAAAGGCAATTTTAGTACACCACCGTTCAATGTGTCCCAAGATAAGAGTACTGGAAAGGGGTTTCGTTTTTATATGTGGATTTACGAGAAAACGCCATTTCCTATTAAAACCCCTCTCACTTTAAATCAGTGACAACAACATTAGTTCCTTTATTTTTTATACAGGAAGTTCAATTTTTTTAAAATAATAGAAAATGATGAGGAGCAAACTGCTCTTATTTTTGATATGATCGAGAAATGTTATTAAGATATGATTTAGTACTACAAAAACGGCTAAATTCCAAATTTTAATTTATTTTCGAAAAATTTTGCAAATGAAATAGACCTGAACTACAACAACGCAGCCCTCTAAACATTTGCATTATTGCACTTTGGGTCTATTCTGCTTGCATGAGGGTTGTTAGAGCTATTCCATAGTTTTTTCGTCAGACCACTAGGTGGCTATATCCCTAAAAATTTTTTATTACTTGGGAAAGCACCACAAAGAAGGATTCAAAATATTGAAATAAAACTTATTTTAAATCAAACTATGATAAAGAAAGTAAATACAACAGCTAATTCCCTAGTATTGACAAATCAACAATAATATTTGTTTTGATAGATATCATTACCAAGGAGATTTCTTTTAATTCCTGACAAGATCATCCATTTTTTTCTCTCTAGTCAGCACAGAAGATTCACCGTCGCCATAAATTAAAATATATTTGTAAGTTTTTAGTGTGTAAAGTATACACGAAATCTAACAAAATCGAAACCGGTATTGGTTTTCCAAACCCCGAATTTGATAAATATTTAAATCTATCGATCTGTGCATTAGAACTCAGAAAATAAAACTTCAGATACAAAAAAGAGCCTAGAGAATTATAAAGCAAGTGGAAAATTTGCGCCTAGGCAGTTGGTAATACTTTTGAATGATGATGTTTTAGTTTAATCACTCATTGCTATCATCAGGTAAGTTTTTATTTTTTTGCGTTTAACCTTGATTTGTAACCTGTGTTGATTAATTTTTAGAAAAGTAACCAAAATTTTGTTTTTAAGCATTTATTGTCACTCCTAACTACATTTCTTAAAAACAAATGTTCTCTACCGCCAAAGATAACAATTTACCCTCCGCCACTTTTAGAAATTTTTATATAATTAAACTCCCTGCATAAAACTCTTCAAAAAAATCTGATTCTCGGTGATTTAAGATCAAGCAGGAGTTTTTATAAATAATTACTTTTTCTCATAAACCAACAAATAAAAATGAAATATTTCTTCAGTATTCTGTCTTAGGACATACTGTATATTCATCCTGTATAGTGAAAATTAATTTTAGAACGCGCCTTGTGGTAGTGTGTCTTTGTACTTAAACGAGTTTTGTTATCAAAATAATTGTAGGAGCTACAGGACGTTACTAATGAGTAACCTTATCTATTATTTTGGTTATAATGATTCTAATTTACAGACCAATGGGTTTGAACATTTGTTAGATTCGAAGTTTGGTATATTCAGTTTGGTATATCCAACTCGAATGCTAACAAATGTTGCGACAAGCAAGTACTAAAGAATTTACGAACGTCAAGCGTGTAACTTCCCAGTACTACCACCTATTGTTCCATAGAGAAACTGTGGCCATTGCCAACAATGTCGTATGCAAGTAGAATGCAACCTAGACTACAAATTCGTGCAGGTAGCTGAACAACCAACAGTTGAAACACTGCCACCTAGTGAAGCGGTTGCTCTCTAGGAGACTTCCCAGAAGACAAGGATTCTATAATGCACAGACCTATAGGTTTGAACATTTATTAGATTCGAAGTTTGGAAACCAAATACCGGTTTTGATCTTGTTAGATCTCATCAGTTTGGTATATCCAACCCGAATGCTAACAAATGTTCTGGCAAGTAAGTACCAAAACATTCACAGGCGTCAAGCGAGTGACTCTTGGTACTACTACCTATTGGTCCATAGAGAAACTATGGCCATCGCCAACAATGTCGTATACAAGAAGAATGCAACCTAGACTACAAATTCATGCAGCCCTCCAGGCGTGTTTGTAAATTATAAGGTAGCTGAACTACCAACAGTTCAAACACTGCCACCTAGCGAAGCGGTTGTCTTCTGGGAACTTTTTCCAAGAACGTATCTTTGGGGTCAAAATAAGGTTTTTTCATTTCATAAACATATGCAATAAAATACATCCCCTTCGGGTTCCAACCAAGGTAAGTTGCGCAAGAAAAATCGATCATGTCAAATTGTGGCTACTATTAGAAATCAAATATTTAGGAAATATGCACGAACCTATTTCTTAGACAATCTATTCATTTTTTATTTAAAAATAATTTAAAACTAATTTTGGGAGGGATATAGGTGATCAATTTCTAGCCGAAATATTCTGTTTTTGCCAAGAAATTTGGAATTCAAATAACAACATCTAATCAACCGTAAAAAAATCTGGAATTTCAATCTCTTGCATTTTTTTGGTACAACTAACCGTTTGCATGACGAATACTGAACAACAACTTTTAACCTAAACTGAAGCTTAACAATAATTAAAAATTAAAAAAAAAATAAATAAAATAGAAAACATTAAAAACGATAAAGCCAATCAATGTTAACCCACTAAGTTTTGTAAGATTGATTATTTTATATACTGCCTTTCGCTGACCGCGATTTTCTTGCAAACGGTTAATTGTATTAAAAATATTTAAGAAAAGAAAGTTTTAGATTTTTTCCTGATTAACTATATAATGTTGGGATGGATTCTGCATTCGATGTGGGTTGCCTAAAGTTCAGGCTAGCACTTAGACCACCCTTTCCGGGCCCATTGTGCTATCCCCGTGATTGAGGTGTCCTTGGTTATTCATTCAGCCACCCAACCTTGTTAAGAAACTGAAGAACGTTCCTTAGATGCGCCTCTCTCAAAATGGCCACACTGTTTTTTGAATTCCATTGGAATCATAAAATTGCGGCTAAAAAATGTGAAAACCCTCAAAAATTAGGTTTACATTATTACATTATTAAAATGCCTAAAAGAACAGGTTCTTGTAAATTTTTAAAATAATCGATCCGTATCTGCCACAATTTGAAATATTTGACTTTTCTTTCGCAGCTTACGATGGCTGTACCTCGGAAAGAGTGCATTTTAGGGCACATGTTAACAGAAAGGTAGAGACTTATTTTGACTCCAAAAATTTTGATTCACTCTATATGATCCGCCCGAACATATCTGTCGGCCAGTTTATATAAATGGATGAAGCGGAACTAAATTCTAAACAACTCAGCACATTTATCTCTATGCCACATGCATGCTGTAATATTTGACTAGATTGCAATTCAGCATTTCAAATATTACCACTTCATTGTGAATTAAGGAATAAATGTTCATAATTTTACTGCTATATCACATCGCTTAAAAATAGTCCCTGTAATCTGGAATACGGAACGAAGTATCATTAATATCATTATATTAGCAAATGGTTTAAAATTCTCTACTCTAGAACTAACACTTCATTTCACTTATTTATTTTAAATTTCTGAGTTGTGAGCAACGAATATCAGACGAACAAAAAATGTTGTCTCTTTACATTAAGTTTTTACTGCAAACATCACTCCCATAAGGCCGCTGTTTCTGCCAGCAGAAATTATAAGTGTTAATTCACGGCGGTTACGCTGTGGTCTGCCTGCTGCATAAGCTTGTTATTGGTAATGAGTTTTGCAACTGCTTATTGCGCACTTCGAATTTAAATGAAAATTAAACGCGTATTCTACTCATTAATAAAAAATTGCTTATACGCTGTCATAGAACAATGTACTAAATAATGAAAGGTTGCAAATGACGATGTCATTTTCGAATAAAGTGTCTAAACTTCTGAAGAGAATATAAATTTCCCTCTAAAAGATTCTTATATATTCTTTACTAAATGCTAATGCTTTACAGCAGACTTTTCCAAATTAATAATCAACGAAGTCCGTATATGAAGAATAAAAAAAACTTAAATCACAAAATTATGAATTATATGTTTTAGAATACTGCGAAAATTAGACAACCGCTAGTCAGAATAAGCAACATCCAGTGGCCCTAGTCAGTAAAAAGAAAGTTTTAGCAGTAGAACTGATAAGAGCGTTCATCAAAATCTTTTTTTACATTTCCCCCAAACTAAATTAATTCAGTTAATTGAATCGATGGTTACTTAGTCGACATTTATATTCATGCAAGCCTTCGATGCAAATTAAAGTCTTAGTATATAGAGGGCTGCTTTTTCCTCAGATAGGTTGTCTTTTCTAAGTGTACACAATTTGCAGAGGTTATTCGGCTTTAGCACTGACAACTAAATGACATAGTATCAAAAATAGCTCAATATAATTTTAACATTTTTCTGAATAAAATTGACTGATTCAAAGTCCGACAGCATAGATATAGATAGCGAAATCACAAAAGCTTAGGAAACTGGTTATTCATCATTAATTCCTGAAAAGCCAAGATTTTGCTATTAAACTGAAGTCACCTGGACATTTTTGGACTCAATTTTTTCTTGAAAAACAATTCTCCTACAAAATAAGATGAGTATATCTCAAATGCAACTGCAATTGCATTCTTTAAAAGAAAAATTGTTGGACATAAAGCAAATAAAGGTATTTTCGCTCAGAAAAATATAACCAGTTTTTGAAAGGAGCCCTAATTGGGAGTTTTTAATTCATAAGTAATAAGCTATTTATGTTTATTATTATTGTCAAGTCTGTCTGTCTTAGCGACGTTGTATTGCAAATATGGGTCAGCTGACAAGATTCTGCTCATCTACTGCGAGTCCAGATGTAGAAACGCCCGGACTATTGCACAAGTATTGAATATTACTGCCTTCTGAAGTTGGATGTGTATATGCTGTCAGGTAGCTCTATTTGTTTTAGACTGACTAAAAGCTGCTTAGGTATTACTCCTGTGGTTGATATTATTATTGGTGTTATATGAACCTTATTTTGCTTCCACATAGATTTAATCTCATTCGCGAGCAGTTTTGTTTTCTCTGTATAGGTTTTTAAGAAGTTATATGTGTTTAGTACTTGAATATCTACTAGGTAAGTGATATCTGTGGCCTTAGCTGTAAGAATAATATCAGGTCGGTTGCATGATACGGTCTTATCTGTTAGTATGGTGCGGTTCCAGTACATTTTATAACTTTCATTTTCCAGGACAATCTCTGGATATATTTATGGTAGGGTGAGCTACATTCTTTCATCTTGTACATGTTGGCTATTCTCTGATGGTTAACTTTTGCTACTTGATCAGGTCTTTTAAGGTACTTGATTGCAGCTAGAGTTTTACAACTTCCAGTAATATGTTGAATGGTTTCAGGTGCCTCTCCACATTTCTTACATTTGTTATCATTTAATGGTTCTTTAAGAATGTATTTTCTGAATTTGTTGGTGTTTATTACTTGATCCTGAATAGCAATCATAAACCCTTCAGTTTTAGCAAATAGATCCACGCGAGTTAACTAGATGTTCGACGCGTTCATGTCTACATGATTCTGGGCCAAATCGCTCAAGTGCCTTCCGTGAAGTGTTTTCTGGATCCATTGTTCAATGACCATCTTGCGAGTGTCAGAGTGTGCAAATGCAGTATTTTTCAGCTCTAGGAGCGTATGGGCTTTGTCAGCCTTTATTACTACTTGGTGTAGGTTAGATGTTTTTTATGATAAAAATAGTACTGCAGACTCTTTATTTGCTTGTTACACAGTTGAATGATGTCTATAAGACCAACTTTCCTCCTTGTTGACGTGGTATATGTAATTACTCGGTCGCATGAAGCTCTAGGATGGTGAATTCGATACTTTGTTAAGAGAGTCCGAGTTTTGGTCTGTATACCTTGTAGGTCTGTTTGTGTCCAGTTGATTATTCCAAAGCTATATGTTAACACTGGAATTGCATATGTGTTAATAGAATTAAAAGTGTTCTTACCAGTTAATTTTGATTTGGATCTGGCTCTGACTCTTCCTATATATTCCGCTATGGTTCTTTCTTTAACTTCCTTATGGTTAATTTGTCGTGATTGCACTAAACTTAGATATTTGTGTCTTGTTCACTCATTAGGTCACTGTAAGTTTCTTCCATAGTTTCATATCTTTTGGGTTCACATTTTTCCTGATTTATACTCAGGTAGATCAGCTGTTGTATTTGTCTGTCTGTGAATTCATATAGTTTGATGTCGTCCATATACATTAGATGTGTTTTGCAGTATTTTATAATGTTGCCATTTGTGGTTAGAAATCCATAATTAGTTCTATTCAGCATGGACAATAGTGTATTTACTGCAAGACAAAACCATAGTGGGCTTAAACTGTTGCCTTGATATATAACTCTGGGGATCCTTATAGGGTTACACTTTATATTGGTGTTTCCAAGATTTTAGGGTCGAGTAGTCTGCCGTGCTGCCATTAAATGTTGCAGTATGTCAATTATTTTGGGATCAATTTTATAGATTATTATTATTATTTATAGCCTTGTTTCTCAGCCTTTTGCTGGTATTCATTTAACCATCCCAAGAATACTTCAATACTACAGGGGTAGGTCTGTATCTTAGTTTGTGCTTAAAAACTTTCTTGCAATGCGACAAGTATTCAATATAACAGCCTTTTGGAAATCAATGTATGTGCAATGTAGTCCTAGGATGTCCATGCCCTTATTAAGGTTTTCGGCAATAAGTCCCGTTGACGACACCACTACTGGTTTTATTTCTACACTGTGAGTGTCTTTTTTTAAGGTTAATCCACTCGCAAAGGGTAATCCCATTATGCTTTCAAAGCACTGGGAGTAGGATGCGGAAACAAAGATAAATGGCGATAAACCGCCTTCCTAAACAAGGATAGGTTGTAATTTTTGAGGAAAATTCCTTTCGGTAAAAAATTCCATAATTTGGAAGTTCTATGGAAAAAAAGTCTCCGTAGACAGAAGTCTTCACTGTGTCAAGCTGGACCGCAGAGGAATTTGCTATCTCCGACTGTCTAGTACGCCTCAAGAATCTTGCCCTTAGGGGGATCAATCCTATTAGTTCCTGCGAGCATCTTTCATGCTTCAGTGTTTCGAGAGAATCGGTTAGACTCTCGTCATCAATTAGGCGAATCGTTCTTCTTTGAATTGTATCCAAGAGAGCTAAAGTGTGTTTTGGTCCTGAAATCCAAACATGAGAACAATATTCTAGTGTTGACTTAACTTGAGCTTTGTATAGTGTTAATATCTGATGAGATGTAAAATACTTTTCAGCTCTAAAAAGAAAGCCTAGCTTCTGAGAAGCGGATTTGGCAATGACGCGCACATGATCGTCCCAAGTGAAGTTAGTGCTCGCATTCACTCCTAGGATAGATAGATTAGATCCTATCGGAAAGATTTTACCGTCCATTAGTATGCTTGTTGAATTATTCCTTAATGCTTTCTTAGAGAAAACCGCGGCCTAGGTTTTTGAAGGGTTGAAGACGACCAAATTGTTCTTACCCCATTTCAGAATAATTTCGAGATCTTGAATTATCGTCTGTACCTGCTATTCTCTTAGTCGCTCTGAAGCAGCGATAGATAATGGTTTGTCGGAGAAAAAAGATGACACAAGGTTACTATCATCTGTATATAGGATTGGAAGTTGAAGCTAAGAGATCGTTTATGCGTAACAGAAATAGAGTAGGAGACAGAACGGACCCCTGATGTACCCCTGCGTTAATCGCAAATGTCTTGGATGAGATGCCATCGACGACGACCTGAAGAGATCTGTCAGCGAGAAAATTGGATATCAATTGACGGAGTCCAGGAGGAAGACCATAAAATGTAAATTTGGCCAGAAGAGCCAGACTCTGTCGAAAGTCTTTGAGATATCAAGTGCCACAATCCTAACCTCACCAGGTTTTTTCATCGCTGATGTACATATATGAGTAACATATGCCAGTAGATCGCCAGTGAAACGTTGTTGTCTAAAACCGTATTGCCTGTCGAAGATGATTCCATTTTCATCCAGATATTTAAGAATCTCGATGTTGATGAACTTTACCATCACTTTAGATATAACGGATAACAAAGATATAGGGCGATAGTTGTTAGCCAGATTCCTTTTTCCCTTTTTAGGTTCAGGCTGCACTCTAGCAGATTTCCAGATGTTAGGGAATACACCTTTGTTGTAAGAGAGTGTGAACAATTTGCTTAGGACAGGATTCAAATCTGGGGCGCACTTCTTAAGAACAATAACGGGAATACCATCAATGCCAGAAGCTTTCGAGGTGTCGAGCTCAAGGAGAATTTTCCTGATTATGCGTTGTCTGAAAACAACTTCAGGCATCGAAGTGCCAACCTTAGAAAAAATAGGAGGTTCTGCATTTTGAAAACCAAGATTGGAATTTTCAGCAAACATTAAGGCTAACATGTCAGCCTTTTCCTTGGAGGTAGTAGCAATATGGCTATTTTCATCGAGTAAAGGTGGAAAATTTGAAGGTGTAAAATTCTTTCCAATCGACTTTGCAAATCCCCAAAAGGACCTGGAACCGTTCGTATAGTAGATAAGCCTCTGGCGCATTTTACGATCGAAATCACCGCTTGCCTCGTCAATAACTTGTTTACAAGAATTTCGTGCATCTACAAATATGGTCCGAGTCTCGACTAAGGGATTATTTCGCCAACGATGATATGCGCGATTTTTGCAGAAGACAGTCCAAGCAGATTTTTTGCTGAATCAAGATTTACTGGAGACAGACTTCTTTTGGGAGTGGGGAATTAAGCATTCCATACCAATCAGGATAGTTTCCGTGATGGATTCGGCGACTAAGGAAGGGTTGCCTGAGTTGAAGCAAACTTCCTGCCATGGGAAAGATGCAAAGAAGTCTCTTAATTCTTCCCAGTTTGCAGAGTTTAAGTGTCAAACCCTATGGGACTGCGTCTGGGAAAGAGGTGGTATATGAAGCAAGCGAGAGACTGCTACAAGCTTGTAATGCGAATTTCCAAGGGGTGATGCCACAGAGATTTTATACAATTTGGTGAATTTGTAAGGAAAAGGTCGAGTAGATTAGCTTAATTGGTATATACATCAGGAATTCTTGTGGATTCCTCAACTAATTGCGATAGTCCACAAGTAATGGCGAAAGCCTCTGCCACCCTTCCCGCGTCGTCAGTTAGGGAAAAAAACCTTAACCAGGGCATGTTGTGTACATTAAAGTCACCGGGAAAGACAACCTCAGCCTTTGGATAATTCGTCTGCAGGTGATCAAAGGTTACGGAGAGGTAAGAGAAGAGCTGCCTGTATGAGGGATCGTTTGGAGACAAATAAAGTGAACAAATGAACATTACTTTGTTTTTGAAGCAGATTTTCAGCCAAATCACATCATGATCAGCACATTCCAGTGCTTCTTCTCGTTGACATAACAGGTCGCTTCGCGTAAAAGCACAAATTCCCCTCTTGTGTCGAAATTTTGTGTGCAAGTCGTAGTTAGGGCAAAGCAAATGGACTGTATTGATGGATGGGGAGACTTGGGTTTCTGTCAGAGACAGCACATGTGGTCTTTCATTTTGAAGGCGTTGATGAACCGAGTTTAGATTTGAGTTTAAACCCCGAATGTTACAGAATTGAATTTTGAATGCATTTTTTGAAAGAAACTTGGCCCGTGGAACATTAAAATTTTCCGTCGATTATGGATTCCCTTGTACACCCTCCATCCGGACCTCCAAACGGGAGGGTAGTTTACGTCCGGAATTTTTTGCACGAAGAGATTCCATCATCTTTGTTTTTAATAATTAGAAGAAAAAATTAGATTAGGTGAAAAAAGAAAATAAGGAAAAGGACAGGATGAGGAAAGATGAATAGCAGAAACCGACTCACGTGTCAGAGATGGAAACATAATGTAAGCATCATTTCACCGCCTCCTAGTGATACGTGGGGTAGTACTACCTCGTTCGACTGAAAGTTCCAGTCTACCACCTACAGATTTGTCTCATTTCTAGTTCTGTGTATTGTCTTTTTTTTCTCGGTATTTTTCCATCAAATTGTTGTCGTTTGGAATAATTACATCGACTAGTTGTATATTTTTTCTTCTTTTTATTCATCACTACGATGTCCGGTCGATTGTTCATTACTCTTCTGTCGGTGATAATTGTTCGGGCATATTTAAGTTTAAAAGATTCGTTTTCAAGTACAGCTTGTGGCTCGTATTTATAGTATGGCGTGTACGTGTTGAGGAATTCGAATTTAATGACCAATTTTTGGTGGATGATATTGCACACTTGTATATGTCTAGGTAAATAATCAGTATTAGCCAGATGAGAGCAAACAGATGTAATGTGCTGGACTGTTTCAGGTTTTTGCTGGTATTTTCTGCATAAGTCTGAGTTGGTGTCTTTTTCTTTAATAATAAAT
Source organism: Dastarcus helophoroides (assembly GCA_028583605.1). NCBI lineage: Eukaryota > Metazoa > Arthropoda > Insecta > Coleoptera > Bothrideridae > Dastarcus > Dastarcus helophoroides. Next base: position 6,938,045 of record CM053326.1, read on the forward strand.
TTCTTATAATTATTGGTGCTTATGCCCTGGTCTTGTATGGCAATCATGAATGCCTCAGTTTCAGGTAGTAGTTTGCCATCGCTGAGCCATCTGTTTGATGGTTGCTTATCTATGTGTGGCTGGTTTAGGTCGTAATAGTGTCGCCCATGGAGTTCTTTACTTGCCCATTGTTTATTGTTTATTATTATTAATATTATCATTATTATTATATTATCTTGTTCCTGTCGGTTTTTACTTTTCCGGAACTCAACAAGAGTTCTAAGGCTTTTTATTCTGTTATCACCCTTCTTAATATATGTGCAGATCCTAGTAATGAGATCATCTACACTTTATAAACACTTGACTTGCCAAGAATTTGCTCCATATGCTTATAAATTCCTTTCTTAATAGTTTCCAATGCACCTATTACCACTGGTGCGACCTTAGCCTTTAAGTTCCACATCCGTTGTGTTTCTATCTGCCAATCCTTATATTTCAAACTTTTCTCAGCTTCCTTAACCGAAATGTTTTGGTCGTCAGGAATGGCAACGTCAATAAGCAAGCAGGTTTTCTCTGCCTTTTTGTGTACCAGGATGTCCGGTCGTTTAGCCTTAATAGTTTGATCTGTTCTAATGATGTAGTTCCACATAATGACACAATCCATAATATTCTGACTGGTTGGGGTTCGTGTTTGTACCATTTTTCTGTCACTTCGCTTCCCAATTTCTTACAGATTGTCCAGTGTATATAACTGGTTACTTGGTTATTGTGTCGATATAGATATTCCGTGGCAGCGAGAGTGGTGCACCCGAATAATATATGACTGACATTTTCTTCTTTGGCGTTGCACATTCTACATTTGCTTTCAATTTGCATACCAATAATATTTCGCTGGTGGTACTTAGTGTTCAATGCTTGATCCTGGACCGCGACTATTAGACTTTTCGTTTCTGGCTTCAAATCAGAGATGTGTAACCATGCTACACTGCCTTCCTTGTCTACATATGCCTTGTTCAGTTGTTTAAGGAACTGGTCATGCGGCTGTTTGTTTTTCATTAGCTCAATTTTTTGTTGTTCCATTTTTTCTTTCAGTATTTGGATAGTCTTATTTATCCTTGCATCAGATGCTGCGTCCAGATATAATGTGTAGTACTAGTTAGAAAGTATTTAGGCTTGTTGAATTTGTGCGCTTTTACCATTTTCATGAGTGGGTCTTTGTTTTGTTCGATGTAGCAAGTGAGTCCTACAATCGCGCTGTTATATGCACTATCAAGTTCGATTAATCCGCGGCCACCGTTCTTTTTCTTGATATACAGTCTATCTGCATCGACTTTTGGGTGGTAAAAGCCATACATTGTAAGAGTTTTAGGAGTCTTCCTGTTCAAATCTTTGATTTAATCTCGTTTTCAGTCTATTATCCCTTAGCTGTATGTAGTGACAGGAAATATTATTTTTATTATTATAACACGTTTTTTAATACCTCATTTTCTTGCCTGTAATAGAAAAATAGCCTCAAGCAGGCGCATGCAACAGATAATAATTGAGCCATAAATTGTTCGCTTCACAAGTTTACCACGCCCCGCGTTTTTAATTTTTAATCTTATTGGTATTTTCATAGTTAACAAAAATTCATAAACACAAATTTTCAGAACCATCCGTATGGGGTAAGGAATCTATATGGCGGTTATAGGTTCAATCTTGTAAAATCTATCGGAATTAAAACCGAGAAGAACCAAAACGGACCCAATATTTTGACTCCGGTTGACTCTTTCAACTATCAAAATGTGTCATTTGAAGTCAATCACTGTTTCAAAAACATGATAACATTATATTCTGAACTTATTCTAAAAATTGCCTACCACAGATATACGTAATATCGCTTACAACAGTCACAAAAGATTGCCTCTGTAAAAGTTATAACTATATCCTTTGACAGAAAACTTTTAAAAAACAAATAGAGCCTGCTGGATCAAAATATTGCCCGAATTTAAATTTATGTGATAATAGAGAGAAAGTATCCTGAAGCTGTTTTAAAATGCAATCAATAAATTTAAATTCTGCGGCATTTAGGTGATTTGCAATTAAAGGACCTTTTTCCATATTTAAGCTCCTATTTAAATATGCAAACCGCATTATTAGGGAATTTCATTATATATTTGTTTCATTTCCAAAGGATCTATTACCATAGTAATAATAAATTAAAAATACAATTTACATTCATCAAAAATGTGCATCAAAAGGTGTTAATTCAATATTGGACTTAGAAATCTAATTCTGAAGTTCTCAAAGGAAAACTTAAGCGTCAAATCACGTTGCTCACAATTAAACTTAAATAAATTTATCTGCTCAAACTTTAAGGAGAAATGAATGCGTTAAAATTACTATGCATCTTTCACAGGTAACATAAGGGAGTGAGATGTAGACAACTTTTTACATAAAAATTTGTTTTTCTTACACAATGAATCATTTAATTTTTAAATCAATAGCGTATATACATTTGACAACAATTGTAGCAAAGAAAAATTTACAATTTGCAATCAGCTCCAAAGTACTAAAAGTATTGTTCTCAATCTGACCCGCAATTTGTTATGGTTTTTCTATTCCGGGGAATAGCCTTGACTAGGTTGTATATAGCAACTGTAAAGCAAAATCGATCCAAATGTAGTCAGATCTAAAAAAATTAAAAAAGTAAAATAATTTATATCCGTTTCATATTTCATAATGTTCACTTTGACTTCATGTAGTATATGGTAGGTAACGGTTATATTCGATAATAAGTTATGAAATTATACGGTCAAATTAGGGTTTTAAGTAGCCTAGGTAATTAGAGAAGAACTGTACTTTAGATATCCGATTGTATAGTACGATATCCCTAATGATCTATTCAGAAATATTTCAAACCATACGTTGGTAATTCTCAAGGATTTCTGAGTGGACGCTTCAGGAGGGTATTAACAATTGGATGGTCCCAAATAATCCGCTTGTGCCGTTTTCATTATTTTTCAGTTTTTTGGTCTTACTCTGTTCCATTTTAGCCTAGTCGATTAATGTGTTTTAAATCTGCACTGTGCCACGTTTTATTTCTCCGCCTGGAAATAAAAGCAAAAAGCAGATCCGGTCCAATGTATTTTCATGGATTGGAAATATTTAATAACTCACTGAACGTAGTCGGTTTGAAAGTCAAATAATCCCGAAGTATCGAAGTTCTGCTCAAATTACATAAATTTACTGCATCATTACGTAAATAGCTTAACATTGGCGTTCGGACCCGGCTACCGCGATTCCAATAAAGTTGATAATGTCTGCCCCCGTGGATGCGAAAAAGCGAATCCACTATAAGCAATTAATTACCTTAAACTCACAAAAATCGCCTCTAGCCACACAAATCACTTCTTCCAAAACATTTATAGTATGCGTGCGTATACACTTTTATGAAAAATGTATGGATTAATATACCGCCACGTAGAGAATCAAAAATTAACATGTATTGAAGAAAGACATGAATATATTGCACTTGACATCAAATACGAAATAGAAAACCTGGGAATAAAACAATAATAAATTAATATTTGTAACGTCATATCCCAAAATGACATTTATTTAACAGTTTCGATGAATCAAAACAATGTCATTATAGACAAGTGTAAAACAAACGAAAAGGGTGAAATAATAGCAATTAATGTAATGAGATTATTTTGCGATTTATAATAATCGAGGATATTGCCAGGCGACGAGACGTTAGCCGAGTCGTCTGGCCACGTCCAAGATTATTTAAATCGCTAATAATCTAGCTGCATTCAAAGCTTTATCGTATCATTTACAACCATGACATACAAAATCAACAAACTTTTAAAATAAAATTTGTTTTTAGGGTATTATGATAGGTAACTAACGTATTATAATTGTAATTAACGTATTATGTGCTACTATAAGTTATTATTGAGCTGTTAATAATTATCAATAAAGATTTAAATTTAAAGACACTTAATTTTCAATGATACGATAAAATTCTTTACTTCACACTTTAGAGTGAAGTAAAATTTCATTATGACACTCAATTAAATATTGAGTTGGTTTCTATGGAAAAATCAACATAATTTTTCATAACCAATATTGCATATAACACGGGACTAAAATGTGTTTTTCTTTACTCGTGTGGTTTATTGCACTCGCCTTCGGTTCGTGCCATAAACGCCGCACTCGTAAAAAGAAACACCATTTTAGCCACTTGTTATATAAAATACTATAATCATTTTGTAATTTGATGTGATTAGGTCGCATTATTTCTTATAGTAACGCAATGATTTAAGATTTAAGCATCTTCATTTCAGGCTTCTAAATAATAAAAAGGGGAAAAACTACCAACAAATCGTTATTTATGATACACAAAAAGTAAAAAAAAAGTAAATGTTTATTTTGTGGGAAGTTTACAAAAGCTGAGTGGCCTATCTCTTCGACCAAAATAAACCAATTTTACACAATACTTTTTCTAGAAATATTTCTAAGAGCAGTTAAAATTTCATAAATAAAAGGCAGATCAAGTTTAAACAAACAGGCAGACTTTCGAACAACAAATTATATGAATAGAAAACAAAACGTTTTATAAAGAAATCAAAAAAAATATATCTTTAATTTATTACTAGGTCATATATCTCGTATTATTATTTTGTTTATTTATAATAATAAGAATAAGCATGAGCTGCTACGACGCGCTCTTAACTCATAGGGAACTGCACTTTTGCAGTCTAGGTGGTCTTTTATTTGCCTAACGCTTTGTAGCTATTTCAAAGTTTCCACAGACAGCTGACTGCACGGTACACCAAATTTGATTTCCACTATAGGGATCTCGGAAGCGGTTATAGATACAAAAAGCTTAAATGAGCAGGGAGTGCAGAATTTAATGTCTAATAATATTCCGTTTTGAAAACAATTGAATTCCAATTCCTCTTGATTTTATTTAGAAAAAAACAGTAAATTGCCATTTTTTAAATCAGCTGTAACTTGTTTATTTGAAGTCCGATTAAAAAAAATCATAAACCTAAATCAGTTGCTTCTCAAGAATACTTTATTTTATTTCTTTCTAAAATAAACCGTTTTTTAGAAAATTAAATAAACTGTATTAATTCTTATGGACACCAAATTAAACACGTTATTGCACACGATATTGTTGGCGATGGCCATAGTTTCTCTATGGACCAATAGTTGACGGTAGTACTAAAATCGCACGCTTGACTCCGTGAATTCTTTAGTACTTACTTGTCGGAACATTTGTTAACATTCGAGCACAAACCACTAACACTATAGACGCGTAACGGCCGTACAATAAACTTGGCCTAGAAGACGTCATCAGAGTTTACACTTCCAATTCGGAGATGGCGCTGAAGCCGAATTTAAATTTATAGATTTCTTTATTATCGACTAATTACAGGCAGGACCAGCGGGAAATTTAAATTCGTTTTATTTGGAATGTGTTATCCATTTTTCTTGCAAAAAATTCTTCGATCAAATTTGGACCATTTGAGCGAAGTATTTTGCACAACAAAAAATAGTACACATATTACAATAATTTTAAAATCTATTACTAGGGAATAATCATAAGCTATCAATAAAAAAATCATCCTTCCTCGTAAGTATATTAAATATTTTTTATGTACCGGGTGGTCAACTAAGAAAGGACGCCGGCTATATCTCAGCAACGAATCACTTAACAGCCTTGGCGAAAAAATTTCAATAAGAAAAGTGGCCCTGAAAAATCACTGGAAAATATTTTTAAAGTTCTAATATGGCCAATAGATGGCGTAATAGGTAAGAGTGAATAGAAAATTAGGATTTTCTCTAAATTTTGCTTAATTAAGGTATATTGAAAATACATGCATTGTAATCCTGGAATAATTTTGATTTGTTCTGCTATACACTTTTTGTTCTGTCTTTAAAAACAAAGTGGTAGGGAGACGTCGAAAAAAACATTTTCTTAAATACTATTTACTTCAGATAGCCTTAACGAAATTTATCAAATTAAGTCTCTATAGAAAGAGTGCTATTTAGTCTATCGACGGCACTTTCACCTGTTTTAATTTTAAAATTATTGACGCTGCTACAGAGCGTTATATAAAATGGTAACAAATTTCGCCATTTTTCTGAAAAAAATTAAATAGAATTATATGTCAATTTGAATATTTTAAAATAGAGAATTAAAAGCCCTAAATATCAGTAAAAATCGCAATTCGATATCTTTTGTTTAACCGAAGATATTTGCAAACAAAGTATAAGTTATGAGTAAGCACATAGTTTGTCCATAAAACTGGTAAAGTGGCCCTTGAAAAAAGTTAACTGCGAAAATGAAATAAAAAAGTGCAAATCTTTAAGGTTGCAAATGTATTTACTTCCTGCTCTTCTAACTGAATTGTTATTTCCGCTTTTATATTTCTTTATAAAATAAAAAATTTGTTTCAGGGGACAAGATTTGTATTTCAACTTTTAAAATTATAAAGATTTAAATAAATGAAGAAGCATTTGACATGCTAACTAACCATTTATTTCGAATGCATGAAAATGCAAGTGATGCTGCTAAATCTACGCGTGCAGTATCCCGAAAAACGTAATCAAAGTGAAAGAGTTTTTCTTCGGCTGATACATCGCATACGCACCACAGGAAATATGCATGTTGCTATGTTCAGAAGATAACGTAGGGGTCGCATCGAGCAAAATATTTTGAATGTTTTAGAATATGTGAAATTTAATCCTCATTTAAGTGCTAGGACAGTAGCTAATGACTTGGTGATATGCTGAACCACCGTTCAAGACCTAGCCCACGTGGCAGGTAGATAGAAAGTGTAAGTCAGTTTTCTTGGCTATCCAGGTGCCCAGATCTGACTTGCCTTGATTTTTATTTGTCAGGCGAATAAAAGACCTTGTTTTTACTAACAATCCTACAAAAGAAACGACATAATCGAAAGAATAAGAAACACTATTTAGAGTGATAGAATGGTCAATGGTAAAAGTTAAAATTGCAGTGTTCATTCGTCAGAGGATTTACTGCATGAAAATAATGGTCTGCAGTCAGTTTGAACATCTAGGGCTCCAGTCAATAAACTATATTAATTTAACAATTTTAATCTAATGCAGTGTCTTTTTTTTTTGCTTTTTTGAATATCAAATTGTTTCTTCGGTTAATTATTTACTTTATTTACTGTTATTACTATTGGATCATTGTAGGTATGTTAATTATTTATTTTTATATTATGTAAGACAAATTCGAAATCTCCTCTGATTTCGTATTCGAAATGGTAAACAACGTCATCAAGCTTTTACGTTACTGAAATTTTATTTGCCAATGTCTCCTTTTAGACAAAATTGAGTTGCGCTTTTCACTGATATGTAGGGCTTTCAATTCTCTATTTTAAGATATCAAAATTGACATATCATCCCAGTTAATTTTTTTTAGAAAACGGTAAATTTTGTTACCATTTTATATAAAGCGATGAAGCAACGACAATAATTTTAAAATAGGAACACATGAAAGCGCTTTCGATAGACTAAATAACACTCTTTCTGTAGAGACTAAATTTGTTAAATGTCATTGAGGCTAACTGTAATAAATGGTATTTAAAAAAATTTTTTTCGACGTTTTCCCACCACTTTATTTTTAGAGATAGAAGCAAGAGTGTAAAACAAAAACATATTAAAACTACTCTATAATTACAATGCATGAATTTTCGATATACCTTAATTAAGCAAAATTTTGAGAAAATCCTAATTTTCTATTTAGCTCCACGTATTACGCCACCTAGCGGTCATTTTAGAACCTCAAAAATATTTTACAGCGATTTTTCAGGGCCACTTTTCTTATTGAAATTTTTTTCTTAAAATTGTGGGATGGTTCGTTGCTGAGATATAGCCGGCGTCCTTTCTTAGTTGGCCACCCGGTACATCAAAAAAATAATTGAAAATAGTAAAAGCAAATAATAAACTCTATAACCCAAAAAAAATAGAGGTACATAGGAAACTTCTTACACTTAGTTCAAAATCCTTACACAACGATATCCATTTATATGAACCTCAAAATACTAAAGTAATATGTTCGTTATAAGCATAGTTCTTATTAAACAATAAATGCTAATCAACAAACATACAACAGTACCACTGACAAATTGCTTCCTTATTAAACTCATAAGCATGATATAATTGTTACAATACTCGATTAAAGGGTTTATTGTGAAGAATCCCAATGATTCCATTGTGAATGTCATGAAACTGAAACAAAGAAAACCTTTTTATTGTTAATCGAGATACTTTATTCATGAGAGCTAATAATAATTCATTCACTTTCAAATTTTCCTTTCTGTAAAATTGAAATTGCTCGTTGTTTTGAAGGGTCATTCACAGATTGCAATCTTTTGCCTCGACCATTAATAACCTTATTGATCTTCAAAAACTGAAATACAAATCTTCATCCCTAAAATACATTTCAATTTTTGAAGATAACCAAGGACCGTTCCACCAAAAAAACCTTATTAATTTCTTGGCAATATGCATAGACCAAAGTTCTAATACCAAGTCTTATAATATAACAATAACTTTATCGTGTTCTAAATACGGAATAAAGGTAAAGTCAACATCTTTAATTCTACCTATTATTCTAAGTATATTCGGTAAATACGATTTATTGTGAAGAACCCCCATGATTGCCTCGTAAATCTTTATGAAACATAGAACAAACTTTTTTGTCAGATAACAAAGTCGTTTTACCCATACTCCACCATATTCCCTTTCTGAAATAGGTTTACTATCTTCAAGAACTATATTATCTGAGTCACAAGTTCATGTACCAAAAATTGTCAGACATTGCACTATACATTAATTTCATCATTTAAAGCAGACAAACCCCGATCAAAAGAATATTTGAACACTTAAGATAGTTCTCTGCTAACCTAAAGGGGATTCAAAATGTTGGATACTGCTTACAGATACAAGGATATTAAAAATCGACAACCTTTTATTGATTTTGAATATACTAATAGTTTTGTTTGATTTGGGGTGATGAGGTAATGATATGCTGTAATCACACTAGATGATCAATTTTTATAAAAAGACTCACCTTATGGTTATTGACCCCGTTCCTGAAACACATACATACATATTATATAAACAACTGAACCAATGGAATATAGCATGAGGAAGCATTTTCAAAAAATTATAATCCATGATGGGAATAAATTAGAAATTTCCTAATTGACAGATTGAAAACAAAACGTTCTCGTCGCTGCTATTAGTGGATTGAAATTTGTCATTTGTTATGATTGAAAATACGGAAAGTGCTAACGAAAACAACCGGCTATGAGCGCTATCTTACGATTGGAAGTCTAACCCAAGCACCGCAAACCAGCGAAAATTGTGCCGTTTATGCAAGAAGACTATAATATTATAGTCTTCTTGCATTTATGTTACCGGTCTATATTGTTAGTGGTTTGTGCATTCGAGTTGGATATACCAAATTGACGAGATCTAACAAGATCGAAACCGGTATTTGGTGTCCCAACTTCGAATCTAATAAATGTTCAAACCTATTGATCTGTGCATTAGAATCCTTGCATATTTAAAAGGTTCAATGTAAGTTATTATGACTTTTTTATTTTTAAAATATACAAAGATATCGAGAAGGAATCAAAGCCACAGTAAATAACAATTAAAATCATTGGTATTAGAGACAACAACAAACTTCAAATCGAATGTTGGAAGTGTCTACTACCTACTTCAAAAAATTTTAAATTTCACTTTTGTCAATGTCAAAATTAAAATTTCCCTATTATTTTTAAATGTATTTACGGCTGCTTGAATTATTTACCGCAACTCCTGAATATAATTTAATTTTAACTGAAAAACTAAATTTTTCAAATTTGAAAAAATATTGTAATATCTGAGTCTTAAAAAATCGTAAAAAAATACATTAAAACTTTAAAATGCAAATATCCTAAAAACCAATGGTTTTAGACGATTCAAACAAGAGTACCTTTTCTTTGTAGAATTGATCGTTCTTTTATATTCTTTATTTGTTTTGACGTAACTTAACAGACAAAAAAATATGTATTAATTTACATCAATAATAAGGCGAATCTAGCCCCCTCTAGGAGAAAGGTCAAAATAAGCTTAAAATTCGTAATTTCTACACCAAAATACACAAAACTTTTAATTTTTAGATTTATAACATGGAAAACTCTTTCGGTTATTCAGAAATTTTAGAAAAAAATTTAAAATTTGAACGCTCTGAATCTCTTAAACCAGCTACATTGGTATGAGGCATGTGGAGCTCAATCGTAATATTTTTGTGTCTAGTATTTCCAGTTAAGCGTTGGCCCATTCTTTCTGACTCACCCGGTATATTTCAATATTATACAGTTTGTTAAAGTATTCTTAGTTTTTCGATAACAATTAATGCTTTTTTAGGCACTCTATATTTTATTATTAAGAGCTATTTTGTCGCCTACTATGATTTTTTTTAATAATAAATTACTTTTTTTAACCCACATCGCCACATTTGAAGTTTGCCATGTCATATATTAAATTAATCAAAAAATATACTTAATTTGAAAATGATAAAATTTAAGATAACGTTTATAAGAAATGATAAAGTTGACCTAGTTTTCCCAGAAAGAGTTTATTTCTAAAAAAAATAACATATACCAATGAAAAGGTCTTGAAAATCCAACTTACCATCATTTTTTCGATCCGACTTCGAATAAACAAGTTTGAACTGATTTTTATAAACTGCAATTTTCAGTTTTTTTTTAATAAAATTCAGACGAATTGGAATTTAAATGTTATTAAAACGAAATATTGTTTTTGCTCATTTAGGCTTCTTTTATCTCTGATAGTTCCTGAGCTTTTATACATAGCGGATACATGTAACTCCTGTAACTACTTCATGGATACTTGTTGCCTTAATATTTATCAAACTGAGGAGATCTAATAATATTGAAACAGGTCTTAGCTTCTCAAATTTTCAATCCGGTAAATATTCAAATCCATTGGTCTGTGCGGAATTGTAATTTTGGTTAGGATTATCTTTTTTTTTGAAAATAAATGTCGGGTAGACTATAGTTTTCCATATTTACATAAAAATCCACATAAATTACTTAAAAAATTGAAGATGCAATTTCGGAACAAAGTAATTTTCAGATTTGCCAACCAATGCGATGGTGTGGTTTCTTTGTTATTAAAAATTATTCTATCAAAAAAAAAACAAATAAATAAATAAAAACTATTAACCTAAAAAAACAGGACATACGAGAAAAGTGCCAGAACAAAGTGAAACCTATCTAATTAAATGTAAAGAAACATCTGCAACAAAAAAAAATGGTTAGGATTTAAAAACATTATACGTGGAGCAGCAAAATTAGCTATGGTACCTCAAGAGTAATAAACGGGATTGCAAAAAGAACTGAAAAGTGTAATGACAATCTGCAGGTAGTAATAAAAGCAAAGAAAGAAGCTTCGGAAAAATATTTAAGTAATAAAAGTCAGCAGCACTGAGGAGAGTATAAGTGAAAAAGAACAGAAGTTAAGACAATATTATAAAGAGGCAAAAAAATCGTGAAAAAAGTTCGGCAAAAGAATGAATAATAACAGGAAAAAACAAAAACTGTTCAATAAGACGTTAAAAAATTAGGAGAAAAAAAAATTTCATGTAGCATTTAAACAACGAAGCACGCATAATTCTGACAGAAGACAATATAATGTAAAGGTGAAACAGTGACCTTAAAATAATACTTATTACAGGAGAGATGTATTGGAAAATATACAAAATGAACCCACAAAAACTAAATAACTTAGGTTGATTACGAAAGAAGAATTAATGGAAGCCTTCGGAAAAATGAAGCTAGGAACACCAAAAGGGGATCATTCAGTTACCTTAGAAACGACAAAAGATTTATGTTAAGAATAATACAAAGAAGTATTGGCGATTGTGAAACGATTAAAAGATACCAAATGTGCATTATAATTCTCTTGTAGATAAGGACAGATAGATGGAAATGCACAAGTTATAGAGGAATCAACTTATTAACTAGGACCAATAGAATAATAGAAAAAAAAAGTATCACAGAAGATTTAATGTATGAATTTTAATACGACTTTGGACCGGAAAAAACACACAGAAACTATTATTTATAATTCGCCAAGTAAGTGAAAAAATGCTTAATGGAACTTAAAATTTGGTTTATAAACCTGAAGGAAGTGTTTAATAAAGTGAGGAGAGAAGACATATCACTGGCTTGGAATTATTAAGGTTCTATGTTACAATTTTAGCACTATATGAGTTGTAAGCACCATAAAGTTCTATGGGTATCTTAGAACCTTTTGCACCCAGTTCTAATGTCCTAGGATATACAATAAAGGTCCTGATTAAGCATTAACAAGGTTCTATAAAATGAATGAATTTATTGTGCCGGTACAAAGTCCTATGCTGCTCAGCTGTTCTACATGGAACTTTGTAGCAAAACTCAAATCACAAAAACAAGACCACAAAGTTCTATGATACAACAAGCAACTATGCGATTTTCTGCAAATTATTGCAGGAGTTAAGAGGGTAACATCGTATTTAGCGTCAACTTTGATTGGTATGGTAAACTAGATAGTAAAATAAGAGAAAAATAAGTGACACCGAAGAAGAAGATCTATATTATGAAGGTGGCTATGATTCGGTTAAGGATAGGGAATAGGTTAAGTTATCACAACATAGATACATTTTCTGTAATTACTTTAATATTTATTTTCATAAGCCTAAAAAAGACAGATGCAATGTCTATGAGTTACAGAAGCTAGAGACAGCTGAAGAAAGAAAGGATAGACATAAAGAAGAATATTTGAAGCATGTGAAAGAAAAAGAAGCAGCAATACAAGACAGGAACAATGAGAGAAAGAATAAAAAGAAAGCTGTGGTAACATTTGACCTCCAAAATGTCTTATCATACCCTAAGGCCAAGGTTTCCTCATTTTATTATAAATGTAAAATGTCACTGTGTAACATGACACCACATTTTTCTCTTAATGAGCAAATACATTGCACTATTTGGTCTAACGTCATGATTGGCCGCAAATGTAATGATATTTCAAGTACCATTATGAAAATTTTAAATCAAATAATTGAGCATCACCCCAACATAAAAGAACTGACTTTGTGAAGTGACAGTTATGTTTCACAAATAGAAATTCTTTTATTTGCTATGCAATTGCTCACACCTTAAAGCAAAGTCAAATAGAAATGGTAACATTAAGCTATCAACTCCAGGACATCCTTGTATACAAGAAATTGATTCAGTACACAGTATTATCAAACGAATTTTAAGTGAAGTGGATTTCTCTTGTAAAAATTTTAATAAAAGTAAAAAACAAAAAGTCGTATATTATAACCCAGATGAAATATTTTGATTTCCTTTAGCAGGGTCTTTAGCAGGGTGCTACAATGATGGTGAAGTTCCTTTTACTAAGGTTTCAGTTCTACAAATAAGAAACGGAGTTCTAAACATCGGTTACAAAGCATCACACGAGGACAAAGACTGTAAAATAGTTAATACACTTCTCCACAAAATCAACGCACCACTATTCTTTTATCAAAAATCATGTACATGTGCAAATAATTTAAAATTTTCACATGCATGGACATTAGCATATCATGTTAGGATGTGATAAATGCTGCTACCTTTTTTTGTTGGTCCATTTTGCAGCTGGTATCAAGAAAAAAAAACAAAATAAGGTATAAACAACATAAAACAGGATTTTGTGTTGTTCCATTAGAGTTCTGTCTAATTGACTGTTTGAGGTGTGTTTTGGCATTTTGGATTGAAAAACATTATTTTCAAAAGATGAACCGTGTTTCGCGCAATTTGAGTCGTGATGAGTGTGTCCAGGCTGTAACATTTGCCGATGAAGGATTAACTTACCGAAACATTGCCCAAAGACTTGGGGTTTGCCATTCAACAATTTCTCGTGTCGTTCAACGGTTTCGGGAAACAAATACGAATCAAAGAATACCAGGACAAGGAAGGCCTAACAAAACAACTGCTCTACAAGATCGTTTTTTGAGACTCCGTGCATTACGTGAGAGATTTACAACCTGTAGAAGTTTGCAAATCCAGCTTGCAACCACACATAATCAGCAAGTTAACATAGAAACGGTTAGAACGCGGCTTGCTGCTGACGAGTTGCACTCCAGAATTCCAGTCAGGGGTCCATTCTTAACGGCGGACCATCGCCGAATAAGACTACAATTTGCTAGAGATCACGTCAATTGGACCAACGCCAAATGGGCTCGTGTCTTATTCACAGACGAGTCCAGATTGTGTCTGTTTAACAATGATAGACGTATGAGAGTGTTTCGACGAAGAACCGAACGGTATGCCCAATGCAACATAAGACCAGTCCAAGCTTTTGGTGGCGGATCAATAATGGTATGGGGTGACATCTCTTCAACGGGTCACACAGACTTGCAGGTGATCAATCGAGACTCATTGAATAGTCGACGATACATAACCGAAATTGTACAAGAACATGTCGTGCCGTATGGTCCCTATATTGGCGATGATTTTATTCTAATGCAAGATAATGCGAAACCACACATTGCTAGAATAGTGAGAGAATACATTGATGAAATTGGTATTCAGGTTATGGACTGGCCAGCAAGAAGTTCAGACCTGAATCCCATAGAACATTTGTGGGACATTATTGGAAAGCGAGTCAAAGCTCTTATGCCTCCTCCAGCTACCCTTGGTGAGGTACAAGAAATAATTCTAGAAATTTGGGATGGAATAGATCAAAGGGAGATAACAAGTTTAATAGAGAGTCTGCCACGTCGGTGTAAAGCTGTTATCCGCAGTAGAGGAGGAAACACACGATATTAACCTTAAAAAAAATTTCAAAAAATTAGAATTTTGCAATATTTTGTTAAGTATTGAATAAGTCTTTAAAACTACTGTCATTAAATGACTGGGGAAATAAAAGTCTTTTAATCCTTAAGGTGTTAAAGTTCTAAATATCAAATTTTATGATTTTGGGATAATTGTTTAGTTATCTCGAAATTTCCAAGTGGTGCGTTAATTTTGTGGAGAAGTGTATTAAGCCCAACATGAGAACAGTTAAAGAAATAAATCATTTAGTATTTTCCGATCTTAAAACTAGCAAAGTAAAAGTAGAATTTCCTTTGACAAAGAGGGAAGCCATTAAAGCTATGCTGCCTTACATACCTAAAATTGATCAGCAATACTTCAAAGCTGTTATTCCTAATATAACTACCACGACAATTAACCCAAAAGGTAAAATAAGGGGCAAAAGAAACAGACCAAAGCAATGACCAAAAAGCAGATCAAAGAAAAATCCAAGAAGCGAACCTGAAGTGTCTTCACAAAATATTATCTTATTCCAAGATATTAGACCTTCGTTTTCCCTTTTGTGTTGTATTAGAAGTTTTAGTTACAATAAATCTTTAAGTTTGGTGTCTGTTACTAATACTTCTCCAATTTTAAAACGTTCCATGTTACATTTTAAGATTTAATTAAACAATTTCGAGAATACAGGGTCCCATGTTTTTTTTTATTTTATTTATGTGTCATTTTTTAAGAAAAATAAATTAGGTACTGTTATCAACCATGGCAACCGAGGGTTTCGGAATACTCGCACAAGGTCAGCGATCTCAGGGGTCGAGTGCGACAGGAATGCTGACCGGAAAAATTCTTGCGATGAACCGAAATGCGGCGGTTGGGATGAGGCATTCATTCGGGGTGATTCATGGGAGACGTATGGACGCGGCTAGCTAACGTTAACATTGATGGTTAAATGTATAGATTTTACTTTGTCTTCTCAAATGTTACAGTTTGATCTTTTTATAATAAACGGTTGTTTACAGTACTGTGGTGAGTCGAGTTCTACTAAACTGTTCTATTTCCTCGTTTGTCTTATTTAATTGAATTTTATTCAATATTTTCTTGGAAATACTAAATCTACAAATACTGTATTATAAAAATTCTTTGTAACATAACGTTTTGCGTGAGAAACAGATTTCTTAGCGTTCACAAATTAGATAAGGGTTATTTGTTAGGACTGGTTTGTTTCAAGCACAGATACCTAAACTGAGTAAAATAATATGTTAGTTTTGAAGGACCGCTGAAAAGTAGAGTAATAAATAAGAGTAAGTGTCAATAACGGAGACTTTTCCTAAAATTTGAGGAATACTTGTTCCTAATTTTGATCAATATGGGGTTGGGGGGGCGTACCCAAAAAAAAGAGAAAGGAATTTCAAACTTCCACAACAAACCGAATGAATGAGAAAGTCGTTATTAGAAAATTATTATAGGGCCAAGAATCCTACCGCTGACTGGTGCAACTACCAGTCTCAGTACACAAAAAAAAGAGAGAAAAAAAAACACAAAAAGAATAGAATGAAAAAGACGAAAACAAATAAAGCAAAGTTGCTTCAAACATCTTCTATTTTCTTAAGGTCGTTCTTCGATTTTCTGCTGTTGGAAACTGAGTTTCCAGGGGTTCAAAAAATCGATCACACCCATCACCGCAGGCTCGGTAACTGACAGCAGGCATCTATATTAGGATTTGCTGACGATGTACTGTAAGTTCTCGAAACGTGAAAAACAAGGAAAACCGGAACCGATGTTGTAAGAAGGTTGTCTGAAGAACTTTCCAGACATAGACAAAGTCCCAACACATGTGAACCCCTGGGTGTGCTCCGCGGGAACGTACGCCTTAACACCCTAGAAGGAGTAGTAACCTCTTCTGGTTCTTGTTCTAATGTACTCGCCCGGTCTGCCTTATCTGTGGGTCTCCTCATCGGTTACACGTCCAAAAAAAAGGACCCCCTATATAGGCCACGGAGAATTACAACACCGCGCGTCGCGATCGGGAAGCTTTTGCAAAATTACTAATTTATAGTCGCATGGCTAGATTTACCGTCAACATAAATTACTAACGTAGGCGGACGAGCAGTATCAGCATCAGCTCTCGTTAGGGAGTTGTTTTGACGAAAGAAATGAGAACTTCTTGCCAGTTTCTAATTTTAATTTAAATGTTTTTTTTTGGGCCAGAAAAAACGCCCGTTCTATTAGACTAGTAGCCGTAGAAGTAGATGTAGTGTTGGAAGGGAAAATTCTGCTCAGAAAGTTTCTACGAAGTCTGAACAATATTTTTAGTCTATTTTATGATACTGGTTTGAGTTCGATTGACTGAGTTTGGTATGAAAAAAACAGAAAAACAAACAAAGGAACAAGTTAACAAAGGAAAGAAAGAAAGAGTGAGAGAACGAGAAATGAGTAAGATTGAATCAACATTTAAAAAATTTGATTTATGACGATAAATCACAACTTCATTTCCAAGCAGCATTATCCTTTGGATATTGTAAGCTCAAAGCTTTGACAGAAAACTGTATGCTACCTGACGAATGCTTGAATATAGAAGCGACAAAAACACAAAAGAATTGGGGAATAAAACAGACACCCGAAAATAGTTTGAGAACCTCTGTGTACAAACTTACCAGCGAACACCCACCGATAATCAGGTACAAAGTTAGCTGCATTTGGTTTGAAAACCTTTGAGTACAAACTAAATGGCTCAGCTGGGGAAAGCATTGCGATTATTAGGTTTAAAATAAACTTTGGGAAATTAATAACCGACGCACCATATATGAGCGAAAGAGTTAAACAAAGAATGTCAGATTATTTGTGCTTAATGAATTTTCTTAATTTTCTAAAGAAATATTTCTCTGGGATCTGTGTCCAGCAAATTTAAACAAGTTGAAACAAACAGGTTTACTTTCATTTTGTTGTATTATGTTTAAGAATACTTAAAAACAACAAACTTGAAATTTTGTTGATTTATTTTTGACCAATTGTAATAAAAAGTTGAGGTCAATTGTTGTTTAAATTTGATAACACTTCCCTGTCGACTCTACGAGCTGGGGTTACAATTTATTGGAATAAAATAATTCTAAACACAACATAGACAAATTGGGTCCGAAAATCGAAAGTAAATTATTCTTCGAAAATTTTTAAAGATGAGCAAAATTCGACAATTTTGAAAAACTATATACAATCACTGGTTATGGTCACAGATCACACCGGTCGCTCATTACAGTACTTTTAGTTGTTTCTGGGTATTCATTCGGTGATAAGTCAGAAAAAATATACAAATTAGCAATTTAATTAAATTAACTATTATTTTCAAATACTTAAAACTTGTAAGAGCATTCTCTTAAAACTGTTACCTTGTGACATAGAACCTTGTAATTCCAAGCCAACGATATGAGTAAAATAGGCGTGCAAAATGCAAAATCGGGAGAGTTTGAGGCTGACATTGGAATAAGACAGAACTGTGTGCTGAGCCCCCTACTATTTTTGATATTGACACAATTAAAAAAAGGAAAAGAGAAGAAGGAAGAATCGAATTAGGAATACTGGAGAATCATAAAACAAAAATTGCATAATAGATGTTTACGGATAATATAGTGGTGTTAATGAAGTTTGAGATACTTTTACAACAGAACCTTAATGGATTTCAAAGTAAACTGAACAAAATAAGTATGACAATAAATATAAGCAAAACGAAGTGTATAATACTATAAAAAAAAATAAAACACTAACTATGGTCAGAGAATATAACAAGTTGAAGAATATTCAGGAGCAATGATCGCCAAAGATGGCAAACTAAATAGGGAAATTAATGAAAGAATGAAAAAAGCAGGCAAATGATTTAACGCTGAAGAGAAGCATTTTGGGGAAAAATAAATAGATAAGTGCATTAAATTAAAACTGAAGTGGTAAAGAAGCTAGTGTGACCAGTATTAATATTTAGCAGTAAATCCTGGACAACGACTGAAAAATAGAAAGTAAGAATAAATGCAAGGGAGATGATATTTCTAAGGCTAAAACAAGAAACGTTTAAACAATAATTATAAATCGAACCAACAACTACAAAATAACAGAAAACCAACTTAGATGGTTTGGTCATGTATGTCGCCTAATTGAGAAGAGATTTGCAAGAAAAGTATGAAACTAAAGTGACCGAAAAGATAACGAGAGGAAGACCTAGAAAATCCTGGAAAGATGGAATATAAGGAGGCACAAAAAGAAGGGGGATAACATGTGAGGAAATAAACGAGGTGGCAAAAGATAGAAAACAGTAAATGAAAAAGTACCGAAAAAAAGAAAATAAAACTCAACTCACACCGCCTTACACCTCGCGGTAAAGTAGGCGTAGGACTAAGTAGGCTAATAAGTAAAAACCAAGTACATGCTTTGAAGCTGTGTATAGTAGAGATTGTTTTTTTGTCTACTTTTTGCTAAATCTATCGAAGGTGCAAAAAGGTAGCTTTTGATATCTGTTTTCAAGAAAGTTTTTCATCTCTCATAATACTATTAAACAAAATTAAATTGTGGTTTTCATAAATTATCACTTTACAAAATTTAACACAAAATTCAACCTTAAATTAGTGCAAGAAAAAATTCGGTAATGAAAGCATGTAAAATTATTAGTCATAAAGTTTACAATTTACGTCAAGAAGGCAACTTCACATTTCTTATTAAGGTTTAAAACTAGACATTACTTTACATTCATATATCAGTGAAAAACTCAAAATTAAAATATGCGAACATCTAGATATCATACCCTCTAAATAACAAACTTTTGGTACAAAAAGAATATGGGAATTTTAATAAAATAGACGTGAAACTACGGCAGCCGGAGGATGATAAAACAAGAAAAAAGCAATATCCGGAATAAGGTGCCTAATGCCGGTTTGAGATCGCCTTTCGCGGAGGGAATTATAAATTCTCAAAGCTCTCCAAGAAAACAAGCCTGTAAACTGCAAAATAAGGCGTTTTATGGTTTAATTTAGCCCACTAATATTACCAAGTTTCATCATAAATCCTTGACACACGTGTTTCCCTGTAATATAACACGTGCGGTGGCATAATTATAACAAATTCTAGATTAAAAGCGTTAATGAAAATTTCTACTGCTGCTATGCAATTGATACTAGTAATATAAGTGTAATTATACTATATGGCACTAGGGCATCGTTCAAAAAAGCATCGATGTTTGAACATCGATGCTATTTTCAATGGAACATCGATGTCTTAAACATCCGTATTCGGTATCGATACTTGGAAGTTTTTTGATGTTTTTTTAAGTTTTTAATTGCGAGTTTAAGCAGTGAAAATTAGAAAAGTGTAGAAAAGGACATCAATTTAAAAATAATTTATTTTAAATTTGGAGTTTAATTGGAATTTCGACTTTTTTCTCGAAATTTCAATTAAACTCGAAATTTAAAATAAATTCTTTTTAAATTGATATCGACTTTTCGGAATTTCGACTTTTTTCTAGAAATTCCGAGATTAAAATGGAAATTTCGACTCTAATGTCGAATTTTTTCTCGAAAATACGACTTTTTCTGAATATTTCGCATTTATTCTTAAAATTTCAACTTTTTCTGGAAATTCCGTGATTAAAGTCAAAATTTCGACTTTAATTTAGAATTTTCCACCATAAATATACACGATTATGTTAGGCATACAATATTGACAGATGATGGTGGAATGTGTTCAGTTACTTCAATTTCTAATCACCAAAATTTCGACTTTTTTCTCGAAACTCCGGGTTAAAGTCGAAATTCGAGATTGAGTTGAAATTTTGACTTTACTCTTGGAATTTCGTAAAGAAATTTGATATTTTCAGATTGAAGTCGAAATTTTGAGAAAAAACTCGACAATTTCCCTTTAAACTCGACATTTCTAACACTTTTTTTTGTTAATGGTCTTTCTTCGCCTAATTTTTTAAATTATTTCTCATGAAATGACAAAAAGCTCAAATTTTGTAAAAAACCTAAAATTTTTAAAATAAAATCTGGTTTAATACAAATTTTAAAATTTTTAAAAATAAACAAATTTTAAAACTGTCAAAATTTTTAAAATAAGCAAAATTTTGAAAAAGAATTTAAAATTTTGAGAAACTTCGAAAATTTAAAGCAAAAAGCTAAATTTTAAAACGTTGAAATTTTCATAAAAAAAATCACTTTCTTCAACAAAAGTCGAAACTTCGATAAAACCCTTTTTTAAAACGTCAGGCAAAATTTTGTAAAAATGCCAAACTTTTGAAAGTCGAAAATTAAAAAAAGAAAAGTTTTGAAAAAATATGAACTTTTGAAAATTTTTGGAGTCGTACTAATTAAAAAAAAAAAGAATTCGAAATTAAAAAAAAAAGAAATTTTTAAAACATTTCAATTTTTAACAGACAAATTTTTAATCAAATGTTCAATACTTAAAATTTAGAAAAATATTGATATTTTCATAAAAAGTCAAAATTTCCAAAAATGTAAAAATTCTGAAAAAAATAGTAATAAAGTTCAAGACAAAATTTTGAAAGAGATTTGGAAATATCCAATTTTTACAAAAAAAAAGCAAAATTTTTGAAGAATACTGATTTCATTTGAAGACAATTTGTAATTTTGACCAAAGTAAAAATTTTTAAAAAAGGTCGAAATTTTGAGAAATGGTCAAAATTTCAAAAAGGACAAAATTTTGAAATAATGTTTATAACTAAAAATATCAAAATCTATAAAAAGAAGGTCAAAATTTTGAAGATAATTGAATAATTTCAAAAGATGCCCTTCAAGAAAATTTCAAATCTTTTTATGAAAAAACGAAATTTTTATAAAGCCAAACTTTTTTAAAGTGGTTCTAATTTAACTTAAAAAAATGTAATTTTAATTAAGTAAGAATTTAACCAAAAATTAGAAATTTTAACAAAGCCAAAAATTTTAAAAAATAGGTTAAATTTTGAAAAAACGTGATTTGAAAAAATCTGCGTTTTCAAAATTATTGACATTTTAAAATAAAGTCAGAATTTGAAAAAAATAATCGACGAAACATCGAAGTTTAAAAAAAATTTGAAAGTTTTTGTCAATAATGAGGTGTTTAGGAAATTCTACATTTTAGAATTTTAAAAAATAAAAAGATTTTAAAAATGTCAAAATTTTTAAAAAATTCACAATTTTGAAAAAGAAATTAACATTCTGCAGAAATTAAAAATTAAAATTTTGAAAAATGTTGAAATTTTCATAAAAAATTAAAATTTTCAGAAAAAATTCCAGATTTTCAAAACAATTCGAAATTAAAAAAAAAACTTTTTATAACAGTCAAAGCAGATTTTGTGAAAATGCCAAACTTTTAAAAACGCAAAGCTTTGAATCTTAGTAATTTTCAAAAAGTGTCAAAAATGTAAAAATTCAAAATTTTCAGAAGAATTAAAATTTTTTTTAAAATCGAAATTTTTAAAAAATCTAAATTTTTGAAAAACTAAAAAAAACTAAAAAAAATATCAAAATTTTAAATAGTCGAAATTATATAGACATTTTCATAAAAAGTTAAAATGTTTAGTAAAAAGGCAAGATTTCCAAAAAAAATAGATATTTTGAAAAAGTCGAATTATCCTAAAAATTCGTATGAGCTGAAGAGGAGATTTGAAGTTTAAATTTTTCGAAGAAAGCAGACATGTCGAAATTATAGACATACATGGGAAAAACCTTTAACATTTAAAAACTAAACTCAAAGTTCTAAAAATTTCCAGTTTAATCTTATTTATCTACAAAAAATGTTCGAATTTTCGATAAAACTTTAGGATTAGAAGTCCGGATATGAAGGAAACAATTCGGGAAAAAACTATGATTCGTGAAAATGAAATTTGATTTAATACAAAATTTTAGGAAAGTTTCAAGATTTCTAAGAAAATTTGGAATTAAAAAGCATGCAAATTTCAAATTTAAACATAGAATTTTAATAAAAATTTCTAAATTCTGGTATTAGGTATGAAGATTTATTTATTCAAAAATTGACAACTTCTCAAATATTCCAAATTTGGAAATTAGATTCGAAATTTTGAGAATTCTGTTTAGGTATTAAGCTGAAAACTTTTATTTTTAAATTAAAAATCGGTCTATTTCTAGAAATGTTTATCATTTTTATGAAAATTTTACTCTTTTCTAGAGATTTTCAAGTAGAATACGAAATTAACAACATTAAAAGTTCGAAAAAAGGAAATTTATGTAGAGAGAGCTGTCTTAAAGAGGCTGAAAATTGAAGTTGAAACTAGAAATCTTGATAGATAAGAATTTTCTATAAAATATTAAATAAATAGTTAAAAACTCAGTTTATAGTTTCGAGTTTTCAAATTAATACTTTTCTAAAAAATTTCATTTGCGTTTTTTTATAGATGGGCAAATAAAAATATCTAAACTATGAATTGTCAGATAATTGTATTGTTTGTATACCTGCGGCATATAAATTCAGTATCAATTTGTTAAATATACACTGCTGCCATCAAGCGACTAAATGTTGTAGCCATTTGTACCATCAATATTTATTCTATGCAACAGATGGCGCGAATTTTATTGAGATATGATACATTGATTTTTCAAACATCGTTTGTAAACTGAACGATGTATCGATATTTTTTATGTTTTACCATCGATATTTACAAACGATATATCGATGTTTTCAAAACATCGTTTGCATATATGGCACAGATAAAAGAAATAGATTCATTATTTTGTAAATCGGTGACTGGGCAAAAATCCTAAAACAGATTAATTTTTATTTTTAATGTGCGTTTTGATTTTTGTTTTACACGTTGTCTCCGTTTGAAGGCGATACCGTCATCACTAATGTGGTTTATGCGATGGCTAATTTTAAAGGTCTTTAATACAGTCAAAACGGACATTCCAATTTAATGTCATTCGCATAGAGCTAAAAATTGGTGTAGATCTTAGGTCCACAAGTACAGATAAAATGTCAAAATTTTCCACCCCTTCCAGGTCTGCTAAAAAAAATAAAAAATTAGTTATATAAGTTAGAGGTTTTTTTAACTTGTTATCAAAAAAATAGGTCAAAGGTCTAACCTATTTTTACGATAGCACTTTCCGTTTACAAAAAAATGCCAAAAAATCTGACAATTCTCTTCTTTAACCTTGAATAATTACTTCTAGCAGACCTAGGATTGGCGAGAATTTTTGTTATTTTTTTTGTAATAAAGTAATAAGTAATAACGTACCTAAGAGCTGTTCTAGTTTTCAGCACTATGCGAATATTGTAAACGTACGACCTTTTGTTTATTTACTTTAATTGAACTATTAATAATAATTCGCTATTCAACCAAATTAAAAATTTAGATAATAAGCTTTAGTGCGAAAAATATCTTTTAAATTATAATAAAATTATTAATTTTAGCAATCAATATACAACAAATTTTTAACTGACAATCTCCAGTTAAACACTGAAAAAGACGAGCAGCTAAGCTCTGCTTGAACTTTGTCTCTAACGGTTACTTGTATTTAACATCACAATCCAAACATGTTTTTTTTAATGTAAGCAGATATTGTGGATTATTTATTTATTTTCAAGTATATGCGATAAAAGAAATATAGAGGAGGTAAATCTGGAAACCTAGATGGCCATTTACTTAATCCCAACTGACGATGTCTTATCATTTTATCTCGAAAGATGTTTAAATTGGTTTAAGCTACTATATCAGAGCGATTTACTATTAAATAAAGTACGAGCTTTTCTGTGAGTCGTTAATTTATGGTTTTGTCTACAGAAAAAATCGTTATTGGAGTTTTAGTTCTATTCGCTTCATTATTCCTCATGTTAAAAAATACTCCTAAATATTTCTACCTATTATAGCATTAAATATTTACCAGAAACATAAATTATGTCAATTATTCTTTATTGTAGACTTTTTTGACATTACATCTGTAATTTTTGAAAGGCCAAATATTAAGTAAGAAATTAATAATGTTTATTTCATTTTCTGTAGCGAACTATCTTATTTACTTTTGGATTCTGCGACAAAATGGTCACCCTTGTGTCAGAGTGACGTTTTCTTTTACTGTTCGTAATAAATTAATGAATTAAGAATACTATCAAAACAGGTATTGAGTTAATTACACAGGCCCACAAAAAAAAAGTGGTGTGTGCTGGGTGTCGGACCCACATAGTCCGGCGTATTTTTTCCCGCTGAACACGAATCTGTAGTCTAAATTGGGGGTCAAACTGCTAAAAGTAGAGAAAAACTAAAAAAACCGATAAAAATCACGATCTCGTATTTTTTTCTGTTTGATATTATCATTCTTATAATTTTCGTCTTTTCCTGACCCTTTTTTCTTCAAATGACCTGTGAAGTGGATTTCTGCTACGTTTTGTTCCTTTTTCTTGAGTTTCTCTGTGTAGCATCCAATAGTAATCTGCAAACATATTTATTCCCCACTGTCCCTGAAACCGCCGTTCAAACTCTTTGAGATCTTGGTGAAATCTTTCTCTTTGCTCCTTGCTCTTCACTGAAGTCTCCGTTATTCTCCGGGAATTGGTCAAGATGCGAATCAAGGAAGTGCATTTTCAAATTCATTAGGCAACCTGAATGCTGAAAATTTCTTATCATATTTGCCACAATGCTTTTGTAATCAGCATCCTTGGTATTGCCTAAAAATTTGGTACACACTTCCTTGAAACTTAACCACGATGCCTTTTCTTGGTCATCCATGACTGCAACAAACCCTTCATCTTTGAATAACTTTCGGATTTCCGGTCCATCGAAGATGCCTTCCCTTAGTTTAGCATCAGATTTTTTTTTTAAACACAGTACGCAGGTACGTAAAACATTCACCATCTTTATCAAGAGCTTTGACATACTGTTTAATTAAGCCAAGTTTTATATGAAGAGGAGGAATGAGAATTTTGGCTGGATCAACAAGCGGTTTCTTTATTATATTATGTGATCCAACCTTAAATGAAGATCGTAAAGGCCATTCTTTTTTTACGTAGTGATTTTTTCGATCCCTACTGTCAAACATACACAAATAGCATGGATATTTTGTGAATCCAGATTGCTGTCCAAGGATCATGGACAAAATTTTTAAATCACCACATACTTGCCACTTATGTTCTTCGTACTTTATTTTCTTTAGGACAACTTCGAGGTTTGAATACTCTTCTTTAAGTACAGTGGAGTGGGCTAAAGGTAGAGGAGCGAATTTGTTGGTGTTGTGGAGAAGGACTGCCTTAAGACTCTGTTGAGACGAATCAATGAATAACCGCCAATTTTCTGGCTCATATAAATTTTGCTTAAATTCATCGACAAGTCCTTTTACATCAGTGCAATAGAGTAAATCTTCATTTTTTTCAAAATATTTACGGAAGGCTTCTTCTCGATTCCGATAAAACCAAACTTTAGTACCTTTTGTCAATAGATTTTTCTTTTTCATATTCGAAGCCAATATTTCAGCCGCTTCTTTTGAGAGTTTAGCCTCTCTGAATAAATCATTCAGATGTTTTTGATCGTATTTTTCCGGCTTCCGATCTTCACCAATAGGTCTGTATTCTTCATTGCTCGAAAACTCTTCTTCCTCAGATTCGCTAGAAATGTTTTCACTACTAGTATCAAACTCTTTATCAATAAAAGCTGAATTTTCAGGATCGACGTCGACTTCCATTGTATCTAATCCACTAGTCAGACTGTCTTGTGACGTGTCATCTTCTAAACCTTCTATGAAGTTTGCAACTGGTTGTTGAACACTTGACACAGAAGGATAAGAAATTTTATCCTTATGCATTCGGCCCACAGTGTTGACATTTGTTGTGCAAAAGTAACAATTACTTGCATCAAGTGGCTTTTTCCATATCGCTGGAGTTTTAAATTTAAGATTCGCCTTGACCTGGTGCTTTTCAAATCTATTGATCATATTATAACATGAGCCACAAACAAAATTGGGTATCCAATTTTTGAGATCGAGGGAAACTTTCATATTGAAGCACTTTTCATACAAAGTCACGAAACGATCTGTTAGTTTCTTTGTATTTTTTATCCCTATGTACTTTGCACAAACGTAGCAAAAAGCATTGGGATTTCCAGTACATTTGTGATTGCCACGAGTACTAGAAGTTCCAGCAAAATTTTCAGTAGAAGAATCCATGAAAATAAATAAACCCCGCACGCTAGAATACCTAGGCCTAAGTATGAGGGCTTTCCGACTTTGACAAGGACAATGTCAACTCGTCGTCGGACACACTACGGCATCATTCTCATATTCTAGCGCTTCCCTGCAAAACAGCGCGCCTTCGCTGGCTTCGATACGCCGAAATGTTGACTAGCGAATCATTCTACACATCCCGATAAAGGGCAGTTGTCATCGTAGTCCAATCATTCCGGAGTAGCAGGTTTCTGCCGGTAAATGTACTGATTTAATTAACCATTTCCTTATTTTTTGTCAAAAACAAAATATCATCTATGTGACACTTAAATAAGACACAATAAGTAGTGAATTAACGTATTTGCACATTACGGTTGGATATTACAGAGAGAAACAAGTAGAAACTGCAAGATGATAATATCATACAGAAAAAAATACGAGATCGTGATTTTTATCGGTTTTTTTGGTTTTTCTCCACTTTTAGCAGTTTGATCCCCAATTTAAACTACAGATTCGTGTTCAGCGGAAAAAAATACGCCGGACTATGTGGGTCCGACACCCAGCACACACCACTTTTTTTTTTGTGGGCCTGTGTTATTTGTTATTTTATTGTTATTTGTACAGTTGGTTAATAGAAGTAATTGGTGCGCTAATAGAATAGCAGAATTCTTTAATCAGCAACATTGGGATGTTGGATCTTGGATGAACTTATTTACAAAAAGAAGGTAAATTGTGGTGTTAGTAGCCAAGCTCGACTTTTATTAAAAATAATTACTCGGTATAATCTGAAAGAACTAGGTATGTTAATAAAACCTATTGAAACGATTTGGACGACAAATCTTGAAAAAGACCTACGTAAACGGGGGGTTGAACTACTAGACATTTAAGATATAGAAAATAATAGTAAATAACACACACATGTAATAATTGGATTTCTGAACATATCAGACAGAGCCACCTGATTTGGAAAGCTAGATCGGTGCAAAGGAATAATGAAACGATATTTGCGTAAATCTGAATCTGTCAGCAAATCAATGTGTACTAACATGAAATAAATATTACAAAGGCATGAGTGAGAGAATATCCATACCATAATATACCAAACCATAGCTTAAATTTACGTTTGAGTCACTATATACGAAAATTAAGCAGAAACTCTCTTGGAGTAACAATTAAAATATTAAGCTTTTATTTAAGTGCTGCAAATCATTAAATAAATTATGAATGAGGCCTGTCGTTAACAACAAAAAGTGCTAGAAGGAAAAGTAGAAAAGTTTCTTGAGATTCGCAGACGAGCGTCATCTGTCAAACTTCGCCCCATTTCCCGGTCGTTTTCTTCACTCTGCAGTCTCGGAAAGGAAGTCACCAGTTCGCAAAAATATTCATTGGCTTGTTGCATGAAAAATTTAAATTTGTTTTGCATTTTCTTGTTTAGCAAGCCACCTGAATGTGATGTCATGATTCTTATAATATTTTGCAATAATAAATTAGAAGATGGGTAAACAGATAATAATAAGATAAGTTTAAATGTTATAAATTGTAAAACATTTTGACTTTTTTGTATTAGGTAAGAGGGTGACTGGCTTATTCTGAAATTGTCTTAAAATATTCATTCCGCTGTATTAGTCCGCATAAATTTTTATTTGCCTTAAATTAAATCGCTTTATACGATAAAATAGGTAAAATAGGATTCACCTATTTAAATTGAGGCCGAAACACGAGCCGCCATGTTCAAACAGACTGTAACATCATTTGTAGAGAAACCAAACAATATCAAGTAATATTCGGTATAGTGAATTTCAATTTTCATATGAAATAATGAATTTCGGTCGTTATACGTAATATTTGATGCGAAATTGAAAGTCTGCAAATGTGAGACCACCATAGAGATTGCTTATAAGACTTCCGGGTGACATTAAAAAGAGAAAGAGTTGCTTATAACTATAAAGTGTCAAATAAAAGTATATTTTTTTGTGAGGTTTGTTATACTCAACAAGTGACGTGACACTTAAAACCATCATGGCCGGTACCGTTTTGTGACATTCGTTCACCGAGCAAAATATTGTAATTTTAAAATTGCAATAATAACCCAACTACGTGTTTTTATGAGTAAAAACCTATAATTTCTCATTTCTTACTTAATAACTCGTCAGATTGAAATCATTCAGTAAGGTATTTTTTTACAGTGTCAACTAGCCTATTATAGTGTCACCTTACTCGGAAACTACGATCAAATGAAAATCCAAAAAGGGTTGCTAAGCAGAACTTGTTGAAGCAATTTTAGAAACAAATTCTTGACTTACTTAGTCTGGTTAGTTTGAGAGTTTTGCACAGATAGGGTAATGGCACCACTAACAAGGAAAGTACCCGAGGTGTACCCCATCGATTTTTTTCATTTTGTGATATGTTATAGTATATAACAAAATATTGGACACGTATTTTTTTTTAGATGCTAACTTGGCGATTTAAGTGGTGAAACCACCCCTTAAAGTTAACCCCAAAAAACAGTTTTTCTTTAATAACCCAAGAATTAATTAGAATTTTTTGATGAGACAAACGCTTTGTTATTTTCCATAAAAAAGTGCTCCTAATAACATATTGGTTATGCCAAAAAGTTGCAACCCCTAATTTTTATGGGGGCGAGTTTCATTTTTTTTCTTATATATCAACTTTTGAACAACTGAATTTTACCAAATTTAACAATTTTATTAAGAAAACTAAAAAATAAAATGTTTTGATGTTTTGCAAAGAAAATCCCTGAAAGGGGTGATTTACCCCTTGAGTTAATTTTTTTCTGTACAGTGATATGGAAAGTAAAACACAACATATGTTTTTAATTTTATTTCTATAATGATTATTTTGACATATATTTTGCATTAACAGTGAAATAACGTGACACCCCTATTTTAATGACCCTTGGAGAACCCTATGGATTTGTTCACTATTAGATTGCAAATCAAAACATTTAGTTTTTCACCTTTAACTTATTATATGTTGATATTTCATCAAAATGATGTATCAACAAATTTTTTAGATGCTTAATTTGTGATTTAGGTGGTGAACTCCCCACCCCCTAAACCATTAAGTGTCATCACCGCAGGAGTTGTCATCAGACATATTTTTGAAAAATCTAAAAAAATTGAAACACAGAACATGTCCCCTGAAACCAAGAAAGATTAAAAAACACAACAAAGGTTGCTCTAACGCGTTTCGACAGCCAAACTGTCATCTTCAGAGAGAGTTTAATCTTTCTTGGTTTCAGGGGACAAGTTCTGTGTTTCAATTTTTGAAGATAACCAAGGACCAATCCGTTCCATCAAAAAAATCTAAAGATAAAATAATAATTCTTTACTGTAATTCTTATAAGGCCTCGATCGGTTCCCATATGGAAATATGTATGTACAATTGTTGCATAACAACAATTTTTAATAAAGCTTTTAATGGTAGATGTCCATACACATCCATCGTTAAACAAAGCAGCATGTGTAAAATATTTGGTCGTGATTATTAGCAAATTTGTTAAGGCGGGTTGAAATAAATTTCTTAAATGTCAGCAGTTTTTATTGTAATGAATGCAATTTTTTACATGCAAATAAACTTTGAATTAAAATCTTCTTATGTTTATAATTAGTTTTTGGTTATGAAAATTTGGTTGTGACAATTAATGGATACAAAACACAAAAAAAAATCCAGTAGTTGTCACAAGGTGACAATTACTAGGAAAATCACTTATATGGAGCTGGAAATCCAAATTCAGTTAAGATAACTACCTGCAGCAATTTTGTACACATAGCTGCAAATATTATTAAATTTTATTCGAAAACTCAAATAGTTGTCATAGCATGGGTAACTGACAATTAGTAGATCTGTCAGTGACAAATTTTGATGTCAGTACTTAGAATGAAATAAACAATAAAAACACTAAGAAAAAAATTTGTTTCAATATACAGAGGAGTCAATTTTAGTTGCAACTGAAGCTAGCAAACAATGGATGACATATTCAACGAGTAATAAAACATTTAAAGTATCCAAGACGGCACTTAAATTATGAAAGTGCCAGTCAAATGGATTAAAAATATCACAAGAAAAGGTTTTCCACCTAAAAAGTCTTATTTTATACTGACAATTTCTCAAATTAAAGTGAACTCAGGATAGCATTGGCAACAAACTAGAAAAGAATAGCTACATTTTTTTTAAGTGACATCCTCATTTTATCCATCAGCATATAGATTCTTCTTTGGACGTGGAGATATAAGAACAGCTCCAAAATAAAGTGACAAAAAAAATCGATTTAGGAAAAAAGCAAAAGCTTCTAAGAAAAAGGTTTATGAAACATTACATAATCACAAAAAGACAGGGACACATCAGTTGATACAAGACTGGGCTACAGTATATTCAAAAGATTGTACTAGTTGCAAAACACTTTTTAAAATTAATATTTGTCTTAGATACCACTGTCCAAAGTTCTGCGGGCAAAACACCATTGCCACGACCGGAAGTATTAAAACAACATACCTATATACAGAGTGTCCACCTAGTGCGGAATAGTAAGATATCTCAGTAGTTACTGAAGTTAGGAAAAACTGTTAAGAGGCAACTTCCCTTTTTTTCTTCATGGTAGACCCTTATTGACCGGAAATATTATGTTTTTTTCAATTTGTTTAACATTTCTTCGGCCCAGTTTGGAAATATTTAAATTTTTATGGTTTGTTGACAACTTTTTATAAAATTGTCAACAAACCATAAAAATTTAAATATTTCCAAACTGGGCCGAAGAAATGTTAAACAAATTGAAAAAAACATTCCCTTTTTTTCTTTCAAAAGTCTACGAAACTAAAATGTGGCCAAATATACAGGATGTTCAATTTTCTCTGTACAGGCACCAACTTTAATTTCTTAAATTTTATTTGTTTTTCTGATTCGTTATGGAAAATGAGTATATTAAAAAAAAAAGTTTTTCCGAATTTCCAATATTTTTCGAGTTATAAAAATGTTTGTGCAAAAGAGCCAATTCATCGCGTAGGGTAAAATAAAATCCGTTATGGGTACGACATACATCATGAACAAATGATTTTCTCTTTAATTATTCACAGATAGCTGCTTAAGTATAGCTATTAATGTAACGAGATTACTATGCGATTTATAATACTCGAGGACGTTGTCCGAGATTGTTTAATTCGCTAATAATCGAGTTGCATTTACAGCTTCATCGTATCATTGACAACGATGACGTAAAAAAATTAACAAACTCTTAAAATGAAATTTGTATTTAGGGTATTATGATAGGCAACTAATGTATTATAATTGTAACTAATGTGTTATGTGCTATTAAGTTGTCATGATATTATGAGGTTAATAAGTTGACATAATATTATGATGTTAATAATTATCAATAAAGATTTAATTTAAAGGGTACTTAATTTTCAATGATACGATAAAATCTTTAACTTCAGTTTTTAAAATATTTTTGGGGATGATCAAAAAATTGTTTCGCTTTCAGAGAACTTATGTT
This sequence comes from Dastarcus helophoroides, assembly GCA_028583605.1. Taxonomy (NCBI): domain Eukaryota; kingdom Metazoa; phylum Arthropoda; class Insecta; order Coleoptera; family Bothrideridae; genus Dastarcus; species Dastarcus helophoroides. Next base: position 6,970,546 of record CM053326.1, read on the forward strand.
CTTTAGTGATTAAATCGGCCCCTTAATTACCTACAACTTTTGTTAAATACACTCTATGCCAAAAATAACTGGCTATCGAGATGTTGACTCTTTTCTTGTTCAAAAGATAAAATTTATTAATTACATACTAAAATTTTGACAAAGCAGGATTTGCCTAGATATTCTTAAAAATTGTTGCTTGTCTTTAATTGATATTTCAATTATATCATTTTAAGCAGCTTATTTATTATAAAATTTATTTTAATTGACTTTAAATGAAAATATCAAAATGAGAAAATTATTAAGTGCACTATCCGCAGAAAAACATTATTTTCCATAAGATTTGTCAATGTTAATATGCAAATACAATGAATAATGGTTCTCCCAGATAAAAGATACATAATTCAAGATAATAATTATTATCTATCTTCATGTTCATTAATTTTATTTAACATTTCTGGGACCCAGTTCGAAAATATTTACATCTTTATTAATGAATGTTGACAATATTCTGAAACATTTTTTAAAATATGACTACGTGATATTTAAATTTATTTAAAATCTTATGAGAGTTGACAACAAATAGGTTAGTTTATTTTAAACAGAATAGGAGAAAAAAATGAAAAATAGAGGACAAAAATTAGACATTAAAAAATAATTGCTTTTAATAAATTATGAAAATATAAAAATATAAAAATTTGAAAAAAAAGTTATAGCACTGAACATCGATGTTTCGCTCTTCTTTAAGCTCGTCAGCAATGCATAACATGGAAAGGGAACAATGAGGAAAAAGTACTTAAAAATAATAAATTGAAATACAATTTAACATGAATAGATGTTTCATCAATAATTTACGGTGGCAAAAATTTAAATATTTAAAGCCCGATCCACAAGAAACAACTATTCTAAGGGCTAATACCCCTTCTAGCATTAAGCTACATTTCGAACTTAGATGTTCTTGGTGATTACTGTTCTTAACCGACGAAACTTCTTCAGCTTATTAGTGAAAAGCACCATTTGAGGAGTAATTCGTTCCGTTAAAGGAATATGATTATTCTTCATGGTGGACCCTTACTGGCCAAAAACAATATGTTTATTAATTTTATTTAAGATTTCTCCTACCCAATTTGGAAATATTTAAATTTTTATTAACGAATGTTCACAATATTCTGAAAATTTTTTTAAAATATGACTACGTGATATCTGAATTTATTTAGAACGTCACCTCATGACAGTTGACCAAAAATAGGTTAGTTTATTTTACCTTTTCGCCTTAGAATCACCTAGGGAATAACCTAATAAACTGTCGGAATTGTTTCTGATAGCACACAAAATTGTAGAAAAAGAAATTTGGATTGATTTTCTGACGACGAGCAGAGAATAACACTGACCGAAAAGCTAAAACTTTTAAGTAATCTTGTTGTTACTTTATTTTACGTCGTTTAAATTTTAAGAGAGTTTTAAATGGTTTTTCAGTGTTGAGTCACAAACAGCGATTGACAAGCAAAGATCCAAAGCAATCGCTGCTTGGGGCAATCTATAACAGATTGCCAATCCTCAACAGAAGGTTACCAAAAATTTAGGATTGTGAAAGGAGTAACTGGCGAAGAAAAAGCCAATAAAACATGAATAGAAATTCTTCCTCATTGTTCCCTTTCTATGTTATGCACTGCTGACGAGCTCCAATGAAAGCGAAACATCGATGTCCAGTACTACAACCTTTTTTACATTTTTTATATTTTTATATTTTCATAAGTCCTTTAAAACAAAAAAAAATATGTCTAAATTTGGTCTTCTATTTTTAATTTTTTTTTTTCAGATTCTATGTAAAATAAACTAACCTATTTTTTTTGTCAACCGTCACGAGGTGACCTTTTAAATAAATTTAGATATCACGTAGTCATATTTCAAAAAATGTTTCAGAATATTGTCAACGTTCATTTATAAAAATTTTAATATTTTCAAAATGGTTCGCAGAAATGTTAAATCAAATTAATAAACATAATGTTTTCGACCAATAAGAGTCCACCTTGAAGAATATTATCTATCTGTTTATTTTTTATCAAAAAATTGCTTAAATGAAGGAGTGACAATGTTGAACCAAGTGAAGAAAATAAAGTTAATATATGTATCTATCTGTATCTATTATTATAATTATTTAAATACCTAATAAACAAACCCTTCAGCTTTCTGTGATAAATATTTGTGATTTTCAAAATAAATTTTAAGTATAAAGAATGTCATAAATATTCAATACTATAGGGTGCAATGATAATATATTTCTTTTGTGTATGTAGTAAATGTCACGTGCATCACAAAAAAAAGGAAATAGTGAATTTAAAACTGCATTATAAAACATGCTCAAAATATCTTTTGTTTTCTTCTATGAATTTTTGAATCCTATTACGAAATGATCTGAAGATATTTGTGAACATTGCCAAGTTACTTACATGGATCGCTTCTAATTTTAACTTTCACACATTTTCAATATCTCTTGGTTGGAATTTAGCGAATTCCCCTTAAACACCTTGTATAGTTGTCAAGTGGTGGCAACTTGGCTACGTCAGGACGCGGCGAACTCAGGAAACGCAGCAGGAGTGTATCGCGCAGCAGTACCGAAAATACGCCGGAACCGAAGAACCGTCGGCGATAAATCGTTTGTACCTAAGAAAAGAATAATAGAGTCCTATTCTCTAATATCGACTTTTATTGGGGAAAAATACCCCCCTATATTTTACATTTATAATTTATAAACGCCAACTTTGATAAACTCCCACAGAAAGAAATCGAGACAAAGTAGATCAGAAGTTCCAGCTGGTGACTTAATTGCCAGTTCTGTACAAAATATTCAGAGCAAAGCCTCCTTTGCCGAAATTTTCTTAGCAGGTGAATGGATTTTACCGGGTGATCAAAAAAAAAATGAGGATACCTCGATAACCAGTAATTTTTGGCATATTGAGTATAAAACAAAAGTGGTATGCAAATAAGGGACTGATTTAATTATCAAAGAAAATAAGGACTGTTCTAATTAAAATAAGCGAGTATTGTCCATTTCAACTTTTCTGCAAAAGAAAATAATTTTTTGATTACCTTGTACTATATTTTAAAAATCTAAGAATGAAATTTAATTAAGCATATATTTGAGAATTATTGCAAAAATCATTTGTCCATGATATCCTTCGTAACCGTATTAAATAAGTTAAATGTTCATCAGAATAACTCAAAGAGTATTAGAAATTCGAAAAATTTTTATTTAAAATATACCCTTCATTTTTTATAAGGAATCAGAAAATGCAATATAAAATAGAGGTCGCTATTTGAAACAACAAAGATAGTGTTTGCCCTTTAAAGGTCTATTTTAACTTTAGTCATTATTGAGGTATTTTACTACTCTAGCTGAACACCCTGTATACGCAAATCCCATGTGACCCCTCTATTTAGCATAAAAGCATATTAAAATGCAGCATAAATTCTGACAAAAATATGAAAGGAAAGTAAGAATAATTCTAGGTGGATGGAACATATTTGCACATTTCCAGCGATCATTAATTTGCCTAAAATCTCAAGAAAGCCTTAAGGAAGGAATGAAAATTATATTTCTTAAGAAAAGAAGTCAAAATGAAAATTAGATGAAAGAACCCATAGAACTAAAGGAGCTTGAAAAATTAAAAGAGGATACAAAAAAAGGAAAAGTCAAACATAAGTGAATACACATTCTACATATTTGGGCGTATACATGCACGTATCTTGAGAACATTTTTCATGTATTTCCAATCAATAAATAAACCTCCATATTGTTGAGCTTTTTTTTTCAAAGTAACTTAACAATTACTGGAAAAGCTAATGACAATTATTGATTATTACAAAACCTGCCTATAATAGTTACTGGTAAAATACCATTGACAAATAAAAATATTTTTATTGAAGAAAAAAAAATGTTTTGACAAAACAAACTAGTTGATTGTTCCATAACAAAGAAGCTAGTCTTCATCTTAGTAATTAGTGATACTAAAAAAATGCATCAGGTTTTTTCTATATCAGTAAAGAGTTAGAGGTACCTCTAATAATGACAATTAGTGGTGCCATTACCCTATATATTTGTCGGCCCGGTTGATTGAACTTTCTATGGGAAGACCAGTATTTTTCTTATTCAACCTTTTCTATACCCATATATGAAAAATGAGGATCTATAACAATAGTAGTTTGCAAAGATCTGTAGCTGATAGCAAAAAAATAAACGTCCATGAAAACTTTTAGCTACCAAGTAGCTAAAATAACGTATCCACTTTTAAAGTTTAAAAATTAGTTATTTATGATACAAGTGTTAAAAGTGACATTTTATTTTGTGAGTGGGGAGTATTGCGAAACGAGCGTAGCGAGTGGAGCAACCCCACGAACAAAATAAAATCACTTTTAACATGTGTACCTACAATATTTTTTGTAAAACAGTTAAATTTAAAAAAATGCTGCCTGCAGGGTTAAATTTTCGATTTATCGTTTGCGTGTTGAATTACATATTTGAAAATTACCTGCGACAATCAAGTCAGGTACTGGATAGTGTAGCTAAGTAAAATAATTGTAAGTTGTTTACTGTTTATTAGTGACCACAATTGAACCTGTACTAAAATATTTTAAATTTTATAGGTTTTAAACATAGATTTTGAAGAAATGATTGGATATTAAAGCAATGTTATTATTCCACCAGATGTTAAAGAAAGAACAAATACATCAATTCAGATTTATTGCCCCAAAAATCGCGACAACAATATGATGGTCTAAAATAGAGTCTAGCGAATAACTTCACTAAAAATATAATTTTGGTTTACGTCGAAGGGAATTCTAAGCTATGGAATCTCTTTATGATAAAAACTAGTTTCCAAATCAAAAACAACTAGGATATAAGCAAGTATTACAACAAGCGTACAAGATAATCAATTTTTGAATGAAGCTCCAGACACCAAATATGTAGTAAAAAGTTGCGTCAATTTTTGGATTATTTGGAGCATGTCGCCTTGAAGAGTTTTGTAAATTAACACTGGATGACATTGAAAAATCAGAAAAATCTTTATTGTTAAATATTATGGAGACTAAAAGCAACGTCTGTCGTAGTTTTTGCATGAATTACTAGCATAAATACATCTGCAATTCTCAGGAAAACTAAAATAAGTAACCGTTCAGATTGTAATAGTAATATTAATATTATAAATAAATAATTGATAACTATTTGAATGTTCTGTGATTGGAAACAATATTATATAACAAAGGACCAGTCCGTTCGACCAAAAAAAAAAATCTCTAATTTTGTGGGTACAGCTTTCTATTAAATAAGAATGCATATTGCTAATATATCAGTGATTCCTAAATAGTGAGCCACGACACGGCACTGGACCATAAAAATAGAATACCAGATTGCAAAATTGTCTTCATACTCACAAATGATCAGTTCTTATACATTAAAATATAATTAAAACATCTTTTAGTGGGTAAGGGAAATATTAAAAACAACCGGGCCATGGCAAAATGAGTTTGAGAAACGCAGCTATATTTACTTTTAACACTAGTGCGAAAAAACTTTTTCGCACTAGTGTTAAAAGTGTTTTTGACACGTGTCATTATAAAAGTCAATTTTTAGTTCTCTTACCAATGAATTAAAAATGCCACTTTTAATGACAGTTTTACCAAAATTCTTTTTACTTACTGATGCGTAGTTTATTAAGTTTAGTTTATAAGTACTTATTAAATTTACCAATTTTCATTAGATCGGTATCCCCATTAATATTTTTATCCATTATCAAACAGCCATAAATGACGAATCTCCTATTTGATAATTTATCCTGATTCTGGTCTGCTGCAAATCGGAAGTTAATGTTAAAAGCTCAAGTTCTACAGTAAATCCACTGATTTACTTTTCCGTTGTGCATCGAATACATGGCATTGTAATTTAAAATTCACATCTTGAAAATGTTTTACGTACCTGCCGCCTACATCTGCTCCACATTTAACTTGAGAAGGTCATTAAAAGGTCTTAAGCAGAATAGGTATTTCGCGAGGAGGAAATGGAAATAAAGTGAATTTCCTTCAGATTTAAGTTCGCCCCAATGAAAATAAAATAAGTTTTAATGTAGGTGTACCTCAAAAGTTACTTAGAAAGATATAACAATTTCAGATGGCTCATTACTTCCTCCTCTTGGTAATAAAACAGATGTTTATATTTCCAAGTTTTAGAACTCTTATGACATAGAAATTTTTAGATTAGTGTTTCAAAACCAGAAACTGAGAAAATTTAGAGGGGCCTTCTACTCAAGTAAAATGTTTAAATTTTGACATATAAATCGAATACTAATTTTCACTAAAAAGGAAAAATCGTTGTTAAAACAAAAACAGCATATCTAATTAATAACTGTTAAAGTAGAACATTGTTTCTCGAGGTTTTGACTTTAATTTCCAAGTTTCTGGGAAAAATGTCAAATATTTGACTTTAAACCTAATCTTCTTTTATCTCAAACTTGCGAGTTTACAGCTAAAGATTAATCTCAAAATTTCTCGGAATCTCGATTTTGCCAATAAATGCTTTGGGAAGTTTTTCAAAAGTTTCAGTTTAAACTAAAAATTTCTACTTTTTTTTAAATTACAGTTATTCACCAAAATTTCGTCTATAGGCTTAACTGCACACAGAAATAGTTTTAGTAAAAAACCTCTGATTTTTATTTCATAACTTTCAATTTCCTAGATTTAAAGTTACACTTTAACCAAAGATATTGGTCTTAAAGAATTTCTGCATTTTTAAGCTTTTTCCTGTTAGTAAGAGTTTAAATTTTAATAAGGAGATTGAAAAGTATCAGTAAAATGTTTTTTGAGAAACACCAAAGATCCGAAATTTATAATAAAAAGTCGAAGTCGAAGGGCGATATTTTTAAGTTTAAAGGTTTAATTGAAAAAAGAAATATTTCCAATTAAAAGGTTTGATCTAGAGAGAAACTCTGAATAAAAATGTTGCGACGCATGTCAAATTTTTGGTATTGAAATCACAATTACAAGAAGAAAAAATAATTTAATTTTAAAGTTTACAGTTTAATACAAAGTACAAAAAATTTTAATTTTCAGACTAAATATTCAGAAAGGAAACCCAAAATTTCAAGAAAATTCTAAGATTAGCCAAACTTTCAATTTTATTACTTAAATTTAATGAAAAGTCAAAATTTCTAGAAAAAAAATGGAAATTCATTAACGAAATCTTGCTCGATATTTTCAACATAAAATGGAAAGTTTAGAAAAATAATATAAGTTTTAAACTCAAAGTTTTAAGAAAAAAATAACAAAATTACAAAAAAAAACAATTAGAAATGGAGCAACTAATCTTCTCATTTTAACTAGAGATAATCAATAAAGGTAAAGGTTTTCGGTTCAAACTCGAGAAATTTTGATATTTTATAATGAAAATTGGATTATTTAAACTAATCCTAGATTTTGGATTATAAAGAAAAGAATTAAAGGTTTGATTTAAACTTGATGTTTTGTAAAAAAAAGTCGAAATTTTAAAATAAGAGTCAAAATTTTGATATTAAAAGCGACTTTTTCAGATCATTTTCAAAATTAAGCTGAAACTTTTGACTTGAAACTTGAAATTTCTATGAAAGTTCTATCGAAATTCCGAGTTTCAAGTCCAAATCGAAATTTGAGACAAAGTCAAAATCATAAAAACCTGTTTTATTGAGCTTGAATTTAAGATTTCAATTTTAAGCTTAAAATGTCGAGAAAGAGTACAACCAATTTTGAAGTTTTTCTGGAAACATTGAGATAAAGGACATAGTGAGTTACAGTGCTCTTTTGTCTAAACTTTCTTATCTTTTGTACCAATTTCCAATTCAGACGAGTTTCGCCTCTGGTATGGTGAACATACTGAGTTACCGTGCTCTGATGTTTTGAAATTGGCCTTTTCATTCTTTCATTTTTGCATATTCCCTCATATTACTCTTTTCATTTAATTTTTCTTTTCTTTGTTCCTGAAAAAGCCCTCTACGATGATGGGCAAAACGTCGAACACTTTTAGTAATTTTTTGACACAGTCCAATCCCGGAAGAAGTATATCCTGCACTGACTCTGGCTGTGGAAGCCTTCATTATCATATTCAGAACCTCTACGGGGAGAAAATTTCTCGCAAAACCCTTCGTTTCTCTAAACTTCGTCATAAAGTTTCTAAACTTATTTCCAATCTAACATTTCTGTCGCGTTGCAGGGATCACAATTTAATTCCAAAATCTTTCAAAATCAAAGATAACTTTGTAACCAATTCTTTATTCAAAATTCTTCATAAAGCTGGTTTGTCTCTTGTCCGGGATATGATTAAAAGGATTAAACGCGATTTAGCTTCGATCTCCCGACAATTGTTCGGGCTCCATCTGGAACTATCGAGTAGGTTGTCGGTTAAACATTGGAGTCATTTCGACGCCATATCCTATAATCAGTCCGAAAAAACTTTTGAATTAGAAAATCTGGAACACAAGAAGAAATTCGAATCCCTAAGTGCCCAAGGTCTAAACTTATAGTTTAGTCTCAAAAATAGTAGTCAATTTGTCTTTCCGTCCACTATCGGATAACCATCGGAACATACAATTTTATCTAAAAGACTAAATTTTGCTGTCGCCCCAAGAAAAATTCCAACTGAGGAAATAATCAGTGCAGTAGAAGTCTTCCATCAGAACATCTGCCCGAGGAGGCTGCAGATCCTATTCGTTTTCAAACTACAAAAATACTAAAACATGCCAAACCACCAAAGTCCAACATTTCTAGAGAAGTAAGATGTGCCCTTAAAACCCTAAAAACAGATTCTTAATCACTATTCTTTCGGCTGTCAAAGGTAATGCAACTCTCATCTTGGATAATTCCGAGTATGTATCCAAAATTAACGCCGTGTTGAGTGACGGATCCTATATTCCTCTTCCTCGGGACCCAACAAGCAAAATTGAACGTGAACTAAAGTCCAAACTAAAATCCTCAAATTTGGCCGCAGACACTTTCAGACATCTTGTTCCGAGAGAATCCAAACCACCTCGTCCTTATGGTCTCCCCAAAATTTACAAATCCAATATTCTTTTAGGCCCATTGTCAGCACGATAAATTCACCTACTTACAATGTCTCGAAACATTTATCTAACATCCTCAAGTCATATACCGGAAACACATCACACGTCCTCAATTCTAAACATTTTGTCGAATTGTTGTCCGAAACTACCCTGGACCCCAACGACATACTAGTAAGTTCTGACGTCACTTTACTATTCACTAATGTTCCAGCTTCCGACTCCATGACGATAATTCGTCAATTACTTTCAGGCAAAGAGAATGCAAATTTTTTGGCTGATTTAACTGAAATGTACCTCACATCACCCCAATGGACTCCCTTATCGCCAGTCGCAGCAAATATTTTCATGGAATCTTTCGAAAACACTGCGTTGGAATCTGCGGATTTAAAACCTAAGGATTGGCTTCGTTATGTAAATGACACATTTATTGTATGGCCACATGGCAAGGATTTACTAAATTTATTTTTGGAACACCTAAACAGTTTAAATACTTTCATTAGCTTCACTATGGAAATCGAAAACAACGGTTCTCTTCCTTTTCTTGACATACTGGTCACCCTTTTATCAAACGGTCACGTTTTTCATTCCGTTTATCGAAAACCCACCCATACTAATCGTTATTTGCAGGCAGAGTCCCATCTTCACCCTTTCCAAAAACGTACGTCATAAATTCACTGGTTTCACGAGCTGTAACAATTTCACAACCGATAAATCTTTCAGACGAGTTGAACAAACTTCAATTCAACCTCCGCAACAATGGTTACAAATCGCACGACATTGAAACTGTCATTAAACGACATCTTCAACCTACCCCTCGTCCTTCACAAAATTTAATAATTTCTTCTACAGCCTTTCTTTCTTATGTTCACGGAGTAACAGATCAAATCGAAAAATTATTAAGAAAACACAACATTAAACCCATTTTTTTAACACCCTCAAAGATCCAACAGCCCCTCCCATCTCCCAAAGATAAAATGTCATCCTTTTGTTCTAATGGTGCATACAGGGTTCCTTGTTCTTGTGGTTCAATGTACATTTGAGAAACGGGGCGATCATTTAAGACGCGAATATCCGAGCAGCAAAGATGTCTTAGGTCGGATTTATTTTCGCAGTCAGCCATTGCCGAACCTTAACATGAGACCGGACATAAGATTCTCTTTGATAATATTTCAATTATATCCAATATTCCCAATTACTATAATAGAAAGATACGCAAGGCTATTGAAATCCAAAAATTCCCCAAGAACATCAATAGAAATCCATCTGGAAACCAACCATCGGAAATCTTTGGAAGTGATCACGCAGTCGAATGGTATATAAAGTTTCCGTTTCCCTCTTTTCTGTCAGAAGAGTTTCGCCTCTGGTATGGTCGACATACTGAGTTACCGTGCTCTTCTGTCTAAACTTTCTTATCCTTTGTACCAATTTTCAATTCAGAAGAGTTTCGTCTCTGGTATGGTGGACATACTGAGTTACCGTGCTCTGATGCTTCTGAAATCGGCCTTTTCATTCTTTCATTTTTGCATATTCCCTCATATTCCTCTTTTTATTTAATTTTTCTTTTCTTTGTTCCTGAAGAAGCTCCCTACGATGGTGGGCGAAACGTCGAACATTTTTAGTAGTTCTTTGACACGGTCCAATCCCGGAAGAAGTATATCCTGTACTGACTGGCCGTGGAAGCCTTCGTTAGCATAAAGGTAAGAAATTTTGAGATTCGACCTAAAATATTGGCTGGAGATTTAATATTTTGAAAAACGAAATTACCTGAAGTGAAAATTTTAGATAATATTTGATATTTGAGTAAAAATTCTAATAAATGTCAACACAAACTTTTAAAATTGTTTGTACAATTTCAGGATATTGAAGCAAAAGTAGAAATGCATCCATGACAAAGTGAAAAAATTTAAACGATACTTCTTGCACCTTACTCAAAGCAAACTAATAATAATAATAATTTTTTTCCCAAAATTGAAAGTGCTGTTTTCATAATATTTAAAAATTGAGACGATTAGGTTATGAAATATTTGATCTGTTCGGTAACTGGAAAAATATACATCAAATTGACGAATATGTTTTAATGAATTATCATAACACAAACATCAGTTTGTGATGCATGAAATGAGTTGACATAACAGCCAACGAGCTACTGGTAGGCTCCCGCTAAAGTTGCCCTCACCGTACTGGATCGACCGTTACAGTTGCTACTCTCCCGATATCGATACCATTGTCGATAAATATATGTTTCATTGCTCCTTGCGCGGATGAGTGGGTTATTCAAAGTGGCGCTTAAACTCGGAAGTCCAATTCGTTGTTCGAAAATTAGAATGGGGGAATATCCGCGCAAGTTCAGCGATCGTATTCTGACAACTTTAACGAGCGGACAACTATAACAGGAGCAACTTTAGCGGGAGTCGACTGTGATCTACCGACGATACTCTAAAGCGAAACCGGTCCTTAAAAACCAATCTATGAAAATTTTATTCAAACATCGTGAAATTTTCTTATCTCTTTATTGCATTTATTGTTAAACCTATGTATGACTTGTGCAATTCCATCAAATATACTCGGTATATTTATTTGATCTCGTAAATTGCAATATCACAATTTCGACCATGACTTGTGATGACCTGTGCAATTCCATCAAATATAGTCCGATATATTCATTTGATTTCGTACAATGCAGTATCGCAATCTCGATCATCATACTCGATATTTAATAAATATTGAGTATGATTAATAAATCGTGTTTACCATTGGTGTTTCAAAGACAAAAGGTAAACAATGAACCAGTGATTAGTGTCTGGTTATCGTTTAAAAGCGGCATTTTATGACACAAAAACAAATTTAAAATATCGAGCCATATATAGATTGCAGCGTGTGCACATTATTTAAACATTCAGAGAGAAAAATATGTCACCAGTGCTTTCAATGGTCGACCCGCATGTTTTAGAGTTTGTACAGGATCATAGTTGTATTTTATGTTTGCAATATGACAGAACATCATGGATTTTGTGATAAATGTGTTTGCGTCCGGCCCGATTAATATTTGCCTTTTTTAATATGAGAGCAGGTCTCTGAAATATCCTCTTGAATTGTAATTATGAATTTAGATCCTTCTGCAATTAGTTTTTGTTTCGAATTTTGAAATAATTCTGTTTTTGAGTAAATTATTTTTTTTTTAATAAAACAGTCGTTTGTGTTATTCGATGATGGATGGCCTAATTACGTCGATTATATTCCCAATATGGCATTTATACAGTTTGAATTTAACTGTTGCTAGGAATCTATGAATATAAACAGCTGCAAGGAAATAAAGAAATTATTTCGTTTTTAAACTGCACTGACCTATTTTGCTCATAATATTCAATATCCTTTAGGTCAAAGTATCGGTTGTTCAATTGAAAATGTCAGCAAGTTAGCTGGGAAAATTTCTTACGTTTTAAGGTAGGTTTTAAATTATTGATTTGCCAACTGCAAGAATTTAATACATTTGAACTACTATCATAACAAACTACTGATGAAAAATACAGTAATTTTGTTTAAGATCACTCAAACAACTTATCTCCTCAATATTTGTGTACCTCATAATAGAAATTATATTTCGTCAAAGAAAATAATTTTCTAAAGGATTTCACCTTACCTTAAAAAGTTCTAACCTCTTTGTATAAATAAAAGGTCAAAGTAATACTTGACAAGTCAACCAAAATAATCAATAAGTAATTACATGACTTGCGCTACATTCTTTTCTAGCAAAAATCAGCAGCATACTCGAGAGAGAAGATAGCCGTTGGAGTAGCTGTTTCTTATAGAAATAGCTTTCCATATTTGAATTATTTCGCCAATTTATATTAATAATAAAATGTGTTTCTCAGATATTTATCCATGAGGAAATAATGGTTCAATACTAAAATTATTTTTTTTAACTTCTTTAATTATTACAATTCTTATTAGTATGTTATAAGGGTAAAGTACCCCAAATTGAACCGCCTCCTAAACTAAATCACCTAGATATTCCTACCTTATTAAAACTCTTAGCGCCTACTGCGTTAAAGCAGCTGAATCTATGCGTGTAGATACATTATCTACACACATAGAAGCTCACAGCTCACAGCTCAGTAATTTTATAATAATTTCCACCAGAATTCAGCAACCTCCCGCCTGTGTGTTGTGGGCAGTTTTTGCCTAAAACTAGATCCTAAGTCTCTAAGAGAATTTTGATATTCTGTTAAAGGAAGGAACATTTTTGTAACTTGTCACTAAAATTGCAATAGTTTTTGGCATATGGAACAGCTACTTACGAGTATTTAAAATTTACGAGTTTAGAAACGTAAGGTTACAACATGTATTTTATTGGACAATTTTCCAATTTGAACCATAAACGGTTGTCGTAAATTGAACCTCAAATTAGGAAACTTTTGTCTGCTTTACGATCTTCGTGGTCTGGTGTTTTGTGCAAATATCAAAAGGGGGAAATAAGGGAAAATGATCGTCGTCAGATTTGGAACTAAAGCTAGTAGCGTACAGAGGGAAAAAAAGGTTTAAATAAATGCAGTAACGATTATGGAATACCTAAATCGACGTTACTTCGGCATATTCAAGAGTTAAACAAAGTGGCCTAAAGGTTCTATTAAATTATTGGGCAGGACCCTATTTTCAATACTACTTTAGAAGAATTGTTGTCGAACCATATTATTAAACTCTCAGAATCTCTTTTTCGACTCACTGCAAAAGAGGTTCGAAGTCTTCTTAGATGCTCTGTTACTGGCACGAGAAAATGGAATTGTTATGGTTCAGTTGCCAGGTCATGCGACACATCGTCTGCAACCACTTGATCGTTCTTTTTTTGAAATCAATGGAGGTGCTATTACACCCAAGCATTGGAAAAATAGGTTAGGGACTAATCTTGGACAGAGAGTGTAACACTAGCAAGTGGCTTCATTATTAAATGAAACTTATGGATAGATGGTAACGATAGAAAATGGCCATTAGTGGATTTAGAGGCAACTGAAGTATTGCCAGTAGAATAGATATGTTTTTCCAAGTTTCAGGATTTTGCTGGATCCGTAGTTCTTAAGTCTAAAGCAAATATACTTTCAAAATAATGGCTTTAGTCCTAAAGATAATATTCCATTAGCACTTTAAAAAAATATCAAAACGGAAATTGTTGAACTTCTCTCTCTATGGATGTTGCCAAAACCTCATCAGAAACCTGAGCATCAATTATCTAAATGTGTCGAAGCTGCATCTTTACAGAAAAGCAGCAAAGTCTTCGGTATTCAGAAAGCAGCAGAACTCACTAGTTAAGTCTCTAAAAAAGTTTGAGAAAAAAGAATCGGACTAAAGCAAGCAACGACAGGTGACTGAGCAACGTTGATATTGTAAGGAATGTGAAGAGTAAGAAGTTCAGGATATGATTCGATGGGTGAAGCGCAAAACGTGGTTTTATCGCAAATGCATAAAAGGTGAGTTTGTTCAAGAAGTTTATTTGTTGGACATGTGTGTAGAACCCCTTGAGTTTTTAGTTTATTTTTGTTTTTTAACGCTCGTTTTTTTTTAAATTTATCTTAACATGTAGGTATACTGTTTGTAGGTTTGCACCCTTTTCTGTTTTTTCTAATTTTAAATAAAAATTTAACTCTCTTTCGAAAGTACCTTCTCATAATTTTTATAGGTAGTTTTAATTTGAGGAACTAGTGATTCAAATTTGGCAACCACTTTCTTATATTGGACCATTATAAAATAACTCAATATAAAATATTACAGTCATACATTTACAAAACTATAGGCATTTTTCTAAAAAGTGGTTTGGGGCACTTTACCCTACGTCGCTGATGAGTTCAAATGAGAACGAAACATCGATATTCAATGCTACCCTTTTGCAATTTTATTTGAAACAATTTTAACTCAAAAAATTACCAATTTTATGAACCTTTCAAAAGTATCTCCAAAATCTCCGGCAAAATTAGGATTTTTCACTCTAAATTTCTAGGAAATTTTTCTTTAGAAACCTACACTTCCATATTTTTATCCTTAATCTGAAAACTAATAGATTTTTTTTACAGTTTTAAAGTTAATTCTTTTAATTTTGTGATAAAACTTTTAACTTGAAGATAAATTAACAAATTTCGATTTTTTTGTTTTTCAACATGTTGCCTTTCGGCGTAACATTTTCTGAGATCCCAAAGAGTTTTATCGAAGCTTTGACTTTAAACATGAAAGTTTATCTTTAAGTATATTTTCCTTCAAAGGCAAAAAAATTGTTCAAAACTCTTTCTCTCAAAATTTTGACTTTAAAGATGAAACTGCTTAATATACACTTGAAGTTTCGGCTTTAATTTTAAAATTTTAGTTTTATCTTGAAATTCCTACGGTAGTCTCCGTTTTGGGACATTTTCGGGAAAAATGTTAATTTTTTTCACTAAATTTGCCGTTAAGGTAGTACTGTCGATACTGCTCGAGTCAAAACCACATCAAATGTATACATTATCCCGTTTGATTAACGTAGTATTTAGACTAGACAACGTCGCGATGAAATAAAAGGCAGAGGAATTTCTATGACCAAATAATGTCATCGTCAAAATCGTTCAGTTACAATAAAAAAATATTTCATTGGAAGAATAAAAGGATTACTTGAAAAAACATTCGAAAAGAGGCTTCAGAAAGTTAAATTGGTAAATTAATTAACGGGCAATCCTGAAAAGTTTGACACAACCTTAAAACGGAAGTAAACAATCATAATGCATTCAATGGAGAGTTGTCGATGGCCGTTTATGGTTTACATAATATCGACTTTGCCACATTTAATAAATTACGGGAAAGGTAAGATAAAAAATTCGCTAATTACTTCTATCACGCACTCTCAAGCTGAACTTTCAAGTAAGTAGTGTACCTAGAAGAGTTATGGAACACAAAAAGGCGGGAAATTCAAATTATGACGCTTGCGCAGTAGACTCCAGGTAATATGACACTTTCAGAGGTCATAGAACTTTAAGGCAATACGATATTTTCAAGGTAATGTAATAGTCAAAGAACATTCCTAGAATAAGAAGTCATAGAACTTTAAGGCAATAGGATACTTTCAAGGTTATAGGCCAATTTAAATAACATTCCCAGAATAAGAAGTCATAGAACTTTAAGACAAAACGATACTTTCAAAAGTTAAGTCCAATTAGTAATATAATAACCCAAGTCAAAGGACTTTAATGAAGTCGTAGCACTTTAGGGCAATACGATACTTCCAAAAGTAAAAAAACTCTAAGGCGATATGAGACTTTCAAGGTTATAGCCCGAGTTAAAGAACTCTAACATTCCTAGAATAAAAGGTCATAAAACTTAAAGACAATACAATACTTTCAAGGTTAGGGGAAATGAACTTAGGTAAAACATACAAAGCTGATGAACTTAAATATAGTTATTTTTAGACATGACTCAAAGTTATTTTGAAACACAAACTCTACTCGAAGTGCATTTTCGCGCAGTAACAGGATACTTTCAAGGTTAGTTCAAAGTGAAATGAACTGAAGTAGTAATTTTTAAACATAGTTTAAATTACATTATCGTCAAAGACAATGAACGTTAACATTTATTTTTAAAGATGACTCATTTTCACCGGAGAGATCAAACAGCTATTTATAAACATGACTCCATATTTACCGAAGCTAATAAACTTAGTTAAAGTTATTTATAAACGTGACTCATATTCGCTTTATTTTTAAAAGTGGCATAGACTCCACGCAAATTAGGTACCTACATTTCTTCCAACACGCTGTATAATATAGAGCTAAAATAGCATTTAAGGCGAGCAAGTAATTAATTTAAGACAGATATCCAACAATGTAAAACTTGGGGAGGACGCAGATGTAATATGACATCTTTACTGCTTCATTACAATGTTTTTTTCTCGGACTACCGAAAATTTGCCTGTCATTTCTTGATTGCGATTGTTTGCTATAAACAAGGAAACTTCCGTAACATGTGTAGGTAATCCGAAGCTACTTAGATAAGCAAGTGGTAGCATAAGAATCCAATTGCATAAACTTCTTTTTTCGAACTACAGAAAATTTGCCTCTTCTTTCTTTGTAATTAAATTACATCTATTTAATCACGTGCAAAAAGGTCGACACACCAATAAAAATTTTCCTGTCATTTCTTGGTTGCGATTGAAATGTGTTATATTTTATTTTTAATCGTTTTCTCCCATTTTAATAAAATCCGAACGGTACTTTTTGTAAAATATGATAATATCTCTGGTTTCTTATAAGACCCAATGTTAAAGGCGTGAAATTTCAAAACGTCAATAACTTTTTATTGGTCCTGTGTAGCTCTTCAAAAATGTAACCAGATCATTACCTTACTTTTTCTATTCATGTTTTATTATTATTTATTTCAGTGTTGAGTCACAAACAGCGATTGACAAATCAAGATCCAACGAAATCGTTACTTAGGGCAATCTACAGGGTGGGCCAACCTCTACGCTACGGCCTCTAGAAGCTATAAGATAACATATTTTTAAAAATAAATATTATGCTTAAATATGAGTTGCTGGGATCTACATGTCAAAAATATTTTCAAATATACAGAATGTTCTAGGAAAAAGTTACATATAAGCGTTGTAATTTTTTAAGTAGGACACCATATTTTTCTTTTTATTTTTACATTTAGCGCTAAAAATAAAGTCAATTTTTATATGATTTTCCTATACCTAAACCTAACCTTTTTTGAGAAAATCCACTTTTTTTTAAAATACAAGGTTTTCAAAAAGAAATATTTTATCCCTTAAAGTAAATAATTTTGACAGTGTCATCTATAAATTTTCATTTGGCATATCATTTACTAGAAAATGCAGTTTGGACAAGTTTCAAAATTTATATAGGATGTTCCAAATTCACCGGAATATTTACCTTAACTTCAGACGTCGTTTTCTTTGTAAATTTAAATGGAACACCCAGTATCTTTTAGTTTTAAATAATGACATATTTAATTGTCTTTAAATTGGTATGTACGTTTTCTATGCTTAAATTCAGTAGTTTAAGAGATATAACTGTTTTCAGCCATTGTGCTATTTCTCATCATTATCCAAAAAGAAACAAATGTTGATCAAGGATATGGCATGCTTTGCTTAACTATAGTGACTTATGTAAGGTAATTTTATTTGTTTTATTTTAACCTAGCTTAATTTACAAATAGTTTTATTTAAAAAAGACAACTACATACTTAGTGTAGTATTTAATGAAATTGCGAAACTAATATCCAACAGAAATAAATAACAATGTTCTACTCCAACAAATGTTCAATGTGGGAACCATTTTGTTCTACACAAAGTCTTATTCCTTTCTCAAAAGAGTTCTTAACATTTGTTAAAATACTTTCGTCAATTGTTTCAAAAGCATTTCGTATTCGATTTTTCATGTCCTCTGGGGTGGTAGGGGAAACATTGTATACAATGTGTTTTACATACCCCCCTTAGGAAAAAGTCCATTGGGGTTAGGTCCGGCGATCTGGGTGGCCAGCTATGGGGACCGCCTCTACCAATCCATTTATTTTGAAATTTCCTATTTAAATATTCCCTTACGGAAGTGTGAAAATGGGCAGGAGCTCCGTCTAACTGAACCCACATTTTTGACCTTGAATTTAAGGATACATTTTCTAGTATAATCCAGAAATGTGTTTTTAGAAATCATAAAAAAACTTGCCCACTTAAGGAGCCATCAAAAAAGTATGGCCCAACGACGTTATTGCTCCACCAAATACATTAACGCTCCAACGATTTTGATAATCCTGACTACGAAATAAATGTGGATTTTCACTGCTATAATAATGAAAATTGTGACGATTAACTAGGCCGGTATTATGGAACGTGCATTCATCTGTGAATAAAATAGAACAATAAAAGTCAGGTTCTTCTCCAACTTTCTCAAGAAACCATACACAGAATTCCAAACGTCTTTCAAAATCTCTTCCGTACATATGTTGGTGCATTTCATAATGATATGGATGATATTGATGTTTCTTAAGTATTCTTCATATACTTGTTCTGCTTATCGTAGTTTCTTTTTTAAGAAATCTGGTACTTACATTAGGGTTTTCAGTAATTATCTGCATTATAAGAAACTTATTTTCTGCGTTTCCCGTAACAAGTTTTGACATTTTACGGATTTCATAAACAATGGTACCTGATTCACGAAATCACAGTCTTTGAAAGACATTTTTATCTGAATGCCTTTTATCCGGAAATTTTTGAGCGTATACTCTGGATGCTAATAAACAGTTTTCGTAACATTCACCTATTGTCAAAATCATGTTGACCTTTTCGTCAACAGAATATCCTCCCATTTTAGCAAATTCAACTACTAACTTAATAAAGAAGTCAACATAAACATAAAAATTAAGAAAGTGCAATTTAACTTATTATAAGAGTTACGTCAGCTCACTGACGTCTGCCAACTATGATCAAATGTTATTTTATCTTGGAAATCGGATTAAAAGCAGCCTAATTCGTCAAAAATGAGTTTTCTCTCTGAAACCATTGAACTTGAGTAGAAAAAGTGCATACCATCTGAAAGACAATTCAATTTTCTAGTATTTAAAATAAAAATATACTGGGTGTTCCATTTAAATTTACAAAGAAATTGAAATCCCAACTTCGAGTAAATATTTCGGTAAATTTGAAAGGTCCTATTATAAAGTTAGGTATTTGCCTCAACTGCATTTTCTAGCAAGATGTATGCCAAATAAAAATTTGAAGAGGCCACCATTAAAATTTTTCACTTTCGGAAGTAAGATTAACATTTTGCAAAACTCGTCTTTTTTAAAAAAACCTGATTAATTTAAATAAGGTACGGTTTTGGTACAGGGAAACCTGAATAAAACTGACGTACTTTTTTGCACTGAATTTAAAAATGCGAAAAACAACATAGTGTCTCCTTTAAAAAATCACAACTTTGATATGTAGCAATTTTTTGAAACACCCTGTATATTTGAAAATATTTTTAGCATGTACACCTTAGCGTCCAATATTTAACTGCTATATTTATTTTTTAAAATATGTTACCCCATACCTCCTAGAAGCCGCAGCGTTCAGCGTGGTCCACCCTGTATAACACATTGCCAATCCTTAACAGAAGGTTACTGAAAATTTAGAATTGTAAAAGTAGCAACTGGCGAAGAAAAAGCCACTAAAACATGAATACTAATACTTCGCAAAGAAAATACAGAGATCATCTTACTATAATCTACCAATATGCGCAATTTAAATTCTGAACGGTATTTCTAAAATCGACAGTACTACCTTAAATTGAGAGTTTCGAGAAAAAATATAGATGTAAATATTAATATGGAAATTTTAATTTTAAATTTGAAAAGACTTTCCTTGAAAAAGGCTGACATTAAGCACACATTAACGAATTTGTTATCTAAAATTCAACTAAAAATTTTAAGATTGAGTTTTTGACAAAAACTTTTGTTAGATGTTTGAGTTTTTCTCTAAATTTCAACTGTAGACGCATTATATCTATTACTACTATATTGAACAAAGAATTTGAAAATTGAAATAGACATTTCGATTTTAAGTACAATATTCATAAGTGGGTATTTCAAATATGAACCGGAATTTCCATCATGTCGCCATGAGGGCTTCGGGAGTGTGCGCATACTCTTAGACATGTTAGGTGAGGATATCACGTGACTTTCTGCGCTCGAGCAAATTCCATTTTTGCCCCTTCGTCAGTTGTAAATATACAATGAGTGAGCAAGAGATTCATCCGCACGTTGCGTGGCGCATTATTCTTAAATGTATATCTTGCTGTTAAAGGTGTAAAGCTCGCCGAAATTCTTCGTAGACTATAAGCACAGTTTGGGGATACTTGTTAGAAGAAAACACAGATATATCAATGGCAGAAAAATTTTGAAAGGACGAACTTATGTTGAAAATGAACCCCATGCCCGTCTTTTTCGGACCAGTGTGATGCGGTCAATGTTAACGCTGTTCACCCCCTCTTGGAAGGTGATTTCCGTACCTGTTGGTAAAGTTGCAGCTTAAATAAAGATAAGCTTTAAGAGTGCTCAATCCATCATTACAGATGAGCTGGGGTTTCGAAAATTTTTTACCAGGTGGGTACCTCGTCTTTTGACAGAAAAACAGAAACAACAACGTTTGGAGATTTGTCAGCGCCATCTTGGACGTTTTCAACATAAAGGTGATGGTTTTTACAACGTATCGTTACGTGTGATAAGACTTGGGTCCACCATTACACCCCTGAATCTAAACAAGCAAACATGCAGTGAAGAAGAAAGGAGAAAGGTTAATATGACAAAAATGATGGCAGCAGACTAGATTAGAAAACTTTTTATACACACGGGATGCATATTAATAAAAAAGTATTTTTAAGAGCGGCAGTGGTAGAATAAATTCATTTTTTTAACATTAACTATATCTGAATGATGAATTTGTAAATATTGGATAAATATACCGAATAAACAAAAAAATATATAAATCATCATGGTACACCCCCTGTTTTTACTTTATTTATGAAGATAAGACTTTTAAATTTGTTACACTTTATATACTCATAAAATGTCAATTTTTGACATAAAAATAATATTCCTACTGCCATTGTTTTTGAACTGATAATAACTTTTGATTTTTAAATAAAATACTTCGAATCCGAATTCTCGTCCGAAGCTTCAATTAGAGTTGTGTTCAGAAGATCAAGCTGCTCGTTCATTAATTGATTAGATTAGATGGAATATTCAAAGGAGCCTGTGGTCCATGGAGCTTCCACATAGTAAGGCTAGAAAGGTGCACCCGTCAAGGGAAAAATTCGCCTCTCAGCTGGAAAGGTTCTTGCGACAGTGTTTTAGGATTTTAAAGAAGTTGGGCGCGTTGATTATCTGCATGAACATCGTACGGTTAATGCTGGCTACTACTGACAGCTAATTGATAAAGCAAAACCTGCATATCGGCGGAAGAGGCGCAAATTTTCTGTAAGAAATGTGATTTTGCATTTGGCCAATCTGACACATCAAAAATTAGAGGAAATGCATTGGGCAACATTAGAACACCCTCTTTATAGTCCTGACACATCACCATGGAATTATCATATGTTTGGACTACTAAAAAAAGCTCTAGGAGGTGAGAGATTCCATGATAGTCCTGCTGTTGAGACATTTGTACGCAATTGGCTGCAAACACGCCTTCCTTCTTTTTATGATGATGGACTTAAAAAACTCCCAATCCATTTGGAAGAATGCATAACAAAATCAGGAGTTTATGTAGAAAAATAGTTGATAACTTTCATATAGTATCATGTCCCAATAAGTTTTTAAAAGTAAATTCCGGTTCATATTTGATTTACCCTCGCAGATATACCGTATCGTATTTTTTCATTTAATTACCTGCCAAAATACATCAAACTAAGCCTTGGTTGCAATTTTAAACACCAGTAGCACAAAACAACTGAAATATGGGCATTTATGTTTAATTTAACACTACCAACATCAAAGCTAAATGTCAAAATTTCTCCACAATCCCATTTTGGTGCAATACTATTTACGCATCACGCAATGATGTATGCATGAAGTAGACATAACATTGTTTAGCAAGTTTTCTCTTATGTTTTGAACTGAAATAAATTTTCTTCATTTTGAAATTTTATTACGCTTTCTAATTTCAGTCCAACGTTAAATGAAATAAGATTGTATTCAACTAAACCCCCAAGCGACAGAAATAATAGAGGGGAAGGTTTACTTAAGAATAGCACATTAAAGGAAACATTACCATAAGATAAAATAAACAAGCGGGAAATAGATATAAATTTACTCAAAGCAAAAGGTTTAAGATCTTTATTTCTGGCCTTTTAATATATTTAGCTAGCGAATCGGTTCTATCGCATAGCAGCATTAAGGAATATCAGCTAGCTGTCCTTACTTCAAACTACTACTAAAACTTCGCGCACACCCCAAGAGCTTGCTAGTTCACTTTATATCTCCTTCCCTCATTTTGTGCTCATTAACAATCCCATTATTGCGCCTTTAATGCCTTAATAACCGAACTTAAGTTTGTGGCCACAATATCTTTCCTTTTAATGAATAATTGACCATTTCCGAGTGCTAATTTGATATTCGAACATTTATTACGCTATGAAAGTTTCTGTCGAATAATATTACTTTGAAGTTTAACCAAGCAACGAAGAAAGCAACAAAGAGGCAATGTAATTTAGAAAATTACGTGCTGAGGAATTTTCTGTTAAGCCTGTTAACCTGTAGATTCAGGTGATTTTACTAGCAAAATATCTTATTAAAATACAGGGTGATTCATTAAGAATGGACAATCTCTGAACTGGAGATACTACACACCAAAATATGGTGATTGAGCTTAACATGCCTTATACAAATGTTGCAGGTTTACGAGGTATAGGGTGTTCAAAGTTGGAATTTTATTTTGAAACTTCCTAATAATTATGTGATTTTAAGCAGTATCGTCTGGAAAATTGACAACCCTATGGTTTTTGGCATGAGAATTAGTAATTTAATGCTGAATTTTGCACTATTTAAACAGGGCGTTAGTTACACCCTCTTATTTAAGTAAATTACAACATATCTTTTTGGCTAATGGGCTATGGCTAAAATGACTTGAAAATCTAAAAGACAGTTTAATTTCGAATAAAAAAGGTACTCTTGTTTATTTCATGTAACTCTATCAGTTTTTGAGTTATTCACATTTTAAACATTCAATGAATTTGTTTGTTGTAAAATGACTTTATCCTTTTAAATTACTACTATGCTAGGTACTGTGATGAGCAGCCGTCGTGATTAAATCCAGGTCAAGTCGATTAAATGTGATGCGCGACCAAAACCAGTGATTGTATATAGTTTTTCAAAATTGTCGAATTTTGCTCATCTTTAAAAAAAATTTCGAAGAATAGTTTACTTTCGATTTTCGGGCCCAATTTGTCTACGTTGTGTTTAAAATTATTTTATTCCATTAAATTGTAACCCCAGCTCGTAGAGTCGACAGGGAAGTGTTATCAAATTCAAACAACAATTGACCTTAACGTTTTATTACAATTGGTCAAAAAATAAATCAACAAAATTTCAAGTTTGTGATTTTCAAGTGTTCTTAAACATAATACAACAAAATAAAAGTGAACCTGTTTGTTTCAACTTGTTTAAATTTGCTGGACACAGATCTGAGAGAAATATTTCTTTAGAAAATGAAGAGAATTCATTAAGCACAAGTAATCTGACATTCTTTGTCTAACTCTTTCGCTCGTATATGGTGCGTCGGTTATTAATTTCCCAAAGTTTATTTTAACCCTAATAATCGCAATATTTTCCCCAGCTGAGCCATTTAGTTTGTACTCGAAGGTTTTCAAACCAAATGCAGCTAACTTTGTACCTGATTATCGGTGGGCGTTCGCTGGTTAGTTTGTACACAGAGGTTCTCAAACTATTTTCAGGGTCTGTTTTTTATTTCCCAATCTTTGTGTGTTTTTGTCGCTTCTTAATTCATGCATACTTTACATAGCATACAGTTTCCTGTTAAAGCTTTGAGCTAACAATATCCAAAGGATAAGGCTACGAGAAAATGGAGCTCAAGCTTGGAAATGAAGTTGTGATTTATCGTAAGAAATCAAATTTATAAATGTTGATTCAATCTTACAGATCTCGTTCTCTCACTCTTTCTTTCATTCCTTTGTTAACTTGTTCCTTTGTTTGTTTTTCTGTTTTTCTCATACCAAACTCAATCATTCGAACTCAAACCAGTGTCATAAAGTAGACTAGAAATATTGTTTAGATTTCGAAGAAACTTTCTGAGCAGAATTTTCCCTTCCAACACTACATCTACTTCTACGACTACTAGTCTAATTATAAGGGCGTCTTTCTGGCTTAGAAAGTGGCTAAGCTTGACTTAGCACAAAACATTGAAATTAAAGTTAGAAACTGGCAAAAAGTTCTCATTTCTTTCGTCAAAACATCTCCCTAACGAGAGCTGATGCTGATACTGCTCTTTCACCTACGTTAGTACTCCCCATTTGTCAACAGATCTATAAGGCTCTCTTTGGGCCAGGTTGTCTTGTCCTATATTTTTGGGATTCAAGCAACCTACGAAGGAGAATCTGCGAATGAGGTAGCACTAGGTGAATACACCAAAACAAGAACTAGGTAAGAGCTCATTGTGGCTTATGCTTCTAGGATGTTAAGGTGTACAATGCCCACGTTTCTAGAACTTGCAGAACATCATCAGTAAAACCGCAAATATATGTGTCTGCTGCCAGTTACCGGACCTTTGTGGTGATGGGTATAAATTATTTTGGAACCCCTGGAAACTCAGCTTCCAACAGCAGAACACTAAGATCGACCTTAAGGAAATGAAAATGTTTGTATGAAGCGAATGCGCTTTATTTCCTTTTCGTTTTCTTGTCTTTGTATTTTTTTTTTATTTTGTTTTATTTTTGTTTCCTTTTTTTTGAAACCGAGACTGGTAGTTGCACCAATCAGCGGTAGAGTTCTTGGCCCTATAATAATTTTCTAACAACGACTTTCTCATTCATTCGGTTTGTTGTGGAAGTTTTAAATTCCTTTCTCTTTTTTTTGTGTACGCCCCCTAATCCCATATTGATCAAAATTAGGAACAAGTATTTCTCAAATTTTAGGAAAAGTTAATTAAATCATATAAGAGCGAAAAACCATCAAATAAAATCATCGGACAATTTAAAATTTACTTGCCTATTTATCCCGCAGCAAACATCACATAAATGGCACTAGAACTTTACGTTGAACAGAAATTGTTTTTTTTGTGTTCATTCTCGTCAATTAGCACAAACAGAAGCAGTTTTTTTTTTAAATTCCCGTATTTCGTACTCGTTTTTATAAGTCCGGAAGTTGAACATAATTTCTAAACTAATTTCATCGAAGTTTAGTATTTGACTACCCTGTAAATTTCTTTACATCTTTACGGTGTCTTATCTTTTTATTCCCCTACCCTTAACTTCTGGGGACCGAAAGACATCCTCTCCATCTCGCTAGAGGGCATGAGGATGCAGAATTTCTACTAATTTAAATATTTCTAATCCAAATTAGCCCTTAAATAAATTTTGAAAAGGATTCTTAAAGTGCATATCAAACTGCAAACCCATTTTGAATGATGTCGTCCCTTTATCTTGCAAGTTTTACTTAGATAATTGAAATTTAAATAACTTACAATTGTACGTGTTTATAAGGGCGTTTTATGAACGTCAAATTCCTCCAGTATACCACCACATGGTCTTGCCGAGATATTTGCTACGGTGTCCGTTATTGACATGTTACCCTTATTTATTACTCTACTTTTCAGCGGTCCTTTAAAACTAACATGTTATTTTACTCAGTTTAGGTATCTGTGCTTGAAACAAACCAGACCTAAGAAGTAACCCTTATCTAATTTGTAAACGCTAAGAAATCTGTTTCTCACGCAAAACGTTATGTTACAAAGAATTTTTGTAATACAGTATTTGGAGATTTAATATTTTCAAGAAAAATTGAATAAAATTCAATTAAATAAAACAAACGAGGAAATAGAACAGTTTAGTAAAACTGGACTCACCAGAGTACCAACAGTAAAGGCAACAAATAACATTCAGTAAAAGTAATAAAACAAAACTTCAAGGTAAATGCTCAAAATGACCGCCTTTTACTTCAATACAATTTGTAAGGCGTATCCTTAAAGATCTTTGAATATTAAATAACATTTGTCTATTACTTTTAATCATATTAGCAGCTTCTTGAATTTTCTGTCGTAATTCTTCGATGGAATTAATTAAAGAAGTCCAGAGAGTTTAAATCTACGCTTCTAGGTGGCCAAACAAATTCACTGCCACGCCCAATTCACCGGTGCGGAAAATTTTCATTCAGGTATTGGCGTACTGACAAAGAAAAATGTGGCGACGCCCTGTCCTGCATAAACCACATGTTCTGCTTTATAGCTAGTGGTACATCTTCTAGTAGTGGGTTTAAATTTTGTTCAAGGAAGTTTAAATAGAGGGGCCCGTTCAGATTAGGAGGAAGTTCAAAAGTACCAATAAAAAAAACCAGATATCACACCACAAAAAATATTTACCTTGAATTCATGATGAAAATGTCGTTTCTTTAGAGCATGTGTGGATTCCCACAAATGATTATTTTTCCAATTAAAAACACCTCGTCTAATAAACGTCGCCTCATCGGTGAAAAGGAGGTTATTAAGAAAATCCTGGTTTTAGGTTTGTTTACCTAGCATAAATAGAGCAAACTCTAAGCGAACTGGTAAATCTTGAGGTAACAAATTTTGGACAGGAGCATAGTGGTATGGACGGAGATTATCTTTTTTTTTAAATGTTTCAGATAGACGATTGGCTTATTCCTGTTGCCGCACTTAACCAACGAGTACTGATATTTGGATTTTCCGAAATACCAAATAAAACCTCTTCTTCATCATCGACGTTGATAATTTTTCTAGCACCATTTAGGCTTTTAGGACAAAAACACCCTGTTTCGCTTAGGCGGGTGTAAATACGTCTAAAGAGTTTGCGATTGGGTTGTCTTCGATTTGGGCTGCACCAAGTCCACTATAATTTGACTGAGCAAAAACCCAAATCATATCACGTACTTCACTGTTAGAAAATTCAATATGTCGTGGCATTGTCTTATTTTAGAATTTTTACTACAAATAATACCAAGTAAATTAGAAAAAATACAATAAACACTCTTACTTAGTGACAGTAAAATTGTCAAATATTTTTTTTACACGACAAATTGATAAGTGCTGGCACAAGCCTACCTCAAGAAAGTCAAAGTAATAACGGTGGCTTAGGAGTCTTTACACTGAATGTTTAAAATGCAAATAACTCAAAAACTGATAGAGTTATATGAAATAAACAAGAGTACCTTTTTTATTTAAAATTAAACTACTTAGATTTTCTAGTCATTTTAGCCATTACTTATTAGGCAAAAAAATATGTTGTAATTTACTTAAGTAACAGGGTGTAACTAACGCCCTGCATAAATAATGCAAAATTTAGCATTAAATTCGTAATTCTCATGCCAAAAAACATAAAGTTGCCAATTTTCCAGACGATACTGCTTAAAATCACAAAATTATTAAGAAGTTTCAAATTAAAATTCCAACTTTGAACATCCTGTTCCTACTAACGCACAGACCAATAGGTTTGAACATTTATTAGATTCGAAGTTTGGAAACCAAATACCGGTTTCGATCTTGTTAGATCTCGTCAGTTTCCAAACTTCGAATCTAATAAATGTTCAAACCTATTGGTCTGTGCATTAGAATCCTTGTCTTCTGAGAACTTTCCTAGAGAGCAACCGCTTCGCTAGGTGGCAGTGTTTCAACTGTTGGTAGTTCAGCTACCTATGATTCACTATACACGCTTGGAGGGCTGCATGAATTTGTAGTCTAGGTTGCATTCTACTTGCATCCTGTACCTAGTAAACCAGCAACATTTGCATAAGACATGCTAAGCTCAATCACCATATTTTGGTGTGTAGTATCTCCAGTTCAGAGATTGCCCATTTTTAATAAATCACCCTGGATAAAGTGTACAGAAACTTTTCCAATCTAGTATGATGCTGCTATCATTTTTTGACATGTTTACGTGTGTTTCTTAGTTGATTCGTACTCATGATGCACGAAGCAGGATTTCATTTTTTGCTTTCTAACTTCTTATCTTGTCTTGCTTTCCAGTTTCTTGCTGGTTTGATTTATGTCTTGCTAGCAAGAGTCTTGCTTTTTCTTGTCCTTACTTGTTTGTTTGTTTTGCGCATGAGCAATAACAAAACAAATTCAGAATTAATTGCGACCTGATCAATTTAAAAAGAACAAAATGTTTAAAAGATTTTAAAAGATTCAAAGACCAAAAAAATAGGATACATTAAGTATGTTTGCTCTCAAGGCGAAAACCTACCCAAAATTTATAAAAAAAATCAAAATTTTTAATTTTTAATTTTTAAAAATCGAAATTTCGGGGAGAAATAAAATAATATAATCTAAGTTTTAAATTTGGATGAAAATTTTGGGGAAAAAGAGTCGATATTTGGAAAAAACACTCGAAAATAAAAACATTGTTTTAATAATAATTAGGCGTTACTTTTTTCATAGAATATCTATCTTGTTCCCGAAATCTGAAGTTGAAATTTTAGCTTATACTTAAAATTTTAGTTTTAATTTATCAAAAATGATTAAAATTAAAATTTTAACTTCAAAAGTCAAAGTTCTTGACTTTACATTTTAGATTTTTTTCTAAAGTTGCGATAGTGTGCAGTAAAAATTTAAATTTCGAAGTTTCGCGAAAAATCTTAAATAAAAACATTTTCAAGAAAAACCTACAATTTCTGGAAAAAATAAAAATTTCTTGAATATTCAAAATGCTTTAAGAAAATTTAAAAATGTAAAATCAGAAATTTTACTTCAAGACTGGAAATTTCAATATTTTGAGAAAAATTCGAGTTCTTTCAAAATTTTTTAACTTTTTCTCAAATTCTGAATTTTTGATTTTGAATTAATGTTTTACCTAATTTTCCACTTAAAAGTCCAATTTAGACTTTTCAAACTTGTTTTCAAAATTCCACAAAAAAAATGTTTTCCGAAATTTATAGCTTAAATTCGAACTCTTGAGATTAAAATTCCATTTTTTAATAATAAATCGAAATTGAGCTAAGCTTAGAGGGAAAATATTTTGCGATTAGAGTCAAAATATTTATAAAAAATTGAGTCGAAGTCAAAATTTTGTGATTAAAATTTAATTTTTAGAAAAAATTGAAATATCGAAATGAAAATTGAAATTTAAAGAATGAAATTAAAAAGTTGGGCAAACTTTTTAAATTTCTAAAAAGAATAATAAAAATTTAGGGACAAATTAAATTATTTCTTAAACTTTCGGCTACCCAGATAGTGTTATCATGAGAATAAACTTTGCAACGAACTTATTTTCATTTTGATGTTTTCAGGAATTTTATTTTTTTTTTATTTTACTTTGAAAGAGGCGCCAGAATTTATTGCTTGGAGAGGAGTGATGTATTCAAAGATTTGAAAATACTGTTCTAAAACTAATTAGGAAAAATATGGAAAGAAGCAAGAAATCTTGCTTCTTGCTATATTTTTAACGAGAAATATTGCTCTTGTTAGAAGAACTTCTTGTTTTGCCTTGTTCTTGCTCACAGATTTCTTGTCTTAGCTCTTAGTAGCAAGAACAAGAAGAAATAAGACAAGAACAAGAAATTCGTGAAAGACTACTCGCCAAATTGATATTGACCTTGACATAAAATTTTTTTACGTGCTATCAAGATTGCATTTTTTGTGATTTTCGAAAATAAAATTTAAAAAACAAAGGGGTTTCTTCTGTTGTAACATTCAAATCAATTAAATATTTTCTGGGGTCATCTTTGTGCATCTGTCTGTTTAAAAAACCAATCAAGTAAGAAACATACGTTCACAGTGACAAAAATGATGGCAGCACACTAGATTAGAAAACTTTTTATACACAGCGGGATGCATGATAATCAAAAAGTATTTTTAGGAGCGGCAGTGGTAGTACAAATTTATTTTTTTAACATTAACTATATCTGACGAATTTGTAAATATTGGATATATATACCAAGCAAACAAAAAAATATATAAATTCTATATATCTAAAATATATCGGGTCTAACAGGATCATGGTACACCCCCTATTTTTATTTTATTTATGAAGATACGATTTTCAAATTTGTTACACTTTATGTACTCATGAAATGTCAATTTTTGACATAAAAATAATATTCTTACTGCTATTGTTTTTGGTGGAACTGATAATACCTTTTGATTTTTAAATAAAATACTTCGAATCCGAATTCTCGTCCGAAGCTTTAATTAGAGTTGTGTTCAGAGGATCAAGCTGCTCGTTCGTTAATTGATTAGATTAGACGGAATATTCAAAGGAGTCTGTGATCCATGGAGCTTCCACATAGTAAGCGTTAAAACTGTCAATTATGTACTATTAAACAATTTAAAACACATACAGTGTGTCCCAAGATAAAATACTAAAAAGGGGTTTCCATTTTTATTTATGGGTGTACGAGAAAAAGTCATTCTTTAAAAAAATTCCTGCTTCATTTTTATGTCTTTGAAAATGATCTTATTTTATTATTTTTTTTATTTAGAGAGCCGAAATATTTGAAAATTTTGAAATATGATTAGCCGTAAACTGCTGTTATTTTTGAGCCATCAAAAAATCTTATTTAAAAATAACCAAAAACGCCCAAATTTGGAATTTTGTTTTATTTTCAAAAAATTAGACAAAGCTAAGAGACTTAGACCGCAATAATGCACCCATCTAAGCATGTGCATTATTGAATACTGGTCTATTCTCATTGCATGACACTTATTGGAGCTACTCCACAGCCTCTTGCAGACCGCTAGGTAGGGGCTATACCAAAAAATGGCATTTGGGACATTTGTAATTTCATAGCGTATACCTTCAACTGGAGCATTTCTTAGGTTCGATTTGGGTATACCAAAGTGTCGAGATCTACTTGTATTTGGTGCTTAAACTAGATAGGCAACTCATAATATAAACTAATACAAAATTGTTGGTTTCGGAAATGCTGGCATGCCGTCAATTTCTCATCTGGGGAAAGAGCTATCTTGTCTCTTGTCTTTTATTTTGGTTTCGTCCTTCACACAGAGTGGACCGCGGAGTGTTCAGAGTGATTTATTGGTAGTTTTCGCTGAAAGGGGTCTACTGCGACCCACCCTTGGTCCATTTGGAGCTGTCCCATTTCGTGATGTCGCCGTGTTAAGTCCTTAGCTCCAAATGGTCCCAATATTAGTGGTAGCACGTGAAATGCCATGAAACACACCGCAGGTCCACGCGATAGCTTAGATATGAGCATGTGCCCATCATCCCTCAGCATCTGAATGGCTGGTTACTAGTTTCCCTTTCTTTTTAGGATCTAAAGGATATGGATCTAAGGTATCTAACTTATCGATGCCACATCAATATACATCTGTACGTAGCCCCTAACTTTCTAAGTGTACCTTTTGTTGATATCAGTTTACTTTTTTTTAAGTGAAATACTCTGTATATTTTTACATATTTGGATAGCTCTATAAAAATGCAGCAAAATTATATAGAGTTTATGCAGGTTTTGATGGGTCGCTTTCCTAGTAGAGGATCATAAAGCCGGGAACAGGACTCCAATGCAGCCATTTGTAAACACTCAGTATGATGTAGTATTAACCAGTTTGCGACATAAAAAATTATTTATAATCTTTTAGAATCCATAAAACAAAGAATTTTTTTTATATTTTTTCGTAATATAGAGTGAGTGTAAATCGAATAATTACAATTACTTTTAAATGGAATGCTCATTTGCATGAAAATTATCAGAAGTAACCCACATAATGTAGTAGTGTTGGAATAGTATATTCTACAACAAGTTGTGGAATGGCGCATATTCCACACGAGCGAAAAGTTTGTAGCCCGAGCCGCAGGCGAGGGTTACGGTTTCGCAAGTGTGGAATATGTTTGCCATTCCAAACGTGTTGTAGAATATACTTTCTCTTATAAGATTATAGAAAAACCCCGAAATGTTCATAAAAATCTTCAAAATAGATTACAAATTTGAAACGCGTTACATGTAACCATAGCAACAAAAACAAATTACTTGATATTCTGCCCTAAAATGAACCCAAACGGCTTCCGATTCGTCGAAAGCCGTGCTAAAATATTAATATTCTAAACGGTGTGTAGAACTAGGAATATTCTGAACGGGTACTGGAATGACATTTATTCCATCACAATTTTTAGTCATAGAATGTGCAGTTTCCATAATAGTGTTAGAAAAAAAATTTTAATTAGTTTGATATATTATTTAAAATTTTAAAGAAAAAATTATTGATTGTCAATTTAGGATGATCTGAACTTATTACAGCATAATTGAACGCTGAAAACATCAGCGCGGCATAAAAATTTGAAACTAGAAAGCTTAAGAATAAAACCAAAAATTGAAAGAATGGTTTTGGCAAAAATTTTCGTTTATTAGCCTAAGATTGTGAGCCCTTTATTGTTGAATTGACGATAAAGAACAAAATAATTAGGCCACTTAATTCAACCTCATAACATAGTTATATTCAGGATCAATTATGACGGAGCTTGTTAAACTACAAATTGGATGAATGATGAAAGCGGTTGAATGGAGGTATAAGTTGTGACCATGAAGGCTATAGCGGAAAGGTGCATATAAATAGAAGGGCTAATCTGACAAGCGGATATCCTGCGGCACGGTATACCCAATTAATTAACACAGAACCAGAACGTAGTGATCCTGTAATGTTCAATATTTCGTAATGGGAGAAATTTAATTATAATTTTGCATATAATCGGGTAGCTCGCGGAAGCGTTCAGTTTTATTCATATATCTTTACTATATTTTTTTAGGTGCTTTGTAATACGTTTTGTTTACCCATTTGAACGATGTTCGAATTGTAAGTTAATTTTTCCCGAAACCAAAAAGTACCCTTGTTTTGTTTTAAAAAAGGCGAAAGAAGTTTTTTTGCGCTGAAAATTTCTCTAGACGCTTTGGGCAATTTTGGATAGTAGAAAATGTTATTGTTTAAAAGATCATGTCAAAATTTTGAATACCGTATGCTAGGAATGTTGATGGAGTTTGGCTTTATTATAATTAGAAGAGCTTTAGTGCCATGTAAGCCATCGGATTTACGCGTTTTGTACGTGTGAGGAAAAATCGTCCGCCGGAAAATTTTAACGAGCGTTGAAATTATATTGGTAAGTAATTTCTACTGAATATTTTTATTATTGATTGTGGTTTAGGTCAACTTTTTGTTTCTTTGGGTGCATTAGAGTTTAAGTTGTACTAATTATGCATTTTATTACTAAATATTGTTTATTTATTTAGCAAATAAAAGGGGCAAGTATCCATATCCGAAAGGCAATATAAATTCTCTAATGAATTAAAACAGATTTTTTTCTTTTCGTGATTTTTCGATCTTATTATGACTATCTATGGGCATTTATTTGAAATAAATAAATACCTGTCCATTTCATGTACTTCATTCTAGATAAACAAGGTTCCTCTGCAAGTATAATAAGAATAATAAGAAAAGACTGGACAAAGTAAAGCTGACACTGTGTGTGAGATCTATGGTTAGCACTTGCGTGCCTTCTATTCATACCAAAAATACCTCCGAGCAGTAACTTCAATATAGAAGAATACAAAAATGAAAACCCATTCAAGCGGATCTATTGCTAGATCCCTACCGCTCTCAGTAGGCTATTTAGATCGTAACACAAAGGAGGATTATAGGGACACACCTAGCAGGAACCCTAGCAGGGATAGAGAACAAAAAAGGAAACGCGTAGAGACCCCGGAGAAAACAGTAGAAGAACAAAATATCTTCCTTGATGAAATAAATAGGGAGCACTTCAGCCTTAAAGAATTACTGAAAAGAACAGAGGAG
The DNA here is from genome assembly GCA_028583605.1 of Dastarcus helophoroides. Taxonomy (NCBI): domain Eukaryota; kingdom Metazoa; phylum Arthropoda; class Insecta; order Coleoptera; family Bothrideridae; genus Dastarcus; species Dastarcus helophoroides. The sequence goes on from CM053326.1 coordinate 7,005,094, forward strand.
CAAGTTAAGATCCTGAAAAACCTAATTATAGAAATACCGAATACGAATACGAAAAGGAATCAAAAATGCCACAAGCAAACTGGACAGCTGTGTATCGCGACATGGGACCGCCTATTAGATTCATAGAAAAAATGAAAGAAGAAATTAGCAATACAATACTAAAATAAGAAAAAGAAAAGCCAGAACATCGAAACAAAGGAAACCGGAACACAAAAAATTACTGAGGTACCCAATAACAAAGAAGAGACAAAATGTATTGATAATAAAATCTAGTAGTCTTAGCAAAGGACGCATAATAGCGTATAAAAAAACCGAAAAGTTTGACTGGAAAGCTAAAACCTGTATATAGCAAACATATTTAATGATAGCGATCTAAAAAATCTCGTAGAATCTATTATTGAAAATCAAGAATGATTAGTATATATAAAAGGAAAAAAAATTAGAATAAGTTGTGTAAAAAACATGACCGAAAGAAAATAAAAAAGAAACAATAAAATGCGACAAACAGGGTGGTCCAAAAAACAATACGACAAAAAACGTTGTGACACGGATAAAACTTCAAAATAAGAAATTAAGAAAAAGAAGAAAGCTGATTTGCACCCAGCGACGAAATACATAATTGGAAACGATAGGAAAATGTTAGAACATTTATACAGAAGATGTAAATTAGAAATAGAGAAAGGCTAACAAAAAAAGGCTAACAACAAAAGACTAACAACAAAATTAGATAAAACAGCCAAAGTGGATGTAAGAAGCCTGTAAACAAACAGTAATGATTTTAGATATAGACGAAATCAACAACAGATGAAGAAGCCACAAAAGTCATGCAAAAGTAAAGATAAATAGAGGCAAAATAGGACTGGAAGAAATAACAGTGAAACTATCGGAAAGGGCCAACAGAGAACAACTCAAACATGCATTTGTCACAACCTGTCCAGAAACTGCCAGGGAAATGATATTAAAGAAAAGGATTGGTAGAGGATGACATAGATGGAGGGGTAAAGAAATGGATACCGTACCCAAGGGCTATAACTGTCATAAGGTAGGACATAAAGCAAAGGAGTGCAAGGCAGATAGAAACGACGAGAGCTGCCATAAGTGCGGTACAATTGGTCATCAAGCCAAGAGCTGCAAAAATGAAGAAATTTGTTACTTATGTGACCCTAAAGGTCACAAGTTGGAGACTATGAGATGTCCCAATTACTTAAAAATGGCTATCGGGATCAAAAGCAAAAAAAGGGGAAGGATGAATAGCCTGCATAAGGAGGTTAGAAGGGAGTCCCAGAGCAGTGCATTATAAAAATAATACAATGCAACATAGACAGAGGTAGGGAGGCTATGGACCTAATATACAAAGTAGCTATAAAAGAAAATGCGGATATAATACTTCTAACAGAACCGAACAAGGAAAAGGGTGAAAAATATCGGCTGGTTCATCAAAGATAATCTAGACGTGGCAGTAAAAGTACTAAACAAGGAAATCAAGGCAGCAAACTACGGAAAAGGAAAGAATTTCGTGTGAACTGAGCTAGAGGAGATAATTATATACGGGTGTTACATCTCTCCGAATGTGGAAGTAGTTTAGTTTGCGTCATTTCTGAATGGTCTCAGGAACGACATGAAAAGACAAACCAAAGAAATAGTACTAGGGGGCGATTCGTTTATGTGGAACTCTAAAACTAAAGATAAGAGAGGAGAAATATTAACACAATGGCTAAGGGAAGAGAACTATATTATACGTAATCAAGGACGAAACACCCAACTCCATGCGAGGCGAGAGTGAATCCTTCATTGATATCACATTTAGCACTAGGAAACTAGCTAATAACATAGAAAACGAGAAGCTATTGAAAAAAGAAACACTTAGTTGTCAGAACTACATTAGTTATGAAATCTGTAATAAAACTCAATAACCTACGAAGAAGGAGACGAATGTAATAAAAGGATGGCACATAAAGACAAGTGCTATAAATGATGTAGGAAGAGAAGTAGAAAGATTATTAAATGACGAGAAAAATAAAAAGTCAAATGCGAAAGAAAGGAACAAAAGTATGAAGAAAGCTTGTAGGGCCACATTTAGAAAGAAAAGAAATAAAAGAAACGAAAAGTCCGCATATTGGTGGTCCGAAAAAATATCGCAGAAAAGAAAACCTGCATACAAAGTAGAGCAATTATGATCAGAATTAACAAGCAAAAAATAAAAATCAAAAAACACAAACAAGACAAATGTACAAGATAAAAAGACAGGAACTAGAAAAGGTGATCATTAATGCCAAAATGCGGGCAAAGAGGAAAGAGGAAATAACTGAAGTCGAGACGGATATATGGGAACGAGGTTACTGGGAAAATGAAATCGCCAAGTATTCAGCTAACGGATCAAAAACAAATGGAAGTAACAGAAAAACTATTTCCAAAAGGACAAGCCACGAAATGGGACCGATTGGAAACCAGCCAAGCGGATATCCCGATATTTACGAAGGAAGAACTGCTTAAGTCAATAGACAGGCTGAAGGCAAAGAAAGCGCCAAGTCCAGATGGCCTGACGACATAAACTGTCGAGCCCGCGATAAAAAAATATCCGGAAGAATGTCTTACAGATATGAATCAGGTGTTACAAACAGATTCATTTACGAATATTTGGAAAATCGCAAGACTGGTCCTACTAGAGAAGGGTAAACCAAGCCAAAATGAAAAGACTTACCGGCCAATATGCACCATAAATGTAATGGGAAAACTACTGGAACAAATGCTGTTAGAAATGATGGAAGAGATAGAAAGATTAGGAGGCCTATCCGAAGAACAATATGGTTTTCGGGAGAAAAGGTAAACGATAAGTGCCCTAGAAAGAATAAATAACATAAAAAAGGTACCAACGTCAAAGAAAATAGAAAAAGGTGTATCCTAGTAACTATGGATGTTAAAAATGCATTTAATTCTGCTTCCTGGGACGGCATTTTGAAAGAACTTAGACAAAGGCAAATAACTCCATACCTTTATAATATATTGGTAAGTTATCTAAAAGACATTACCCTTTGTGTGAAAAGCAATGCAAGTAAGTTGCGGGGTGCCACAAGGCTCGATACTCGGGCCCACCCTGTGGAACATCTGTTATGACGGGGTACTAAAGGTGAAAGCTCCAAGAGGGGTTAAACTTATAGGATATGCTGACGATCTGGGTATTATTATAGTAGAAAAAACAAAAGAAGCAGTGAAAACAGTAGCCAATGCAGCCATACAGAATGTCACAAAATGGATAGAAGAAAGGAAACTGAATAAAGCTTCACAGGAAACAAAAGAAGCAGTGAAAACAGTAGCCAATGCAGCCATACAGAATGTCACAAAATGGATAGAAGAAAGGAAACTGAATAAAGCTTCACAGGAAACAGAAGATGTAATTCTATCAGGAGGAAAATCGGAAAAAAAGTCAATGAAGGTAGGAACTACAGAAGTAGAAAGTACAGAACACTTCATAGGTGCTTAAGTATCTAGGAATACATATAGATAGAAACCTGAGGATGGGACATCATATCAAGATGATAACAGAAAAATGTACCAAAGCAACCAACAACATAAGTCGGATAATGCCTAACCTTGGTGGACCGAGGAGAATACTATTCTCAGTCACGCAGTCTATAGTGATGTACGGATACAGCATATGAAAGCGTGCGCTGACAAAGAAATTTTATAGGGACAAGCTGATTAATGTACAAAGGAAAACCGCTCTAAGAATAATAAATGGATACAGAACGATCTCCTCAGAAGTAGTCTTAGTCTTAGGAATAATAACGCCTGTGGACCTATTAGTAGAAGAAAAAGACAGGATCAGAAACGGAGAAACTCGGGTTACAGCACATAACATAACAATAGAGAAGTGGCAAGAAAGATGACGAGCTAATACAGAAAAAGCAGAGTGGATAAAATGATTAATTCCCGATATCACCCCATGGATAACTAGACAATGGGCAAAAGTTAACAACTTTCTTACACAGGTGTTATCAGGACATGGAAGCTTCCCAGGCGTACGTAAAACAATTTACACACAGTGACACATCTAGATGCATATATTGCGATATAGAAGATAATATGGAACACAGTTTTTGAGTGTGAAAGGTGGAAGAAAGAAATGGGGAAAGCCGAGAGAATAGTTGGAATATTGCAAAATCTGGTAATCAAGATGCTACAATCCAAAGAATACTGGGATGAAATTGGAAAATTTGTGACAAAGATAATACATAAAAAACGAAAAAACATGGAGCAAAGAAGGTAAAGGAAACTAAGTAACCATCTAAAGAAGGTCCTCTTTGAAGTAATACCCCGAAGGGTAGTCCCGAAGAGGAAGCAGTCCCTAAAGAAGGGAGGAAGGGTTTAAGTCAGTAGGAGTCTGACACTCCCCATCCACCTGGATGAGAGCCCATGAAAGTTTCCCCTTATCATCGGAAAAAAAAACTACTACTACTTCCACTACTAGTAGTCATAAGCTACTGCTATAAACAAGGTTAATTAGAAAAATGGAATTTTGAGCTTGTGTTTCAAAACTAATCTTAATAATGCTTAAATTAGGCTTAATCATTATATGAGATAATATATAGATTCTTTTATTTGAGAAAATATAAATTTAAGTTTATATTTTAAAAATTTGTCTTTTCAAAAAAAAACTGACTACGAAACTGCACTCAATGTAAAAAACTCTGCTAAGATCAGTTTTTACCTTTCTAATATATGTGGGTAAAACATGAGCATGTCTAAAAAGCGAAGATTCTCAAAATCACCCTGTAATTTAAAAACTAGGGCAGACATAACAAATTTGACAGCGAAATTTTTCATTTAATCAAAAAATAGGAACTAAAAGAAAAATACCAATACTATATCTATATCACTGTACAGAGTCTTTAGTTATACATTCAGCCTACAGTCAACTTTCGAAACTTAATAGATATGAAAATAATTTGAATACAAAAGTTTATAGGAAATCGCTTCAATTTTTATTTTACATAAGTTTGTCATTTACAGAGTGTTGCATTTTTTCAGAGTCAAAGTCAGCCTTAGATTTTTTTAAATAAAACACTCCATTTATTTTTTTCATTTTCGAGTTCTCCTGAAAATTCTGCATATATTTTAATTGTCATTAGCTCAACAGTTTCCTTAAATAAGTGAATTTGGACCTTTTCGCCACTACACAATGTTTTTAGATTCCACTAATCTTTTTCAGAACACTTTTTTGGGGAATGTTAATAACGCAGTTGTTTTAATGTTATCACGGCCAAATATAAAATTACGAAAAAGATTAAGTGAATCTACAGAGTTGCGTAGTAGGCTAGTCAAAATGGGATGTTTGGTGAAATAATTTGAAAAAAGTTGGAAATCATTTGAATACCTTTATTTGATGTGTAATATAAGTAATCTGAGTTTACACGATCTAAGGAGGTGAGCTTAACTTTCTAGCCCAAAAAAACGGAAATGTTTGTATTTTTTCATTTTCCAGTGGTTACTCTTGAACAATGCTTCTTATCGAAAAAATAGTTATCAAAAAAATTGTAGAGCATTAAATTCTAGTTGGAATGGATGCCCAAAACCTGAAATTTGGTGCAATAATATAGCAGCAATTGACAGCCAAAAATGGACACTTTTTCCCCTTGTGTGAAATTTGTACTAACTATGAAACTACTATTCCAACCCAAAAAACTTATGGAATAAAAGTTGTAGAGCATTAAATTTTGGTTCTGAAGAGTACCAAATTATTTGCTTATTTGGAAGCCTATTATTAAAAACTCTTGCCGTGACTCACCACATTTGTTTAGAGAGCCATAAATAAAAATAATGTCAACTCTTTCATCAACTGAGTACACCACTTTTACTTGAACGTGTGCAAATTTACTTTAAAACTGAATAATTGTCAATGTCGATGCATAAAAAACAGTTATTATTTCAAAAAATATTTCATAGCAACAGAAAAAGATTTACCTTTTTACCTTGCAAATTTTATCACCAAAGTGACATTTTCTTAAAAACTAATCGTAGAAATAATAAACTACGACACGGCCAGAAATAGGAAAAATGGACTTTCAAACAAAAAACTTTTTAACCTTCTGTTCTATTTAAGTTTTTTGAGGGGGCTATTGACTTTGCCAAGGAGGTGCACCTGCAAGTTTAAAACTACACTAATTAAGTGTCCCTTTCACAACCAAAATTGGTTTCGGTATTTTGCACATAACGTTTTTGTTTTCTAGATATTTCAGGTAGGTCGTTTTCAAAAAATTACCCTGCGTAGGCGCTTTCATATACAAATCTTGCGATTTATTTAAAACTAACTTTCCTATGAGTTAGAGCAGGAGTAGCCAACCCAAATGATCTTGCAGGTACTTTGGAAATACATCACAAGTCCACATACGACAAGAGATGTTAAGCCGGGGGGAAAAATGTTCAAGGCAGGCTATATGCGACCCATGTGGCCACCCTTAAGCTGGAGGCTTGAAGTTTTAAACATGGATCAAAAGTGGACGATAATGCAATATTTTTATTCAGTCACAAATGATTTTAAAAGAATACAATTTATCTTCAAATTTACATGAGAATAATGCTGAGTTTTAGATGAAATTGATCATTCTTGTAATGTAATTATTAACTGAGGCTTGTAATTATTAGGCAAAACTAATTGAAGGATGCAAGACGGATATTATACAGCTGTATCAACGCTCTTGTAAGTTAAATTACTTCGGTATTTATTAGCATGGAGTATCCAGATAAATTTAGGTAAATAGCTGCAAACCACAGCATAGAATATGAAACTTAGAATGCGAATTGGCTCGAGGTATATATATATTCCAAGAAGTCTGAACACGGTGCTGAACTTTAACAACTCTTGCATTAAGCCGAGTCAACTAGAATTCAGCACTTTAAACTCATTCGGGTGCAGAGTGCATTAATTAATATTTGATGAAGAAGGGCCTCACAGACTTCTAAATTAACGAGAACACTCCTTTGTTATTTTAATAAAAATAAAACTCAAATAGTGACGGGAGTATTACAGCTAGTATAAGCTAGCACCCAGCTGAAAATTGCTCTGACCTTATTATTTCTTAATATTAAAGGGTTATCATTAGCAAATATGTAAGTAAACTTTCGTTTCTTTACTTATAGCCTTGGGCAAATATTTATTTTTGGATTCGACAAGATATAGCATATTATTGTGAGTGAGAAAGTTAACGTTTAACGTAAGAAATACAATAATTAAACAATGAGTTGATGCTATAACAAGGGCAAGTTCCTATTTTCGGAAATACAAAAAATACAAAATAAATAAAATAAAAATATATAAAAAGAAGCATCAAACGAAAATCAAAGTTAAGTTTATACCTATTTTTGTGCGTGAAAATATGTAATGTATTTTTTTAGATGTTTGTGAGCTATACTTTCGAAAATTAGATGGAAAGAAGCAATTTTAAATTTTTTTAAAGATGTAACATATAAAATTTAAGATTTAAGTCACAATGGCATTAATTTTAAGACAAGATAGAGAAAAATGGGTATAATATGAATACGTGATTAAACATTTTTTTTCAAGTAAAATTACGCCAAAAAAATATTTTAAAATCATAATTTAAACCCCTTTTTGACCTGTCACTGACTCCAAAGCTCCAAGGCCCAGATAAATAGAAAGAAGAAGAATTTATGGCTGCGCACTTGGGACTAGGGCGAAACAAATAAACAAAACATTGCTAGGTTATGTCTAAATGACAACACGAAAAACATTAAGTGATCCTGGCTACCACTTATTGGTCCATAGAGAAACTATGGCGATCGCCAACAATGCCACATGCAAGTAGAATGCAACCTAGACTTCAAATTCACGCCCTCCAGGCGTGTATAGTGAATCATAGGTAGCTGAACTACCAATAGTTGAAACACTGCCACCTAGTAAAGCGGTTGCTCTCTAGGAAAAATTTTGCAGAAGACAAGGATTCTAATGCACAGACTACTAAGAGTCACACGCTTGACGTCCGTGAATTCTTTAGTAAGTACTAAAGAATTCACGGACGTCAAGCGTGTGACTCTTAGTTCCGACAAGTAAGTACTTGTCGGAACATTTGTTAGCATTTGAGTTGGATGTACCAAACTGACGAGATCTAATAAGATCGAAACGGGTCTTTAGTTTCCGAACTTCGAATCTAATAAATATTCAAACCTATTGGTCTGTGCATTAAAATTCCTTATCTTTTGAGAAATGTTTCCTAGAGAGCAACCGCTTCGCTAAGTGGCAGTGTTTCAACTGTTGGTAGTTCAGCTACCTATGATTCACTATACACGCCTGGCCGGCTGCATGAATTTGTAGTTTAGGATTGCATTTTACTTGCATACGACATTGTTGGCGATGGCCAGAGTTTCTCTATGGACCAATAGGGGGTAGTACTAACACGCTTGACATCCGTGAATTCTTTAGTACTTACTTGTCGGAACATTTGTTAGCTTTCGAGTTGGATATACCAAACTGACGAGATCTAACAAGATCGAAACCGGTCTTTGGTTTCGAAACTTCGAATCTAATAAATGTTCAAACCTATTGGTCTGTGCATTAGAATCCTTGCCTTCTGGGAAATGTTTCCTTAGAGAGCAACCGCTTCGCTAGGTGGCAGTGTTTCATTCTGTTGGTAGTTCAGCTATCCTATGATTCACTATACAGGCCTGGAGAGGCTGCATGAATTTGTACTCTAGGTTGCATTCAACATACCTTAACAAATCCGCTAAGAATCATAATAAAATATTTTGGACAAGGAACTAATGTACTGTTTTGTTTGGAAACGCATTTGTATCAGCTACTAACTACCATTATATATTTCATTTAAAATTGTTGCTAATACTTATGAGAACTGATTGAGACCATAAGAGAATTAAAGTAATGAAGCATTATCTTAATTTTTTTTTTAAATATGTTTGCTGTCAACTACTGGGGTGATTACAATTACTGGTGCCATTACTCTACATTTTTGAATTTTTCTTTAAACAAACTTTTATTTGACAACACACTTAATGACCCCAAAGTGATCACGTTGATTGCATAACGTGCTCCGTAGTAGTCAATTTGCCGTAACAGGACACTAAAAGCATATACGTATTCGTAGAAAAGAAACCTTAAATATTTTAAATTTTTAATTTAAAAAAGAAAAGTATCAAGAAAAAAATATGTTTCAAGGAACATTTAATAAACCGCATTTTAATATATTAAGTTCCACTTTTTTGTCTCAGGTTCCAATTTAAACTAAACAGTTTTTTTTTGTAAATTTAGTAGTTTGTATTAATATTTCGAATTTATTTTCCAAATACTGACCTCTCAATTTTAATTTTTAATCTTTATCCAATAAATTTAATCTGGAAATTTTCTTTGTTGGCAGAAATGCTAGATTTTTGAAGTTTCGCATTTTGCCTTCAAAGTTTAGAATTTTTTTCGAAATTTTTAGCGAACATACAACATGAGTATCTCTTTATTAGCGTAGATAGAAAATTGTAGTAGTAGTGCGGAATTGCACTTCCATCAGTATGATCAACAAGGATTAGATTTTATGCAAATGCATATAATTTGCACATTTTGCATATTTTATCAACTTTGTGCATATAACTGAATAAAGTGCATATGCCGGAATATTTTTGTGAAATTTTAAGATTTTTATATTTCATTTTAAAAGTTTTTCCCCCAAAACTACCTGTATTTGCTAGTGGCTGTTTTGGATAGTGCTCTTAATGACCTGTAATTATTGAAGCTGTTTTGGACATTCCCCAATCTTTAGATCGTGTAGTATGGCGCGCGTGAAAGATACCTTAAGACAGTTGGACATTGGATGAGGAAAAAATATTTTGCAAAGAGTTCAGCAAAATGGTAAGAAGTAACCCTTTATTTTATTATGAGATCCTATTGTTTGATATATTTTTTTTATTTTCTCTAAGATTCCGGCTGAAAAGGAATTTTAGATTAAGCAACACATTAAAACTTCTTTGCATCAAAACAAACTACAGCATTTAAAAGTTAACAAAAAACTGCAAATGTCACTGCTTCAGACAACTTCTTCATCCTCTAGAGCCAATAAAGAGGACAAATTTAATGTGGATTTATGCAACGCACTAATTTCTGCCAATATACCTTTGGCTAAGTTGACCAATGTCAGTTTCATACAATTTTTGGCAAAATACACCAATAAGCAAATACCCGATGAAAGTACTTTACGAAAAAATTATGATAATAAAATTTACAAAAAAACAATGTGAGACATCCGTGAAATAATAACGGACAACTATATTTATTTTTCAGTGGATGAAACTACGGACAATTAGGGACAATGTAACACAAATTTAATTAGTCGAAATCAACAACAAATGTTCAAGAAAATTCGTTTTTTAACTGTTATGCTGTTAGATTAGAACTCAAGATTTGTAAGCGTTAAATTTTATAATAAAAATCGAAATGGAAATTAGTGATTTTTTTTACGACTACTGCATCAGAAGCATAATGATAGGAACAGTGGGATGTCCTTAAAAAGGTTACTCAATTCGAAATCTTAAAATATGCCTTTAAATGTATTGAAACAGAAGACCGTCCTTGTTGTTCTTGATGTAAATTTTTTGTCAGTTATTTTATTTTCCTATTACTTATTATGATTAATTCTTTAAGCTTTTATTGCCTACACTTAATTTCCCACTTGAACAAAAAAGAGATGTTTAATTCTTTTTATTTTGAGATTTATGTAAAATCCCTCTGTAACGGCACAAAATTTTAAAAAATAAGTAATATAACTTTTTTCTTATTTTTATGTGAAGAATCTAAAAATCATTAAAAACAGAGTTTTTTTGAATAAAACAAAAACAGTAAAGATTATAGAATTTCCATCACCCTGTATAAAAAATGTAAAATCTGATAACGTTATTATAGTCTTTATAATATTTCGTGACTTCAACCCAAATTTCATGTTTTTACTGCAAACAATAAAAAAGATACAAAGAGTCTAAATAACTCTCTTTTCTGCCATTTTTTTTTTTCGAAAAATTGAAATATCTTTAAAACTATCAAAGGTACCGATAAACATGTGTACATAAATTCACCTTATTTTTTTACATATAATCCGAAATTAAATTTAAAATTTGGGGGTTGCCCTTTAAAATAAGAAAGTTGATTTCTACTTTCGGTATAACCGGTAGTGGGGGGAAGTTGACAATATTTTTAGAAGATAATTTAGCCCCGATTAGCCCCATTGACAAAATCAGTTTGCCTCTATAATAAGTAGCACTTCATATAAAGGTGACCTCCCAAATAGAAAAAGCACCCGGTATATACAGGATGGACCATAAGTAATGGTACACACAGCAACGGTGGATTTTTCGAATAAAGATAATGTGATTAAGCTATATTTACTTTATACCAAAAGTTGATATTAACAGAGATACAGGGTGTCAAAGTTGAAAAAAAATGCGATTTTTTCTTATAACTATGGAATCAATTTTAATATAAGCACGAAATTTGGCAAAAGGGGGTTTCTTAAGTCGACAAACTCTAATTTGCTAACATATTACCAATAGCTGATAGGGAGAGCTACCTACGCTATCCTGCATAATTCTAAATCATCATAACTTTTTTGTGCACCCACGTATATGAATTTTAAATGGGTTATTTTATTGCCCCATATTTTTTACGTAAAAAAGGTGTACTTTCTGAAAGTTGATACGACCAACCGTTTCCAAGATATTTGCCTTTAAAACTTGACGTGCCTTGCTTTTAAATTACTAATTGTAAGATATGAAATTCTCAAAGTAGGCTTGAAAAAAAATTAATGAAAAGACAGCTTAGAAACTAATTTATGTCAAATATTACTTTACTAATAATATTATTACCTTAAACTTTGAAAATCCCAATAAAGAAAATCCGAAAAATTAAGACGTAATTTATTTTCTAACATAGAGATGTGAGATATGATCTCTGAGTCCACACAAGAAAATTTTAATCGTCTGGGTGGTCAAAGCAGATATTTGGAAGATGAACTTTAATAAAAGGACACTGAGATTTTTAGTTAGTTTACAATCCCTTTACATAAAAAAGGTCATTTCCCGCATACTTATTTTGAAAATAAATTTTGTTCTGGTATTTTATTTAAATTTGCTTTAGAAATTTAAAAAATATGTGTAATAATAATGTCAGTAGGGTAATATTTGATATTACCTATTTTAGAGTCAGTTTTATAACTTTTTCTTTGAAACCTACTGCGAAAAATTAACATTTACATAACTTAAAGTAAACGTATGGCAAACTTTGAAGGCAAATATCTTGAAAACGGTTGCTTGTATCAACATCTTAAATGTTATACCTTGTTTTACGTAAAAAATGTAGGTAAATAAAAATATCTATATTAAAGTAAGTGTACATGAAGGCACAAAAAATTGTGGTGCTTTAGAATAATACAAGGTGGCACAGGTAGCGCTTCCCTATGAGTTACTGACAATCTGTTAGCAAATTAGAATTTCTTGACCAAAGAAACCCCCCTATGCCAAATTTCTTGTTCTATAGTAAAATGTGTTCATCAGTTATGCGAAAAAATCACAATTTCTTTTTCAACTTTGACATCCTGTATCTCTGTTAATCTCAACTTTTGGTATAAGGTAAATGTAGCTAAGTCACGTTATTTTTGTACGAAAAATCTACTCTTGCTCTATGTACCATTACTTATGGTCCACCCTGTATATGGACATATTTTAATCATTTCTTGTGCATATGAATCCTGAGCCTTGATGATGAATATGTCATTGAAAAAAACAATTACATAGCGGCTAGTTTAGGATCTACTGGGAAAAAAGTGACAAAAGTGATTTTTTCAATATACTTTAAATTATTTATTTGTAGTCCAAATTTGTTTTTTTCCTAAAAACGTCATATTGGATTTTCTCATTCTCTCATTCCGAACTTTATTTCTAAATAATTTGATATGTAATATATCATGCATCAAAAAGTGAAACGTAGGTGTCGTCGCAAAAAAAAACAATGTTAATGTTATTTTATTTAACTTATGTCTTTTAAATATAAATTTTCTTTAAAAATTGTATAATTTTCAAGTTTAAAACTTTCGAATTTATACTTCGTTATTTAAGATAAACTTAAAATTTTAAGAGAACTTCAAAATTAAAAAAAAACTAATTCTAACACAAAAAGTGTATAAAAAATATTGGAATTTAAGTTTCAAATATACAATTTTAAATTCGAGATTTTGGTGAAAATTTAACTATTTTACCTTTTAAAACTTCCGGTAAAGTCGAAATTTTGAGATAATTAGAATAATTTTAATTTTTTTTTTTAAATTTCTGAAATTAATTGCTCCTAACATTTTCATTTTGAACTTTACTTTTTTTGATTTTTAAAAATGCTAACACTTATTTCTCCAAATTTAGACTTTCTAAATGTTAACGTTTTTAATTCCAAGATCTCCTAAAAGAGTTAAATATTTTGAAATAAAAGAATTGTTTTCTCATATTCCTTCCTTCAGTTCATTAAATATTTTAAGAATTATATATCTAGAAATAGATCGCACAAAAATATTTTCTCTTGGCCTTCTCGCTGCTGTTGGCCTTTATGTTACCCCTTTGGTTATGTAAATAGATACTTAATGAATTCGAAAAAAAAACGTAATAAATCCTTCTTTGCTTTAATGTTATAACTGTCTCCCCCGATGATCCAGGTAAGTATGATTATAGAAATTAAAAAAAAAGCAAGTGACCAGTTGCTCTTTCTTTTAGCTTTATTATTGTCTCTTTCTTCCTTTGATTTCCTAAAAGGTTAGGTTGGAGAACTTAAAGAAACTAAGAAATCACCCCTTATGTTGGCTTTTTGATTGCCTTATTTTATAAATTAAATAAATTTATAAAATTATCTATCGAAGTGGGGTAAAATTAAAGCAATTTTTAAATCATTTTATTTTAGAGCATCTAAATAAAGCAAATAAAAAAACGTATGAAAAAATGAACATGGTGTACAGTGGCAGCAATATAATTGGAAACGATATCTTGTGGATATTCTAATTTTCATATTCTAAATTGTACACGGCTCTACTAAATTTGATTTCCACTATAGGGATTCTCGTAAACTATTAGAGGTATAAGAAAATTTAAATGGGCAAAGTAGTGCAGAATTTAATGCCCAATATTATTTCGCTGAGAAAATCATTGAATTTCAATTCGTCTTGATTTTATTTAGAAAAAACTGAAAGTCGCTATTTTTAACTATCAGCTGCAACTTGTTTATTGTTTGATTAAAAAAATTAGTTGTTTTTTGAGATCTTTTCATTAATCTAAGTTATTTTTTTCTAAATTCAACTATTTCCAAGAAAATTTGTCAACTTTGTTATTTCTTTTGGATGCCATATTGGATTTTACGATTTTTGAATGTGGCATATTTTCTGATTAATTTGATATATGGCATGCCAAAATTCAAATGTGGCAAAAGTGGGTTAAATGAACTATTTTTTTATTTTTAAACAAAAAAATTATAGTAGGCGATGCAAGTGCCATAACTGTTAAGAATAAAAATACACTACCTACTTACGTAACAACAATTATTAAAAAACTAAAAATATTGTAACAAACTGTGCAATATTTATTAGAGTTATTAGTATAAGCATAACGTGCATGCACTCCTTTAAATGGCGTAATTCTATGAAAACCTGTGGATGTTTTAAAAATGTTGTCGGCAATTTTTATAAAAATTCTTTTAACATTGAAAAATTATTCGTGTAACGTGAAATATCTAACAATCTAACTTTAGAAATGTGTCTCATATTTATGCACATTATTCGTCTTAAAATATTTAACTTCTAGCGAAGTCAAGAACGCACACTTGCGTATGAGTCGATGGAAAAATCATCCTTAATAAAGTAATAATAATGTTCTGAGAATTACATAATTTAAAGAGAATCATGCACGTTACGATTATTAATAAATATTTCAATACTATACAGTTTAGTTATATTTTTGGTTTTTTAATAATAATTATTGCTTTTTTGGTAACTGTATTTTTTATTATTAAAAGGTATGGTACTTGCGTCGCCTACTATAACTTTTTTTGTTTAAAAATAAAAAATTAGTTCATTTAACCCACTGTTTGTGATAGTATCGCTAGATTTCGCGGCAAGCTAATATAATTAGAAACGTTAAATTTAATCTTAAAAATCAAGTATATCTTTTGATTTTTTTACTTATTTGCTCTGATATTTTATCCATCCTCTAAATTGAATAGCACTGAAGATTTTACTGTTGTAACTTATGCTAATTAGTAATTATAAGGGATGCATTTGCAAAAAAGTGGCAAGTGAAAATGAAAGACAAACCACAATACACTTGCATAGACGTATCAAACTATTTCATATGCACTAAATCCGTTCGATAAAGCCGTCTTTAACACACCCATCACTTTAGAGTGCATGAAAGTGTTAAAAATATACCTAAAAAATATCGTCCTAAGTATGATAAATAACTGCAGAAGCAGATCGTTAATAATCTGTTTTTCCAAAGCAAATCCTTGAAAACCCGCCGATTATATTTGGAGCGAAGATTTTTACAGAAAATTCAAGGCGAAATTAGTTCTCGAAAGTATTCGTTATCGTTTGACAAAGCACGTCTTTTTGGTAAGAGAAGAGTGAAAAAAAGTTACTTTGACAGAAAAAAAATCTGTGGAATTGTTAAGGCTTTGAATCCTGTTGTATTTCTTACTTTTTACACTAAAATGAATAGATAAAAATGTTTGTTCATTGTAGCAGAAGAAAATAAGAAAAACAACATGATGCAAAGCCTTAACGATTCCTCGAATTGTTTTCTGTCAGAAGGATTTTGTTT
This sequence comes from Dastarcus helophoroides, assembly GCA_028583605.1. NCBI lineage: Eukaryota > Metazoa > Arthropoda > Insecta > Coleoptera > Bothrideridae > Dastarcus > Dastarcus helophoroides. The sequence continues at coordinate 7,020,946 of CM053326.1, forward strand.
TCCCTGTTCTCTTCTAAAAAGACATGCTTCGTCTCAAAAATGCACCTTCATTATTACTTTTGACCCTCAAAACTATCAATATCAAAATTCATTTGTCTCTTGTCTGTATTTGAGCTGCTACTTACAACTATGCCAAACAAATATCTGTGACCATAAAACAGTGGGACACGTTCGAATAGGTAACATTAATAAATAAAATGTCAATCGAAAAATATTCTATAAGAAATGTACAGTACAGTACATATTACAATATTCAAAAATAATGAATGTATTTGATGCATGAGAAATAATACAATTATAATGAGAGTAGAAAAAACACTGATAACATTCAAAATGAAAATGGATGTTATTAAATATTCAAAATTGGAATTGTAAGTGCTTTGCAGCCCAGCCAGACAATGTGTTGAAAGTACGGTGGTAAAATAGTTTAATGGCGAAATAGATTAATGTTAACCATTCAGCTTAAAGAAAGATGAGTGAATAAATAAAGCAGTCTCTGCTGAGACCAGAGAGACATATATTTGAAACCGCCTGAGTTTGATATATTAATACGAAGTCATAGAAGCAACCCGACAGCTTATATAAATCATCCCCACCTGCGATTAACTCCAGAATATTGAGATGTCACTGCCATGAATATTAATATCATCATATCGAAAGAGCTTCCCACATCTGATATCCCATTTTTTAAATTTATGGAATTTATATTATGGATTTTAGCAGCATTAAATGTTTATTAAGTCTCATTTTCGCTTTACGTCTAAATATTGACGGCGGTAATTCTGTTTAAATAACATGATGGTAACAATGTAATTTAGTTGCACTGTCACATTGAACAACGGTAATTACACGGGAAGGCAGCTGCCAATAATGTAACATCCATAGACACCCGAACTACAAAACTAAAAAATATTTTTCCTAGCTGTACCAATTAATCAGTAATGCTTTATTGTTATTGTAATGTGTTATTTCCATCTGATTTCTATACCGTTATATATTTTATGGTACATGTACAAGCTTTTATTTCAAAAGTTTGATAAATTTGATTCTCATGATTAAAATATATTAACCATCAACGCTCAGTACAATGTTGTTCATAACGCATTTGAGTATACTGTAATCATAGCACATGAAAATATTAAATCTGGTGTAAATATCACCTACATGAATTCTACAAATACTAATTACTTACAATTAATTGAATTTAGCCAGGATAAATTCCTCCCGCAGACCGGAGCAGTAATAATAATCGTGCTAGAAAGTACCTAAATAACGTAAAGTAAGTTACAATTCGAAAGCGAATTCTTCATGTTATTTTTCTTCCAGTGCCCGCGGGTAGCATTTAAAATTATTGTATACTAATGAGATTCAGTTTAGTTTGTTTGCTTAGGCGCGTGGTTTGAATAAGGCGGCAAAGGAAATCAGAACTCTGTGCCAAATGTAAAATCTCTTAAAAAATCTAAGGAAATAAAGTCGTAGAGAAATAAACTTCCTATAAAAGGGTATTTTTTGTACAATTTTGATCTTATAGTATTCTCGGACATTAGATATTATTAAAGCAAGCTATGTATAAGTATACTCGACAAAAAGAACAAAATAGAGAAAGAAATGGTTGGTAAAACCAAAAGTGCTCACCAAATGAAATGGTTTTAAATAGCTTGGATTTGGATTTCCGACTTTTTAACCTTAAATTGAAAGTTTTTATTTTGAACTTCACACTTTCAGATATAAGCGGGCAAAAACATGTATGTTATAACTAAAGCCCTAATTTATCAAAAAAACAAAATTTTTATTTTTTCCATATCTAATTTTTTTGGTCTCCTATTTTTCATTATTACTATTCTATGTAAAATAAACTAACCTCTTAATTTGTGAACTGTCATGAAGTGACGTTTTCAATAAATTTAAATATCACATAGTCGCATTTCGAAAACTGTTTAGAAAATTGTTAACAAACCAGAAAAAATTTAAATATTTCCAAACTGGGCCGAAGAAATGTCAAATAAATTGAAAAAAAACATAATATTTCCGGTCAATAAGGGTCTACCATGAAGAATAAACCTATTCCTCCTAACGGAACGAACGGACTCCGCAAATGGTGAGTGCTTCTAACTACCAAGCTGAATAGATTTCAGCGGTTAGGAACAGTAGTCACCAAGAGCATATAAGTTCGACCCACAAGTGTAGTTCAATGCCGGAAGGGGTATTAGCCCTCAGGAGTAGTTGTTTCTTGTGGATCGGGCTTCAAATATTTAAATTTTTAACACAGTAAATTTTTAACACAGTAAATTGATGATGAAACGTCTATTCATGTTAAAATTTCTTTATTTTTCCTTTTTTATATTTAAAAAAAAAATTTTTTATTTTTAAGTATTTCTTCCTCATTGTTCCCTTTCCATGTTATGCACTGTTGACGAGCTCAAATGAGAGCGAAACATCGATGTCCAGTGCTACAACCTTTTTATGTATTTTTTTATATTTTCCTAATTTATCAAAAAAACAAAATTTTTATTTTTTCCATATCTAATTTTTTTGGTCTCCTATTTTTCATTATTACTATTCTATGTAAAATAAACTAACCTCTTAATTTGTGAACTGTCATGAAGTGACGTTTTCAATAAATTTAAATATCACGTAGTCGCATTTCAAAAACTGTTTAGAAAATTGTCAACAAACCAGAAAAAATTTAAATATTTCCAAACTGGGCCGAAGAAATGTTAAATAAATTGAAAAAAAAAACATAAAGCCCAAAAGTTTAAGTAATATGCTTAAAATGCTTATTTTTGCTAATTTTGAGAGCTTACTGCTTAAAATGCTTATAGTAGAAAATATTTGCTTATAAAAACATACTAATGGTTTTTTTTTTCACAATTTCATAATATCTCAATTCCACATTAATTACTTTGCTTCTGAATGTTTATTCAAATTAAAAAATTTTCTTCTACTCACTAATCCTCGCTCAATACAATGCAATATATCTCAGTAGGGGTGCAATTGCAGGTGTGTTTAAATTCTTGAAATGTATTTATTTTATCATTATTATTTTCTGCTTACTAGGTTGTGAATGTAAGTTCGTTCACGTTAGTTTCCCTTGGAAATTCCTTCGTACTTAATGCCTAAAGTTGTGTCTTCATTGAAAGACAAATTACAAAAATTCGTTCACTAATTCAGAAAAGATCTTTTGTCAAAAAATGGTGAAGTGCTTTTGTATAAAGTGTATGAAAAAAAGTCTTAATGGAGAAAAAACGTTCATAAGGTTGCAATTAAAAAGAAAAATTTTAAAAAACAAGGCCTTCTACAACCGTTTATGGAGATAAATAACCATTAGTCTGTTTTCAATGGATTTATGTACTGCGTTTGTTGAAGCTGATATATTTTTATGGAAAGTTTAACACAAATCAATAAGAGATTTATTTGAAAAATACACTAAATAAAAGCTTCCCTTCTTTAAGAAAGGGATATTTGGAGAATGCCTACCAAGGAAAATTAGTTCAAATACGTCAAGGCATTGGCAACAGTAACATTTGTGTACGCGTACTTTCATTCATATCTGGTGCGGCTTCTTACATGAAAAAGGGGACAAAAAGCTTGAAAGTGATTTTTCTGAAAATGATGCATTTCAGCTGCTTAGCCCATGTCTTACACAAAGTAGCCGAAGAAATTCGTCGAACATTCCTTGATGTAGACAAACTAATTTCAAATGGTAAGAAAATTGACTTAAAAGCACCTCCTGATCTACTTTTGCCTCCCCAACCAATATTAGCAAGATGGAGTATATAGATTTCAGCTGTTGTATATTATTCTAAGAATTTTACCACATTTAGGCAAATTGTGGACAACCTCGACCATAGCAATGGTTAAAGAATTTCTTCAGCGACAAAGTGTTAAGAATGCTCTCAGTTTTATTGCTTCTAACTACTCTGATTTGTGTATCTGAATAAGAGCTTTTGAAAAACGATGTAAATTACTAAAAGCGTCAATTAAGGTGATTGAGGATATAATTAAAAAACTCTGAAATTACCGGAGATAAAGGAAATAAGATTTTTCAAAAATTGCAACAGTTACTAGATGCAAATATTGAATACCAAACTTTAAAAAATATTTCAGAAATTTGTGGGAATAAAGCTAATGTCGAATTACCAGCGGACAAAATTGTATGTTTTAAGTATGCAACTATTATATCTGTAGAGTTAGAAAGAGCATTTTCGCCCACCATCGTAGGGGGCTTCTTCAGGAACAAAGAAAGAAAAATAGATGAAAAGAGGAATATGAGGGAATATGCAAAAAAGAAAAATAAAAAGGCCAATTTCAAAACATCAGAGCACGGTTACACCACACCAGAGGCGAAACTCTTCTGAATTGAAAATTGGTACAAAGGATAAGAAAGTTTAGACAGAAGAGCACGGTAACTCAGTATGTCCACCATATCAGAGGCGAAACTCTTCAGAAGAGATACTTTTGAGGACAATCCCTACATAAAATTTGGTAAATACCAGACTTATCTGTTTGCTCTACTTTATCTTTTAAACTACCCAAAAGCGAATTTAATTTTTCGTTAGAAGTATAAATAACTCTAAAACCCTGATTTCGTAAAATTCCACCCAAACCTTGCGTGAGCGAGGGTTCAAATGGAAGTGAGACGAATTTAAAATTTTTGTTTTCATCAGCTCGGAAAGTTGTAGTATTCACCAATTCACATTTAAACTTTTTCTTATTAATAATTTTATAAATAATATTTGGATCGAATCCATTAACTTCAGCTATATGTTTAATTGTCTTCATCTCCTTTCCCAATCTTTTCCTATTAAGAGGAAGACTCAGAAGGCGATGGGCAAGGAAGTTGAAGCTTGCTTGTGTTGTATGCAATGGTTTGAATCAGAAGTTATATAGCGGAAGGTACTGGAATCTTTCCTATATACATCAAATTCTAATCTATTTTTATTCCTAATAACTAAAGTGTCTAAAAATGGTAAAGCGGCTTCTTTCTCTAATTCTACGGTCAATTTAACTGTTGGAAAACGTGAATTTAAAACATCAATGAAATTATCTAAATTTTGATTTTTTGTGTCAAAAATAGCAAAAATATCATCTACATATCTAATCCATACCCTAGGAAACAAACTACATTCATTTTTAAGACGACTTTCAAAAACACCCATGAAGAGCTCAGCCATGAAAGGTGACAAAGGATTTCCAATGGCTGTTCCCTCAAGTTGTTCATAAAATTCGTTATTAATTTGGAAATAATTTTGATCCATACATATTTTCGTTAATGAAATATATTCGTCAATAATTTTGCCTGAAAGGTTATTGGATTCCAACAGATCTCGAAGGTATAATAAAAAAAATGGGAAAGAGGGAAGAAACATCAAAAGAAACCAGCATTTCACCCTCCAACAACTCTTCATTCTGAATTTTCTGTACAAACTCTTGGGAATTCGTGACTGACAAACTGATTTGTTGGAATTCTAATTTGCTGAATTCTTTTACTAGCCATTTTGATAAATTATAGGTCGGTGCTCCAATAGCTGACACAACTGTTCTCACCGCCTTTCCGGGTTTATGTATTTTTGGCAGACAATATAATTTAGGTACGGTGGGGTTAGATACATGAAGGGATCTTTTTAAAATTGGAGTAATAAGGTTGTTACTTTTGTCGAGCACTTTTTTCAGCCCGCTTAACATTTTACTCAAAGGGTTCTTCTGTAATTTTTGATATGGGCCATTATTAATGAGTGTGTCAACTCGTTCGTAATAGTCCTTTTTATCTAGAATCACAACCTTATTACCTTTATCTGCCTTTACATAAAAACAATCTTTCTCTCGTAGTCTTTTGACAATATGTCTGTTCGTTACGTGTGATGGTTTTACGTTTTTTAAATTTCTAGAGAGCTTTTGTCTGCAAGCCTCCCTCACATAGTTTTTAGTGTCGTCCACCATGAAACTCAAGGAGCTCTCAATGGACACAACAACATCTTCCAAACCAGTGCGGGAAGATGGCAGGGCGTAATTAAGCCCTTTATTCAAAAGGCTTAATTCAGCTTTGCTAATATAAGCGCTTATTTTAAACATTTTTAGTGCTAAAACTTCCGGCCTTTAGTTATAACATGTGCCTCTTGTTAAATGAACCTTTTAATACAACTAGCAAATTCTTAAAATCTTCCCCTAACGTGGATCTAATATCGTCCCAGAACATTATTTAGAACTTCGTCTCTATTTGTAATTCCAGTGTGCAAATCAAAGACTAAAGACAATCCCCAACGTTGAGCTACTTACGACGTCAAGTGGAGGGGCCAAAGCCATGATATTCACGGCTTCTCCGCATAAACAAGAAATTATAGATGCAGAGTTAAAACTATTCTTGTAAAAACATTAACGAAGTTAATTAGTTCTTGAATGATTTCTAATATTAAAGAATTTTACTCGCAATATTTATTTTTCTATAATGCTTTTACAAAAAGGGGGCGATATTTGGCGACTGTACCTTACCATTTGCTACTTTGTTTTATTGCGATTAACTTCAAATTTGGTCACTGAAAAACGACCATCAGTCTGAATTTATATTTTGCACGTCACCTTGTTATTGTTGGTAGTCATTTGCCCTATTATCAGGAAATGCCAAAAAAACACAACTTTTTGATATAAAAATGGTTACATCTCAGGTAGTTTTGCACCAAATGAGTTGTAATAGAGCTTTTTGGATGAAGGAGAGTCTTCCCTAAACGATGATACTATTTGCTACATTTTTAAATTGCTATTAGCTCCAAAATTCGTCAGGTTGTGTGAATCTCTGTTATCACGTTAGAGGTCGCAATTCTTAACCTATTTTTACTATCTTCTTCTTTATTGATTCGGAAAATCTCAGAACAGAACCTTATTGATTTTGCAAATGTTTGGTCAAATAGATTAAATTTTATTTAAGAATGATGTTTATTAGAACAAAATCACACTAAGGAATCTCAGGTTCTTATAAATTTGACACATATTGTGGGTCAAGTTTCTCTTTACAATTAGGTATAGTGTAAAAGAGTAAAACGTAATTCATTTTTAATTTAAAAAAAAATAATTTAACGAAACATTTTTTCTTTTCATTTCACAGAAATTATTTCGTTCCCTTTCAAATTATGACTTAATTACGACAAGCGAGCCAAAGCTGACAAAGTCAGATTCAATTATTTCAGAACTAGCCATCGCCCAAAAATAATAATCATTGTCATCTAGCTGAAAACTAGCAATCATGAATAAAGTAGACTTCCGCTAAAGTTGCGCTATAAAGAAAATACAATAGAGATTTCTCCTATTTAGGAAACGCGGGACCTAAATTTGAATTTTAGAAAGGATGGCGTACGCAAAAGACGCTGCTGTCAAGCGCGTTGTCATTTACTGATGCGCAGTTGATCGTTTTGTTTACATTCCGCCATTTTCCTTCGTACGCTTCGGTTTTTTGCTAAGATTTGTGTTTAATTTTTGTGTTTTTTTTAGTGTAGTAATGTTTTTTTAGTATTATAATGTTTTTTAGAACAATTGGGTTAAATATTTAGTTTTAATTTTAATAAACATTTTATTAGATTCTTGGTAGGTAAAAATAAGTTTTTTTAGTAAAACTGTTTAATCCAAGGTAAATATTTACAGGCAAACTCATTAAAATGTCTAGAAAAAATGCCCTGTTGCGTTCCGGATTGTTTGGATAAATTATCCAAGAGGCATCGATTTCCGAAAAATGATCCGGAATTATTCATCGAGTGGGTGAAATAGAGTGAGATCCCCACGTCTTGTCGGCCTCGATGCGGAAAAAAATCAACAAGACCTTTTATGTGTGCGACCGGCATTTTGCCCAAGAAGACAAGGTACCTGGCACTAGAAGAGGTTTGGGTGAAGACGCTGTTCCAACCCTATATTTTCCAGGTAAAATATGTAATTTCCATAATTGTGCATTTTAATAATTGGTGATTTGTAATTTTGCGGTAGTAGCTGCAGAAGAAGCACATGTGCCTCCACAATCTGCTGCAGAGATGCCTGTGATACATTTACCAGGTAAAAATATAATTTTCATAATAATGCATGTTAATAGTTGGTGATTTGTAGATGTTTCGGGAGCTTTTGCTGTGAAAGAAATACATGTGGTGCCACAACCTGGAGCAGAAGTTGCAACCCCTCATTTGCCAGGTAAATGTTATAATTTCTGTAATTAGGCATGTTTTTAGTTGGTGATTTGTAGATGCTCGGGAAGCTTCTGTTGTGGATGAAATGCATGTGCTTCCACAACCTGTAGCAGAAATTCCGACCGTAAATGCGCCAGGTAAAACATTTTTCACAATAATTTGTTTATTTGTGTTAATGGTAAGTGATTTGTAGAACAGATTCAACCACAGCCTGGGACTTCAAAAGAAAGCGAGCTATCGGTAAAAACATCTTACTTGCTTCAGGCATTATGGCGTCCATACAAGACATTTGGAGGCAGCAAATTTCTATGCAGTACAAGTATTTATAGAGATTCTTTCTGTAGAAATTCTTCTTTTCAGTAGCAAGGATCATTTTTATTATTATTAATAAGTAATTCGACTTACAAAAGTGAAACTTTGTCAACTTTTGTTATGTAAATCAGAAGAGACAGATCAGATTACTGAGTTTTGGAAATCATCAACAGTGATTTTTTTTAAATTTATAACTTTGTAATACTTCCATATTTAAGGGTGCATTTAGATTAGACACTATTCCGTATATTTCTATCCGATATAAGTGTCAACTCTCCTGAGAGAAGCTATCCTAGGCTTATCTACACAGCTGGGACGAGATAGCTTCTCTCAAGATAGTTGAGACTTATGTCAGACAGAAATGTACGGAATAAAGTGTCTAGTATAAACGCACCGTAAAATTGTTTATTTATAACTATCAGAAAAATGCGAAAAAATAATATAAATATAAAAAACTCATGAAAAAAGCAGTTTTACTAAACTTGTATTGTTTTAAGTTGTTCGCTTGCTGTGCTCGTTCTTACTCAAATGCTACATTCATTTAGCAAAACTTTTTACATTTGTTTAACATACTATTAGTCATTTTAAATTGACCGCAAAAAGATTACTTTTTGCTAATAATGTTAACTGTTTTGATTATTTGTTTCAATATTATTTCTGTATGTACCACGCATAATTGTATGTAACCAAATTATTACTTTGGTGTGTAAATCCATTAGTTAATGTTATTTATATTTTTGAAAATAAATTATATTTTTTACAATTTCTTTATTTGCATTAATTTCCAATCGATAAATTTTGCTAAAGTTTAAAAATTAAATAAATTAATATACAAATCGTTCGAATTTGCCGCTTCCGTCATTTTAGTTCGGATGTCGTCCGCATGGGGCGCTGGCTGGACAAAATTTGATTCATGCGCATAGCATTGATGTTTCCACTCTATTATACTTTCTTTATGAGTTGCGCTCACCGTACTAGGATCGACCGTTGAAGTTGCTATTTCCCGTTATCCCTACCATTGTCGAAAAATATATACGTTTTATTTCTCCTTGCGCAGTTGAGTGGGTTATTTAAAAGTGGCGCTAAAACTCGGAAGTCGAATTCGTTGTTCGGAAATTAGAGTGTGGAAATATCCGCGCAACTTCAACGATCGTATCCTGACAAATTTAACGGGCGCAAGTTTAGCGGGAATCGACTGTATAAGATACCGAAATGAAATGTACTGTGGTATAATTGTCATGGAAATAAAACTTGCACAAAGTACACACTAGCTTTTGTTTGGTAATTACAAGGGTACATCAAATATGAACCGGTAATTGTATTTAAAAATTTATTGGTACAAAATTATACACATATGAAAGTTAATAACTATTTTTCTACATAACCTATTGATTTTGTTATGTATTTTTCTCAACAGATTGGGAGTTTTTTAATGTCATCATCAAATAAGGAAAGGGGCGCATTTGCAGCCGATTGCGCATAATGTCCTCAATAGCAGCATCATCATGGAATCGCTAACCTCCTAGAGCTTCTTTCAGTGGCCCAAAAATATGTGATAATCACATGGTGATAAGTCGGGACTATAAGGAGGGTGATCTAATGTTAATGTTGCCCAATGCATTTCCTCTAATTTTTGATGTGTCAGATTGGCTGAGTGGGGGCCAGGCATTATCGTGAAGCAAAATCACATTTCTGACCGAAAATTCGCGCCTTTTCCGTCGATATGCACGTTTTGCTTTATCCATTAACTGGCAGTAGTAGGCAACATTAACCATACGATGTTCATTCAGAAAAATCGACGTGCACAACTCCTTTAATATCCCAAAGACGAGTCTCTGCAAAACACTGGCGCAAGAACCTTTCCAGCTGAGAGGAGTGTTTTTGCCTTGATAGGCGCACCTTCCCCCTTTCTAATCCACTTCATGCTTGCTTGTTTAAATTCAGGGGTGTAATGGTGGACCCAAGTATAATCACACGTAACGATACGTTGCAAAAAATCATTACCTTCACGTTGAAAACGTCCGAAGATGACGCTGATAATTCTCCAGGACCTTGTTTTTTGTTTCTATTCTTTAGTTAATAAGACAGGTACCCACCTGACAAAAAATTTTCAAAACCCTAGCTTCTCTGTAATGATGGATTGAGCACTCTCAAAGCTTATCGTTATCTGAGATGCAATTTCCCCGACAGTTAAATGGCGATCGCCTTCCAAAAGGCGTTGAACAGAGTTAATCTTGTCCGCAGTTACACTGGTCCGAGGACGACTGGCATGGGGTTTATTTTCAACTTGAGTTCGTGCTTCCAAAAATTTTTTGTGCCATTTATACACTTGTGTTTTCTTCAAACAAGTATCCCCAAACTGTGCTTTTAGTCTACGAAGAATTTCGACGGGCTCTACACCTTCAACTTCTAGACGTTTTATAATAATGCGCTGTGCAACGTGCGAATGAACCTCTTGCTCACTCATTGTATTTACAGCAGACGAACGGCTAGAACGGAATTCACTTGAGCACAGGAAATCACGTGATATCCACAACTAACATGTCTAAGAGTATGCGCACGCTACCGACACCCTCATGACAATATGATAGAAATTCCGGTTCATATCTGATATACACTCGTTTATCTTTAAATCCTTAGGCTAAAGACACACGAAGCGGTTTTCGCCGAGTCGGCAGCCGACTCGGCATTTGATTCCATTGGATTTTATGATAGTGAACACACGCAGCGTCACACCAAGGCTGTGTCGAGCGCACCCTCGTCCGGACGAGGCGCAGCTAGCATTTTTATGACATCAAGCGTACCATCGTCTATACCTGCTTTACGGTGGGGTTCACACGACAAGCGGTTTTTAAGCTGTGAATATCAAGCATAGTTGTCAAATATTGCTTATGTGCAATTCTTGTGATTTTTTCACACGAGAAATAACTATTTCTTGTGCTTCTTAGTAACTGCATAAATTTAGATAACGAATAGTTACTTTGCAGGGAAGAGGCTCAATAAAAAAAGCAATAAAATAGCTAAATGTGTGGGGTTATTACAAGTTGGAAAACTTATTATGACCGTATCTTGCTTAGATATGTCCCCTCTTATCAAACACATTAATTCATGAAATGAATTTTAAGACATACGTAAATAACTAAAAAATTTTGCGACATCGCTTTGAATTGTCCTCATAAATAGAGTATAAAATTAACTTTTTTCTTTGCGTTTCTGAACAATTGGATACTTTCACATACGAAGTCTCTTTTTTTTATTATTCAATCGACAATATAGTCAATTGGTTTAAAATTATCATTTCTTCGTCAGAATCCATTGCTTCAGGAAAAACTGGCAACATCTTCACTTACACCGAGCGCGTTGGCAGCTTTAAAGACGAGTCGTGTGTTTTCTCCAAAAAAAGATGGTTGTTACCGAACAAAACGGTTTCACTTACAACCACTGTAACTGATCATATGGAAATAAAATATGATAAGGAATATTTTTTTGTGAAACGCATTGCATAAAGCATGTTTAGGTTAATAATAGCTTTGAAGACAAAAGTAAATTTTTATACTGAGCATGAAGATGAACTTTCTGCTTTTCTGCGAAAATTTAATTGTAAACTGTAAAGCCAATTCCCATGGTGTGCATTTTTCGTTTTACGTAGAAATTATAAATATTACACATTCTATAATATTAGTTATAATTTTTGATTGGTCTATTTAATGAAAAATAAAGAATAACCATTGCAATCTCTGAAACAATGCAACTGAAAGAGTAAATTATATTATCTGATATACAAAATGCTCTGCATTTTTCCCCTTTATGCTATTTTCAGCAAAGCAAGAAAAGGTTTGCTTATATCTAGATCCGTTATAGCTTCCATTTATTTATTACAGCTCAGCTAATTCGGAGAAATACAAAAGGGTAATGCAATGTTATAAGATTAAGTTATTGTGTTATTTTAATAGAGGACGAAAGGTAATTATAGATAAGGGTGGTAAACTGTTTATTTCCCTTTTCCTCGTGGCATCTTTCCAACTAATCATTACCATCATAAATTAGTTACAGCAATACACGCAATACGAATAAATTATTAAACTGTCTTAATTAATTGAACGTTCTTTTTATACGGGAATATCGCAAGTATTAGTGGTATGTGGAAATCAAAAGAAAAACAATTATTCATCATATTGTCTTATTTAAACAATCAATATGCAGTCTGTCCGCAAATTAAATCGTCAGCGCTTGACAGTAGATTCAACACGATAAGTAAATACCATTTACGATAAAAAGACTAATAAAAAGATATTAGTTTCTGAATTGCGGGGTGCCATAGTTGTCAAGAAAAAATAATATATTTGAAATCTAGTAGTAAAAGCAAAAGGGAAAAGAGGGGCAGAATCGACCATTTTTCATTTAATGTACCATTTTTGAAATTGTATTAAAAAAATCTGATTTCTATGGGCTAAGTAGTATTCTATAATCCTCTAGTTACAGGACTGACTGATTTTAAGCGTTTTAAAAATATGTTTAGTACCAGCAAATATCATTTAAAAAAAACCTTACAAATGGTTCAAGCTGCCCCACTAACGGGGTACATTTTCCCAAATGATGAGGCAATTTCAACCATGAGATATAAATATATATTTTTTATATAGTCAAACAAAAGTTGTTTTATATACTTAAATAAGGTTATTATGCATTTTGGATTTACTATGATAAAACATTTTTACAAGTGAAATTTTGGCGAAACACTTTTGAAGTAAGATTCAAAACAATACTAAGACAATAACGTTGATGTTAGTAAACATTGTTAGATATGCAGTTAATTTTAAATAAAAATAACATTCTTGCAGTTTTTGCTGAAATTTGGACTTGAGAACTTTAAAACCATGTTATCTACTATATCAGCTGGTGATATATAAATGACTAACGAATTACCATATGTAACTTGGTGTTTTTGGTGCAAATATTTGAATTAATTTTGTATTATATAATTCTTTTCCTAGGCAGGATTTTATGTTTTTTTAACAAAAAAGTTACCAGTTCTATTATGGGATTATGGGGCAAAATCTTATTAATCGTATTTTTAAACGTATGCTCATCAAACTTCAAAAGCAGATTTTTCTTCGATAATTTATAACCATATGAAATACTAGAATACTTCGGTAAACGAAAAAGTTACATCATGGGACAGAAACCATGCTAATTGTAAGACGGTCAATCTGATTTTTACTCGGTATTGTTTAAACACTAAAAATGAACATATGGAGTAATGTAACTTCCCTGGGGAGTGTTCTGACCTATGAAAAGCTATATAGTAGCTTAATTATGCGAAATTTAAATCAGGGTACTCTTTAAAAAGACTTGGTTAAACGTTCCCCAAGGATGAATTTGTCCCCTCTCCCCAACATTCCCCGATGATGATGTAATTATGGCTGAAACGTTAGCTGAGGCTAACAAATATCGAAGTCCAGGAATATGCTTTTGCAACGAGGTACACATACTATTTTTTCTGAAACAGTAATAAATATTACTTAAATTAGGGAATTTTTATAAATTCATTACATTTTTCATTGTCAGAATCACCTATTTAATCCCTAACGTTAGTTTCTAATTGTCAGTGTAACTAAAATTGTTATGCAGTTCGTTTTCATGGCCTACTGATTCAATTGCTTTAATTCCGTTACATTAAATACAGAAATTGACCCAAAAACACAACTAAACAGCAATTTTTTTCAGAAATGGTTATATGTAAGCGATTCTATCAGGAGATAAGGTAGTGGCACCTAATTCTGACAGCCTTCAGTAACTGACACTGTCAATTTTCAATGATAATTTTTGATACAGGATATACTTCTTCCGGGATTGGACCATGTCAAAGAACTACTATAAGTGTTCGACGTTTCGCCCACTATCGTAGGGGGCTTCCTCAGAAACAGAGAAAAGAAAACAATAAACAAAAAGGGAAATATAAGGGAATATGCAAAAATGAAAAGGCTAATTTCAAAACATCAGAGCACGGTAACTCAGTATGTCCACCATACCGAAGGCGAAACTCTTCTGAATTGAAAACTGGTACAAAGGATAAGAAAGTTTAGACAGAAGAGCACAGTAACTCAGTATTTCCACCACATCAGAGGCGAAACTCTTCTGAGAGGAAAGAAAGAAAGGGAAACTCCATATACCATTCGTCTGCGCGATCACTTCCGAAGATTTCCGATGGTTGGTTTCCAGATGGAGGAAAGCACGTAACCGTCGTCTCTGTTGATGTTTTTGGGGAATTTTTGGATTTCAATGGCCTCGTATATCTTCCTATTATAGTAATTGGGAATGTTGGATATAATTAAAATATTATCAAAGAGAATCTTATGTTCGGTCTCATGTTGATGTTTCGCAATGGCTGACTGCGAAAATAAACCAGAGCTAAGACATCTTTGGTGCTCGGATATTCGCGTCTTAAATGATCGCCCCGTTTCTCCGATGTACACTGAACCACAAGAACAAGGAACCCTGTACACGCCATTAGAACAAAAGGATGAAATTTTATCTTTGGGAGATGGAAGGAGCTGTTGGAGTTTTGAGGATGATGAAAAAATGGGCTTGATGTTGTGTTTTCTCAAAATTTTCCGATTTGATCTGTTACTCCGAGACAATAAGGAAGAAAGGCTTTAGAAGAGGTTATTTTCGCAGTCAGCCATTGCGGAACATTAACATGAGACCGGACATAAGATTTTCTTTGATAACATTTCAATTATATCCAATATTCCCTATTACTATAAGAGGAAGATGTGCGAGGCCATTAGAATCCAAAAATTCCCCAAAAACATCAACAGAGACGACGGTTACATGCTTTCCTCCATCAGGAAACCAACCATCGAAAATCTTCGGCTGTGATCGCGCTGACGAATGGTATATAAAGTTTCCCTTTCTTTCTTTACCCTCAAAAGAGTTTCGGTTCTGGTGTTGTGTACATACTGAGTTACCGTGCTCTGCTGTCTAAACTTTCTTATCCTTTGTACCCATTTTCAATTCAGAAGAGTTTAGCCTCTGGTATGATGAACATACTGAGTTACCGTGCTCTGACGTTTTCAAATTGGCCTTTTCATTTTTGCATATTCCCTTATATTTCCCTTTTTATTTATAGTTTTCTTTTCTTTGTTCCTGAAGAAGCTTTCTACGATGGTAGGCGAAAAGTCGAAAACTTTTAGTAGTTCTTTGACACGGTCCAATCCCGGAAGAAGTATATCCTCTACTGACTCTGGCCGTGGAAGGCTTCGTTTTGATAATTTTTAGATTTTAAGGACGAGCCTGAAGTTGGTACCCACCTGAAATCTAGTGGCTTACATCCCTATTGAAAATTTAAGTTCGCAACAGTCATCCAGTAAACCCTACATTTGTTAAAGCACACTTTAGCAATGATATGTCAACCGTCTTCTGAAATATCCACTTTTTCTTTAGTGTTAAAATCATAGATGTGTATTGTTTTATATATCGATATTTTATTAACACAGGTAAGTGATACTGTTGTTAGTATTTTTATT
Organism: Dastarcus helophoroides; assembly: GCA_028583605.1. Lineage (NCBI taxonomy): Eukaryota > Metazoa > Arthropoda > Insecta > Coleoptera > Bothrideridae > Dastarcus > Dastarcus helophoroides. The sequence goes on from CM053326.1 coordinate 7,036,949, forward strand.
TGAAGTACATTTTGTAATAAAATCGTTCAAACCACTTCTTAATTAAAATTTGAGCCTATAGAACGGTGTCATGTTTAGGATACCAATAAATGGACTTTTTTCAATACCGGACAACAATGTCAGATACTGGTTCTATTAACAATGCGACCTTATTTACAAATGAAATTGATTTTGGACGTTCTTTGACGTAATTGTAATTGTACATGTAATTTAAAATGTTTTATCAGTTGTTTTCCAAAATCTGATAGGCCTGTCAGTTATTGGTGTTTTTACTGTCAGGTGCCTTTAGTTGTTTGCCCAAGACAATGGCAACATCATTAAAAAAAGAAAGCAAGAAAAAAAAGAGCAGCAGAAAGTAAAAAGGAAACGAAAACGAAAAGAAGAAAAGAAATTTAAAAGCAGTTGTAGCTCGACTCGTCCTTAAAAACGAATTTTAGAATCATCTTCGTTAGATTCTTTGATAGAAGTAGCAAAGGAGTCTGAGAAAGAAACATATTTTCAAATAAATACACCATCAGCAAGGAAAAAATCGAAGAACCGATAACATCTAATACGCCAAGCATGTTTAGAAAGCCAGAATTACTCAAGTATGGCATGTATTTTAAATGTAGTGTTTTTTTGTTCAGTGTAATATAATAAAATTGTGTTATGACAATTTTTGTTTCATTTTGCCAATAGTGTTAGGTATTGAGTGTTTTATTGGATCACATGCAAATTTGGTTTGTCAGCTATTGGTACCTTTGACAAGGCAATTTATTTATTTATTTAATTATTATTATTATTATTATTTTCAGAAAATGGTTCGAGCTGAAGCGCAGATTTTGCTTCATACTTCTTCAATACTCAAAATTACCATACTGGGACTTCGATAAACTTCAATTTTTATAATTTTGTGTTTTACTTTAAATGATATATTCAAATGTTGCTTATGTCAGGTATTGGTGCCACTGCGTTAATTACAACCGTCCTAAAAGTGCTGATTAGAAAAATAGGAGATGGTCGGAGAAAACTACCACCTAGTTACCCCTTTCACTAATTGCAAGAATTTAGATAATGATAAGCCTTAATAATCTAAATGTAGGTGCGAAATTTGACACGATCGATAAACAGATTATGGAGTTATTAATAAAATAATTTTTTCCCGACCACTTTGAAAACCTGTATCTAGAAAATTGGAAATATTTTATTACACTTTTTTTTCCTAAAACGGTATTTATTTATCGTTCTCTTCCGAATCTGTCAAAAGAGTTGTCGGTTAAATTTGCAGACCCTATGTATTTCTCTTATCTACTATGTGTATTTAAGAAATCGCTAAATGCACTTGTGTGATATAATTTTGGAATAATTTTGGGAAGGTCATTCGGCCTCTTAGCAACTTAGCCCTCCCACTGGGCCCACGTTTACATGCTGAAGAGTGTATTTATGAGAAGCTAAAGAGCTAAACATTTTCCTTTTGATGTGCCACCTACAATTCACTAGATAAAACAGCTTCAACCTTGAAGAGTAATACTTCAAACTTTGATCTGTTTTATTAAAATATAGATATTTCAAATTAGTATCGATGTTGGATGTAATTATTATTAAATATTAAATAAAATGTATTGTCAAATATTGAATAAACTGCTATAAATATGATACATGTTTTTTACTCTCGTGCCATCTATTGAGGATAAACCTGAGAACATTCAATGAACCTAAGAATTTGTAGAATACTGCAACGTGACTAAGTTTGGCATAAAGTACTGCAACTTCTATTACGTATATTAGTCATTTCTTTCTAACAATGATATTGAGGAAGCTTGATTAATATTTCAACACAAAGAACATGGTGGAAGTTCATGAAAATAAAGTTTGAATAAGGCACTACTTGCAAATAATAATTCATACTAACTAAATATATTATTGAGAGATTGAAAAAAAGTAAAATCTATACGTAATTATTTTAAATTTTATTCCGAAATTTTTCAATAATTAAGAAAGTTTTGATGCAACAAATACAAATTTAAAAATTGAAATTTTTACGTATTTTGGTGTAAGAATTACGAATTTAATCTCAATTTGGCCTTTCTCCTAGGAGCGTCAGTTTCAGCGTATTATTTATGTAAATTAAAACATATTTATTTTATCCGTTGAGCCATGCTTAAATTAAGCAGAAAAATCTAAAAAAACGCTCAATTTTACTGGACCTCTTATTTAGGTCGTCTAAACCTATTAAATTATCTGCATTTAAAATATATATATATATATATATATATATATATATATATATATATATTGCTATATTTTTGCAAATTTAAAAGATTTAGTTTAACAGTAAGCATTTAATTCTCTTCGACAATTGTGGCAGATAATACAAGAAACCGCAACCACATTTAAAAATAATGGGAAAATTTTGATTTTTACATTTAAACAAGTGTAATTTAAACTGTGATGTGGTAGATGGTGGCACTTTCAAAATTGGATTTAAAGTTTGTCATTGTCACTATTGTCAATATTGTTATTGTTATTTACTGTTGCTTTGATTGCTTCTCCGTATCTTTGCATATATTAAAGATAAAAAAAATCATAGCACAATATGCACCGGGTGGCCAACTAAGAAATGACGCCGGCTATATCTCAGCGACGAATCACTTCATAGCTTTGCGAAAAAAATTTCAATAAGAAAAGGGGCCCTGAAAAATTGCTGGAAAATATTTTTGAAATTCTAAAGTGACCGCTGGGTGGCGTAATACGTAAGACTAAATGGAAAATTAGGATTTTCTCGAAATTTTGCTTAAGTGCCAACTAGAAATGACGGCCGGCCTATTATTCAGCGACGAATAACTCATAGCTTTGCGAAAAATTTCAATAAGAAAAGGGGCCCTGAAAAATTGCTGGAAAATATTTTTGAAATTCTAAAGTGACCGCTGGGTGGCGTAATACGTAAGACTAAATGGAAAATTAGGATTTTCTCGAAATTTTGCTTAATTAAAGTATATTGAAAATACATGTATTGTAATCTTAGAGTAATTTCAACTCATTTTCGTTTTAGACTTTTTGTTCTATCTCTAAAAATAAAGCGGTGGGGAGACGTCAAAAAGAATTTTTTTTAAATGTCATTTACTTCAGTTAGCCCGAATGAAATTTAACAAATTTCGTCTCTATAGAAGGAGTGTTATTTAGTCTATCGACGGCACTTTCATATGTTTTTATTTTAAAATTATTGTCGCTGCTACAGCGCGTTATATAAAATGGTAACAAACTTTGCCGTTTTTCTAAAAAAAATTTAATAGAATGATATTTCAATCTTCATATTTTAAAATAGAGAATTAAAAACCCTAAATACAAGCGAAAACCGCAACTCGATATCTATTGTCTAACCAAAGATTTTGGCAAACGAATTTTAAGTTATGAATTATCACATAATTTGCCTACAAAATTGGTAAAGTGGCCCTTGAAAAAAGTTAATTGCGAAAATGAAATAAAAAAGTGCAATCTTTAAGGTTGCAATTGTGTTTAATATCTACTCTTCTAACTGAATTGGTATTTCCGCTTTTATATTCCTTTATAAAATTAAACAGATTTGTACAAATGAAGAAGCATTTAACTTGTTAACCATTTATTTCGAATGCATAAAAATGCAACTGATGATGCTAAATCTACGTGTGCAGTATCCCCAAAAACGTAATCAAAGGGAAAGAGTTTTCCTCTGACTGATACATCGTATAGCATCACAGGAAATGTGCATGTCCCTGTGTTTAGAAGATAACATGAGGTCGCATCGAGCAAAATATTTTAAATATTTTAGAGTATGTGAAATTTAATCCTTATGTAAGTACTAGAACAATAGCTAACGACTTGTGGATACACTAAACCACCGTTCAAAATCGGGCCCACATGTCAGGTGGATAGGAAGTGGAAGTAAGTTTTCTTGGCCATCTAGGTCCCCAGATTTGACCTGCCTTGATTTTTATTTATCAGGCGAATAAAAGACCTTGTTTTTGTCAACAAGCTTACAAAAGAAACGACATGATCGAAAGAATTAGAAACACTATTTAGAGTGGTAGAATGGTCAATGGCAGAAATTGAAATTGAAGTGTTGTTCATTTGTCGGAGGATTCCCTGCATGAAAATGATGGACTGCAGTCAGTTTGAACATCTAGGGCTCGAATCAATGGAAGATATTAATTTAACACTTTTAATGTAATGTATTGTATTTTTTTTTACTTTTTTAAAAATTATTTTGTTTCTTCGGTTCTAAGGATTGACATAAAAATAATAACATTTTGAGGGGAATGATCTACTGTGAAAAAACATAAAAATCACTTGTGTGGTAGTAGCACAAAATTTTTTTACATATGCCATACTCCATTGTAATTGTATTGTTCAGCCATTTAAAATTCGAATATGGCATCCATAAGAAGAAAAAAGATTAAAGATCGCATATTGAGAACCAACAGCGACTATATAAAATCTAATTTCACCATTGTAATAAGCTAGATGCCTTCTAATGAATTTCGTAACATTATTTTCATAAACAAATTAGATATTTTAAAAACTAAGAATCGGCTATTCTCAGTTTGTTCTAAAATATTTCAGGAATCAAGTGAGCTATTTTGAATAAGTTTTCATTAAAAAATTACCATTAAAATTAGTCAATTTTTTTGCAATTTAACTGATTCTGTATATGCAATAATTTAGAAGATCCTTATGGTGAGACAGTAAATAGTACTAATCCATTATAAAATAATTTTCAAAATTTACCTATAAGTCACAAAACTTTTAGCATAAACTTTTTCGACTTTTTTTCTCATTTTTTATATATAGCTTCAAGAAGCTGTCCTAGAGGTCATAAAAAAGTCTATAATTTTAGACTTGTCCAATAAAAATGTGTCAAAAGAGTTTTAAATTAAAAAAAAAAGTAACTGTCGCCTTCATGGAAACACACTACTGCACTGCTGAAAACATTGATTTTGCCCATAACTATCTAAATGCTCAATAATCATAATAAATAACGGGCGCTAAAAAATATTTCACCCAGGGCACTTGAATGTCGAAGGCTGATCCTCAATATTCCGTAATGAGTTATGTTTTAAAACTCAGAATAATTACTACATCCTTGCATTACCTTCAAATTTCACATAAATAATTTATAAATGTTTCTGTTACTAAATATAAAATAATGTAGTTCCCAATGACAACAAAAATCCGAGCTAACTCACAGAACATTGTTAATATGATTAAGGATTATTATTTGCGATTTATGGTAACAGTTTGCACATATTACGTACGCTTTTGGTGGAAATGCTTTGATGTATAATCACCGAGTTATGTGAAAATGTTCAAAGTTCACATTTTGGTTATTCAAATAGTTTTGTATCAGTAAGTGGAAACGTTTAATTGATTTAAAACGATCGTTAAATTTTTTCAAACTGCTTGACATATATTTGCGTATTTGCCTTTTATAATAAATATATTTCAACATCATTTATAAATCCCTTGACATTTGGTTAACTTTTTTTACAAAACTTATACGTTATTCCCATCATTAATATAAAATATGTATCGATATAAATATTTTTTGGTTTCCAGTATGTGTTTTATCAAAAACTGTAATAACAAATAATGAAGGTGACAAGAGGCAAAGTAAATTTGAAATATATCATTTTTAATGTGCAACCTGTTCCTGAGGTATCGACCTGTCTACCTCATAAACTTTCCAGATGCCATAAAATAGTGCAGTAAAACGCAAGTATTTTTTTTAATGTGTACCCGTTTTTCAAGTTAATATCTACGTATTTTTTGTTTGCTTTGTTTACTTGTAAGCAATTCTAAAGATAACTTTTAAAGTTTAATATTTCCGACACAAAGAGATTGCACGCGGTCAAAGTACAACCATGAATCACATCCATAAAATATTTGTAATGATTCAATCCTATCCAACTGTATACCAGGAAAGAACCTTTGTAAAGGACAGTGGCTTTGCAAAGTTTGATAACTCTTAGGAAACTAACAAAAAAAATCAGTTTGATTGTTCACGAGCTCATGGATAAATAATGAATAAGTATATTAACGGAACAAGAGTATTGTGCACTTTATCAATTTTTTAGGACACGTGTGCTCTACTAGTAGGCGTCTGGTGTCGAATAATTTAATATAATTGGCGGAAGTTCGATAGCTTCGTTAAGCAAAAAGGAATCATTTTGATTTTTTGCAGGAATTGCCAGACTGCTTCATCTCTACAATTTACAAATCGTTTCTGAAGGATAAGGCTATGGTTTTTACGCAGTAATTAGCCAAATTGCTGCTACTTAGAAGAGTTCTAAATGATATATAAAATTAATTTTAAATTTTACAAACTTTAAATGGCAGAACCCTTTTTTTTTTCAAATAGAACAATCTATATTTTTTGCACCACAGGAAGCACCAAAGAAAGATATTTACATTAACGTTATTAAGCTTTCTTTGTAAATAAACTGCAATTGCAAAATATAGATTTTTCCCAAAATACACCTTTTACTATGGTTTAATTTTGCTGAGATAATAAGCCTTGTATATACGAATATATACAAGTTTATTACGATGCAATTGAAATCTAATTTCATTAGAATCTAATGAAAATCAGACTGCAATTGCAAAGTTCACGTAATGAGGCATCGCAACATCCATAGATACAAACGTCCTCGGCGTGACTTTACTTTCATCTAGTTTTGACAAATGACCAATTAAATGTTCTGTAATTAAACAGTTAAACGTGCTTAAAATTGAAAATATGTACAACCGCAACCATATACTAGTTTCGGCCTTCCTTGGCCTCGTCAGCATGGTACGGTGGTTGTATAGACTTACCAATTTAAAGTCGTTAGTCAGTCGTATAAGTATCCAAGAGAGCAAACCTCCATTGGGTGACTTGTAACTGACTTTTAACTGTTTATTACGCAAACATTTTCGCTACATGCTAATTGAAGCATTACTCTCTGCTGAGATAATAAGCCTTGTATATACGAATATATACAAGTAATAAACAGTTAAAAGTCAGTTACAAGTCACCCAATGGAGGTTTGCTCTCTTGGATACATATACGACTGACTAACGGCTTTAAATTGGAAGTGTATACAACCACCGTACCATGCTGACGAGGCCAAGGAAGGCCGAAACTAGTCTATGGTTGCGGTTGTACATATTTTCAATTTTAAGCACGTTTAACTGTTTAATTACAGAACATTTAATTGGTCATTTGTCATGGTTTAATTTTAATTGTCATTAAGAACACAGTGCGCGATTTTGTTTTCGTTCATACTTTAAGTTTCAGTTTGATAGTACCTGGTAGTCGAAGTACATTATATTACAGAAGGTTTAATAAATATGTTGAATTCCCTTCATTAAGTTCGTGGAAATTGTTTATAAGTGCACGTATTTACAACGCCAGTCATCCGAATTACAAAGATTTACTCGTCTTACCATAAGTATTTTTTTTCAAACTAGAAATCTTTACGAAATAGAATCACTAAAAAAAATTTCAGTCAAACAGTCAAATTAAGATAGTGGATTCGTTATCCAAAATTCATCTGTAAGCGAAAGAAGAATTAGTAAGGATGTTGGAATTTCGAAGGAACGTAGTCAATAGATTCTTAATCGTGAATAAGTTTCATTCTTACCTCATCCGCTACTATCAATTAACCTCAGATAACTAATCTTTCGTGCGCGCGACGACGCACCTCCGTGCGAATGTGAAGTTTACAAACTTCCCTGTGCTCGCCATCGCTCATTCTTTTTCTACCTTAATAATTTGAATAAATGGTGCAATGTGTGATGCAGTATTCACACGTTACTTAAGAATTGACTTATGGCCATCTCGTCGTCCGCTCGACGAAAGTTTAGGTTGCTACGTAACTTTTATGCAAGGGTATGTGAATTACATTTCATTTTATTCTTATTGTTTTATAGGTTTATTGACGATTTTTTTTTCTACTTTCACCTATATAATCAATGTTTTCTTTAGAACTTCCGGGCAGGACAATTAGGCGCTATCAGTCTACTCAAGGCCGGTCCTAGTGTAGAGCAGTGCCTGCCTCTAGGCCCCAGGTATCAAAGGGGAACCAAAATGCTAGAGTAAATTAAAGGCGTTAAAGGGAAGAGGTATTTTTAATCGTCAAAACTATTTATAGAAGAATAGAAAGTATATTGACGAAAAGACGCTTTTTTTAAGCAGTCAAAACTTTTTAGGGGGATATGGATATGGCTATCTAAGCCCACCTCAAAGGAATGATCAAATTCGTACCTGGGTTGCATGTAATCAACCGATCTTGCTAAAATCACCGAGCTACATTCCTTGAGGTTTCCCATGTGGCCAGCGAAGTCTCCTTCCTTAAATTGTTTTAATTGCAATATTCTTGAAGCTCCTTTGATCGCCTCCCTCTTCACTAAAAGGTGGAGAGGAGTTAGACCCAGCATTACCTCCTGCTGTTGGGCACATGTTCATTGCGCCTGTAGGCCCAGACATGCATGCCTTTGAATATGTTCAGTTGGTTTTGTGCTGCCTTTTTCATTATTTTTGGCCACCATTCTGCAGAAGCGTATGTGATTAGAGGTGTAATTATCGTTCTATATAACCAATAGATCATTTTTGGCTTCAGACCCCAGGTCTGCGGCACGTCCAGAACGCTGTCGTGGCTCGCTTGATTATTTTAGTCAAATGAGCATTCCGGATGAGCTTTTGGTCTAGGACTATTCCTAGATATTTAGTCTCACTTGAGAAGTTGAGTTGAACTCCACTCATAGTGGCAGCTGTTAGATTTAGCTTCCTTCTCTGCATGAAAGGAATTATAATTGTTTTATTTGGGTTTACTCTTAACGCTTGTTTTGAACACCAATTGTTAATGGTGTTCAAGGACTTTTTGTAATAAATTCGACAGGATTTTATCGTTTTTGCCCTTGATAATGACAGCAATATCATCTGCATAACCTATCGCTTTAAAGCCCGAGTAATGAGTATATTTAGGAGGTTATTAACCACAATGGACCATAGCAGTGGAGATAAAACATCTCCTTGGGGACAACCCCTTGCTGCGCTCACTGTGACTAAATCACTGCCTAAGGTTGCTTTGATCCTCCTACCATCTAACATGGAAACGATCCAGTTGATGGTAGGTTTCTTAAAACCTTTTTTGATAGCTGCTGCCCTTGGGGATGCTTATGAGGTGTTACCAAAAGCACCCTCTATGTCTAGAAATCCACAAAGAGCTATTTTCTTATTTGAGTGTGCACTTTCTATCTTTTTGTTAGAACTATAAACAACCCGGAAGCCCTGTCTTCGTTTTCGGGCTTTCGGATTGTTTATAGTTCTAACGGCAAATTAAATTCGCTTTCGGTTAGTTTGAAGGATAAAGTAGATCAAACCCTCAAGTCCTGGTATTTACTAAATTTCATGTAAAGATTGTCCTCAAAAGTGTGTCGGGAAGACTAGACGATCTCTTAAAATCCGACTGAAGGAGCATTTGGCTCATTTGAGGTACGGAATAACTAAGAACTCAATGTGGCTCGCCACGCTTTTGAATTAGATCATAGTATAGATAATAATATTAAATTGTTAAAAGTAGCAAATAAGAATTATATGTTAAGTTAAATGGATGTGAAAGTTTAGCCATCCATAAGGCTGGAGACAACCTTACGAATGGTTGCGCTTGTGCCTTTAAGTCACTCATCTCTGTTAAAAATAGTTAAGGTTGATAGATAACGAATTGTAACACTGCGACGTGTATGATTAGATCCGCATGCGAAACCGATTTTTTTTTTTTAAATTGTTGAGAGGACTTTGATACATTACTATAAAATACAGTTTGTCCAAAAAGTATAAATACTGCCTCTAACTTTTAAAACATATATTTTATAGGAAAATGACCTTAATAGAAGCCAAATAGGTGGTTATAACGGATGCTATGGTAGCCTCGATTTTTTTTTTTAATTTACATCTCTTCTTGCTATGGAAACGTGTTCATTTTTTTAAATATCAATCCATATTTTGTTTGGCATTTTTGAATATAGCTTTTGCTTCTTAATATCATAACGTATTTTGTATACAGGGTTAGATATAAGAAAGTCGAAAACTTTATTTTCAAAATTTAAAATTTAAGAAAAAGTGCCAAATTGTTGTAATTCAATTGCAAGCAACAATAATTGTCGATCTATAAAAAATAAATAAATAATATATTTAAATTAAAAAAAGAGGCAGAATCTCTAATGGTTTCCAAATGCGAGGATAAAGAAAGATCACACATAGAGGTGTGTGCGCTATTCAATGAAAGGAACAATAGAGTGGCCGAACAGACTTCTGAACTTAAGACCACTTGAATGTCTTGATGGGATCTTTAAAACTGAAGTGATAAATTCAAGTAGAATGCAACCTAGGCTGCGGTAATGCAACCCTCTAAGCGTTTATAGTAAACCATAGGTAGCCGAACAACCAACAGTTGCAACACAAGCGCTTAATAAAGAGGTTGCTCTCTATGAAGGTTCGAAAAGACAAGATTTTGCTCTCTATGAAGGTTCGAAAAGACAAGATTCTAATGCACAGACCAATAGATTTGAACATTAATCAGATTAGCAAAAATCTAAAATTTATTTAGCTTCTAAAAAAATGCAACACTCTGTATATCCCTAATTTATATCAAATAAAGTGGCGGTTTCTAGAAATTTTGTGTTTGACATTTTTTTATATTAAATTAATTTCGAAAAGTTAATTTAGAGTGCATTTACAACCAAGGACCCTGTACATGTTTTCAAATTAATATTGAAGCTTTGACTGTTTCCATCTTAGTGGAGTGCCTGGAGCATTAAAAATCTGAAAACCTCTGATTTCAGTAACAGGCAGTGAAATGAAGCAAAAATATATGGAATGTTTAGCTAAGAGTATTTGTAAAAAAGTTTACCTATTAAAAAATTGTGATGTTTATTAAAAATAGTAATAATAATAATAATAATAATAATCCGGAAATTTCAAAATAAGGTGCTCATACTTAAGAAGCTTATTCCTCGAGCGATTTTAAGAAAAAAAAATTTATCAACTTAGGTGCGGAAATGCTTTATTTTTAAGTTACAGGGTCTTGAAAATAAAGAAAAATATTTTTTTTTCCTTAAATACTATGAAACTATTCAAAATATTTTTTTTAAATTTTGGTAGATACTATTTAGGCACAAAGATGCACTTTTTGCTGGAAATTATTTTGCTATTCTTCCATCAGTGGCGTCCATACTAATATGTCATCGAGTATTGTTAACGAAAAGAATGGTGCATCACTCCTTTTTTCAAATTAAGAACCAATTTCATAAACATTCTTTATTTCTTGGTAAAAATGTGGGGTGAGGTACACCTATGGGAGTAAGTTAGCTTAAATTGAACCCCTTAAATTTTTCTAAAAAATTAAGAAAATGGAAAAAATTAAGCGGTTCAATTTAGAAGGCGGTTAACTTTGGGATACCAAACCCTATATTGAAGCTCTACATGCCCTTCGCCCCCCCCCCCCATTTACTGCCAGCAAGGGGTACAATTTAGGAAGTGGAACAGTTTGGGCTATCTTACTCAAATTCTCGATCTCTTCTCTCTGCATAAAACAGCTTAACTAAAATGTTACGCCACTGCTTCTTTTTAAATAGGTATCAATTGCATAAACATCCTTCACTTCTTGGTAAAAATGCCCCCTCAACTTTTTTTTGTCTGACGAACGGTTTTCGATAACATATCTTTGAATACTTTTAATTAAAAAGAATCGCGCCACTGTTTTTTTAATTCAAAATAAATATGGCTTTCAGTAAAACTGTTTATTTTTAGTAAACAGTCTTCCTTAACTTTTTTCATCCGACCAACGGTTTCTAAGTAAAAAATAAAATGCATTTCTTTGCATTTTGATGGGAGTTTTATATTCTTTTCTACAAATTTAATGCCTTATTTTAAAACAACTTTGTTCATTAGTGTTTCTTTATGAAAATTTATAGTTAATATGTAAGTTAGATTTATATAGTCTTGGGATATAACTATTTTTATAAATTAATAAACCCATACTACAAAATAAGTAAACATAGTTTTTAAAGTTATAATAATTATTCTAACCGAAAACCGTTCGTCAGACGAAAAATATTCAGGGGAGCATTTTTACTAAAAAACTGGTACTTAATTTGTAAAAAAGCAGTGACGTACCAGTTTTTTTGTTACCAATACTCAAAGACAAATTAGCATGGAAGACCACTGATGGAAGAAAAGCAAATATGTTTCCAGCAAAAAGTGCGTCTTTAATCCTAGTTATTAACCACCAAAATTTGACAATATAATTCGATGGAAGAAAAGCAAATATGTTTCCAGCAAAGAGTGCGTCTTTAATCCTAGTTATTAAGCCACCAAAATTTGAAAATATAATTCGAGTTGTTTCATAGTATTTACGGAAAAAACCAAATTTTTTCTTAATTTTCAAGACCCTGTAACTTTAAAATAAAGCGGTTCCGGACCTATGTTCATAAAAACTTTTTTTCTTACAATTGCTCGAAGATTATGTTCTTTAAGTATGAGCATTTTGAAACACCTGGATTATCATTTTTATTATTATTTTAAATAAAGATCACAATTTTTTAATAGGTAAACGTTTTTACAAATACTATTAGCTAACCATATATTTTTATTTAATTTCAGTCTCTGTAACTGAAATCCTTGGTCAAAACCCTTGGACACTCCGCTCTCTGGTTAATGGCAGAAAAAAGTATAGTTTTTTTTTCACGAACTTGAATTCTATTATAGAAACTGCACATTCTACGACTTAAAATTGTGATCTAACAAATATCATTTCAGCACCCATTCAGACTACTCGTAATTCTACCACAGTTTGGAATAATTATATTCAAGGCAGCTTTCGACGAATTAGAGGACGTTTAGCTTCATTTTAGGGCGGGATATCAAGTAATTTATTTCTGTTGCTATAGATACAAGTAACAATTAAGGTATTTATTTAAAGCCTCGCGTTTCAAAATTATAATGTATTTTGAAGATTTGTATGAATATTTAGTGTTTTTCTATACTTTTCTTAGAGCAAGTGTAGTTTGGACTGGCATATTCTACTCTCGGGAAACCGTACGCTATTCCATAACATATTGTAGAATATCGTCGTCACCGTGGAAAAATCTTCGATGTGCTGAAATGTAACTTTTACAGAAGAGTAGACAAACATATTTATTTGGAAGGGAATAGACATTAAATCCTCGTTAGATTACGAAAAGGACATATTTTCATTAAGAAGTTTTCACATAGACAATTTTTCCACTGCAGCGACGATATGCTTTTCTAATCTCCTTTAAAATAATAAATTTCAGCACATAGAAAATTTGAATCAATCATTTCAGGGTCACATTGAAGAGTAATAATTCATTGCCGTTTCGTTAAACAGGGGTTTTTGTTGTAACCAACAAAGATAGGATCAAAGTCAATCAAAGAAGAAGAAGAAGAATACAAATTAGATTTCTATTCTTACCTTTATATCCATAGTTGGCATTTCTTTAATAACTTCTCTAATAATGAATTCACAAAAGGCCCACGCTTTCGGAAAACGAAGTATTTGTCTAAATATCTTGAGAGAATTTTATTCATTGGCATATCACTATCTATATTATCGTTAGGGAGACTTGTGAGCTTTTTCCTGCACGAAATATCAGTAACGTCGTCACCAAAACTCTTAGAGTCTTCATTTAACTTGTTGCCCGGCATTTTCCAACGGTGGTTTGGTTAAATTACACGAAAGATGCAGCACTGAAAGAGTATTATGCCGTAAATTACGTAATAAACAGGATTTATTTAGCTTCGAAAATAAAGTCAAATATTTCTAATTGAAACGTCAAACGTACGTCAAAAATGAAATGTAATTGCTCGGACGCATGCTGCTGAAATTATATCCATGATTTGCATTGCAGATCTAAACGCATCTTCGTCTAACTTATAACTTCAAATATGTAAAGTACGTTGCAGTTAAAACAAACGCTCGAAAGTTACCCTCTAGTACTTTAGTATTCGAATTTAAAGACGATCAATGTATTTGCACGTTGTTAATAAGTGCGGATGCAGATGACCTAGAGCTCACTCAACTTTCATGATAGGAACTACATCACGGATGATAGAATAAGGGTAGTGCATCGCCTATATTGGCCATGTATAAAATGTTGACCGAAATGCATCTACAAACTGGAGTAACTCCGACTGTTTCTTTTCTCTCTCGTTGATAATCATTGGTCATGTTAAGCGCACAAGAGATCATAATAGTAATTGCAGCTTAGTTATTCTGCTGAAAGACTACAGAAAGCTCACTTGAAATATTTTTAGAATTCTCCTACACCATCTTTTTCGTAAAAAATATGGATTGAATACACTAAGAAATGATATTAAAATTAAACGAAATTGGTAAGTTTTGCCATTTCTCAACAGGTGTTTTATACCCATATTTATTTACTTCGTTCCTCATTGGTAGTAGAAATCGATCACTCCTGGTATCAGGAGAGGGTACTCTGTAGACGCTTTTTCGACACCGTTTTTTACGTTCGTGCTTTATCCTACTTCTATAATCCGTGAACTACACCTATGGATTCCAGCACCGAGGTTTTTGATCCCCGTTCCCCGCCTTTTCGATTACCCTGCATATAGGCAGGAATTTAAATTTCCTCAAAATCAAAGTAGAAAAGTACACACTCCTGTTGACTTGTCCTGACCAGTTTGGAATCTGCATAATATTCGGCGAGTTCAGTTTTTGAACTGAAATAGTTTTCTGAACATTTTTAGAGTTGACGATTCTCGCTAAATGTTTATATTCGTAATTGATAAATTCGTCCTGCGCTGATTTTCTTGTTATTGCTAAATTAATATGTGACAAATGCATATTGAAATTGAAACACATAAGTGTTAAGTTAGATATTTAGAAAGCTATATTCTCTGATTGACATTTAGATGTGTAATAAGATCACGAGTTGACCACGCAGGCCTAAAAATTTTCTTAACAATGATGATAAAAATTATCTAAACAAATATTACTTAATGCTAGGGGATATCGGAAAGTTATATAAATATTCTTGCAGCTCAATAATTCAAAATGCTGACAGGACATTTATAATATTAGTTTAACGCTGATTTATATAAAGTAATAATTACTTCATTCCGCGAATTCGTGACCTTACTTATCGTTTGTATGCTCGACATTTCTCAGATTAAGAAAACTAAACCAGAAATATGCATTTAAAAATAAATACTACTCTGCGGTCAAATGTGGAAGCAGCAGCTTATTGTTTAAAGTGCTTGAATTTGAAATCTAAATAAATTTAAAACTCCACAAGATGGTCTCAGAAATCACAAGTTGCAGAAAATTGATCCTTGTTCTTCTTTTCAAACAATCGGTCACTTTAGCTCGGATTTATTTTTAAACAGGAAACAAATTGAAACGAGCCCTAATATCCCAAAAATCAAGAAAGCTGCGGCTTCAGAAACCGTGAGTTTCTCGATATAACTCTTTTTGCAAAATCTTTCTCACAATCATTACAAAAGGTTTTCATTGGGATAATGATTGTTGGAGTTGATGCAAAATTCAAGGTGTTACAACTTCATATTCTCTGAGCATAATCCTCCTATTTTATATAAAATGTAGCTTATTGGGTATCCTTGGCAGTGGTAATTAGTGGTATAAGTCAATAACTCTGAAATTAAAAACTTGTTGCCAAACTTTTTTCATAAATCGTATTTATTTATCGTCATGTACGAGCCCAGAATCATGTCATTTGTCCCCAGTGCTATGTTTTGATCAAATTTCTGGAACAAACCCCTTTTACTATGGATACGATATTTATATGTCAAATGTGGACATAAAAGTGACATTCATACTGCTGTTTCTTTCGCTAAAACTACTACCAACTTTTGATTTTTAAATAGAACACCTAAAATACGTAATTTTTAAAAGATCGAAAATTTGTTTGATTTTATTTTTTTCCCAGAAGGCTATGAACCATTCCAATTAATTCTAATGGATCACATTAATGCTGCAAAAATCAAATCAGGTGAGAAAAGGAGTATTTCATTATTTTATCACGTGATAAAATTAACAAAAATGGTTTTAATGTCATAACTTCATTTTCTTCAATAGCACGATAATGGTATAGTGGTGTCACCAAAAAGTACAATTAATGGCGAATCTAACCATATTTTTATTTTTGATGTCAAATCAGTAGAACTAAAGTTACCGCCAAAAGAATTCAAAACGTTCGGTTTCAATTTATTAGAAGATTTATTCAACAAGAACCTAAGATAACTATGGAAAACAAATTTAAAAAATTGATGCTTCCTAAATTTTCCTAATTTAATTTTTTGCGGCGTTGATGTGGTCGATTAGAGCTAATTAGGATAAGTCATGACCTAGGTAGAAAAATAAAATGAGATCAAACATTTTTTATCATTTAATGTGTGTCATCATCAGAAAATTTTCTGATTCAAAAAATGTAATAACATACAGAGTGTTCCATTCAAAAATTAAAAGTTTGTATCAGATATAGCGAAACTGACTGAAGTAGGAATGTCATTTTTATGTCAATATTTGACATTTTACAAACACATCAAATGTAGCCAGTTTGTTAATTTTATCTTCATAAATAAAGAAAAAACAGGGGATGTACTCGGTATATCGCCTATGTAACATCACCTTTATTTACTATTTCACCAGCAATTCGCCTGAACATAATATTAACTAACTATTAGAAGCTTCTTGTATAAAAAAATACTGAAGATTTAGCGTCTCCTGCAATTCTGGAATATTGCTGGCTTAAGTAGCATTTATTTTTTTATTTATTTATATATTTTTTTTCATTTAATGCCGCAAAGTCTTGGTAGGAGAAAGGTCTGGACTACTAGATGTCCTGTTTAATGCCTCTACGTCTTGATTTGGCAACCACTTCTTGACCATCTTTGCTTATAACACGCGGCACCATCATGTTGGAAAATATATTCATTTTCATTTGAATTTAACTTATCAGTATGTGGTATTGAACTTTCTCTGAAGATCTTTACATACATACTCTCTAGTATTGACAAGACCTTCCATCACATGTGATTACCTACTTCTTGATCCTAAATACAGACCTTTGGCAAAACAGGAAATGCCACCTTTTTTGTAGTAATTGTTAAAAAAATGTCTCTGCACCCTAAGACCCTATTTCTGTTATTGTCGACATAAACTTCAAGTAGCGATTCATTTAAATAATGTCATGGCATTTGAGGCCAATTTTCAGGGAATTTTACATAAAGTATCCTGTTTTTTTTTTTGTTTATTAGTCAATAGCCGCTTCTTTTTGGTCTTAAGCCATAACCTTTTAAAAAATAATTAAAATGAATAATAATATACCCTGTGCACAAAAAGTTTTCTAATCTAGTGTGCTGCTGTCATTTTTTGTCATGTTAACGTATGCTCCCTACTTGATCGTATCTTAAACTAACAGGTTCAACATGATAACGAAGGCTTCCACGGCCAGAGTCACTACAGGATATACTTCTTCCGGGATTGGACGTGTCAAAGAACTACTAAAAGTGTTCGACGTTTCGTCCACCATCGTAGGAAGCTTCTTCAGGAACAAAGAAAACTCTTCTGAAAAGTTTCGCCCCTGGTATGGTGGACATACTGAGTTACCGTGCTCTTCTTTCTAAACTTTCTTATCCTTTGTACCAATTTTCAGTTCAGAAGAGTTTCGCCTCTGGTATGGTGGACATACTGAGTTACCGTGCTCTGATGTTTTGAAATTGGCCTTTTCATTCTTTCATTTTTGCATATTCCCTTATATTTCTCTTTTTATTTATTGTTTCTTTTCTTTGTTCCTGAAGAAGCCCCCTACGAAAGTGGGCGAAACGTCGAACACTTTTAGTAGTACTTTGACACGGTCCAATCCCGGAAGAAGTATATCCTATACTAACAGGTTCAACAATAAAAGAATTTTCTTATATTGTAACATCAACTTAATACAATATTTTTTAAGGTGATGTTTGTTCACCTGTTATATAAGAAAAATCTTTTATTGTTGAATCCTACTTTCGAAAATCCCAAAAGAATCGTGAATGAATCTTTTTTATTCCTAATAGTACTGCAGAATTTTTATGTCAAGGTTAAATGTAAATTTGGTGAGTACGAATCAGGTAAGGAACATACGTAAACATGTCAAAAAATGGCAGCAGCACATTAGATTAGAAAACCTTTTATACAGTTGATATTTGCCTTAATAAAACTTAAAGGCTAAGATTTTCAATATCTTTGAGATATGTTGACCTAAAAAAGTTTCTACATTTCGTCTTATTTTATTCCACATAAAGGTTTTCATAATCAATGAGACCATTTTCGTTGACAATGCTTCTTAGACTTAAAAATGAGGTAGATGTTTTGTCTAAATCTGGCTTCTTTTTAATAAACCCTGTGGTGTTATATAATTTCACAATATTCCTCCCCGTAGATCAAGATATCTGGCTCCTGTTTAGCATTTGCACACAAGATCGGCTCCTTTCAAATAAAATAATAATAATCCGTTTTAAATCCCCATGCAAGGATCTATGACGAACCATTTTGTGCTACAATTATTGCTTTTGACATTTACTTTTAAGAATAAAAAAGACATTTGTTTCAATTGATAAACCATAGCTGCTTTAGATCAATAAATATGTCGTTAATCCGAGTGGGCCAAATAATACGAATCGGTATGTTGAGTGGACCAAATGATATGAATATACGTCTTTTTAATTAAGCATATTTAAGTTCAGTATTTGTTATTTGTCTTTATTAAAACTTTGTTCAAATATATCAGCAATGTTCAACAATTGATAATAATTGTCTTATCCATAATATAAAGTATTTGGTTCAAAAACTAAAAATAATTTTGAGGTAAATGATTCTGGTCTCATATCTGCTGTCAAGCGTTGTTGGTAAAGTTTTCAGGTATTATGTATAGGCGGACTAGGCGATCTTTAGAGCGCTGGCAGATGATGACCAATATATACTAAACAAATGAAGCTAGAAAATAACATTTTTACCAAAAATGGTTTCCAATAATTTGTCAATAAGTTGCAGATGTACAATCTATTAAAAGCAAAAGATTACAAACATGTTGTTCATTGCGAATTCCAATAATTTGGTCTTTCAACTGACGCAAAAAGGTATTTTAAAAAACGGGAAAAATAATTTCACTGACTTCGTAGCCTTAAGGTAATGTACTTTGAGGAGGTCACATTATGTGACGGCTCTGTTTAAAATTACCTTACAAAAGAATCCGTTCCAGTTTTTAAATTACTACTACCTTTCCTCAGCTTTGAACCTGTGCATAAATAAAACATTAATTTACAGAAAAATGTTTTTTTTCTCTTTAATTACATATAACAGTAACCATGAAAATATTTTCGGAAATTGCATAATGCATAAGTATAACTTACGTTTGGAAATATGAAATGATTAAAATAAAATCTAATAAAATAACGATCCCCTTATAAAACTCAATTTAGCTCTAAGAAACATCTTAAACCTTATGAAAAATCTGGGAAACATTGGAATAGTTTGGATTAGTCGTTAGTTAGTTGAAGTGAAGAAAGGCAACTAAAAGCAAAACGATCCCACACAAATCTACAATCTAGGTCCCATTTACATATACTTATTGTACGATTCTTTTAAATAGTTCTTGTTTCTCCAGTCCCATCCTAGGGTTTGCGATCTATATTTTTTGAAAACCACGATACTGGCAAGAAGGCGATCAGCTGTTCATGTTTCCAGTGTGGCTTTATATCTGAGTAAACCTAGCTATTTTGTTTACCAATAAGAGTCACATACATTTTTTTTTCTCATCTTTAATGTAAATAGTCCTAGTAAATTTTTAATTAAATGGCCTTGAACAATTTTATAACTAATTGTATGTAAATGATATATTAGGTGTGAAAAAATTTAGAAATAAAATCAGTTGTTCAATTTATTATATCCTATACTTTTATTTGAATGTTGTGAACTTAATTAAGCGACACTGCTAAGATTACATACGAGTATTCCTTCTTTATGTTAAAAATAATTAGTGTAATAATTAAAGCCACGGGTCAAGTTCAAAGGAAACACATATAACGTTGTACATACTTTAATTAATTATAGGTAGAGTATGCGAACGAAAAAATTAATGAGTAACCTTTTCACGAAACTGAATGCAAATGTTATATTTTAATCATCCAAAAATCCTTCAAATGAAAATAGTAAAGTAATTCGTCTCTGCATCCTATGCATCACGCAAAGGATAGTCTTGATTATTGTACATCGAGAGATTATTTTGTGTTAGTCATAAAATATATTGTGGGCCAAGTCTTTTTTAGTCAACAGAAATAATCACGGGCGCTCTTGAGATCTTTCGCATAAGACCACCAATCTACTCGATCTCGCCCTGAAGGTGTCATGCATGTGAGAACTTTTAAACACAACACTTAATAAAGCAGAACATCATTTATGAGTGAACTGAAACAGCCTCCACTATCCACGTATCAACATAACCATGTGCATGTGGAAGTTCTACAGAGCGGATCATCGCATCTTTGTAGGACACGATGTCTCCAGAAATGGCCTTTCGGTTATGTACCCACCACCCTAGCTGAAGCGACAATGTTTTAACCGATATTCAAATGACGGTCATTCCATACAAGTAAAAAGAAAAAATGTTTCGGAACGTAACGGAATCTAAGCTTGCGATTTGAACTATAGAAAACAAAACACATTGAAACTGCTGTTGATTGAGGTCTAATAATTCCAGATTGCTGCAAGTAATGCCTATGTACTATAGGATTGTATATCTTTCGATAAAACTTTCTTTAGAGTGTTAATATAAGTGATTTGAAGGAGCACGGTCGAAATTATTTTATTTCTGAAAATATATTCATTGTTAATAGTAAATTAGTATCCTTGTGCAACGTGATAATACATATACGGATTTCATGGTTGATCTGTCAAAATATCCTTTTATATAATGGCATCAGTAGATCGTTGTCGATTCAGGTTTTTACCTTCTTGTTGGCCTTAATAGTTTTATAGCTTTATACACTTACATATAATCTCCTGTTGTTCTATGGAACGAACTGGTTTTTGGTTGCCTTCAAAAATTGATGTAAAAATCTTGTCCGCTGAAACCAAGAAAGATTAAAAAATACAACATTTGTTCTAACGCGTTTCTCTTCATAGATGTAGTGAAGATGATAACTTGGCTGCCGAAATGCATTAGATCAAGTGTTGTGCTTTTTAACCTTACTTTGTTTCAAGGAACAAGATTTGTGTATCAATTTCCGGTTATTTATAAGAGTTCGACAAATGACCAATTAAATGTTCTGTAATTAAACAGTTAAAGGTGCTCAAAATTGAAAACATATACAACCGCAACCATAGACTAGTTTCGACCTTCCTTGGTCTCATCAGTATGATACGGTGGTTGTATACACTTCCAACTTAAAATCGCTAGTCAGTCGTATAAGTATCCAAGAGAGTAAACCCCCATTGGGAGACTTTTAACTGACTTTTAACTGTTTATTACGCAAACATTTTCGCAACATGCTAATTGAAGCATTCTTCTCTACTGAAATAACAAGTCTTGTATATACGAATATCTGCAAGTTTGTTACGATTCAATTGAAATTTAATTTCATTAGAATCTAATGAAAACTAGATTGCAATTGCAAAAGTTCACGTAGATGAGGCAAAGCTTGTATCACGGGTTGCATCACGACATCCATTGATACACGGAAGGCCGAAACTAGTCTATAGTTGCGGTTGAACATATTTTCAATTTTAAGCACGTTTAACTGTTTAATTACAGAACATTTAATTGGTCATTTGTCCAATTAGATGAAAGTAAAGTCACGCCGAGAACGTTTGTATCAATGGATGTTGCGATACAACCCGTGATACAAGCTTTGCCTCATCTACGTGAACTTTGCAATTGCAATCTAATTTTCATTAGATTCTAATGAAATTAGATTTTAATTGCATCGTAATAAACTACGTAGGCCGTTTAAGTTATGCAAAAAAAAACATAATAGGGGCCCATATCCGGATCTTTTCCTTTCATATTTTTTATTTGACCTGTATAAAATATATGTCAAATAACTATGCTATAACTACAACTGATATAATAAATTCCTGAAGTTTAATGTTATTCAATACATTGCCTTTAGGCGACTTTATTAATACAAAACAAAGTTTTTTTAATGCGTGAGGCTTTAAAGTAAATATTTAGATAAAGGAACCAGAGTAAATTAATTTAAAATCACTCCCAAACATCTGAGATCCAAATGTTATTTTGTTATTGTGATCGTATTTAGGAATAGACTTGTTAATATTTGTTCTTTATCTTTAACTTTATCAAAACAACTAATTGCAGCTTGATCAACTAATAACTAAATCCGCAAGGACCGATCAGCTGCAGTATTCGCATACGAAGCCAACGTGTTGCTGATAATTTACTTGTCAATTAAACAATTTAGATTTGTATGCAATAATACATTGTAACAGTTACTTTATCAACGAAATAGATATTTTTTGGAAAATAAGAAGTAGTCAGATTGATAGAAAACTCATGTTTTCAGAAAACCTCTATGAAAGTTGAAGCCAATGTCAATCTAGTTTACCATCCAAATGCACCAATCATTTCTTGACCTTTAAACTCATTTGCTTTTTATATGATTATCTTAGAGTTAGTACATCTTTATAACGTCACTATATATTTACGATGTATTATTAAGAGAAAGGAAGTAATCTTAAGTTCTGGCAATAAAAATACTAATTCATTACTTCGTGCAATATATGTATATTATCGAATATCACTAAATACATTTAACTATTTTTGGTGACATCATTAACAATGTTTTGTATGCTGATACGCAGTGGTCTATATCAATCAACCATGTCTCTCACCAACAGTGAAAGCTTTAAGAGAAAAATAGAATGGACCACAACCAAACTGTGATTATTTTTTCCTAATCTTGAAGTATCTGCTTCCATTGCTGTAGCACATGTACCTACCTTAGATGCAGTGCTAGGCAAAAGTCCGCCATCTTATATTTTTTTAATGGTTAAATTTCGAGGTATGAAATTTGGATAGTGAAAATAATTGGTTGTAGGCTTATCAATAAATAGTAATCATTATAGTGATATGTTCCTTATGACCAATTATTTTAAATGACACCCTATGGCAAGTGACACCTCGTTTGAAAAGTATTGAAAACACCTATTCAGTCACACTAATTTTGTTTTGGTTTAGGAAAGTTTTAATGGATGAAATGAAAGTTAGTTGAAAATAACTAGACGTTAATTTTCATTGACATTAAATGGTGACACATTGAAGACAAAAATTGAAATACAGAACTTGTCCCCTGAAACCAAGATTAAAAAACAACAAACGTTGCTTTAACGCTCTACTTCCTTAAAACATGCCGAAAAAATAAAGTTTTTCCAAATTTTATCAACATTAATTTACCTATTAATTGTCCAGTGGCGAACGAAGTTACGTACACCGCTAAACAAAAATGGCTTGATTTGGAACTAGATCGTCAGTACAGTAAACGAAGTAAGCTTGAGTTGCAATCTTATGGACTTTACTTAGAATTTACCAGTAATTTAAGTGAATATGAATTTATAGAATTTTGTGAATTTCAAAGCAAAATGTTCTGTACCATCTCTGAGAAGGTTAGACAAAAGTCGAACATTCTCAAGAAGAAATTATGCAAATTAGGTGCCCTTAAAGAATATTCTTTTTAGAAAAATATTAGTATTGAAGAAAACCTCTCTTCGCAGTGTTTTTACAAAGCTGAATTAAACCTTTTGAACAAAGGGCTTAATTACGCCCTGCTATCCTCCCGCACCAGTTTGGAAGATATTTTTGTATCCATTGAGAGCTCCTTGAGTTCCATGACGGACTACACTAAGAACTATGTGAGGGAGGCTTGTAGACAAAAGCTTTCTAGAAATTTACAAAATGTGAAACCGTCACACGTAACTAATAGAGATATTGTCAAAAGACTGCGAGAGAAAGATTCTTTTTAAAGGCAGATAAAGGTAATATGGTTGTCAATCTAGATAAAAAGGACTATTACGAACGAGTTGACAAACTCATTAATAATGGCCCCTAGCATAAATTACAGAAGAACCCCTTGAGTAAAATGTTAAATGGGCTGAAAAAAGTGCTCGACAAAAATAACAACCTTATTACTCCAACTTCTAAAAGATCTCTTCATGTATTTAACCCCACTGTATCTAAATTATATTGTCTGCCAAAAATACATAAAGCTGGAAAGGCGGTAAGACCAATTGTGTCAGCTGTTGGAGCACCGACCTATAACTTATCAAAATGGCTAGTAAAAGAATTCAGTAAATTAGAATTCCAACAACTCACTTTGTCAGTCAAGAATTCCGAAGACTTTGTGCAGAAAATTCAGAATGAAGAGTTGTTGGAGGGTGAAATGCTGGTTTCTTTTGATGTTTCTTCTCTTTTTCCCAGTGTACCCATACCACAAACCTTATTGTACCTTTGAGATCTGCTGGAATTTAATAACCTTTCAGGCAAAATTATTGACGAATATATTTCATTAGCGAAAATATGTATGGATCAAAATTATTTTCAGATTAATAACGAGTTTTATCAACAACTTGAGGGTGCAGCCACGAGAAATCCTTTGTCACCTTTCATGACTGAGCTCTTGATGAGTGTTTTTGAAAATCGTCTTAAAAATGAATGTAGTTTGTTTCCTAGGGTATAGATTAGATATGTAGATGACATTTTTGCTATTTTTGAGACAATAAATCAAAATTTAGGTAATTTCATTGAGGTATTAAATTCACGTTTTTCAACAATTAAATTCACCCTAGAGTTAAAGAATGAAGCAGCTTTACCATTTTTAGACACTTTAGTTATTAAAAATAAAAATAAGTTAGAATTTGATGTATATAGGAAAGATTCCAGTACCTTACGTTATATAACTTCTGATTTAAACCATTGCATACAACACAAAATGGCAAACTTTAACTTCCTTGCCCATCGCCTTCTGAGTCTTCCTTTTAATAAAGAAAGATTCGGAAAGAAGATGAAGACAATTAAACATATAGGTGAAGTTCATAGATTCGATCCAAATATTATTTACAAAATTATTAATAAGGAAAAAATTCAAATGTAAATTGGTAAATATCACAACTTTCCGAGCTGATGAAAACAAAAACTTTAAGTTCGTCTCACTTCCATTGAACCCTCGCTTACGCATGGTTTGGGTGGAATTTTACGTAAACAGGGCTTCGGGCTTGTTTATAGTTCTAACGGAAAATTAAATTCGCTTTTGGGTAGTTTAAAGGATAAAGTAGAGCAAACGAATAAGTCCGGTATTTACCAAATTTTATGTAGGGATTGTCCTCAAAAGTATGTCGGGCAAACTAGACGATCTCTTAAAATCCGACTAAAGGAGCATTAGGCTCATTTGAGGTACGGAAGAACTGAGAAGTCAAATGTGGCTAGACATGCTTTTGACCATAGGATAGATAATAATATTAAATTTTTAAGAGTAGTAAATAAGAATTATATGTTAAATGCATGTGAAAGCTTAGCTATCCATAAGACTGGAGACAACCTTATGAATGGTTGCGGCGAGCCTTTAGGCCATTCATCTCTGTTAAAAATAGTTAAGGTTGATAGGTAAGGAATTGTGACACTACGACGTGTATGATTAGATGCGCATGCGCGTTCGGATGCGGTCGATCATGCACGAAGTGAATATTCTTAGTATATAAGGGTAAAATTTAATTATTATTATTATTATATTATTGAAGACAGTCATATGCGACAAGTGCTCTAGGTACCCCAGTGTATTTTATGAATTATAAATATAGTTTCATTTTGCAAAGGAATAGGGAGCTAAGCTTCCGTTTTTTTTATAGAAAATACCCCATTGGTAAAAGGATTATTTAATTTTTATGTTATGTTTACTACTCATATTTTTGTAAACAACATAAACCCAAGATTTATTCTTATAACATAAGCAAAATATGGTCAACTTTCCTATGCGCTGTTTATCTAATTTCCCTCCAACGTAGTAAAAATATGGAAAAGAACTATCAGGAATTAAGAATTTGTGGTTTGTAATGTTTTGGACCTTACACTAAATGCCAAAATTTTACAATATGAGTCACCAAGAATTCTTACCTATTTTTCGACCTTATAAATTCTATTTCATAAAAAAACTTTGTATGATTAATAAATAAATCATGATAGCCTATAAATTGGACTGATTTGTTTATATACACAGTGATCTATTTCGCACTACCACAAAACATTAACATTTTTTTTAATCGAAACACGTATTTTTTTCACACCACTGAAAAGTATGTTTACAGAGCTTTTCAAAAATGTTATATACTTGATATATATTTTGAAGGGTTATTTACTAATAAGCTATTAAATTTGAGAAAAATGTTACAAATTTTTTTGTGTAAAGACGGCTTGCGTGATCCGAAAGAATTGAAACGTGTTACATATATATTCCAATTTTTTTGAAAATGGCTATAGTTTAAAATTGGCCCTACAGCAATAGTAATAAATTATGACTAATAATAATACAAAATCAAAATTAACAGTGCATTTATTAAAAGTAATGAAGTGAGATATAAAAAGATTTTATTTAATTAACTTAAAATTACTTAACCTAATTATTTAAAAACCCTGGAAACTCTTATAAATTAATTTCAAAGAAAAAATTACCAAAAATATCTCTGAGGCTATCATCTCTATTAATGCCTAATTATCTGCTTCCGAAGTCTGTTGAATGTATTTACGTAATGATTATTAATATTATCAACTTCTGCGGATATTTTATTCTTAACTTCATCTAAGTTGTTCCTTCTGAATTTGCAATTTAACATTTCAGATATTCTATTTTTCCGAAGCACTTTAGCCATGTTTGCATAATATGGTCAAGAAGACTAGATACAATGTTTTCTCAAATTTAATAGGCTATAATTAAATAACCATTCAAAATAAATATCAAATATATTATAATTTTGAAAAGCTCTTTAAACACACTAGTACGTGGCTTGAAAAAAAAATAGGTTTCTCTTTAAAAAAATGTAGATGCCACTTGGTACTGTGAAATGAATCAACCTGTATATAAACAAATATGTGCTATTAATAGACCACCACGTACCATTTAATTGCACGTAATTTTTTTACGAAATCCATTTAATATGTCCGAAAATAGGTAAGCATTCTAGATAACTCACACTGTACGTAAGCGAATGTTAAAGAGCCATTCCATGTCATATATTTTATGTCATTTTATTATTTTTTTAAACAAAAATTATCAATTTCTTAAGGTTCGTCATTTTTGATATTCATTTTTTCTATATTCTTTTATTTTTCAAACAATTCTTGATTTATTCCGCATTTTTTGTGAAAAAACTTTTTTTTTTCTTAATTTAAATATAAGTGTGTTTCAAAACTCGCGGATTTCAGAAACTGGCAAATTTTGAAAAAATTGCTTTGGTTTTTGGGGCATGCATTTTGGTAAAGTTTAATTTTTAAAATTTTAACCACTGGCGGTGAAAGGGAGACAACCATGTTTTTTTTAATTAACAACCCCTTTTTTATTACACCATATGGAATTTTAGGTCTTTCTAGTTAATTTAGGTTGCAATGTGTAGGGGGTTAATAGGGACAATTTTGGAAACAAAAAATCGAAAATCCACATTAATCACTTTCAACGGTTATCTAAATATTTTAACCAAAATATTAACCACCAACCCTCTGCATGGTACACACCAGATTAACCTGAAAGATGTATGTCTTCATAGGGTGCAATAACAAAGTTGGTTACCTTGAAAAAAATAACCTTATCCCCTTTCGCTCCCATTTTTCAGAATTGAACTTTGCCAAAGTTAATGCCCCAAAGAAACAAAATTAATTCATACGAGAAATTTTTCAAAAAATTGCCAGAAATTTGCATGACCGTGGACGGGTATATAGTAAAATAGATAAAAAACGATTTTTCAAAAAAAAAATAGAAAGAAAAATTGACCTACTTTGGCATTTGCCATTAAATGTAGACTAAATCAAAGATTTTTCTGAAAAATAAAAATAGTAAATCAAAAATGGTGAAGTTAAAAAGTTGATGATTTTTCCGAAAAATTTAAAAATTACCTGTAAGTAATATGAGATGGAATTATTTTATATTTTTTTTCTAAAAAGCACCTTTAGTTTTTCAAAAGGCTATAAGGGTTTGAAAAACAAAGTACTATTTTTTTTAATTTATAACTGTTTCTGGTTAGGCGAAAAAAATTGAAAAAATTTACACAAACGTTTTTAGTGGGGTAGAACAACATGTAAAACTGTCAGCCAAATCGAAAGGGATTAAGTTCAAAGGTGGTTGATTTGGCCTGGAATGCCTCTGAAGTGTTTTCCGAAATACATATTCAAATAGAAAAAACAAGCCTGCTAACAAAGATTTGTTTCAGATATACACTCGAATCTCCAACACATAAAAAATACCGGAAAGAAGTCGAATTGTCGAATTACTTAAAATATTGAGGGAAACGGAGGCTCTTCTGTTATTAAATAACATCCTTTTTAATGTTATTTACTTGTTTTAAACATCAAAGCGCCCCAAGTTTATACAAATATTTCTTGCTTGAATATATAGCAATCTCGTAGCATTTAAAACTAATAAGTATATTGTCCAATTTTTGTTTCCCATTTCCTTTTAATGAACAAGTAGTGAAAGATATTTTAACAGAATATAGCCTATATATTTTTTATTAAAAGTAATTCGAATACAGCAGACGTAGCATTCATGCAAAACATGAAAAAAATGAAATATTTTAAGTCAGTGACCATGCTTTCGTCTCGTGTAACAAAGAAAATGCAAACGTTCACATTTTTTAATTATAATTATACCTTTCCTTGTTTTGTTTGTTATTGAAATTAATGCTATTGCGTTATTTATGTATTACCATCAGTATATTTATTTAATTTTGATAGCTTAATGACAGCATGAAAACGACGGTTCGATTTATGCATAACATACCTTAGAAAAAAATTGAAAAAATTATAAGCGCAAAGTACAATTCCAAACAACCGCAAGGATTGAAAAACCTCATAAAAGGATAAATTTGATTTCAGATCTAACCTAAAATTAAATAACACTGAGTGGACTTTCATCAGAAGTCCAATCAGTAGAATTCGCTCAGTCTATATAAGTAAGTGGCAAGATAATAAATCGTTTAGTTGAGAACAATCCGCCGAAACATACAAGCTCACTGATGAGACACAATTATAATCGCAAACATGGAAGTTATCTTGCACGAAGCCAGTAACGGAGTTACAACTAATAATAGTGAAAGTGCTAAAAATGGTCATGCCGTTAATATAGAACAACCTACGAGTGTACAAACGACCGACATGGACTTGGAAAGACAGACAAACTTCAGCAGGTTACCATCTAGATCGCCCATTGATCTCTCCTTTCAGGATATTACGTACACAGCATCTCTTGGATTCAGAAAAGGTTCGTACTTAAGATATTACTTCAGTTCATGGCCGGTCATTTGAATTTAATAAGAATTTCGGAGAATGTGGAAGATGAAATATGCATTTATTGAAAAAGTGAAGGACTCTTCAACATTCAATTTATTTCCATATGCATCTCGCTAACAAATAATAATACATAAACTTGTTAATTTAATTTTAAGAAGAATAAACATTGTTTGAATAAGAGTTGCATCAATCTAAATTGTAACTAAAACGAAATATTAATGAACAAAATTACAGAATTATTTTCAGCCCTCTATACAAGAACGAATAATTTTTGTATAAAACACGCCTATAATTGCCATTAATTCACCGAAAAGGACCTTACTGAAAACCGTTCTTGAATTTCAGTGAAAGCTAATGAACGTATTTTAATAAATATTTATATTAATAATTATAATAGCAAAAATCGTTGATAAAATCAAAAGTTTAACAGCATTTGGTTTTATACCTTAGAGTTAATTTTTTTCAGTTTTGTTTTTTACATTTTAACATTAAATTAAAAATATAAGCCTACCTTTTAATGAAACTTAAGGTTCACAAAACATCTTCCTCATCATATTGCGTTTCCCATATGATCGGCTAGGGTGGTTGGAAATAAAAATATTTTGTTCAGGCAATAATGCACCTTACTTTAACGAACTTACTGATTTGATGTCAGCTAAAATTCAGTAGGCAATTTGTGCAGCCTATATTTCCGCTGACAATTAATTATTCCTGCAAGACATTTAATTTCAGTATGTTATATTAATAATATATTGTACAATCTCTAGTACCTTTAACCATATCATTATTACTTGAATTATAGAGGGTGAGTTTTTTTTTTCGATATTTGGCATGGCGATCTTACAAACTCGCAGGTGCTAGGAAAAAAGGTTAAATCAGGAAAGTTTTGCAATTTCCACCGAGTTAGTTCTTTTATTATGTATTATTACAAAAATTGAAATACAAATCTTGTCCTCTTAAACCAAGAAAGATAAAAAACACAACAAAGGTTGCTCTAACACGTTTCGGTAGCCAAGCTATCATCTTCAGAGGCTACCTAGTATCTCTCTGAAGATAACAGCTTGGTTATCGAGTTTTGGTGTTTGTATATCAAATGAAATAAAGCCATTAAATTTAATACTAACCGCGGACGGTAAATGGTATAGTCACAATAATTATTGAAATACAAAACTTGTCTCCTGAAATGAAAAAAGATTAAAAAACACAAAAAAAAAATTGAAATACTAATTTTGACCCTTGAAACCAAGAAAGATTAGAAAACACAACAAAAGTTACCCTAACGCGTTTCGACAGCCCAGCTATGATGTTCAGAGAGATACTTGATAGCTTTGCTGTCGGAACGCATTAGAGTAACTTTTGTTGTGTTTTTTAATCTTTCTTGGTTTCAAGGAACAAAATTTGTATTTCAATTTTTGAAGATAACCAAGGACCACTCCGTTCCACCAAAATGTATTATTACACTCATTATCAGTATTTCATGTCCCCTAATCATCTCTGCTTTGAAATTATAGATTTATCAATTAAATGACTGTTTACCTAATATTCTGATTTGTTTTTGAGATCAGTCTTGATTTCGTGATTACTTTTGGCTATTTGTTTTATAGTTGCAACAGTACATACTACTTTAGATGTAGTTCAATATTCTCTGCTGAACTTCAATGCAATCAGCTTTTTTGTTAAGTTTAATTCACTTGCAAAAGGCAACCCCATTATGCCTTCAGAATATCGCGAGTAGGATGCCGAAACAAGGATAGATGGTGATGAACCGCATTCTTAAACAAGAATAGGTTGTAATTTTTGGGGAATATTCCATTCGGTAAGGAATTGCATACCTTGCAGATTCTATATAAAAAAGAGTTTCCACAGACAGAAGTCTTCACTGTGTCAAGCTGCACCGCACAGGAATAGAGGAATCAAACTCTCGTCGTCAATTAGGCGAATCGCACTTCTTTGAATTAAATCCAAAAAGCTAAAGTGGGCTTTGGGGTTGAACTCCAAACGAGACAACAGTATTCTATTGTTGTTATAACGTGAGCTTTGTATATAGGTGAGCAGCTGATGAGATGTAAAGTAGTTATTAGCTCTAAAAAGAAAGCCTAGCTTCTTCTATGCTATCTTTCTTAATTACCCCTAGATGTTTCTGGGTTTTTGAATTTGAAGTGGACCAGATTTTTCTTACCCCCATTCCAGATTGATTTCGAGATCGCAATTAATAATCTGTATCTGCTGATTCCTTATCAGATTTTAAAGTAGCAACGGATAATGGTTTATCGGCTACTATCATCTGCGTAGTTGTATATCGGTTTAAAAGTTGAAGCTAAGAGATATTTTATATGTAAAGAGACAGAGTAGGAGACGGGACAGATCCCTGAGGCATTAATTGCAAACGTCTCGGGTGAGATGCCATCAACAGCTACCTGAAGAGATCTGTGAGTGAGAAAACTGGATATCAAATGACAGAGTTTAGGAAGAAGACCATAAGATGTTAATTGGGCGAGAAGAGATCGGTGCCAGACACTGTCTGGAGATACCATGACTAACTAACTAGACAAACTTAATTAATAAGGCTACAGATTACCGCATATGGTACATATGAAAAATAGAACCAAGTATTGATCTTTTGGTTCAATATTTTTCGTCAAGTGACACGGAATTACTTTATCTACTTTGCATGCGGTATTAGTCACTTCGAGCTGTCAGTCTAGCTGGCAAATTAACGTGACAAGACAAACGTTGGTGTAAAGCAACAGGGAGAAAGATAAACATAAATGCCAAAATGTAATTTCATAATTTTGAATCGTCTTATTGAAACATTGCTACATAAAAGCGGAACTACATTAATAAAAATCTACGTTTTAAGTTGTATTTGCCACGGTTTCAACGCAAATTTGATGTGGACTATGCGGTACAAAACGCATAATTTATAAGTAGTGCGCATTCGTCATTAATAAAAATGTTGACGCCCACAATCAAAGTATTAAATATAAGGTACAACATTAACATTAATTATTATTGCTGTGGATCCGTCTCAATGAATGGCATAGCTATGGCATTAATGTTTAAATCTCGGTCTTGACATTCAAATCGAGTCTATTTAAGTACAGAAGGTCAATATCCATCTAAGAAAATAATTAAGACATTATCTTGTCTCCAAGAGTCCCTAGAGCAATTTTTTTGCATGAAACTGGTAATAAATGCAGAAGCAAGTTAAAGTAAAATCGTGAACAGTGCAGAATATTTTGAAAAGTGTAATAGAGCAACTGATAGTCAAAACACATTTTTCGATGACCATTACAAGCTTCTTTAATTTGATGATTATTTACCGGCAAAAATTCATTTTTTTTTCTTTGGAGAAACCGCGCCTTTCAGATAAATAGTGTAGTATTGGTTCACAGAAAAATAAGGCTTGTGTACTCCGGTAGCTACATAATGCTTACCTCAAGAAGATAAATATTTGGATGAGATAATTAAAAATTCCATCGCCGAGATACTTTTTATAAATTATAAAATCTTAACCATCGACAAAAGTTTAATTGTTCGAAGTTCAATGAATTCCAGCTGTTTAAGCACAGAACATTAATTTTGGTATTGCACCGTTTCTCTTTTTTTAGAATTCCTGTTTTAGTTTGGTCAGACCGATTGTTTCAAGAAACCAATGCAATTATCTTCATACTTCGTTTGTGGAAGAACGAAATAATAACTAAACATTTATTTTCCACTCTGAAAAAATTATTTTCCACTCAGCCTTATCTACACAGCAAGATAGGGTATGGTTTTAGTGTAATAAGCATCCCTGTCAAGGTATGTCAAATTGTAATACAGCGTCCGTTATAACCATCTTTTTATTGTTAGGAAATTTTGATAATTATTATGTTCTATACAAGTCAAGCAGACCAAAAATATGAACTGGCCAATATTTTATGTTCTTAGCTGACTTATACGGTTCATTGCTTTAAGCATCCTCTAAAATATCTCTGAGATAAGGTCAAGAGTAAGCTTAAAGCAACAAATATTTATTCAAATGTTGACAATTGTATTTACTCATACCTTTTCCGCATATTTCCATATATATTCGGTTTAATTCGTTAAATTATTCACAAATTTTAACCTTGCCGGGAACACAAAGGAATAAACAATACATTGATAATTTAAACAATGATGATATTTTTATCTATCAGTATTGAAAACTGAAGTTGAAAAATATAAATTAATTCGAAGTCATCCATTCATTGTAGCAACTTACACATAACATCTTTTCGTAACCTTGGATCACCTACGGACGAATTATCCGAATTATCCGAACACTGGAGTTGTCTTCTTTTTGGTCTTCTTTTAGACTCAGAGGATATTTTTTAAATATTTGTAAATCTGTTGTGAATAAGTAACTGCACCTTTCAAAAAAAAAGAATCTTACAAATGCGGTTGAGGGTAAGAAATTTTGAGTATATAATCTACTTCCAAATTTTAGCAACTCGTCCGAAATCCAGAATCTACTCTAAAATTGTACATACATGCATACATGACATACATTATTAAAATGCTTTTTAAGGATCATTAGATTTGGTGAGTTTATCGGATGTATCAGACTCATGCTACATCCAGTAGAGTCTATTGGGTATAGCATGCTGTCTGCTACACCTAATAGACTTATGCTGCAATAGACTCACAAAATATGATAATCCTTATAAAGTGATCTAATAATGTATATCATGTACGAATTTTGAAGTAAATTATGGATTTCGGGGTGAGTAGCCTACATTTGTAAGCATATTTCTTCTTTACTTTGTAAAGATAAAAATAAATATTTAAACTTGCTGCACTTCATACATTATTATTAAAGTGATAGAGAAATAAAATGCTTCTTTTTTCGGAGATTTGATTTTTGTAGCGTTAATGTGGTCCATTGGAATTAATTAGAATGAGTCATGGCCTTCTAGGCTGAAAAATAAAATGGAACCAAAAAAGTCGTTTAAAAATCCATCGTATTCAGAAAAGCAATAGGGATATCACTTTTATGTCAAAAGTTGATATTTCATAAGTATATTATGTGCAGGAGATTTGAAGATTGTATCTTTATAAATAAAACGAAATTGAGGGTGATCCTTCTGTACCCAATATAAATGGCTTCTCAGCACTGGTTGGAACACAACAGAGCATAGAACATAATAAAATTGAAAGGTACTCAGGAATTAAATGGCTTACTCAAGCACTAGTTGAAACATAACAGAGAATAGAACATAATAAAATTGGAAAGTACTCAGGAATTCAAAAATATTAGGAGGTCCCTAAAAATAACAGATCTTTTCAAATTTCACGGCAACAGGGCGTCGTGGCACCTACGTAGTTATTCATAGTGACGTACTATTGGTGACTTTCACTCATCGATCATCATATTTCAAGAAGTCAGCGGTTGCGGAATTGTCGTCAAGTGATTTCGTTAGCGTTAGTATTTTTGCAATGTTCTGTCGGAAGCTAAGAAAAAATGTCAAATAAACTTTTCAACTTAGGGAGATGATGCCATAGGTCAGTAGCGATGAACTGTTAGCCTATCAGAAATCTTGAATCCAGTCTAAAATATTTGACGCAAAAAATTTTAACGGGATGTCAATAATTTTATATTATAATACTATTTTCGAGATTAACCGAAACTGATTTTGCTTAGTTCAGCTCGTCACTATATCGAAATGCATCTCTTTTTGATTTCTCCATTAGTAGCATTGATTTTGTCGTCGTTAGGTGTTTTTTCTCGATGGTCAAAATAAACCGGAGCAAATTCAAACGCAAATTGCAAGATGCGTTGTAAAGCCCCAGAAATAGATAAAAAAGCTGTAAAACTTTAAAGATAAGAAGACATCATTGTAAACGCTCTAGGTAATATGCCTTAAAAAATTTCCCCCATACTTAAACTCATGTGAGTGATCACTTAATACACATTTGTATTTATTGATTGGATATATTAATCTTGGAAGTTTTGAAAATCCAACAAATAAAATTACTTTAAGTTGAGAAGAAACCAAACTAGTTCACATACGTTAGTAATAAAAAAATCATTTTGTTCCATATATGGGAATGATTAAACAACATTCATGTGTATATGTCTTGCTGTTTACATCGACTTGCCATTATCCCTTCTCAAAATTAGAATTCTATTACAAGGATAATTGATAAATAATGTTCGTTAATCTATAAATATTGAACATACTTGAGTATATTACAATAAAACCTTAAAAAGATATAATTCGTTGATTGTTGAGAATTATTAAAATCATTTAAGAACAAATTTAATAAATCAGCAAACTGTTACCACGATATACATTGAACTTCATAGAAATTTATCTACCATGGCCTTTTTTAAAGCCATATACTTTCGTGTCTATTTTTGTGCAATGATGTGCTTTAATCGAAGAAACAATTTGCAACATATGTTATCTTTTTAATATTTGGCAAATACTTATAAAATCATGTCAGCACTGCCACCACTATTCGATTTTTAACATTCATTGTGCAATAATACAAATCCCCAAGTCGCTTTGCAGAATACTTTCTGAGTCGACAATACAGACGACAGATCTTCGCCTAAATCAGTTGCTTTGTGGATTCCGCAGCCCAAAACTCGATTAGTAAAGCTGGTATGTTGTCATTACTTCAAGATATTTCCATTACATGCGGAATGAAGCATCGAAATTCCTTGAGATGTGTAAATTCAAATTGCAATTACACAAATATGATTGCTTCTTGAAATCTTTAATATTGTACTAGTTTATTCATAATATTACATTACATAATATATAACTTCTTCATAAAAATTAGCGAAAGGTTTGGCAACAGTAAATTTAAATCTCTTCAAAAACATTCTTTCGCATAACTGCCCTTACCTCACATATTAAAAAGTCATAAGTTTGACATTGATTACCTCAGCTTTGAAACCGGCAAGGGTCTTTAAATTTTACAGGTGTAAGGATAACATTGTCTGCATCATCTGGCAGAAATTTAAAGAATAGTTGTAAGAAAGTGTGCGATTTTTAAAAAAATAATTTGAAATTTTAATTTAAAGAAAGGCATTTATTGTAAATTAATTTCAAACTTTTTTCAAGAAATTCTATTACATTCTGGTAATGGCTTCGAACTCAGTAACTTTATTTCTAATATTAAAAATTTTATTTTTAAAATCGAAAATCCATGAGAAAATATCAAAACTAACAGAAACAATAAGAAGTTTTTGTAAACTAACCAGTTTCATAGCAAAGTTAAGGTTTGTGAAAAACTATTGGAGAATTAAATCGTTAGTAAAAACAAAAGTACACACCGCGGGAATTGATTTTATTGTTTACAGTTAAATTTTCACATAAAAGCAGAAATTTCATCTGCAACTTCAACACGTAAAAATCTATTTCTGTCTTCAAATACCTTACACTACATGCGTTGCACAAAAAAATATTGCTCATTATATGGCAATTTCCACATGTGACCAGCTGCGTGGTCGTAAATACAAATGTTTTATTTGGTAATATGCATCTTGTTTAATAAACTTACTGTAAGGATTTAAAAATCAAATTTTCAGGTAAAAGTCAGTACGTAATTTGTACAGTTGCTATTTCCATGACAATTGTATCCAGTACATTGCATTTTAATATCTTATACTTATATCCTAAACACATTGTGTAGTTTCAGCTATCTGACATTGAATATCAGCAGTGATTATTTTTCTTGACCCTTGACAGATCTAAAATAAATAAATCTGACGTGGCAGGTTTGACACACTTGTCATTATTCCGTTATTTAAATCAAAAGCACAAAAAGATTCTATATTCTATAAAATGAAAAGAAAAAAATTTTCGATAAATTAATTTTTTCTCTAAAATAAAGACTAATTACGTCTTACCCTTTTACACTGCACTTGGGAGACTTGACCATACGTAGAAAAGTTATACGAACCTAAAATTTTTAAGTTTGATTTTTCTCTGATAAACCATGTTTTTCTTTTATAAAATGTAAACTATTTGACCAATCATTTCCAAACTACACCGTGTCCAAAATATCCAAAATCCAGGTCACTATAGCGATTGACATATTGAAACAAATACGCGCATATGCGCAGGTCTCAACTTATTAGTATGTTATAATACACGCAAAGCGACTTTATATGTGGTCAATATTAACAGAGCACCATGGATGTTAGACATCAACTAATTTCATAGATGCATAAAATGGACAAAATAAATTGTGAAATTATTCGTAGCCTAAAAAATATTGGTGTGTACAAAAGATTAGTGGAACGTGATTGCCAGATATAGGGAGTCTGGTTCGGTTGAAAAACGAAAAATACAGGAAGAAAAAGATGAGTAGGAACCGCTGCGAATATCAAAAAATATGTGAACGGATTCGTAGAAATCGACAACGTCCCCTAAGAAAATTAGCGACAGATCTGAAAATCTCAAAATCGTCCATGCATAATATAATTCACAAAAACTTGGGACTGAAAGCCTACAAAAAACGGAAAATTCATGGTCTAACTGAAAAGCAGAAACAGGCAAGGGTACAAAAATATCGGAATATTCTTAAGTGGCATCCTGAAACAGAATTTCGCTTCAGTGGTGAAAAATTATTTACGTTACAAGACTATTACAATCCACAGAATGAGCGCTACAATCCACAGAATGAGCGCTTATGTGCAGCTAATATTGCTGATATACCACTTCATCAGAGAGCTGTCGAACGATATCAAAATGCTTCTTTTATAATGGTTTGGGGAGCTATTTCACAACGAGGTGCATTGCCACTGCTTTTTGTCGATAAGGGTGTGAAAATCACAAAAGATGTTTATTTAGAAACTGTTTTAAAAAATCTAAATGCTTCCAAATGCCTTAAAACTATTTGGAAACGATAAATTCTGTTTCGTACAAGATTCTGCACTATCCCATGCTGCAAAATCCGTACAAGCCTGGTTAAGATCAGAAATACCCGATTTTATCAGCAAGGAAGAATGGCCTGCATCCTCACCGGAACCTTAATCCTCTGAGCTATATGCAAAGCAAAATATTGAAGCTTTAAAGCAACGTTTACTAAAGATTTGGGAAGATATTCCAAGAGAAGTTTTGCGTGCTTCATGTGAAGCATTCAGAAAACATCCAAGGCCCGTAGTCAAATTAAAATGAGAACAAATAGAACTTGAAATGTAAATAATAACTTCTGATATGTAGAAGGTTTAATAAATAAATGTTTTCTTTAGATTCAAAGCTTTGTAATTTTTATATTACATAAAGTTTTGCCGACAAACATTTATGGACAAATTTTGTAATTAATAATCTCAAATAAAAAATAAAAAAATATAGCAATCGCCTAGAGAAAGTTCTTCTCTATCCAAAAAGTTATATTACAACTGATTTGGTGCAAAATTACCGAAGATATAGTAATTTTTATAGCGAAAAGTTGTGTTTTCTTGGCATTTCCCGTTAATAGAGCAAACCATTACCAACCATCGTGGTGTCCAACGCGACAAACGATCTTGGTGTGCAATTACTTAAAAAACATATTAGTGGAAAATGAATTGAATTATCTGTAACTAAAGACAGTGGGAGTTAGATTTTGTTAAGAGTCCTCTCCTTCCTAGTGGAATGTATGATCCTTGATTTAAAACAAGTTTCATTTAAAAATCAGATATGTGGGTGCAGAATATAATTTCTGAGGTGCCTGATTCATAACCTGTGCTAAAACAATGATCTTAATCAGGCTTTTAACCTAACCAAGGCTATTTTTTTGATTAAGATCAATTCTATGTAGGTCAAAAAGTTTATAAGTAAACACCTAACATAAGCAGTTCTAAAACGTTCAAAACTATCCACAGTTTTCGATAAGCTATGACCCAATATTTACTTATCTTATTAAAATCAAAATTTTATCTTTAGAAACCTGATAGGATCAGGATTAAGGTCATTGTTTTGTATATTTTGAGTTTTTCTACTAAGACCCTCAAATAAAGCTCTTTCAAATGATACACCACACGATATATTAAGTAAAACTTCTTTTTTACTTGGACAAAACTAACCCATGCGTTTTTATTTTTTAAATCTATCTTATTTTTGAATCTTTAACTAGCGATATATGTGCGCCAATACTTAAGGCTGAGAGTAAAATTAGGCATGAGGGTTTCGTTTTTCTTTTTTAAGGTATGAAACTTAAAACGCCAATTGTTTTTTTTTAAAACATGATCAATACATGTCTTATTACCAATTTACAAAATGATTAAACTTTTGAGGGCACGACTGGTATTACAGTAAAATGCTTACTTGTTTCTTATAAAAAATATTTTTCAGGGAAAATACCTGAATCTTTTCTGATGTAATATTTTTATATGGTCTGAGATTTGATTCAGCGACAATTAACCAGTTAGTATTTAATGATAAGAAAGACAAATTTTGTACCTATTTTTTTTTTCTCCTAGCTCCCATGAGAAGGTATTTGAGTCAATAAAAAATTAATTTTCTTGTTACATTCCTTAAAATCTAAAAGATCAGTTTCAAGTAAGATTCAATATAATGCCGTAAATAGGTAACGGTCTGCTTGTTGTATTGTATAATAAACATTTTAAACGAATGGCTTTCATAGCTGTATACCACATTACATTTCCCCGTCAAGTAGAAAAGTAAGACCTTATATAACACAGGAAATTCTTGCTTTTATTATAAGATTAAGATAAATTGGCTTATCTAACATTTACATGGCACTTGTCTTGACCTGACTTCCCATAAAGCTACTCAGGTTATTTAGCTTTACGTAAAATTAATTTAACTTAAAAATTAATTATGCCAAAAAATAAACCATGGCACCATTCAGAATTTTTTATTTTTAATTACGTGTTGTATTCAAAACATGTAAAACACTGAAAAGGTAGAGGTAGAAGATTTAAAAAAATTATTTTTGTATTTATAAAATTTTCAAATATTTTCAAATTAGAAACTATGTGAAAAAGTAACAGTTAATTGCTATACATAAAATTACTCCCCTTCTAGACAATTGATACTTGCTGGGAATAAATATAAACCGCTCCTTTCTTTTGTATGAGCTTTGTTCTGGTTTTCTTGCTCGAGGTTATAAAAATTTCTGTTTACATGATGCACACAGTGAATAAGCGCAAAACAAAGAAGTTGGGGCACTGCTACTACCTTATTTGAATAAATATTTAATTTAGCGCAATAATCATATTCTACAAGTCTACAACCTTGAAACGGTATAATGTAGTTCGTTGGCTATGCCGATTCCGCATGTATTGTATTTCGAGAATTCCGAATTCGCAGATCTATGAAAAAAGATGCAAATTAGTGTACCTAAATAAATTGCGAAAAAATAATTTTTAG
This sequence comes from Dastarcus helophoroides, assembly GCA_028583605.1. Lineage (NCBI taxonomy): Eukaryota > Metazoa > Arthropoda > Insecta > Coleoptera > Bothrideridae > Dastarcus > Dastarcus helophoroides. Next base: position 7,077,898 of record CM053326.1, read on the forward strand.
GTCAATGGCAAACCCGAAAAATCGTTCATCATAGAATTTAAGATGAACAACCTTGACACAAGTTTTATAAAGTAACGTGTATTATCGATACTAAATTGAAGTAATTGATAAATCTTTGATTAATTAGGGCTAACCAGTTTTTTAATTGAAATTTAAAATTAATGGATATCATTAATCAGTCTACCAAAGAAACTTCTAATGGTCGGTTTAACTTCTTTTTATAGAAACTATAACAAATTCAAGTACCACCTAAGTAGAGATTTGGGGTACGTTTGCCACCAAGCACCTTCCAATAAGGGGAGTAATTCATTTAATCTGAATTGTTATACATTTGAGCTTTTTTTTTGTAATAAACAGAAGTTCAACATTTTTTTATGGAGATGGTTGGGATTTTATAAAACTTCCTTTAGTAATAGTTGAATATTTTAATCTTTCCTTTTTTTTATATAATACGAAGAGAAAATAATTTGAGTTCACGAACAAGGTTTTTGAATAAAAAAATTGACCTTTACATACTTGGAAAATAATATATTGTAATATCATATAAAAAATAATCGATCAAAAATGTTACTTATGTGGCAACACTTAAATGTTGAAATGTCTTTGACTTTGATACGTCGAACAAGATTAATATTTTACTTACAATTTATACGTGTACCAATAGATATATGTTTCAAAGGTGAAAATTAGCATATATTAGACAATTATCATCGACATGTGTTTTTCTTTTTCTGAGAAGCATTTTAACGTAGATCAAGATTTCATAGCTGGGTCGTGACCCATCGAAATTAAATACCAGCTCATGGGACTGTTTCTGTGTTGTTCAATCATACCCCTAAAATTTATGAGAACAAGCAATTAAATTTCTAAACATCTTTTGTCACGACCTATTATAAGTTTGAAACCGGTTTTTGAACTGGCCTAATTTTAAAAGGCGAATTCAAAATGTCTGTAAAAATTTTAAGGGTTAAATTAAAAATTTTCAGAAGAAACTAGACACTTCAAAGAAACCATAACTTATTTATTTATTTATTTCTAGTGACTATGAGCAATTTCAATATAGATATGTTAGGATCAAACACCTATTTCGGCCAATGGCCGAAGAAAACGGCCAAAATGCGTTCTGGCCACTAGCAAATTGCCAATGCCCGAAATATCGCTTTCGGGCCGTTTGATATAGACCAGGACGCGTTCTGGATCTCTCACGACTGCCAGAAAGCGAAGCTGTTGAATAATTCGCGAACTGGCTTTCTGAAAATAGCTAGAACGCGTTCTGGCATTCGCAGCAATACCAGAACGCGTCGAGCACAAAGAACAAGATGTCCAAAAACAAAATATTTTTATTCTTTATGAATTACATAATAAAGGAACGATTTCAACATAAAATACATTTTCCGCATATGAGTACTTTTTCAATATACCTGTATTTACTTATTTTTGCACGAACTGTTGTTATGACATTTGCTGTTACAAATTACTTTCTTTGCCCTACACGCACATTTTCTGTTGATGCAATAACGTTTGCAATTACACCACAGTATAGACATTAGCTTACACATGGGTAAGCTAATATCTATACTGTGGTTACACTGCATAAAGCAGTTTCGTTTATGTGCTCGACGCGTTCTGGTATAGCTGCGAATGACAACGCGTTCTGGCTATTTTCAGAAAGCCAGTAGGCGAATTATTCAACAGCTTCGCTTTCTGGCAGTCGTGAGAGATCCAGAACGCGTCCTGGTCTATATCAAATGGCCAGAAAGCGATATTTCGGACATTGGCAATTTGCTGGTGGCCAGAACGCGTTTTGGCCGTTTTCTTCGGCCATTGGCCGAAATCGGTGTTTGATCCTAACAGATATACAAATGTCAGCGCATAAAAAATATAATAGACATGTAAAGGAGATGTGCCTATATTAAAAAATTATTTTATTAAAAAATTAAACTCATTTCGAAATCTCGTCTTTCTTAGAAAGTTATACTTTAACCCTAAATACATAATGTTAAAAAGACATGTCAAGATTAAAATTTGATGTTTTGAGAAAAAAGGAGTTTATACTTTTTTTTTGTCGAATGACTAACTTAAACTCCAAATTTTCATATACAAGGCCAAGGTTATTCACGACATAAAACATGGAACATTATGCCTATATTACTAGATTTTAAAAAAGTTTTACGGATGGGGACTCATTGGCGGTTCGTTTTAAAATTGGTATTCAGGTTATATTAAAAAAAAATCCTGTGCAGGGTGCCCCCTTGCCTTAAATGAAACAGGTGATAGAAAAAATAATTTTAAGCAAAAAGTTTCCTATGAACATGTATCCGAAAACTCTTTTTCACCTTCAGGCTTTCTAAGATATCTAAACCAAATTTTGCACACATGGTGTATGGATGAAGGATCACAAAATAAAACAAAATAAAGTTTCTACCTCAACCAGTGGCGGAGTTACGAGTAATCTGTGATATTATTGTAGGAAAAACGCGGTAGACCACTCAAGGAAATGAAATAAAATACCTGTTTTGGGTAAAGATTTAATTCTGAATAAAAGCTATTTCTTGCCATTATTCCGTATCTGCCACTGGTTGCGTCATGTCGTTGTTTTAAAAAAAACCTCACTCTCACTCGTACTTTCACTAAGGAAAGTCCCAAAAATTCTGTCACAAGAAAGAATGTAGAGGGTCAGCTTTATTCAAAACTGTTGTAGCATCTTAAACTTACCCCTTCTTGGGTTAGTCATTGATTATTTAAAGATCAGCATACATCGTATTCGAACAGTTCCTTCGTAAGGAAATGAAGGCCAAAAAAAAATTGTCAAGAGAACACTTTTCTTTAGAATTAAAGGCTTCATCCAAAAATTGTATTTTATTTTATTTTGTTTAGTGACGAACTACTTTTTTTTCAAAACAATATCACAGATTACTCGTAACCCCGCCACTGGTTGGGGTAAACGTAATTTTATCTTATTTTATGATCCTTCATCTACACACAAAGTGTGCAAAATTTAGTTTAAATATCTCTGAAAACTTGAAACTGAAACAAAAAACTTTTTCTTATTCAAATTTTAACGCCTGGTATCTTCTTTATTAAGAGTTTCCGGATACATGTTAATAGGAAACTTTTTCCTTAAAATTACTTTTTCTATCAGCTGTTTCATTTAAGGCACTTTAAACGGGGACATCCTGTATATTTTTACGTTTTTTTTTTAAGGTTAAAATAAAAGCTACTTTCACTAAGGTTTACCTTACGTAAACCCTAAGGATTCTAAGTCATTTTGGTTTTTTTAAATGTAGTAAGAATTTTAATGCTTAATTTGGCTATTAAAACATGTAAAAAAACTGACTAGTATACATTGGTTATCCTAAAATTATGAGCAAATGATTAGAAGATTAGAAGTTTTAAACGTGAATAACTTGTTTATTTTAAATAGAATACCTTGTACGTATTTCATGTCAGCATCAATTATAGAATTCAATTATCTATCTTACACTATTTATTACACTTCCCTATAACTAGTTCGTGTTTTCCTGGAAAATGCACATTTTTGGGAATTTCGGGATACAAATCGAAATTTTGAGAAAATACCTTTTTAAATAAATTATTTCTTTAGTCTTTCTTTTTAAGTTTTGAATATGTACAATATTTCTTCTCTAAATTTACCTGAAAACTTCCAAAGAGCTTGACTTTTTCAAGAAATTTTAAACTTTTTCCCAAAATTCCTGATTTAACCTTCCACACGAAGCCCAAAATTTAGACTTTACTCTTTAAATTTTTTTTCAAATTATGAGTTGAAACAATAAAATAAAAAATTTCAAGTTTAAACTGGGAATTTTGGATAACTAATTGGTTTTTCAAAACTTTAGTGCCTGAAACTTTTAAACTTCTAAAAACTTTGAAAAAGTGAAATTTTCATTAGTGAATTTACTTTGTTTTTTTCTAACAATTGCCGTCCTTATGACTTCTAAATGTGGCATTTTCTTGAGATTTCGAACTTAAACTTGAAATTACCAGATATCCACCACAGAGTGCGGCAGTAGCCAAAGACTAAAGGAATGAAATTGGTTTAGAATAAGGCTGTTTTCAATTTTGTAGCAAAGTTTTGAGTTATCAACAAAATATCAGAATTTAAATGTTAATCTCTTAACATATAGGACTAGATAAAGCACTAAAAATTTTAAAAAAATTACAGTTGTAATAAATATCTTGAATTTTAAATAAATGTATGTCCTGTAAGATTATCGATTTTTCACTTCTTAGAGAATGAGATTGCACAAACTTTTTAATTTTACAGTATATTACCTAAACATAAGAATTAACGCCAAAAATAGGCGACGTTCTAAAATACCCAAAATAGATTAATAAAGACATAAATGAAAAACAGCAAATATTCAGGAGATATTCTCTGCGATAATGAACAATCGCTTTCATAATTTTGATTAATAAACGGATTTTGTATTGCATCCAACCTTGATCTAATCAACTGTTTGATGGACATGAATTTTGAATTTGAATTGAAAATTGAAAAGTGAAGTTATCTGTTTCATAACGATACCCTATCTTTTAATCATGAGATGTGCACATGATGAATCTCCATCCTGATCGTGCTTGACGTAAACGTCGATTTTGTCCAAAGTAAAACAGATGTTCCGTCAATTATTTTTTTAAACAAATTCGAGTTTTGCTCAGTAAAATATGTTTCAAAATATAGTTTTCCGTACTATGAGAGATTGTTAAATGAAATAAAATTAAAGTCGACTTGAAGTAAAAAAGAATTATTATGCACTTTAATGGCATGATTGTCACCTACAATTAGAATTCGTAGAATACCTTCAATACATCAGCAAATAAATATGTCAAGCAGAATTTTCTTCAACAATTATAAATTATTGTGGTTTAAACATGCAGTTCATCGACATCAGGTTTCATTTTCGCCTCCTATTCGCAATGCTATGCACTCGCAATTTACGAGTCGATCGGGCTTAAAAAAATAATTTGAAAGGTATTATTTGTGACAATCTTATCAACTTAACTAAGTCTTTGTTCAAATATTGATAAAATTTTATTAATAATGAGAACATTAATTTATTAAAAGCAGCAAGTTCGCTTCCACACGCAATCATGTACAAGCAGTTCTCCTTAAACTGTTTATAAACATTGCATATTAAATATAGAGAAATCATAGCAGCTCACAAGGTTACACTGAATCTAAGGGTAAATGTTAAAATGTACAACAATTATGCTGTTATTACATATCTTATGGAAAGCAACTAACCAATTAACTGCGGTCAGCAATTGGAAATATGCTGTGTTGTTGCACTATTACGCATTTGTAACATCATTATCTAACACACATTATGATAATTAGTAATAGTTTCAAAGCTGATATTAGTCCGGTATGAAATTTCCGATTAGAAACAAAACAACAATAAACGTTACTGCATAATTTACGATAACAACTTTTTTTTAATGTCAAGTGCATCAACATGTTTCTAATTGAAAAATTGTAGCTTTTTGAATTTAATTCCACGACCAGTCGTTAAATTAACGATTTTTATCTGACCCATGTTTATTTCAATTAGAAGACATTAGAATACACTTTCCATTACATGACAACTATCAATTGCTAACAAAAATTTAACTCCCAATCGAAGTTTAAATGCAGTACCTGGAGTTACAAATATCTTTGAAATATCTTAACCATTCTACAGATTTTAAGACAATATGTTTCTTTATTTAAGATGTCTAAAGGAACATATAAGAAAAGAACCTCCATCGCGATAAATATTAACTTTAGCCCCTAGATGAAGTGATAATGAGACTGCCCCAGATTAAAATATGATAGATGGTTTTCATCTCAACTTATTTTTTCTGACACCTTCTCCTTTTAAAGTTAAAATCCTTCAGAATTGGGGGTGCGGAGAGAAATTTTAATTATTTTCTCAGAAGCAAAACAATTATGAAATGAAAAAAAAAACAAGCGACTACACTTGACAAATTGCAAAGGAATGGATTTCTAGCGTCAAAACAAAATTGGTTTGGAATAACTATTACCTGTCAACCGTAAATACTTGTACACTTCTTTGTAATAAAATTAAAAACCACATACACTTAAAAAGGTCAATGAATGCAGTTCCTGTTGATATAGAGTGATATGAATTGTATATATTGTTGCGCGTTATCGGTTCGAATGATTATTACTCCGTGAATTAAAACCACTTTATTTCCAAACTAAACTCGGGACACTACAACTGAATAATTAATTCAATTATTCATTAACTTCTTACTACTAACTCACTAACTACGCTGACTAACTGCCGGAAAGGCGACCGCCTTATATAGGTCCCGGTTTCGGGTTCTAGAAATTTCCAGCAGATAAGACTTATCGTTTGCCGAAATTTCTGGAACGCTTATTTGCCATCTGCTTCATTACCGCGGCCGCTTTCCCTTATCAGATTGTTCTAGAAAATGTCCTTACGTTCTGAATTCTATAATTACTTTTCGTTACAATATGAAAATCGAGGAAAAAATTCAAGTATTTCTGGATTAGAAAACCTTGTGGACTTAACGCTTGGAATTTCACAGAATTTTGAAATAGTGCCGCGAGTCAACCACAACGAATTCGGTACTCACTCTTCCTTGAAACTCGCTAGTGGGGCTCAGTCATTCTCAAATTTAGGTTACAAAAATCTGACGCTGATTGTGAAACGTCATAAATATAGTATTTGAAAAATTTTAATCTAAAGGAAAAATGCTAATTTTACATTGCGAAAATATGACAGTAATACTGACAAATAAACAAAAAGTGATTTAATCTTGGCGAACAATAGATGTACAACTGTACAGGATTTCATTGCACAGAACTGTATCACAAACTCTGCATTTAATTTGGAAGTTTTCAAAACATTTTACATCCTAAATAGTAAAATATTCTTTAATAAGAATAACTTGGAATACCATTTGGTTTAGTATGATGATAAGAGCTAGATCTACGATACCGAAATCCTTAAGATGAGAAAAAGATAGCAAAAGATCATCGAGTAGAATTTTTTTTAAGCTTAATCCACTCATAAAGGGTAACTCCATTATGTTTTCAAAGCACTGCGAGTGGGAGGCCGAAACAAGGATAGATGGCGATGAACCGCCTTCTTAAACAAGGATAGGTTGTAATTTTTGGGGAAAATTTCTTTCGGTAACAAGTTCCATAACTTGAAAGTTCTATAGAAAAAATAGTCTCCGTAGACAGAAGTCCTCACTGTGTCAAGCTGGACCGCACAGGAATTTGCTGTCTCCGACTGTCTAGTACGCCTCAAGAATCTTGCCCTTGGAGGGATCAATCCTATTAGTTCCTGTGAGCATCTTCCGTGATAGTACTTGTAGAAAAGAGACAAGTCACCAACCATACGCCTGTGCTCTAGTGTTTCGAGAAAATTGGTCAGACTCTCGTCATCAATTTTTTGAATTGAATCCAAGAGAGCTAAAGTGTGTTTTGGGGCTGAACTCCAAACATGAGAACAGTATTCTGGTGTTGGCCTAGCTTGAGCTTTGTATAGTGTTAATAGTTGATGAGATGTGAAGTACTTTTTAGCTCTAAAAAGAAAGCCTAGCTTCTGAGAGGCGGAGAAATAATTAATTATTGATAAAAGTTTACTCTTTTTGGAAAAAATGGGTTAAACCTTACTTGATTAAAAAAAAAATTGTTCCATCCATTATTGTCCAGATGGAACCACACACTTTGTTATATCTGCAACATTATTTACATTGACGTATATGTTTTTTTTTTAAATATTAAATAAGTGATTTTTCTAACATAATTATTATTCTTCTTTGACGCAGTGGGACATTTTTCTGAAGAGATAAACCCAAATGGACCCTACCAAATGTTGTGCAGCTTTAGAGAATGCCGATTTTACAATTGGTTGTTTTGAAGATTTGCCACTAAATATTCTGTAACCATCATTTAATGTTCATGTCATTTAATCATAATAAGGTTTTCAAATTAAAAGTTCAATTCCTTGTTTAGCGTTCATGTAACTTTGTTTTTAATTAATACTTACGTTCGCCTACTAAAATTTTTGAATAATTTCAATAAGTTTTCTTTGAAAATAATATAAATTTTCTTAAAAATCAAATCCGTTAAAAGTATAGGGCGTGGTTATGTAAGAAAATGGCGACAAAATTTTGAACAATAAAACAAAATGTAAGCAAACAACGGAAAATAAAATTGACCTGTCAAAACTTAAAAAAAAAAGAAGCAGATACTTTTCTATTCTAGGGTTTCCATATTAAACCACTGCAGTGTATTTGCACAGGTATAAAATTTCATGTAAAGGCTGGGTTTTAAATAATAATAATTGCATGGGGACTCTCTTATGTGATCTGTAAGTTAGAGCTTTTAGGTGGAAAACCGAATAAAAAAGGAGATAAAATAATTATTTTAAACTTGTTTTTTTCCAAAAAAATACCTAAGAGATAGTGATTCAAAGACACAGAATCATTTATTATCAGTCGGTATAATCACGTTGCGGTTAACAAAACATTTTTGATGTCTCTAATGGGTGCAATTTTTTATTTTTATACGTCATAATTAATTACAATTAATCATAAATAATTTTTAAGTATATGCCATTCTAAAATGCTTCTACATCGAATGCATATCACATATCGTATAATTATCATGCAATGCGGTTAATTGTTTTTGCTACGTTAAGCATTATGCTGCGCAGGAGAACTTGATTAGATATCTGTACATATTTGATACTCTGATTATACTCTTTTAAAGTTTTCAATGAAATGTTAATTCAATGTTTGTATTGTAACAAAATATAGTTATAAAATTTGTGTTACAAAGGAATTCTCTAAAAAAAATATATAATGGGAAGCGGCCGCGATAATGAATCATGCGGCAGATAAGCGCTCTAGATATTTCCATAAGCACTAAGTCTTATCTGTACGTCCGTTCTAGAAACCGGAACGGTATCTATAAATACGCAGTTGTCTTCCCTCAGTTAGTCAATGAGTTAGAAGTTAATTACGGTGTTAGTTAGTTAGTTAATTCATTATTCAGTTAGTTAAGTGAATTATAATTGCAGTGTTCCGGAATGAGTTGGAAATAAAATGGTTACAATTCACTAAGTATTAGTTTTCGAGCCGATAATACGGAGCAGTATGTAACTTACCTATAAATGATAATGAAGGAATTATAAGCATTTCATTAGGTCAAAAGCATCTTGATATTTGGGTTAATCATTTTCTTTTAATATAGTAATATACAAACATGTCAATTGATTGTTTGTAACAATTACTTACACAGAATGATTTGTAGGGTAAAGTACCCCAAATTGAACTGCCTCCTAAATTGAATCTCCTAAATTTTTCTACGTTATTAAAATCTTAGCGCCACCTGCGTTAAACAGCTGAGTCTATATGTGTAGATGAGGTAAGCTCAGCAATTTTATAATAATTTCCGTCAGAATTCAGCAATTTCTTGCCTGTGTGCGTTGTGGACAGTTTTCGCATAAAACTAGATCTAAGTCTCTAAGATAATTTTGATATTATGTTAAACGAAAGAACATTTTTGTAATTGTCACTAAAATTGCCATAGTTTTTGGCATATGTAACACTACTTAGGAGTATTTAAAATGCACGTATTTAGTAACGTAAAGTTACAATATGTACTTTATTGACAGTTTCCCAATTTGAACCATAAACGGTTGCCTAAAATGAACCTCAAATTAAGAAACTTTTGCCTGCTTTACGAGCTTCCAAGTGTTCTGATCTTTTTTGCAAATGTCAAAAGGGGGAAACTAGGTAAAATGGTCGGCGTCAGATTTGGAACTATCGCTAGTAGCGTACAATGCGGGAAAAAAAGTCTTCATAAATGCAGTAACGATTATGGAACACCTAAATCGACGTTACTTTGGCATATTCGATAGTCAAACAAGGTGGCCAAAGGTTCTATTAAATTATTAGGCAGGAACTCTATTTTTAATACTTCTTTAGAAGAATTGTTGTAGAACCATATTATTAAACTCTCCGAATCTCTTTTTCGACTTACTGTAAAAGATGTTTGAAGTCTTACTTAGATGCTCTGTTACTGGCACGAGAAAATGGAATTGTTATGGTACAGCTGTCAGGTCATACGATACATCGTCTGCAACCACTTGACCGTTCTTTTTTCGAATCAATGGAGGTGTATTACACGCAAGCATTGAAAAAATGGTTAAGGACTAATCTTGGACAGAGAGTGTAACAGTAGCAAGTGGCTTCATTATTAAATAAAGCTTATGGAAAGACGACAATGATAGAATATGCCATTAATGGATTTAGGGCATCTGGAGTATTGCCAGTAAATAAATATGTTTTTCAAGATTCGAATTTTGCTGGATCCGTAGTTCTTAAACCTAAAACCAAATAAAGTTCAAAATAATGGCTTTAGTCCTAACGATGATATTCCATTATTACTTTAAAAAATATTCAAAATAGAAATTGTTCAATACCTCTCTCTATGGATGTTGCCAAAACTTGATCAGAAACCTGAGCATCAATATTCTCCGTCAACCTATTGGAAATTACCCTATTATCTAAATGTGTCGAAGCTGCATCTTTAAAGAAGAGCAGCAAAGCCTTCGGTATTGAGAAACTCACTAGTAGTCACTAGTAGTCTCTACAAAAGTTTGAGAAAACAAACTGGACTAAAGTAGCAACGACAGGTGACAAGCAACGTTGATATTTTAAGGAATGTGAAAAGGAAGAAGTTCAGGATATCATTTGATGTGAAAAAGTGCTAATCGTGAGTTTGTTGAAGAAGTTTATTTGTCAGATATGTGTGTAAAATCCCTCGAGTTTTTAGTTTATTTTTATTTTTCAATGCTTGTTTATGTAAATTTATTCTTAACAGGTATGTATATTGTTTGTAGGTTTGTACCCTTTTCTGTTTTTTCTATTTTTTAATAAAAATTTAACTGTCTTTCGAAAGTACCTACTCAAAGTTTTTATAGGTAGTTTCAATTTAAGGAACTAGTGGTTCAAATTTGGCAACCAGTTTCTTATATTGAATCATTTGTAACCCTTCAAAAAAAGTTTCTTTACTTCGGAAGTATTACATTCCGAGGGTTCATAAGGCTGCAGTAGATTTCCAAAGGTGTAATTCAAATGTTAATGGCATATAAAATATTACAATCATACATTTACAAAACCACGGGCCTTTTTCTAAAAAATGGTTCAATTTGGGGAACTTTACCCTATGACATGACCGTAACCATACATTCATTATACATATAATGTACAGTCACCGCTATCCAAATTTGGAAGGTTTTTCGTTTCCATTGAAACTTTTTCTGAATGTAATCGTTGTAAATTGGACTTTATTCAGCAGCGCAACATAAAGGGGGTATATTGACAGAGATATTACTTTGAATATTTTCTAGTAAAATAATACTAACATTTATATTTCTTGCAGCTGCATTCAGAAATCGATTTTCTTCCTCCTTAGTTTAGCTTTGGCTTTTTGAGGATCACTTAAATGCCTTGGCATATTTCAAATAACTTTTTAGCTTGTTGTCAATGATAAATATATATTTGACATATGTCAAATTTTGCGAAGACTATAGTTCAAGGCTTAAATTACATAATGCAGTTTTACCGTTCAAATTTGGGGGGCAGCGACTGTACATATTTTACATATTAATGAAAATTTAAAGATATAGCTATTACTATTTACTTTTTATTTGTTAATCCTGTTTTAATATGCAAATTCAGCTAAAGCCGTCTGTGGCTAGAGCTACTACAAAATGAACCAAAATTTATATTGTTAGGAGCTTATCGGTCCGAAATGATTATTAACCACTTGCTGGATAATACCCACTTTATTTTCAACTAAACTCGGAACAGTACAACTGAATAATTAACTTACTTATTGACTTTTAACTACTAGCTTACTAATTACACTGACAGACTCTAACTGATTCGAGGGAAAGGCGACCGCCTTATATAGTTTTGGCTCCCAGATTCAAGAAAAATTCCGCAGATAAGGTTTATCGTTTGCCGAAATTTCTGGAACGCTTATCTGCCGTTTGCTTTGTTATTGCGGCCGCTTTCCCCTTATCAGATCTTTCTAGAAAATGTTCTTACTTACTAAATTCAATAACTTACATTTCTACAAACATCAATTTTCTCAGAAAATTTTAAATATTTCAAAATCATATTAAAATATAAAAAACTATTTTTAAAATGTTATGAGAATCTAAAAATGTTTCTTTTGTATCATTCTTTTTTCTTTCTAACATAATAAAATTAAAATCTGCTTATGACTCAACAATAAATGTCACCATCTTGGGTTCAGTTACCTCTGAGAATTTTTGCACGTCTTGAACTCCTTTTAGAGTTCGCCTTGTATATGGTGTGAATCTATGACAAGTAACAGTAACTTAAAGAATGCTTCTTAGAACTTAAACATTACAAATGTAGTTTTAAACTTTGATAGAATTCCGAAGATTTGGGGCAATTAGGAGCTATGTGTAGATCAATCTGCTCGGGCCAGTGCCGTCTATATCCCTAGTCGATCAAATTTTAGCAACGTGCATATATTAATAGTTAAATTTCCATCTTTTGACGTACATAGCTATATTCATTATAATTTGTTTCAGAAAAACCATATCATCTAGTTTCCCGTTATTGCTGACAAATATTGAAGCAAAATGGTTTTGATCTATTCCATTTTTCCATTGAAAAATATTAATTTTTTCTCATATGTCGAAAACAAACCTTTTTACTTCTTTCTTCTTATTGGGTATTTTGCCACCAGCGCATAAGAAAAAAATGGAATAATTGTGCCACAGAATCAATTGAAAAAGTCAGATTTGACAGATATTTGACTCATAAGCATAGTTTAAGATAGTTTGGTTGTATGCATTCCAAATACATTCAAAAATTGTCGAATATTAATACAATTCAGAAAACCTTACACTGATCGATAGAGAATCAAAAACCCTTTTAAATGAGCTGTCACACGTACCCTTGTGCAAAGAGGTAGCTGTCAGTCAAAGGGGGTTGAAAAGGAAGAGATAAAATTATGCTTAAAAAGTGCCATTTTAGAACTGAGAATCGACCTGTTTCAGGATGTTACTCATAAATTTTAAATTACGTAGATAATGAATTTATTCGATACTTTGGGGCTTCACTGTATTATCTACATATTGACGTTTAATTACGAAGCAATGTTGAAAGAGAACTTTATTTACTACTATTAATTGGAATTCCTACATTTCGATATAGATTCCTAAAATAGGATTTAAATCTGCACTGTGTTATAAATAAGCGATAACCTAATACAAATAAATAAAATTACAATTTGTTTCGTATTTTATAGTGATCTCATTTCCAGTTTTTAGGTCAATACTAAATGAAGCTAAGTGGAGAACTAAACAATTTTACTGAGAGGAAATTCTCGTGGTCAATATTCATTAACAAAGTGAAAATTGCATAGATTGGATAGTAAAAGCGTTATGGCTGTAACATTAGGTGATGATAAATTTTCTCATACTTAATTATATTTTAAACATAAGAGGGAAATATTAAGGAGCAATCACGCAGAACTAAAAATAAATAGATAATCTAATTCTTAAACGTTTTCTATCAAATTTTACTGCACTTGAACTTTAAATGATAAACAAAATTCCATTATAAACAAATTTCTTTTGTTCTAATCCTAGCGAATTCTGATAAATATCACACAATAATTCAACAACTCCTGTTTATCATTTTTACATTAATACCTTTGAGCATATATGTAATTTATCCATAATTGTGGGTAAACTAAGCATTATCGATAATTTATTTTCAGATATAATCTCGAAGTAAAGGTAAAGTTCAACAATATAAATACTAATTTGAAGTACATTTATGTTCATTTTAAATAATTCTTTAATGTGCAAGTGAGAAAAAACAACAAAGTGATTCGGCATTGCATGAAAAATTCTTATTCATAAAAGACAGTATACACAACTTTTTATTGGTTTTTTAATTTCATATACTCCTAAAGTTCATAAAGAATTCATGATGAGTGAATATATTGACAAAGCTTATGATGGATCTATTGGCAGTTTGTCACTATTTAGAGAACATAAAAATTTATTTAAACATTCAAATTATCCACATATTAATCCCGAGAAATGTCTATGTTATTTTTACTGATTTAGTTTGGAATTTTGAATTGATAAACTAGTAAGTCGACATTGGTGGTAATGGTGGTGGTTGATAAACTAATTAGTAATTAGTTTATATGCTTTTATTTCCACAAAAAATTTCAAAGAATAGCGGTGTTAAGGATTAATAGACATGGAAAATATGAACACATTTACGTACAGTCGGTTTAACAAGAAACGTTCCTCGATTTTTCAAAAACTGTATTCGGTTACCACGTCGTGGATACTTAATTGTTTTACTATCGCTGTTAACCAAAAGGTCCTCACATGTCTTACAGTGCGGCTGCTAAATATTTTAAAAAATCAAAGACATTCCTGAAGAGGTGGGTGTAATACTATAAAGCCAACGAAGATCTACCCGATAGAGGTAAATCGGAAGTGACAATAAAATAACAGGATAAAGTTCTTTTATAGCTGTCTAAGCGCAATCCCACCCTATAGTTACGTGAAACCAAAGCCAAGCTAGCTAAGAGAGTGAGTTGACGTCAGCATAAACACCATTTGGCTGAAAAAAGCATACAATATCGAAGCTACGAGGCAAAACCAGTTGTTTTCGAAGACCTACAGGAAAAAATGCAAGGTCTGGACTGTCGAGAATCTCGACTGCGATTGTCCCAATGTAATTTTTTCTGACAAAGTATCGTACTGGGCATGGGCTTCCATAAGGTATGCTGGTGAGCGATTGCTTCAGTGAACCATCAAACACCCAGTCAACCTCCATGTTTGGGGATGTTACTCTGAGCACGATTTTAGATGTTTAGAGCTCTTTATGCAGAACTTGGATACTCAAAAAATCGTCATTATTTACGAACGTGGTTTTCTAAAGCCTGTCCAGAGGATGTTTGGTGTCAAAAGCGAAAACTGGATTTTAGAGGAGGACAATGATCCAAAACATCGGAGTTGCCTCTGTAACTCATGAAGAGCAGAAACTGGCATCGTAACTTCAGACTGGTTTTTACAGTCTCTTGATGCAAATCCAATGAAAATTGTTTGGAGCACTGCAATTAGGAAGCTGGCAGGAACACTTGTCTTCATTCTTAAGCAGCTTTCACGAAAAATCAGAAAGATATGTCGCTTATTACTCGTAGGAAATGCTGAAAAGCTGGTAGAAAGTATACCCAAAGGGTGCTAGGCTATTCTGGTAAGCAATGGGGATTGGACCATGTAATAGGCAATTGCGCTGTAAGCTTTTTAAAGTTCTTTCAATTAAAAAGTAAAAATCAAAAAAATGTCAAATAGTTTTCCTAAAACCGAGGAACGTTTCTGTATTTAAAACAAGGATATGTAGACCCAACACATCTTTATTTTAAATTAAGGTTTAATTATCTAACTTGATTGCTTTTGAAATAACTTAACAAAGACAAATTTATCATACTAGTTTAGAAAAAAAACCCGAAATATGCAAAATAAAAAACTTCATATGAATTTATTGAAAAATGTCCAAATATGCACATATGCACTGTATATGCATGTTGCATAAAATCCCAGCTCTACTAATTACACATGGTCTGCAAAAAAAATATTTTTCGAGTTTTTAAATACGTTGAACCCAAAAATAAGCTCAATATCCCTCCATCACGTAATTGTTTTTACAAAATGCAAATGTTTGTATGGAAGTGTATAACACTAGTGGAAAATTACCATGTTAGTAAAATAAACTAAAGAATATTTCTGATAATGAAAGAAGCAATTTCTTCATAAAATGTACTTAACATTCCCTATTTTCTTCTTTTATTTGATACTTCCCTAAACTACTAAGTGACAATCTTTTAGAATATTATTGTCTTTAATAAATAATTAATTATCATCTTCCATATAATTGGTGAAACATTAATATACTTTGACATAAAACTGTTTCATTGTTAAAAAGAAAGTTGTTTCTATCAGTATGTTTCTTGAGCCATTTACGAAGAAAAGGTGCCTAGTGTTTGAAATACGGATTCAAAGGAACATAGTGCATTTAAAAATATATAATTTAATTTTTTATAATTTACCTTAAAGAACTTTTTTTCGTAATGCTTTACACAGATTGATATCAAATGTAAGTTAAAGTGGCGTAAGAAAATAAACATTAGATATTAATAATGTTATAATCTGCCGGCTTGCATTGTTTAAATAATAAGTAGTATTTAGTTTATATTATTTATATAAAATTAGTGCAATTTTGGAGCTGAATTTAAGTAAACCATTTTTATGTTGGGTTTTTACTTACATCACATGGAATCATTGTTTTTTAAAGCAATTCTGTAGTTTAATTTAATTAAACAAATTTTCAAGTAACATAATATTTTGTTCCATTATTGATAAATAGTTGTATTCGTTGATTTTAAGAGTTCATGCTGATAAATCTTGACTATTTTCTTTATGTCTAAATTCCCAATGAACAGCTCTAGATACCCAAACAATAAGAGATATTTAACGGTGAAACGTGAATCAAGAAGAATTCAGGCAACCAACTACCAAAAGTTCGCTTTGGTGAATTGCTACCTTTATTTTCTTCGGATGAAAATTTTTCTAGCGCATTGATAGAGTACCCTAGCTAACAATAAGTAGGAAATCGAGGAATCGGTGAGATTTTTGGCTCTTGTAAACTCATGTTTTATTCCTTACATAATTCCCCTCATATTTAACCCTGATGCAATCGAAATATGTGGGTTCGCTTCAACATATCGTTGATTATTTTATCTTACTTTTCTGGGACTGGTCATATCAAACCAGTTTCGGAAAACATTTTTTTAACATTTATTTGATTTAGCAGCCACGAATATTGGTTCTTCTACGGTAGGTGTTTATGTAGAAAAACTGCCTCAAAAGCCTTTGCATATTTAGCGTTCATCCAATCATCAGATGGTTGTACGACGGCGATCAAAATTCATAATATCGTGGATTTCGTCAACATTTACTGAAGCAGAAAATCTATAATGTAACAATTTATCTCATGCACTTGAAATCATCGCCGCCCTAGATCTGTTGCAAGTTTGCAGAAATTGACATCGTAGCGTACCATAATATAAGTAATTCTTACTTCATATCGCGCCAACATAATTGTTCCTGACTTTCAAAATGCACTAAAAAACTTATTAGTCACAGAAATCGGTAAAATGCATCACATGATTAAAAAACGTTGAAACTCGTACGGATAACGAGCTACGCATCGGTTATTGGCTTAACACTTTTATCACCAGATGCTGTTGGCAGGTTGAACACTGCTATTTCTCTCATTTATAATAAATCTAAATACTTATCTCTTTAACGTTAGTAACATAGAAAAGAATCAAATTTGTGTTAGAAAATCTATTATGTTCTTTGTTCATATACACCGTATAATATAGACTAAGTATGGAACCCCCATTGTCTACTACAAATGACCTTAGACAATTCAGATGTTATAAATTATAATTTCTAAATCGTCTCCAATCAACCCCAAATTCTAAACTGTCAATCCATTTCCAGGAAAAAAAGAAATTCTACATAAGATAAATGGAAGGTTCCCTCCTGGCCAACTGATCGCCATCATGGGACCATCCGGTGCTGGAAAAAGCACGTTGCTAGATGTCCTTAGCGGCTACAGAATCAGAGGAATCGACGGAGCGGTGTACGTGAATGGTATAGATAGAAACTTGAAATCCTTCAGGAAGATGTCGTGCTACATCACTCAAGATGATAGGCTGCAACCGTTGCTCACAGTTTCAGAGAACATGAGGATAGCAGCTGATCTGAAACTTAGTTCGGATACTCCACAAAGAAGCAAAAATAGAATAGTAAGTCATTGACCGTTTATTTGTGATTTAACATTATGATTAATTACTGGTGAGCAATATCACTATTGCCTAATTATAGGTTGATAACATTGAAAATAATACTTTTTTTATCAGTAATCGATTGGCAGAATCGGAGGATTTATATGTCGATATCAAAGATATACAAAACGTTTGATATAATATAATTAAATTGCCGAGCAGTCACTTTTTTAAAAAGTCATTTTGCGCAAATTCGGGTGACACAAGTCATTTGCTGCGTTTCTCTTACTAATAGTAACAAATTTGAGAGATAATATTTTCTTCAAACAGGTCTTTCTGTTATAATTTTTGATCATTTATTCTGTGATAAAACTGGATAATCCCTAGCAGTGAACTGTTTTGCATTTTGGTTAAATTTGATAAACTTTTTATCCCATTAAACTATTAAATAAACATAATGATAAATTTTATTGACAATAACAAAATTTATCGATTGAGGAACATATGTTTAAATACACAAAGAATAATCAAAGGCAAGCAAATAATGCGTCAATATTTTATTGTCCTAGTTGAATTCAAAATGTCGAGTTATGACCACGGGTCAAAGAAACTGAGATAAGAGGCACGCGTTCATGTTGACTTATCAACATCATTTTACACATTGGCGTTACAAAACAAAACTTTGAGAATATATTATCTGCTTTATTTATTCATATTCTTTGCACTTACAAAATAATGATGACCTTAGTAATTGATAACCTGCAAGGGACAATCAAGGAAACCATATGACTTCCTAAATATTTGCCCCAAATAATCTTCCTTGAAGAGAGTTTTATATCTCCTATGTTTTTTCAATCTCGCTCCTTTGCTGCAAATAAGCTATCAGGAATACTCGAAATGTAATGATATATTCCTTAGGAATATTCACGTTTCATAAGTGGCTGGTGGTGGTAAAGAGGCTACAGTTAGGAGCAGAAATCGATAATCATACAAAATGTTGGTAATGTCTCTAATTCTGCCTTAAGCTGAATCATAGTATCTAATGCAACACATAGGCATATAGCGAATGGCTTTTTTTAAGTGGAACTATTTTTAAATTTGTGAACAAATCTATTACATAAAAACACCCTTAGATTCTGAATACTATTTCTACGTGTCGTGCTACTGGCCATATTCGCTTGGATAGTTTTTTAAATGATATTTCAGGAAACGGTTTTATTGGTTTATTACATCGACAATTGACAATAGTTACCGACAAATGTCCAATTAAATGTTCTGTAATTAAGCAGTTAAACGTGCTTAAAATTGAAAATATGTACAACCGCAATCAGGGACTAGTTTCGGCCTTCCTTGGCCTCATCAGTATGGCACGGTGGTTGTATACACTTCCATCTTAAGGCCGTTAGTCAGTCGTATAAGTATCCAAGAGAGTAAACCCCCATTGGGTGACTTGTAACTGACTTTTAACTGTTTATTACGCAAACATTTTCGCTACATGCTAATTGAAACATTCTTCTCTGCTGAGATAATAAGCCTTGTATATACGAATATATACAAGTTTATTGCGATGCAATTGCAATCTAGTTTTCATTAGATTGTAATGAAATTAAAATTCAATTGCATCGTAATAAACTTGTATATATTCGTATATACAAGGCTTATTATCTCAATAGTTACCGAAGTCTGTTCCACGAAATTTCCCCTAATTAAGTTATACGGAAAATATTATTGGATTTAAAAAATCAAATAATTGGTATTTATAATTTTATTTTACCTCGAAATTTCTGCTTATGTTTAAAATCATGGAATATTCAATCGAAATTACAGATTCATTAACAACAAAATCTTAGATTTTTTAAACACAACTCACGTCAAAGTTTTGACTTTCATCTCGATATTTCGAAGGAAAAGTCTAAAGTTGAAATCTTAACTCGAAAGTATCTTACTCTCACAATTTTAACCTTAAGTTAACATTTTGATTTCAATTTCAAAAAAATTTCACATTTTATCTTAAACCTTTTACTTTAATCTCGAAATATTGACAGAATTTTAACTTCCTTTTCTAACTTATTTATTTACTTATTTGGGAATTTTGACGAAAATTTAGGTTTGATTTTGAAATTTTGCTTTTAAATTTCAAAATTCGACCTTATTTTCGAACTTTTCTTATCAAGATTTTGGATTTGGTTAATTTATAATATAAAAGTAAATTTAAAATGTTTAATCGAAATTTTGTGAATAAAGCAAAACATATTAACATCAAAATTATAGAAAGGATTAAAAAAGTCATAGTTAAAAGAAAAAGTTTGGTGTTTGATTAAGATATTTCAAATTGAAAAGTGGTAATTTGAAAAAAGGGTTGACATTTCTAGAAAAACTCAAAACCTATAAATGTGTCAAATTTTGCTTCGAACTTTTAACGAAAAGTTGAACATTTCAAATTTCTACAGGATATTTTTAAAAGAGAAGCACACATTTTAAGACTACGGTGAATAATTCGGGATAAAAGTTGAGTTATTTGGGAAACGTCGGTGTTTCGATTTCAGTGATATCGTAGAGAAAAAGCGCTATCTAAAAAGTTTATGAAAAACTTCGAAATTTGAGAATTAAAACCAAAATTAAGAGAAGAAAGTAAAAATGTTGATTATAGATTTTTTTAAATAAATGTAATACATTTCCAGTTTAAACCGAAAACCTTGAAAAACAAATAAAAAAAAATTAAAACCTTTTAATTTCTTTTTGATTTCCATTCATTTTCATTTAAGAAAGGGCGAAATTAAAATGTAAATTCAAGTTTATAAGATAAATATTTTTGCAAATTTTAGCCTAAAGGGAAAATTTAAGGAAAAAAACAAAGTTTCAGTGCCTAATTTGGAATCTTAAGAAATCTAAAGATTTCCAGAAGAATATAAACCTCATAAAAAAGTCACGTTTCAAATTTGGAGAACAATGACGCAGGGTTAAAATTTATAATTTATCTTCGTTATTTTATCGAAAATAAATCCAATTTTTAAGATTGAATTCAAATTATTTAAAAAAGATCTAGAATTTCAGATTTAAAGTTGACACATAAAAAAAGATCAAAGTTCTTAGTTGAAACTCTATAATTTTATCAAAAAAGTCTGAATTACTATAAACATCTTAATATCAAATTGTATTTCTTAGAAAAAGCCTAGGTTGTGGGTTTAAAGTAATAATTACTACGTTAAATTCGTATCTATAAGAAATTGGAAATTTCGAAAAAAATCTAAATCTAAAAAAAAGAGACTTAACTATAAATCTTGAAAGAAAACTGAAATTCTGGAAAAAAATATAACAATTTCTCAAACTTTGAAGTTTGCACTTACAATTTTTAGACAAGTAATCAACATTTCATATTTATACTCATAATTAAAATAAAATCGAAAATTTAGAATTTCATCATCCTTTCTTAAATCCAGAAAGGATAAACAATTAAACAAGTGGTAACAGATTCTGCGGAAACCAGAAAAAGTATACATTTAATTTTCTAGTAAAGCAATATGAAATCGGTAAAATTCCGCTGAAATAAAGACGCATAACAGCCCCATGTAGAAAGATAGGGCGGCACAAAATGAACTGGGTTAAACTTAAAAGAAAATATAAATCGGGCACTGTTTTTGTCCCTCTCTTTGGCGGAATTATTTGTTCAATATTGGTTATTCATAAACTATATTTAACATTCATTATCCCACATTGTTCCACAATATCTGATAACAGGTCAGGAAAAACTAAGATATTATTTAGTTTATGGGTTGTGGGATAATATTCTTGTTGAGGCTTTTATGCCATAAGCATATAATAACATAACACCAAATAAAACACTTTTATCCATTTTCCAGATTAATGAAATCTTATACACCTTAGGATTAGCTAGAACAAAACATACCAAAGCCGGAGGTCTTTCGGGTGGCCAGAAAAAGAGACTTTCCATAGCTTTAGAATTAATAAACAACCCTCTAGTCATGTTTTTAGATGAGCCAACTACGTAAGTAAAGATGTGCACAAGGATTTCTTAATCTAGCTCGTATAATTTTTAGTGGTCTGGATAGCTCATCTTGCAGCCAATGTGTGAAATTGTTAAGAGTATTAGCGAAACAGGGACGAACGATAGTATGTACCATCCATCAACCCTCCGCATCACTATTTCAGCTTTTCGACCAAGTATACGTTCTTGCGGATGGAAACTGTTTATATCAAGGTGCCACTGACAAATTGGTGCCATTTTTAGAAGATGTCGGCATTCCTTGTCCGATGTATCACAATCCCGCTGACTACGGTAAGATCAACGAAATTTATTACGCAAAGGGATAAAAACAATACACAAAAAAAAAATTGATGTAGGTACATTCTTAACGTCACCTACTTATGAAAGAAAGTGTAAAATAATTACAAAATTAACCATTATGAAAGATAAGTTTTTTTTTTCGATTACCAAATGTGTGCTGAAATTACGTACACCTACATAGTATTTGTAACTTAAGTAAATGCATTTTAGTGTTGGTGTACTATGCGTCTAGTACACCCTACAATTTATTATTTATTTATTAACAAATATTCTTCAAACTTATTACAATACTATTTGATGCCCGCTATTTCGACTTCGTGAAAGAAGAGAAAGGATTTTAGACTCACTTTTTTTCAAATTCCAAATTTTATTGAAAATTTCGACTTATTTCGAAAATTTCGACATTTTACAATATCCGTCTTTCATACAGTGTGGAACTTTTTTCGTTCGAATTCCAAAATTTCAAATTTTTCTCGAAATTGTGACTTGCCTACATAAAAAATTTCTTTTATTTTGAAAATTTTAACTTTTTGGAAAATTCACTTCTCATTATTTCAATGTTTTTTGGTATATTGACTTATTTCGAAATTTTAAAGTTTTTGAAACATTGTGACTTTTTTCAAATGTTTGACCTCATTTTGAAAAAAAATGTTTTCATTTGAAATGTTGACTTCAAGTTTCAAATTTTTTGCAAGCTAACTCTTTTTGAATTCAAATTTTTCATAATTTTGACTTTCCGAATATAATGACTTTTTTTGAAAAGCTTGACTTCGATTTTTATTAAAAATTTTGGTTTTGTTGAACATTTCGCTTTTCTTAAGATTTGGAGCATATATTTTGAAAACTTCGAATTTCAAAGAATATTTTTTAATTTCCACCTTTTTCAAAGATTATATTATTTTAGAAATTTCTCCTTTCTTTACGATTTTGATTTATTTTAGAGTATTTTAAAAGTTTTGACACATAATTTTTATCTTTTTTTGAAAATTGTAACATTTTCCATAATTTCCTTTTTTTTTATAAACTTGTACTTTTTTCAAAATATCCACTTTTTTTGAAGGTTTTTACCTTTGTTCAATCTTTTGACAATTTTCCAAAGTTTTAAGCTTTTTTGAAAATTTTTTTTCAAAAATTTTGACTTTTTCGCCATGTTTTGACTTTATGTTGTAAATATAAATTTAATTTAAAAAATTCGACTTATTTTTTAATTTTTAGGTTACTGAAAAATTGTTTTATCACTTTTCAAAGCTATAACTCTGTTGGGAATTTCTTCTTTTCAAATTTCAAGCGTTTTCAAAATTTCGAATTTTGAAACTTTTTGTAATTCCTAAAAGTTTTTAATTTTTTCGAATTGCAGACTTAACTAAATTTCAATTTAAGAGCTGGCATTTTAAAAAGATATATATTTCCTGTTTAAACTGCAAACGTTTCAAAACGAGTTAAAATTTGGAAAAATATTCGAGTTTAAAATTTAATTAGGAATTTTTAAAGAAGAGCATAAAGCGAGCTTTCTGCTGTTATTTAAAAATTACAATGTTTAAATCGAAATGTGGAGGAACATTCTTTTTTAAACATTTCAAAGTTTCTTCTCGAAATTTTCAAATTTTGCCTTTGAATTTAAAATTTTGAGAAACAGTTTTGCAGAAATTTAAAATTTATTTTTTTAGCTTTAATCCTACGGCCAGATTTAGACTTGATCAGGTAATAAGTTATTTGTCTCGAAGATTCCTAATCACCTAAATTTCCGCAACGCGTATCGACGGGGCTCAAGAATATTGATAACCAAAAACAAAAGAGGTTCTTCACACCAACAATTTTATCCACGACTAAAAATAAGGTCCTCAATCCTATTTGGGGACCCTAAGCTCTAACTTGTATATTTTTTGATATATTAACTTTAGAGATAACATTGCAGCTTCAAATTTGAAGAATTTATTTTTTTATTATATAATTTTTCTTCAATGTTTCATCTGGCATTTTAAAGTTCATCACAAATTTTCCATTACTGTAAGGTGCAATTTTAAGAAAATATTAATTAAAAAATCTAAATGTTTGCACTTGTTATTCTAAGAAAAGGGTTGAGATTTATAAAAATAATTCTTACAATCTTGCGTTATGAATTTTTTCAAAAAATGTTGATTATTAGCAGAAGTTTTCAACTTCGGAAATCAAAATAAAAAATATGAAATTTCGAAGAAGGTCTAAATATTGAATAAAAAAATTGAAAATTCGAAGAAATTTTCTTTCCCAAAATTTTAACAAAAAACTAGATGTTTCTCTGAAGTTGTTTTGATTTTTTTCAGTTTTAGGATTTTGACATTTCCATCGAAATTTTGAGAAATGTAAAATAAAGAAAATTTTAAATTGTTTCTTGAACATTTAGTTTTTGTGTTTAAATGCCGACATTATTATCAATATTTCATTTTAAAGTCTAAATTCCAAATAATACATTAGAAATCCCCTTTTAAAATTTTAAACCGAGGAAACATCGACATTTTTGGAAAAAAACCGAAACCTTTTTAAAAATAATTTGTTTTTTTTTTGTCTGAATTTTAGATTTTTTTTTGGAAGCTTACCATTGAATGTCTTAATTTTAAAATTTTCTATCGCCAAAATATGTGGAAAATAATGCACGTTGGTGAGAATTCCAAGTTTGCAGTTTTTGAAATGGTCACAACTTGCGAACGATTGAAGCTCTTTGTCGAAAATTGGTTCTATAATTTTTATAAGAACCGTTTATAATAGTAACGAATCATTTAAGACAAATTGCGAAAAACTGTTAAATCAGTGCGATTACTGTACGAAAACAAGGATAAATTGCCAAGAACCGCCTTCCTAAACAAGGAACTCACGTGTCAGAGACGGAAACATGATGTAAGCATTATTTCACCGCCTTCAAGTGACACTTGGGATGGTACTACCTCGGACGACTGAAAGTTCCAGTCTACCACCTATGGTACACCCCTATGTTTTCTTTATTTATGAAGAGAAAATTTTTAAAGCTGCCACACTTGGTGTATTTATGATATGTAGAATTTTGACATTAAATTGACATTCCTACTGCTGTAACTTTCGCTAAAACTGATATCAACTTTTGGTTTTTAAATGGAACATCCTGTATATTATTACATTTTTGGAATCTGCACAATTTTCTAAATAAAATACACATAAAATAAGTGATTTCTAATGAATAGAACCTTTTTATCATTTTATTTTTCAGCCTAGGTCACGACTCACCCTTATTAATGCTAACCGACCACATGAGCCCTGCAAAAAATTTAAATTAGGAAAATTTAGGAAATGTCTTTTTTTCATTTGTTTCCCACAGCTATCTTATGTTCCTATTGAATAACTTTTCAAATAAATTGAAACTGAATATTTTAGATTCTTTAGGCTGTAACTTCAGTTCTATTTATTTCACAGCAAAAATGAAAATATGATTTAGATTCCATATTAGTTATACTTCTTAGTGGTACCACAGTACCAATATGGTGCTATTTAATAAAATGAAGTCATGATATAACCATTTTCGTTAACTTTTTCACCTGATCAAGTGTAGCAAATTTGAAAATTTTATCTTCATAAGTAAAAATTAAAATACAAAACTTGTCCCCTGAAACCAAGAAAGATTAAAAAAACTCAACACAGGCTGCTGTTTTTTTAAATCAAATTTTTGAAAAGAATTGAAATGTTAGAAAAATTTGAATTCAAAAAGAGTGAGTTTGCAAAAAAAATTGAAATTTTAAGTTAACATTTCAAAAAAAATCATTTTTTTCAAAATGAGGTCAAACATTTAAAAACCTTAAAATTTCGAAATAAGTCAAAATATTTAAAAAAATGAAATAATGAGAAGTGAATTGAAATACAAAACTGGTCCCCTGAAACCAAGAAAGATTAAAAAAACACAACAAAGGTTGCTCTTTTTTAATCTTTCTTGGTTTCAGGGGACAAGTTTTGTATTTCAATTTTTGAAGATAACCAAGGACCAACTTGTTTCACCAAAATTCATAAATAAAGAAAAAAAGGAGGTGTAACATGATCCTGTGACATCCGATATGAGATCTGAACGCAACTTTAAATTCAATCTTGTGTATTATTTATTACATAAAAGTTGTCTATGCATTAGTGCCCATTTTTACTATATTAAACGCTGAATTTTTAAAAATCTTCTCTTAGTGCTCACCTATGTATTACGGGAAACATTTTGCAGTAACATTTAGATAAAAGTGATACCAACATTTGGTTCTGAAATAGGACACTTTGTATATTATTATTACATTTTAAGAATTTGTCCCAATTTTAATTAATATTAGAAAACCGATGTTTACAATATTTATAAAATTTTGGGTTCACTTTTTTTTACGTCCATAACCGATTCTAAGTATTTCAAACAGATTAAATTAACGCTACAAAAAGTGAAGTCTGTTCAAAAAGCGTACTCTATCTTTTTTATTATGTGGTGCAGTCGCTAGATATGGTTTTCATATCAAAACTGTATTTACCTTTTATAGAATGACTAGCTACATATTTTATAAAATTCCTTATTTTGCGTTACACCTAACAGCGTTATATATAGATGCTTTGATAACTTCTTCAAGTGGTTGATGTTTTCTTTCTAATGTCATTAAACTTTATATTTTTTTTTCCAGTTATTGAATTGGCATGTGCGGAATACGGTGAAGATAAAATTAAAATGATGGTCGAAGCCACACAAAATGGGAAATCTTTGCGATACTTCGAGAATCCGCAAAAGTTACCATCCGTCTTTAGTCTTCAAGGTACATATACTAAATAGATCTAAATTATGATTGACCATCAAAATGTATTGTTACTTTCAGACAAAGCTGCTTTAGAGGGCGATGACGATGATGATGACGAAACTGGCTTGGCTGCGACTTCACCCTTCAATCAACTTAAAGTTCTTTTACGTAGAGGTGTCATTAAAACCAAACGAGACTCGGTAATATAATTTAATATTTTAAAATATGTAACACTTACTGATCTTAATTATTTTTTAGACTTTGACTTATATGAGACTTGCTGTAAATGTGTCCGTGGGCATCATGTTAGGTAACTTTATACTGGGGAGCTGGTATGGATGGCTCTAAAGTGTTCGATAATTATAATTTACTCTTTTCGATTCTTATGCATCATATGATGTCCACAATGATGCTAACCATCTTAACTTGTAAGTATTGATAATCTCAGCTTTTTCTCTTATAACGTTTTTTTTTTTTTCGTTCAACTTA
Source organism: Dastarcus helophoroides (assembly GCA_028583605.1). Lineage (NCBI taxonomy): Eukaryota > Metazoa > Arthropoda > Insecta > Coleoptera > Bothrideridae > Dastarcus > Dastarcus helophoroides. The sequence continues at coordinate 7,105,388 of CM053326.1, forward strand.
GTTCCTAGTGAAATGTCTATTCTAATCAAGGAACATTTTAATAGATGGTACTCACTAAAGATGTATTATACTTCTGTAACTTTGATTGATATACCGGTATCGGTAAGCACCTCTTATTTTGAAAATAAAGTATGTTTCTAATTAATTATTTTAGGTGGCGTGTTGCGCATTATTTACGGGAATAATATACTACATGACTGCTCAACCCTTCGAAGTTGTTCGGATAAGTATGTTCTTCAGCATTAGTTTACTGGTAGTGTTCGTTGCGCAAAGTTTTGGTCTTATGGTCGGAGCCGTTTTTAATGTTGTGGTAAGTAATGAGATATACAGAGCTGGATCATAAGTAATGATACACAGAGTAACAGTGGATTTTTCGTATAAGAATAATGTGATTTAACTGCGTCTACCTTATACCAAAAGTTTATAATAAACGAGATACCGGGTTTCAAAGTTGAACAAAAATAATAATATTTTTTTAGCATAACTATTGGAAATATTTTAATATAGACAAGAAATTTGGCAAGCGGAAGTTTCTTGAGTCGAGAACTTCTAATTTGTTAACGGATTGCCAGTGACTTATAGGGGCCACCACTTGCGCTACCCTGTATGACTAAAGGATCACAAAAGTTTTGTGCCTCCATATATACCTATTAAAATTATTAATAATTAATTAAAATATTTTAAAGAGATATTTTGTTTATCTACGTTTTATTCTTAAAAAACGTATACTTTCTGAATGATGATATAGGCAACTGTTTTCAAGGTATTTGCCTTTAAAGTTTGCTTTGCGTTTATTTTTAGTTATGTAAATGCGAATTTTTCGTAGCAGGTTTTCAAATAAAACGAACAAGCCAAGCTCTAAAATTATTTATATCATACCTAGTGGCATTATTATTACACAGATTTTTTAATTTTTTAATGGAAATCTAAACACAACACCATAAGAGAACATTTATTTTCAAAAATAAAGATGCTGTGTCTAAGCAGAAGGATGGTAAACAATTCTGAAAAAAGAAAAAACTTAACTGGACTTGTTGTTAAGAAAAATCAAAGTTTCCAATTTACACATACTAAAATAAAAAGTTCCCTGAGCTTTCGATTTTTTAATCGAAATTTATTACAAAAATTATAATTGAAATTATGGAAAAAAGTTAACATGCGAGTATTTATTTCAAACATTCGCGAAGGCGAATGCGAATGTTAGCTGTTTCCCTACCACTTTTGTGAGAAACTTTTCCAGAATAAAACTATTTCTCATGCAGTTTTTATTTTTATTTAAATTTTGACATCATCTCGTAATTTACAATTAATATTTTTCTGTAAATTTCGTAAAATTGTTATTCTCAAAATTTTTATGCTTTTATTAAAATTTTAATCCAATTTAAAAAAAACAAATTTTGAGAAAAAGCCGAATTTTGGTTAAAAAGCTCAATTTTAAGTAGAAATTTAGTCGAAACTTGGGGAATAAGACGAATTTTAAGAAACAGTTTGAAATTTTCAGACACTCAAAATTTCGAAAAGATGCTGAAATTTTTATAAAAGAGTTAAAATTTTAAGAGAAAAAAAGTAAAATTTTGAGTATAAAGTCGTATTTTAGAAAAAGACAAATTATAATTAAAAATATTCATTTTGGTATAAAGCTGGAATTTTCAGGAAATCAAATTTAATATAAAATCCTGACTTTTTGAAAAAACTTGCTTAAAAAATATCAGAATCTCGAGAAAACGACGATTTTTTTAAAATAAAAATCACATGTTTCTAAAATCCAAATTTTGAAAAAAAAATGTTGAGGAAAAAATTGAAATTTTGAGAAAAAGATCGATTTTTTTGAGAAAAACGTCCAAATTTATTAAAAAGTCAAAATTTTCCAGGGGAAGTCAAATGTTGTTGAAATTTAGAAAAAATGGCGAATTTTGAGGTACATTTCAGAAAAGAAAGTCAAGAAAAAGAGTCGACATTTCTTGACTGAATATTTATTTTTTAACCCTCCCCAACTGTGGCATCAGAAAATATCTACTATTGAGATAAACTGCAAAATTTTGAGAAACAAGTTGGAATTTGAAATTTCTAGAAGTTTTGGTCTCTTCACAAAAATTCAAAGTTTATTAAAAATTTTACCAAAGGCGAAGTTTGATGAACAACTTGAATTTTTCAGAAGGATGTATTTAAAAAAAAGTCGAACTTTTCCAAAAAAGTCGAATTTTGAGAAATAACGAAATTTTGAAAAACAAAACGACGAATTTTGAGATAAAAATTCGAAATTTTAAGAAAGTCGTATTTTGATATAAGAAGTTGAACTTCAGAATGAATTCAAAACTTCTAAAGAAAAAGACAATTTTGTGAAAAAATGCGAATTTTGAGAAAAAAGTGGAAATTTCGAGAAAATGTCGAAATCTCAAGGAAAGGACTAATTTTCATTAAAAAATAGAAATTTATGGAAAAGGCTTCTACGGTTGGGAACATAAATTTTCAGCTGGGGGTATGAATCAGGGGGAGCAAGAGTCTCACCCTGCCATATTTTAGCTAGCTAATAGGAAAAATACAAGGGAATTTAAAAATACTTTTTATAAGGTGGGATTAGACAAATTACTGGATTAGTTGATATCTTCAAAAATGTTGTTAGCTGCACTACCCATGGGCCCCCAACACGCATGATATGGATCTCTCAAGGCTCCATGAACCCTAGTTTAGGAAACCCTTAGCAGTTGCATTGTTATTTCATAAATAATTTCCCGTCTTATTGCCAAATACATTCGCAATATATTCGAATAATTTCCTGCGAATGCGAATCCGAATATTAAAAAAGATGCGTATATTCGTTACATCACTAATATGTGCAGATTACTTGAACAAAGAGCAAAAAATAATTTCTATGAAATGAAAAGAAAAATCTTTTCGTTAAATTATTTTTTCTAGAAAACGAAAGTGAATTACGTCTTACCCATCTACACTCTACCTAAAAAAAACTTCACAATATGTATAAAAGTTATAAGGATCTGATATTCCTAACTTCGAGTTTTCTACTACGTTTTTCTTTAATAAAAATTAATTTGACCAATCGTTTACAAAATCAATAGAACTCTATTCCTAGAAATTTCGAATCGATAGAAATAATAATGGCGAAAATTGGTTGAGAATTACGACCTGTGGCGTGATAAAATACGTACACACAGACTAGTTTTTCAGTGACGAATTTTGGAGTTAATGACAATTTCAAACCATAGCAGATGGTATCATCGTCTAGAGAAAGCTGGTCTCTAACCAAAAAGTTATATTACAACAGACTTAGTGCAAAATTACCCGAGACATAATCATTTATATGACAAAAAGTCGTGTTTTTTGGCATGTCTTCATAATAGAGCAAACCACGACAGCAAGATCTCAAGTTTATCTACACCGAAATTTTGACAAAAAAAAAGAAGTAATAATTTCGGGATTAGGACATATTTCTAGACAAAATTAAAATCCCTGAGTCCAAATTTCGAATCTAAATTATTAATTTTTCTAAAATAGTAAGGATTGAAATGTATTTCGGGGAAAAAAAAATTCCACAAAAAAAAACTCCAAAATAAAAGCCAAATTTTCATATTTCAAAATTTTTAGAAAGAAAAAGTAAAAATTGGAATCAAAATTTTGAAACTACCTAAATTTTACCGGAACATTTAAAAATTGAAATTATAACTAGCAATTCATGAAAATACCAAAAAGCTGAAAGAAACTTGCAATTAAAGAAAAATAGATGAAAGTTGGAGTTTTGGAAAAGAATATCCGAATCTTACAAACAAAATTCCAAACCTTTAGGTATAAACTTTAAATTTTAAGGAGACCTTTTAAAAAGTCAAAAATTTAAAGTTCGAAATTTTCAAAAAAAAAGGAAAAATCGAAAATTTTAAAAATGGACATTTTAGAAAAATGTCAACATTTTCATTAAAAGTCAAAATTTTCAAGAAATTTAAATAAATAAATAAAGCAACATTTTTAAAATTTTTATTTGAAATATATCAAATATTTGTTAAAAAATTGAAATTTGAAAAAAGTCCAAAATTAAAAAATGGAATTCTGAAAAAAAGTAAAAATTTTGATCAATCAATCAAATATAAGGTATAGAATGCTTGGAAGAATATGATATGTAATATAAAATCTGAAAATGTTTAGATTATAATACAAGTATTTTTCATATTATTTTATTGATAATAATAATTTCTTTTTAGAATGGTACTTTTCTCGGACCCACTCTTTCTGTCCCGATGATGATGTTTGCTGGCTTCGGAGTTTCTTTGAGAGACTTGCCAAAATATCTCTATTGGGGAAGTTACATATCCTACTTGAGATACGGTTTGGAAGGAGTTGTAGGTGCCATTTATGGTTTAAACAGGACAGTAATAGAATGTCCTGAAGATAAATACTGCCATTACAAATATCCAAAGAAGTTCTTAGAAGACGTTGCTGTGAAGGCAGATCAATTTTGGAATGACATAATCGCATTAATATTAATACTCTTCTTCTTAAGAATATTAGCCTATGTACTTCTTAGATATAAATTAATGGCTGTGCGATAGATTTATTATTTATATAATAGAATACAAACAAGCAAACTAACATTACCTGTTAGCACTTCTAGTTGTTCGTATTAAATTAAACTAATTTTCTCAAGATATAGAGGTTGGTACAATGCCTTTGAAAATGTGATAGTGATTACAAAAAATGCATACATGTAAGGCCGGGCTGTGCAAGGGATACGTATGCATATTCTACTAAAACCATATTAATATGCCATAGCTTTATATAAACTTAATTTATTATCTACCTAGTAAATATATAACTCTTATTTAATGTACATAGTGTATATTATATTTTTCATTTAATTATGTTTAATTTTCTATCAATGCAACATAAATTATGTGGTGTAAAAGTACTGAATAGAAATAGGAAATAAATTATATAGATTAATTATATGTATATTGCTTTATTAATTTCATTTTCCCAAATAACATACTTGCATATGTTGAAAGCAGGCTACGCTTCGTAAAAGTTTGTTCGAGAAAAGAAACACACTTCACATTTCATCAGATACTCACCTTCTATAAAACCCAAAGATTTTCAAACCCATCTTGTAATTTAAGGCAGCTATGACAAATTTGTCACTGAAATCTTTCATTTAATTAAAAGTGGGACAGTGCAGTGAAAACAGCAACCCTCCATCTTTATAATAACTCCAGTGCTTCCCTTATATTTCTCTTTTCATTTATTGTTTCTTTTCGTTGTTCCTGAAGAAGCCCCCTACGATGGTGGACGAAACGTCGAACTCTTTTAGTAGCTCTTTGACACGGTCCAATCCCGGAAGAAGTATATCCTGTATTTCAACTTTTATTTTGAAGCTTAATTTTATAAAAATGTTCTATAAATTCATCATGAATTTTCTGTCTGCAACTGTAACTTCAAATCGAAATCTCAAGAAAATTCTTTTATAAATTCCATTTTCTAAAACTAAATTAATAATTTATTTTTTAAATTTTAAAAGCTAACCGTTCAACTCCTGGAGATATTTTTTTTGTTCGAAAAATTCAATTTTTGATCATGTCAGTTTGCACTTTGAACTTTAAGCGAAAAATTGCGTCTTCTCATTTTTGAATTTTTGATTTTATGATATGGAATTTCTAATTTTTTAACATTTTAAATTGATAGAAGAAATTTTTATTAATACATTTTTTATTCTTCATGGTAGACCCTTATTGACCGGAAATTTCCAAACTGGGCCGAAGAAATGTTAAATAAATTGAAAAAAAAATACATTTTTTATTTTAAATTTCGGTATCCTTTGCACTTTTTTGTAAATTTGAAACCTGAGCTCGAAATTTTGTAATTTTTCCAAAAAATTTTGATGTTCCTTTGAAATTTTGAATTTCTTTCTCAAAATTTTGTTTTAGCACGAATTTTTGATTTTTTTTCCTAAAATTTCGACTTACAATTTTGTTTTCTACAAAATCTTATTCTTTCCTAAAAATTTTCAAATTCAGTGTTTTTCCTAAAATTTCAACTTTAAACGAGAAATATTGAGATTTAATGCAGGTTTTTCATAAAAATTAAAAATACTAATTTGAAATCGGAACGTTTATTACAATTAGCTTCAATCTCCAAATTTTGGAGTTTTGTCTTTAATCTCAACATTTCGTCTTTAAATTTGAGATCTTAGTAGATTTTAAAGCGGAAATTTCGAGATTTGATTTTTTTTAGAAAATGTCTAAATTTTTGTCAAATATTTAATTTTAACTCAAAATAATTAATTTTTAATGTCTACATTAACGTTCAACTTGTGAGATTACAGTCTAAATTACGAGAATAAGGTCGACAACTCGGCAGACAAACATTTTTTTGTAGAAGTTTTAATATTTTTCTCAAAATTTCGATATTTTCCTCAAAATTTCGATATTTGCCTCAAAATTTTCAGTTCTTTTTAAAATTTCGTAATTTTTGATTTTTACAAGGAAAATCGTCTATTTTCTAAAATTCTAATATCTTTCGAATGATCAGGTTTTTGTTTTAAATTTGATTTCCTGAAAATTGCGTCCCAAAAATATTTTTTGTATTATAATTCGTCATTTTCCAAATTACGAGTTTATACTTAAAAGTCCACTCCTTTCTCTCAAAACTGGACTGTATTGAAAATGTTGAATATTTTATAGAAATTACGATGTTGGTATGGAAATTTTGACTTTTTGACTGTCCCAAAATTTCAAAATTTCTAACGAAATTCGTCTTTTTCTCGAAGTTTGTGAAAACTACTTAAAATTGAGTTTTTTTTATCCAAAATTCGGCGTTTTATTGTCATTGTTTAAGTTACCAACATTGTATGAAATTGTAATAAAAATATCTATAAAAATTGTAAGAATAATATGTTTACGAAATTTATTTTGGAAATTGGGACTTTTCTCACAAAACTCTCATACGCATTCGCAAATGTTGGAAATAAATATTAGCATTCGCATTCACGAATGTGGATAAACCAATATGCGTCACATTTCTAGTAATAATAATAATCATGGGATCCGTCTGTGTTTATTTTAAAGTTATATGTAGGCAGCCAATCTTACGCCTTCGAGTAATCTAGATTCCATACAGTTCAGAGCATGCAATGCAAAATGTGAAACAACTGAGATAGTATACTTATTTATACAGGGTGACAATTTGAAAAATAGCAATCAGGAATATCTCCTAGAAAAAAATGCTATAATCGTGAACTGAAATACATATCAGGGCATTAGAGGGGGAACCAAAATGAAATACTTTTTGACTCACCCTGTCTCACCTATTAGGGGGTAGCCGCCCCAAATTATTTTTTTTAACGAACCTATCTTGTACGGCACATCATTGGAAAGCTCAGTGATTTTTCTTTACAGTCCTATAGCAAAATATTAAATCCTATGATTACTTTTTGAGATATCGGTGTTTAAAGAAAGCAACATTTTTTGAAAACTAGCAGTTTTAACCACGATAAATATATATCGGTCTGTCGAGGCGCATCTGGCATTCCAGCGTGTGACGTAGTTCACGAAGCAACAGACCAGATGTTTCCATTAGAAGAATACGGGGTTTTGAGTAAATTATTCATTTAAATCTTTTTGTTTTGAAATAACTGCCATGGTGACATTCCTGTATAAATACATTTATAAACTACTTTTGCTTTATAGTAGATACATTGATAAGTTATTTGTAGATAATTATGTATTTTATTATAAGTAGTGAAACAGGTAGGTATGCATTCGATCCAGCTTTCTGAATGAAATTACATATTCTTAAATTAAAATATTTCTTAAACATAGGTAACATTAATTCCTAAATATTTGTGTACTAAAACTAGTCTAACGAACTATTTATTATTTTTGGTTCTAAAAATAATTTTAATTTATAATTTAAAAATGAACTAGTTCGTGGAGTAGTACTAAAGATAGGAACGTTCGTAATTCCCGCTGCAGTTCCCATTCACTTTGGAATTTATAAAAAAGATTACAGTTTGAATTCTAACTTTGAAGAAAAGGGCGAATATTTAGGGAAAGTGAAAAAAAATTCAAATAAAATAAACTCGTAACTTTAAATCTAATTAGGAAAGGTAAGCGTGAAAAATTGTAACTGTTCAATAGGTATTTTCAAAAAAAAAAACCCCTAATGTCGAGCAATATTTTCCCATGTGTTTGCTTCGCAGATAACGTCCCATGCGTGTATGGACAAGTTTGCTACATACCCAGCATACCGAAATAACGAATAAATTCTATAAATCCGTGAACAAACATATTTTAAAAAAATGCTCAGACAGGTAGAATATTATTTTTAAATTGCCACTTAAACATGTATTTTTCAACTCCCCATTTCTTCACCCCTAAGAGCTAGCAACCTCATCTTTAAAAATTCAAATAGCAACGTACCCCTTGCAATACTTTTGTTAGTAGATCTTTTTATGCTGAATGCAACCAAGAAAAAAAATTAAAATTGGTTGATAAATAACGGAGATATTTGCCAAAATGTTGGCATGTTAGCATGTTAGCAATGTTCTGCATCGCATGTTTGCTGCGCAGGTAATGTCAACTGCGCGCCTGGAACGAGTTTGCTTCAAAATCTCAGCATACTGGTATAAGTTTATGGTGGTTTTAACTACCTCTGGCACAAAAAATTTTGTCATAGAAATTTCAAATACACATCGGCGAACCCAAAGAAAGTATTTTTTGGCTCACCTCCCCTAGGAGCTCACGACCCCTATCAATTTTTCTAAAAAAGGACCCACCCCGTGTAAAACGTCGTTGGAAAGGCTTTATATTCCTCTTTACAGGCCTGAAGAAGCAGATAAACCTTTCCAACCAGGTATCACACAGAGTGATTCTCATTTTAGCAGAATTAATAGTGGTGGTTAGCCCCTAAGACAAGAGGTGGGTAAGTCAAAAAGCACATTCTTGGTTTCCCCAATGTGTATTTAAAACCTCCATGGCAGAAATTTTTGTCCAAGAGATAATCGAAATTATGAATTTTCAAAAATATTGCTTATTTTAAACATCGATATCTTAAAAACTAATCGTACGATTTAATATTTTGATAAAGAAAAAACAACGAGCTTTCCAACGATGTACCAAACAAGGTAGGTTCGTATTTAAAAAAATGAATTGGTGTGGCTACCCCTAAGGGGTGAGGCAAGGTGAGTTAAAAAGTACTTCATTTTGGTTCCTCCTCCAATCCCCCGATATGTATTTCAGATATTCTTAACAGTAATTCTTGTCTAAGAAATATTCCTGATTGCACCTTTTCAAATTGTCACCGTGTACATATATAATTACAATCTAATTTTAATTAAGTACAGTAGAGTTCGTTTATAATGACTTTGAAGCGGAATGGAAAAGTGGTCATAATAAGCAGACGTCATAAAAAGTAGATAACATATTTTTCTATTATTTTTTTTTTATAATAATGACATTATATTTCAAATATGTAAAAACACTAATCTAACAAGTTAATTAATTAAATCTAACATTCAATGTACTGTATTAGATTAAACGATAAGTTTACAGAAGACTTGTAATGCATTATCAATTTGTGTTCAAAAATCTGTACTGTTAATCTACTTTTTTTAATGTAAACTAAATATAATAAAAGTCTCCAATATTGTGCAAAAAAGATATTCTATTTTTGTACCACAATTAATCATGTTTAGAAAAATCAGATTACGAAATGTTAACAGTCATTCTGGAAAAATTAGTTAAAAGGAACTTTTAAAGACAATAATGTCGGTAGATATGTGTCCCATTTGTCAATTTTGTAACAACTTCTGGCCTGCTTTTATATTAACTTTCTAAGCTATTGACATCTCATAAGTTCATAAAATAATAAAAACGTAATCACACTTTGCACAACTTTTATTTGGCTAAAATAAAACTTGAAAGTTGGATAATGACATGAAATAACAAACGTTGCATAAAAACTAAATTATGTACTAGGCAGTACTTTATTTTACGACTTGTTTTGTTTGGCTACAAAAATAAAAATGCGAAAATTTATAGGATTTACATATAATTTTACAAAGAATAACTAATGGCGAAATTAATAGGCATTAGACACGTACCGATCGCTCGGATCAATCGATTTTGCTGAGATAATAAGCCTTGTCTATACGAATATATACAAGTTTATTACGATGCAATTGAAATCTAATTTCATTAGAATCTAATGAAAAGTAGATTGCAATTGCAAAGTTCACGTAGATGAGGCAAAGCTTGTATCACGGGCTGCACACAACCCGTGAACCACTGATGCGTTGTATTGTAAAATCGTATCGTTTGACACGTAAGCAGTGGCGGCTGGTCTTAAAGAGCGCAAGAGCGCGCGCTCCTCGTGTAATGAGCGATCTATTCTTTTCTATTTAATGTAAAAGTCTTGGATTTATCACATTTTTAAACACAAAATAATGATGTACTAATTAACTAATAATACTTGTGAGTGACTTGGAATAAAGTACGCAAACTTTTATTCCATTATATTATATACTATGAGGAAATTGAAATACGTTGGTGCGCGCAGAATTCTGCACCTAGCGTGGCTGCCATGCGATGCCTATCAACGGCCTTCCACGTGATACGGAGAAATAAACTACAGAACCACGCTAAAGCTAGCCCGCGGTGCGGTACGCCGCTCCGCTGAAGCGATGTTGCCAAATGGTGAGTACGAGTCAGAGTTTGAAGTGTGTATTTACGGTTTATGATGCTAAATGCGTACGTACCGGCTGATTTGATTGCGATTGCTAATTGTGCCGTTTACAGGTTCAACTGCCAATAGTACGGCTATTCACAAAGAGATAGTAGTACCCATTCTGGGGTCTAATTATTGATTTGTAAATTTGGATTTAAACAATTTTGCTGAGAAAGTAATGAACACTTTATTTCTTTAAAAGATCGTAGAGCGGATGTCGTTTAAGAAAATATTTTATTTTGTGTTTTTGTAGAGTTTAATTAAAACTTTGTAATAAAATACATTTTATCTTCAAATGCAGTTTTCAAGAAAAAGTGATATAATTTTATTCCTATGAAAGCAAACAATTTTAATTAAGTAATCTAGAACCGTAACCAGGTGCAACCGCACAGAGTACTTTAAGGGTTCAGAAATGTCGATAATGATTTTTTTTTTGTACTCGATGAAAATAATTTAGAGATGATTTCCCAAAAATATTTTGGAGGCTATAAGATGTTATATAAATTTAATTCGTAAAAATACTATTAAATGTCACAAATTTTGTATCACTTTTGTTTCTCTTAAATTTAATACCTTTCTATAGCACTGGAGTCACCTAAACTCTTAACTACTAATATTTTTGCACAGGGCATTAAGCCTCTATTTTTTTCGTTCTGGTTTTTGGTTTTCGTTCCGGGAAAAAAATCATATCGGTTCCGTTCTGGTTTTCGTTCCGACAAAAATGGGGGTTTTTTCCGGTTTTCGGTTCAGTTCCAGCTTACTAATTTTTTAATTTTTTTATTTAAATTGATTTTCTAACATAATTCAGGAAATGTTCTCCCTCTTTTTTAAATATTACAGTATATAACTTCTGTGGTAATGCTTAAAATTTGAAGGAAATATTTCTCGATTTTTCGAATTTAAAAATTTCAGGCTGAAACTCTGGATTCTGGGTTCATTTTAAGTTCAAACTTCAAACCTCCAGCTTTATAAAAAAAATTACCTGATACCCGTGCATTTGCCTAGGTGAAAAAAAAAGAAAGGATCCTTTGGTTATATACTTTTTGAAAGTTTCGACTTTTCTGAAGAATTCAATTTTTTATTGAAAATTTTGACTTATTTTGAAAATTTCGACAATAAAAACCCACTTTTTAACAAAGTCGATCTCTTCCCATTCGACTTCCAAATTTTCGAAATTTTAACTTGATTTCGAAAATTTCGACCTTTTTCAAAATTTCGATTTTTTGAATATTCCAAATTCCTCAAAATTCTGTCTTATTTGGTTGGTTTTGATTTTTTTTAACATTTTAGTTTTATAACTTTCGTTCTTGTTAAAAATTTTATTTTTTGAAAATTACAATTTTTTTTGGAATATTTGGAATTGATCTCGAAGTTGTCCTGACCTTATTTTTGTAAATATCAGAAATTTCAGACTCAAAATTTCACCTTTTTTGCAAATATAACTAATTTTAAATTCGATTTTTTTCAAAACATTTCAATTCTTTTTAAAAATTTGAATTTTTTCAAAGTTTTAACTTTTTGAAAATATCGACTCTCTCGAATGTTTGTTTTTTTATTCAAGTGTTTTTCAATTTTCACTTTTTCGCAAGATACTGACTTTCTAAAAATGATTACTCTTTTTAAATGCTGCATTCGATTTTAATTGAAAATTCTTAAACATTTTTCGATTTCCTTAAAGCATTTCGTCTTTATCTTTTGAAAACTTTCAAATTCAAATGTTCTTTTTTTAGCTTCCACTTTTTTCAAAGGTTTATTTATTTTATTAATCGCCAGACTTTTTCAGTTTGACCTTTCTCTAAGATTTTAATTTATTTTCCAATTCTGAATTTTTTGAAAATCTTTATACATAATTTCGATCTTTTCTCCAAATTGTTATTTTTTTTTTCAAAATTTTGATTTTTTCTGTAAATTTAATGATGTTAAAAAACTGACTTTTTTTTTTAATTTTTGACTTTGGTCAAACGTTTGACAATTTCTCAAAGCTTTGACTTTTTTTGAAAACTGAAATTTTTTTTTTAAATTTCGACTTTTTCTTAAAGTTTCGGCTTTTATGTAGTAAACTGAACTTTTATTTGAAAAATTAGATTTTCCTTTAATTTTTGTTTCTTGAAAAATTAAATTTATTCTCAAAGTTTCGACATTTTTAATATGTTTAAACCTTTTCCAAAATTTAGACTTTTTTTGAAAACTTCGACTTTTTATCATCGAAATTCATCGACTTTTTCCCGAAGCTATAACTTTTTTAGAATTTGATTTTTTTTGAAAAATTTCCTCTTTTTTTCAAAAGTTTGGATTTTTTTATAATATGATTATGATGAAACATTTTTTTTCAAAACATTTACCTTTTTTTTGAAAATTTCCACTTTAGCTCAAAATTTTTACTATTTCTCGAAGTTTTAACTTCTTTTTTTGATAATTGCGACTTTTTCCCGAAAATTTTCACTTTTTTCAAAATTGCGAATTTTTGAAATATTTAAATTGTTTCAGGATTTTAATCTTCATCCAAAATTTAAAGTTTTTTCGAAATCTCCATTTTTTTTCAAAAGTTCGAGTTTTTGTGATAACTTTAACATTTTTTCAAAATTCGCCTGCCCCAGAAATTTTTTAATTTTGGTGAAAAATCTAGGATTTTCAAATTACCAATTTTTAAATTTTGAACGAATTCTACAAAAGGAATTCAAGATTTAATTAAATTTCGATTTTAAAGCTGCCTAAATTCAAAACAATCTAAACAAAAATCGCAGCCTTGAGGCAGAAATCTAAATTTTAAAATAAAAGTGAAATATAGCGTTAACAAAGCCAGATAAAAATGGGAAGTTTAAATTGGACATTTTCTAAGATGTCATTGTTCCAAGTTTACCCTTAAAATTTCGACTTCAATTTCAAGATCCCGGCTTTAAATTGGAATATAAATGTTGTATTTTTCTCTTGAAATTTTGAATGAAATTCCCAATTTCTAGAAAAAATTGGAAATAGCAAGACTTTATCATAAATTTTGAGATTTTGGGAAGTTTGATGAAGCGGCCATAGCAAAAAATCATTAGAATTTGAAATATCGAGAAAAAAATTGGCATATTTCAATTAAAGTGAAATTTGGAGGAAAAAATTCAATGCAACGCGAAATTTTTATTAATAACTTCAAAAAACCAAGGGTATTATATTATAAAAGGGAAAATCCAAGTTTGAGGAAAAAACAAAGTTTAAGTTGAGTGTTTGTTCTAAAGAAAAAGTTGGAATTTTCGGAAAAATTCAAATTTGCAAATAAAATTGCCAGGAAACTGGGCTTCAATGAAAAAGACTTCACTGCTTGAGTCCATATTTACAATAGCACATAAAATTTATATTTTAAATTCGAAATTTTATAAAAAGAAAAGAAATATTTTGAGAAAAGGGTCCAAATTTCAAAACGGAATCAAAAATTTTGAAAAATGAATATTCAAGTTATACAACTTAAAATTCAATTTGACTTGAAATTTTGAGAATAAAATCAACATTTTCTTAGAAAGAGTGGAAATTGTAGGTTTCTAATTGAACTTTTAAAAAAATGTTCTTTAAAGTTAACTCATAATTTTCAGATGAAAATTGCACGAATTTGTGTATAATTTTGAAAAGGAAATTTCTAAAAAAATCCCAAACTTTAGGGTGAAGTAAAATTATTTTAAGAACATACAAATTCAACGAACCGAAATAAACCGTTATTTTTTTCCGGTTCTGTTCCGGTTTTCGTTCCTACAAAAATAACAGTTTTTTTTTCGGTTTCCGGTTTTCGGTTCAGTTCCGGTTCGAAAGCCCTGTTTTTGCATCTGCGCACCTCCTGTCAAAAAGTCACCAGCCGCCACTGCACGTAAGTATGCGGCGATAGCACCACATCTCAAATGTATCTATGCGCCTTACATGAGGTATCGGTAAGGGTACACGCTTCCGCCCCGATATAGAAGGGTTGAAAGTACATAGCATTTTAAAATTCTTATTCTAGTACGGATGTTAAGGAATAGGTTGCATATTGTGTTACGCATCTTGTTAAATGTACCACTTGCTTTTTCGATTTGGCAACTTATTTCCCGAGTCCTTGTTCAAGATGCAGCCCAGGTATGTAACTGTCTCGGCCATTGTGAGAGCTACATTGTTAGCGGTTAACTGTAGTTTGCAGATGACCTTTTTACTGATGATTAAAACGTGTGTCTTTTAAAGTTTTTATTCATCTCATATCTGTTGCCTGCAGTCTCTACACGGTCTATAAGTCTTTGAAGTCCTTCAGCAATATCTGCTATAAGTGCGGTATCATCAGCATATCTTAGGTTGCTTATTATTTCTCCGTTTCTTTAAAAAATGGATGGCTCTTTTTGAATTTCGTTGATGTAATTTGTGCATAACTGAGCCTTTTTTTCTGATTTTGGAACCTCAGTTAATGTCTCTTGTGGTATTAGAGTTACATAAATTTCCTTAAGAATTTAAGGTTCTGGATCACTCTTCTTGATTTCTCGGAATTTAGGTGGGGTGTTTCGATAATTTAAATCTCCAGACCATCTTTTTTACGTTCTGCGGGAATACAATTCATAATTTAATACTCTCAGTGAGTTTCCTCAAGATTTTCGAACTTAAAAGCTGTTTTCTTGACTTTAGAGCCCTGGTGTTTCTGAGGAGATTTGAGGATAGTGTTTTTATTAATTTGAGGTGTTAAGTGTATCTTTTTGAGTATTTAATCCCCGAAGTTTCAAAACAATTCATCAACTCCATTTAGATTTCGATATTTCTAATAAACTTATTTAATAAATTTAATTACCTGGCTGAGATTTTATTAAAATTTTTGAATTTGAAATTAGTTTTTTAAGACTCCGCAGCTCTAGATAAATCTGCTTGTTAAATTTTCCATCCTTAAATTAGTAACTTCCTTGCGTACTAGTTATTAATAAACCAGCTTCACTAGATTTTCCCTAAAATGGTTTAATCTTTCCTGTAAAAAATATGTCTGCTAGTCTGGCAATACTATTGAGAAAACCCGTTGTGTTTAGCTATTATTCATAGACTACTACCATTGGGGTTATTGTTTAAATAGTATTTTTATTTGGCTGAAGCATTTTTATTAATCCTAGTATACGCCAGAACGCCATTGAGGCTCTAAAAACTGTGTGTGCTGCTCATTTTGAACACTGGGATAGCTCTTGCTCCCCTACTTGCAAATTAATCTCATATATAGGCTTCCGATGATCAGGATAAATCTCCGGTCTCACACCAACTTTAATATTTTTCCTTTGTCAATGAACTTATCTATTTGAGATCGGAGTTTCGAAAGTTTCTCATTCAAAATGTTGCTCGCTTGTTGTTGTGTATTGTTTTTATTTTAATTCGGGTTGTAAGACCGAATTGTTGTGTGCTGAATATTCCGAATGTTGTGCCAGAAATCTGGGCTACCGATCACTATTCGGTAATTGTATTGTTTATTGAATTAGATTGTTTTTGCCTAATCAAAGGACCTCTACACTTGCGGTAGATGAAGTAAGAAAGAGACGTTGGTTTTAGCACGGTTTATTAACTTCTTCACACTTCGGAGGTCGCTGGGTTACTCTCATTGTGTATGTTGGCTACCGCCCTTAAATAAAATTTATAATCCCTTGTGACAGGGCCCAGCAAGAAAAATGGAAAATGGCGACCGACAGCTATGTACAAAGACATCGGAATACTTGGTTTATAATATACTCTCACATAAGGTAATGGCGTTTTTTTGATCACTAACATGGTACATTTTTTAGTTAGTCCAACTCTTTCAATCTGAATTTATTTGATCAGAATGTATTCATAGTATTGTACAACAAATACGTGATGGCAAGCAGTGGGAGACAGTTAGTGGTTAGAGCAGTCATGCACTGTTAGTCACTCTCTAATCAAATATGATTGGTACCAGAATGTAAGTTTAAACTGTACTGTCTTTGACTGCACCATATACTATTTCCTCTATTAAAGATTTGCATTTGGTCGACACCACATCCCTAGTTTTTGCCATTACATATTCGTTGAGCAGTATTTGTTTGTTGAAGCTTCTCAGGTTCCTATGAGGTTGATTTCAGTTCCTTTAAATTTTAATGCACTAATGGTTTGACGCTGCCAAATCCTTAGATATTTAGAAATATTTATAAACGCCAAGCTGATGTCAATAACAGTGTGATATTTAGGAATGACGCCTATTCTGTTGAAATATTTATTGAATTCAAACTCCACTTAAATATGTGCATATGTGTGAATGATTATATTTACTCAAAATATTGTAATAAGATATGCATTAACCCATTAACAGAATCTAAGCAATACATCCTAATCACATTTAAAATTTGAACACAGCTAGAGCGTCGGCGCTTCGACGGATTAAATACTGCGTAGCATGAGCTCGACCAAGACAGCCCTGTCCGATATTATGAGATAGAGAGAGCAATATAATATGCCCTTTACATAAACGAAGACAGACTTAGTAGACCCAATTCATCCCTTCAGCAAGGGTGTTTTCTTGTACAAAAACGTTTTAAATAATTGTAGACGCTATTTATTTTAATACATGTGCTTAGGTTTTCATTTTTCGTTTCTCAATACAACAAATAGAGGGAATTAGATACCAATTTCTGTAAGTACGTATGTGTTTTACTTGCTTTTGTAATTTTTGTTGACAAATACCGGAATTAATCCGGCCAGACATAATTTCTTTCATGAAGGTAATAACCGTGACGAAACTAATTTTATATCTCCCTAGCATAATGATGTTTATGTTAAATTATTCGTGACAACATTTTCGTAAATAAAGGGACGATTTCATAAAACTTACGGATACGGATCTAACTTCAAACAAAAAAGTTGGGTTATGTTGAAATGTTTACAACATTTGCAATGCCCTAGAACCGAAACTTGTACTATAAGAATAAATAATAACATTCTTATGCTTCTACCACATATTGGCTACAAAATAGTGTTAATAGTGTATGTGGTAGAAACAATATAAACGTTAATATTGTTAGTATGACAGTAAGATACATAAATATTTGATGAAATTATATCGGATGAAACGTGATCGTAACATTCCTATTGCTGTCACTTAATTTCATATCAACTGCTGATTTTTAAATGCAAGGCCCTGTATATTATTAAATTTTTGGAATCTACACAATTTTTTGAATACAATGGATATAAAATAAATGATTTTTTTAAAAATATTGATCCTATTTTATTTATGCAAGTACAATGCAACCTAGACTACAAATTCATGCAGCCCTCCAGGCATGTATAGTGAATCATGGGTATCTGCTGAACTACCAACAGTTGAAACACTGCCACCTAGCGAAGCGGTTGCTCTCTAGGAAAAAGTTCTCAGAAGACAAGGATTCTAATGCACAGAGCAATAGGTTTGAGCATTTATTAGATTCGAAATACCGGTTTCGATCTTGTTGGATATCGTCAGTTTGTCTTCTGGGAACTTTTTCCTAGAGAGCAACCGCTTCACTAGGTGGCAGTGTTTCAACTGTTGGTAATTCAGCTACCTATGATTCACTATACACGCCTAGAAGGCTGCATGAATTTGTAGTCTAGGTTGCATTATACTTGTATACGACATTGTTGGCGAAGGCCATAGTATCTCTATGGACCAATAGGTGACAGTAGTACTAAGAAGTTACTAGCTTCTCGTCCATGAATTCTTTAGTACTTATTTGTCGGAATATTTGTTAGCATTCGAGTTGGATATACCAAACTGACGAGATCTAACATGATCGAAACCGGTATTTGGTTTCCAAACTTCGAATCTAATAAATGTTCAAACCTATTGGTCTGTGCATTAGAATCCTATTTTATTTTTCAACGCAGAATGCTAGGACTCATTCTAATTAATTCTAATGGACCATATTAACGCTACAAAATACAAGTCACGTAAAAGAAGATATTTATCGCATGATAAAATTAGCCAAAAATGTTTTTAGATCATAACATTGTTTTCCTAAATATCACCCTTCGACCAATGTTCGCTTTCAATTTATTCTAAGATTTATTCAATTAAAACATAAGATATCCGTGAGAAACAAATAAAAAAATTTAAAAAAACTGGCGTTCCCTAAGTTTACATAATTTAATTTTTGCAACGTTCATGTGGTCGGTTAAAATTAGATGAGTCGTGACGTTCTATATTGACAAATAAAATGAAATAAAAGAAACTATAAGTACTTTAAAAATCACTTATTTTATGTGTATTTCCACTTGCAGTTTAAAATGAACGCATGCGTACCAATAATTAGTGATTTTTAAATCATCTATCTGTTCTGTAAACTGTAAATATTAGTTTCACATACAATTAATTGTTTTGACACACTGTTTTGGTTTATGTTTAACAACATTAAGAATAACTTTCTTTACTATAGGTGGCAACATGTGAGAATGATCCGTATTTATATCATTTTGTTTAAAAAAACTATATTTGCTGAGTAAAAAAGACTAGCAAAGTTAAATAATATTCTTATAAAAAAATATGTTTTCAATCAAATAAGAATAAAATGATAATACTTGATGGCATGGAAGCATCAAACAACATTTTTTCCATCCCCCGTTAAACACAAATATTTAAATAGGTGGCACTCATTTCACCAATTAAATAAATAGGTATTAAGCAGTCATTTATTCCAAGAATGCAATAACTAGTGTTGGGCTATTCGAAAACAAGTTGTGAGATGTATTCGATTCTACCAAGATCTCGAATACATCCGATTCTCATCTGAAGTAGTTGAATACTCCCAGACTCCCTGAGTTGAAGTGAGAATATAAATAGAATCGGTTCTCGCCTCGCGCAAGCAACATCTTATCATTGCATGATTCATAAGTTCTCGGTTACTTGCTTGCATTCGAATACAAAATATGTATTCGAATACAAAATATATATTCGAATACAAAGTATGTATTCGAGATTCTGATAGTCCGATAGAACAAAACCTTGGAATGCTGAGTAGTGAATACAATCGGTCTCCTAACTGCGATACATCTCCGATTCTTAACTTCTCGGATGTTGAATACTGTACCCGATTCTTGTATTTGAGATCTTAGACATGCATTATTGAATGCGTATTGTATACGAGATCATTTTTATCCGGGATGGTTGGTTACGCATTATGCTCGCACACTCCTGCATTCGAATATGTATTTTTAATTTATTGCTTCATCCTTCTCATAAAATTATTAAATAACGAAATGCTTAAGTACTTTTTTAAAATCTGGCTCTCAATTTTAATAATGAGATTTAACAATATTAGGAAATATAGTGCCAATATGCGAATCCAATTAAAGTTAAAGATACGTATGTGAATTCTAAAGCTTCAAGGTTTATTTATATTAAGAAATTTATACATATAGTCAATTAGGGGATTACCAATTATGGGCATAGGTACGGAAGTACTGAAATCGAAAGTCGTATCTCGCCACCGCATACCTCGAATAGGCCGCAGATACAATTTTTCTAGTAGGTATTTTATTATCCCATAATTCGATTCTTTGTATTCGAATACATATTCGATTCTGAAACGTATTCGAATTCAATGTATTCGATTCTGAAAATCGTTCGATTATTCCAACACTAGAAATAACTGTAAGTAATTTTTTTAACAAACCATTTTTTTGTAATAAACTGGCCTTTTATAGATTTTTATATTAACTTTATTATGCTTTTAAATGTATACTTATTTTGGGGCAATCACTATTTGCATTAAGCAAAGATTTTGATAATACACAGTTGAGATTGTACTATTTGAAATCATTTATTTAAACAAAAGCATCAACGCATTTTCTACGAAAAATTAATAAAAGTTTATATTAATGGTTAATTATTATTATCTATATTCACCGTTATTCGTGTGTTCCGACAAGTAGCACGTTCAGCCGTAAACCTGAAATAATCTCGTTATGCGTTATAGCTATCACGTAGGCTAATTATTCGAACTTTTAATATTTATCAGTACTATCGGAAATATTATATAATATCATTCTGAATTTGGTAATAATTTTGTGTGACATCAATAGCTAATTGAATGTTAATTGAAAACAAAGATGTCCCACGAAGAGATTGTTGTTAAAAATATATTTTTATATTAATGACGTTATCACTAATGTTAATGTAATTATATTTAAATGTATTTTGTTTTACTTTCGCGAAAGTGGTTTCAAAAACTAATATTTTTTGACATCCAATTTTCGTAAAATCGTCTTATAAGGAAGGTAAAATGGAGTTTCAAAATTAATATGGAAGAAAGTTTATAACGAGTCTTGTTACCTATAATTTTGTGTAATCTAAAAAACTGACTATCACCGGCAACTTCATCTGCGGATTTAAGTGAATAATTAGAATTTCACAGAAAAACTGTCCAAAATTAAAGAGAGATTTCCCGTTTTTCACATGCCAGTACCCGTCGATTTTGTTTTATTCTTTTGTCATCTTTTCCGTGTATTCAACTTTCTATGAGGTGTTTTTAAAACTGTGCACGAAATAGAATTTTATTATTTGAAATGCAACTTATGGAATACTTTTTTTTTAAGTTTAATCCACTCACAAAGGGTAACCCCATTATGCTTTCAAAGCACTGCCAGTAGGATGCGGAAACAAGGATAGATGGCGATGAACCGCCTTCTTAAACAAGGATAGGTTGTAATTTTTGGGGAAAATTCCTTTCGGTAACAAGTTCCATAACTTGAAAGTTCTATAGAAAAAAGGGTCTCAGTAGACAGAAGTCCTCACTGTGTCAAGCTGGACCGCACAGGAATTTGCTGTCTCCGACTGTCTAGTATGCCTCAAGAATGTTGCCCTTGGGGGGATCAATCCTATTAGTTCCTGCGATCATCTTTCATGATAGTTTTTGTAGAAAAGAGACAAGTCACCCACCATACGCCTGTGCTCTAGTGTTTCGAGAGAATCGGTCAGACTCTCGTCCTCAATTAGGCGAATCGCTCTTCTTTGAATTAAATCCAAGAGAACTAAAGTGGGGGCTGAACTCCAAACATGAGAACGGTATTCTAGTGTTGGCCTAACTTGAGCCTTGTATAGTGTGAGTAACTGATGAGATGTGAAGTACTTTTTAGCTCTAAAAAGGAGGCCTAACTTCTGAGAGGAGGATTTGGCAATGACGCGTACATGATCGTCCCAAGAGAAGTTAGTGCTCGCATTCACTCCTAGGATAGATAGATTAGATCCCATCGGAAGGATTTTACTGTCCATTAGTATATTTATTGCATTATCCCATGATGTTTTCTTAGAGAAAACCGCGGTCTGAGTTTTTGAACCGTTGAAGTCGACCAAATTGTTTTTACCCCATTCCAGAATAATCTCGAGTCCCGATTAATTGTCTGTATCCGCTGTTTCCTTAGTCGATCTGAAGCAGCGATAGATAATGGTTTTGTCGGAGAAAAAAGATGACACAAGGTTACTACCATCTGCGTAACTGTATATAGGATTGGAAGTTGTTGCTAAGCGTTTGATAAACCCTTAAGTCAAACAAAGATACTGCAATCTGCACGAACTTTTTAGAGCTGTGCATTTGCATAGCTGATTAAAGTTTTATTACGTTTATCTAAACTAATTTCATAAATAAGAAAGCATACCATCTGCTGCAGAGACAAATATAAAACATTAAAACAAATAAATTGAATCGTCAATTTAAAGAATTTATTTAGTAATATTTTATCTGAGGCTAGTTAAAAGTAGAATTTTGCACAAAAAAAAAATTGAAGGCTCAAAAAGGCCTTTATATTTTTTATATAAAAATTTGTGTTACCGTTGCACTCTTAAAATATGGGAAATTTCTTTTCAAATACGGATTTATCAAAATACGAAAGAGCCCGTAAAATAGGGGTGATGTGACAACTAGCAGAAAAGAGATGGAGTCGCGCCCTATCGGGTTATTATGCTGTCAAACTGTCAGACCTCCTCCTAATAATCCTACCTACAATG
Source organism: Dastarcus helophoroides (assembly GCA_028583605.1). Classification (NCBI taxonomy): domain Eukaryota; kingdom Metazoa; phylum Arthropoda; class Insecta; order Coleoptera; family Bothrideridae; genus Dastarcus; species Dastarcus helophoroides. The sequence goes on from CM053326.1 coordinate 7,128,069, forward strand.
TTACATTAAGCTTGCACCGTCATCGTCAGATGATGCCGTCGTCGTGTCGTTATTGCCAAGTTTTGCATTTATTTACAAAGAAAAAAAAGTCATGCCATGCGACAGAGTAGAATATCGAGGAAGTGCCCGAAATCTGACAACACTGAAGCGGACAAACAAACAGACAAACACACTTTCGAATTTATATATTAGTAGGGATAAATCTATAAAAAAAAATAATTAAAGACATGCTTGGATGATCTTGACAATAGGGTATTTGACTCTTATTTTTAGGTTGCAAAATGTTCACATCATTGTATTATGTCGCATAACTTTTTATTTCCTTAGAAAAATCGCTTCATACGATAAAATATGTGAAATAGAATTCATCAAATCATTTTGTGACATTCTTTCATAGAGCAGAATATTGCAATTTTAAAATTGTTATAATAAACCAATCACCTGTTTTTATGATAGGAAACCGATAATTTCTTATTTCTTACTCAATAATTTGTCACATTTACATCATTTAATAAGGTATTTTTCATATGATCAATTACTTTATTAAGCCCTTAATAAAGGAGCAACATGGGGTATGAGAAATGTTTTGTCTAAGGAATATACGAAATACATACACTACCGAGAAAAAGTATAAGGAACATTATCAATTTCTTAAGTTTGTGATTGTTTTTTATTGAATTCAACAGCATGTTATGATCAAGCCTTGTATATGCAACTAGAAAATAGACTATTTTTTATGATTTATGTTCATTATATGCAAATTTTGTATAAACATATTTGAAAATACCGAAAATGTCACAAGTCAAGTCAGGTTTTTTTCATCAATGTGTCCACCCCATGCAGATTAGTTTAAAGTAAAAAAATAGTTGTTATTTTTGAAATTGCAGCGCAAAAATAATGCTACCTAAAAATAAGAATTTTTGGTTCCTTCTTAACTTCATCATTTTGATTAATAATAATTAGCTAATTTAATGCAAATGTATATACAAATCATAGCAAAATAGTCTATTTTCTAGTTTATATACATTGATAAAATGCTGTTGAACACAATAAAAAACAATCACAACGATGTCCTTCTACTTTTGCACGATAGTGTAATTAAATACATACTTGTCCAATTTTAACAATACATTACCTAAGGGGAAACATTGTATGAAAAAAAAAATGAAAAAAGCGTTTCATAACCCAAAACTCTGTGCCAGGGGCAGATCGCTAGTAATTGATAAATTTTTGGATGCTGTAGTCCTATAAAATAACTAAATAAAATTATAGTTTTATTCAGTTACTAATTTCACACTATTTTTTTTTACTTTCACTTCTTACATGTAATAATATAAGCAGTGCTCGATTTACGTACAAACCCTAGCTTAGCCCCCTCCCCCATCTTGGGGGCAGCCAAGTAGGGTTGAATCGCCGATAAATTGTTGGTGTGAATCATTTTTTTTTGTCGTAACACTGGTTTCATATCTCAGATAGCTTGGGTCCTCATCAAGTCTAAATTCGGTCCTGACTATAAGCTAAAAATCCACTATCCATTATAAAGCTCTATGAGTAAAATACTTAAATTACTACCTTGATCAAAAGTTGCCGGAATTTATTCAGAAAATTAAAAATACAAGTTTATTCATCTAAATCTATATTGTCCCCTTCAAAGTAATCCCCATCGACTGCAACACACTTATGCCAGCGCTTGATCCAATCCTCGAAACATTTTTTATATTCGGTTTTCGGTATGCCCATCAGTGCTTCCTGCGATTATTCCATTACTTCCTCTCGGCTGCTGAAACGCGTTCCCCGTAATGGTTTTTTAATTCGATTGAACCGAAAGAAGTCAAAGGGAGCCAAATCAGGTGAATTCGGTGGCTGTTGGATGGAATTTGTTGCATTTTTCGTCAAAAAATTACGTATAATGATGACGTTGTGCGACGCTGCGTTATCATGTTGCAAAATCCATGAGTTTTCTGCCCACAACTCTGGTCTCTTTCGGCGAACTGATTCACGCGAACGTCTCATAACGCCCAAATAATAATTTAAATCCATTTCTAAAATTGTAAAAAATCGCCAACACACACAGAGATAGATGCACTCTTGGCTACGTAACTTTTGCAAATGTCAAGCTATGACGCTTATATTTGGAGGTAATGTCAACAACAGATGTACCAACTTAAAAAATAAACTCAAATCGAAACGATGGGAGCGCTACACGGTGGTTATTCCGGAAACTTTTTAATCAAGGTAGTATACAAAACAAAATAAAAATTACTAAAATCAAAGGTTATATTTTAAAATTTAGAGTACCTTATCTTAAAGTTGATTGTTAATAAAGATGATGCATTGCACGATCGCTTGTAATAAATAAATGATTGGATGCTGTAGTGCTATTTAATAACTCAATAAAATTATAGTTTTATTAAGTTACTAATTTCACACTAATTTTGTTTTACTTTTACTTCTTATATTTAATAATAGAGACAGTGCTCGATTTACCTACAAACTATCGCTTAGGGCCCCTACCATCTTAGGGGGCAGCCAAGTAGGGTTGAAGCCCTTTATTATTATTTTTTTAGCGTCGATAAATTGTTGGTGTGAATCATTTTTTTTGTCGTAACACCGCCTCCATATCTCAGATAGCTTAGGACCTCATCAAGTGTAAATTTGGTCCTGACTGTAAGCTAAAAATTCATAACTATCCATTATAAAACTGTGTGAGTAAAATACCTAAATTATACAAAACAAAACAAAAGTCATTAAAATCAAAGGTTTTATTTTAAAATTTAGAGCACCTTATCTTGAAATTGATTGTTACTAAAAACGATGCATTGCACGATTTTATTATTCTGTTATTGTCAATATATTTACGAAAACAGATAATTGCTAAATTGTTTACCTCTCGTACCATTGGGATGATTTAAAGGTGCATCTTGCTGCCAAATCAAGTTATATAGAGGCAAAAGTGAAATGGAAAGTGAAAATACACAATTTGTCCAGATGCAATTATAAAAGCTAATAAAACATATTTTGGACATAATTTCATATACGTGCAGAGCAAGAAAATCTTATTCACGGCTAAGTAACCGCATTGTCATTTCGTAATCTCATTTTTACTATATGTGGAATATAATGAAATAGATTTACATTTACAGAACGGAAGATTTATGGAATAACCTCCATGTGCCTAAGTCTCTGTCCTATTTTTTTTACAAGGACGGCTTCGCGCCTGAGGATAATTGAACTTCGAAAACTTCAAAAATTGAATTGTCACTTTAGGATTTAGTTTTAGTAGTCCTGTCAAAATTAACCCTCAGTGAGAAATTATTTTTTCTGTCAAATGACAGGTTCGACAAATGACCAATTAAATGTTCTGTAATTAAACAGTTAAACGTGCACAAAATTGAAAATATGTACAACCGCAACCATAGAGTAGTTTCAGCCTTCCTTGGCCTCATCAGTATGGTACGGTGGTTGTATACACTTCCAGCTCAAAGCCGCTAGTCAGTCGTATAAGACTTGTGGCGCGTTATCGGTTCGAATGATTAACACTTGCTGAATTGTAAGCACTTTATTTCAAAGCTGAACTCGGAACACTGCAATTGCAATTCACTCACACTCTTTAATGAACTAACTATCTAACTTGACTCCTAACTAAATTCTACTCTGATTAACTTGACTGGGGGAAAAGTGACCGCCCTATATAGGTCCCGGTCCGGGTTTTAGAAGAATCCAGCCGATAAGGCTTATCATTTGCAGTTTGATTTATTATCGCGGGCGCTTCCCCATATCAAATTTTCTAGAAAATTTCCAACCAAACTTTATAATTACATTTTGTTACACTGCCTTCCTCTTAAAACTGATCGTACCGATCATTCCCAATCAGCCACTTCGTCATGATGTTTGCACAATCTGTTGAGGTGTACTACTTTCATCTTGGTCCTGGGGCTACGCTGGATTCTGTATGCCAAGTCATTGATCCTCTTCAGCACTTTGTACGGTCCTTCCCAAGATGGCGAAAACTTCGGCGAAACTCCTTTCCTTCGCTAAGGGTTGTATAGCAGTACCAATTCGCCCTCACTGAAACCTCCATGATTGGCGTTTACATCATATCTTGCTTTCATCCGGTCCGTTGCCAAGTTCATTTTCGTCCGCACCAGGGCATGTGTCTCCAATATCGTTCTCTCAAGCCGTCTACGAAACTCATCGCTCCCTGGGGGTCTCTCTTGGTGATCCAAACCCAAGTCACACGGAAGCCGCAGTTCCCTCCCGAAGATCACTTTTGCCGTAGTTTCATGAGTTGCCGCGCGATAGGCCATTAGAAACAGTGGTAGTTGTCGGCCCCAGTCTCTTTGCTGCTTGGAAACGACCTTCGAAAGATGTTCCTCCAAAGTCCTGTTAAAATTTTCCACCATTCCATCACACTTTGGTTTTGAAGAGGTGTTGTTCGAATTTTCTTTATTCCAAGAAGACGGCGCACCTCTTGGGAGACCCCCGTTTCGAAGTTCCTTCCTTGGTCCGAGTGTAGTTCCAAGGGAACACCAAATCGGCAGATGAAGTTGTCCATAAAAACCCTTACGACTGTGGTAGCTTCCTGGTTCGATATGACGCAAGCTTCAGGCCATTTACTGAAATAGTCGATGGCCACCAGGATGTACTTGTTTCCATCGTCTGATGCTGGGAATGGTTCTGCCACATCGATTGCAATTCTTTTAAATGGAGCTCCCACATTATACTGCTTCAAGTTCGCTTTTCTCCTTGTACGAGGACCCTTGAATGCAGCGCAGGTGACACATTTCCGACACCACCGCTCGACGTCCTCCCTACAGTTTACCCAATAGAACCGTTTCCGAATCTTCTCCAGGGTCTTGTTCATCCCTAGATGTCCATCAGAGGTCCCATTGTGCACCTTCCACAAAATCTGTTGAATCTTCTCCTGAGGTACGACCAACTGCAAGTTGACACGCTTTCCATCCGCGCTTTCACATGCCCTTTTCAGCACCCCGTCCTCTACCTGGAGGGATTTGCATTGGGCCCACAAATTCGTAAGAGCTGGACTTCTGTCGGAAACCTCTTGCCATTCAAGTTTACCTCCAGCTTTATACCATTCCAATATGGATCCGATATCAACATCGCTCTTCTGTAGTTCTGTAGCTCCCGAAGATCTTCAAGACTCCATCCATCTTCTGACTGGACAGACGTGACCCTTATATCCAGCATGTCCTTAAGATCCTCAACTCGTTAATTAAATGTTCTGCAATTTTTTTTAATTACAGAACATTTAACTGGTCATTGTCGAACTAGATGAAAGTAAAGTCACGCCAAGGACATTTGTATCAATGGATGTTGTGATGCAACCCGGGATACAAGCTTTGCCTCATCTACGTGAACTTTGCAACTGCAATCTAGTTTTCATTAGATTCTAATGAAATTAGATTTCAATTGCATCGTAATAAACTTGTATATATTCGTAAATACAAGCCTTATTATCTCAGCAAATGACAGCTTGTTAAATTTGAAATTCAAAAATGTATACGTTACGCATTTATTTGTTGAAATTTTTTTTCAAAAATAAGCCAACATAGTTATTGACCCTGTGAATATCCATAAATTGGTTAACGAGTGTATTCATTTTATTTTGCACCTTTCATTCTATTCCAATAAATAAAACGGTTCTAACTTGACTTGCAAAATTGGATTTAGACTAATAATGTTTGTAATCACAACTGTTGACAGATGGACAGGTTGACTTAATGTTGGTAATCACAGCTGATAGTGCACAACAATAATGCCAGTACTGCTTGCACTTGGTCTTTTTTTTTGGTTATTTTTTCATGTATTTCTTTTAACAATTTTAATAATAACAATCTCTGTCAAAAACGGATAGCCGATATTGCTTCGGGTGGGAACTGAAATTGCACCGCAATGATTGAAAAGCTGAAAAATATGCCACTCTGCCTCCTCCTTTTCCTCAACCAACGATTTTCATTAACCCTTTCGCTTACCAATGAAGCACATTGTTGAACAGCTGATATTAAACTAAAAACATGCTTTAAGTTATGCTTTGACGTCTTCACTTAATGGAACACTAAGCTGTTACATGTGTGTTCACTATCTCATTAATTTTACATCGATCGAATAGTTAGTTAAAGGAAAAATTTGACTCTGGCTAGATTCAACAAAACCATATTCAAGAAATAGTATCATTTACCAGTAATTTTCAGCGCATATTAAAAAATGCAAAAATTGCAACAACAAAAATTGATAATGCTTACTCGAAAAACTACAAATATTTTAAAATTTTATGCTAAAATTGTGAAATTCTCACCTTGAGGTTCAACAGTAACATCATCATTCGCATTATTCTCCAATTGTTACCACTAAGGATTAATTAACGATCTTTACATTCATTATACAACCGACAACATCTGTATTCAATTATTGATTTAGGTTTAACGCTACTTGTAATTGGTTAGAGGATTTTCCGCCATGACTTTAGTAAAGTACGTACATAAAAAAGCTGGATAAATAATGCAAATTTATATTACCTCGTAATTGTAGAAAAACCCCATCCATTTCTTTTTATATCACCGCGGTACGTCAATGGCAAGATATATAGATAATTTAAAAAAAGTTCATACCAGCTATTATTAACAGCGATGTTCCCCATTTTTTATCCTCTACATTTAAAACAATTGGAAAAAAAGTATTAAAAATAGTGATGCACAAAAAAAATTTTTATCTTGCTTGTTATAACTTCTTGTCTTGCGTTGTTTAGCAAGTAAGTAATCTTACATCGCACATCACTTCCAGAAAAAGTAACCATATTTAAAAGTTCCCCATAATAATGCGAAAATCCCAATATGCCGCAAAGTATTTTTAAATTAACAGGAAAGGTAGTCACTTCAACTAGAATTCATCATAAAGACCTCACTGCACACAATCATTTCAATAAAAAATCTATATTAAAAGATTCGTGAAAAAATATCGATGATATTCATTAGTTTGTTTATTAACGTCAAACAATCGAATCTCGAGCTTGAACATAATAAGCAACCGAAACCTTTACAGAAAAGCGCAGGATTTTTGATATGTTTGTTTTTCCAACATTTAAATTCTCAATAGCCCACGAATTATCACTCCAATAAAAGAGTTATAGATCCCTTTTTCATGGAAAATGATAAGATCTGCAAATTATGAAGTGAACATTTTTGTGTTGAAGTTACTGTTTAAAAGATATTTGCAACCATCTTTTATGCTATACTTTCGTATTCGTAATTGAAACATGTAGCAATAGCACTGTAATATTAAACCAGAAGAAAGGTGATCCTTTCAGTTTCTTGTATAATAGTTTTTCGAATTCTACAAAAATACAAAGGCGAGTGACTTGGCCATCTGAGGTAATTAGACTTTCTGTGATTTATTTAGTAAAAAGGACATTTTACTGCCCACAGTTTTCCAATAGGTTCCAGTTGTAATTACGATTATAATTGGTACAACGGAGAGACAAAATCTATTGCAAAATTAATTGCAACTTTTTAAGATAGGAAATGTTAAGTTACGAGCAATTAATATCGATTGATTTTAGGTTAAACTGAAAGTGAAAGAGTTCATATAGATTGTTTTCATGTACTGAGAGAGCTATTAATTTAATTGAATAAATATTGCGGTAACAAATGCTGTAATAAATACTTTAAAATAATTTTAACCATTGCGGCTACAAATGGTATATTATATTTTTGCTGTAAAAATAAAAGCGCAAAAAGGCTCGATGTGATTGTATATACGTAAATTATAATCGTTTTGTAAAATCATATTTGTCATTGCAATTACTTTGGCTTTACAATTACTCATTTAAAATAAGGTAAAAAAAACAGGGAATTTAAGTCCATGATATTTCAATACTAACGACGATGATACTTGAAAATCTCATCCAAAATCAAGGAGGGCCATTAATCAATGGTAATTGAGTGAGTTGCCATAATGTTTAAACACCTGAACATTTTTCAGAAGCTTGAAAATTTCTCAATGAAATGGAAGTTTCTGGGTAAACGAGAACCATAAACGTGAATTTTATATCCCAATTTTTTATGAGACAATTTCTGAAATAAAAACACTCTTAAACCGGAACTGCTCCTCAAAGTTTATCAGCATGTCCTTCTGTGGACGTTATTATTAGCATTATTTCTAATCGCAAATTAGCGATTCGCGATGATTCAATGTTGAATATTGCCCTAGGTTGCTGGGTCATGTATTATTATCGGTTAGTGAACCGATCTACCCTTGACAGGTTTTTTTATTCACAGCTTCTTTATCTGGAATAAACTAGAAGCAAAGGCGAACGAAAAATCATAACTTTCGCAACATTCCCTTATGTTTTATGCGTTTGATATTATCACCGCTTTAGTTCACATTTGTGCAGAGAGTTTATCATTCAGTTTATGCCAATAAATTTTCCATTGGCAACACGTAGACTATATCGAAGATAAGAGAGAAAATGCAAGTGTAATTCTTTGAATGTAAATTAAAATAATAAATTTTGTTTTACATGGAATTATTTTAATGGAACTTGCCCCTGACTGCATCTGCGTATATATTGATTATGGGGAAATTTTTTGAGTCACTCATAAGAATGTTTAACAACATAAACAAGTGAAAAAAGGATAATAAATATTAGAAAGTAAATGATAAGAAATATATTTTGAAATAGGGGACAAACCTTCGGTTACCACGCAAAAATAATAACTTCCTCTGTTTAACATTAAATACAACAAAATGTAATGTGAAAATTTCACAATATTGCTTTGTGACAAAGGACAAAAATCCTTAATCAATATTTTGCAATGATGACTGCATCATGCCTGCCACTATCAAACTTCAGTTTTAATTTCAAGCTAATAATTAAATAGAGGAATTAAGAGAAAATAAAGTCCAAAATCAGAGGAAAAAACAAATTAAAAAAAAAAAAACAGGTAAAAATGTCCAGAAATCGAATCTGAAAAAAGTATATTTTTTAGAAGTAGCTGGATTTTGCGAAAATGGATAAATTTAAGAAAAAAGAGAATTTTAAAACAATATTTTAAATTTTCCATAGAAAATAGGTAGGATAAGTGGGGCAACAGTGAACCAACAAAAATTCAACTGCTCATAATTCATTCGGATGCGGATATAAAAACAAATTATTTTTACCAAATGACACGTTATGTACCTAATTTTTATATCAGTTTCGCCCCAATACCCAATAAAATAGATATTATTACAAGCTTTTTAAAATATGAAAAATGGTTCACCGGAGTCGAGCCCAAGGTACACAGTAAATAGTGGGGGTAGATCTATAGTACACCTCTTATGAGCTGTTGAATGAGCAAAATGTAACTATGTACTTATTATTACACAGCGAAATATTGCAATAATGAGTAGGAACAACGTGCATATGGTTACACTAGAAAACTTGGGTCGATATATGTAATCTAGTGATAGGTGCATAAAGTGACATCTACAAAAATTTAAAAGAATAGGTATGAAAAGCCCATTTGACACTTTGTGAGAAGATAAGGAAGTAAACCGGTTCACCGTGTGCCCTACTTTTCTGGTTCACTGTGTACCATCTACACCTTTCGATGTTTTAAGTGATATTAAAAACAAATAAAAATAACTAAAGTGGTAATGATAGGTCTAACCGACACAAAACTAGTCACTAACCAATTGTAAACAATTTAAGTAAGCCAAACAAAATATCACAGAACTTTAAGCAGCTAAATAACATCTAGGTTTTATTCTGTTTCTTCATTGAGAAACACCAATTAGCTAGTTGCACGGGTGTTTTTATTAGGAGCTTGTCATCTACTTGGGGTGCGAAAAAGGCTCAAAAAAAATTGAGTCTATTTGTATTTGAGACATCATCTGCCAACCTTTCGTTTATATAATTTGAGTGGTTTTACTGTATACCACTGATTCACTGTTTACTACTTGACCCTATACAATTTTGAGAAAAAAGCTGGAGATAACGTTGATATTTTGAGAAAATGCGAACTTTGAAGAATGATCGAAACTTTTTAAGTCGAGTTTAAAAAAGTCTGATTTTCAGAAAAGAATTGGAGCAAAAATGTCATCTTCCCTAAGTAAAATCGAAATGTCGAAAAAAAAGGACGAATTTTAAAATATAAATCAAAAATTTCTTAAAATAATATCTTAAGAAAGTCCAAATTATGTAAAAAATTGCAAACTATGGTAACATTTTGAAAACAACACTAATTTTGACAAAAAATTATGATATTATAATTTGGCGAAAACAGTGGAATTTTTCCAAAGACAGCCAGATTTTGTGACAAAAACTGGGGTTTGAAAATAAAATTGCAATTTCAAAAAAGTCAAATTTTCAAAAAAGTCGAAATTTCAAGAAAAAGACCAAGACGTATTTTGAACAAAAAATAAATAACCATTTACTTGAGAAAAACCACATGGAGTTTAAAAGGAGGCTCACTTCCTGCACTTTTTTTCTTTTTCTGGTTCTTCTTCTTTTCCTTCTTTGACATTCTTTCAAGAAAACAAATGTTGTAAAATTGGAACATTTTGAAAAAAGTCGAATTTTTAAGAAAACAAGTAAAACTTTTTAGAAAGTCGGATTTAAGAACAGTAGACATTATTAGAAAGAGGTAAATTTTAAAAAAACCTGAAATGATTGCAAAAAAAGGATTACCAAACGCAAAAGGTAAAATTCTTAAGATAAAGTCCAATTTTGAGAAAGAAGCGGAATTTTGAACATTAATTCGTTTCACAAAAATGATTTTTCAGCCAAAAAAAAAAAGGAAATTTCGAGCAAACCCAAATTAAATTTGAAATTGGGTTTAGAAAAACCCTTGGGACTGTTTATATATTTTCACTTAACCGCTTGAAGTATGACAAATGTTCTGCCCTCTCCCGCCGTGCCTAGATCCATCTTAAATTTTTGATAAATTTTGACTCGAAATTTGCAGTAAATCCAATTAAAAAATAATTTACAACAATGTTCAGTATAATTTTTGAGAAATATTATATTCATAACTATTAAACTTTATTAACAATTAAAAAGCAACAGATATTTAATCGTTAATAAAGTTTAATAGTTATGGTCAAGTATAATTTTTGAAAAATATTATATTCATAACTATTAAACTTTATTAACAATTAAAAAGCAACAGATATTCAATCGTTAATAAAGTTTAATAGTTATGAATATTAAAGAATTCCACGAAGCAAAGTTAAATACGTGAACTCAAAATAAATATTAGGAAATTTTTCTTTGGTAAGTTTCACGTTTTTATTTATCAAATTTATATAATGATAAGGTCACTAGATTTTATTCTTCATTTTTGCTAATTAACAAAATGAAAAAATAAATAAAATAAAAGAAACGAATACGTAAAAGTAATTGATGCATGTCCTTATATTTTCTGAAGAGTATTTTCTAAAAATTTTGATTATTTTTTCAAAATTTCCAGTTGAAATTGAAAATTCTAAGTTATTTTCTTCCACTCTACGTCTCTATAAGCATATAATCGATTTCATTAATTTATTTTTTAAAATTCTAAGTACGTATAAACAATCTTTTACCGAATTCCACTGTTTTTTCTCAAACATGTTTTATTTCTGAGTGATTTTGTGTATAAATATCGATCTTTTTGCAAAATGTTAGCTCTCTTTTAGAGATTTTTTTTTAGAGATTGTAATTTGTGATTATATTTTTTTTAAAAACTTCGAGCTTCCAGAAATATCTATCACAAATGTTTTACTTAAAACTTAAATTATTTTCTAAAACTTGCAATTATTAATATTATTATTTTCGCGATTTATTTTGTAGGTTTGGAAAAAACTCAAAATAAATATTGGCTGCAAATATAACGGAAATTACACTATTTTTTAGGTGTAGTTTCATAAATTTTCTATACATTTCAATGTTTTTAGAAATTGCGATTATTTTTAGAAATTTTCGAAATATCAACTTCTTTTGTGAAATTCTTTCCACTTTCTTTTAAATTTTGATTCAAATTCAACATTTCGACTTTTTCGGAGATTTCACTCTTTTGATAAACATATTTATACGTATTTTGAACTTATTTTCATTTTAGTTTAGTTTCAAGTCTGGACTTTTAATTTTCCTTTTATTTAAACAAAGTTTTCAGTTGATATTGTAACTTTGGATATTTTTGAGACTTAATTTTTATTTAACATTTTGAAATAATTTAGAAATATCTACATTTTTATTTTACCATTTCGACTTTAAGATCGAAATTTCTAAATAGATGATTTTATAAACTTCGATTTTCTAAAAATTTTCAGTTTAGCTCAAAATATTTTTAAAAATGTTTGCGTTTTTTTTTTGTTTAAAATTTTAATTGTTTCTAAAGACCTTTATTTTAAAATTTCAGTTTTTTATTTTTTTTTTAAATTTTTTGCTTTGCACTCAAAATAGTTTTTTTTCAAATTTTAATCCTAGTCACGAAATTACTACTTTTTTAAACAAATTTCTAATTTAAACCCAAAAATTTCGCTTCATCAGAAAACTTTCGGTTTTTTCTCGATTCTTAAATTTTTTCTGAATATTTCGGTAAACTCAACATTTGGAGTTTTACAACAATTTACCTTAAACTTCGATGCTTCTGGATTTTGTTTGATAAAATTCTTTTCTTTTTTCATCCTTATAATTTTTCGTCCAAATTTCCGCTTTTCCTGAAGATTTTTAGATTTACACTTTTTCCTTTCTAAAATAAATTCAAAGTTTCGACAAAAATCAAAATTACAAATTAAAATGGAAGCTTCTATTGAATTTTTTTAATTTCATCTTTAATATCTAATATTCCTAATTTCGTCTTTGATCTGAAATTTTATGCGGCTCAGAAAAGTTCAAAAAGCACTTATTTTGAAAAAATTACTGGGTAATTCTAAAAAAAATTTAAAAATATCGAGAGAGACTAAATTTGAAAGATTTAAATATCGAGACTCAAGTCGAACTTTCGAGCTTCGAATTATAGTCCAAATTTCGAAGTTAGGATTAGAAATTTTATGCAAAAAAAAAATGAGCACTAAGTAAAAGACCAAGACGTTTATTGATTTAACAACTCAGCTTTTTCTTTAAATTTTGCAATATTGTTCATTTCGAAGAAGTTTCTGTGTCTGGGAGTTGGCCACCCCCCTCCCCCCCCCCGAACAAAAATCCTGGTTACGTGCCTGCCACGAAGTAAGGGTTGGAAATGTCAATTATTTGAAAAAATATTATATTCGGATTAACATGAGTCAAAATTTGAATATAAAGCCTAAATTTCAAAAAAGTAAGTTTTAAAAGAAAGCCCAAATTTCCAGAAATATTATTATTATAATATTGAAAAATTGTGTAAAAAAAGAAAATTTTGAAAAACAAACAGCCAACATTTTGAGAAAATATTTGCAGTTTCAGAATTGAATTTTTCACATTTTAAGTAAAAGATTTGAAAACAAGAGAAGCATTTTGAAAAAAGGCGAGTCCAAAAACGAGTTACAATTTCCAGAAAGTTGGTTTTAAAAAAGTGAAAATCATTAGAATAAGATCATTTTTTTCATTTTTTAAAAAAGGGGATTTTACAAAAAGGCCATGATTTCCAGAAAATATTTAAAATTTCCCAGATAAAGCTAAATTTTGGGAAAAAATTCTCAGAGCTGCTTGTACATACCTTTCTATTTAACATGAACCAGGAGTAGACACCCTTGTCCCATCGTAGCTAAAGGCCCATGTCACAAAAAGTCAACTTTTGTCATAAAGGTCGAAATTTTGAGAACAAAAAAGAAATGTTCAGAAAATAGAATGTTCAATTTCGTTTCATGTGTAATTATTCATATTTGTTTAAATTTTATTTAACTGTTACATAACTTATCGCTCAACTTTTTGACATCATTTTGATCGTATGTCAAAATTTAACTTTTTTGAGAAGTTTGTTGGTGGAGTTAGTGGAGTGTCTAGGAGTTTTGACCTAGGATTACAGGTACAGTGGATGAAATTAAATAAAAATATATGAAATGTTTAGATAATAATATATGTAAAAAAGTTTACCTATTAAAAAATTGTGATCTTCATTAAAAATAATAGTAATAATAATAAATTGGGTGTTTCAAAATAGGATGCTCATACTTAAGGAGCACAATCCTCGAGCGATTTTAAGAAAAAAAGTTTATATCAACATAAGTCCGGAACCGCTTTATTTTTAAGTTAGAGGGTCTTGAAAATTAAGAAAATATTTAGTTTTTTCTTAAATACTAGGAAACCACTTGAAATATTTTTTTCAATTTTGGTAGATACTAACTAGGCATAAACACAATTTTTTTTGCAGGAAAAATATTTAATATTCTTTCATCAGTGGCGTCCATGCTAATAGGTCTTTTAGTATTTTTAACGAAAAAATGGTACATCAATGCTTTTTTACAAATCAAGTACTAATTTTATAAACGACCTTTATTTCTTGGTAAAAATGCTCCCATAATTTTTTTTGTCTGATGGACGGTTTGTGGTTAAAACAATTATTAAGCTTTAAAAACTATATTTACTTATTTTGTATTACGGGTTTAATAATTATTAAAAATAGTTATAAAATCACGCAACGGTTTTTTTTTAATTTTAAATAAATGTGGCTTTCAGTAAGACTGTTTATTTTTAGTTACAATTCTCTCTTAATTTTTTTCACCCGTCGAACGGTTTTAAGTAAAAAAATAAAAAGCATTTCTTTCCATTTCGATGGGCGTTTTATGTTCTTTTCTACAAAATAATAGTCTTATTTTAAGGCAACTTTGTTGTTTCTGTATGACAATTTATGTTATGTAAGTTAGGTTAATATGTTTTTGGAAAATATATATTTTTAATAATTAATAAAGCCTTAATATAAAATAAGTAAACATAGTTTTTAAAGATAAATACTTGTTTTAACTAAAACAGATCAGAGGAACTGAAACAGATCAGAGGAAAACAATTCAAGGGAGCATTTTTACCAAGAAATGAAGGTCGTTTATGAAATTGGTACTTAATTTGTAAAAAAGCAGTGACGTATCATTTTTTTCGCTAAGAATACTCAAAGATATATTAGAATGCATGCCACTGATGGAAGAAAAGCAAATATTTTTCCCGCAAAAAAATCGTGTTTATGCCTATTTAATATCTACTAAAATTGAAAAAAAATATTTTGAGTAGTTTCATAGTATTTAGGGGAAAAACCTAATTTTTGTCTTAATTTTCAAGACCTTGTAACTTAAAAATAAAGCAGTTCCGGACCTATGTTGATAAAAACTTTTTTTCTTAGAATCACTCGAGGAATTATGCTCCTTAAGTATGAGCACCTTATTTTGAAACACCCAGTTTATTATTATTACTATTATTTTTAATGAAGATCAGAATTTTTTAATAGGTAAACTTTTTTACATATATTGTTAGCTAAACATTCCATATATTTTCATTTAATTTCACTCACTGTAACTGTAATCCTGGGTTTTTGGATTTTTAATGCTCCAGGCACTCCACTGTATTGTCAAAACAATTTAAATAGGTGCAAACAAATGCCGGCAATTTAAAACACCATCTAGGAATTAACAATTTTTCATTCATGTCGCCGCTTTCATCAACGATTTTCCAGTGCACATGACCCATAAGAGATCTAACTTTTAATCTAACTCAAAATGATTTTTATAACCTAAATTAAAAGACCTTAGAACTAGAATTAGAATTACATCGTTAATAATAAAATATGTTAATTTTTATTTGACTTTTATTGGAATTATCTTAAATGGTGATAAACCAGTCTAACATGTCATGTAATGGTAGAGTTCGATAATTTTGATGAAACATTCTATCGGGGATATCCAGTTCATTAAGCTTGTCAGGATTTGATTATTTGTTTCACGGGGAATTTTTAAATATTAATCTTTTAATATAAGCGATAGGCCTAATTAAATTTTATATCTACCGAATTAATTTTCTAATTATAGGGTGAACCAAATTTACTTTCCATTGAAAGTATATCTGAAACTATAAGAGATACAAAGAAGTTAAATGAGCAATAAGTGGCAGAATTTTATACCTGTAGACATTTTTCTGAGAATACAATTAATTTCAATTCATCTCGATTTTATTTTAAAAAAGAAGAAAAACTGAAAATCGCCATATGTGTAAGTTAAATAAAGTAATGTAATGCTTTGAAATTAAAAACGTAAAAAATAGGCGGTCATGAAGTCTGTGTACAGAAGTGGAAACAACAGAATAACGAATTCGACATTATATTCACCAAGGGCAAGTTACCCTTGAGGTAGTTCACCAGTCAATTCATTTTCTATAGATTTTCAGATGCTACTAATAGTGTTACTTTTACACATGAATAATTAAAAGGCCCGTACCGGTGTCCGAAGCCGACATATTCCATGTCAAACTTACAACGTTTAACATGTAAGCTATAAGCGAAAGAACGTTTTCGAAAAAAATTTAATTCATTGCGGTCAAACGTTACTACAGATGTTAATAAAAAAGAAATATACTGGGTGGTGACAAGCTCTTTTTTCAGATAGCTCAAATGAAATAAAAAATTGAAAGCAAAATCAATGTATCGTAGAAGTATCAATTAACATGATTGTAAATTTGTTTTAAGCAATAAGAGGTTCAATTTTTAAAATTATTTCTGATAGGGGTGAGGAGCTAAAAGTTTCCAGGGTAAGTTGTTCCGATTAAAAGAGCTGCAAGGGAAAAATAGATAAATATATTTTGTAAGTAGGATGTGAAATAAATCGTGACAGCGCAGCGATGTCAGCCATATTGTTAAGGGCAGTTGCGTCCGGTATATCAGGAAGTGAGCGCGTGCGTCGTTGTGTCACGTAAGTAAATACTTTCCTTCTTGTACTTTTCGATCTATCTCTCATATATTAACAGTAATCGTTTTGGTTTTTGCTGTGTTTATGCCAAAATATATCTGCTTTGAACATGATAAGCTAAAATTGGCTAGGTCCTGTAAGCTAAACTATCATTTGCTTTTATGTGGGGATTTGTTATTTGGGGCTAAATGTTCCTTTTTTGCGGGGCATGTTGTGAGTTCGGAACCACCAGCCCGTCCCTTCCCAAAGGCACCACCAAGAGTTGGAAAGAAAAAGAGACGCCTTAGGAAATCAGCAATTTTAACAGACACTCCGGAGAAAATATCCCTGGCAGAAAAAGAGTCTAAGAAGGGGAGGAGAAGTATTGACAATGAAAGAGAGGGCAAAGAAAAACCAGGTGCCAAAATAAAAGGGGAAGGAAAGAGAAAGTCCGTTGAAGGACAGGTTCAAGAAACTGAGGATAAAAGTTCTGATCATGAAGAGGATAGTTTGGAGTATAATTGTATCATCTGCTTTGATGGTAACTCGAACTTGCGTTCTGGTGAAGAGTGGATCCAGTGTCAAAAATGTAAAAACTGGGCCCATTCAAGATGTTTAAGGTTTCGTAATTCATTTATATATATATATATATATATATATATATATATATACATATATATATATATATATATATATATATATATATATATATATATATATATATATATATATATATATATGTGCAAACTGCGGCTCTGATGAGCCTTATGGTGATTTATAAATAAGTATTAAAATCTTTTTCATCCAACGGTCGTTTTAAAATTAAATTTAAGGTCAAACTCTTACATAAGGAATATTCTATTGTTAAATTCTTAAATATATGATTGCATTAATAATATAACTGTTTTCTTTACAAATTATCCCCTAAATAGACTCGGTAACAACTTGCCCCACCTCGTTAACAATTAGCCCCAAGTTGGGGCAATTTGTTACTTTTCGACTTCCTATATTATAATATTAAATATAAAAAAACTAATTAAAATACACTCTAAAAACTTGTTAGATACCAAAACTAAATTTATTATTCAAAGTCTCACTCATAGTACTCATGTTAGTAATAAGTTTTTTAAACAATTTTTGAGCTTGATGCCAGAAATATTCATAAACTTGTAGCAGTGCGATGTTATGATGCCCCAAACTTATTAACTTTGGGTTCTTAGGAAATTCATTTCATATTCCTGCCAAGCAGCTAGTTGCCCTGCCCCATCTTTTTAGGAAAAACTATTGCCATTATCTTGAAATCATGGAAAGAAAAAGGTTTCCAGCATATTAGGGTAAAACGCTTTGACAGTGGAACTTTGTTCTTCAGTTCAACTTTGTAGAACGTGACAGCCATTCCCTCATTCTCCCTGCTTTCACTCCTTGTTCCTATATACGTTTAGAAAAAGAGCATTTCGCTGCTCCACTCTGTAGAGTGATATTGCGAATGAAACAGTAAAATATGAGGATCTCCAGCGCTATCGTTTTTGCGTAATCACAATCTGAAATTATACATCTCACGGAATTTCAATGCTTATTTTTAAATGTTAAGCAAATGTCTTGAAGTAATGGCAACACAGCAACTTCACTACTCTACTAGTTTTGATAGCTTTGACTTCAGTCTTCACCATGAAAATCTTTCGAGTGAGCATTGCAATGTTGCCGGCTCTAAATTTACTGCTAAACGGCTTGAAATTTTTATTACTGCATCCACGCGTACCATATATGTAATACTTCTATATGGCCAGCTCCCTATTCTCTTCACGAGTTTGTTCCAACCAAATTCGACAAAGATGGAACATGAATTAATGGCGAGTATTGCGCATGAATTGAACAAAATGAACCAATCGCTACGCGCGGGTTAAACGGGTGTTTATGTTTGGCCGTGCACAGCTGATTTTGGCCATGCACAGATGATTTGTAGCACCTGCGCATTGCGACTCATTAATTCGTGTGAAGGTCAGCGAGAAAGAGAAGTCTTTCCCATGAGAAACGAGGAACTGGCCATATAGAAGTATTACATATATGACGCGTACAGTCTCTACTAGAAATCGAATAAAAATGGCAGACTATTAAAGGCTCGCTATGCGCAGCGGATATCTAACACTCTAAAAACTTTAGGCTAAGATTACTGCCGGTGAACTACCTTAATAAAATTCTCAGAACATCTGTAATATTTTTAGAGAATTATGCCGTATAAAGGAGATCCGTTTCGATTACTAGTGACTATTGCTTATTATTATTACTTATCTGGGTACTATATTTTTTCCATTAAAAATAATAACTTACTTTATTTAATAAGATTTCAAGTATAACCATCTTTGTCATACCTTGACATACCTGTGATATACCAAATGAATAGTAAAATTACACTAAATTCTAAAATATAATACTCAGTATGAAGTCTATAAGAAATGATAAACCTACATTAATGAAAAGCCCTTTACCCCGAAACACTATCCATTAAAAAATATTTTATTTTACGACCCTGGAGTACAGGTGTATACAGTGACGACTGGTGACTTTTTGATAGGGGGTTCGCAGATGCAAAAATATTAGTAGTTAAGAGTTTAGGTGACTCCAGTGCCATAGCAAGGTATTAAATCTAATATAAACAAAAGGGATACAAATGGTGTTTTTACGAATTAAATTTAATTAATAAATCATAACCTCCAAAATATTTTTGGGTTATCATCTCTAAATTATTTTCATCGAGTAGAAAAATTTCTGAACCCCTTTAAAGTACTCTTTACGGTTGGACGTCGTTAGGCTCTGGGTTACTTAATTAAAATTGTTTGCTTTCATAGGAATAAAATTATATCACTTTTTCATGAAAACTGCATTTGAAAATAAAATATATTTTATTACAAAGTTCTAATTAAACTCTACAAAAACACAGAAAAAAATATTTTTTGAAACAAAATCCTATCTACGATCTTTTAAAGAAATAAAGTGTTCATTACTTTCTCATCAAAATTGTTTAAATTTAAATTTACAAATTAATAATTAGACCCAAGAATGGGTACTGCTATCTCTTCGTGAATAGCGCTTAGGTCTGTAAGCGACACAATTAACAATCGCAATCAGATCAGCCATCACCTACGCATTTAGCACCATAAAGAGTAAATACGCACTCCGAACTCTGACTCGTACTCACCATTTGGCAATAGCGCATAAGCGCGGAGCGGCGTACCCCCGGCTACCTTTAACGTGGTGTTCAGTAAATTATTTCTCCGTATCCCGTGGAAGCCATTGATAGGCACTGCACGGCAGCCACGCTAGGTGCATAATTCTGCGCGCACCAACTTATTTAAATTTCCTTATAATATTTAATATAATGGAATTAAACGTTTGCGTACTTTATTTCAAGTCACTCACATGTATTATTAGTTAATTAGTATATCATTTATTTGTGTTTAAAAATGTGATAAGTCCAAGTCTTTTGCATTAAATCGAAAAGAATAGATTGCTCATTTCACCAGAAGCGCGCGCTCTTGCGCTCTTTAAGACCAGTCGCGACTGGGTGTACACCAAAAAAATAAAATAACCTCTTAATTTGTGAACTGTCATAAAGTGACGTTTTCAATAAATTTAAATATCACGTAGTCGCATTTCAAAAACTGTTTAGTCAACAAACCATAAAAATTTAAATATTTCCAAACTGGGCCGAAGAAATGTTAAATAAATTGAAAAAAATCAATAAAAAAGTCATAGAAAACAAACTTTTTTATCACACACAAAAAACATATCTTCTGATAACCTTGGACTCTAGACAAATGAATATTATCAATTTGGAATCACTTTAAGCGCTCAGGGCAAACTTTAGTTTGATGCTGTAAACATATGAACTTATAACACTTTTTACATAAAATCCGCTATTCGCAATTTTTTTTTTCTGAAACAAAATTAACATTTGTCAGAAGATAACAGTTTGAGTGTTAAAATATTGAATTTTCGGTCCAAAAATATTCTTTCAATAACGGCCTGAAGCTCTACCGGTAAACTAGATATTTATAGGCGTTGTTCCATAACCGGTGTTATCATATCTATGGCCAAATTTTTCAAATACATGCTTTTTTTTTGTAGGATGTGTTTTGTAAGATGTATTTTGCTTTGGTTTAGCCCTAGGACTCTTATCGGAATCAATTCCAACTTAAACTGGAAAGTTGGAAAACATCCTCAATACCTAATTTATCGGCATTATCTAAATTAGCAAAATTTTAAATGATCTCCTAAATTTCTTTTTGGGTGAGCGATCTAGAAGAGCTATATGCCATGCTGGACGCTATGAAACACCTTAAATACATATATAAAATTTAATATAATAAGAAAATACACATAACCATACCTGATTACATAAATTAAAAACTTGTTACACTATTACTATCCAGGAGTACAATTGTAGCCCAAACGGAGATTTTACATCAAACAAATGTCGCTGCAATGACGATAGCAAATCAATGGACATGGGCCTACAAGAGATTAACAAGAACCACAATTTTGTGCTGCCATTTGTAGAAGAATAACAGACGTGCCAAAAAAGGCTGGGGTACACCTGTTTCAGGGTTAAAATAGTTTATTACAGTTTTTTAAATTTTTTCAATCGGACTTCAAATAAAAAGATACAACTGATTTTAAAAATAGCGTTTTTCTGTTTTTTTTTTTCAAAGTAATATCGAAACGACCTGGAATTCAACTATTTTCTCTGCGAAATATTTGCTATTAAATGTTGCTCTATTCTGCCCTTTTAAGCTCCTTATATCTCAAATCTAACAGTTTTCGATATACCTATTTTGGAAATCAAATTTCCAAAACACCTGAATATTTCAAAGCTAAAAACTGTGGCTGCTTTGAAAAGATTATCCAAAAATTTCCATCTTACATCTAAATTTATGTTCTATTTTACCTGTCTTTGCTATTATTTTGTCAAAAAGATTTACCTACTATAATCGTACCAAAAGTACGGTTTAATTTGATGTTCTTACAAAGTGGTACATTCTACATAAGTACACACATATACGGACCTTGAGTGTTTCTTTATTTTTAATTTTATTTATGAATGTGCAAAATGAAAGTGTTGTTGACATAATTAAATATTTACCGTAGAGTTTTAATTGTAATTTGCATTCAAAGAATTTCTGATTTATATTTGATTTTATTGCACATGTTTAGGTAATTATTACCTGAACAAATTATGGTACATTTATAGATAGAACAACCTGGAGAGTAAACATGTTGACACGAGTAAAAACTTGGACGAGAACAAACTAGAATAAAATAAACATGAATAATATACAGGATGTCCCCGTTTTAAGTGCCTTAAATGAAACAGATGACAGAAAAAGTAATTTTTAGGAAAAAGTTTCCTATGAACATGTATCCTGAAACTCTTAATCAAAAAGGTACAAGGTGTTAAAATTTGAATAAAAAAAAAGTTTTTATTTTTTCACTTTCAAGTTTTCAGAGATATTTATACTAAATTTTGCACACATGGTGTGTAGATGAAGCATCATTAAATAAGGTAAAATTAAGTTTCTATCTCAACCAGTGGCGGAGTTACGGGTAATCTGTGATATTGTTTTGAAAAAAAAGTAGTACGCCACTAAACAAAATGAAATAAAATACAATTTTTGGTTAAAGCGTTTAATTCTGAAGAAAAGTTGTCTCCTAATAATTTTTCTTTGACATTTATTATCCTATATTTTCGTAGGAACTGTTCGAATGCAGTGTATGCTGGTCTTTAAATTATCACTGACTAACAAAAAAAAGGTAAGTTTAAGATGGTACGACCCTGGATAAAATGAAATAAAATAACAGTTTTGGATAAAGTTGACTTTTAACATTCTTTCACATTTGTCACTATTGTGACAGAATTTAAATTTTTGGGACTTTCCTTAGTGAAAGTACGAGTGAGAGTGATGTTTTTTCCAAAACCAACGACATGACACAACCGTGAAAAATAAGGAAAATAACTTTTACTCAGAATTAAATGCTTTACCTAAAACAGGTATTTTATTTTATTTCCTTCAGTGGTGTACCGCGCTTTTCCTACAATAATATCACAGATTATCCGTAACTCCGCCACTGGTTGAGATAGGAACTTAATTTTATTTTATTTTGTGATCCTTTGTCCATACATGTGTGTGCAAAATTTGGTTTAAATATCTTATAAAACTTGAAGGTGAAAAAGTAAAAACTTTATTTTTAATTTAAATTTAAACACCTTGTATCTTTTTTATTAGGAGTTTTCGGATACATGTTCATAAGAAACTTTTTGTTTAAAATTATTTTTTTCTATCACCTGTTTCATTTAAGGCACTTAAAACGGGGAGACCATGTGCAATAAATATAAATATAATACTTGCAGGCTAACTTATTTTTTTGCAGTAATTTATTGCTATTGACCGATTTTCATACAAAAAAAAACCAAAGGATGCAACAACGTTTTCGGAGTCCTAGAGGTTGAAAGTACTATTTAGTGACCTTGAATGTTTTCGTTTTTCAAGCATAACCGAAACAATGTTTTGTTTGTTTGTTTCTCCGAAAATATAGGACTAATTATAGCACTTTTGGCAATAATTTCGGTTCTTGATTTCACATCCAAAATAAATATATATGGGTAAGTTCGTATTAATTATACTTTTTCTTGGAGAAACAAACAAGGTACCACTTAAGTAATTAAAGTTTTTATATAAAAATAATTTTTGTTCAGTAGAATACCCCTTTTTTCCCCCTTTCGATTGTTCCAAATTTTCCAGTTTCAAATTAAAATTTTATTTTTTTTCAATATTTTGATTTTAAAACCAAAATCTCTCCTTTACAGAAATGTCGTCTTCAATGTTGAAATTCTGACTTTGACGTTAAAATTTCAACTGATCGCAAAATATGTCTAAAAAGTGAAGTAGGGTTGTCTTAATTTTAAATAAGGTAGTAAAGCAGTTCTTATTTTGTGAAGTCAAAAAAATAAATACTTAATGTTTTTTGAACGCATTATAAAGTCCAAAGACGAATTATAATGTAATGTGGTTTAGCATTTAGGTTTTCAAAATTTCTCATTTGCTATTTTTCCTATCACTTCATTTTACTTAATAGCAAAACACAAGTTGGACCACCAGAAGGTTACAGGTGACTGTAACTTGAATTTCAGGTTTCGAAACAGGAACAAATTTTCTTCAGGGATCATATGATAAAAATTTAACTTTGTTACATTCCTCCTTATAGCTGTACATACAAATATATACAAATAATTTTAAATCTTCATCTTTATCTTCTGGTAAAAATATAAAAAATTCTGTTACCTGTTATTAAAATAGCTGTAAATGTAATAAACAAATGTTATAATACATCCTAGTATAAAAATGTTTCCTTGGAACTTATTAAAAGAAACTAAGAACAACTGTTCACAGAAGCCATATACGAGGTCTATCGGAAGAGTAAGTTGACTTCAAGTTTCGCTGGCAACGTTCAATCGATTATCGATTTTTTGTTTTTGTTGTTGTTGTTGTTGTTGTGTTGGTACACATGTCCCGAACATATGTTCAGAGTTTCAAGTATATAGCATAATTAGTTTCTTTTTGACAGATAAAAAGGTTAGACGTATTTTGCTGTGCTCGGCGATTTTCTATTATTATTAAAATGTAGCAAAGAATTTGCATCAAATTTTGTGTGAAAAATGGAATCAAGTGCTCTAAAACACTTGAAATGTTGAGACTAGCGTACGGTGACTCTGCTCTAAGTAAAAAAAAAAATGTTTACAAGTGGTACAAACTCTTCCAAGATAGCCGAGAAGAAGCAGATGACGAACTTCTCTCTGGACGCCCCAGCACATCAACAACAGAAGATATCGTCGAAACTGTGAAGGAAATTGTTTTTGAAAATAGTCGAATTACCATAAGAAAAGTTGCTGGGGATATTGGCATATCAGTCGGCTCGTGTCATGAAATTCTTTCGGATGTTTTGGAAGACGTGTGTCAGCGAAGTTTGCTCCGAAACTTCTGAATTTTGATCAGATGAACCGTGGCCATGAACATCGCTTAAGTGCTCTTGAATAACGTCAGTGATGATTCTGATTTGCTCAAAAAGGTCATAATTGGTAACAAATCATGGGTATATGGTTGATGTTGCAACCAAAGCCCAATCGTCCCAATCGAAGCACCCAGCCAAGACCGAAAAAAGCCAAGACCGAAAAAAAGTCCTATCAAATGTCAAAGTGTTTTTTTCGACTACCATGGCGTAGTGCATCAGAAGTTTTTACCCTAAGGTCGTGTAGTCAATAAGGAGTATAATCTTGAAGTTATGCGCCGTTTGAGAAAAGAAATACGAAAAAAAACGTCCGGCATCACGATAATGCACCTGGCCATTCATCGCTGTTTGTGAGAGATTTTTGGCCAAAAACAACAAGACAATCATGCCTCAGTCACCATATTCAGCGGATTTGGCCCCCCTGCGACTTTTTCAGGTACCCAAAACTTAAAAGACCCATGAAAAGACGGAGATTTGCAACGATTGATAAAATAAAAACTGCATCGCTACAGGGGCTTAAGGCTCCAAAAATTATTTTTTTTTTGTGTTATTCATCTCAAATTATTTCATCGAGTAGAAACAAATTTCTGAACCCCTTTAAAGTACTCTTTACGTTGGACGTCGTTAGGCTCTGGTGTTACTTAATTAAAATTGTTTGCTTCATAGGAATAAACAATTATATCACTTTTTCATGAAAACGCATTTGAAAAATAAAATATATTTTATTACAAAGTTCTAATTAAACTCTACAAAAACACAGAAAAAAATATTTTTGAAACAAGTCCGAGACTACGATCTTTTAAAGAAATAAAGTGTTCATTCCTTTCTCATCAAAATTTTTTAAATTTAAATTTACAAATTAATAATTAGACCCAAGAATGGGTACTGCTATCTCTTCGTGAATAGCGCTTAGGTCTGTAAGCGACACAATTAACAATCGCAATCAGATCAGCCATCACCTA
This sequence comes from Dastarcus helophoroides, assembly GCA_028583605.1. Classification (NCBI taxonomy): domain Eukaryota; kingdom Metazoa; phylum Arthropoda; class Insecta; order Coleoptera; family Bothrideridae; genus Dastarcus; species Dastarcus helophoroides. The sequence goes on from CM053326.1 coordinate 7,153,913, forward strand.
CGCATTTAGCACCATAAAGAGTAAATACGCACTCCGAACTCTGACTCGTACTCACCATTTGGCAATAGCGCATAAGCGCGGAGCGGCGTACCCCCGGCTACCTTTAACGTGGTGTTCAGTAAATTATTTCTCCGTATCCCGTGGAAGCCATTGATAGGCACTGCACGGCAGCCACGCTAGGTGCATAATTCTGCGCGCACCAACTTATTTAAATTTCCTTATAATATTTAATATAATGGAATTAAACGTTTGCGTACTTTATTTCAAGTCACTCACATGTATTATTAGTTAATTAGTATATCATTTATTTGTGTTTAAAAATGTGATAAGTCCAAGTCTTTTGCATTAAATCGAAAAGAATAGATTGCTCATTTCACCAGAAGCGCGCGCTCTTGCGCTCTTTAAGACCAGTCGCGACTGGGTGTACACCAAAAAAATAAAATAACCTCTTAATTTGTGAACTGTCATAAAGTGACGTTTTCAATAAATTTAAATATCACGTAGTCGCATTTCAAAAACTGTTTAGTCAACAAACCATAAAAATTTAAATATTTCCAAACTGGGCCGAAGAAATGTTAAATAAATTGAAAAAAATCAATAAAAAAGTCATAGAAAACAAACTTTTTTATCACACACAAAAAACATATCTTCTGATAACCTTGGACTCTAGACAAATGAATATTATCAATTTGGAATCACTTTAAGCGCTCAGGGCAAACTTTAGTTTGATGCTGTAAACATATGAACTTATAACACTTTTTACATAAAATCCGCTATTCGCAATTTTTTTTTTCTGAAACAAAATTAACATTTGTCAGAAGATAACAGTTTGAGTGTTAAAATATTGAATTTTCGGTCCAAAAATATTCTTTCAATAACGGCCTGAAGCTCTACCGGTAAACTAGATATTTATAGGCGTTGTTCCATAACCGGTGTTATCATATCTATGGCCAAATTTTTCAAATACATGCTTTTTTTTTGTAGGATGTGTTTTGTAAGATGTATTTTGCTTTGGTTTAGCCCTAGGACTCTTATCGGAATCAATTCCAACTTAAACTGGAAAGTTGGAAAACATCCTCAATACCTAATTTATCGGCATTATCTAAATTAGCAAAATTTTAAATGATCTCCTAAATTTCTTTTTGGGTGAGCGATCTAGAAGAGCTATATGCCATGCTGGACGCTATGAAACACCTTAAATACATATATAAAATTTAATATAATAAGAAAATACACATAACCATACCTGATTACATAAATTAAAAACTTGTTACACTATTACTATCCAGGAGTACAATTGTAGCCCAAACGGAGATTTTACATCAAACAAATGTCGCTGCAATGACGATAGCAAATCAATGGACATGGGCCTACAAGAGATTAACAAGAACCACAATTTTGTGCTGCCATTTGTAGAAGAATAACAGACGTGCCAAAAAAGGCTGGGGTACACCTGTTTCAGGGTTAAAATAGTTTATTACAGTTTTTTAAATTTTTTCAATCGGACTTCAAATAAAAAGATACAACTGATTTTAAAAATAGCGTTTTTCTGTTTTTTTTTTTCAAAGTAATATCGAAACGACCTGGAATTCAACTATTTTCTCTGCGAAATATTTGCTATTAAATGTTGCTCTATTCTGCCCTTTTAAGCTCCTTATATCTCAAATCTAACAGTTTTCGATATACCTATTTTGGAAATCAAATTTCCAAAACACCTGAATATTTCAAAGCTAAAAACTGTGGCTGCTTTGAAAAGATTATCCAAAAATTTCCATCTTACATCTAAATTTATGTTCTATTTTACCTGTCTTTGCTATTATTTTGTCAAAAAGATTTACCTACTATAATCGTACCAAAAGTACGGTTTAATTTGATGTTCTTACAAAGTGGTACATTCTACATAAGTACACACATATACGGACCTTGAGTGTTTCTTTATTTTTAATTTTATTTATGAATGTGCAAAATGAAAGTGTTGTTGACATAATTAAATATTTACCGTAGAGTTTTAATTGTAATTTGCATTCAAAGAATTTCTGATTTATATTTGATTTTATTGCACATGTTTAGGTAATTATTACCTGAACAAATTATGGTACATTTATAGATAGAACAACCTGGAGAGTAAACATGTTGACACGAGTAAAAACTTGGACGAGAACAAACTAGAATAAAATAAACATGAATAATATACAGGATGTCCCCGTTTTAAGTGCCTTAAATGAAACAGATGACAGAAAAAGTAATTTTTAGGAAAAAGTTTCCTATGAACATGTATCCTGAAACTCTTAATCAAAAAGGTACAAGGTGTTAAAATTTGAATAAAAAAAAAGTTTTTATTTTTTCACTTTCAAGTTTTCAGAGATATTTATACTAAATTTTGCACACATGGTGTGTAGATGAAGCATCATTAAATAAGGTAAAATTAAGTTTCTATCTCAACCAGTGGCGGAGTTACGGGTAATCTGTGATATTGTTTTGAAAAAAAAGTAGTACGCCACTAAACAAAATGAAATAAAATACAATTTTTGGTTAAAGCGTTTAATTCTGAAGAAAAGTTGTCTCCTAATAATTTTTCTTTGACATTTATTATCCTATATTTTCGTAGGAACTGTTCGAATGCAGTGTATGCTGGTCTTTAAATTATCACTGACTAACAAAAAAAAGGTAAGTTTAAGATGGTACGACCCTGGATAAAATGAAATAAAATAACAGTTTTGGATAAAGTTGACTTTTAACATTCTTTCACATTTGTCACTATTGTGACAGAATTTAAATTTTTGGGACTTTCCTTAGTGAAAGTACGAGTGAGAGTGATGTTTTTTCCAAAACCAACGACATGACACAACCGTGAAAAATAAGGAAAATAACTTTTACTCAGAATTAAATGCTTTACCTAAAACAGGTATTTTATTTTATTTCCTTCAGTGGTGTACCGCGCTTTTCCTACAATAATATCACAGATTATCCGTAACTCCGCCACTGGTTGAGATAGGAACTTAATTTTATTTTATTTTGTGATCCTTTGTCCATACATGTGTGTGCAAAATTTGGTTTAAATATCTTATAAAACTTGAAGGTGAAAAAGTAAAAACTTTATTTTTAATTTAAATTTAAACACCTTGTATCTTTTTTATTAGGAGTTTTCGGATACATGTTCATAAGAAACTTTTTGTTTAAAATTATTTTTTTCTATCACCTGTTTCATTTAAGGCACTTAAAACGGGGAGACCATGTGCAATAAATATAAATATAATACTTGCAGGCTAACTTATTTTTTTGCAGTAATTTATTGCTATTGACCGATTTTCATACAAAAAAAACCAAAGGATGCAACAACGTTTTCGGAGTCCTAGAGGTTGAAAGTACTATTTAGTGACCTTGAATGTTTTCGTTTTTCAAGCATAACCGAAACAATGTTTTGTTTGTTTGTTTCTCCGAAAATATAGGACTAATTATAGCACTTTTGGCAATAATTTCGGTTCTTGATTTCACATCCAAAATAAATATATATGGGTAAGTTCGTATTAATTATACTTTTTCTTGGAGAAACAAACAAGGTACCACTTAAGTAATTAAAGTTTTTATATAAAAATAATTTTTGTTCAGTAGAATACCCCTTTTTTCCCCCTTTCGATTGTTCCAAATTTTCCAGTTTCAAATTAAAATTTTATTTTTTTTTCAATATTTTGATTTTAAAACCAAAATCTCTCCTTTACAGAAATGTCGTCTTCAATGTTGAAATTCTGACTTTGACGTTAAAATTTCAACTGATCGCAAAATATGTCTAAAAAGTGAAGTAGGGTTGTCTTAATTTTAAATAAGGTAGTAAAGCAGTTCTTATTTTGTGAAGTCAAAAAAATAAATACTTAATGTTTTTTGAACGCATTATAAAGTCCAAAGACGAATTATAATGTAATGTGGTTTAGCATTTAGGTTTTCAAAATTTCTCATTTGCTATTTTTCCTATCACTTCATTTTTACTTAATAGCAAAACACAAGTTGGACCACCAGAAGGTTACAGGTGACTGTAACTTGAATTTCAGGTTTCGAAACAGGAACAAATTTTCTTCAGGGATCATATGATAAAAATTTAACTTTGTTACATTCCTCCTTATAGCTGTACATACAAATATATACAAATAATTTTAAATCTTCATCTTTATCTTCTGGTAAAAATATAAAAAATTCTGTTACCTGTTATTAAAATAGCTGTAAATGTAATAAACAAATGTTATAATACATCCTAGTATAAAAATGTTTCCTTGGAACTTATTAAAAGAAACTAAGAACAACTGTTCACAGAAGCCATATACGAGGTCTATCGGAAGAGTAAGTTGACTTCAAGTTTCGCTGGCAACGTTCAATCGATTATCGATTTTTTGTTTTTGTTGTTGTTGTTGTTGTTGTGTTGGTACACATGTCCCGAACATATGTTCAGAGTTTCAAGTATATAGCATAATTAGTTTCTTTTTGACAGATAAAAAGGTTAGACGTATTTTGCTGTGCTCGGCGATTTTCTATTATTATTAAAATGTAGCAAAGAATTTGCATCAAATTTTGTGTGAAAAATGGAATCAAGTGCTCTAAAACACTTGAAATGTTGAGACTAGCGTACGGTGACTCTGCTCTAAGTAAAAAAAAAATGTTTACAAGTGGTACAAACTCTTCCAAGATAGCCGAGAAGAAGCAGATGACGAACTTCTCTCTGGACGCCCCAGCACATCAACAACAGAAGATATCGTCGAAACTGTGAAGGAAATTGTTTTTGAAAATAGTCGAATTACCATAAGAAAAGTTGCTGGGGATATTGGCATATCAGTCGGCTCGTGTCATGAAATTCTTTCGGATGTTTTGGAAGACGTGTGTCAGCGAAGTTTGCTCCGAAACTTCTGAATTTTGATCAGATGAACCGTGGCCATGAACATCGCTTAAGTGCTCTTGAATAACGTCAGTGATGATTCTGATTTGCTCAAAAAGGTCATAATTGGTAACAAATCATGGGTATATGGTTGATGTTGCAACCAAAGCCCAATCGTCCCAATCGAAGCACCCAGCCAAGACCGAAAAAAGCCAAGACCGAAAAAAGTCCTATCAAATGTCAAAGTGTTTTTTTCGACTACCATGGCGTAGTGCATCAGAAGTTTTTACCCTAAGGTCGTGTAGTCAATAAGGAGTATAATCTTGAAGTTATGCGCCGTTTGAGAAAAGAAATACGAAAAAAACGTCCGGCATCACGATAATGCACCTGGCCATTCATCGCTGTTTGTGAGAGATTTTTGGCCAAAAACAACAAGACAATCATGCCTCAGTCACCATATTCAGCGGATTTGGCCCCCCTGCGACTTTTTCAGGTACCCAAAACTTAAAAGACCCATGAAAAGACGGAGATTTGCAACGATTGATAAAATAAAAACTGCATCGCTACAGGGGCTTAAGGCTATACCAAAAGGTGCTTATCAGAAAGATTGAAAAAAGCCTTAGCACAAGTGCATTGTATCTGAGGGGGATTACTTTAAAGGGGACAGTATAAATGATGATAAATAAATAAAAAAAAATTCATAAAAATATAGTCACCTTACTTTTTGAACAGATCTCGTAAATGGTCTGTTATAATAGAGTATAAAGAAATTTCGCTAATAATCTCTAGGTGTCCGTTAGTAAATGTCACTTCGCCATATTTGATTAACCCTTAATGAAATCATTTTGATATACAAAAGATTCTTCTTCTTTGTTTTCGTCAATATTTTCGATATTCATTTAGTTTCTGGGATACTCCCGGAATTGGAAAGGGAGTAGGGGCTGCTACAAATCACTCTGAATAAATAGTGTTTTTAATTGAAATTTTTTAAATTTAAATTTTAAACTCGAAAGCTCATATTATATTCTCGAAATTTTGCCCTTAAACTTAAAAATCCTCAAAGGCCTTTCAGCTTGAATTACGGACTTTTTGAATTTTTTCTTGTAATGTCAATTTTAATCCCGAGATTTCTCGAAACAAACTTTTTTGGCTCGTTTAGAAAAAGGACATTTTTGCCAATCTGACTTTTTTATTTGTAGTCCGATTTAAAAGATTTTAAATCATTTTTGTTTTGTTTTCAAAAAACTTTACAGTGGTGTAGATAATTATTTTTTGTGCTAAAGAATTTCTGAGCAAATTATCCAACTTTCGAATTCAGCAATATTTTCCGAGTAATTTGATATGTTACATGTCATATGTCAAAGGTTAAACATAGGCATCTTCAGAAAAAAAACTATATTTATGTTATTTTGGATTTGAAATTTTGATAAAATATTCAAAATATTGAGAAAAGTGAAAAAACAATTGTTGCGTAAACTATAAAACCAATTCCCGTGGCATGCACTTTTAGTTTTAGCAACGATTTTAATTAGTTTTATTTTAGTAATTTTAAAATAAAATTTGAATTTTCACTGATAAATGTTAGGAAAAACCTGAATTTCTACCTGAAAATCATTTCTCCTACATTTAAAATTTTTTATTTAAACTATCGAAATTTCTTTTTTTGCACAAGAAAATTTTATTTTGCTCGAAATTCTTTTTTTTTATTCTCGGATTAAAATGAGTTAAATGTCGAAATGTCAATGTTAGATTCGAATTTTTCACAAAAATATCGGACTTTAATAAAATTGCTTTACCTAAAATATATTTTTTAAATTTCAATTTAAACTAATAGTTTAAATAAAGCACTGAAGTGTGGCTTGTGATTAAGTCGTAATTATTTATTTAATTGCCGATGTGGTAAAGGGGTGAAACCTTCTTTGGACTTAATAGTTTAAATAGTTACTTACTCAAAAATTTGAAGATTTTTTTCATCATTTTTATTTTTATTTCGAATGGTCGACTTTTGAACCACTGAATTGCGGGAAAATATGTTTTTAATTCCAAATTTTTTTGAGGTGAAACTCAAAATGTTATCTATAAATCAAAGTGTTTTTTCAAAAATTTTAATTTTTTTCATAAATTTTCGAGTGTTCCTTTTCTGAAAATTTCCAATTTATAATTCATTTTTCAATGTCAGAAAAAAATTTAGGAAAAAGTTATTTTTTTAACGAAATTTGAAGGTTTTAGTTTTAATTTTAAAAACTTTACTTTAAACTTGAAATTTAGGGAATGGCTTTTTGGTCAAAATCTCGTAGGATTTTTCTCAATGTTTTTACTTTACACTTTCTTAAATATATGACGACTTGCTGGTATATGTATTGTGCAAAAATGTATTTGAGTTTTATAGTTATTGCAGTATTTGTTGTTAATACAATTGATTAGTTATTAATTTTTAATTTTGTTAATGCTTAATTTTTCTTTTGAAATATGTGATATCAGCTGGCTTCATAGAGGGCTTGAAGTATAGAACCCTCCTCGAATCATCCATGGGTAGAACAGCATATTCTCGTAATCTGATTTTACTAGGTGTTCCATTTACTAAAGCACTGAACTAAACACTGTGACTTGTGATTAAGGTTCCATTTGATGAATTTCAGGTAATTTATTCACCCAGTCAAAGTAAAAAATATCAAATATACATATATAGGAGCATCAATTTACATAAATTAGTTTTTACTTCAATTTACCGAAGCGTGTTTATAAAGGTCGCTTTTTAATTTCACGAAAGCAGCTGCATTTGTCGGAAGTTTTTTTTAGTATAAAAAATATTACGATTCTTGATAGTTTTCGCCTTTCAAATTTGTAGTAAATTCAACATATTAATTATTAAAAAAGTTCTCATGCCTTTTTTCAGGCTAAATGTCATTTCTAAAGCTTGTCACGTATGTTAAGATTTATCCTAGTGTTTTCCCATGACCTCTGCATGTGGGATCATCTTTTGCGCAAATCTTACCTAATTAGGAGCAAAATGGCCATCCTTGGATCTGTGTACATTTTCCGCATGTTTACCTTTCTGCAATTTTACGTCTTAAACTTATTTCTTCGGATAAACATAAGACTACGTGCGTTTTGCAAATATTTCTGGTCACGTCCAGTGATTTTTATGTTGATACGCATATTACCGTGAAATATTACTGAAGCAAAAACACTTCGCCTTAATGTATTGATCAATATAAATGTACAGCAATATAAGTCCTATATGTATGTGGAAACATTTTTCATAATTCACGGTTTAAATCAATTGATATTTCCAGTGGCTCTTCAGACAAGGACAGCAACAGCACTTATTTGATGAAAATATTTATGCGTTTGCGAAACCAAATGAGCAGCTATTAAAAATGCACGTGGATCAAAGTGACACCATTGCATGAAGTGAAAATATTTTTTTATGTTTACAGATACATCTTGCAGTGTTTTATTTAAAATGTACTTTGGTTTTGAAACATGTACACCTATTACACACCCACTGTTGGTATATTTCATAGAATGGTATTTAAATAGTACATTGTCCTGTCTTGGAATTTCGTTGAAAGCAATTACAAAAAATATCATATAAAGTTTTACCTTGGCACTTGGCCAACGAAGATATTCTCGGAAATAAGTATTTAACGTTTAAATAATTTGCATAGAAACAAAATTTCTGCAATTTTAGGTTTAAAAATGTTTGAAGAATTATAATGGTAATTTTCAAAACAATACTCAAAGGATTTATTAAAATTTAATGCATGAAATATGGAATTTCGACATTTTAATGTAATACGAGCCAAATTAACCACCATTTAGTGTATTTCTATGACTAACGACCCTTTTTAAACGAAACAACAATCTTCTTTTCATTTTACGTTAACTTTTACGCAACAACTTTGTGAAAAATATAAAATGTCTAAATTATTAACACTGTGGACAAATGTTGGAAGAAACTTTTTAACTATGAGTCCCGACTCTGTGGCGTAGACAGATTTTGTGTTTAGGGACTAATTTGGCTAAATTTTATGTATTTTATTTTATTATTATTATTTTAATAAAAACATTTTCCACATGTGCAAAAATAGGTACAACAATAACTGGTTACTTTTATCACTCATTAGATGTATGTAGATAAACGTAAATGAAAAAATACATACAACAGTTACAATCAAACACATCCAAGCCGAACTCTCTATAAGAGGGAATCCTGTCTATGACGGAATATTTGGAAAGTCCCGTTTTCCATCATGTACATGTTCTTATACAAACCATAACTATTAAACTTTATTAACGAATAAAAAGCAACAGATATTAAAAATTCGCATGAAGTAAGGGTTGGAAGTATCACTTATGCAAACCGTAAAACTATTTAAACTGGAATGAGATTTCGGTCTCATCGTGTTCCAACTTAGACGGGTTTGACTCTATTAAAGATATTCTAATCAGATTAAGATTTTAATGGGGTTAGCAGATATTGGGTCATAAATTATCGAAAAACTGCAGTTTTTTTGTATGTCATATACAATAGTTGTTGAGAAAAACAATATTGTATGGAAAAATAGGTGCTTGCCTTTCAAGGCCTTTTGAGCAATCTAGAAATACGTTTTTCCAACATAAAACTTGATTCAGCTGAAGGATAGAATGCAGATCAAATTTAGATGAATATTTTCAGAGTTAGCACTAGTTCAATCAAAACAATAATTGGGGTTGGAATCGAACCTTTTAGTGCGATCCGAGACGATCTCACAAACTATGTTAGTCATCGACTTATTGCGAATTGCAAATGAATGCTTTTTATCCGAGACATTATCAACACAGTTATCAATCCAATAAATATTTGGATGATTGTAGAAAAAAGTGTGTATATCCGAAAATTGACAATTTTGTTTTTATTTTTCAATTATAATACAAGAAAACTTGAATAAAATTTCAAATTCATACCTAAGTAAAAATGATTTTACTTGGTCTATTGACTCTTCACTGTAGTAATTGTTACGGAACCCTAATTGTGCTAGCCCGACTCGCTCTTGGCTGAATTATTTTTGCTATCTTAATAAAAAAAGTTTCAGATACAGTTATTTTGAAAACTATGCGGTAGTTTTCTCCTCTTTTTTCGAAATTCACTGAAAAAAGCTAAATTTCGAAAAAAATGCATCCAAATGTCAACAAAAATTCCCACTTTTTTTTAACAGTTTTGCGGGTAAAGTCAAAATTTCAAGAAGATTATTCAAAATCTCTACATTTTATTTTAAAATAAAGTTGAAACTTTTAAAATCAAAATTTTCAAAAATGTTACATATTCCAGAAATATTTGACAACACAATTTTTAACTCCACTAGCGAAATTCCACCTTTCTTCTATAAATTTGAAATTTTAAAGGAATAATTTCAAAAATTTTAATAGGAAATTAAAATTTCTAATATGAAGCTCGGAATTAAAAAAAAAAGGTCAAATTTCGGCTAAAAAGGGGCAAATGATATAAAAGAGAATTCCAAAATTCGTGTTTCTCGAAACAATTACTTTTCGTTTTAAAATGTTTTCCTCAGAATTTCTAAATGCAACATTTCAAAAACTTTCGAATTTTAAAGTTTAAATTTGGAATGGTGAAATTATGAAATTAAATCGTAATATTGCCATATTTTAATTTTTAGACTCCAATTCGATAAAGCTTCAAAATTATTAGAAACAAATCCAGATTCCGAGATTAAAGTTAACATTTTACGAAAAAGAAAACGTTGCTACTTTAAGATAATAATTTGGGAAAATAGAAAATTAAAAAATATATAAGGGAAATTTTGTTACTAACTGCGACATTTTGGCGGTAAACTCACATTTTTGATTTTTTTTTAGAAATTTTGATTATTATACTCGAAAAAAAATGACAGTCTTGAAGTGAAAACTTAAAACTCGGAAATAACAGTGTCTTTGAAGTGTAGTCCGAACCCAAACTAGTAAAAGTTCAGAATGTTGGAAATATTTTCACATAAGTGCTGTCAAACTGACCTACCTTTTTATATTTGTACTTTGGATGCTTGTAGTTGTGTGGAAACGAATCAAATATTTACTGATGATGAAATACATTTACATATAAACTTTACACTCTTCTAATTTATTTCACGTAATGTTTAACTTCTTATCATTATTGTCATTAGTCAGCTCTGGAGCACAAGAGTACCACGTTTTCTATTTTATTTTTATTTCTAACATATATCTTCTTCTTTCTGCGAAAAAAATTTTTTTTCAGCTTTGACACCCTCTATCTCTGTTAATATCAACTTTTGGTATAAGGTAAATATGGCTAAATCACGTTATTTTTATTCGAAAAATCTGCTCTTGCTCTATGTACCATTACTTATGGTCCATTCTGTATATAAAAATGGAAACAGACTCACATATATACAGGGTGTTTCATAATTGCATGCTGAACCGGCAGGGAGATATTCCTTGGGCAATTTTAAAACAAAATTTTCATATTAACATAGGTCCGGAAACGCTTCATTTTTTGGATATACAGGGCGGTAAAAATTGAAGAAAAAATCGGTTTTTCTTCAATATTTCTGAGACTGGTTTAGATATTTTTTTGATTTTCAGTACACGATATCTGGGTATAAAAGCAAGTATTTTGACAAAAAAACATTTGTTCTGATTCCACCAGTGGCGTTCCCACAAACAGGTCGATACACATTTTTGAAAAAAAAAAAATGTGACGCCAAGGCTATTTTTCAAAATAAGAATTATTTTCCTAGCCTTTGTTGTGTTTCTATCAAAAATGAGCTCTTGACTTTTTGTCCTACGACGGCCGGTTTCCGAATTAAAAAATAAAAATCATTTACTTGCTATGCCGCTATGGTAGATTAATTTATTAATGAAATCTTAACAATGAAATTAATTAAATCATATCAGGTGTTGAAAATGTCCACCACCTGCAAGTATGCACGCCTCAACTCTTCTTCTCATAGATTCGCGTACTCGTTGAAAAATTCCTGGCGTATTTCTTATAGTGTTGCAGGAATCTGTTATGCGATTTCTCAGTTCTTCTTCAGTTTGGATTGGGGTGCTATAAACTAAGGTTTTAAGATAGCCCCATAAAAAATAATCTAGACTGTTCAGGTCAGGGGATCTAGGCGGCCATAATTCTGTTCCTGCTCTGCCTATCCAGCGATTATTGTAATTTTGGTCCAAATATGCACGTGCCAAAACACTAAAATGCGCAGGGGCACCATCGTGCATAAACCACATTCGATTTCGGATTAAAACGGGGACATCTTCTAACAGCACTGGTAAATCATTTTCAAGAAAGTGACGATAATTTTCTCCATTTAATCTTCTTGGCAGAAAAAAGGGTCCAATTAAATAGTCGTCAACAATTCCTGCCCACACATTTACCGAGAATTGTTCTTGGTGATTGACTTCGACCATGGCATGCGGGTTCTCTTCAGCCCAAAAGTGATTGTTGTGGAAGTTTCTAATTGCATTTCGGGAAAAACTGGCTTCATCAGTAAATAATACTTCTCTGTCAAATAGTGGATTTTCAACAATTTTTTGAATAAACCATTGGCAGAAATTTATACGAAATGGTAAATCCCGAGGCAGTAAGGCCTGAACCCGTTGAATATGGTAAAGGTATAACAAAAAATCGTGAAGTATCCTCCAGACTAAAATATGGGAGATATTTAAATTACTAGCAATTTTCCTTGTGCTTATTTCGGGATTTTGTTCAACTGAATTAAGAACAGCTATTTCAGTTTCTTCTGTTCTTGCGGTTCTTTGTGCCCCTTTTAAGTGATGATCGGGTTTAAAACATCCCTTCTCGCGTAGTCTTCTATGAACGCTTGAAAAAGTTCTTGCATCTGGCACAATTCTTTGCGGAAAACGCTCTGCATACAGTCGCCTGGCTTCAAATGCATTTCTATCCGCAAGACCATATATGTAATGAATATCGGCAAACTCAGCATTCTCAAACATATTTTCTTATACTTATCAATCACTCACATTCAGATAAAGTATTGAAATGAAAAATTTGACACTTGGTTGTAAACACAAAACTAAATCTCAGTGGCCTACTAGATTTTCATTAATAAATTAATCTACCACAGCGGCATAGCAAGTAAATGATTTTTATTTTTTAATTCGGAAACCGTCAGTCATAGGACAAAAAGTCAAGAGCTCATTTTTGATAGAAACACAACAAAGACTAGGAAAATAATTCTTATTTTGAAAAATAGCATTGGCGTCACATTTTTTTTTTTTCAAAAATGTGTATCGACTTGTTTGTGGGAACGCCACTGGTGGAATCAGAACAAATGTTTTTTTGTCAAAATACTTGCTTTTATACCCAGATATCGTGTACTGAATATCAAAAAAATATCTAAACCAGTCTCAGAAATATTGAAGAAAAACCGATTTTTTCTTCAATTTTTACCGCCCTGTATATCGAAAATGAAGCGTTTCCGGACCTATGTTAATATGAAAATTTTATCTTAAAATTGCCCAAGGAATAATCCCCCTGCCGGTTCAGCATGCAATTATGAAACACCCTGTATATATCAACTCACAGCCCAAACCGCTAACTCTAGGAATCCGAAATTTTGCACAGGGGTTCTTTTTGTAAGGTATGTGCACACTAAGAAAGGATTTTTGGAAATTCGACCTCCAAGGAGGCCTAAAGGGGCGTTAAAAGTACGCTTTGACGTCTATCAATGTGATAAGATTGCGGTAGCCAAATTTGCGTAGGCAGGCAGCAAATAAATATTTCTGACAATACGCTAACAGTTGTTAGCAATTTTTGAATTAATAACCGTTTTTATTGTTTAAATATTTTAATTTATCGATTAAACTGATTAATGATTGTAAGATTGATAAGTATCAACGAAGAAGTGGCGCAATAAATTGTCAATTCCATTATTGGAGATGATAATGACGGAATTTGCCTGTCAGCAACTTCAAATTTTGTAGGTAATAGTTTCTTTTTTAAAATGAAGACAAGTTAATACTTTGATACCCAAATTTAAGCTTTGATACAATTATGGTCTTATAAAGAGGTAGATATACATAATGTAACGCAATGTAAATAGATGAAATAGGATTTAGAATGGAATTGTAGAATTTAGTAAATAAAAAAAAGTTTCTAGAAGGTTCTGATAAAGGGAAAGCGGCCGCGATAACGAAACAAACGGCAGATAAGCGTTCCAGAAATTTCGGCATTCGATAAGCCTTATCTGCCGAAAGTTCTGGAAGACGCGGGCCGAAACTATAAAAAGGCGGTCAGTTTTCCCTCGAGTCAGTCAGTTAGAATCAGTGCAATTAGTAAGTTAGTAGAAGTGAGTTAATTGTAAATTGTGGTGATTCAAGTTGAGTTCAGTAATAAAGTGGGAATAAATCCATCACGTGTATCAATTCGAACCGATAAGCCCGTAACAATATATTTCGTTTCGTCATTTAAGTAGCATGTTAAAGACAAATTGTTTAGAATTTATCAATTTTGAGCCTCATTGCAAAATTTGCATTTTTGGTTTACTAGATCAAAATACGGTAACACGGTTCTCCAACATCCGCAAAGTTTACACACGGTTACGAAAAAATAAAAAATGGGCAGAATTAAAAATTAGAATTTTAAACTGAAATGAGTATTCAAGTTTAAAATTAAATTATCAACAACTTTTTATAACTTTTTTTGATAACGTCAACGTGAAACAAAGTATCGGAAAGAGAACCAAATTTAAAGGTTGTCGTTGTCTTAAATTGTTATTTAAATTTAAAATATTGGCTTTGTAAAAAAATTTGTAATTTTTGAATACATTTATTCTATTTTTATGTTTTAAAAATAAATAATGAATATTTTGAAAATAATATTCAATATTTTAAAAATAATAAATAACAAAAATAATATTTCATTCTAACAGAAATTAAAATGTTATTCAAATTAGCGAAAATATGTTTTCATTAAAATCTACGGAAAAAACTGCAAATTGTATGTAACAGGAAAGGAGCTAAAAATACACATTTTGGAAATATATTAATTTTTCAAAATTGTGCTAAAACGGGTCAAGATACAACATTTTTTTTTTACGACCAGGTAATTTATCTCACAAAACTAACTCAGGTTTGTAAAAACCCTGTTTCTATATCTCTGGAAATGGTAGTAATAGAACATGCCATCGAAAATGGGATGCACTGGACTTACTTTAAGGCACAATTCATGTTGAAATAAGCCTTCATAAATACACTAATGAAATTTTCATATTCAACATAGCATTTGTATACTTTGTATACATGTAGAAATATGTATAAACGTGCGTTTGGTCAAATATCAATAAAACCTTTTAAATGAAGGTTCAAAGATTAAAATTACCCGAGAAAACTGATTTTGCAATTTTTTTGAGAGTAATAGTAAAAGCTAAACATATACATATTTCAATTCCTTTAAATTATAGCTTTTTACCACATACTTAAAATAAAAAAATTAATTTCCTAATTATTAGTTTTTTAATTACCAACATAATATTAACTAGCCCCCCGAGATATTTAAATGAGCTCGTGTTTACCGAATGGTATAGAAATTATATATGTATTTTTTATATTTCCGTACAAAATATTAAAATAAAATATCATTATTGTTGCGCGAAACCTTAAAATCAGATTTCTTAAGCTAATATGTTAACACGTTCAAATACTTTCATTTCCAAGATAAAGGATGTTAAATTTTCTTTCAATAATGGTTTTTTATTAATATCTGGAACAGGTTTTAACGTTTGTACAATTTGTTTAGATCTTAATTGGGTACCTTTCTAATTAATTGCTGTTGATCCAGATGCGTGCAACCAGACAAGTAATTTTAGTTTTTTTGCAGAAAAAAGCTTATCTTATAATTCTGGTCCATAACGTTTATACGTGTTTATACATTTTTTTCATTGAAGCAATCAAAAATACAGCATTTTTGCTTTTTAATTTTTTTTTGTATCTATCTGGCTACTCTGTATTCGATGAGGGTAGAAAAATTAGGGCTTGCTCCTGGAATGAACAACTATTGTTCAGGTCATTGTGAACGTGATAACATTTTTCTTAGGGGCGTTTTAAATATGGCTTTTAAAATATTCGGGTTAAATACAGAATTTCATTTTGAAAAAAATTGTAATTTTAAACGTGAAATTTTTTTTCCAAAGATTTCATTTGAGACTGGAAATTCCAACGTAAAAAAACGAAAATTCGAAATTATAATTAATTGAACATTTTCAAATAAACTGGAAGTTTTAAGTGGAAATAAAATATTTATATATAATTCCTGAAATGAAAGAAAAATTCCAACTTAGAGTTTTGATATTTTTAAGTTCCTGGAGATAGGTAAGCGTAAATAAATATTTTTGACTTACGTTAATTTTATAGCATTATTACCAGGAATATAACATTACATCTTAAGCACAAACGATTCATATTAAAAATAGAACTTTAATCAACCACAAGTAGTTGAAAATGCCGTAGGACATTGTTTGTAAAAAATATAAGTTTTAAGCGGTCAATGTGCATTTAATAAGCTATTTATTTATAGATTATCAGTGATTCAAGGTATTCAAGATTCATCGAAAAAATACACAATATTTATTGACTGATATTTACATAATATAGGACATTTTGTTCTTGTTAAACTAAAATAGACAAATACTTTGATCCTTATACGGAAGGGAATTGTTACGATTTCTAGAATGGTTTCAATATCACTATTTACTGTTATTGATTAAATAACATGTAAATTACATTGGAATTAGATAACTTGATATGGTTCTATTATAGATTGACATTCATGAAAAAGAATTCTAAACTTGAACGAGGTCTTGCACAAGGATGCATGTTATAAACCATTAACTCAATCAATTAAAGCCATCTTTTTATAGATGTTCAACACAAGGGTAATTACTTTCAACAAGTTCTCACAGAGGAGTTCCGGTGTTGTTTAAGTTTTAATATCACTTTTATGACAATCTTTTCTTAAATAATTAAACCAGAAAATCAAAATAACAGAAAATTACCTATGCACTTGGTCCTGATATAAGCAACGATTGCAGTTCCCTCTGTTTATTTTTGGTTATTATCTACGTTAATCGACGTAATCAAATTTTAATTAGAGCAATAAAAAAATTTTTAGGTTAGTGTTTTGTACTTACTTCAAGTTCATTTAATTGGTGTATTTGTTTCAAATTCGCCTTTTTCTCAATCAGTTTGTAAATGAAATTTATTTAGATATTTACTTCTTTCTAATGCACAGACCAATAGGTTTAAACATTTATTAGATCCGAAACTTGGAAACCAAAGACCGGTTTCGATCTTCTTAGATCTCGTCAGTTTGGTATATCCATCTGGTCTGTGCATTCGAATCCTTGTCTTCTGGGAACTTTCCTAGAGAGCAACCGCTTTGTTTGGTGGGAATGTTTCAACTGTTGGTAGTTCAGCTACCTATGATTCACTGTACACGCCTGGAGAGCTGCATGAATTTGAAGTCTAGGTTGTATTCTACTTGCATTTACTTCTTTGTTAACTATTTGGTTAACTTTTTGCAGGTTTATTACATTTGGCAAAAACACTGGAAAGTTGTATGTAATCAAATTGACTTGACACAAATATTCTTGACCGATGGTCTTTGTCTTCCAATCTGCATGTGGAGTCAGTAATTAGGAAGTTTCCATTTTTTTTTAAATACGCTCAATTATAGTTCTAAACATTATGAAATGACCAAATATTTTTTTTTCAAATATCTTTAAAATTGGCTGAATTATGGTCCTTTAAAGTTCAAATTTCTCACGTCCTCTCGATTAGCCGCTGAAAAAAATCTGTGACGTCATAAAACATGATAGGAGTCTGGATCGCCTAAAGTCGCCTTGTCTTTGCCGTGCTCTTTCAGTTAACACTGCTTCAAATCCTGTTTCCGTCGTCATTTCGTGTTAAATAATAACCAGCAAAAAATGAGTGCACATACTTCCTTCTACAAATATTGTATAGTTTCTAAATGTAGAAAAACTACTGTCATTAGCCCGGAGAAATTTTTCTTTTCCGTACCGAAAGTACAAAGTTTGAGAAAAAATGCTACAGAGTTATGAAAAGACGTGATAAACAACCACTTTCATGTCAGTCTTCCTTATATTACTGTGAAGATCATTTTAATGTAGGTATAAACCAATTTAATAACAAACATAAACATGATTCAGTGTAGTAAAAACAGTAGGTAACAAATAAATAAATAAATAATATCATTGTCAAGTAAGTAAATTTAAATATAATATCGCTCGTTTTTAAAATATGCTATTAAAAGAAAAAACATGACTTTTAGCCCTGTTTTTTTATTAAGTTTAATAATACATAAGTGAAATGTAACGTCACTGGTTTTTATTTAATGTATTTTTATGAAATACAACAAAAACATTTTTGTAGGTCGAAGCAGATGTATCTTTGTATCTTTGTAATAACTTTTTCATTTTCATTACATTCAAATGAACTTTATGTTCTGGTATTATTCTTGGTCGTACAGTGCAAAGATTTCCTTTTTTTTACTTACACGTATCCAATCCAGATCCCTTCCGGATCTGCCACAAAAATATCTATTATTTTAAAGAAATAACACTTTTACCACCCTTAAATATAAATAATGTTTTTGTTAATAAGTCGTTCTTATATAAAAAAAAACCTCACAAGCAAATATTGATATCGACATCCTGCATAACAATGACATCACTAGATCTCTCGCTAAATATTTACTAATTTCTTAAATAACAATTACTATACACTAGCCAATATTAATTATTTATGTAAGGATAAGTACTTTCTGCACTTTCTGCAAAATATATGTCAAAATCATTATAGAAATAAAATTGAAAACATATGTTGTGTTTTACTTTCCATATCACTGTACAGAAAAAAATTACTTTAAGGGGTAAATCACCCCTTTCAAGATTTATTTTTGCAAAACCCCGAGACAAGTCAATTTTATTTTTTAGTGTTCTTAATAAAGTTGTTAGATTTAATAAAATTCATTTGTTCAAAAGTTGATATATAAGAAAAAATAGGGGTAGCAACTTTTTAACATAACCAATATGTTTTTAGGAGCGCTTTTTTACGAGAAATAACAGAGCGTTTGTTTTATCAAAAAATTCTAATTAATTCTTGAGTTATTGAAGAAAAACTGTTTTTTGGGGTTAACTTTAAGGGGTGGTTTCACCACTTAAATCGCCGAGTTAGCATCTAAAAAAAAATACGTGTCCAATATTTTGTTATGTACTATAACATATCACAAAATGAAAAAAATCGGTGGGGTACACTTCGGGTACTTTCCTTGTTAGTTTAAAGGTAGTAACAGCCGGCATATTAGCCGGGTCGTGCCTAGTGACGTCACACAACATTTTCCGAGTCGCCTGTATCATAAATACTTTAAAAGTGCAATAACTTATTCAAATTTAAAGATATTGAAATAATTCTTTCGGCATTTTTTTAAGTTTACTTTAGACTATCACATAACG
The DNA here is from genome assembly GCA_028583605.1 of Dastarcus helophoroides. Lineage (NCBI taxonomy): Eukaryota > Metazoa > Arthropoda > Insecta > Coleoptera > Bothrideridae > Dastarcus > Dastarcus helophoroides. The sequence continues at coordinate 7,173,284 of CM053326.1, forward strand.
TTAAAATTAGTAGTACTTTTGACAAGTGGAAACTTCCTAATTCTTTCCTCTTACCCCTGTATCGCTCTGTTCTTTCTATTAAGAACTCTCGTTGTTTCTGTTTGCTTTTATCGCCTCTCTAGAGATTCAGACCTTCCATGTCTGCCTCTCTTTTTTCTGCAGACTTTACATGTCAGCCCTTTTTGTACCATTCACTGGAAACACCCTCTTCACGCGTATGGGGCGCCTTGTTTTTCTTTCGCCTACTAGTAATTTGACCTAGCCCCTGGGGAAACCATACAAAAACCCAGGGTTAATAGCCTGCTTCCTGTCTTCTTGATTTACTGGACTATCTTCAGTAGTTCCTGCATCTTCTCTATGAAGTTGTTAACTCCCTTTGTCAATGCTCCTGAGCTGGAAAATTGCATCATCATGTCACACAAAATAATGCTTACCTTTGCCCTTTTGTCTTCTCCTTTTTCCTTCTTGTTTTCGCTCTCTTCTTGTTTCTTTGCCTTTCCATCTTCTCTTTTTTCTGTCTTCTTTTCGTTGTTTTCTTGTTTTGCTATCTTCGCCCTAGCTTTACTTGTGTAAGAGACTCCCTCGATTCTTTTCGCAGTATTGATTTTGCTGTTTCTGGTTTTCAGTCTTCGTCGCAAGCGTTTGCCCGCATTTGACGCAGATTGGGTCGGCCTGGCAATTCTTCTGCATGTATCCGTAGCTCTGACAGTTGAAACTCTGCCCGACGTCATTTCCAGAGTTGCCACTTGTATAATACGAAATTATTGGCAAACCTTAGTTAAATTTCTGGCTTTTCCTGGCAAAATTTATATATTATATTCCTTGCAATTCCTGGCAAACTCAAAATTAAATTGTATTAATTATGTATTTGCCTTAATGAGCTTTTAACAAATCAATTTTTATAGAAATTTATTTAAATCATATTATATGAAATATTTTTGTCATATTAAAACGTTTTTAGCTGAGAAGGTAACAGCAAACAAAATAATATTCTAATGTTTAATTTTTACCACCTTAAGTTACCAGAATTATGACAATAACATAGAAAAGCAAAAGTTATAAAACTTATACATTTCAGAAGTGTTAGATCTTTACAACGGTAAAGAAAATATCCGCTAGCAAACCAAAGTGACCCTCTCCACGTTGAGTTACGAGAATTATAACAATAGGGACAAAAAAGCAAAGGTTATAAAACACTTGATCCTGAAAATTTAGAAACCTTACCCTACACAACAAAGAGATGGAATTGCATCCTAAATACGCTTTTGTTTTCTGTGTTCAACACAGGTTTAAGATCCAATATTACAAGAGAATCGCTGTCAAGGGAGCCAGCATGTAACAAAATTGCAAAATATGTATGTAAAAATCGCGAATCAAAATTCGAAGCTATTCCTTGAAATTCCTGGTTATAAGTCAATACTGGCAAGTTTACTGGCAGGACCTTATATTCCTAACAAATGCTAGTATTTACTGGCAAAACGGCAACCCTGGTCATTTCTTCTCAAGAGGACCTCTACTCCCGTATCTAGGCCGCAGCAGGTTTTCATTTCGTAAATCTTCTTCCCGTCTCGATTTAGCTCAACAAAGACGAGCGGCATTATTGTCCCCTCCTTGCTTCTCTTGTTCATCTGAACAACTTTAGTTGGATGAAATCCTTTTTCCTTTAAATAGGCTTCAAGTTCTTTTTCCTTTAGGAAAGTGGGAATGTCTCTCAGTACTACCTTGAGGTTTCTTTCCTCTAAAAGGGAGTACGTGTGGTACTGAATCTTCTTTTCCTTGAGTTCCTTAACAAGGGTTTGATGATCCTTGGGGAGAGTGGGATATATTTTTATTCCATCCTTGCTCGCTTGTGCCTTTATGTATTCAATTTTCTTCGTCTTCATGGTATTCGCGGTTACTATCCAATTTTTCTGTTCCCGCAGAATAACTGGAGGTACATGTCCTCTTCTTTCTCGAGTTCTGTTGTTTCTTTTGCTTGGCTTTGCTTGCATAGCCGTTATTTTAAATTCTTCAGTCTTCTTGCGCTTTACGTGCTTTTCCTTTTCTCCCTTTTATTTTCCATCGCTATACTCTCTGAGTTAGCGATGGGATTTTCAGTATTTTCTTTGCTTTCTTCTTTATTTTGTGTTGAGATTAAATCTTCCTTCTTCTCTTCAGCAGTCACACATTCTACAATTTATGTAGCGCTCAAGTCGCCTACTTTGTCTTTTATTCCCGTCTCTATCAATAAAAGTATTTCCTTTAATGCCTCTATCGACTTATTTTTAAAATCGTCAGCGGATTTCCAGCTTATTGCCTTTTCGCAGGTCTTCAGCTTTTCTCTCTTCATCGTCCCACAATTCCCTTGAAGAACAAACCTCTCTGCTCTCGCACGGTCACTTCATTACAATTTAACCGCACTGCGGTGGCACCAACGATCCGGAGACCTGGACGCACACCAAACTAACTAACTGATGGTGCAAACTCAAAAATTCATATTCAATATTATCGAAAATAGTGAAGGATATTACATACTTAGTTCAACGACTAGAGACACTCATATCAGAGAATTTTCTTGGACATCGCTAATTATAAGAAAATATTTTTGAAAAAAATAAGAAATCTTGCTTCTGATTAATTTTTTTGCAGGAAATCTTGCTTTCGCTAAGAAAAAATCTCGTCTTGTCTTGTTCTTGCTCACAAATTTCTTAACTTGTTCTTGTAGTGGGAAGAAGCAAAGGCAAGACAAGAATAAGAAATTCGTGAAATTCTATTCCGAACCAATTACTACAGTTAAATGTCAATTATCCATGTAAAGTCATTTTTACTTATGTATGAGTATTGAAATCTTATCCCCAATGTTCTTGTGTGATAATACAAAAATAAAAAAATTGTCTGCTTTTAAATACAGACTTTTTTCTACAGTCAGCCGGAACATTTATGGAACTAAGACTGTGTTGGTGGTGTCTCAAGTAAAAGGAATTCATTCACAATTCGATCGGGCAAAAACATTCGGTTATGCTAACTTCGAAAAGATTCATCCAAATGAAATAATGTAAAGGACGAATTTGATCTGCACTCTATTCTTCGGTTAACTAAAAATATCTACTAATTCTATTAAAATTTAAATTTTATCTTTAGAAGGCTAAAGACCAGAGGGGCATATTTTCAACTGTACCTTTAAGATCCCTAGCGGTAACTGTTTTAAATAATACCTCACATGATATATTAATTAAAACTTGATTTTTCAATGACCTAACAGCTCTCCATTTTATTATAAAATAATTTCTTTTACTAATCGTTGACTAGTGATATTTCTCTAGTTCAGCGCGAATTAACATTATGACTTTTAAATTCCCTCTCTGTGACAAACTGGCAGACGAACACGAGAGTGAAATTATAAGTGTTCCTTTTTTTGTAAGCTAGAGAATCCTGTAAATGAAAAACAAGTAGTATTTTAATCAATTGTATCGTATTCTGCGATCTTTTCCCATTTTCATAGAAACTGGAAAGAATTTAAGTTTCAAAATAATTGCATGTTTTACTTGTGGTGACATAAGGTAATTTAAGCGCCTATTTATTTAGTCCCATATTACAATAATAAATTATATAGTATACTTTAAACAATGAAAGTTATAATTTGATTGTTAAATCATTATTTAATTTTAGTCAATTTATCATAATTGCAGGAATGTATTTACGTAATAATAATTTAAAAATTATAAGGTGTAATTTGATTTTAACGAACACTTTTGTCGAAAAAGACGAAATCACTAGAATACATACGCTTTGAATTACATGTTCAGAATAGAACACACATTAAAAGAAGCATTGACCTAGTAGTAAATTGTTATTAAATTGAATTATTTTATCACGATTCTTTTTAAGCACGTGTTTGATTCTATGAATAATTTAAACCTGTACGTAATTAGAGAAAATGATCAATGCTTTATCATTTAATAAAAAGGACCGCAATGAACCAAATCTTAAATGACACTTAGAAATCGTTGATGTCACACTGCTAGCTGCCAGCATATATTTCAATGATAATTCTAATTTAATAAAAATTATATGGCACCATTGTATAAAGAAAATTTTAGTCGAGAAGTTAAGGTAAAATTAAATAAATAACTTATGAAAATGGATGTTCTAAGAATATCATTAATAGGTTAATATCCAGCCAACCTCAACTTCAAAAATAATTTTGCTGTAACGAACCATGCGACATACAGATGAACCATCGAAAACGTACCTATAACTGCTAGGAAACGTCAAAACGCTCAAACATGCAGATTGTATTTGTAAAGGGGATAGCTTCTGACGCAAAAATTATAGCACAAATGTCACCCTGATATGCGGGGGTGTCCTGTCCCAAATTTTTTTAAATAGGAATGAAGATCAAATGACATCACTGAAAAGCGTTTTTTATTCTCTACACACTAACGCCCTGTCTTTTCGATCTTGTACTGAAATTTCAACTTTTTTGTTTAAATTCACAGTTTTCCTAGAAATGTTCACTATTTTTTTCTAAAGTTTTACATAGTCTAAAATCGAAACTTGAGTTTATTTCTTAAATTCTTCAATCTTTGATCTTTTTCGAAAGTTTTAATTATCTTCTAGGCATTGGAATTTTATTTTAATTTTGTGCTAATGTGGGTAATTTTTATAATTTTGACTTAAATCTCGAAATTGAAAATTAACTGTATTCGGAAATTGAGGCTGTTTGAAAAAAGCACCAGTGAAATTTTTTTTCCAACGTTAACATACAATTTTTACTTATTTTTTCTCGAAAATGTCGTGTTTAAACTTGAAATTTCAACTTTCTCCCATTCTCTTTTTTATCAAAATTTATATTATTTTCTTAATTTTTTAAGTTGACATTTCTACATTTTTCACTGCCCTTTTGTCGGAAAAATGCCAAAACACTCGATCTTTTGTCATAAAAATGTCTCGTGTAAATTTGCACCAAATCAACTTTTTGAATAGAAAAAAGCTGTCTTTAGAATGTGATACTGCTTGCTACATTTTTCAGTTGCGACTAACTTTAAAATTTGTCATTGAAAAACTGCTGTCTGGTCTGTTATCACGCTACAGGTCGTAATTCTTAACTGTTTTTGGCATCCTTGTTACAATATATTCAGAATTTCTCTGAACAGAACGATATAGAAATGATTCGTCAAATAGTTAAAAGGTTTAATTAAAAAAATCATAGTTTACTAGAGAAAAATCAAACTTAGAAATCACAGGTTTTTATAACTTTTATACATATTATGGGTCAAGTTCCTTTTAAGTACAGTGTAAAAACATAAGACTTAATTCGCTTTAATTTTCGATAATCGATAAAAATTAAATTAACGAAACGTTTTTTCTTTTCACTTAATAGACATTGTTTTATGCCCGTTGTTCAAATTATGAATAAATTATGACAGGCCTGTAAAAACTGACACATCAAGTTTATTCATTTCAAAACTGTCATCTCCCACGGATAATAATCACAGCTAATATACAATGCTAGTCTGTAACTTGGAATAAATTCAGTAAATCAAAGACGGTTTTTTTCGGAAATATGCTCGGACACGTCGATTAATATTTTAATTTGCGCTCTTTTTGATGTAGGAAAATTTTATACAAAATGTCCCAAATTTAAGATATGACGTCATCAACAATTTTTTTAAATGGCAACCCTACTTTTTAGTGACTTCTTAAAGAATATATTAAGTTGCACATGCAATTTCAATTTTTTATTTCTTGTCATTTAAAAATATATAACAAATATTAACTAATTCGAAAAATCAAGGAATCTGATTCAACTCAATAATCTTTCTTCAATAAATGTTCAAAATGTTGTCCATTTACCAGCTGACAATACCCAAAACGGAACTGAAACTCGTTTTGGACATTTCAACTCCTCAATATTTGCAGGTTTGGTCTTGAAAATTTTGCTCTTCAAACATTCCTATAGAAAATAGTCCATATGTGCTAAATCCGGAGACCTGGATGACCATTCAAAAGGTCCTCTCCTACTAGTCCATCTGCCTGGAAATACATCATCCAGATACTCACGGACAGGTCTTGCAAAATGAGGAGGGGCACCCTCTTGTTGAAACCAGATATTTCTATTCGGGATATCAGCTTCGATCTGATCCGAAAACAAAATAGCTAAATTGGGAATTAGCTCTTCCTTCAAGAATTCTAAATATCCTGCCCCATTGCGATTTTCTTGGAAGAAAATTAGTTGTAGATCACCAACAATCCCTACCCAACCATTGGCTTTCTCTGGATGTTGAGTGTGGTCTTCCCTCATTCAGTGTGGATTGCTGTCTACCCAGTAACGACAATTTTGACGTTTTAGCTCACCGCTCACCATATAAGATAACCGTTGATTCATCTGAAAACAAGATATTTATTATGCTTAGAACGTTTCTGTCCAGTAGATCAATCATTAGTTTGCAAAACTAGATTCTTCTATGCAGATCATCTTCTAAGAGTTCATGGAGGATTGTCATTTTAGAAGGATAACATTTTTGCATTTTCAGAATTCTTCCAACTAAAGAGTGGCTAATTTCGAGTTCCCTACCCATCTGACTAGTGGGGACATGAGGATTTTCTTGGACAGAGAGAAGTACATTAATTTTGACATCTTCATTGAGCGCATTCTGACGGGGATTACTTGTTTTTCTTAAATGCCTATTTTCCAGAAACTGTTTTTCAATCTTGCTTACGGTACTTTGCGATGTGGGTGGTAAATCAGGATATTTTTCTCTAAATAAACGAATAACTTCATTTTGAGTTCTTGTTCTATCTCCGTAGCCACTCAGTATTAAAATTTTAATATTGTGGGTTTCAGTTAAGTACGGGATTTTGGTCGATTTTTTAATAAATGGTGTTTCTCTCTGAACGACAAACTAATAGTCTCTTCGATCGATACGATGCTACTCTTCTTATTTATTTTCATTAACTTTTTTTGTAAGATTGTGATAAGACGTCAACCCAGTTAGACAAAATATGTCAAACGAATACCTTCTGATATTAGATGTTTAAACTTTATAAAAATTGCATTGAATTGAATTAGATTTCTTGATTTTTCGAATTAATTACTAAATTTCTAAATATCTTTTAAATGACGAGAAATAAAAAATTCAAATTTAGTACGCAGATGTAACTTGATATACCCTTTAAGAATAGTCAAGAGAAAATAGGGTTGCCATTTAAAAAAATTGTCAGTGACGTCATATCTTAAATTTGGACATGCTGTATAAAATTTTTCTACATCAAAGAGGGCAAATTAAAATATTAATCGTAGTGTCCGAGCATATTTCCGAAAAAAAAAACTGTCTTTCATTTACTGAATTTATTCCAAGTTCCAGACTAGCACTGTATAATGTGAGATAGCTAAGAAGTCGCTAGAAACTGCACAACCATGAATATTAGATTAGATAAAGAAATGAAATGTGCGGTAATATAATTATCATGGATGGATGACTTTTGGCTGACGATTTTGTCTTTAAATTCTTACAATAAGTTCACTAAACAAAGTGCTTCTTACCGGACAAAACATTTTAATTTACAACCACTGTAACTGGTCATATAGGTACTGCAATATGATGGAAATATTTTTTTTGTAAAACGTATGTAGCGTAAGGGATATCTAAGTTACGAATAGTTTTGGAGACAAAAGTAGATTTTCATGTGCTTCTTATGAGCTTGAAAACAAACTTTCTGCTTTTCTGCGAAAATTTAACTGTAGACTAAACAAAACAAATCTCCTGGTGTACACTTTCGGTTTTACCAATGTTTTTCAATTTTCAAACGAAAGCAAAAATGTTTAAAACATTCCTTAAATAGGTACCGGAGCTTATAATTTTAAAGCTAAGATTCGAAAAACAGAATTTTATAAAAAAATTCGAGCGTAAATTGAAAATTTTGAGTAAAATTTAAAGAAAGGTAACTTGAACTTTTAATTTTAAAAATCATCATAAAACTTTCAAATCAGCTAGGATTTTTTAAAGAGTAAAAATGTTCACCTAACCTTTAAAATAAATTAATAAAGAAATTTTACGAAAAAAATTGAAATTTTAAAATAAAAGTTTTCTTTAATATTAAATTCGTATGTTTGAATACTTTTCTGATTTTGTGTTTAAAGTAAAAATTTAATAAAAATACCGAAAAGTTGTATAAACTTTGAATTTCGAGCAGGTAAATGAAAATTCGTCTTTATAATCGAAATTTAGATTTTAAAGTCATAATTGTAGAAAAAAATATCGAGTAAAATAGAAGTTTAGAACATAAAATTCCAAGTTTTACATTTAATTTTGATAAAAAAGCGGATTTTTCGAGAATAACTCGAAGTTTATTAATAAATTACCCTTGTTTAAAATAACCATTTAGTAAAAGAATATGCACCAGTATGCTATTTTATATAGTTTTTAGGTTATGTTTTTCGGATTTTGTATCAGCTTTCCTTGAATTCTATAAGGAGCACCAAGGTACGGCAATTGTAATAAAACTGGAACGGTTTGATTACTCTCGTTTGCTTGACCGTGTCACCTTTTAATTTTAACCCTCCATTCTGAACACCCTAGCATGGAAAATGTAAATATTTTCAAAGTTCTCGCAGCCGGATTAGATGAGTCTACAAATTCCAAAATTATGCTAAACTCCAACTCCATTCAAAAAGTCCATAGGATGATACATAGATGGCGTTACTAGAATTTTTTCCATATGATTTTTATTTAGTACTAACCTTCAAACGATACGTGTATAAATTTGGCAGCAATCTGACTATTAATTCGTGAGTTATAGCATTTTGTGTGAAGCTACTTTTGTTATTGAAAAAAAAATGGAAAAAGTGAATTTCGAGTTTTGATAAAGCATTGCTTTTTGATGAAAAAAAAATACAGTGAAAACCGAACAATGGCTTGATAAACATTATCCGAATTTTGCTCCATCGGGACAAATGGTAGAGAAGTGGATTTCTGAATTTAAACGTGGTCGCACCAGCACAAATGATGCAGAGCGCAGTCCACGCCCAAATTAGGCTGTTATTCCAAAAAAAACATCAAAAAAATCCACAAATTGGTTATGAGCGATGGCAAATTGAAGGTGCACGAGCTAGCTGACATGTAAAGATATCAGATGGTAGTATTTTTACCATTTTACACGAACATTTGGGTATGCGAAAGCTCTGTGCAAAGTGGATGCCGCGTGAGCTCACAGTCGACGAAAAACAACAACGATCGATGCTTCAGAGGAGTGTTTGGTGCCGTTAAACCGCAATAAAATGGAATTCTGTCTACGATATGTGAGAATGGATTAGACATGGTTTCACTATTACACACTAGAATCCAAAAGACAGTCAAATGAGAGGACAGCAGCCGACGAACTGAATCCAAAGCGAGCAAAGACGCAATTTAGTCAGCCGGTAAGGTGATGGCTTCTGTATTTTGGGATGCGAACGGAATAATATTCATCGACTATCTCCAAAAAGCAAAAACCATCAACGGCGACTATTACTGTGCACTTTTGGATCGATTGAAGCCTGAAATCGCAAAGAAACGGCCCCATTTGCAAAGGAAAAAAGTGTTGTATCACCAAGACAATGCACCGTGTCATAAATCGATGAAAACGATGGCAAAATTGAATGAATTGGGCTTCGAATTGCTTACCCACCCACCGTATTATCCAGATTTAGCCCCCAGCGACTTTTTCCTGTTTTCAGATCTCAACAGAATGCTTGTTGGAAAGAAATTTAAGTCCAATGATGAAGTAATCGCTAAAACTGAGGCCTATTTTGATGAGAAAGAGAAATCGTACTATAAAAGTGGTATCGAAAAGTTGGAAAATCGCTATACTCATTGTATCGCCCTCGAAGGCAACTATGTTGAATAATAAAATCGAGTTTTCTCAAAATTTGGTTTTTTCTTACTTATTCTACGGACTTATTGAATGACCTGGTAGTAGTTTCTGTATGTTACAGATAAAATCATGAGATAAAATCAGGGGAGATCTTACAAGGGTCCCGTTCCTCCATTTATGGCATAGAACCTACAAAAATAATTATCATTATTTAATTAACTAACGTAAACAGAGTAAAGAGTAAATTATATTAATATGAAGTATTTTTTACAACTCCATCAAAAATTATTTAAAATATAGCATTGTTAGGTGTGCCTTCGAAGTTCAAAGTTGAATGTCAACTCATTTGAGATGGTATTTCTTGACTAATGACCTTATGATAATTAAAGAAATTAATTAAATTAAGGACGAGAAATTTTCCAAATTACGTTATCACATTGAACAGGACTTTGCCACAATATCTGAAATATTTAATAAGTAATGAGTACACATACAATTAAATCCGGTGGTCATTGAAAATAAATATTTTATGCATTTTGAAGATTCTGTCCAATTTGATTCCAACGGAACGACAAAAATATTATAAGAACAGTTTTCCTTTAATTATTTTCTTTAAAGATGGAAGATAGTTTTGTAAATGTTTACAATGTGGCAGCACTGATTTAGATGGCGTTTTCAAAGTAGCTATACAGGGTGTTCCAACTTAAGACTGCGGCATTGCTAACTTTGCTATTATTAAAGATACAAAGTTGGTTAAGATGACAAATTACTACAGTTTTTGACGCTAAGTAATATGACGTGATGGGAAAAAACAATTGAACATCGCGTATTTGTGATTTTTGACAAAGTTACAATTTTCTAAACGGAATACCCCTCATATTTTACGTTTCTATGAAAGATAATGGAATGTAGAATAAAAATGGTGACTACGATTTTTTTCTAAGATGAATAATAAGGGAATTATGAAAACTTAAATGTACATCATAAGAAATCGAAAATTAATGTAAAATTAGCTTAGTAGACCATGAAACTAAATGTCAGCAGGTTAATATGTATGTCTTATGGATATTAAAGTCAGTATTAACAAACAGACAACATTATTTGATTAATATTCAATTCTAATAAAAATGTTTCTTTTTTAAATAGCTAAGTTCGCCTTCAGAAGTTGTTTGAAAATATCTCTTCGCTCTTTAATTTATTTTTCTACTCATTTCAGGACAGCATGAATACTTTTTAAGACAGTTCTGCATTTCATTTTCAATAACTTCTTCTCCAACTACTTACATTTCTTAGGTTATTTACATTATCGTTTCTATCTATATAAATAAGATTTTTAAGAAAATCCCATAAGAAAAATTCAAGTGGAGTCAAATCAGATGACCTAGGAGGCCATTTAATAATTCCATTATTTACAATTCACATTGCCTTTCCTATAATTATAGGCAGGAGCTCAACCCTGCCGGAAAGTGACATGTTGCCTACTTAATAAATCCATTTTGTATAAGAAATTATTGTCTAAGATGTTTTGCATAATTTTCACATATCTTTCATCATTCAGGGAAAATTCATAAATAAAAGGTCCAAAGAATCCAAATGAAATTATCTCCCTCCATACCTTAAAACTAAAACGAATTTGAGGAGCTCATAGCTTAGTTACTCTTCATTTTAGCAAAATATTTAAAATACCTATTTTTATTCTAAATACCACCTTTCATAAAAATATAAAATATACAGGCTGTTCGATTTAAAAAATTGTAATTTTGTCAAAAATCTCAAAAACGCAATGTTCAATAGTTTTTTCATACTGCCATTTTAATGAGCGTCAGGAACTGTACTAGTTTGCTAATTTGATCAATTATGTATCTTTAATAATATCAAAATTAGCAATACTGCAGAGTTAATTTGGATCACCTGTATATCTGTAAATATGACAGTGTCAGTTGGGCATATACAGGCTGGACCATAAGTAATGGTACATAGAGCAATGGTGGATTTTTTGAATAAAAATAATGTGATTTAACTACATTTACCTTATACCAAAAGTTGATATTAACAGAGTTACAGGGTGTTAAAGTTGAAAAAAAAAATCGATTTTTTCGTATAATTATGGAATGAATTGTAATATAGGCACGAAATTTGTCACAAGGGAGTTTCTTAAGTCGACAAACTCTAATTTGCTAACATATTATCAATAGCAAATAGGGGGCGCTACCTGCGCTATCCTGCCTAATTCTAAATCATCAACTTTTTTGTACCACGTATATTAATTGTAAATGGGTTATTTTATTTCCCCATTTTTTTTAGGTAAAAAAGGTGTACTTTCTGAAAGTCGATACGAGCAACCGTTTCCAAAAACTTGACGTGTCTTGGTTTTAAATTACTAAGATATTAAATTTTCGAAGTAGGCTTGAAAAAAAAAGTAATCATAAGGTAGTTTTGATTATAGTTCATGTCAAATGTTACTTTGCTGATAATATTTTTACCCAAATTTTGAAAATCTGAATAAAGCAAATCCAAAAAATTAGGACGTAATTTATTTTCTAACATAGAGATGTGAGATATGATCTCTGAGTCCGCACAAGAAAATTTTAATAGTCTGAGTGGTCAAAGCAGATATTTGGAGATGAATTTTAATAAAGAACAGCCAGATTTTTATTTGTTTACAATTCCTTGACATGAAAAAGGTCATTTCCCGCATACTTATTTTTGAAAATAAATTTTATTTTGCTATTTCATTTAATTGTGCTTTAGAAATTTAAAAAATATGTATAATAATAATGTCAGTAGAGTAATATTTAATATAAACTATTTTAGAGTCAGTTTTATTACTTTTTTTTTTAAACTTACTGCGATAAATCCACATTTACATAACTTAAAATAAACGTAAGGCAAACTTTGAAGGCAAATATCTTGAAAACGGTTGCTTGTATCAACATTTAGAAAGTATACCTTTTTTTACGTAAAAAATAGGTAAATAAAAATATCTATTTAAGGTAATTGTACATGAAGGCACAAAAAAGGTATGATGCTTTAGAATAATACAAGGCAGCGCAGGTGGCGCCCCCTATGAGTTACTGACAATCTATTGGCAAATTAGAATTTCTTGACCAAAGAAATCTCCCTATACCAAATTTCTTGTCTATACTGCAATGTGTTCATCAGATATGCGAAAAAATCACAATTTTTTTTCAACTTTGGCACCCTGCATCTTTATTAATATCAACTTTTGATACAAGGTAAATGTGGCTAAATCACGTTATTTTTATACGGAAAATCTTCTCTTGCTCTATGTACCATTACTTATGGCCCACTCTGTATGCGTGATACTTATTATATTATTGTTATTACAGTATTAAATATGTGAATAGGAAAGTTGACAATCATTTGCTAACTTCCGAGATACAAAGCTAAAATTTTGTTTATACATATGTTGCGAGCAAAGCTTCAAATCGGCAATGATCAATTTTTTTGTGCAATCCTAAGATTGAACGACCAAAACCCGAAGTTTAGATCTATTTTAAGCTTTGGCTAACTCAAGACATTCAAATCTGGGACTGTGCAATTACGAAATGACCAAAGTAAACTCGAATTGAAGTTGAAATTTAATCATTATATCTAGAAAGGGAATTCGAAATAATATATACCTCCTTACTCCTAAAGAAAACAGTGAAGTTCAAATATAAAAATTTCACTTCATAAAAGGAAACAGGAGATCCATTTTCATCATTATTTCAAATTAGCAACATATGACATTTTTTGCTAGACATTTTAATGTATTATAAATACTCCTTACAGCCTCTGGGGAGATAATGTTCAGGATATGCGAAATTCGCATCATCGAGTTTGGTTTACCCTGTGCGGGCTGTAACTCTTATAAAGGAACTTGCTATTCGAAACTAAAATAGTTCACAGCAAAGCTTGACATTCTCAAATCCAGATAAGTGTACAAAGGGAGAAGCCGGATGTTACGGATATTATGATTGGGCTGCAGACTGCCATTCATTCTTCAGTTACAAAAAAAAAGAAAAGAAGATTTTTCCATGGATGTATAAATAAAGGTCCATTCGAAAGGATATTTAAGGTTCCTGTGCGATCTATTGGATTCAGACCTATACCCTGAGCAGGGACGGACTGGCTCCAAGTTTTGTGGCAAGCTACTTAAATCAACGGCCCCTTACTGGGGAAGTTGTTATTTCATTATTAGGCTGTAGAATTCAACTGTAAACCCATTCTGCGCATCGATCGAATATTCCGAGATTAGGGTCGAAAATTAAAAAATAAAAAAACTCGAAGTCGCTAAATAATAAGTTTATAGCAAAATTTTAGGCAAAACGAAAAATTTAAAGATGCGAATTTTAAGAATATATTCTACGTTTTTAAAATATTAAAAATGTTCTAGAAATTTTGGAGCAAAAGTCGACATTTCGACGTTAAAAACAAACTTTTGCAACAAAAAGTTAAAATCATTAGAAACAAAATTAAAATCATGCATTTATAGTCAGGATTATGAATAAATAGCTCGAGTTTTTGAGAAAGAAGTCGAGATTAAATTGGAAATTAAAAAAAAAGCTAAAGCTGTAAAAATGCTTGAGATCTTAATTGATTTTGGGAATAAGAGTAAAAGGGGATTTTTAAATTTTTCTGAAATTTTCAATTAAAAAATAATTTAGAAAAAAATGTTTCTGAAATATCTAGAAAATAGTAGAGGTTTTGAAATTTACATTGAAATTTCGAGAAAAAAACTTTGAATTTTCGAGTTTATATTCGTAGTATAAATAAAGACTAAAGAATTTTGGAAATTGAGATCGTGTCGACAAGAAATCAAAATCTTTGGAAAGATTTAAAATTCATTGTTTACGGTGCGTTTACACTAGACACTTTATTAAGTATATTTTTCCACGATCGGGAGTAGAAATCAGTTTCTATGACATCAAAATTAAAACAGAAGTAGTCGATTATTCCCAAGGGAGTATAATGCTCCCAAGGGAGTTTACATTATGGAGAACGTATTTCATGCAAAAAAAAGATAACATTAAAATTATTTATTGACATTCAAATTAAATGTTACATTTGTACAATTTTCAAAATTAATATTAGAAGGAATATTACTTTCGCTTACATTTACAGTTTTTGTGATTGCGCTAGTAGTGGTACCTACTGAAACCTGATTAGCAATTTTGGTCTTATTTTCAATGGAGTTCTCGACATAACCCTTAGCGACTGTCGTTGATTTCGAACCAGCATGACGCTTTATTGTTGTGATATCCACGCCAGCATCTGCCAATAATGTCTCTGAAGATCTTCGAAAGCAGTGACCAGTATAATATGCCGCATCAGGTAATTTTAAATACGAAGCTACTACACTCGGAATTTTTCCCATGGTATTTTTGCCAACTGGCGGCGAACTACATTTTCCTGCTTTGTAGTACAAAAAAAGGCGCTTATGCTTGACGTGGGGAGGACGAAGGGATAGGTATTTTCGAAACAATTCAAGCATATTTCCCACATCGGTAACCAGAAAGGTTCGTGGAATCTTTGTCTTAGTGTTTGGAATTTTTACAATCAAGGAAGAGCCTACATCCTCAATATCATCTACAGTTAAATTGACTAGTTCATCAGTTCGATAAGCTCCGGCAATTCCCAGAATTAATCCAACGTATAAAAAATCAAAATACTTAATAATTGAAATACCTAACAACAAAAGTAATCTTACCTTAATCATTAAGAATTCTTTGTCATCTGATAGAAAACGGTCGATTTCATCCTTTGTCAATATTTTCGATTTTTCTTGATATCCGTACCGGTTCTTTTCAAAAATACGATCAGCTTGGGGAATTTGCTTATATCTATGTTGTCGTAAATTATCAAGCATTACTTAACCATAGAATATTGCGCCCATAATGTGAAAGACTTGTAGTTCTTTGCATTTTCACTGAAGTATGCCAACAAAACATTCTCGCTGTATAATTGCACATTTTTCTCGGCGCACCACTTTTTCAACCGATTGTAGGCTATATCGTATAAAGATCTTGACTTCGTAGGCAGCAAATTGCTTATTGTAACATTTGCAGCCTCCACAATCTCTTCCGACTCACAATTATTCATTGTGCACTAAACAAACTTTAAACTAAACGAAACTAACACCTTAATTTAACAATTATTTTTGTTTGTTTATTTTGTAGTTATGACAATAACTCAACGACTACTAAATAAATGCTCAAATCTGAATACAATAATTCTGGTGCTACTTACTTCATAATGACAAAATATGTGTTTTTATGTTAATGAGACCGTGGAAAAAATAGTATATACCAATCGGGAGAGATGCTATTTGTCCTCGGTGCATTGTAGCCCTCGGGTTTCGCCCTCGGGCTTCAAATTGCACCTCTGCGAAAATAACCCATTTCTCTCCCTTATAGCATAATGTACTATTCTCTCTGATATAAAATATATTTTTTGTAAAACTGTCATTAAAAGTGACATTTTTAGTTCACCGATAAGTGAACTAAAAATTGACTTTTATAATGATACGTGTCAAAAATACTTTTAACACTAGTGCGATAAATTTTTTTCGCACTAGTGTTAAAAGTAAATATAGCAGCGTTTCCCAAACTTTGTTTGCCCTGACCCGGTTGTTTTTAATATTTTCCCTTCGCGATCCACTAAAAGATGTTTTAATTACATTTTAATGTACAAGAACTAATCATTAGTGAGTATGAAGACAATTTTGCAACCTGGTATTTTATTTTTATGGCCCGGTGCCGGGTTGTGACCCACTATTTAGGAAACACTGATATATAGCAATATGCAATATTATTAAATAGAAAGCTGTACTGAAAAAATTAAAAAGATTTTTTTTGGTTGAACGGACTGGTTCTTGATTATTGTGTAATATTGTTTCCAAACATTAAAACATATTTAAATAGTTATAAATTATTTATTTATAATATTAATATTACCATTACAAACTGAACGGTTACTTATTTTAGTTTTCCTGAGAAGTAATTGCAGAGATATTTATGCTAGTAATCCATGCAAAAACTAGGACAGATGTTGCTTTTAGTTTGACGCAACTTTTTACTACATATTTCGTCTGAACCTTCATTCAAAAAAATCTTGTACGCTTGTTTTAATACTTGCTTATATCCTAGTTGTTCTTGATTTGAAAACTAGCTTTTATCATAGAGAGATTCCAAAACTTAGAATTTCCTTCGACGTAAATAAAAAATATATTTTGAGTGAAGTTATCCGCTAGATTCTTTATTTCATACCATCAGATTTTTGTCCCTATTTTTGGAGCAATAAATCTTAGTTGATGTATTTGCTGTTTCTTCAACATCTGGTGGAATAATAAAATTGCTTTAATTTCCAAACTTTTCTTCAAAATTCATGTTTAATCTTAGTTGATGTATTTGCTGTTTCTTCAACATCTGGTGGAATAATAAAATTGCTTTAATTTCCAAACTTTTCTTCAAAATTCATGTTTATTAGCCATAAAATTTACAATATTTTAGGACAGGTTCAATTGTGGTTACTAATAAACATTAAACAATTTACAATTGTTTTACTTAGTTACACTCTATCCAGCACCTAACTTGATTGTCAGATGTAATTGTCAATTATGTAATTCAACACGTAAACAATAAATCGAAAATTCAACCCTAGAGGCAGCATTTTCGTTTTTAATTTAACAGTTTTACAAAAAATATTGTATGATACACTTGTTAAAAGTGATTTTATTTTGTTCGTGGGGTTGCTCCACTCGCTACGCTCGTTCCGCAATATTCCTCTCACAAAATAAAATGTCACTTTTAACACTTGTATCATAAATAACTATTCTCTCTGACAAGTTCGAACTATCCTGAGAGAAGCTATCTCCTCTCTTCTACGTAGATAAACCTCGGATAGCTTCTTTCAGGAAAGAAAAATGTATGGAATAAAGTGTCTAATATAAGCGCACCCTTCGACTCGAAATTTTGGACAAACAAGTAAAAAATAACATCTTAAATCTTGAGGAAAAATCGAAATTGTGAATTATAAGTAAAATTTGGAAAAAGTAAACAAAAATTGAAAGTTTAAAAACCAAATTTTGTAAAAGAAAATGAAAATTTCTAAATCATAATCTTTATAGAAGAAATTTTTGAGTTTGAAATCAGCGCACCAATCGACGCAACAGAAACGCACAAAACTACCTAAGTATGAGTGAATGTTACAAAAGAAGGAAACGGACTGTCAGTTGTGAAAGTCAAATTATTTTAAAAATATACACAAGCATTCGGCAAAAACCGATTCTATTTGATCGCTATCGGTTGAATCAGTGGCGGCCAGTGCTAAGGTTTGCAGGTTTGCGCAACCTCCAAAAAGACGCTGGGATAAAAAAGAAAGTAAATTGTTCTTTATGTTGTTTATTTTATTTATTGATAACAGATTTATGGTTACCAAACATACTGCTGACTATAGCGGATTCCACCGATTCGTAAGGGTTTGACGACATTATTGGGTCCATGGTTTACAAAGTTTGCAGGCTAGACGGCAAACCTTGCTTTACACATATGCACCTGCGCCTTAACTCATATTTTGTTCGCTTAAAATACTTGCCCATAAGCAAGCATTAGGTTGTACTTGTCGGTGCAAACCAAATATTGATTCGGTATTATAATCTGCAGTGGCGGCTAGTAGCTAAAACTAGAGGGGGTGCTGCGACGGCGTTTGTGTTAAAATTGTGTAAAAGCAAATGAGTTCAAAAAATTAATAATATAAACCACCTCTGTTGCTTCCCAATGAACCTCCAATAGAAATCTCAACAAAGTCGAAAATGCAAAATTTCGAGGAAAAATTGGAATTTTGTGATTAAATAATGAATTTTGTCTGGTTTTTTAGAAAGTTTCCTGAGCTTGAAATATATATTTTTAAAACGATATTTTTTTCTTTTTAAATATAAACTTTTTAAGAAAAATGTCGAATTAAAACTCAAAATTAAAGAAATAGTAAGAAAAATTTCTATTTTTAAAATTGTTCGAAGTTTTCAAACAAATTTCGAAAAAGAACTTGCAGTTCAATTACAAATAAATTCCAAAAATGTGAATTTTAATTACAAAGGATCGACTTCAAGCTGAAATATTTGATCTTTGAAGCTTCTCTGGTAACTTTTTTTTTAAATTACTAGAAAAAATTTAAATTAGAACATTAAATTGTCAATTAATTTTTTTTAAAGATTTTTACTATTTTTAATCTTGAAATTTCGACTTTTCTAGAAATGTTGACTCATTTTTGAAAATTTCAATAATTCCTACTTTAAAAGTCGAAATTTTGAAAATATTTTTGACAATTAATGTATTTTTAAAAATTGTTTTTTTTTTCATTGATTCCGACATTGCTATTTTTTCAAAAATTTTATGTAAAAATAACAAATTTCAACTTTTTTCTTGAAATGTTGTCCTCTTTTTCTCCAAATTTTGAGCTTAATCTTTGAATTTTAATATATTTTTTAACGAAATTTGACGGACTTGACAATTCCGGGAATAAATTTAACAAATAAATATAACAGTTCTAGAAAAATTGAAAATTTCGATTCAGAATTTTCTTTGGTTCTATAATAGTGGTAAGTTTTTTTTTAGCGAAATATCAAATCGCCATAAGTTAAAATTTAGAAGGTTCATTTTTCTTAAAATTCAATATTTTTTTCACAATTTAATATTTTTCTCAAAATTCTAATTTTTTCTGAAAATTCTATATTTTTCTGAAAATTCAATATTTTTTCTGAAAATTCAATATTTTTCTGAAAATTCAATATTTTTCTGAAAATTCAATATTTTTGTGAAAATTGAAAACTTTTTTTTTAATTTCTTCGTTTTTTCCCAAATTGTTGACATTTTTGGAGAAACTTCATGGTTTTTTCTGAACATTTTTTGTTAAAATTTCTATATAAAGAATACATGAAAGCAATTACTTAACACGTACTTAATCGATTTTAAAAATGTTAACCCCAAGCGGGGTGAAAAAGGATATTTAACTGAACATTAAAATTTAAAATTTTCTTTTACAAGCCAAAAATTGGGTTTTGAAAAACAATTTTGTTCGAACAATGCAACATTTAAAAAGTCGAAATTTTCGAAAACCTGAAAAAAAATTTCGAAACGAGACGCATTTTTAAGTCCTAAGGGGATGACAAACGGTATTATTGAATATTAAAAGATGTCAGCACTTTCTAAAATAATGTTGGCTCAGCAAGACAAAATTTTGAAATTTCGAAATTTTCAAAAAAATTTGAAAATTTCGGTAGTTAACATTTTGAAAAAACTGTAAAATGTTTTAAAAAGGTCGAAATTTTTAAAAAGGGTCTTAATTTTTAAATCAGGACGAAATTCTAAAAAAGGTCCAAATTTAAAAAAAATCGAAATTAAAAAAAAATTTTCAAATAAAAGTCGAAATTTCGAAAATAAGTTGTAGCTTTCAAAAGAAAAGTCCTTTCAAAAGAAAAATCAAAACTTCGAGAAAAGATCGATAATTTAAAAAATAACTGGAATTTTTACTAAAAACGAAAATCATCAAAAATCAAAATTTTCCAAATGTTGGAAAATCGAAATTTTCCAAAATTTGGAAAAAACGCCACATCAGAATAATTGAAATTAACCGGAAAAAATCAAACTTTTCAAAAGGGTCAAAATTTTGAAAGATTCAACACTTAAAAAGATATTTAAATTTCCACAAAAAGTAAATATTTAATAAAGCCGTAGGTTTTCAAAACAGTAATATTTTTGTAAATGTCTAAATTGTCAAAAAAAGTTAAAATTGGGAGAACAAATCAAATATTTGAAAAATGGTCAGATTTCAAAAAATAAATTGTAAAATGCGGAATTTTTTGAGGTTGACATTTTGCAATTAAATCGAAAATGTCAGAAGTGCCGAAATTCTCACAAAATATCAAAATATCTAGGAACATACGAACGAAATTCTTAACAAAAGTGGAAATTTTCGAATGAAATCAAAATTCTGAAATAGGTCAAAATTTTAAAAGATTCCAATTTTCGTAGAAAGAAAATCGAAATTTCGAGAAAAAATTTGAAATATCTGTACAAAAAAGTCGAAATTTTAGGAAAATAATCTATCGGTTATTAGTTGTTTTAAAGAAAAATATCAAAATGCGGAAGCAATGGAAAATTTTCCTAACATTTTTTGGTTTCTTTCCAAAACTTTGACATTTTTACAGAAATGTCGGGATTTTTTTCTAAAAGTTTTTAGTCAAAATTATAAAATAACTTTAAAATGTCAAAATGCCGTGGAAAACCTAACATTTTTAAAGCAAATTAGAGGAACATAAAAAATTAGAAGTTGAAATTTCCAGAAAAATGTTAAAAACAAAATTTGCTGGAAAAGTAGTTTCGAGAAAATTTATTGGTATAATATATTTAGGAAAATAAAAACTTTCCCTAACAAAAAAAAATCAAAATATTAGAAAAAAATAAAAATGTTTCTACAATATAGTAGAAATTGCAAAATCAGGTAAAAACGGGAAGATTTGGTATTATTTTTTTCAGAGAAATAACAAAATGCGAGAAGAGTTGAATTTAGATTGCTTTCGTGAAATGTTCATTAGTTTCTCAAAATTTTGACACTTTTAGAGAAATTTAACCTTTTTTTTTAAATTTCAATTCTTACTCGAAATATTAATTTCTTTATCAAAAGATTTAGAAAAATTAATTTTTGAAAATGCATTTTTCATCAACATTAGAAATAAAATAGATTTTAGAAAGAAATATGAAATTTTTATAAAAGAAATCAGAGAAAATTTAAAATTTCTATAAAAACGTGTTAAGGAAAAGTTTTCAAAAAAGACCAACATTTTGAGAAAAAACTCGAAAGGCTGAATTGGGGGTGCTGCAGTTCCTCAATGCATATACGCGAGCTGGCCACTGATAATCTGTCATCGGTCAATGTTGCGAGTCTTGAAACACAAATAAAAATGAATTCAGTACAAAGTTTAATTGCACAGCCATTCTGTAACCGATCTATGTCGAAAAAACTAGAAATTAAGCGACGTGGATGACCTATTCCAGACTTAAATATTGTGCAGAGCCGTGTTTTGTAAAAAGCGAAGTTTTAACAGAAATAGTTCGCGAAGCTAAAGAAGTACCTATGTGACATTGTTATCTGCTAAGCTAAAGAACGATTCAGTTTCATTGGCCATTTAATTGCAGCAACCTTATTTTTTTTCTAAAAAGTTTAACCAACATAAAATCACTTTTCCCGAAAAGAATTTTAAAGAAACCGCTAAGGTTTATCAATTTTTTAATTTACAAAAACTAACAGCTGAATTATCTGTAATTTACGAAACAGAAAAGTTTAAATCGGCTTTTGGTTTACTTGTACTCTATAACATTATTTCAGAAAACAGTGAGCTTAGTGAAACTCTAAATCTTTTAAAAATCTTGATAACTATTCCAATTTCTTCTGCTGAAGCAGAGTGGTGCTTCTCCAGTCTGGAAAGAATACTTTTAAAAAAAATACACTATACCAGGAAAGATTGTCCGCATTAACGATGTCTTCAAAGAAAAGGACTTAATTGAAGGAATACTCGACTTCAGTAAAAAGGTATTGATAAATTTGCAGCTGCCAAAGATTGTCCGTCGTATGGACTTCCTCTTTTTTTTTTTTCTGTTTTTGGCGAATATAAAAAAGGAGAATTTTAGCAATATACTATATATGTATTAGGGTGGTCCTTATTTAGAAAATGTTCGAATTTTTTTCCACGATAGTCCTAAATCGGTTCCAAATATATAAAAAAAAATTCATGCCAAGTTATAGCTCTTAATTTTAATATCAACCCGGCCCCCCCGATAGCCAAAGTTTTAAATGGAAATAACATAGGAAAAGTTCTGTTAATACTTTGGAATTTTTTATCCCATAAACCAATAAACATATCATGTCGACAAATGATCATTTTTATAGAAAATTTACCGCTCTACAAAAAAGGTCTCTTGTGATTTTTGGCTAACTTGACTGGTTTAAAAGTTATTCGAGGCTAAAATAAAAGTTCTAGTCAATCTAATGGTTTTTTTCGTTTTTATCGTCATTTTATGATTCAAAAATGAAAAAAGAGTTATAATTTATATTTCAAACGAATTTTCTTATCTTGACGTATGCTCTGAAAGAAAAGTATTAATGAATTGAAAAAATTTATTATTAAAATTTCAATGACTTGAAAGAAAATACCAATATTATCATTTTTTTTTTTTTTTAATCACATACTTTTATGAAGTTGTTACATTAGTTTTCTTTAGCGCATCAGGAAACATTTGACGATGATCTTTAACTAATTGTAATACAAATTGCATTTGTGTTTCATCTTTGGTATAATGTTTACAAAAATCTTGCACTAGTTTAACTCCTCTCTCAGCACAGTCATTTACAACCGATAGTTTTTCGACAAACCGTAATGCAGTTTTGTAGCTTTCATTTTCAGCCCATTCAGAAGGATGAATTTGTAAAAATTCTGTTTGTAACTCAAATCTTTCAAAAAATTTGATCGATTCTGCAGTTACAAAAAAATCGATATCGTTGTACAATAAATCGTTTATATTCTTGCTTTGAAAGCGTTTTACGCTACATTTTTCACTAGTATAATCCAGCTCTTCTTCCGGAATAATATCAATTGAAATCTTGTCTTTTTCTGCATGCAGCTTAGCCACAATTTTTAATTTGGTTTCTAATGGAACATCTTCATCGAAAATTGCGATGATCGCTAACTCTGGCGATAAGTACCATAGATGATTCATAAATCTATTAATTGCTACAGTAGCAAGATTACTGTTGATCGCCTTAAAGTTGTGTAGCTCTTTTATAAATTGTAGATCATGGTACGGAGCTTTTACACTATTAGATGATAAATACCAAGCTTTAACATAAAATTGTCACAAAAACACATATTTGTCGAAGTTTATTGTCTTCACCTTTTTTCAACGATAACTGTTCACGAAACAGGTACATTTTCAGCACGTAAATAGCTTTTGCCATCCACCGTGCATGATGGCAAGCTCCTGGCTTACGAAAACTAAATTTTTCTGGGATAACACCAATAAAGACTAGAGTAAGCTCCAAAAACTCTTTGTAATCATCACGAGGCAGCTTTGTTGTCAGAACTTCAGTGGCAAAAGTTTTTATAGACCTAATTTTTTCTACTGTTAACTCGTTTTTATTTCTTGGATCATCTAATCCTGTTTTGTAATTCAGTTTATTCAAAGTTTCCCATTGCTTTTGAAATCTGATAAAAAGTGGAACATTTGGCCCAACAGTATTTGGAAAAATAGCTTCGAACACATATCTTAGGACAATTTCGAAAATGTGATGCCTACACGGAAGATATAATAAATCTCTCTCTAATAATTTCTCCAGTAATGCAGCAGCACCATTTCGAATGCCTAAATTTGAAGCAGTAGTATCACAGGATATCGCTTTGACAGAAGTGTCGAATCCCCAATCCAGCAATGTTTCGTGAATAATAGTAGCTTGTGCCTTTCCAGTCCCATCTTCACTCGTTGGTACACCTAACATAATTTCTTTGCCCTCTGACGTAATTATCACTGGTAATCGATGAACGGTTTCGGTATTTAACAAATTAGGTAATAATTTTCCGTCCCAGTGTACAACAATAGATGATAAATTCAAGTCTTGGAAGTGTTTTTTTATTTCTATTGATTTTGACTCTCGCAGAGTTTGTCGTTGTCTTCGAATAGATGATCGATTGATAATCAAAGAGTTAATATCCACATCTAGTAGGTTTATATCAATAAGTGATTGACAGATAGCAGTTATTATAAATGCAGCATCTCTGTCACTTACTTTACATCGATCGAAAGTAGCTACAACTCTATCACTGAGAATATTATAACTTGCTCTTGTTTTTTTTGATTCTGATGATCCGGCAGTAGTAGGAAAGTATATTTCTCCACTAGATGCAGATAGAGCACTTCCCTGGCTAGATAAAAGTTCAACATTTTTGTCTAAAACAAATAAGTACAATAATATGACGAATAAAATATGAACGTGAATAAGTAATAAAAAATCAATTGATTATTTGATTCTCATAATTTACCCAATAATGCTTTTTCTTCATCACTCTTTTTTTTCGTTTTTCAAAATGAGTTTTTTTGTTTAATTTATTAGAATTATTATCATCGTCATCATATTTTGTTTTAATATTTGCAATAAAACCAATTCATTCATCTGATCTCTGATTAATTAAGAATTCTTTAGAATTTTCATCAATAACTTCAAATACATTTGATGGTGCAATGTCAAATAATTTTTTTAATGAACAAACAAATTCATTTTGTTTTTTAACAGCCACGTCACTCCGATTTTTGTGTTTGACAAGTATGCGCCACTCATCGTACAATTTTTTCAATTTATCTCGGCATCTTTGCATATCTTGAACGGGAATTTGAGCTTTTTTCCAAAACACAATAATTTCATCAATTACTGCAGCGATACTTTCTGGTACAGAAGTATTTAAAATACGTGTATGAAAAAAGAACACTTTTAGAGCTTGCAATTTCGATGGTAATTTATTACCCACTATTTGGACGTCAACATCACCAATTAAAAAGATGTTTTGACGTAAACGTGATAGTTCCATATTTGTCTGATGACTTTAAAATCGAATTGATGAAATTTAAGGATTTAATTAAACAACGAGAAAGCATAACTCTTAGTAAATATTCGTGAACGATTTTAATAGAGTTGAGATAATAAATATAGGTTATGAGTACTTTAGAATAAATTGTGATGTGAAAAGTTGAAGTAAAATCTAATAGATGGCGGCATAATCAGTTTCTGAAATGTTTTTATCTTGAAATTTAAATTTGAAACCAGATCGTATCAATATTTTTATCAATCAAAATTAAAATCGTTCAATAATTTGCCAATTTGCCAATGTATTTTGAAATTGGAAATATAGTTGAAACTTATGACAGTTCAAAAATAAAAAAAAATTAGTGTAACTATTATTTTAGGGTCACGGTCACCTTGGAATTTTTCTGGAAAAAAATCATCAAGATTAAAAATTATAACCCTTTTTTCATTTTTGAATCATAAAATGATGGTAAAAACGAAAAAAACCATTAGATTGACTAGAACTTTGATTTTGACCTCGAATAACTTTTAAACCAGTCAAGTTAGCCAAAAATCATAAGAGACCTTTTTTGTAGAGCGGTAAATTTTCTATAAAAATAATCATTTGTCGACATGATATGTTTATTGGTTTATGGGATAAAAAATTCCAAAGTATTAACAGAACTTTTCCTATGTTATTTCCATTTAAAACTTTGGCTATCGGGGGGGCCGGGTTGATATTAAAATTAAGAGCTATAACTTGGCATGAATTTTTTTTTATATATTGGGAACCGATTTAGGACTATCGTGGAAAAAAAATTCGAACATTTCCTAAATAAGGACCACCCTAATATGTATAACATATATCAATTTAAACTCCTAAATATCTCTTAATTCCTCCAGCTTAATTTAAAATTTCCAGTTTCGGCACATTTTTGCCAATGTCTCTTTGCAACCCCCAAATTTTATTAGCACCAGCCGCCACGGTTGAATGGTTTCCCTTTTCTCAAAACTAGTTGAATCGTCAACTAGTTAATTCGAATCACAAAAAGGATTAACTAGTTGATGAACGGTCAACCGTTAGATTAACTAGTTCGTTGGATAACCCCTTACCACTGTATTGCAGCTTGCAGTAAATTATTATTAAGACAATTCTGATGGCGATAGCGAGACACTTAAAGAAATAGCAGATGCTGTAGTAGTCCAGTTTTGATGAGTATTTTTATAATTTTTTTAGCAATAAAATATGATGTTTTTTACTTGTGAAAACTAAGACATAAAAATGTCACATTTTTCTGACATTTTAATTTAAGATATTTCTACTGGTGGCACATATTTCATTTCTGTCACTGTCGAGGTTTGTAAAAAGAATTATCATATGGAAACGATTTTAAATTTCATTACGGATTATTTTACATATCCAAACTTTTTTTTCCTCTTAAATATCTCTCTCTCTCTCCCTCTCCCTCTACCTCTCCCTCTCCCTCTCCCACTACCTCTCTCTTTCATAATAAAATTCTATTAAATTAGGAGAAGTGATTGAAATAAATATACAGAATTGATAGCTATAATTGGAAAAAATGGAAAGTTATGTAGACATTAGTGAAATTGTCATTATATTGTACTGATAGTATATTACAGAAATGGCATAAATGTTCTGAGTAAAAATTACTATTATCAAGGCAAATATTTTGACTGGACCGTCATGTACGTTGTTTATTATGTAAATAGTGATAAGAGCTATAAGCCGAAGTGTACAAAGTTTTTGGCCGGCTATCGCCACAGTAATAAACCTATCTAAAAACATTTCTCTTGTATCGCTTTACACATTACATTATTATTATTACACATACAAAAGTGTCTCCCTGCTTATCTCCGATCCAAGAGCGTGCTCGTATAAATATGAAACACCGAGCGTGCTTTGAGTTAGTTTCGCTGAAACGTTCGCGTAAATATACCGCGTCAGCTTAAGTTAGATTATTACTCGCATGTGTCAGTCGTAGTAAAATCGAGTGCATTTTTATAGGATGACCCATTGAAACATTAAAGAATGGCCACTCGAGAAGACATCATTATTCCATTGAAGTGCTGCCAAAGCAGTGACTCTATGACATCAGTGTCCACAGCCGATAATGAAACTATTTGTGAAGCAAAAAACAATTATATCGTAACGCCGGTGAAAAAGACTGTCGACAATTTTGACAACAATAACAAGTATTCGCTAATGGGTCAAAATGGAAAGAAGAAGCATTATTTTCCCAAAAGGATACCTGTTGATTTGCAATTCAACAACATTACATACACAGCAAAGCAGTGGTCCATGACCCGCTTCAAGCTAGGTAAGTGATTGCCTATTTTCAAATTATTCCATTGCACTATTCTGTTTGGGCTCGGGAAACTTGCGATTTGTCGTTTTATTTCTTGAGCGTACTAAGGTTCCTTGTCATGCAAACTGGTGTGTTTACTTTCTAAATTACCCATGATTTTTACCCTAATAATGGACCAGAATTGTATATCAATAATGCCGCAATGAAAAAATTGTAAACCAATTTTATAGTATACATTATACATGTTTAAAATGTTCAAAAGTTACTTAATGTTTATTTAAGTAATAAGTAAGTAATAAGTTAATATAAGTATATGTTATATTATTATTGTTTTGGTGGAACGGACTGGTCATTCGTCAAGAATTGAAATACAAAACTTGTCCCCTGAAACCAAAAAAGATTAAAAAAACACAACAAGGGTTGCTCTAACACGTTTCCACAGAGAAGCTATCAAGTATCTCTCTGAAGATGATAGCTTGGCTGTCGAAATGCGTTAGAGCAACCTTTGTTGTGTTTATTAATCTTTCTTGGTTTCAGGGGACAAGTTTTGTATTTCAGTTATTATTGTGATTATACCATTTACCGTCCGAGGTTAGTATTAATTTTAATGTCTTTATTTCATTTGATATACAAACCCCAAATTTTTTACAGCTCGCTAAAATGTAATTCAGTTGTGAATAATTTTTAACTCGCGCTACGTTACACTTGGTAACTGAATTTTATTTATGTATTTGCGAAATTAAAAAAAACTGAATTCGCTATTGAACTCTTTTGCCTAAAATATCGTATGCGAGTTGGCGATGGCCATAGTTTTCTCTATGGACCAAAAGGTGGACAGTAGTCCGAGTTGGATACACCAAACTGACGAGATCTAACAAGATCGAAACCGGTCTTTGGATTTCCAAACTTCGAATCTAATAAATGTTCAAAACCTATTGGTCTGTGCATTAAAATATCGTATTGGATTACATTTTCTTGTGAAATAAGCATCTGTAAACATTATGCAAAAGATTTAGTTATTACATATAATTTTCATTTTCATTTTTTTATTTTCTTCATTTATTAAGTTGGGAATTTATTTTTTAATCATATTAGCATTTTACCAATTTTTAGAATTAAGTTTTAGACTATTTACATAAAGACAACTGTTCAGGGTTAATCAGGGTATCCGACACGGAAGACTATGCCTACTCCACTTTATTTTAAAAAAGTTTTGTTTTGGGAGTGAATTTAACATTAGTTTCATAATGTACAAAATGCCGTAAAAACACAAAACGTATCTCAATTTTATTTGTTTAACTGGATCCACTCTATATATTTTCAAGATTTCGCATTCTAAGGTCAAAATAAAAGTGGGTTTTATTAAGGTTTGCCTCAGCTAACCCTTAAGGATTTTGAAATAATTTGATTTTTGTGAAAATATAGTAAGAAATTTAACGTTTCAATTTACACGTATACCTATTTATCTGTTAAAACCAAATTTATTGATTCTACTAATTGACTACGTTATACGTCGCACATGTAAACATTTGGCTAGTGTACACGGGCTATCCAAAATTTATGACCAAATAATTACAAGTTTTAAACGCTAATAACTTGTTTATTTTAAATAATTTATATATGAGAATCAGCAATGAATTCTATATTCTATCAAGTGCTTAGAATTATTTTTTTTTCTCATAAAAGTATTTCTGAATGACATCAATGATTTAGAAAAAGGGGCAAAGGAAACCATTACCTTCTAGACTGATGAGTTGCAACGGTTATTAAAGAAGATATCCAAGAAGTGAACGATTTCTCGAAACCACCAAGAAATACTTTTTTCACATATTTCCAAGTACACAGTTTAAATTTATACTTCTGTCCTAAAATTCTTAATGTTAAATTTAATTTTTTAAATATAGAAATTATTTCGATTCAATATGTAAATCTTTAATGCTCAAAAATTTAAAAAATAAATATTGTCTTTACTTTCAAAAATATTTCAAGTTAATGTGCTTTCAAAATATTCATTCAGTTTTTGAATTTGGAAAAAAACTCAAATTTTGCATTTTGCATTTTTCTTTAAATTGTCAAGAAACTAAGTTTGGGATCTTATCTCAATATACAGGGTTATTCATTAAGAATGAGCAATCTCTATACTGGAGATACTACACACCAAAATATGATGATTGAGCTTATACATGCCCTATACAAATGTTGCAGGTTTACAAGCTACAGGGTGTTCAAAGTTGGAATTTCAATTTGAAACTTCTTAATAATTTTATGATTTTAAGCAATATCGTCTGGAAAATTGGCAACTTTATTTTTTTTGGCATGAGAATTCACCAATTTAATGCTAAATTTGCACTATTTATACAGGGCGTTAGTTACACCCTGTTACCTAAGTAAATTACAACCTTGTACCTCGTAAACCTGTAACATTTGTATAAGGAATGCTAGGCTCATTCACCAAATTTTGATATGTAGTATCTCCACTTCAGAGATTGCCCATTCTTAATGAATCACCCTGTATATTCACAATCTACAGATCATGCCTAAATCAGAGGTTTCCATGGAGTCAAAGTTTGACAACCTTCTTGATTCTTGAATTGAACTGTCATTATGTTAGGCTTTCCCTAGTTGACCTTTTAAAAGAAAGGCGAATCAACCCATAAATTACCCCTAACACGGTGTTAGTGATAAATGATTTACGTCTTCATATGTAGGTCAACAGACGCTTCTTACAGTTATCACGCATCAGGCACAGAGATAAAGTAAACTCGAGGTCGTTAGTTTTTACGTATCATTGACAGCATAATTATTTGTAAAACCATACGCTTGAAAACTAATATAAAAATAATTGCATCCATCTTACATTTTTTATAAGGACCCATCCACAAACTGATTGTTCAATGCATAAACTGCACAGTAAGACAATCTACTTAAAAAATACAAACGCCCATTTTTTCTGAACTTAGATTGTGACGTCTATGAAGAAAAAACACGATTCGTTGACAAACAACAAAAAGGTGGTTTAAAAAATGTATTTCCTTAAATTTATTTCCTTAATCACCCCTAGACTTCATATTCAAAACTCAAACCTTTGTGATCGGAGAAACACTTCTCGAGTATTAGCCACTCTATAACACTTGCACCCGATTGCTTTCAAAATATTGGGCACTGTGTTTTTTCTGTAATTCCTTATCGCCATCGATCTATTTTCAAGCAAAAGTCCGAATGGTCCAACGACTTCTTCGGGTCTCTTGAACCCGAAAATATGCCTTGATTTGCGTGTTTTTATCTTTCAGACATAACGTAAACAATGTTTTGTTTCTCATCGATTCCCAAGTGTGGCAGAGCTGTCGCATTACCTTGCGATATCAAAGCTGCTTGGAGTCAATGGCAGCCTGAAAGGGGTTTAAAATTATGATTTTGGTATATTTATTTGCCGTAAATATACCCCTCAGGTATTCGTATTATACTAATTCTTCTCTATATTTCCTTTAAATTAATAACATTATTACTAAAATATCTTATAGAATTAAAAAAAAAAAGAATTTTGGAACTGATTGGTCAAATAATT
This sequence comes from Dastarcus helophoroides, assembly GCA_028583605.1. NCBI lineage: Eukaryota > Metazoa > Arthropoda > Insecta > Coleoptera > Bothrideridae > Dastarcus > Dastarcus helophoroides. The sequence continues at coordinate 7,204,619 of CM053326.1, forward strand.
TAATACAATTGTTCACTATAACCCGCTCAAGGATTGCTTCCGCTTCTTGCTCCAAATAGTAGGCAGATTTTCATGTATTATCACTTTTCTGGGCTTCTTACACTCATGGATTCGTTTAGCTGTCTAAAAAAACAGCTTACAGGGTATATATTTTAATAGCTCTAGTAATTTTTTTAATATTGTAGGGATGAATTTAAATAAGAGCTTTTAAAACTGCTTGCGCTTATATTATTTGCACTTCGCTGGCATTTTTCCTTTCATTTGCAGCTATTTTTGTCAATTTTCCAAATAACTGATTTAAACATTATTGGCAATTTTTGATAACGCATATTATTAAATAAATAAGCTTTCAAGCAACTATATTGCAAAATAAAATTTTATTTTTAACAGAAGATCTTTCTACACATTCCTTGAACTTTTCCCAAATAATCTCTGAGATTCAAATTTACGAACAGTGTTGTTTTTCAAAATTATTAGAAGCAGTTAATTATATTTTAAATTATTAGATGATATGGATAAAAATGATTGCTATTAGCTCATTGAAGCTGTTTGCACTAACGCTATAATATTATCTTGTCATATACTAATATTTCTTATATACATATTATAAACAAAGTTGACATTCTTCAGATTAGTTTTTTTTTCTGATGTTGCTCTGGTGTAACAGGTGTAATTTATATTAGTAGTTAATCCAGTTTACTAATTAAGACAAAAACTTCTTTGTAATTAAAATGTTACAACAAACAATTGATCTGAATAAACATTCATTGGAATGTAAACATTCCCTTCTAGCATGTCATTGTAACTTGTAACAGTCATTTGTACTATATCTTTGTACCAAAAAAGACTGCACGTGTTTGTTTCACAAAAATTTATTAATTTTAAATCAGTTTCAAGTTTCAAATGATTGCTTCATTATCAAATACAAAGGCAATAGTTGTAGCCACAAACATTGTTTGTTTGGCCAATTTGGGACAAATATTGTCAATTATCAACATTCCCGGGTCTAGCAGATCCCCGCTCGAAAAAAATTGCAGATTTGGCATTGATTATCAAAGAAAAATTTTTGGTGGCAATTTACTAATTGTACATCATTAAGTTTTTTGTGAAACTTAACCAAGTGTCTTTTATGTACACTTATTTCAAATGTTTCATCAAACACCAGTTAACTGCATTAAATGCACGATATACTTTTTTGTGTATTGTGATAAAATATCTTGTAAATACTTATTGCTGTTAGTTCAATGCAAAATTTGCAGACTTCGATTTTATTAAATTCAAATTATTTTATCTGATTTACGTGTATGTAATCTCAGTTAATTCCGCAAATACACGTGACTCTTTTTTTTCCAAATACATGTGCCTGTAAAAATGTCAGTAGTGTATTATTAAAATCTGATAATTTATTACCAATCTGTATCTAAATTTATGCATCTGTTAGAAGTATTATGTAATACAAAACTGAATTACAAGTGTGACCTTGAATTGAGTCAGGAATTCGTGGTCCATTTGTGTTTCGAAACATATGGCTGTAATAATTAGAAATATCTCTAGCACTACATTCATTAATTAAGTTCAATGTTAATTGCACGGTATTTTATCAAATCAGAGAGAAAAAGTTGAATACTTCGACAAAAAATGATTACACTTTATCAAGTACGATTCAAAAAAGCATAAATCTTCAATAGCATTATTTATATTCAAATAAATCATTATCATTTTAATGACTCATTATGGATCTACAAAGAAATCATACGTCCTTTTCTATGTAATACGTAAAATAAACGTATCTATACCGTAACTTTCTAACTTGCATGATTCATTCTTATCACTTACATTCAAATTCTAGTAAAAATAGAGAGCTTATAATTATGATAGCAAAAAATTGCACATGTTTAACATATATTATCCTTACTTGATGGATATATCCACTTCTACAAGATTAACTTTTTATTTTGTTTAGTCAAAGGTTGAAATTTTGTTTTAACGCAACGAATTTTTTTATACAAGTTATACAATTGCAGGAGCAAGAGTGCGTCGGGCATCTATAGGTCCTATAATAAAGAAGTTAGGAATTCCGTTCACATGCAGACCTTAGCTATGTACAAGGATGTATTTCAGGAAAATATGTTCACATGTACAGGGCACCTCCAAAAAGTGTGAAGCCGTTGAGGGCGAATTTTTTTAAATGGGAATCCCCTGTATTTTTTTACATTTTTGGGTTTCCTTCTGACAACTTTACATATTCACAAGATATTGTTAAATTCGGTTAGATAGCTCCAGAGTAATAAATAAATGTAAACTCTAATTATTGATCCTAATTAATTGTCGATGCAATAACACACAATTTACTTAACACACGCTTTATTGGTTGGTCTCTTCTACATATGCTCTCGATATCTACTCGGCTCATTCTCGACTGCCTTCTTCCCCTTGCTCCCTTACGTGGCTAGAGGTCCTGGGTTTGTATCACATGTGGCACATTCTGTGTGGAAAAGACAGTGGCGAGTTCCCTAATGCTAACACGACCTTCCTGACTTGTGGGGCGTCCTCGCACAGCGTGTGTTAAGTAAATTGTGTGTTATTGCATCGACAATTAATTAGGATCAATAATTAGAGTTTACATCAGAAGTGGGATATCTCCGAGTATAAACAAAGGAGAAAAGACCTACAGTTTTTTAAGTGACTTTTTTGTGCGTGTAGTGCGTCAAGAACAATGGAAAACGATCGAGAACGCCCTACTGTAAGTGAACCGGCCGCATCCAACGACACCGACGGTGAGAATGAACTTTCCGCATCAGAAAAAATGTTGAGGATGTGGAAAAGACAGTGGCGGGTTCCCTAATGCTAACATAAATAAAAAGAAAAAAAAATATTTTGCAGCATTTTCTTTAAAAATTCATTAAAAATACAAAAAAGCCCTAAAATTAAAACTACGCTAGGTGTTTACTGTAGTGGGTCTCTAGTACTTTGCTATAAATATCTTATGCCTAAATTGTACAGGGTGTTCAAAATTCAATGCCAAATTGGCTAAAATATAAAGCAATTTTTCTTCGTTTTTTCAAATGGAACACCCTGTATATTTTTTTCTATGAGATACAGAATTAAAAAATAAACATCTACATCTACAAATATTTTGAAATTTTTGACGGTTAAGAAGATATTCATCGGATTATTACATATGGCATGGCTCTTTCGACACTAAGATTCAAGACAAAGAACCAAAAATGGCTTTAATAAAAATTAATTACCTTTAATTATGTTGTAAGTTAACTTCCAAGCCGTAATATTTTCATGTCTAGTATTTCTAGTTTAGCGTTGGCCCATTCTTTCTGAGTCACCCTGTATACTTATTTTTATGTGTTCCGAAGTTTTATCTCGAAGTTTTAACCAATTTTTTTAATTTTGATTTTAATTTCAAAATTTTTCTCAAACCTGTTAGAAGTTTTGTCATATATTTTCACATTAAGTTAGAAATTTTAATTTTGAAGGTAAAATTTGAATTTTATAATTCATATTATTATTGAAAATTCCAATTTGTTTTACAATTAAACTTTCTCCTGAAAATTAAAATTAATCCCAATTGAATTAAATTAAAAAAAAATACCATAAGAATTTCAATTTTAAACCAGAAATTCTGAAAGCAGTGTCAAGTGCAAATTTGTAAAAGAAATTAAGGAAAGAAATTTTGAAATTTATTTCTCGGAAATCTTAATTTTTCTTTTTTTCTGAGTTTCTATACAGAGTGAGTCATTAGTATGGTAAAGCTCTGTAGCTCTCACAATTATTTTAATAATAAAAATCTTTTTAGTACATGTTGGAAATCACGTTCAAAACGTGAGAGCAAAAATCTATCGGTACTTATTTCAAAGTAAAGTATTAGACACCCTCGAATACTTTATGGGTTTCGCTGTATCTTTTACGAACTGAACGTATTCCCCTACTTTGACGCAGCATGCTCGTATTTTCCAGTTTAGATGTTAGAAAAAACTCGTCGAGAGTTTTACAACAGTTTGGAATATTGTTTAGCACAGTCTGGCGGCTATTTGAACTCCTTATATTATTTATTTTGTTTAAGAGATCTCGTTTATTTATTTTGGTTATCAAAGAATATCAGTTTTATTTTGCCTTAAACGTTAATTAAATCAACGGACTAAAAGAACAAACAACATGTGGTACGCAAATTTTAATAAAATTGTTGCCTGCCAGTGGTAATCCCGTAACAAAACAAGTTAGAAGCTAGATGTACTACTGAAATCTCCGCCAGCACTGATCGCTGCGCTCTGCGTTGAATTCTTTACACCGGTGTAGGAGAATACAAGGCGCCGCCCATCTATCCCACTATTAGCTATCAAAGTTAAATCTCTCATTAACATTCTCCCTATGGACAGTGTTTGACTTTCCTGATGTGTATACAAGGTGGTGCACTAAAGTTACTTGTTTTTAAATAGAACACCCTATATATTTTTACATATTTGAATGCTATATAAAATGGCGATTAATGCGATACCAAACAATAGGGATCTGCATTTAGTAGTTCTTGAGATATTTAGAAAAATCATGAAATTTGTGTCTAATTTTAAAGCTCGTTTGAAAGACCAGAAACAATCAACTCATTTTATTTTTAGTATAGATTATTACAGAATACCTTTTTCTTGGAAAATATTGTAATTTTATTTAAATAACATTTGCTATTATACAGGGTGATTAGCAAAAGCAAAATTACATTTTCCTCTATTTTCTATTTTTGTTAGATAACAACTAAGATTTGATTTAATGTCAGAATTTATGGGTCTAGCTCTTATAGTTTGAGAGTTATTTAGCTTCATTTTTGTTTAGTTTGGAAAAATATGAAAAAAAAAACGCATTTTACCAAAACAAATCTAAAGAATTTGAATTTTTTGAATTTAAGAATATATATTTAAGAATTAGCCACACAGATGTTTTCATCAAAGTAAAGCTTAGCTATTAATTAACAAAAATAAGAAGTAATATGCAGGGTGTGCTATTTGATTTTTTTGAGAAAAATGTCATCTTGCGTTTGCTAATCATCCTGTTTAATTGCAAATGTTATCCAAATAAAATTACATCATTTTTTAAGAAAAGGATACTCTGAAATAATCTGCACTAAAAATAAAATCATTTGGGTGTTCCGCGCCTTTCAAGCGAGCTTGCAATTTAGGCTTAATTTTCGTTATTTTTTAAATATCTCGAAAACTTTAACCGCAGACCCCTCTTATTTGATATCGTTTTAAGTCAGCATTTTATAAGAGATTTAAATATGTAAAAATATACAGTGTGTTCTATTTAAAAAAAAGGCAACTTTAGTGCACCACTCTGTATATGTTCATCCTGTATAATAAAAAAATAATTTTTGGAATATGTGCCTTATGCTAAGCTACCATCGTACCAAAAATATTTTTGTTAACGAAGAATCTGTAGAAGCTACAGAGCTTACCCTACTAATAACTCCCTGTATTTTCGAACTTCTAATTTTAATTCAAAGTTTAAACCTCAAATTCAATATATATATATACTTCTTTTTTCCCCATATATGTCAAGTTTAATTTAGAAATTTCACTTTTAAAATTTAAATTAAAAAAATTAAAATTCTCATTTTAAACATTTTCAATAACTCTATATTTTGATAACAACTTAAAATCTTCTTTCTGAGGTTTTCCTTCTCGATCAGCTTTCCGGTGTTTAAAAACGACTGCAACATTTAGTTACATTTATATATTACTTAACGAAAAAATATTTGTGTCAATAAAAAAAGGATATTTCTTTTTTCACTATGAACATATTATGGCTGATGATTTGAGGAATGCCCCGCATTTTCTATAAAATGCAGAAAGCTTGATAAACATATGCATAAATAAAATCCACAGATTTTGAAACAAATTTCAATAGGTAAATATTCTATTTCTGTATGAAATTATGAAAGTAAATATTTGAATATTATTGAATATTTAATTTGCAATATTTAATCCGTCACTACCTGGCTACTTTTTATTTCGCATTCTATTTGAACATTCTTCTATACAATTCTAGGAATTGTTTCACGTCAATGCTACATACCATATCTACCAACTTAATTATAATTTCCGTTATCTGCGATAAAGTGTTTCTGAAGAATTATTAGGGTATTTAATTTTTAAAAGGCTTCCATGGCCCTCTTATCAATTTAATATCTTATCAACTTCAAAATACACTTTCAGATAAAATCCTAGAAGTGTTTTCCTTTTAATAAAATCAAACAGTTCCAACAGCCGAAAGGTAAAAATTCAAAGGTATTGGATACTTCCTTTAAATTAACATCAACATTAGTTGACACCAATGATGAATGTTCAGGTTCCTAAAATACATATTTAATTTCCACTGAATTTATGCGGCAGCCATAATGTGTTTCTCCATTTTATTCCTCATGAACTTTTTTTTATTAACGCTATATAAAAAAGTAATTCATCACACCTAAGTAGCATTTGAAGCTAGTAATATGCATATTTCAATAAAGTAAAATTGCACAAAATGTTTTTTTTTAGCTTAGCTAGCCCAATTTAGCAAGGTATTTAAATCATAATTTAAATATGAACATATTTAAATTATTATTTAAACAATAATTTATATATGTTACAAATCGCCTCGGTAAGTTAAAATTAAAAAAAAATTGTGCAATTAAAGACTAGTCAATAAGGACCTCAAAGTGAAAAAAAATTCAGTCAAGAGCGAGTCTGGCTCCCACAATTGAGGTTCTGTAACAATTACTACAAGTAAACAGTCGATAGACTAAATCAAATCATTTTTATTTACGTGTGAATTTGATATTTTATCCTAATTTTCCTGTGTTAATTGAAGAATAAGAAAATTGTCTATTTTCAGATTTAAACACATTTTTTCTTCAAATAATCCAAATATTTGTGGAACTGATGACTATGTTGATAATGTCTCAGATAAAAAGCATTCATTCGCAATAAGTCGATGACTAACTCAGTTTATGAGATCGCTTCGGATCGCGCTAAAATGTTGGATTCCAACTGCAATAACTGCTTTGCGTGCAATTTAATAAACGAGGTACTAACTCCGAAAATATTTATCTAAATTAGATAATATAAAAGAAAAATCTGATCTACATTCTATCTTTCAGCTAAATCAACTTTTTGTTTGAAAAAAAATATTACTGTATGGGTCCAAATCAAAAGTCCTTGGAATGCAAGCACCTGTTTTTCCATAAAAGTATTTTTTTTCTCAACAACTATGTACTATGTAGAACCTGCAGTTTTCCTATAATCTATGGTCCGATTTCTTCGAACTCTATTAAAATCTAATTTTTACCTTTAGAGATCTAGGAGAACAGGGGGGTCATTTCTGACCCATTTTGAGTTGTAATGTTTAAGACGATTAGACCGAAAATTATACAAATAAAATAATTTAGGATCCTTAAAGGTAACTTTTTCAAATCATACCTTACACAATATATCAACTACTTAAAACTTTTTCGGAGACCAAATTAACATTCATTTTGTTATAAAATCTTTTCTTTTTCTAATCGTTGGCCGACGGTATTTGCGTGAGTCATCGAGAACTAATGCTGTGCAAAATTTCAAATTTCTATATTACATAATTTTCTAGAGGAAAACCTCTTTGTAGCAGACATGAGAATGAGGTTATAAGGATTCCGTTTTTTTCCTTTTCAGATACGAAACCTGGAAAAGTTATAAGTTATAATGGGTTTTCATTAAAACAAATCAGTTATGGAAAAATGCAGAATTTATGGTTTCACTATCAGCACCCAATGTAATGAGACACATTTCTCATGTGGAAATTATTGTAAGACCCTTTGCCTAGGATTCAGTGAGATATAACTGATGAGATCGCAATTTCCTAGAGCTACTGTCGATCCGAGCAGACTAGGCACTCTAAGCGAAAGACCTACACACTACACAGCATCCCTAATTATCTTTAACAACTAAAAATATTTTGTGAAATTTTTGTCTGCTAAGAAAAAAGGTCCTCAATGGTCCCCAACTTGTATTTACTTAATCCACAACTTTGGTAATTATTTCCAACGGCGCGCCCCTCATTGTGCCTTTCTGCCACCTCTAATCATACCCTAATCCAGTATTTCCCAACCGGTGTGTCACGGCGCACTAATATGTCATCGGAAGTGTGTCGCCAAAATATCAGATTATAAAAAAGTAGCAATGTAAAATATATAAAAATAACCATTTATAAGCATGAGGACGTTTTTTTTTGGATCGCCCAAAAGTTTTAAGATTATGGCTCGTCCTATTTTTACGCCATACCAAAAATGTGTCAATTTCCAAAAAAAGGATTGGAAAACACCTTAATCGGTCGCCCAGTTCCCCTATATGGTTCTGCTTGAAGCTACAAATCGAAATCACTAGCATCTGATTTGTTTTTTTTTAATAAAATTTGACAAGATACAGATACAAATAACTTTATAGTATCATTGAAAATTAGCTATCCTTTAAGTTAAATCTTTATTGATAATTATTAACTTTACAATATTTAGCAGCTTAATAATAACTTAGTAGCACATAATACGTTAGTTACAATTATAATACGTTAGTTACCTATCATAATACCCCTAAATACAAATTTTATTTCAAAAATTTGGTTATATATTGTCATGGTTGTCAATAATACGATGAAGCTTTGAACGCAACTCGATTATTAGCGATTTAAAGAAATTCGAACGTGGCCAGACGACTCGGCTAACGCCTCGTCGTCTGGCATCGTCCTCGATTATTATAAATGGCATAATAATCTCGTTACATTAATAGCTATAATACCTTTGTATTACCGTTGAAATATTCTATTAAAAATAGTAATATAATATGGAGGGGCCTAGGGTCGTTCCATTTAAGAAACAAAATTGTATATCCAAATTTTGAGCCGCACTGTATACTGAAATAAATATTTAGGCGATGCTTCCTTGGGTATCAGTTATTTCGTATTTCATGAATTCTTTTTCTATATATTTTCGTTTACACCCTACAAGCTAATGACACATTAATGACTCGCCATTGGGAAGAAGGTCTGATTAGAGCAAATCAAATTTGACGAAATTTAAGGAAAGTTCGACATTTTAAATATTGTTTTAATAATAATTAAACCTCTAAATCTATTATTTAAAAATTATGTAACATAGCGTGACTAACAGATTTTTATCTACTTAAAAGCTTAAATTGACGACATTTTTTGCAAGAGTCAGCCAGCGAGAGTGAAAAGTATCCGCAACGTATTTCTTTCCGGTAAAATATCTGTCGTCAATTAAAATAAACTTTTATGGGAGAAAGTTCCACAAGATTTTCTCTTCCACATTTCTAGGTCACACGAGTTCACTGCCAAGACTTATTACAAGGCTCCATAAAAATTAATATCAACAGAATGTATGTATTTAACATTTATCTCATTTAACACACTGTCCTATGCACCCAGACAACAAAAGGCTTACGTAAGAGTGAGTAATCTAGTCAGTTTTAATCGTCACTCTATATTCCTATCCTTTCCATCTCGTCCTGAATTTTATCAGCAATAAGCTAACTTGAAGGCATTTGTTTTGAAACATATTCAGGGCATAAAATTATGAATTCGAACCAATAAAGCACTTTTTTATTTAACATATAGTATCATACCAATGGCGTAGATAGAGGTGGATCGAGGGCGTTAATTAATTTACTTTCAAAAGATTTCAGTACCTTGGTATTTTTATTTAGAAACCCTTTATAAATATTAAATTATGTTCTTAAAAAACTGCAGGCTTTTTTTATTTAAACAAACAAAATCATACATACTATGTATACAATAATGCTGAAGTTTCTTTTTTAAATGCGACAATGATATAGCATTTATATTTTCCTATTAATTTGCATGTTTGTCTACAATTAATGTGTATGTAAGGTGAAAGAACCTTAAAGGTGAAACACCTGATATTCGATAAACAAGTTTGCAATTTTTATGCAATTTATTTTCACATTTCAATATTACTTAAATGTATCAGATATGTACAGAATTTCCGTATCCTGTCTGTACTTATAAATAGAAAAGTGATAGGAAAGGATTTAACAGGTTAATAATTATGCAGGGTATTTCTGCTTTCTTGGAACTTTCGAAAATGTTACGGCAAATAAAGTTAATTAAATTGGTATGTTAAATGTCACATTGCTTTTATGTTAATAATATTATTGTACCTTCTTTTGCGTAAATGCCGTATTTATTGGAAACAGCCGTAAATTTCCACTACTTTCTTTAAGTTTATGTTGTTAGTCATAAATGTTCAGGACTAAGGTCAATGGTCAATTCGATAACTTTGACAAATAATGTATTCACCCATTTAATTACACATTACACTTTGTGAAATCTAAATATAAGGACTCCAATGTATCACTTGCTGTACTTACCTACATCTACTAGGGATGAGATTTTTTACTGCTATGCCATAGGAGTAAATAGCGCCTTTCAACTTAAACATTTTAATACAGTCTTGAAATTAAGGGAGTTTAACTAGCTTGGTTTTCAGAATTATCAATTTAACTGGCAAAAGTTGAGGTATGACTGTGTTAATTTAAAATTAATTAAAATAAGACACTTGGACTCCCTAATCAGAGATATTCAGCTGATGATATGACAAATTATTCTTAACCATTTGGATAAGAATGAAATTATATATTTAAAAAATTAACCATTCTTAAAAATTAGAGTATAATTAATTACACGTGTGTCACTTTTTTTTATATTTCTTTTCACACATCTTTTTTAAGCAAAAGTCTCTTCTCAAGGCCTACAAAATATAATACACCAATAAAGGCAGGCAAATATTTTGAACATTTCATACATCTCACAATGACGTCTAATAGAGAATAAATTTATTGTTTCTTTGAAAATACAATTAAATTTATTGGTCCGCGAATGTACGACCTGTGCAAAAAGTATTGTATTTAAATTTTCTGTATAACATTAGTCTCCGACTTTAACCTTGAAGTTATTCGATACTTTACCAATAATATTTACAATATTTATCCTAGACTAGTTAAGAATTAGGCAAGTTTTTAAATGAATCTAAAAATGAAACCAAGTTGAACTTCATCTTAGCGTTTTACTTAAGTCTACAGAAAGTGCTAATGATAAAATTAGGGTGCCATCCCTTATTTATAATGAAGCATTCTACGTTATTTGTGTCAGTTGTACTCTATATTTTATGAGAATAATAAAATACGCGAACATACTTTATTTCACAACGTTTAGATTTTTTAGGGTTGATTTTACGTAAGCTACCCAAAGAGCAAGCAAGCTGATCATCATATTGTGATTAACGAGTCGATTCAGTAATTGATTTAAGGTCTATTTTTGAACGTAACCCACTCTCAAATGTTCAAATGTTAATATTGTCTATATCAAAGGACCTGCATAGTGCCATAGATTTATTATTATTATTATTATTATTATTATTAAATTGGGAAGACATCAGAAATGGGGAGGAAACTTCCCAATGATCGTGATGCTCAACACTGACAATGGCTTTATTGACATTTTAAATTTATTTGTTATAACTGGAAAAAAGAAGAACTGGAAACTAATAAAATAAAATCAGTTAATAATATGTATACTTAATTTTGCTGCGATCTATTTTTTTTCTGATATTTCACAATCAATATACTTTTTTTACTTATATAAAACATACGTATAAATGTGAAGCTGTGTTTGTTTGATTGTCTGTCTGCTATTCACCGCTCAATTACTGTAGCGATTTAGACGAAAATTCGTATAAACATTACTTGGGATTCTAAACAGTTAATAGGCTACTTTTATGCCCTTTGTAACCTTTTTATATAATATAAACGATCATTAAGAAAGGTAGAAGTTCCAAGTCTGTAATCTTTATCAAAATAAAGCCGGTCTCTTTTCTTAATTTTTTGAATTATTACCATAAAAGTAGGCCTACGTATTATCGATTTCAGAAATATCACGTTACCGACTTACAATTTAATCTGAAAATTAATTTCAAAGTTCATTCAAATGTTACATTGTTCTGAACGGCAAAATTGTTAGGTAAATACTTATTGGGTCAAGTACAGCTTTCCATTAGTAATGGGCCATCTGAGCAAAATGGGTAATAAGCATAAGTTGAATCTCACCTCCACGATAATGGAAGAAAATGTGTAACAAAAGAAATGAAATTTTAGAAATAATCAGTAACATACATTAGTTTATTGTTTTTTATAAAAATCTGACACGTTTAACAAATTCAAATCTGCTTAATATATTTGATTTCCTAAAATTAATCAGATAAAGTATTATTTTATTTGAAAATACTCTTCATTTTGGTATAGGTATCTGTAGGTGGGTTTGTTCTTCTATCGAAGAATTCTTTAAAAATAATTGACATTTCCAACCCTTACTTCGTGGAAATCTCTAATATTCATAACTATTAACCTTTATTACCATTGTGGAATTTTTAATATTTGTTGCTTTTTACGTTAAACAAGTTTAATAGTTATGAATATTAAAGAATTCCAGGAAGTAAATAAAGCTTCGAAATGTCAATTATAAATATCTATTTAAAAATCTTTAATAACGCTCATAAACTGAAAAATTTTCGGGTGCTGATTATAAAACATTGAATTAAATTTTGCGTGGACACAAAGTCTTCCACAAAACAATCAAAAACTTCACATAGAGGTAACATCGATAGTCCAAACAGATGTTGTAACCAATTTCCCGTATCGGATAGAAACGGTAGTCCTTACTTAACCCAGAGCTTGAATGTTTCTAAACCAGGATTGACCAAGATGAAAACGGCGACCTTGTATACGAGGGCGGTCCGATAAGTACTTAGCCTCACCGCCCGATGGCGCCACTATCGCAAGAGAAATTTACTATCGTGTAGTACATTTTCGTAGGCGGCTACTGTCGAAATTTCAGCCGAATCGGACTCGCAGTTTTGTTTTCACCGCGTGTGGAAGCGGGCGTGTCCGCGGATTTTAGAAAAATGGAAAAAGAGCAATACCGGTCGATGACTCGATTTTTGTTTTTGGAAGGGAAATCGCGTAGCGACATCAAAGAGCTTTTGGATGCTGTATACGGTGACTTCTCCTTCGATGGCGACCGTCAAAAATTGGTTTCACGAGTTTCAGTGTGGTCGCACGTCGGTTTTTGATGAACCACGCCCAGGTGCCTCGAAAACGGCTACTACGGAGGATAACGTGGCAAAAATCCACGATCTCGTATTGGCAGACCGCCGATTGAAGGTACGCGAGATAGCTGAGACACTAGGCATCTCAAAAGAACGCGTGGGTCATATCCTGCATGAAATTTTGGGCATGAGAAAGCTGTCGGCTCACTCTGGACAACAAACTCAACCATGAGGCGACTTCAGAGCAGTGTTTGACGATGTTTAAGTGCAATCCGAAGGAGTTTTTGCATCGTTTCGTGACCGACCGTGACGAAAGATGGATCCACTGGTACACGCCAGAGACCAATGAAGAGTCGAAACAGTGGACTTCACCCGGTGAACGTGCTCCGAAGAAGGCGAAGACTGTCCTATCGGCCGAAAAGGTGATGGCCACCGTTTTCTGGGGTTCACATGGTGTGATCTACATCAACTACTTGGAGAAGGGCAAAACGATGGCAGAGCTGTACTATGCCGAATTATTGGGCCGATTCGATGCCAAATTTCAGAAAAAACGGCACCATTTGGCGAAGAAAAAAGTGCTCTTCCACCATGACAATGCACCGGCTCACACCTCCGCCCTCGCCACGGCCAAATTGGTCGAATTGGGCTACGAACTTCTGCCCCATCCACCGTGTTCTCCAGATTTGGCCCCTTGCGACTGCTACTTTATTTCCAAACTTGAGAAAATCACTCACCGGCAAAAATTTAAGTCGCATGAAGAGGTCATCGCCGCCACGGAGGCGTACTTTGCAGACCTCGAGAAAACGTATTTTTCAAATGGGTTAAAGAAGTTGCAGCATCGTCAGGTCAAGTGTATTGAATTAAAAGGAGACTACGTTGAGAAATAAATCGTCATTTTTCCAACATTTTCGTTTTTCTTTTGTAGGCTAAGTACTTATCGGACGACCTCGTATTGATGTAAGGCCATACTTTTTTAGCAAATAAGTGAATAGCAATTTCAAAGTCCGCTAATAGTATTGTGGGATTAAAATGCAAACCAATTTCACTGTATTTTAATTAATCAACTTAAAAATATTTTCATACGAGTTGCAATTTTTATTGGGAAGCAGACAATATTCTAGCGGCATGTAAAAATTATTACTTATAATAAATAACTGGCCAAAGAATTTTGTGCAATAAGAAAATCCATCAACCATCAACATATATTTTAGAATGATTTGCAAAGGGTTTGTAAGTTTGTTGTACACGAAAAAATTATTACATTAAGTTCCCTATCATTAACTAACACAAAATTGTTTCCTCTATTCGTTTCAACTGGCAGCGAGTCTACCACGTCATGGACATCTACGGTGCTGGTTAGTAAAAGTGGCAGCATCTTATGACGACATCGGTAAATGTTCTTTCTCAGACGCTGCACTTCATTGCAAGAAAGGCTATCTCCATGTTTTTTACGGTCCACTATTTATTTTCTAACTAATTTAATTGACTTTTCGGTCGTCAAGTCTTCCATCGCTTTTTTTTAACGCTATTGCTGACCGCTTGAAAGGCGATATTGGACGATGCATTTATGATTGTAACCTCCCTCTTGGTTGAGTATCAAAATTTTTTCGATGTTTGTAAATATTTTGCATTTACAATTTCGAAGTACACGTCTCCACACTATAACACTAGTTTTTGTAGTGTACGCAGAAGAAAATTTGAACTTTTCTACAAGTAAATCACCACCGCGCTGAATTTTTATTATTTCCATATTATCAGTTACTTTGAGCAACCCTAATCGAATAGAATCAAATTGGTCAAAACGAAAATTTTAAATTCTAATCCCAGTTAGCCTTAATTACCAACGACTGTGTTTTGCCGAGTTGACCTCTCCTTTTTGAGAGCATTCTTAATTAGGAGTCATTATATGTGACCATTTGGCCCAGTTGGGCTCCGTCCGTTTTGAAACTGCCATTCAGTCCCATTGGAGCCGTTCTTTTCCATTGCAGTTATTTATTTAAGTTCGCTAACGAAGTCGCGGGTACTAGTTACTACTGCATAAGCTTAAAACAGTAGAGGAAATTTCAATAATGTCTTTGATTTGATTGGATCTAGGGTTCCCAGCCAACTTTGTTTGGCGAGGATTGTCCTCGATTGGATATAACTGACTGTTATACTGTAACGCAATGTAAATAGATGTAATAGAATTTAAAATAGAATTGTAAAATTTAGTAAGTAAAAAAAGTTTCTAGAAGGTTCTGATAAGGGGAAAGCGGCCGCGATAACGAAACAAACGGCAGATAAGCGTTCCGGAAATTTCGGCCTTCGATAAGGTTTATCTACCGAAAATTCTGGAAGCCGGGGGCCAAAACTATAAAAAGGCGATCAGCTTTCCCTCGAGTCAGTCAGTTTGAATCAGTGTAATTATTGAGTTAGTAGAAGTCAATAACAAGTGAGTTAATTGTCAATTGTGGTGATCAAAGTTGAGTTCAGTAATAAAGTGGGAATAATCCATCACGTGTATCAATTCGAACCGATAACGCACGTAACAATACTAATAGACACTTATACATGTATTTTATTTTGGAAGATATTTCGGAATTTATTTTGGAGCTTTGTAATGCGAGTCAGTAGCCGTCTCAAAAAAGGTTTGAATTATAATCTGAAAATATTTATTTTGATCGTAAAAATACATTTCATATTTAATCACGTATTCGTGAAAATGTCTAGTTTCAAATTATATATTTTTTCTGGAGTTTCGGCTAGAAACTTAAAATTTTTGCTGTTTCCAAAAATGTTGACTTTTTTTTTTAAAATTTAAGCATTTTTCTCCAAATTTCCTGTTTAAATCCCAAATACTTCTTTTTTATAAATTGTGAATGATTCGAAAGTTCTGACTTTTATTTAATTATACTCTGTTAAAATTTTCTACTTTACTTTTTGCATTTTAAATATGTTTTTCATAAAAACTCTATAAAAATTCAGTGCTATAAAAATTACATTACTCTGCTCAAGTAATAACTACAAATGTTTTTAAATACGTATTTCATCATTCCTATTTGCTTTTTATAGCACTTGTTAATTACTTTATAGCCAATAAAAATTATAATAGTTCCTATTGAAGTTTTAGATGGTGAAGTGAAAAACTAAGAAACTCCAAGCTGAACCTATTTAAAAGGATTAAACTTTTATTAGGTATAATCAATATTCAACAATTATTGTCTAGTGTGATAATATGATTCATTAGCTCTGATTTTTTTTATAATTTCTGACACAACTCATGAATAATTTTGCTTTTACAGTCGACAATTAAAATTTTATTAATTATTTATGATTTCGATAAAACCTTGACTCACAAGTAATAATATAATGTGCAACCACACGTTTGGATTTCATTAATGACAATCGTCTTTATTTAAATTATACTTTGCTCATCTAGAGCCAACTGTACAATATTTGTGAATTTCTGAGGAACAGTTGAAAATGTAAACTAAAACATTTCTGAAAAATGTCGAATTTTCATCACATTTCGAAAGTACGTAAAAATTTCCCCAAAAGGATAATATTCCGCGTACAGCATCAAAATTTGCAGGAAAAAAAGTAAAAATTGCAAGTTTAAGACCTAATTTAAAAAAATTAATATTTAGTTGAAACTCAAATAAAAAGTAAAACTTTTGAACAAAATTAAAATTTCTTAGGAAAGGAACAAAATTTCAGTTACCTGTGACATGAAGATAAAAATTGAAACTGAAAACGCTAATTTTGGGAAAAAAGTCGAAATTTGATAACGTTTTGAAATTGGAGTAGTGAAAACCTTTTAAAAAAGACAAACTTTGTGGTTTAGTATAAAATCGAAATTTTATTGAATAAATAAAAATAACTTTAAACTCGAAATTTTAGAAAAAAATGAAACAACCATTAAAGAAACTGGAATTTATAGAAGTTTCTTCAGAGTAACTCGTGAAAAAGCAAAACTTTCAAAAAAAAAAATAAGATTTATTGAAATTTTGTATTAAGGCCGAAAATTGGAGCACAAAGTAAAAAACGAAAATATAAACTAAAATTTCAGAAAAGGTCGAAATTTCGAGACTAAAGTTGATATCAATTACGGACTATTGAAAAATGCAGCGTTTGTGGCCCTACTACGATCACTCTCTATCATCATTTTTTTATACGGAAACTATTGCAAGATCCTTTGGCTAATATTGACCATAACTGGCCATGACCTTAAAATTACCCATCAATGTGGGCATTTTTTTTAAGTAGGGGAAAATCCGTTAAGGACACCTGGGAAGATACCCAGATAGTGTCGGACTTCCGCTCCAACTACGGACACCGACTAAAAACCCCTACTTCTTCGGGCCTGTCCTTGACTCCCAATCCCTCCGTCGGAACAGTACAATAGTGCTGGAGCACTATTGTAAGCTGTTTTGCCTGAAACATAAGAAACAATGAAAATAAAAATTTTCGAAATGGAAGTGGTAGCCTAGAGGACCGTCCTTGGTCTCCTAATCCTGGTTGGGATGTTTGGATCGTAATCCACTGCCTCTCGAACTAGCTCGTTGGGATACGTTTCCGCTCTTACGCATCGCCCTGGAATTAGTTTCCCTAAGAAAATCTCTTACCAGGGATAGTTCAACTTCCCTATGGAGTTGATTGTTTCTTACAAGCCATGGAGCGTCCGTGGCTTGTCTTAGAAAGACGTTCTGGAACACCTGGAGTTTCTTCATCTGATTATCCGTTGCCTGTGACCAAGCTACAGATGCGTAGATCATCGCTGGTCTTATGATTGATTTGTATAGTAACACTTTAAGTACCAATGGACAGATTACTATTTCTACCAATCATCGCTTGCAGCAGTCCCTTCAGCATTTTGGCTTTGGACACTGCATAATCGATGTGTGTCTGAAATATAAGTCTTTCATCCAGAATTACACCTAGATACTTTGCCTGAAGCCTCCAGTCCACGTTTTGCCCATGAACATTAACATAGTCCATATGGTCGGAGCCTTCTTCGGGTGAAGAAGACTGCTTGGGTCTTGTCTGCGTTGACTTGGATTCTCCATTGACCGAAGTAATCTAGTAGACTGTCTGTTGCCTCCTGAAGTCGTCTGGACTTCTAAGAGTACTGTAAGAGTACGCCACCAAAGCTGTGTCGTCTGCATAAGTTGCCAATAAGGTGTGGTCGATTGTTGGATTGGTTCTCGGGATGTATGCTGTGAACAGAGAATACAGCAGAGGATAACAAGGCAGAACCTTGAGGCACTTCATACTGTAGCCTAAACTGGTCTGATAGTTCCTGTCCCACCTTTGCTCTGAATGAGCGCTGGTCCAGGAACGAGCTTACCTTTTGAACCATTGTTAGAGGTATTCCAAACTGGTGCATTCTTGTAGGTCTAGTCCCTTGGTGCCAAACTGTGTCAAATGCCTTGTAAGATATCGAAGAAAATAGCTGCAACTACCTGGTTCCAGCTCATGCGTTAAGTGATTGTTTCAAGACATTCTCAGCAGCTGGTCTGATGTAGAGTGCATAGGTTGGAACCCAAACTATTTCCTTAGGAATGATGTCGCGATGATGATATTCTGCAGACGCTTCCTCAAAATCCTTTCCGCCACCTTACCCAAGTTGGATAAGAGGCTGATTGACCTGTAATTTTGGGAATATTTCACATCCTTACCTGGCTTAGGAATAAAGATAACGTTTGCAGTCTTCCATCTTGTGAGAAAATACCGGTACTTAAACATGGAATTGACTAGTGCTCCAAAGTATTTGACAGTTTGGTCCGGAAGAGACTTCAGAGCTAGGTTTGGAATTCCGTCTGGACCTAGGAGCCTTTTTGACGTTTAGCTTGCGCAGAAAACTTTGGATTTCCTCCTCGTTAGTCGGTTGGATGACGTCGTCTTCTTCTGACACTTCCTCCTGAAGAACTTGAACCTCTTCTTTCCACCTCCTCTACGAATTCTAAGTCCACTTCTTCAAGTGTGGACCTGACAGTGTCATTCAAAGGCTCTCAGCGAAAGCTGCGGCCTTATCCTGATCTGAGTAAGGCCATTCCTTGAGGTCCGTGTATCGGTGGGATAGGTTTCCTATCTCCTCTTAGGGCTTTGGCTGTGCGCCGGAAATCTGATGGAGTTTCGAGGTTGCAACTTCTTAGGTGTTCTTGAAACTTAAAAATTTTGTGCTCTCGGAGCTCATACCTGAGCACGTAAATGAGCCTGTTGTTTTCCGTCTTATCTGCTTGCAGATTAGTCCATCTTGCTCTCTTCTGGGCAATATTTTTCCTTCTAATCAGCTCCACCAGGTGATTTGTCAGTGGTTTTCTTCCTTCTGTACGCCGGGAAGTTTTGGTCGCTGCCAGAATTAAATCTGTTATGGTGATTGCCAGTCTTTCCACTGCTGCGTTGATATCACCGTTTGTGTTGATCTTCCCAACTCTTCCAAGTTTGCTGCTAGATACTCCCTGAACTGTGTCCACTTTGTTTTCTTGCAGGTCTCTGGAGGCTTGGGTCCACGATCATCTCCGATGGTCATCATCACTGGGTTGTGGTCCGAGCTGAGCTCACTAACTGATGTTAACTCAACAGTGTATCGAGCATCCTTCATCAGTGCAATGTCCAGGATATCTGGTATTCCTGTGGTGAGATGATGATGGGTTGGTTCTTCTGGAGCCATTACATCGATTCCGTTCTGCGTTGTGAACCTTTGAAGTGTCCTCCCGTTTTTGTTGTTGGCTCTGCTGCCCCCACTCGACGTTTTTGGCATTAAGGTCTTCGGCTCCAATAACATTGTTATTGTTTATTTCGAAGATGCGGGCCAAGTCTGCCTCTGTGAGGGCCTTGGTTCTGGAGTAACAAGACACCAGCGTCAGAGGTCCCTGCGCCATTTGAATTGTTACTCCAATTCCTTCCAGCTTTTCCAACTCCGGAGTGCCTGCAGCAAAAGAGTTAGCTTTCAACTTACATAGATAGCCGTACCACCTCCTGGGCCAATTGGTCTGTCTCTGCAGTGAAGAACATATCCTCGGATTTTCAGATCCTTAGATCCTGAACGTCATCTTGGTTTCGTTCAGCATCAGTACGTCCAGGTCGTTTTCCTTTGCGCGAGTTCGTTCCTGTTGCCTTGGAGTCCGTTGCAGTTCCAGAAAACTGCCTTGATGTGCTGGCGACGAGCAGGATTTCCTTCGTTAACTCTCCTTTCTTGACGTATCTCCATTAGCGTTTTAAGCTGAGGATCTTTGGAAGCATCATCATTATGGAGACTATGGCTTCTTGGCTGTTTCCAGCTTCGAAGACTGCTCTCGCCAAATTCATTACAACTTGGTTAGTTTCCTCCGAAGTATTGCTTTGTGTTTTGGCCTTCTCGGAGTTTTCTGCAACAACTGAAGCGTAGGAATTTTGTGTTTCCATTTACTCTAGCAGTGGAAGCTTCTGGTTTCGGCGAAACCTTTGCAGTTGCCGCTGTCGTCTAAGCTGTCGTTGACTTTGCCCTAGAACCCTTGGGTGGCTCTTGAGCTTCCTTAGGTGCCTTCTGTTGGTTTCTCGGTGGTGGGAAAGCGGAGCAACCTCTGTAGCTGGCTACATGGTCTCCCTTGTAATTGACACATTTGCGTAGTCTTGTCTTTGGGACGCTTGCAGTCTTTGCTAAGGTGCTTCGCAGCAAGTCTAACTGGTCAAAACTTTCGTAGTACAAATTGTTGTTACTTCGAGTTAAATTAACTACATCTTAAGAAGCCATTTTTCTTGAAGGATTTTTTGGATTTATAATTTTCATTATATACTATATTTCACAACCTACATGCACTTATTGAAATTTTAAGTTGTTGATCTATTATTTTTTGCTGATTATCATATAGCAAACAAGTAGAGAATCAGAAGACAGGTCAGAGTGTAAATACTCAAAGCTAAAAATATCTTAAAATAGTGGATTATAAAACATACCTATAAACTATATAAGTGAATTATAATTGCATAATCCTTTACATGAAGTGTAACACATAAGAGTATATCTTGGTAAAGGACAAGTTTTATTTGTGCAACAGGTGCAGGTGCATTCAACAATAACATTACGTCAATTGTGAACATAAAATCTCCTTAACAGGTCCATATCAGTCACACACATCAGAAAATGAAGCAAAAGTCCAACAGTTCATATTGTTTCATACATAACTGAGCAAATAATATGTATTTATTATGAAAAATTTTAAAAATGTCACATTAGGTACAGCCAAATTTATGGACGTTTCGCAAGATGACCATGGCTCGAATAACAAATAAAAAATACATGTGCACGAGCATATGCAATTAAGTGAGTACAGCATTTGAGAAATTAGTTGTTTACACGTTAAATTAAAACTTGTGAAAGTGAAGTAGATATATCTATGTTGAAGCAAGGTCGTTTATGCTTTCCGATCTTCAGTTAAATTCCAGTGTCTGTGAAATAATACTAAAAGCAAAATTTTCTTCTATCTACTATTAAACAGAATTTCGTTGGATAATTGTTAATGCAACCTTGACCACGAATTGAATATTAAGCTGAACAATGGAGGATTTATATTATTATGCTAGGTTTGAAATACGATCATGATTGGCGTTGAATGTTGAATAATATAATAATTATATTTAATTTGCATCAAACTGTTGTAATCAAACGACAAAAGTAACTATAACTATTACAATTATGTGATTACCTTAAATATACAAATTTCCTGAAAATTTAGACTAGTTTATTTTCTAAGAAATCAATGAAAATATCTAACGATGGGTCTTTAGATATAAAAAACGAAGCATGTCAGGTTTCTTTAGATGATACAAAGATCAAAACAAAAGTTGAGTAATTTAAGTATATTTTATTAAATAATTTAGTTAACTTATATATATGTGCAGGCCCCAAATAAGCTTGCTCGGGCTCTTGTACATCACACTGGTGGGGGCCCCTATGAAAATATAACAAAACCTTTCAAATCGTGTCTACAATCCCTTTTTAGATGACTAAATAAAGTGACCTATATAAATTATACCTGTCCCGGAGACCATTGCTTAAGCACCACTGAAGAGCTACTCACCTTAAATAAATAAACATATAGCAAGTATACATAGAAATTAGAATAACGAAAACAATGTTTTAAATGGAATGTATTTAAAAATATTCCAACAAGTAGATATCGAGATCATCACCAGTCAAGTTTATTTGCTTGTCTTTATTTAAATATGAAAATATGCACTTTTTATTATCAGCGGCAATGTTATTTAATGCAATTTCAATTATCAGTGCGCTAAAAATTGCTAATTATCAAGCATGTTCAAGAAATATTTAAAAAAATATACGAATAAGTTTGCTTTAGATAAATAGCATGTCCTATTTATGCAACTTTTTTTTATCTACCACATGCACACCGCGGTATAATAAATTAAGTCATAATTCTATTCTACAATAGGAATTTCTGGTTGGCTTCTGATATAAAACTAATTGGTGCATTAGATAATGTTCACTTTCACTCGTGGATGAATACAGTTTGTTGCAAAGATACTCGACAGTCGCAACTATTTTCTGCAAATTAACTTTCACGTACCACTTAGACAACGTGACAGTTACATGATGTATTTTTTGCAGAACAAAAAACCATCCTTCATGGCGTTTCTGGGGAGTTCAAGTCTGGAAATTTGTCGGTCATCATGGGACCATCTGGTGCTGGAAAGAGCACTTTATTAAATATACTTGCTGGCTACATGTAAGTGATTAAATAAGTACTACTTTTAATTGCCCTAGGTACTTTTTAGTGTTTACTGTTTATGAAAAGAACATTGCCATCTGAATTTTGTTTCGTTTTCGGATATTAATGTAACGCTTTAATTAAAATGCATTTGGAGTATATTAAAATTAGGCCAGGGCTGAATTTTAAACATCAAATTCCTAATACAAGATCATCGTAAGCGTGATGAAAAACGTGGTATTTATTATTCGACATACATAATGAACAGGTAGACAAATTGTTTATTTAATATCATTAGCATAAAAGTAGCATCATTATATAACGTTCTTTTTATTTTATAAAAATAATACTAAATTTCGACTAAAATCTTATACAAGACAAGTCAGCACTAAAAAAGGATTTTTGAAAATTCGTTCGATAAGTAAGAGTGTTTTTAAACATAAGACCAATTTGCATGGAAGTAAGTCATTTTTGAAATTAGAAATATGAAAATTTACATTTAGGCTTCTGTTTATAAATAAGTCAATTGTATCAGCCTTTTCGGGAGTAAGGGAGTAAAATAAGGGAAGAGTGTCATTTTGGAAGTTAAAAACGTAGTTTAGGAAAGGTCAGTTGGCTAGTTACTCAATAGATAATAAAGCAAACCAAAATGTGCAAAAGGTTACTCAAAAAAAAAAGTAATACTGTTGCGCGTTATCGGTTCGAATGATTAACACTTGGTGAATTGTAACCACTTTATTTCAAAACTGAACCCGGAACTACAATTGACTTACTAAACTGACCAACTAATTAACACTGTTTAATTAACTAACTCATTCGTTGACTTCTCACTAACTAAGGGGAAAGCCGACCGCCTTATATAGGTCCCGTTTCGAGTTCTGGAACAAGCAGATAAGACTTATCGTTTGCCGAAATTTCTGGAACGCTTATCTGCCCTTTGATTCATTATCGCGGCCGCTTCCCCATATCAAATTTGCTAGAAAATTCCTAACCAAATTTAAAATTACATTTTGTTTCCCTACTAATGTATTTCATAGGAATGCCATAGGCGTAGCGAGAATAGAGCAGGGTGGGGCACTTGCCCCCCCCTGGCTCCTGAAGCCGCCGAAATTTTACATTCAGTTTTAAATATTTTCTTGAAAATTCGTAATTTCTTTGGAATTTCGACATTTTTTGATAATCCCAATTTTTTTCACATTTCGTGATTTTTCACAAAATTTGCCTTTTTTAATTTATGGATGGCAAATGTTGGCTTTCTCTGGAAAATTCCAAAGTTTTACTAAATTTTGACGTTTTTTTCGAAATTTTCAATAGTCTGAAATCCGTTTCCGCTTTTGCGATTTTGTTACATTAATCTTTTTTTCGAAATGCCGCTAGTTTTCTCAGAATCCGGCTTTTTTTGGAAAAATTCAAATCCAATTCTTTATGTTCCAGAAAATTTCAATTTTTTCGTCGAAGTTCTCTATCTCAAAATCTTTTTTTTTTTAAATTAGTCTACAATTATTTTCAAAATTAGTCTACAATTATTTTCTTAATTAGACCATTTTTTCAAAATTTAACTTTCTGTGCAAAATTTCAATTTTTTTCTCGAAGTTTCGGCTTTCTCCTCGACATTCATCTTTTTCTCTAGATTTTTGTTACTATTTTTGTAAAAGTTTTTATTTGTTAATGTTGACTTTATTCACAAAATTCGACTTTGTTTTTTGACACTCTCTCAAAGATTTCGAATCTCCTCTCAATTTCGATGAATTGCTTGGGATTTTTCTGAAAGATTCAATCTTCTAGAATCTAACTTTGCAAAAATTTTGACTGTTTTCTTAGAGTTTGCTTTTTTGTCGAAATCTTCATTTTTATCTTAAAATTCGATATTTAGTGTTTCTAGAAGTTTCGACTTTTTGCTTGAAATTCGTCTTTTTATCGAAATCATGCCTTTATTTCTTAAAATTGTCTTTTTCCTAATTTTTTTTATCAAAAATTCAAAATTTCGCCTTCATTCTCAAAATTTCTTTTTTTGAAATGTTCTTTAAAAAAATTATTTTTCAAATTTCCTTTATTTATCTTAATATTTGTCTTTTTTCAATATTCTGCTATTTTTCTTAATATTCGTCTTTTTTCTGAATATTTCGACTCTTTTAAATTAAACTTTCCAAAAGTTTCATCCTGTGTCACAAAATTCGCGTTATTTTCGAAATTTCGACTTTTAGGTCGCCATTTTTCATGTTACTCGAATTGTAGACATTTTCCACGAAATTGGCTTTTCCTTGAAATTTATAGTTTTCTAAAACTCATTTATGTTCTCTAAATTCGATCAGAATATTAATAAAAACGTAAAAATGTTGAGAAAAATCATTTCTGTATCTGTGTTTAATTTTTTGTTTAAAGAAGAAATTGAACGTCTTTACCGAAATTTATATTATGTCAACATTTAAATAAAAAGGTAAACATTTCAAAAAAACTATTTTTGGCACATTGCGATTTTTTGAAACTCTACCTTTTCCGAAAACTACATCTGTTTTTCACAAAATTGGACCTTTGAACATTTTGACTCTTTTCGATTTTACGTTTTTCAAGTTTTTTCAAAATGAAATTTTATTTTCTGAAAATTGTAACTTTCTGTAAATTTGTCTTTCGAAATTACGACTTTATTTGCTAAATTCTGCTTAACTTCCTTCTCTTGGAAATTCTGATATTATCTAGAAATTTTGATTATTTTCTCGAAATTTTGACGATATTTTTTGAAAATCATTTTTCTTGTTCGACTTTTATTGATTTTCTTTCAATTTAACTTACTGGATCTCCACTTGTTTCTTCAAATTCATCTTATTCTCGGTATAACATGTATCTCCAAGTTCGATGTTTTGTTTCTAAAAATTTCTGCCTCCTAATTTCGGATTTTTCTTAAAAATTCTATCATTTTATCAAAATTAGACGAAATTTTAATAAAATTTTGAGAATAATATTTTTAGAATATTTTCGAGAGAAAGCTTTCTTGTAAATTTAGGTTATGTTAAAATTTAAATAAAATAAAATTTTAACAGAAGTATTTATGAATACTTCAAATTTTTTTTCATAAAATTTGTGTTTTGGAAATTTCAACTTTTTTTTAGAAATTCCAGCTTTTTGGAAATATTCCGAAAGATTCAGATTTTATTATTTGGATAATTAAAACTTACTAATTAGAAAATATATTATTCTTAAACTAAAATATTTAGCAAATAAAACATGACCAAATATTTACTGAAAATAGAGGACGTATAAATATGTGCATGTATATAGTAAGTCTACAATAAGTTTTCCAATCGAATGTGCTGCTGTCATTTTTTGACATTTTCACGTATGTTGATTACTTGATTCGTACTCACCAAATTGACATTTAACTTTGATATAAAAATTCTGCTGGAATAGAAGAGATCCACTAACGACTGTTTTTTGGGGCTTTTCGAAAGTAGAATTCAACAATAAAAAAAAATTTCTTCCATTTTAACATCAAATCAATAAAATATTTTTTTAAGGTTACGTTTGTTCACTTCTCTGTCGATCAAGTAAGGAACATACGTAAACATGACAAAAAATGACAGCAGCAGACCAAAAAACTCTTTATGCACACGATATGCATATATGTAGCAATTTTAAGTAACTTCTACCTATGGTTAATTGTATTTAGGGAAGTAAAAACCTTTTTCCCTATTTCTTATTATTTATGGCATTTTCCTATTACAGAGTGAGCGGAAGCAGTGGTGAAATTAGACTTAATGACACCATCAGAGATGACAGTCCACGCTTTCGAAAACTGGTTGCCTACATACCTCAGGACGAAGAACTCAGGTTAAGTTTGACGTCAAAAGAAGCAATGATGTTTGCTGCTCATTTAAAGCTAGGATACTCGGTTTCAACTGAATATAAAATTGAACAGGTAATTTTTTTAACGCATTCAATTAAAACAGCTGCTGTCACAATTTTTAAGCTGTGTGGCAAATAAATATCAATGTAAGAAACGCCCAAAAAAATATTCTCGGCAATCAGGTGGATCATGTGATAACATATGACACATATGTCTAGAGAGTGGGGTGATGTCC
This sequence comes from Dastarcus helophoroides, assembly GCA_028583605.1. Lineage (NCBI taxonomy): Eukaryota > Metazoa > Arthropoda > Insecta > Coleoptera > Bothrideridae > Dastarcus > Dastarcus helophoroides. The sequence goes on from CM053326.1 coordinate 7,231,540, forward strand.
ATATAAATATTCAATATCAGACTCTGAATATCAGAAGCTAAATATGAGACGGTGATAATTTTGTCAAAAGCTAGAAACTGATCGACATCATAAAAAAACAAAGATTAAATATATCGTCCGAAGACTTTCTCTACAAATGGGCGCAACCTTTTCGTAAGAACAAGAAATACAAGAAGACAACACACACTCTGAGCCTCGGGGCCGATCCTTTCATACATATCGATGAACGCACAAGGCGCTGAAATTCTAGGTTAAGGGCCTTTTTTTAGTCCTCTGAAACAATTAAGGATGCTGTGTAGGTCTTTCGAGTAGAACGTCTAATCTACTCGGAGTAGCACTGTAGTGAAAATCGTTGCTAAAAAATGATTGCAATTATTGAAAACTAGGAAGCCACCGACCACCTTACCTGAATAAATTTTAACATGTCTTTAGAAGTGCCCCAAATGTTTATTTAGTTCGATCAATAGTTAAGATTGCAATTCTTAAAAATAAATAATTGATACCAATAACTATAACCGTAAAACTATCAAGTGCGACCACTTTGAAAGTGATCATTTATTGCAAACAACGTTGAAATTGATAAAAAAACGTAATTTTTATTAAAACATGTCTTCGGAATTTTGAGAGCCACTTCAAGTTTGAAATCAAAATTTCTGAAATGTCCAAAAATTGTCTAAACAAACTTAGCTATATTATTATTAAATGCGGAGGTTTGACAAAAAAGTCGAAATTTCAAAAGTAAAATCATAGACTCGAGGAAAAAATAGCGGCCTAGTTTGCCCCTTTGTTACCTGAGAAGGTCCGAAATTTCACTCTTTATAAGTGAATCAAAATCAAAAATGTATTATACCGGGTCTTCATTAATGTCCGAGTCCCACGTGACCGCATTGCTTCTCTCTCCTAGTGATTTCAGTTTCTATAGGTTTGGTGCAAAAAAATGACAGGACAGTATAGGGACTAAAAATTCGGACAGTTCATGAGCGTTTCGTACTTATAAGCTATACCAAATTTTTTATCTTTTTCATGCAACAGTATTCAAGCTGAAAAGATCCTACTAGGCCTATCAGACACAATATTTACTTTAGTAAGGTGAATATTGTTTGTCTAGCCTGTAATAATCTTAAAGGGCACGTTTAAATGTGATATATTTATTTAATCCCAATTCCCCCAAGAATGAAGCGCCACTGACAGGCAGGGAACATCAACCAGCTGATAGTTAGGGACTTTATGATTTATTTTATGCATAAGCAATATCCAGTCACGTGGGACTTGGACATTAATGAAGAACCTGTATTAACAACTACTATTACTAAAATGTCGACCCAAATGTCCTAATGCACAGGGTGAGCGAAACTCGATGTCTCAGCTCTACTGCAAGAAAAGGAAGGGTGGTATAAAATTCTGAAAAAAGGTTCTTAATTGGGGTTGAGAAAGGTCTATTTTATAACAAATCTGTATAATTTTTAATATTTAAAAACCAAAGTAATGACGGCACGAATTTTTTTTCTCCAGAAACATACCTCTATTTTTGCACATTTTAAAAGAACTAATTTTCCTAACAAACTTTGCAAACCAAATAATTTGGTATCTTGTTCCGTTAAAAAGTTATAATAAAAATTATTGCAAAAAAATATTATTAAAAATTCTAAATCGTTACGATTTAATCAAACAGTCTTTTAAAACAAATCTATTAAATATCTTTAGGCTTGAAATAAGATGTTCGGGGTACCTCAGAGCATATTCATCTGCTTTTCTAGGGTTCTTTGGGATTCCCCATAAACTAATAAATAGTATGTCGTTTGAGTGAACATTTTTCAAAGTCAAATGGCAACAAAAATGTTTGTTAACCATTGGTTGAACTATTGACAGATGCCGCATGCTTTGATTTTTGATTATTACATTTCCAAAGTCTCTTTGTTTAAATCGTAGTAATTACGAATTTTTAGTAATACTTTTTTTACAATAAAATTGCTTACAACTTTTTGACTGAAAAAGATAGAAATTTTTTTTATTTACAAAAATTCTTTGGAAAAATAAGCTTTTTTAAACATGTAAAAATATAGATATGTTTCTGGAAAAAAAAGTTCAATGATGTAATTACTTTTGTTTCTCAATATGCAAAAATATACAAATTTAGCTTAAAATGGACCTTACCCACTCCAATTTAAAAACCTTTTTTCAGATTTCTTATATCGTTTTTCATTTCATTGAAATAGAGCTGAGACATCGAGTTTCACTCACTCTGTACATATCAAAAGATTTGACTATTTATCAGGTTCAGAGTTTAGGATTGAAGGTACCAAAGTAACAAGATCTAATTAGATCGAAACCGGTCTTTAGTTTCAAAACCTTGAATCCGAAAAAGAGAGCCACCGTTTGCTAAGTTTGTGGCTCATATGTTAATATGTCGGCTGCTTACAATCCACTGCACACGTTTAAAGGGCTGCATATTGTAGTCTAAATTGGTTGCATTCCATTTGCATCTGATTGATAATAATTTTTTGAAATTTTATGATAAAAGTTGAAATTTCAAATTTATGTACAAGGCGAAATTTGAGGTTCGTAATTAAACTGCTAAAAATAACTAAAACTTGATAATACAAACTGGCAATTCTGAAGAAAAAGAAAATCTCCAAATTGTAACTCATTTTAAAAAAATTATTACGAAAATGTCTCGAAAATTCAAAGGAAGGCTTCGAAATGATAATTTCCAAAAAAACATTGCAGTTTTCAAAATTACATCTGAAATTTAGAGAAAAAAAGTCGAAATTTCAAGATTATTAACTATCTCTACAAATTCTAGACAGAAGAAAAAGTATTGAATTGATAAAATGATCGAAATTTTCAAGGCGAAATTTTGCAACAAAAATAAAATCATGACACAAAAATCCAGCAGATCTACTACTATGCTTTCATTATACATAGAAGGGTGCATTTTGCAGTCTACGTCGTGTTCTATTTGTCCTTAGGCCCTTTGAAAACTTGTTTTCACACTGAATGGTAAATGGCGTTTATAGAAGTTACTTGTGGTGGGTAAGAGTTCAAGTAACTACAATAAGTGCTGGCAGTTGTGCATTTATCTCATTTGGGTTGTAGCCCAGTCGGCGAGGAAATCGCTATAGAGGTGAAAAATACAAACTAATACAACAGCGATTTTATTATTGCAATCTATTAGTAGGTCAATTTTGAGCTTATATCTAAGTTGGCGCGGCGCGGGGGGCTGTGCGTCAGCCGCCATTTTGATAAACGCGTTTTAGTAAATATCTCGAGAATGGTCAATCCTATGAAGAAAATACAAGAAACCATATTTATAGAAAAATATATAATTTAACTTTTTTATAAAACATATTTTTCTATAAAATGAATATTTTACGAATTATTACAATGAAAAGTTTTTACTTTTTAGTTTTTTCTTAATAGTTTTAAAACGGTTAGCATTTGTTGGTAACAGTTAGAATCAAACTTATAGAGCATAAAATTCTCTACAAATTTAATATATATTTTATTTTTCTAAAGTTAATAGTTTGTGAGTTATAGCGCGATGAAGATCTAACGGTCTCGATAAATTTTAAGTTACGAATTTCGTCACCACCTAAAGAACATAACACAATAAAGAACTATTCTGTACTGGAAATCAAATGTGTATTTATGCCAAAGGTGCTTTTAACCACCAAACGCTAATTTGATGAGACAATATAAAATTGTATTTTCAATGAATTGTAGAAAAAACAGTTTCATCACATTAATCTATATTAAAAACTATCACATTTAAAAAATATGCCAATGCGGGAAGTATGATGAAAAGAGCATTGTCTGCTCGTAAAGGAGTCACTTCAGCAAAATAATACATTTTGTCGACTTACAGGCTGACGCGATCAAAATATTTTTCATGCACAAGCTGCTATTTTGATAGGCCGCTTTTTTATTTAGCCGCTTCTTTTAAGTAGCCGCATTTGTGCGATACATATTTACGCAGTGGTCGCAATAATTGTAAAATTTTTCAATCTTAAGCGGAGTTCAGCACTACTATAGGTAGCAGTAACAAAATATATTTTGTTTCTTGAAAGGGTGTTTCTATGGTAAAAAAAAATGAGTGATTGTTTTATTTGTGGAAAAACTTTAAGTAAAGGTGATGTTGTGAATGTTAAAAGTAGAGGTATTAGATCTCTTTTAACTGTCAGCAAATTAAGAGGACAGAAGGTACATGACGAATTTCTAAAAAATTTAGAGTCTGTGAGGTAAGTTAAATAAAGATAATTGAACTACATAGTTTTCATTGTTTAAGCAGATAGTTTTTTTTTTGAGAAACATCTATCTTTGTTATTAGTGTCCACAAGTCATGTCAGAAAAATTATGCTGATAAAAGGAAGGCATCTGGGGCTATTCGTCGAAGAAGTCCTACACTACAAATTTTAGGAAAACCCATTTTAAAAAAAAAATGTAGATTTTCTAATTCTCTTACAATTTTGATAGTTACTGTTATCAATTTCTCTTGTAAGCCGCTTACCAATTTTACTAAACAAAAACTAAAAAAATGAACACTTCAACGCTGTTACTTTTTAGAGTAGCAGCCAAAGTAAACATTTTTATCTTTATAGGTTGCTTGTAGTTTCTTCATAAAACCAATTATTCTCAAAATATTTACAAAAACGCATTTATCAAAATAATGGCTAACGTACGACGTCCCGCGTCGCGACCATTTGGCGTCATAGACAGGATTGTCCCACTAATAGGTTGTATTCATAAAATTGCTGTTGAATTATTCTTCAAATACATTTTTCCCACTACGTAACTGTGAAAAAAAAATGAAAAAATGGGAAAGATCATATTGATGTAAAAATAAGTAGTTTAATATTTTTATTGGAAGCGATTTTTTAGATACATATTTTAAATTATTACGGCAAAAAATTGTCACTTATTTTTTTCTTAATCTACTTCCAAATCGGCCAACAGCATATTTATAGGGTATAAATAAAACTGTCTATAAATTTTATAAAATTATTTTTGTAAAGATCATAGTTTATAAAAGCTATAATAACAAAAGATCTAAAATTGTACCTATTCTCCACTTGTACAGTAAATATTGGAGCAATGAGACATTCCAGTTAAAATAACATCTACTGTCGATAAGTCAGCATTTATTTCGCATACAACTTGATAAAACGCCGTTTTCTTCATTAACTCGGATAGTTATTTTATTACAGCTCCTAAACTATAAACATTAGAAAAAAATGTTTTATGCAAAATGTGTAAATTTTTTTATGATCTACAACTTTGATAATAACTATTATCAATGTAGTGTTATTTGTTTACGAATTATCAAGCAAAAACTAAAAAGAGAAAACAATTCAACGTAGTAACTTTTAAAATATTTATCCTATACAAAAATGTTATTAATAAAAAAGATAAGTCATATATTTTTCTACAAATATGGTCTCTTGTACTTTTTTAATAGGACCAACCATTATCGAGATAATTACATAAACGCGTTTATCAAAATGGCGGCTAACGCACAGCCCCCCGCACCGCGCCAACTTGAATTTATGCTCAGAATTAACCTATTAATTGATTGCAATCATAAAATCGCTGTTGTATTATTTTGTACAAAAAAAAGCTTCGCCGACTGGGCTATTGGTTACTTCTGACCGACGAGTTCTAACAGGACTGAAACCGGCGTTCTGTTGATACCAAACTGAATCCTTATAAATGCCCCAGTTTTTGCATTACAGTTACTAAAGTTGCGCTCGCCGTACTGGATCGACATTTATAGTTGCTACTCCCTCTTATCTGTTACAGAACATTTAGTTGGTCATTTGTCGAACTAGATGAAAGTAAAGTCCCGCCGAGGACGTTTGTATCTGTGGATGTTGCGATGCAACCCGTGCCTCATCTACGTGAACTTTGCAATTGCAATTTAGTTTTCATTAGATTCTAATGAAATTAGATTTCAATTGCATCGTAATAAACTTGTATATATTCGTATATACAAGGCTTATTATCTCAGCAATCTAGGTCGTATTCAATTTGCGGTTTCAGTCTTGAAAGTCAAAATTTCTAAAAGATGTGGGTCAATATTTTGAAATTGAAAACCAAGATATGCACAAGAAGTAAAACTTTTTAGTTTTACGTCAATACTTTGGGGAAAAGGGGAGTACAAAGTAAAAATGCAAACATAATGAAGATAACAAAAGTTTTGACGTTTTCGAAAAAATTTCGACATTTCGTAATTAAAAATTCAAGGAGGTCCAAATTTTAACATTAAATTGAAAGTTTCGAAAAAAAAATAACTATAAAGCTTTCAGTTTAAAGTCGAAACTTTCAAAATTATTTTTGTTTTCCTCATTTGTTTAAACATTGTTGATAAATCGACTGGTTAATACAACTCAGTTATAACTTGTAATATTTCTATTTTAATATAATTGCATTAATTTGCCATTATCCTTAATATTTTAATGTTTATATGTTTATTTTTTATTTTTACAAGCAATCCGGAAGTGCGGACAACCGTTGTGGAGTCCTCTAAAATAGAAATTTACAAATATCGTTAAAGCGATTTTCGTGATTAGTAAATATTTCTGCTTATCACTATTACGTCCGTCGCGTCTGCCTTGTTTTCAGAAGGTTACATTTCAATGTAAAATCTTATCAAGGTTTAATAGCACGATGAATAATGTGACCTGTATTCTGTTAAAAACAGCTCCAATAATGAAAAAAACAAAGTCTGAAAAAATTTAAACTTGTAAGTAGTAATACCGCTAATAATTATTATCAAAATATGTAGGGTCAAACCTACTGCTGTGGAATATTTCGATTATTGTATTATTGCTTTTTATTAGGATATTCACAACGCATCTAAATATAAAAACAAATAAGGCGATTAGTTAATTTATAATTCCATCAATCAATATTTATTTATTAAACATAAACATGCACCACAATAATCATAGGATTACAATGTTTAAATGAAAGTTAAAATACATTTTTTCTGGTTATTCGAAAATCAAAACAAGATATTTGTTTTGGTGCCTATCTGACTGTGCATAAAATATATACATATAATAATTATAGTATAAAATAATAAATTTTACATCGTCTTTTAATCGGTACTCTCACTATGTAATAAATATTTTGTAACTTCAAAAATGTATGAAAATTAAAAGAAAAGTAGAGAACAAACTTTGAGATTTAAGTGGATTTAGATCCTAGTTCTCTGTTTCCTCAATAATGAGCCTAGCTCCTATATGACCTATGTCAAATAAATAAACTTTTCACTATTGCTTAATACTTCGTTGACTTTGTTACGTAGTGTTATTTATTAACAAAAAAAATATAATTATTCGTACCATACAGCTATAAATAACTGATAATATGGCAAACTTCCAGGAAACTAGGGTTAAATAAAGCGTTTATTTTTATTTTTAATTTAAGTTTAACGCTAGCACTGGGTTCATTACCATTTTTAATTAATTCATGTTCTTGCTTCAGTAGAAATATACAGTATTGGAAAGCTTACTTGGCCGTCTTGGTTACAATACATGCGGCTCTCGGATCGCGTGTAGTCTACCCCTGTATTACTCGGTTCTTTAAACACGTTATTCAAATGGGCTATCTGAACATTCCAATATTCTAGAGTTTTAATAACAAAGACACCACTGAAGAACAGCAAAATACTCTAAGAAAAGCACAATTTATGAATTTCACCTTAGCTTTTCTGTTCCAGGTCGTCGAGATTTTAGAATTATTGGGTTTAGAAGAATGCCACCATACCATGACATCCAGATTGTCAGGAGGACAGAGAAAAAGACTAGCTGTAGCCCTTGAACTTCTAAGCAATCCTCCTATATTATTTCTGGATGAGCCAACAACGTAAGTGCCTAAATAACGATTAAATATTGTAACTGTAAATACTGGAAGAGGCATGTCTTGAAGTAATGTGACTATCTGTTATGTTGATGAAAAAAGTCCAATTACATATATCTGTAAACTATAGGCGGGAAATAGGGGATATTTTTCCCAATAAAAGTCGATATTAGAGAATAGGACTCTATTATTCTTTTATAAGGTACAAACGATTTATCGCGATGGCTCTTCGGTTCCGGTGTATTTTCGGTACTGCTGCGTTTCCTGAGCTCACCCGTCCTGACGTAGTCAAGTTGCCATCATTTGACAATTGTGCAGTGTGTTTAATGGGATTCCCTAACATATCTTTAGTCGCTTAACGCGCCTAGAGAAGTTTTCACTTCAAAAAAATATATACGGCACCCACAAATATCAAAATATTTTTGATGACAAAAAAAGATCATCATCGTCATGTCCGAGCCCCCTTTCTAACTTTAGCGCTGTGCGGTTGCACCTGCCTCGCTACGGCTCTGCTTACACTGATCGAATCAATAAAAGGAAGAGCGGAACGGCGATATTGCGGAGCAATAATCAATGCCAGTGGAAATTTAAGTACTAAATGATGCTCTATGTGTATACTAGCACACAACAATTATTAGAGTGAAAATGCCAAACGGAGTAAGTGCCAAAAAAAAAATATGTTTTTCAGTTTTTATCTTAAATAAGTACTAAATGCCAGAGACTACTAATTTAAATTAATTAGTTAATTAACTTGATAATAGTAATACATCATAATGTAACTTTTTTTCTGAAATAACTTTTAACTTCTTATTTGACATTTCCCCCTTTGGTCGTGGATTGTGGATTTGTTGTGGGTTGCCTACAGTTTGGGCCAGCACTTAGGCCACTCTTTCCGGGCCCATTGTGCTATCCCCGTGATTGAGGTGTCCTTGGTCATTCATTCAGACACCCAACCTTATTGAGAAACTGAAGAACGTCGCTTGGATGTATTTTATTTGTTTATTCTTGATTGAAACAGCTTTTACTATAAGCAACTTTATTATTTACTAGTTCTTTATACAATCTTTTATGCTTGTGAAGCTATGTCGTTCTACGCGCCATCTTCCTCTTGGTGCTTGGCGCTAAATTTAAATATACAACAGGATGCGCCTCTCTCAAACTGGCCACCCTAGGCCAGAAGTCCCCCAGCGTGGATCCTCTGATTGATGCTAGTGCCGGTCATTGACACATCACGTGCTCGACACTCGCATCTTCTTCTACAACTCGGGTTGTTTATAATTCCCATTCTATGGAGGTGTTTGTTCAATCGACAGTGACCTGTCCGAATCCTTACACGTTTCCTGAGATTATTCCTTGAGAGTTGTAGGCATAGTTTTGCTCTTTCCATGCACGGCATTCTAATGAATGCGTGAGTTTGTCGGCATGTTGTTATTGATGCCCATATGGCTTTGTGTTTACGATAAATTTCTTCGTTAAGTAAGGATCTTACGGTTGATCTCGCCAAGGGAAGGGTTGGTTCTGGTGCAACGAATTGTCCCTCCGAACCCTTCCTCATCAGTTTGTCAGCGCGTTCGTTTGCTTTTTTCCCAGAATGTCCTCTGATCCATATTAGATCAATTGCATTCTCTTGTGTTAGACTTTCTAAAGCTAGGTGGCAATTCCGTACCCTTTGGTATTTCCACTTTACAATTTTATAACTATTTGCATTATCTACAGGTTCATTTAGTATGTTGATTTAATCACCATTTTGCGGCTTTTGAGGCGAAATAATAACTGGTATACATTGGTTAACAAATTAAATAAACGGGCATGCTCCGGCAAATTAGGGGAGTAGGTTCAGAGGACCTTCAGACGAGACGAGAGATTTAGGAAGGGATTTCCTTACCGTTCTTCATGAACAGTTAACCATTTTCCTTCTGCATAATATGTTCTCCATGTATATTTAAAGCAGTAATGCATTTTTAAGATAGGTCTTATTTTGAAATTTATTTATGTCCCATTCTGATCTTCGATCATTTTGATTTTAATTTTGCATCACACTCCTAATATGATCTAACTAAGTCTTTGATAGATGTCATGAAATAGCGTTTGAAGCATTTATTGCATATAGTAGACAGATTTAAAAGTTTTGTTTTTAAAGTCATTGAAAAATACAAAAAAAATATATTGTGACGAATCAAAAAAAAGCTGCTACTAGATCATTACATTTGAAGGTTAATCTCAGAAGTTGAGAAAAGTCAACATTTCCACGAAAACCTTACAATTTATTTAAATAACTCACAAAATATTTACTTTAAACTTCAATACTCGACTTTTTTTCCTTAAAATTTTCCTCCAGTATTTCATGAAAAACTCGAAATTTTTGAAAACATTCTTTTAATTAATTTATGATTTTAAAAGTTTGTTTTTTATTTCGCCAATTCCGAAGTTGCAACTAATTTTCTAAAATTTTATTTTCAAAGTCGAAATGTTAACTTTTTTTGATAATGAAATTTAGGGTCCAAAATTTAATAGCTAAACGTTCAAATTATTATTACTGTTTGTTATTATTTTTAGTTATAATTTTCAAAAATTTTAATTCAGATTTAAAAATAGATACCTGGTTTGATAATATCTAATATTTGTTCAAACATTGTGGAATTTTTAATATTTATTTTTAATATATTTTATGAATTATGAATTTCATATTTATTATTTAATTATTCTTTTTTGATGTATGTTCGTACATTTAACAAACATTACAATGTTACTTTTTTATGCTCACTTTACATGTATAACGACCTCTAAAGTAATTATAAATAGAAATGATAATCTGCATTTTAATGAAAACTTTATCTTCCTTTCTCGACAAGTAAATAGATTGTTTACACTAATTTTTATAAGGTTAAATTAATAACAATGATTTGTTGATTGGGATATGTTACTTATATTTTTATAAATAATCAAATATTTATTCTAATGATAGAGTCCGTTATCAATAGCAAACTCATATATTTAGATGACAGTCAAAACTAAGGTCGAACTGACTCGTTGAAGGAAGTTTAGTATTTGAGTCGCGTCAGTCGCTTGGAATCAAGAGATTTTAAACACCATACATATTAATTTTGTTTGATGGGACATAAATATAAAACGGACGCAATTAAAGTTCACATTTCTTATGAATCAGAAATTGAAGCTATGGTCTACAGAATTAGACAATATGAATATTTACTCCTAGGGCCGGGCAATGGATTTTTTTTTGCTTTAGACATACTGCTAACCAATTTTTACAGAATTCGTATGGTGGACCATTCCAGCATATCAATTTTAGATCCCTTTTTGATAACATATAAGTTTAAGGGCATATTTGCTTTAAGGGAAACAACATTCAATAAATTTAATGTAAGGAAGTTCTTTTTTACAATTAAAGCAGATTTCGGCTAACCCTTTTAACCATTTTACTCACCCGGTCCATTTGAGCAATGTCTGGCCAAAACTACGAAGGATTGAATTTTTCCGACTTCAGGAAAATAGCTCAATGAGCTGTTAATTAGCAGGAATACAGCTTATTGTTAAAAGAACAATTTATTATAATTCCCATTTCACGCTTCAGCCCTTAGAACGAAGAGGTTTTTAAGCACAATAGTTGTACAGTAAGATTTCAGTATATTTGCGATTGCCATATAATTTGATAATAATAATTTGAAAAATTAGCCGTATTTTTAGCCATTTAAGGTCATTATTTCATTTTAAAAAATTACATGCGGCTTGTGATTAGAGTTGGTCATCAGATAAAAAGTATCCAACATCGGTGAGGTAAAATCAGCAAAATTAATATTCTTGTTTGTTTCATATTTACTTTAACAAACTTAAGCCTTATCGAATTTTTTTTATATTGAATGAACCATGTATTTCGATGTTCTACATCCGCGCCATTTTTTTATAAAGGTATAAACATAATGATGCAGATGAGAAAAATTCCCACTTGGCAATTGCCCCATAATTATTATAAATTATAGACTTCCAAAATGGGTGTTCTCAATTACCCCAATATTTTTGACTGTCACTAAAAGCGAGGGGGTAATTGTAAATTGAATTTTTTTGCAAAAATTTTCACACAATTTGCATATTTAACAATATAAATTGACATAAAACTTCCTAACTGACTGTATCAATCATATAGATGCCCCAATTTAATGTTCGTTAAGAATATATGAGGTTTTAAACTTCAAGCTTTCAAAAGCGTGTACTGTTACTCCACTACATGTAACAAAAAATAAGAATTTTAATATTTATACATAATATATGAACGTACATTGTACAATATACAGGGTCCCCCCACGAAAAGTTGACTTCTCTTATAATTAGAAAACCAAGAAGTATTTTAGAATTTGCCGAAACTTTCTTTTTGATAATCATTTTTGATGATTAATCCAACTTGATATGTTTATCCCCCTAACCCTCATCAACCCTCATTTTAAAATTTCAAATTGAACGACCAGACTTGTAGTATATCACTTCAAAGCCCTTTCCTTTGCGAATACAACGGTGTACTCTATTTAATAATTGATTGAAAATTAAAAACGAAAAGTTGACAAACCGACATTTGTTTAGCTGACCTATTTTTGGCCTTATAAGTACACATAGGTCCTGATATAGAGCCCGTTCTGATCTTTTTTGCAAGAACCACTTGGTATAGCATCAAGTTCTCGAAAAGTATATCCTTTTTGAGACTTCCTATCAGAAATAGCTTTTGCACTGTCGGTTTTATCTAAAAAGTTCTGTAATTTGGCTTTCGTCTTCACAATGTCGCGAACCGTTTATTTTTTAATGTTATATGTTTTACCCAATATAGCAACACTTTTGTTTTTTTCGAATTGTTTCAACATTTCTATTTTTGTTCTATAGAAAACATTGCGTTTACGCTTTTCGTTAGCACGGCTACATTGTATTTCGGGTTTGTTTACGTTTAACCAACTGTTTGGCCGGCTAAAATGCAAGATTTTTGAAGCATACAAAACAGTCGAAGACAGCAAATTCCTGTGCAGTCCAGGTTGAGACAGTGAGGACTTCTGTCTACGGAAACTCTTTTTTTCTATAGAACTCCCAAGCTGTGGAACTCGTTACCGAAGGAACTTTCCCCAAAAATTACAACCTATCCTTGTTTAAAAAGTCCATATTTCCTTGCTCCCGCATCCTAATCGCAGTGCTTTGAAGGCCTAATGAGGTGGCCCTTTACGAGTGGACTTAAACTTAAAAAAAAACAAGCAAACACCCATAAATTGGGGATTCCCTGAGATGAAAGTCTTCTCGCGATGCGTTCTGATTTAAAGCGCCAATGTCTGACCGATAGCCATGGGAAATCCATTGTCCGGATAAAGCGCACACGGATAATCGACGTGCTGCTGTATTTTGAAAAAAAACTAAATTTCAAAAGAAATTCAAAATTTATAAAATACAATTTAAAGATTAATAACAATCTACAAAAATAATTCCTAAGTTTTCAAGTTTAAGACCGGAATGTTGATAAAATTCACTTAGCAATTCAACACTTTCAGAAAAATATAAATTTCAAAGACAAGGTCGAAATGAAGCAAAATTTTGTAGTAGTTTTTCTTTACCTGAAAATCCAAAATTTTTCAATGTCCTATTTTTCAATTTTTCGGTTGAAATTTATTAATTTTTACTTTTAAAAAACCTCAAAATTTATGTAAAAAAAATTTTCTATTTTCTAACATTCATTTTTAAAATTCATTCAAAACATCAAAGTTAAAATTTTGAGAAAGTATTTATTTGAATTCTTACAATTTGTATATCTTTTTTATTTTGATTTGAACTGAAAATTTATCTACTTATTTATTTTTCTAAAAATGATAACTTTTGTTCGAAATTTAGACTTTAATCTGTAAATTTAGCCTTTTTTCAAATTCGAGATTAATCTCAAAAATAAAAAACCAGTTTTGAGAAAATGTTTTTTTTTAACTGCCACAGCACTTTGTCTAAAAATTTTGAATTTTGAACTTTTTCAGAAAGTTCGAATTCAAACTAGAAATAAAAAAACCGAATTTTTGATAAAAATAGTAAAAATAAATTCGAAGTTTCCAAAATTCATAATATTTCAATTTCAAACTCGAATACTCAACAAAAAATGTTGTATTAACGCAGGCGAGAACCAAGAAATTCGGGAATCACTCAAATAAATTGAAACATTTCTGGAGTATTCTATCCTTTTAAGTTATTCCATATTAGTTTTTACAGAACCTTTCAAATCATTTAGATGTAGAAATGAAATCACTCTGTCTCACTTTAAGGGCCCTGAGAAAAATCATACTACAACCAAAATTTGTCGATCTATAACTGAACGGGGTTTTTTTATCGGCACATTTTATGCTATCAGATTTGGATTGGAGTTTTATAAAAACGGAACGCAGTATTAACGATTTGTTTGGCACTTTTCAGGACGTTTTGGTTGACGTTTTCTCTATTGCATTTCCTGAAAGGGTTATTCATGAGAAGTCCAAAAGAGACAAACGGGTCAGCTGGTTCACACAGGATCTCAAAAATATGAGAAACTACTTGAATTTAACAGGAGATCTATTAAAACAAAAATTTTCGAATGAAGCGAGTCTTGAGTAAAATAACTGTAAAAAAAATATAGGAATTCCATTAAGCAAGCTCGCAAACGTGCGAAGGATGCATTTATTCTTTCTTATCTAAAAGTATGTGGGAATTCTCAAACTCTAAGCGTCACGTGAAGTACTCCAACAATTGTTCATCTATATCCCCTGACACATTTAATAACTATTTTACGTCTATCGCTAAAAATAAGATTGCCAACATTAAATCAGTAATCGACCCTATGGATTTAATCGATAAAAGAATAACACCAGAAATTAGTTTTAGTTTTAGATCAGTCATTCTTATTGAAACTACAGACAGACAGATGAGTCTCAAAAATAGTCGCACTCGAGACATTTACGGTTTAAATGCGTAATTTTTAAAAGGAAATATAAATCATTTAATAGGCTCTTTAAGTATTTAATAAACAAGTGTTTCCAATCTGGACAATTTCCTGATTGTCTTAAACTAGCCTCTGTTATACCTCTATTGAAGAACGGAAATAGAGAAGAAATCTTAAACTATCGACCCATATCTTTTTTCCAGTTTTGTCAAAGATTGTCGAGAAGGCTATAAGCTTAAGAATTTCTGAATTTTTTGAAAAAAATATTTTTTTTCTAAATCTCGGTTCGGTTTCAGAAAAGGTTTGAGTACCTCTGATGTCATTTTGCATATTGTTAACATGTGTATCACTTGTTTCTGAAAGGGTCAGTTTAATATATCTCTATTCCTTGATCTAAGTAAAGCATTTGATTGTGTAGATAGAGATTTACTAATCAGGAAACTAAAGATATATAACTTTGAACACAATAGTATTAATTTGTTTCATTCCTACCTCTCAAACAGATATCAAGTGGTTAAAATTAATGGAAGTGAATCGTCTAGACAACCAGTGTCAATTGACGTTCCCCAAGGCTCCATACCAGTTCCTCTACTATTTCTAATTTTCATAAATGATCTACCTGAATTTATGAAACCTTTTCAAATTATTTTGTATGTATCCTTACCACAAAAGACGATATCGTAGAAGTTGAACAAATTCTCATACTGCACAGGAAAAAGCACTCGAATGGTTCTCTGCTAATCGACTCTGTATGAACTTGAATAAATCGCAGCAATTGTTATTCCCGCTTAAAAATCAGCAATTGGATACTGATCCAAATTCGCCGAGAACGGCTAACTTTCTTGGAGTACTACTAGATTCTACATTAACACGGAACAATCATGTAGATTACGTTGCAGCAAAGCTTTGCAAGAATATTTTCGTCCTAAGGAATCTCTCTTCAATTATTTTAGAGCACACACTACGTGTTCCATATTTCGGACTATGTCACGCGTTATTATCCTATGCGATCCTTGCTTGGGGCAATTCTTCGGGTAAATTTAGAATTTTTTAATTGCAAAGAAATGCAGTCCGAATTGTCGGTGGATTGAGTTATCGCCAAGAATGCAAATGTGCCTTTATAAAGTTTGGCATATTGACTTCCATGTCTGTATATTCTACATTGTCTTATTCATGCCTTTAAGAACCAACAGGGGGTTGCTTTATAGCATAATGTTCATAACTATGATACACGAAATAATCATCTTCTTAAGCTTGATTTCTACCGTCTTCAAAAAAGTCATAATTCATTTTATTACTTATCTTTTGCCTTTCTTAATAAATTGCCGACTCAAGTAAGACTGAATAGTGAAAAAAAATTAACAACAAAATAAAGAAATTCTTAATTTAACAAGCCTTTTTTAATATAAATGAATTTCTGCTTTTTAATAATATTGATGATTACTTCTAAGTTTTAATTTTGTGCGCTCTTTTTATAATTATTCCATGTATTTTAATTGTATCATTATGGTTTGTTAGTTTTAGCTTTTTAAATTGTAGATAATACTATCATATTATTTCTTTAACATGTGTAAACCTACTTTTGTGTATCACGAATAAATAAAATAAAAAAAAATAAAAAATAAAAATATAGACAATTGCCTGTATACGTCAATCTGTAAAAAATTGTATAATAGATTCAGCTATTTTTGCAGGGGACTGGACAGCTCTTCGTGTACCCAATGTGTTTCACTTTTCAAGAGATTAGCGAAAGAAGGAAGAACGATAGTTTGCACAATCCATCAGCCATCAGCTCTCCTTTTTGAAATGTTTGACAATCTGTATGCCCTATCCGAAGGAAAGTGTATATACAACGGATCCATTAGCTCATTAGTCCCCGATCTAGCCAAATTAGGTCTTCAGTGCCCCTCATACCACAACCCCGCCGATTTTTGTAAGATTTATTCAATAATTTGCCATATGCAAGTCTTTACACATATTATTTCAGTAATGGAAGTCGCAATTGGTGAATATGGATCCAACATGGATATTTTGGCGGAAGCTGCCAAAAATACGTACTCGAAGAAACTTTCAGAAAATGTCAAAGGTATTTATTTTAATTTATTTGGTTTTTGTTTGATTGAAGTGTATTTATTGCAGAAAAGGAAAGTATGTCTGCATCTAAACACACTAGACCTTCAGTTGATGAAGCCGTACCTACCCTCCCTCCCACGCCCGCTGCGACGATAATGCAGTTCTTGTTGTTATATAGGAGGAATTTGCTGCAAACAAAAAGAAGTTATGTAAGTATAATTTTTTGACAATTAGTTGTTCAGTCTTCAAGGGGTCAACAGCACCGATCCGATATTGCAATAGTAGGAAAACCAGGCACATACGTAGTCGAAACATTAATATTTATTAAAAATGTATTTACAATGTACGCTTTTTATAATATGAAAGATATCTCAGTTATAACGTCAATAATTTTAAGACGTATTTGAAAGGCTTAGATAATAAAGACAGAAATTCGGAAAAAACTGATATTCCACCTTTTAATAGAGGGGCAAATCAACCGATAAATTTTCCCCTTAAAACGTGCTACTGCTTCGCAATAAACTCCTGATAAATGCTGTTTAGAACTTTATACATCAACAGACGCTTATCGTGTGTCGATTAGTTGGCAAGTGCAAAGGAGGCAACAAAAAATATCGAGGAATCGCCGAGCTAATGGACAGCAAATAAAACTAATACGAAAATAATTGTGTCTGTATTTAAAGCTTTGGTTGTTTTAATCAACCGGTCTGACAAAAACTAAAAGAGGAATTCTAAAAAATAAATAAAGACGAATCCACAAAATTAATGTTCAAAGCTCAAAGAGCCAGGATACGTAATTTCGGAGCATATTAGCCACATCTTGAGTTAGGTTCTTGTTTATGAAAGATGCACTAACGAAGGAATTTCCTAACTAAAGTCAGAGTAGTTAAAGGATAACTTAAGTGTTTATTTGTTTTTTATTTATTTGGGGGTTATGAAGTCTTATGAAGATAAAATAATGGTTCGTTGGTAAACAATATTGGGTTTAAAAAGTTTTCGTCGAAATTACATGTTTCCCTCATAAATTCACAAATCTCGACACGTTTGTAAGGATCTTCGAAAAATATCTCCGGAGTATTAGACACTTTATCACATTCGCGACTTTAAAGATTTTTTAGGAATCCTTGAGGCCAAAAATATAATTTATTCACTTGTACATACGTCTTCATCTTTTAATAAGCTAAGCAATGTTTTGTTTCTCCCAATTTACAATTGACCAGCCCTCGCACTGTTCATCTTCTTATTTAACGATATCGGAACCAGAGATATCCCGAAAAAGGGTTGAATTATGGAAATTATATGAAACATGGTTCTTGTAGGTTCCTGGGTGGAAATTTAACGATTTAAAAGTTACCTTAGTCTCATGATGTTAGAGTGAAATTTTTTAGTTTTCTTGTGTGGTAAATTAGTTACAGAGATTTTTGTTTTACATTACAAGGGGTGATACTTACGAGAAATCGCTTGTGTTTAAAATGTTTTAACGTTTTAGTACCCCTTAATTAAATATTTTAGTTCTCCAAGTTTTTCTTTCTTAGACAGACAAATCTCATAAATGTTGAATCGAGTAAACACTTTTTGAATGATGAATATTTATATTTTTTGGTTATTTTCTTCGCACTTTATCCACTTTTAAGAACTGATTCAAGTAATAGTTTTTGCTTAGCTGATGACTAGAGCCCGGAAGTTGTGGCAATTGCAATTTTTTTGCCATAAATGCAATCTTTTGGAATTTTTTCTTTTAGTGCAATTGTATCACTAGTGCAATTTTTATGCAAATTTTAGGTATTTGGAAAATTCAACATTATAAATTTCCCCGCTGCTTATCATTCATGAATTAATGATAATTAATAATTGATAGCTGCGAATGGGTATTCGCAATAACTCAATTAGAAAAGCAAGGCATATTTTTAAGCGAATCTATAAAAATTGTAGAAGGTGCGTATAATTTAGTAAACAATGTAACAGAAAATAAGGGCAAAGTATTTCAGATGAAAATAAAAAACGTTCTTGAGAAGAATTTAGGGTACCCTTTACTTTTAGTACATTTGTAAAATACTTGAAGGAAGAAGTGTCTTCTGTATTCTTGTAGTACTACCGCATTACAAGTTGGCTCCTATAACTATTGTAGAAGTAGAAAGATCCTTCTCTATTTAAAAGTACATTCTATATGACCGTAGGTGTACTTTCACGGAAAAAAAAACTTAGAAATGTATGTTGTAATAAATTTTAATGCCGATTTAGCTTAATGTATTGTTTATATAGATTAAAAGTAATGATATTTTTAGTGCAATTATTGAGTTTTTTTGCAATTTTTTCCATTTTATTTGTCAATTTATGACGCAATTTTTGAGTGCAACAACTTCCGAGCTCTACTGATGACAGCTCAGTATTAACATATATATATTTTTTTCTTTCCAGATGTTCTTATTCAATAGACTCGTAGTTCACATATTCATAGGATTCGTTTTTGGATACTTATACCGAGGAGTTGGAACAGGTGCTGATACAGTTTTGGGAAATTATGTCTATCTCTATGGTTCCGTCCTCCTTTTAGTTTATACAGGAATGATGGCTGTTACATTAACATGTAAGTAAGACAAATTTGAAATAATTGCGCCTAACATTTTTAATTATTGCTTATTCTGAGACTTATTTTATTATTATAACAAAATGTAATTATAGAATTTAGTACTTAAGGAATTTTTCTAGAAAAATTTGATAAAGGGAAGCGGCCGCGATAATGAAGCAAACGGCAAATAAGCGCTCCAGAAATGTCCGCAAACGATAAGCCTTATCTGTATGGATTTAGTCTAAAAAACCGGGAGGGTATATAAACGCGGTCGGCTTTTCGGCTTTCCCTCAGTTAGTTAGTCAATGAATAAGTTAGTTAATTAAACAGTGTTAGTGAGTTAATTAATCAGTTGTAGTGTCCCGGAATCAGTTTGGACATAAAGCGATTACAATTCACGAAGTATTAATCATTCGAACCGATAAGGCTCAACATTATTATTATTTTCCCTTCTCTCTTCAGTGTTCAGAGTTTTATATTTTATGGCATTTTAACAAAGATTAGAATCATTGTAATGTATAATTCTATGTTGTATTTTATATTCAGTCACAAAATAGTTGTAAAATTAATACTATTGCTTAAAAAAGCAAGCTTTTGCGGCAGTATTATCTTTCTCATTTATTTTCTATAATTTCACATGTCGTAAATTATATTTATGACTAAATGTTTATTTAATTTGCCACTTATTAATACTTTTTACACTCTCTGGACCTTTTTGCCAATTAAATTTAACCTTGTCTTTTACAATTATTGTAGTAAGCATAGTAGACCCAGACCTGGATTGCAGAGTCTGTTAACCTTAATTTTGAATCATTAATTCATGGAGCTATAAAACATCAAAAATTTACCCATTGATATTCAGATATTTTATTGCCGCTTACGAATGCAAAGCGCAAATTATTTCATTTGTTAAGGATGCGGCTTAAGTTGACTAATACTTAATTATTGCAATTTATGATATGCATCGAATCAAATGTGTGACTAACGTCATTATATATTTTAAATAATAACACTGGGCGTGAAAATGCAGTAATTATCTGATCCAGAAGAACTTTGCAGGATGTGAATCATTTGTATGCGTCAATGGCTTATTTGCGTTTTTTAATTGTCATGTATAAACTTGGAAATATTTACTTATACGTCTCCAAGTCTACGAATTAAACTATACCAAAAGGCGTCAAAAGTCAGCGGCGGCACACTTAAAAGGAAGACAAGGGCTTACAGTTAAATATTACAACATTTGTTTAATACATTTCGAGTTTTTATTATTAAAATTTTTGATATCAATAAAATTTTTCTCAAAATTTTAAATTTCAATTCGAAACTTACAGAATATAATTTATTTAAACCAGTTTTTTTTTCGGAACTTCGATT
This sequence comes from Dastarcus helophoroides, assembly GCA_028583605.1. Classification (NCBI taxonomy): domain Eukaryota; kingdom Metazoa; phylum Arthropoda; class Insecta; order Coleoptera; family Bothrideridae; genus Dastarcus; species Dastarcus helophoroides. The sequence goes on from CM053326.1 coordinate 7,252,356, forward strand.
TGCATGCTGGAAATAAATTCTAGAATAATTTTAATTTCTATATATTCCCTGTTTCAACTTTAAACTAGGAACTTCCGATTGCTAGAGATTTAGATTTATTTTTCGACCTTTTCACTTTATTTTAATTTTTTTTTCAAGATTTCAATTTTATGCTAATATTTTTTTTGATTCCAAAGCTTACACTTTCAATTTTTTACTTTTTTAAAATGTCTACCAATTCAACCTCTTTTTTTTATTATATTAGAAATTTCGAAATTATTATAAATCTTTCTTGAAATATTTAAATTTATTTATATAAATAATTATGTTGATTCCTTTTTTTTGACAAAATTTCGCATCTACGTAATTTTATCCTTGACTGAAAACTCAAAGTTTGGACTTTTTGCAGAGATTCTTTTTCGAAACAAACTTAAACTCGAAATTTTTTAAACGTTTTAAGCTTTTTCAAAAATTAACCTTTTTTTATCACAATTGCAAATTAACGAGTATTTCGAGTATTATTGTATTTTCCGAATATTTTGATTGAACGTTCGATTTTTAAGAATTATAAAACTTTTTTAGCATTAATCTGGAAACATTAACTTCTTTCTCGTAATTTTGAGCTCAACAGTGTCACTTTTCCTTAAACAGCGTTTTTTCCCTGATGTTTTAACTTCAACAAGAAATTTACACTTTTTTTTTCGAAATTTCTAATTTAAACGGTAAAGTCGAATTTTTATTTAAAAAGAACTGTTTTAACAAAAATATCAATTTCACTTTCAGACTCCAATTTTTTCGAATTTAAAGTCGTTTTCTTAAGAAAAACCATAAACACTTCAAATTTGAACTCTAATCCGATAATTAGTAAAAGGTTTTTTTTTAAATTTTAAACCAAAAATTTTAGGAACAACAAACAAGTTTAATTTTAAGGAAATTCGAAAATTTAAGGAAAGTTTCAAACTGGAATTCAAAGTTTTGCTTAAAAGTCGAAATTTTGAGATTAAAATAAGTGCTAAGATGCTCGATCCCAACATGAATAAAATGAACATGAACAACATCAGGATGAAAGTACATATATTGTGCAGTGGCGGCTGGTAACTTTTTGACAGGGGGTGCGCAGATGCAAAAACAGGGCTTCGAACCGGAACTGAAGCGAAAACCGGAAACCGAATAAAAACCGTTATTTTTGTAGCAACGAAAACCGGAACAGAACCGGAAAAAAATAACGGTTTATTTTGGTTCGTTGAATTTGTATGTTCTTGAAACAATTTTTACTTTACCCTAAAGTTTGGGATTTTTTTAGAAATTTCCTTTTCAAAAGTTTACACAACTTCATGCAACTTTGATCTCAAAATTATGAGTTTACTTTAAAGAATATTTTTTTGAAAGTTCAATTAGAAACCTACAATTTCCACTCTTTCTAAGAAAATGGTGATTTAATTCTAAAAATTTTAAGCCCAATTGAATTTTAAGTTGTATAACTTGAATATTCTTTTTTCATAATTTTTGGTTCTGTTTTGAAATTTGGACCCTTTTCTTCAAAATATTTCTTTTCTTTTCCTAAAATTTCGAGTTTAAAATACAAATTTTATGTGCTATTGTAAATATGGACTGAAGCAGTGAAGTCTTTTTCATTGAAGTCCAGTTTCCTGGCAATTTTATTTGCAAATTTATATTTTTCCGAAAATTCCAACTTTTTCTTCAGAAGCAAACACTCAAATTTTTGTTTTTTTTCTCTCAAACTTAGATTTTGCCCTTTAATAATATAATACCCTCGTTTTATGAGGTTATTAATAAAAATTTCGAGTTGCCTTAAATTTTTACTTTCAAATTTCACTTCCAATTTAGATATGCCAATTTTTTTCTCGAAATTTGAAAATCTAAAGATTTTTTACCTATGCCTGACTTCATAAAACTTCCGAAAATCTCAAAATTTGTGATAAAATCTTGCTATTTCTAATTTTTCCTGGAAATTGGGAATTTCAGTCAAAATTTCAAGAGAAAAATACGAACATTTATATTCCAATTTAAAGACGGGATCTTGAAATTGAAGTCGAAATTTTAAGGGTAAACTTGGAACGATGACATGTTAGAAAATGTCCAATTTAAACTTCCAATTTTTATCTGGTTTTGTTTACGCTATATTTCACTTTTTTCTTGAAACTTTGATTTCCGCCTCGAAGCTGCGATTTTTTTTAGATTGTTTTAAATTTAGGCAGCTTTAAAATCGAAATTTAGTTAAATCTTTTGTAGAATTCGTTCAAAATTTAAAAATTGGTAATTTGAAAAATTAGATTCTTAGCGAAAATTAAAATTAAATTTTGAAAAAATGTTAAAGTTATCACAAAAACTCGAACTTTTGAAAAAAAATGGAGATTTCGAAAAAACTTTAAATTTTGGATGAAGCTATATTTAATTTCGAAAAAAGTCCCAATTTTGATGATAAAAGGTAACACTTTTCAAAAAAAATTAAAATCCTGAAAAAATTCGAATATTTCAAAAATTTGCAGTTTTGAAAAAAGTGAAAATTTTCTGGAAAAAGTCGGAATTATCAAATAAAAAGAAGTTAAAACTTCAAGAAATAGTAAAAATTTTGAGCTGAAGTGGAAATTTTCAAAAAAAAAAGGTAAATGTTTTGAAAAAAAATGTTTCAGCATAATCATATTATAAAAAATCCACACTTTTGAAAAAAAGAGGAAATTTTCCAAACAAAATCAATGTCTGAAAAAGTTATAGCTTCTAGAAAAAGTCGAAATTTCGATGATAAAAGGTCGAAGTTTTCAAAAAAGGTCTAAATTTTGGAAAAGGTTTGAAAATATTGGAATTTTGAGAAGACATTTAATTTTTCAAGAAACAAAAATTAAAGGAAAATCTAATTTTTCAAATAAAAGTTCAGTTTACTACATAAAAGCCGAAACTTCAAGAAAAAGCTGAAATTTAAAAAAAAAATCTCAGTTTTCAAAAAAAGATCAAAGCTTTGAGAAATTGTCAAAAGTTTGACCAAGGTCAAAAATTAAAAAAAAAACAAGGCAGAAATTTTTAAAAGTTAGTTCTTTAACATCAATAAATTTACAGAAAAAATTAAAATTTTGAAAAAAAATAACAATTTGGAGAAAAGTTCGAAAATATGTATAAAGATTTTCAAAAAATTCAGAATTTGGAAAATAAATTAAAATGTTTGAGAAAGGTCAAACTGAAAAAGTCTGGCGATTAATAAAATAAATAAACATTTGAAAAAAGTGGAAGCTAAGAAAAGGGACATTTGAAATTGAAAGTTTTCAAAATATAAAGACGAAATGCTTTAAGGAAATCGAAAAATGTTTAAGAATTTTCAATTAAAATCGAAGGCAGACTACCTCAAGTGCGGTAATAATGGCCAGCAGGGTGCAGAAGAGTAGTGAGTCGATAACCAAATTAAATGCTTTTAGTAATGTTCTGCTTTGCGTCAGATGATTGATAAAATCGTAAATGCAAAAAAATCCAAAGTTATTAAATTTAGCAGTCAATCACAAATAATCTAAACGTAAACGAAGTAAACAAAGAAACGCATGCTCCTCTAAATAAAAGTATTTGTGACTCAACTTTACCTATACACGAGTACGTGATCGTCGAAATAAATGCTGACGGAGTAGAGGAGTAGAGCTCCATTATAAACAAGAGCGTTTTGAACGTTGAAAATCTGTTAGAACTTTAGGACTTAAATTAAATGATGTTTATTATGAAAAAGTAGCCGAGTTATTGCGTTTCGATGATTACTCAACAAAGGGTTTTAAATTTGACAAAACAAATCCAAACATTGATATTAATAAAATAGAACAGCGATTCAAATACTTTTACAACTTTTAAATCTGTATAAAGGGTTATTCGCAAAAAAAGGTTTGCTATCGAACTTGAAACGAACTAATGAACACACTTTGATTTCCGCCTCGAAGCTGCGATTTTTTTTAGATTGTTTTAAATTTAGGCAGCTTTAAAATCGAAATTTAGTTCAATCTTTTGTAGAATTCGTTCAAAATTTAAAAATTGGTAATTTGGAAAATTAGATTCTTAGCCCAAATTAAAATTAAATTTTGAAAAAATGTTAAAGTTATCACAAAAACTCGAACTTTTGAAAAAAAATGGAGATTTCGAAAAAACTTTAAATTTTGGATGAAGCTATATTTAATTTCGAAAAAAGTCCCAATTTTGATGATAAAAGGTAACACTTTTCAAAAAAAATTAAAATCTGAAAAAATTCGAATATTTCAAAAATTTGCAATTTTGAAAAAAGTGAAAATTTTCTGGAAAAAGTCGGAATTATCAAAAAAAAAGAAGTTAAAACTTCGAGAAATAGTAAAAATTTTGAGCTAAAGTGGAAATTTTCAAAAAAAAAGGTAAATGTTTTGAAAAAAAATGTTTCAACTTAATCATATTATAAAAAATCCACACTTTTGAAAAAACAAAATCAATGTCTGAAAAAGTTATAGCTTCTAGAAAAAGTCGAAATTTCGATGATAAAATGTCGAAGTTTTCAAAAGGTCTAAATTTTGGACAAGGTTTGAAAATATTGGAATTTTGAGAAGACATTTAATTTTTCAAGAAACAAAAATTAAAGGAAAATCTAATTTTTCAAATAAAAGTTCAGTTTACTACATAAAAGCCGAAACTTCAAGGAAAAGTTGAAATTTTTAAAAAAAATCTCAGTTTTCAAAAAAAGATCAAAGCTTTGAGAAATTGTCAAAAGTTTGACCAAGGTCAAAAATTAAAAAAAAAACAAGGCAGAAATTTTTAAAAGTTAGTTCTTTAACATCAATAAATTTACAGAAAAAATTAAAATTTTGAAAAAAAATAACAATTTGGAGAAAAGTTCGAAAATATGTATAAAGATTTTCAAAAAATTCAGAATTTGGAAAATAAATTAAAATGTTTGAGAAAGGTCAAACTGAAAAAGTCTGGCGATTAATAAAATAAATAAACATTTGAAAAAAGTGGAAGCTAAGAAAAGGGACATTTGAAATTGAAAGTTTTCAAAATATAAAGACGAAATGCTTTAAGGAAATCGAAAAATGTTTAAGAATTTTCAATTAAAATCGAAGGCAGACTTTTTAAAAAGAGTAATCATTTTTAGAAAGTCAGTATCTTGCGAAAAAGTGAAAATTGAAAAAAGTTGAATAAAAAAAAACAAACATTCGAGAGAGTCGATATTTGCAAAAAGTTAAAACTTTGAAAAAATTCAAATTTTTAAAAAGAATTAAAATGTTTTGAAAAAATCGAATTTAAAATTAGTTATATTTGCAAAAAAAGATGAAATTTCGAGATTTCGAGAAAATTTTTGATATTTACAAAAATAAGGTCAGACAACTTCGAGACCAATTCCAAATATTAAAAAAAATTGTAATTTTCCAAAAATAAATTTTTTAACAAGAACGAAAGTTATAAAAGTAAAATGTTCAAAAAAATCAAAACTAACCAAAAAAGACAGAATTTTGAGAAATTTGGAATATTCAAAAAATCAAAATTTTGAAAAAAGTCGAAATTTTCGCAATCAACTTAAAATTTCAAAAATTTGGAAGTCGAACGAGAAAAGATCGACTTTGTGAAAAAAGTGGGTTTTTATTGTCGAAATTTTCGAAATAAGTCAAAATTTTCAATAAAAATTGAATTCTTCAGAAAAGTCGAAACTTTCAAAAAGTATATAACCAAAGGATCCTTTCCTTTTTTTTCACCTAGGCCAATGCAAGAGAATCAGCTAATTTTTTTTCATAAAGTTTGAGGTTTTTTTAAAGTTTGAACTTAAAATGAACCCAGATTCCAGAGTTTCAGCCTGAAATTTTTAAATTCGAAAAATCGAGAAATATTTCCTTCAAATTATAAGCATTACCATAGTAATTATATGCTGTAATATTTAAAAAAGAGAAAGAACATTTCCTAAATTATCAATCAATTTAAATGAAAAATTTTTAAAAATGAGTCAGCTGGAACTGAACCGAAAACCGGAAAAAACCCCTATTTTTGTCGGAACGAAAACCGGAACGGAACCGAAATAATTTTTTTCCCGGAGCGAAAACCAAAAACCGGAACGAAAAAAATAGAGGTTCGATGCCCTGTGCAAAAATATTAATAGTTAAGAGTTTAGGAGACTCCAGTGCCGTAGTAAGGTATTAAATTTAAGAGAAACAAAAGTGATACTGTGATATTTAATAGTATTTTAACGAATTACATTTTATTTAACATCTTATAGCCTCCAAAATATTTTTGGGTTATCATCTCTAAATTATTTTCATCGAGTACAAAAAAAAAATCATTATCGACATTTCTGTGCCGCTTAAGGTACTCTGTGCGGTTGCACCTGGTTACGGTTCTAGATTACTTAATTAAAATTTTTTGCTTTCATAGGAATAAAATTATATTACTTTTTCATGAAAACTGCATTTGAAGATAAAATGTATTTCATTAAAAACTTCTAATTAAACTCTACAAAAACACAAAAAAAAATATTTTTTTAAACAAAATCCGCTCTACGACATTTTAAAGAAATAAATTGTTCATTATTTTCTCAGCAAAATTGTCTAAATCCAAATTTTCAAATTAATAATTAGACCCTAGAATGGGTACTGCTATCTCTTTGTGAATAGCCGTACTGTTGGCAGTTAGGCCTGAAAGCGGCACAATTAGCAATCGCAATCAAATCAGCCGGCACCTACGCATTTAGCGACATAAAATTATTTGGTATAATTAGGGCACCGATATAATACTAATAATAACCATTACAAATCTCTTGCGTGTTCTGTTTAAAAAACGCCGCAAGCAGAAAATAAAATACCAACTAATAAGTTTTTGCAAAAACAACAAAAGTGCATATTTCCTTCGTTATCTTGATAATCGTCTATGTTTGACCATATATTTATGAGATTTTTTTATTTACCTCCTTTGGGTATAATAATTCTTTATTTCTTAATTTTCATGACTAACGTTATGTAATATTTCTCTTTTGTGTTTTAGTTCCGATGGAAATGAAAATACTAAATAGGGAACATTTCAATAGATGGTACAAATTAAGTCCTTATTTATTATCTGTGATATTAATAGAAATTCCATTTCAAGTAAGTATATATTTGATTTCTTAGCAATCCTGCTTTATATTTTTATTAAATTTTGATCAAATAATCTTAGCTATCTAGCTATCTAATATAAAAACTATAGGTCTTATACTTATCCGTATCTTGAACTTTGACAAATACCTGGTAATGAACTTGACCAAATAGCCTAATTGTTATTTTTACGTTAATTTTGTAGATATAAAACAAAGCACTCTCAGTTTGATATTTATCAATAATTTTTATTGATGTATTTAGTGTAAGAGTAGATTCATTGAAACTAATAAACTGATTAGTAGTCATAAAAAGTACTTTCCTTAAAAATAAAGCTTGAAGTCGGTTTACTAAGAATAATTTAACATTGATTTATTGCGACATCAATTCTTCTTTGTTCTTACAAGGATTTATACCAAAACTTAATATATTTAAGATTAAAGAAATATCAATAAAATATCACTAAGATCAAGCTAATATTAAGAACAAACAACAGCAGATTTAAAAAAAGGGGTATTCTTTATGTTTACAAATTTCGCCAGAGCAAGAAATTAGTAAGAGCAGAGCCATATTATTTACACAACTTTCCTTTTGTTTCAGATTCTCTGTTCATTAGCATATATTTTAATATCATACTGGTTAACAGAACAGCCTCATGACTTTAGAGTTTATCTATTTATACTATTCTGCGCGCTCAGTTCTCTTTGCGCACAATCATGGGGATATTTTATAGGAGCCACAACACCCATAAAGGTAAAATTAAAAATTATATTTTCCAATTATAAGTGCAGTCAAAACTAAAAATCCTGCTTTCATCTCTGTTTCAGATTGCAGTATTCATAGCGCCAGTGCTAGCCTGTTTCTTCTCAGTGTTTGGTTTTTGCCTGAAGATACTTTGACACACCATACATATTTAAATGGTTGCATTATGTTAGCTACTACCGCGCGGGATTTCACGGTGTAGTGTATTCGATATATGGCCTTAACAGGGATGATCTCATTTGTCCGGAACAAGAATTTTATTGCCATTATATTGAGCCTAACAAATTTCTCAAAGAAATGGATATTGTGGATGTTGATTTAGTAACCAACATTTCTATTATTGTTGTCATATGGTGTATAATGCACGCCGCTACTTATCTAGCATTATGGCTCAGACTCCATAAACGCTAACTGGGTCTAAATTCATGGATTTTTAACAATTTACCAAAGACTTCTGACCAAGGAAATCTGCAACATTACTGAAGAATTGCGCTGCTTTTTGATTAATGTCTTTTAAATTATTCTTTTTAATAATTGTCCACATTTTACAGAATGATGGAAGTCTTGCAGTATTATGTGAATTAATCTTTAATGTATGGTCAGTTACCAAATGTTTTGCAGCAAGGTGTTACAGATTCCTTGCCTTATTTTTAATTCTTGAACTGTTTATTAAATGAGGTACTTAGCCTGCATATTGTAGGGTTGTATTAAGGCCACTTTATGACAAGTATAAGACACCATGTCCATTTAATATTTTGAAACATAAGTATTTTCTGAATAAAATATGTATTAATAAGATATTAAAATTTCATCTTTTGTATTATAAACTTAAGCTTTCCATAGAATAGGGTTATTTTTATAGATTTGTACTTTGAATAAGATGCACTAGTCACTTAGTTTAGTAGTCTGGTGGATATTTATAAATGTTATTTATTATAGGATCTGTAAGCAGTGATCAGATAATATAAAATTTATAAATTTTTTATTTTTGTATTTATTGCCTCCACAATTTAAAAACTATTAAAATAATGTTAATGTGGCACAATGCTGTCTAAAAATAATTATTGTTTCATATAAATATAATCTGCCATTTAATACCAAATAGCTAATTGTTCATAAATAAAAATTGCTATCAAGAATCACAACCATCTTGTATAACGTAAATATATACCAATCTACAGCCTGCCCCATCAGTCTAAAGACAGTGGATATTATAACTGTTCACTAAGTTTAACTTTTAAGAATATGAATTATAAAGGCAATAGCTGGGATGCACAAATAGTATTGCACCAAATGGATTCAATAGAATAGAAACATTTAGATTTGACGTTTAGTGGGGTTAAACATAAATATCCATATTTCGATATGAGTTTAATTTGTTTTGTGCAACTGGTTTTTGCCAGACAGCCTTCTTGAATTTTCTCAAATGGCAACCCAGGTTTAGTTTGGTGTCATTTGGCAGATAATTGATTTAGAAATACAGTACGACATATAAGCATGTTTATCCTAACATAACGAAGTAAATTAAAAAAACTAAATTAACTTTGTACAGGGAACATGAGCAAGCATTAATTAGGCAAGCTGCAGCAGATCACGAATGTGTCTGAAGGATTAATAAGAAAACTTGAACTTTTAGAAAACGATTTTGATCACAGGATGCAATTTGTAGAAATTATGACAAAAAGAACTGAAGCTGATCAAAATTTTATGATACATTACTTCTCCAGACGATACTGCATTTGATGATAAATGGTTCTGCTAATAGGCATAACTATAGACACTGGCACCCTGCTAATCCCCATGTCTGCTTAAAAACTTGCACGCAATTTTCAAAAAAAAACCTAACGTTTGCTGTAGAATATTGAACGGGAATGTCATCAGTTCATTCTTCATACATGGTACAGTAAAAACTGTGGATACTTGAAACTATTATAAAATCAAATTTTACCAGAGATAAAAGAGACTAAACCAAATCTAATAAATCTGCAGTGACACTCAAATATCTGATATCGGTGCTCCACCGTATTTTGGTCAGCAAGTTCCCGCATTCTTAAATAATAATTTGCCAGGGCAATTAATTGGCGGAGGGGTCGATTAAATGGCCTCCTAGATCTCCAGATTGGACCCCCACTGACTATTTCTTCTGGAGATATTTGGAACATGTTGTGTATCCTAATAGGCCAACAATATTAGGTGAATCAGAAGCTGGAATTATATTTACGATCACAAACTTTCCTGCGGCATATCTGCAGAATGCACTGTGCGCTTTCGTTGCTAGACTTAGATATTGTCAAAAAGTGAATGGACAATATTTGAGCAGCTGTTGTGATTTTCTTCAATCAAGAAATTCGATTTTCGTGTTACTTTTTTTTGTTCTATTCACTTGAAGTATTTGTTTATATTTTTTTCTTCGTTATTTTAGAACAAGGGTCCCCAAACTTTCTTGATCATCGACCCTGTTATCAACCATGGCAACCGAGGGTACTCGCACAAGGTCAGGGGTCGAGTGCGAGTGGAATGCTGAGGGGAAAAGTGCTTGCAATGGACCGAAATGTGGCGGCTGGGTTGAGGCATTCATTCGGGGTGATTCATTGGAGACGTATGGGCGCGGCTAGCTAACTTTAACATAGATGGTTAAATGTATAGATTTTACTTTGTCTTTTCAAATGTTACAGTTTGGTATTTTTGTAATAAACGGTTGTTTACATCAGAAGTGGGATCGGATTGGTGTGTTTTTGAGATTTTAGTGAAAAAGGTGTAAAAATATAGCAGAGAACGCGCTCCAAAGTAAAAGAAGTACTGAGAAGTCGGCATGAATCCAGAAGATATCGGCGATGACAGGGGAGCTCTCGAGAGAGCTGAGCAAGCCATAAACGGAGGTGAAGACAGGAGGGTGTAAGGTCAAGTTATACATCCCCAAGAACCTCAAGTGCGGTAATAATGGCCAGCAGGGTGCAGAAGAGTAGTGAGTCGATAACCAAATTAAATGCTTTTAGTAATGTTCTGCTTTGCGTCAGATGATTGATAAAATCGTAAATGCAAAAAAATCCAAAGTTATTAAATTTAGCAGTCAATCACAAATAATCTAAACGTAAACGAAGTAAACAAAGAAACGCATGCTCCTCTAAATAAAAGTATTTGTGACTCAACTTTACCTATACACGAGTACGTGATCGTCGAAATAAATGCTGACGGAGTAGAGGAGTAGAGCTCCATTATAAACAAGAGCGTTTTGAACGTTGAAAATCTGTTAGAACTTTAGGACTTAAATTAAATGATGTTTATTATGAAAAAGTAGCCGAGTTATTGCGTTTCGATGATTACTCAACAAAGGGTTTTAAATTTGACAAAACAAATCCAAACATTGATATTAATAAAATAGAACAGCGATTCAAATACTTTTACAACTTTTAAATCTGTATAAAGGGTTATTCGCAAAAAAAGGTTTGCTATCGAACTTGAAACGAACTAATGAACACACAAATAAAATCAAAACAATTCATCTTTTATCGGAGAAAAAGGAGTAAAAACATTTAGGTGATGGCATAGTCAGCTGTCAGGTTACGGAACGATCTGAAAGATTTGAGTTATAATGTTTACGATTACGACAGAAACAGAACATTGATATTATGTTAAGAGTGCGGACTGAGAATTATGGCTGTTATGGGTTTTTAAGGTAGTTAGTTTGATCTGAAAAAGGCCATTACGTATTTACATTTAATTTTACGAGAACACTGTTAGATTTTGGGTCCATAAATTAATCTGCTGTGCGAATCGTCCATTTTATTAATAGGTGTACCTTTATTATGATATTGATTAGTAATTATTGGTATTATTTTGAAGAATTAATTCCTACAATAAACATAATCTAACTCCTACATTATTGATGTATTTGAAGTGGTAATTTTTGCGAACCAAGATTGGAGTATAAGGTACCTGATTCGACCATAAAAGCGATAAATTATTATTAGTCGAAAACACCTAGTTCGGCAACTTAAATAATATTTGAATTTAATCGAATATTTTAGAAAATGTACACCCTGTTATTCAGAACAAAGTAAACCATAAAGTGTATTGTTTCACAAAAATATTATGTTGATAAGGAGAGACCATTCCTTTGAATTAGAAACTGTAGCAATTGTGTTATTAGTTAATAGATTTCGGCAGTACTTAGTCGGAAGGCCCTTCACAGTGATTACTGATTGTGCTGCAGTAACAAATACTTTCAAAAAGGTAGAATTAAATCAGAGAATCGGCTGGTGGGTTTTGGAATTGAGCGAATACCAGTTTGGCATTAGACAATCGACCTGTCAGCAAATGCGTTATGTTGATGTTAGCGGTTGTACAAGCGACTACACTCATAATGTATGAATTGAAGGGTAGAGAGGTAAAAAAGAAATAATAAAAAAAAAATATTAAAAGAAAATCACAAATCATGGTCCTCACTGGCTTGTATTTAAACGAGCCCGTTTTCAAATTGTTCAACTAAATCTTGAAGATCTTGGTCTTTTTGCAACAGGTAAAATTTATGATCAGGTAGCTCATAATTATTGGTTTCTGCGCATGCGACGTTTGGTAGAGAAATACATGAAAAACTTGTATATTGTTGTATATTTCAAATCTGTAGAAAGCGTCGAATACCGTCATCTTGTTAGGAAATATCCAGATCCTTTTATAAAATTCTCACCGATCATCTGGGGTCTTTAATAAAAACGATATGAGGTAATACTCAAGTATTCTTCGTTGTGGATGCGTTTACAAGGTTTGTTTTAATTTATCCTTCACCTAATACAAGGTAAGACATGTACTCACTGTAATGATAGACTTCTTCATAAGGGTTTTTGGTGCACCATTTCCAACTACTAACTAGTGACAAGGTAAACCATTTACGTCTAATAATTTTGAAAAATTACGCAATAGTAAAATACGGTATCACTCACTACTTGAATGCAGCTGGGCGACCAAGAGGAAATGGACAAGTTGAAAGTTACAATAGAACCATTCTCGATTCATTGTCTACTATGGGAGCAGAAATAAACCATGAAAAATTGAATGAAAACCTTGACAAACTCCAGTTAGGATTAAATGGTACCATAAATCAGACATTAGGAGCATCTCCAAGTGAGGATCTGATGGAGTTTCGTGTAATAGGGCAGGTGACCTTATTACTAACTGAAATGTAGCAGAGTATTGATGTTACAGCGGTACTACAACAAATAATTGAAAATGCATCTATTTGCCAGTCCAAACAGAAATGCATATTTCGATCCAAAGCGTTGTTTCCGATTAGCTCAAGCAAATGATTAATTTTCCTTAAAACAAATTCTTTCTTTTACAGCACAGGTACAAGTCAAATTATTACCTAAATAAAAAGGTCTTTAAGGTCACAACAACAGGAACACTGTAGGATAGAGTAAGGGAGGTTAGGTTCTTGGAGTAGGATTACTACTCAGACAAGAACAGCTGGATAAGCAGATACCCAGGAAGCTCTTCAGTGCGGTGAAAGGAGATGGAATGGTGGTCAACTATTCAAAAGCGTTCCTTTCAGGTTCAATTTAACAAAATGGTTGAGTAAGTTAAGGACACTGATGAGTAGAGTAGGGGGATTCGGTCCTTGAAGTAGGGTTACTACTCAGACAAGAACAGCTGGATAACCAAATACTCAGGGTGCTCTTCAGTGTGGCGAAGGGAGATGGAATGGTGGTTAACTGTTCAGAATCATCATACTTTCGCGTGGGATTAGCCCATAGAGTTAGCATTTAAGTAGCAGTTTAAGTTCTAAAAATATAAGCTGCCTCTCACTAACCAGAGTACTAATATTCTTCAAAAATAAATAGATAAGCAAATATACTTGTTCTTATAAACTTTCTTGCACAGATCTACCACTGGAGTGAGGACACTCCAGCTGTCAGGAAGGGCCGAATGTTATCAACCATGGCAACCGAGGGTACTCGCACAAGGTCAGGGGTCGAGTGCGAGTGGAATGCTGAGGGGAAAAGTGCTTGCAATGGACCGAAATGTGGCGGCTGGGTTGAGGCATTCATTCGGGGTGATTCATTGGAGACGTATGGGCGCGTCTAGCTAACGTTAACATGGATGGTTAAATGTATAGATTTTACTTTGTCTTTTCAAATGTTACAGTTTGGTATTTTTGTAATAAACGGTTGTTTACAACCCCTATAAAATTTTTTAAAACCTCCATCGGCCCCATAAAAGTAATTTTCAGTTAATTAAAATAAAACTATTTGTTAGGTACTGTGTTTGTGCATTTATGTTATGATTTTAAACAGTTATTACAGTAATTTTACATTGTGTAACAATAGTTTTATGAAAAATATTTTTATGTTGAAATTTAAATACCGTAGTATTTATTAAATAATAAATAATTATAAATAAGTAAAAGTAATAAGTAAAATAACTACAGATTTATTGCTTCTTAATCAATGAGATGGGTGTGCCTGATTTCTTTGGAAGGTGCGCTATTTAAAAATTCTTTTTCCTTTGACTCTCAATCGATCGCCTGGCTCAGGTTTTCTACAGCTATCTTGTGTTCTTATTCAATAAATCTTCAAAAAAATTGAAACCGAATATTTTGAATTCTTTTGGCTGTAACTTCAGTTCTATTGATTTCACAACAAAAACGAAAATATGGTTAGATTCGCCATTAATTATACTTTTTGGCGGCATCACAATACCAATCTGGTGCCATTTCAGAAAATGAAATTATGACATAAAAACCATTTTTGTTAACTTTATCAAGTGTTAAAAGAATGAAATATCGTAATTTAATTTTTTAGCCTTAAGGTGATCCATTAAAATTAATGGAATGATTCATAATCTTCTACGTCAAAAAATAAAATGGAACGAAAAAAATTTTTAATTCTTTAAAATTCACTTTTTTAAGTGCATTGTATTCAGAAAATTGTACAGATTCCAAAAATGTAATAAAATACAGGGTGTTCTATTTAAAAATCCAAAATTGGTATCAGTTTTAGCGAAAGTGACAGCAGCAAGAATGTCACTTTTATGTCAAAATTTGACATTTTATAAGCACATCAAGTGTATTCTTCATGGTAGACCCTTATTGACCGGAAATATTATGTTTTTTTCAATTTATTTAACATTTCTTTGGCCCAGTTTGGAAATATTTAAATTTTTATGGTTTGTTGACAATTTTCTAAACAATTTTTGAAATGCGACTACGTGATATTTAAATTTATTGAAAACGTCCCTTCATGACAGTTTACAAATTAAGAGGTTAGTTTATTTTACATAGAATAGGAATAATGAAAAATAAGAGACCAAAAATTAGATATGGAAAAAATAAAAAATTTTTGTATTTTTGATAAATTAGGAAAATATAAAAAAATACATAAAAAAGGTTGTAGCACTGGACATCGATGTTTCGCTCTCATTTGAGCTCGTCAGCAGTGCATAACATGGAAAGGGAACAATGAGAAAGAAATGGATTTTATTATACTTCCTAATCCATTAATTAATTCTCTTTGAAATCTATAATTCGGTTTTAATTGTTCAATCTGCATTAATATGCGTTTTTCAAGCGTATTAGCTAAATTATATGAATTAAAATATTCTCAATGATAAAGGGAAGAATTCTGTACAGAAAGTTTCAGTTTCTGAAATGAATCTTGTAAAGTGTTAAATTCTTTCGATATTGGGGATACATCATAGATTTGTATAAATGTTCAATGGTCGATAACATTTTGGGCATTTGCTAGTTTTAATGGTAACAAACCTGGATTTTCATTTACATTATGGTATTTGGGATTTTCACAAATTATTGAGGAGATGAGGGTGGTGAAGAACAGGATGGCTCTGTAACAACAGAAGGTTTCTTTGGATCTTTTATATGAATCGTCCCAACTTCTCCATTATTAAATTTTGAATATTCACTATATTATATTCTAAAAATTCTATTAACTTGTATGGTCCAATAAATTTGTTCTCTTTCTTATTCCGGCTTCGGTTTACTTTATAAACTACACCAATACCTCACTTTGCCTCGGGGTTAAGTTCTAAAAAAACACGACGCAAATTGCAACGACGCATAATAAATTAAGATTTTCTATAGCAAACCATGTAAAGATCGAAGATAGGTTCCAAGGTTACGAAAATACTACTTTTTAAAAAGAAAATTGAACAAAGTAAACATTTAAAAATAATTTAAAATTTTATTACATACATACAAAAAACAAAAAAAAAAATATTCAATTAAAACAAAATAAACTATTCAATTAATTTATGAAAAACAAAATTAAAATTAATCACTGTCTGATGAGTCCATAGTGGCTGTTGTCGTAAGTCGTCTTTCTTTCACAAAAAATTGGTCCAATGTTTGCTGAACTGCTTTTTTTTTTCAACGTAAAATAAATTTCCTTGTAGCCATTGATATTCGTAGCTACCGCCTGGGACACTTTAAAACTCCTTCCGCTGTCAGGATCGTTTTTTTTTTTAAATCTCCATAGCTTCGTCAATCAAACACCTCGCTTTGGAAATTTGTTTGAAGGTTAAATTTTGTTCTTCGGAGATTTCTATTAAACGGTCACTGTCATCTTCTTCATTAGCAAATTGCAATTCCAGTTGCAATAGTTTTTCATTAGGTTGTGCGAGGTTAGCAATTCATTTATTTTAGTCTCCTCCATACCTTTAAAATTAGACTCTCTAGCTAAATAAGAAATTTCATGACGAACAGCTGGTGTACCATCAACTTCTGCAGCGTATATTCGGTGAACACATTCAGGCCATATTTTGCGCCAAACACCATTCATGAAAGATGATTTAATCTCCTCACACGAATCGGAAATAATTTCTATGGCTTTCATAATGTTGAACTTTTTCCAAAACTCTAGCATGGTAGGCTTATCTTGTCCATCAGTCTCACTTAAAAGAAGTTTAAATGTTCATCAAAGGTAATAACTTTTAAAAGTCATGATCCATCTGATCCATCGACTGAATAACTGGTGTCGTATTAGGCGGCAAAAATACAAATTTCACGTTTTCTGACAACTCATCAACATAAACTGGGTGGCCAGGAGCACTGTCTACTAGGACCAAAGCCTTGAAGTTTAAGTTTTCCTTGTTGCAATAAGCTTTAATTTCTAGAATAGCACAAGTTGAAACCCAGTTTTGAAATAATGATGTTGTCATCCATTTTGTTTGCTCATCAGTGGACAGGAAGCAGATTCTTTGAACAACCTTTCATAGTTCTTGGATTTTCTGATTAATAAATGAGAAATGGTTTAAATTTGAAATCACCATTTCCATTTCCACCAAAAAGAAGAGTCAGTCTATCCTTGCTAGCTTTAAACCCTGGCGCAGATTTTTCTGTTTTAGATATAAAAGTTCTGTTAGGTAGACCTTTCCAAAATACCCAGTCTCGTTAACATTAAAGACTTGATTAGAATCATAGCCACCTTCATGAATTAATGCTTTTAACTCAGTCGGGTAGCGTTCTGCAGCAGTTAAATCAGCGCTAGCTGCTTCGCCTTTAAGAGCAATGCTGAGCAGATTTGCTCGAACCTTGAATCTCTCAAATCAGCCCTGACTAGCTTCAAATGTTTCATTCTTGTCTGTATTACTACCACTAGCATTACCGTTGGATACTGCTTTACTTTTTATGTCATCAAATAAGCTTTTTGCTTTCATTCACATTACCATTTTACTTAATGGTATTCTCTACGCAACTTGATTTTCAATCCAAATAGAAAGCAAGGACTCCATTTTGATCATCAAAGCACTCCTACCACGGGTCATCGTTTTAGCATCTAATGATGTTGCAGACTTTGCAGCCTCTCTTATTCTTTTCCCATCTCGATCTCTAATAGTTCTGACAGTTGTTGCAGCCAGACCAACAGCCTTTGCTATCTCCACAGCCTTTTCTCCCTTATCAAATCGTCGCAGAATATCTAATTTTGCCTCCAAGCTGATAGTTTTTTTTGATAATTCTACCAGCAGCGCCCTTTCTACTCATTTGGCTAAAAAAATTACAAATGTAGTTAAAAAAAATAATATAACTCCTGCCAATAAATAAATTCGAAAAATATTTACCTTTTTTGTAACCAGAAACAACCCGTAAAAATTTATTATTCTCTTTCAAAAAAAGCACAACACACTAATTGAAACGTTACAAAAAGCACAACACACTAAATAATTGAAACTGAACTCTAAAATTAGCAAAACAAAGTGAAAATAAAACTGTATTAAAATTGCGTTGATTTTCAGTTAGAAAGGGAATCCCCGAGTTTTGATGGCATGGCGCAATTAGAAACAAAAGTGGTGCTATCTTTCAAAAAAAAAGAAAATTTCAAAAAATTTCAAAAGAAAAATTAAAGACTCGAAATCAAAACAACGCAACCTCGAAAATCTAACGACGCATAGTGAAAATTAGTACTAATTAAGCAGCCACGCAACTTCGAAAAAATGCAAAACGAAACGACGCAAAGTGTGTATATCAAAATCTGCGTCTCCCAGAATATTCTGTAAAGATTCTGTTTTTACAGCATTTAATGTAATTCTCGATAATGCGTCGGCATTTGTTTTATATTTCCCTTTTTATAAATAATTTCGTATTCTTCTAGTTTTAATCTCCATTTGATCAGTTTCGAATGGGATTCCTTTAAACCGAATAGCCACATCAATGGTCTATGATCTCTATATGTCTTGAATTTTCTTCCGAATAAATAAAGTTGGAAATGCTTACATGCCCATACGATTGCTAACAATTCTTTTTCTATGGTGGAGTATCGAGTTTCAGTTTCGTTTAATGTCCTTGAAGCATATGCTATTGTGGTATGCTTCCTTGTGATAATACTGCTCCTAAGGCAAAATTGCTTGTGCCTGTTGTTAATATAAATTCTTTATTGTAATAAATAATAATACATAATACAATACCCCGACTGTAGTTGGGGTATTGTAGTATAGGATCATTGGTTAAAATATCCTTGCAAGTTTGAAAACAATTTATAAACTCTGTATCATGTATTACTTTCGCGTTTTTCTTTAAACATTTTGTCATCGGTTTAGTAATCTTCGCGAAATCTTTTATAACTCTTCGATAATATCCTAATAATCCTAAAAAGCTTTAAATCTCTTTTTGTGCAGTTGGAATCGGCAAATTTTTTATCGCATGTATCTTTTTTGGATTTGGTTTCACTCCTTGTGGCGTTATTACGTGTCCTAAATATTGTACCGTAGTATGCAAAAATTCTAATTTATCTAGTTGCACTTTAAAGTGCTTTCTCGTAGCCTATCAAATGTTTCTTTTAATCCTTGAATGTGCTCTTCTAACGATGTACTAAATATTATTATATCATTTAAGTAGACAAGGCATGTTTCGTTTTGTAATCCTCTTAATATATTGTCCATTACTCTCTGATATGTTGCTGGAGCATTGTTTAGTCCAAAAGGCATTCTTTTAAATTCGTAATGTCCTGTTTTAGTTGAAAACGTCCATTTTCTCTGTCAGGTTGCTTCTATTTCAATTTGGTGAAAACCGACTTTCTAGATCTAATGTCGTAAAATAATTTGCTTTCCCTATTTATCTAATGTGTCAGTTATATTCGGTAAGGGATATTTATCATCTATCGTTTTCTCGTTTAGTTTTCTATAATCAACTACTAATCTCCATTTTCTTTTTTGCGTTGCATCAAGTTTCTTTGGGACTATCCATATTGGGCTGGACCATGGTGATGTACTGTTTTGTATGATTTGTTGATCTAACATATTTTCTATTTGCCTTTTTACTTCTCTCTTATGAATCTCTGGGTATCTATATGATTTTGTGAATACTGGTCTTTCATCTTTCAGTTTTATTTTATGTGTAATTCTATTTGTGAAACTCAAGGGTATTTCTTCAGTTTAAAATATGTCTCTATAATTATAATAACATAGCTTCCTTATCGCATCCTTTTCTTCTTTTGTACAATTATCGAGTCTAAGATTCTTTAGGTTTCGTTTTAATAAATTATCTTCGTTTTTTCGTTATTAATGTATTATCCATCTGTTTCCATTCTTTCTAAAAAGTTTACATTTACTGGGTTTATACTTTCCATGTCGTAAAATTTATTTATTCGTATTCGTATAGGTTCTTCGTTGTAATTTATGATCATAGTTGTTGCAAAATAGTCAGTAATTTCTACTACTGCTTTTGGCATTTCTACTCCTGGATAAAATTTATAATAGTTCAAGATTGCGGTTCCGGAAATTTTGAGTTACAGGTAATTTAACTTTATGAACACTTCTCTGTGATATTTCGATAACATAATCGGGTAACTTTCCATTTAATTCTGTGGGATTCTGGATTATGGCTCTAGGTGTAATTATCCATTCGTTTTCAAAATCAATTTTAGCCTTTTAACTGAGTCAATAAATTTAATCCAATTAATCCGTCATATTTTGGACTAACTCTAAATACATGGAACTTGTGAGAACCAATTTGATTGAAAAACACTAAACAATGGAATTATGGCTACTTCAGCCATGATAAGATTTATCATGGGCGGTTTGGCTACAAAAGTTTTCTTTAGTAATGAAACTTTGATATACGGTATGCGCTAATTCCGGAGTAATTAAACTTCTACTGCTTCCGGTATCAATTTAAAAATGTTGCGTTTAATCCTTGGATTCTAATGCAGGGTAATGTCGATTTAAGAATGTTAATGTAATTATTCGGGTGGTTTGGGTTCTGGTTGCTTAGGTAATGAATTGTATTTGACTAGGTTGTTGGATTAAAGTTCGGGTTACCTCGGGTTGTTTGAATTCGTAACCAGGCAAAAATTTTCATCTAATTGATTATTTGCTACATCAAAATTATCGAAATTAAAATTAGGCTCATCACTATAAATACAATCTGACTAATTAGTATAAAAATAGTTTGATTGGTTTTCGTAAGTACAGTCAGATATTTCGTTTACTCTTTCCGTAAATATATTTTCTTGTTGTTTTTCAGCATATACTATTTTATTATCGTTCTCGACTGTTTGATTAGATAATTCTTTTGATACGAATTTCTGTTGGGGTCGGTAATTTATTCTGGTGTTTCCTGATGACGTATCCATCGGTTCCGGTTTAACATTTTTTTTAAATCTGATTGATCTTTGTTGTGTTGACATATTTTGTGATTGAAAATTTGGGTGTCTTTGGGTTGGGAAATTGTTATTAGGTTTCCAATTTTGTGGTTGTTGGAATTGGTTTGGTTGGAACTGTGGTTGATAATAAGTTCTAAATGGTATTTGTTGGATATGTGGCCTTTGGATAGGTTGACTAAATGTGGAGTTGTTGAAATTGTACATTTAAGTACATGGGTTGGTCATAATTGATTGGTTGGTATAAGGGTATGTTTTGACTGAATGGTTTGTTTGGTATATTAGGTACACTTGGTCTCGTCGGGATGAATCTTTGTGATGGTTTAAAATTCTGCTGTGTGTTCAAAGAATTTTGTCTTTGTTGCGAGTATAGGAAATGTTCTTCTTCTATTAACAAACTCATAGCCTTTTCAATGCTATCGGTATTTCTTAGGTCTGATATTATTCTGAATTTGTCCGCTTTGACCTCCAATGAAAGTTTTTAAAGCTAAGTATTTATAGGTTTGAATTCTAATTAGTTTCTCGTTTCTGTCCATAGGTAAGGAATTTAATTTTGAAATGATTAGACTTCGTGCGTCTTGACATCTTATTCCAAAACTATATGGTGGTTCGCTCTTATTAGGTTTCAATGAGATTAAGTCCTGAATCGAGCAATCTATGTATCTTTGATCACCAAAACTCAAGCTTAATGCGTTTTTTATATCGGTCCATTTTCTGGGTTCGATCCTTACCAATAATTGCCCTAAGTAAAAAGTCATTAATTGGGTCGTTTGAGTCATTTCTATTTTTGAAATTATTTAACAGGCTTTCGCAGTTATCAATGAAAATTCTTAATGTATGAGGATTTCCGACATAGTTGGGTCTCGCGTCAATATATAAACATAAAAATTGGTAATTGACCCCTGGCATTATTGCGTTTATTTGAATGTTTCCAAAAGATTCTATTACGTCTTCTATACAGGGCATACAATAGTCTCTTGTTCTTTGAATGGTTTACTTATGACTAGATGTAATTAATAGAGCAAAGGATATTAGTTCCTTATTCTGATGATTAAACTATATACATATACGTAATTGAACAAAGAATAATAAGTTCCTTATTTTGGTGATTATAATATATACTGATACCTTAAAATTAATGTGTAATGATGTAATGAATGGTTTCTTATTCTAAGGGGTTAGTAGCGATTTTTATGAATGAGCTTATTCTATTGTTATTTATAAATAGTTCGTTGGTTTGCTGTACTTAATATTACTGTTATGATTATTTTCTTTGCGTATTTGTTTGTTATTTTGGTTAATTCTTGATATTTTATTTGCACTTACATGTGTTTGTTCATGTCTATGCTTTTTTCTTGTTTGTTGCTTGTTATCCTAATTCTAGGTGTCTTAAATCTAGATGCCTATAGGTTACGGCGATTTTTGTCCTTTTCCCAGGTCTTGCTGTGGTAGACTTTAGGTTCCGGCGATGTTTGTCCTTTCCCCAGATCTTACGGTTGGAGACTTCAGACTTCATAGTTCCTCTGGAACGTTGTTTGTGAATAGCGGATTCTCCGTTGGGATGGATAGATTGTTTCGCGCCAATCTTCCACTATCCTACCGACTGCGCCAGTTTTCGTTCGTGGGCGAGAAAAAGGGTTTTTAAAAAACTTGCGGAAACACTTCACAAGAGCCTGAAGACTTTATTCTGATTGTATTATTATAGGCTTTACTACATTTATTACTTAACACTATTGGTGGTCATAACACAATCTCTGAGGGAAAGAAAGATTGTCTTCTTTTATAGGTTTCGGTTGTTGACGTTGAATGCAGGCGTGGGTCTTCAAGATCGTCATAACTGCGTAGTTACTAGGCGAATTCAAGGATGTAACTCGCTCCTCGTGAAATGAGCCATCTATTATTTTCTGTTTAATGTAAAAGACTTGGATTTATCACATTTTTAAACACAAATAAATGATTTACTAATTAACTAATAACACTTGCGAGTGACTTGGAATAAAGTACGCACACGTTTTATTACATTATATTATATATTATAAGGAACTTTAAATGAGTTGGTGCGCGCAGAATTATGCACCTAGCGTGGCTGCCGTGCAATGCCTGTCAACGGCCTCCACGGGATACGGAGAAATAAATTACAGAACACCATGTTAAAACTAGCCCTCGGTACGCCGCTCTGCTCATGCGATATTGCCAAATGGTAAGTACGAGTCAGAGTTTGAAGTGTGTATTTATGGTTTATGATGCTAAGTGCGTAGGTGCCGGTGGATCTGATTGCGATTCCTAATTGTGCCTCTTACAGGCCTAACTGTCAATAATACCGCTATTCAAAAAGAGATAGCAGTACGCATTCTAGGGTCTAATTATTAATTTGTAGATTTAGATTTAAACAATTTTGATGAGAAAGTAATGAACAGTTTATTTTTTTAAAAGATCGTAGAGCGGATTTTGTCTAAAAAAATATTTTTTTCTGTTTTTGTAGAGTTTAATTAGAACTTTG
Source organism: Dastarcus helophoroides (assembly GCA_028583605.1). Taxonomy (NCBI): domain Eukaryota; kingdom Metazoa; phylum Arthropoda; class Insecta; order Coleoptera; family Bothrideridae; genus Dastarcus; species Dastarcus helophoroides. The sequence goes on from CM053326.1 coordinate 7,275,770, forward strand.
TAATAAAATACATTTTATCTTTAAATGCAGTTTTCATTAAAAACTGATATAATTTTATTTCTATGAAAGCAAACAATTTTAATTAAGTAACTTAGAGCCGTAACGAGGTGCAAGCGTACAGAGTACTTTAAAGGGGCTCAGAAATGTCGATAATGTTTTTTCTTGTACTCGATGAAAATAATTTAGAGATCATAACCCAAAAATATTTTGGAGGTTATAAGATGTTAATTAAATTTCATTCGTAAAAATACTATTAAATATCAATCCTTTATATCACTTTTGTTTCTCTTAAATTTAATACCTTGTTATGGTACTGGTGTCACCTAAACTCTTAAACTACTAATATTTCTGCATCTGCGCACCCCCTGTCAAAAAGTCACCAGGCGTTACTGTGTCCGAGCAATTATGCTCTAGAGCTAGAGCTTATACTTGTTAAACACATTCTTTGCAAACAGCAATATTCAACTACAAATTTAAATCCAATTAAAGTTAACCAATTCCCATCATTCATTAAAGCAATTGACTTATAACCTATCAGTAGGTTGTTCAAAAACCTGACGAGCGTGATCTATGACATACGGAGAGCAATTTAACAGTCTACAACCACTTTAAACAAATTTCATAGTTCTAAATATTTAAGTGAACATTTTTAGTAACTTTAAATTCATTTGACTAAAATAAGTTAATTATACTAATATGATGTAATTCATAACTAGTACGTGTGTAATTCGAAATTAAATGCTAATAAAATTAGTGAAAAATATAACAAATTGGCAGCTTTATTTGTATTGTTGAGTATTTAATTGCAGGTTTTGCTCATTTGTATCAATTGATTATGACATATCTAGGTAAATAAAGTATCCGTATATTTTTTTAAATAATGCAGAACAGTATTAAGCTAATCTAATAATAAACAGCAGCTTTATCTTGCTTGCATTTCTAGAAAATGTAATAATTTTTAAACATGCAAAATTCAAAGAGTAAAATTAAATACTTCCTTTACAAATTTTGAAATAAAGTGATTTATCATTCAAATTGCTTAGCTTATGTTAAATAAGACATTGAATATTCGAAGCTACTTGAATCTGATTTGAATAACAATTTAACAAGGATTTATAGCATCCAGACGACATCGTAGTATGCATATATCAATTCATTATCTTGAACCGTGAAATATAAAGATTTTTTCCTACCTTCAAATCGTTTGGTAAAGGCATCAATAATTATTTAGACTTTTGTTAAAATTATTTCACATCATGATTAACTAATCACGATGTTCAGTAGTGCTGTCACTAAAATCGAAAGAGTAATAGAGTTTTGTATTTAAATTAGTATTAATTTTTTATATTCAATGCAGATAAATTTTATTACCTGTAGTACTATTGAGACCGGTACTTAAAATAAATCAGCATTTTTTTTCAGATTATTTCTTTTACTTAATTTTTAAAAAGCAATATTTGGGCTCGGTATCTTTCTGTTATTAATTCAGCTAATTCCTTGTGTTTTAGAAAAATGAAAACGAGATTTAAATGATACTAGCAATGACTGCTAATGTGAAATGCAAAAACACTTCGCAATGGAGAGGATTTATAGAAAAACTTTGTATTTTAAAAGATCTGCACGGTGCAGTGGGTCATAAAAAAATGTGCACATTTTATTTTCTGTACTAGTGTTATTAATAGTGGGTAGATGTTTTATGAAATTTTCACCTAATCGAAAATATACAATAAGGTATAAGTTTTTGACAATCAAGTAAAAATTTGTCACAATTTTTATACAAAAGGTTTAAAAAAATAGGGGGAAGTCCCCTAGTGACGGACACTTACAATACAATAAAAAAAAACTGTTTCAACAAATTAAGCTTTAATAATGAAATTATTTTAATAACAAAATATAAAATCAAATTAAATTAACAAAACTTATAACTCTGCTTAAACATAAGAACAATCTTAAATCAAACTTTGACAGTAAAAAAATAAATCTCAGCAAATGGCACCTAGGTACCGGACGGACTTTACTTCAAACCCTTAGTACCGGACATCTTCAACCCATCGTACATCGATCGCATATGTAGCATTCTGAACATTCAGGGATATCTGCACATGCTTCATGTGCCCATCCACGGCAGCTGGAGCACTTTATCCAGTCTTCATTGTGATCCTCTAAGCAAACTACGCAAATAGTTCTCGTGTCAGATGTTTCAGCCAACGATGTCTTTTTCTTTGCTTCTTTATTTCCGCTATTCCCTTTGGCTTTTACTCCTTTGGTCTGTTTCCCTTTCTCTTTCATTGATGTCCTAAATTTATTTCCCACTGCTTTATTTTTCTCGTTAACGTTTTTTTCATTTTCTTTCTCCTCTACAAGAATTTTGTACGGTGATGAAGTTAAAATTTCACTTTTTTCGCATTTTCTCTTTCGAGCAAGCGATCGTTTTTTTGCAGCATCCGGCAATGGTGACAAATTATGGATAACCTGGACTACATCTGGATCAAGGTTAGTCAATGGCTTGAGACTGTTAATATTTTTTTCGAATGTAGATTGTTTAGAAGCCTCTGAGGGTCCTTGTGTGTCCATATTAATGGACTGCTCTAAATCGCAGTTCGTCGACGAGCTGCCAGCTTCAGTTAAGTCACTGGAGGAAACAGGAACTTCTTTGCTAGTACCTGGTGCGTTTGAGGATGTTTGTGGGTCTTCTAACGGAATGTTGGTCATATCGGCAGGTAAATAATCCAGATCAGAAAATATATCTCTATTGAATGGCTGAATTCCTGTGTATTTGAAGCCGGACACTGCAATTTCTAGACGAGCTACTTTTGTAAATGCTTCACTGACGAGACAGGCAATATCGTAGTGAGTTATTCGAGATCCAGCATTTGCTCTTATCCACGCATCGCAACGTTGGTTGTAGGCATCTTTAAATGGTTTCATAAACGTTCTGTCTAGCGGCTGTAGTTTGTGGGTAGTGTGTGGTGGCGAGCTTATCAAATGAATATCGTTTTCTCGGCAAAAATTGATGACTGCTAATGTCTTGTGACTACAATGTCCATCCAGAAGTATCAGCGCAGGGCTCTCTTTTGTCGGACAAGAGTGTTTCTTGAATAATTGTAGCCATTGAAGAAAAATATCACTATTCATCCAGCCTTTTGGCTGGGCCACGCCTACGCTTTCGGCTGGAGCATTTATCATGAGCCGATCATTCATTCTTTGCCTAGGAAAGACAAAGAAAGGCGGAATGAAATGGCCGTTGGCACTCATGCAAAATAAGACTGTAATATTTTTGCCCCTCTCAGCAGAAGTGAGCTTTCCTACTTGTCGAACAGCTTTTGGAGCAAGTACCTTTTGGTGTTTTTGTACGCAGCTGACTCCAGTTTCGTCACAGTTATAAATTTTCGAAGGTGGAAATTTGAATTGTGTCATCATTCTGTCAAGATTATTAAAAAAGAGATCAACTTAAGGTTTGTTAAACCCCACAGCCCTCATTATGCTTGTTGACTCTGGTGATCTCAGCGATACGTCCTGATGTCTCTGCATGAAATCGTAGTAAAAGTGTTTACCAGCAGCTCCTTTCTCTTTATTAAAGCGATGAGGGAGCTTCAAAGCCTCAGCCAAATCGTAAGCCAACTTCAAAAATTCCTGTTTTGTTAACGGCAGACACCTATTAGATAAATCTTTTACATGCTGCACTAAGAGTTCTTCGTATTTTGGTGTGAAGGTATTAGTGAATCTGCCTAACTTTGGTTGCAACGACGCTTCTTGTCCACGGTTTAATGACGATATTTTATCATGTAAGGTGCTTTTTGGAATATTATAACGCAATGAAGCTTCTCTCAAACTCATTTTTTTTGTCAAAACATTGTTTATCGCAGTTTGTAAATTACTTTGGTCCCATTTTCCTTTCTTTTTCGTCTTCTCCATTTCGATATCTCTTTGTTCTCCTAAAACAATAGATAATAATGATCAAAAAGTATAATATTTCATGAAAAAATTGTTTTTTTATTGTCCGATATTAGGGGAAGCTTTTGTGTCCGGTACTAGGGGACAGAGAATCCTTAAATTAATTGTCATATACAAAAACTGCTATGGAATTCGACAAAAAATATCACAAATTTTAGATCTGTATTAACTATGACATAAAATAACAATTATCAAAACCACATAAACTAAAAACCATTGTAGTTATACTTACTTTGATCTTACGTGACGCAATGTATTTCCACCAAAAACAGCAATCAACTGTTCCCACCTAGGCGTTGCGCGACATTGGCGAACCGGGACCCGCGATCGTGTATTGTTACGTTCTCCCGCGCCCCTATCACCTGCTTTTTAAACAAACGCGTTGCGACTTGTCGAGATACTTCGAGTGTCCGACGTTAGGTGCCGTCCGGCGTTACGGGACTTCCCCCTATTTGTCTCTAAGTTTTTCGGGAAAAGTATTGTTGCGGGCTATCGGTTCGAATGATTATTACGCCGTGAATTATAACCACTTTATTTCTAAACTAAACTTGGAACACTACAATTGCAATTCACCGACATCGTGACTAACTTAACTACTAGCTCACTAACTAACTACAGTGACTTCTTCTGACTGATTCGAGGGAAAGGCGACCTCTTTATATAGTTTTCGCTTCTGGGTTCTAACAAAATCCAGCAGATAAGGCTAATCGTTTGCCGAAATTTCTGGAACGCTTATCTGCCGTTTGCTTTATTATCGCGGCCGCTTTCCCTTATCAGATCTTTGTAGAAAATTTTCTCACGTACTAAATTCTATAATTTACATTTCGTTACAGTATTTACATAAAAATAATTTATATAATTATATGTTTAAAAGCATTTTCTGAGTATAACATTTCTTAACTCTTTTGAATGCTTTGATTTGACATTTTTCCCAAAGTCGTGCACAATAACAAAATTGTACCCGAAGGAGCCACATTATCTCCTTCTTCTTCTTCTTCTTCTTCTTTTTCTTCTTCTTCTCTCAGCCGTTTTCTTTCCACTCCTGAACGTAGACTTCTTCCATGCTTCTCCATGCTGATCTATTCTGTGCTACCTGAAGCCACATATTTCCTGCTTGTATCCTGATATCATTAAGCCATCTTCTTTGTGGTCTTCCCGCGCTGCATTTGGTTTGTCTTGGTCGCCAATATGTTACACTAGACCTCCATTTATTTTGACCTTGTCGAGCCACGTGTCCCACCCAACACCATTTCAGTTCTGCAGTCCGTTCTATTATATCTACGACTAGTTCTTTGTCGGATATCTTCGTTTCTCTTTCTGTTTAACAGACTAATATTGAGTATCGCCCGCTTCATCGCTATTTGCATTGCTCTCAGTTCGTTTGTATCTTTTTTGTCAATGCCATTGTTTGTAAGCCGTAGGTCGCTACTGGCAATATACAAGTGTCAAAAACTTTTCTTTTAGGATTGATAGGGATGTCATTACTCCTCCACTGAAAAAAATACTGTTCATAATATCAATAGCAAGTGGTTTTTGACATTTTATTCAGACAATGATTTTTTTTTCATAAAATTTAATGATGGAGTTCATTGTCAAAATAAATTACCTTCATTGTACTAATGAATGGATGGATGTAAAAGATTTATTTTAGCAACAAAATTTTCATAAATCCAATGAACTATTTTATTGGATAAAAGAATTACGTTCATTACTAGTTTACGAACAGTTTTATAAAAATTTTTTACTGTAATAACTTAGTAAAGTATTATATGATAATCTGTTTCTAGTTTAATGTTTTATGATTCATTGTCGTAACGAACAAAAAACATAAATTATTGAAAATCATACGTTGCAATAACGAAAGAATCAATTGAACCCAGGATTTGTTAACTTATAATGAGAAAGTACATGTGCTTGCCATCTTGCCATTACCATTTTGTCCACTACCTGCAAAATAAGAACTGGTTACTCGTTTGCAGCTAAACGAAACGATACAGTGAAGGCTTTCTGTGAAATATTTACTAAATGTTTAGAAAGGAAAAGGTAACTATTATTATTAAATATAAAGTTTTGCCTAGTTCTATTATTTCTGTTACAGTTATTATAAGGTGCAACTTCACTTAACGATATTTCAAATCATTTAGAAGCAAAACACCAGCGGAAAAATGGCGCTTTTAGTAAATCCCGACATGATGGTACGTGTGGTTTAAATAAATCTACCACTTTCTTTATTTTCTCTTCCTTACAGATTGAATAACGTTGTTCTCGATCACACAAATGGATAAATACTTGGAACAACATGATAAACGACAAACTTATTTTTGTGGATAACCTCATCATGTGAAAAAAATATCAAGGTTTCATTGGAGTAGGTCAAAACCAAGAAAAATATTTCTAAAAGTAAGTATTAGTTACCTATTTGGTTTTAATATTTTAAGATAATTCTGCAATCAATATTATTGAATTATGTTTGGTAGGTAAACATACGAACAGATGGACGTGGACAATGCATCTATACTCCATAAAAACGAATCTGATAATGAAAAAGGAAGCAAATAATAAAAGAAGCATCAAAGATTAGCGGGAATTATTGTTTATTTCTTGTGAAACCACAATCTAAAATAGAAAAATCTCCAGATTCAACTCTTTACATGTTGCACAGGAGGACAAATTGATGATTTAACATTATTATATTAATAAAATTTTGTATACTATAATTTTTCAATAAAATTCGTTACAATGACAACCTTATTCATTCCAGCAATTATCAAAATTCATAAAAACAATGAACATTATGGTACTAGAAATATCTAATAATCGTTGTACCAACGAATAAGATTCATTGCATCAATGCTCCTGTTCATTCAACCAATTTTTACAATTCACAAAGATTACGAATTATATTCATAAAATTAATAACGATTGATCATTGAATCAACAAATATATGACATTAAAACATGAACGGAATTCGTTGAGATTTCATTACATTAAGTGACGAACTAAGTTTCGTTAGCCCAATGAACCTTTACGTAGGACCAATTTTAACGAAATTTTTCATCTGCGCTACGAACTTTTTCATTGTATTTATGCTCACTTTTGGTTCAGTGTCAGTATATTGAAATACAGAACTTGTCCCCTGAAACCAAAAAAGTTTAAAAAACACAACAAAGGTTGCTCTAACGCGTTTCGACAGCCAAGCTGTCATCTTCAGAAAGAAACTGAGTTTTTCTCTCTGAAAATGACAGCTTGGTTGTCGAAACGCGTTAGAGCAATCTTTGTTGGGTTTTTTAATCTTTCATGGTTTCAGGGGACAAGTTCTGTATTTCAATTTTTGAAGATAACCAAGGATCAGTCCGTTCCATCATCCTTAGTATATATTTCATTTTTCCAAAAGCCGCCCAGGTTAGTGTTATTCTTCGTCTTATTTCCGCTGTCTGATTTTCTTTACCTATTTTTATTGTATGTCCTAAATATTATACTCTTCTACTCTTTCTAATTTCTTGTTGTTTATATGTATGTCTTCTTCAGTGTTGCTTTTCATTTTGGTCTCTGAAATGTTCATTTTTAAGCCTACATTTTTAAGCCTACATTTCTAGAAGCATCACTGAGTTCTTTTAGGATGTCTCTCGGTTCCTGTATATTACTACTTAGTAGAACGACGTCATCGTCGAATCGGAAATGATTCAAATAGAATTCGTTAATGGTTATGCCTTTAGTTTCCCACTGTAGTGATTTGAAGACGTTCTCTGGTGCCAGAGTTAATTGTATTGGAGATATGGTATCGCCTTGACGTATTTCCCTATTTATTTTAATTTTATCCGTTTTCGGAGAGTGTCATTGATTTTGACGTGAAAAGTGGCATTGTTGTATATATTTTTTAGTAGAATTGTGTATCGAGAATCTATTCTAGCGTCATCCATTGCCTATATGAAACCCCATGTTTCGGTAGAGTCTAAAGCCTTATGAAAATCTATAAATGCCAAGAGTGGTATGTTGTATGTTGTTGTTTTTTTTATTAGTGTTCCAATGATTTCTAATGGTTTGTAAGTGATCGATGGTGCTAAACCCCTTGCAAAATCTCGCTTGTTCTGCTGCTTGATATGCGTCCAATTTATTGATTAGTCTATTGGTGACAATCTTGGTCAGGAATTTATATAGATGAGAGAGAAGGCTAATTGGTCGAGAGTTTTCTATATTTTCATTTTTTTTTTTTTGAAAAGTAAAATTACTTCTGCTTTTTTCCGCGCGTCCAAAATTTCGCCTTCTGGTAACCACTTGTTTAAGAGAATTTTTAGCGATTTTTCAATTAATGCTTCTCCCAGTTTTAACATTTCACATGTGATTTTGTCTTCTCCTGGACTTTTTCTGTTATTCATTTGCTTGGGAGCAGCCTGAATTTCTTATTTTGATATTTCAAGGAACATTTTCAGAGCCCACGTTACTAATGACCAAATTCGTATCTCTTGGGTCAGGTCTAGTAGAGGTGTAGAGACAGGTGTAGTAGTCCTTGATGTGTTCAGCAATATTTCTATTGTCTGAGATTGTGTTACCCTGTTGAGCTTTCATTTTGGTAACTCTGTGTTTGCTTGAGGATAGTCTTGATCTTAAGACCCTCCTATTTGGATTTTTATCTATTGCGTTTTTGATTATTTTGAAGTTATACCTTCTCATGTCCTTTCTCACTTCTCTGTGATTTTTTTTATTTAGTTCTTGATATTCTGGTGCTTCTCTGGAAGTTCTTTTTCTCTGCTCCATAAGTTACAGTGTCCCTGATTGTATTTTGGAATCTTTTTTGTTCCTTGATTTAATATAAACCTTCTTGACCGTGACACGGATATCGGTAGTAATTTTATGGTTAAGTTTATTTACGTTCATGTTATCTAAATTGTCCGTTGGTTCTAATTTCTTTTCTAATTCTTTTTGATAATCCATTTTCCTTTCTTCGACAATTGGAAACTTGTCAGCCTGAATAAGTTTGTTTCTTTTGATTTTCAAGTTGAAGCAGGCACGTAGCCAGGGGGGTCCAAAGGGTCCGGTTGGGACATTCTAAAATTTTTTGAAAATATCGAGATAAACTAAATTTGAAAGATTTATGTAAATATCAAGAGTGAAGTCGAACTTTCGAGTTTCCAATTTTAGTTCAAATTTCGTAGTTAAGATTGGAAATTTTACGCAAAAGTAAAAAATGAGCACTAAGTAAAAGACCAAGACGTTTACTGATTTAACAATTCAACTTTTTTTTTTAGTTTTGTAATGTTCCTTATTTCGAAAAAGTTTATATATCTCTAACATTAAAAAAAAAGGGGGGAGAGTTGGACCCCCACCGAACGAAAATCCTGGCTACGTGCCTTAGTTGAAAGTAAGAAATACTCTTATCAGTCTGTAATCGCTGTTTGTATCAAACCGATTTAGTATTGAGACGTTTGTGCAAATTTTTCTGTTAGATGATAGTATGAATTCAATTTCGTCTTTCGTTTTGCCATTAGGACTTTTCCAAGTCCATTTCCTTTATTTAGGTTTTTTTAAAGAAGGTGTTCAGACAGCATAAATTTTCTTTATTTAAGTAGTTTATTAACATGTCCCCTCTTTGATTTCTTATACCTAGACCAACATTTCCAATGTAGTTGGAATCGGTTGTTGTTTTCTGACCGATTTTAGCATTCAAATCACTGATTATTAGTTTATACTGAGTCTTGTAGCAAATAGTTGTTTTATTGTAGTGTTAAAGTTAATCTGAATATGCTAATATTGTTATCGGAGAGCGAGAGAGAAACATTTTCAATCAAAGTCCTTTTAGAAGAAAATTACATTAAAGCTGGAAAATTGTTAAATTATTTCTCGACAAAAATTGTTGTATAAATTCTGCATCTCGTTTATTAAAAAAATTAAACAAAACGATGAAGATTACCGGATAAAAAGAGGAAGCGCAAGACCAAAATCTGCAAGAGTACAAGGAAACTTCAAAATTATGCGGCAAAATGTGAAAAGTCCACTTAATTTGTGAGGATCTGGCAAAAGTCCACGAATTATTGAAAAGGAGTTTGGTATGTTAAAAACGTATTATTAAGTGCGATTTGTAATTGGGAGTATTTGAAAGAGTTCACGTTTCCAGTAAAATGTTGTTGTTGTGCACGATTTCACTAAAATGGTTATAAAATTGACTATAAATGGAGTATTTAAAAAAACATAAAAACGTACACTCACATTCAGAAAATGGTAGTATTCTTAAAACATAATCAAATTGTGTTTATACAATTTCTTAGTTTCTTTGCGAAACACTCAAAATGACAAATATTTTCCAAAGGCTCTGTATAAAAATTGATTCTTGACTTGAATTTAGTAAAAACCAACTCACTAATAACAAAATAAATCGACCAAATAAATTGTAAACATGTTTTTCGCCCACCGTGTATAATTATAGCAAACAAACAAATATTTTCGCATCATAAAGAAATAAAGGTCAAAATTTTGAGAAACCAGTCAAAGTTAACACAAAAAAGTCGAGTTTTTATCCTAGATTAAAAAAAATAATTTTAGATTTGTACTTGCGATAATCAGAACAAACTTAATATTTTTTAATAAAGAAATTCTTCAAATTTCGGGTTTATTTTCGAATTTTCACCATAAATATCGAAATTTTTTACAGGAATTTTCAATTTTTTTTCCGAAGTTTAAACTTTTAAATTGAAGATTTGACTTGAGGCGTACAATTTCCAAAAAAACCAAAATTTTTTGACTGGAGTCAAAATTTCTAAAATGATTTTATTATCGAAATTTCCACTTTTTTACTAAAAATGTTGACATTAACTTTTAAATTTTATTAAAAAAATCTCAGGGTATTTAGTTTGAGAATTTTAAGCTTAACCCGACGGTAGTCGCGCTACTCTTTTGGGAAATTATGAACGCGCTGGATCTCACAGACCTAAACAATTTTTGAGTCCTATTTTTATGAAATTAAATGTTTGAAATCTTTAATTGCTTTCTAGATCATGACAAATTACTGAAAATACGTTAACTTCAAACAAATATGAACAGCAAAGTTAAAAATAAAAGCATATATGTGAAATAGATTTTACTTCATAATGCAACTAGAATGCAACCCTCCAGGCGTGCAAATTCATGCAGCCCCCCAGGCATGTATAGTGAAAATCGTAAGGTAGATGATGAACTACTACCCAACAGTTGAAACACTGCCACCTAGCGAAGCGGTTGCTCTCTAGGAAAAAATTCCCAGAAGATAAGGATTCTAATGCACAGACCAACAGGTTTGAACATTTATTAGATTCGAAGTTTTCAAACCAAATACCGGTTTTGATCTTGTTAGATCTCGTCAATTTGGTATATCCAACTCGAGTGCTAACACATGTTCCGACAAGTAAGTACTAAAGAATTCACGGATGTCAAGCGTGTGACTTCTTAGTACTACCACCTATTGGTTCATAGAGAAACTATGGCCATCGCCAACAATGTCGTATGCAAGTAGAATGCAACCTAGACTACAAATTCATGCAGCCCTCCAGGCGTGTATAGTGAATCATAGGTAGCTGAACTACCAACACTGCCACCTAGCGAAGTGGTCGCTCTCTAGAAAAAAGTTCCCAAGGGACAAGGATTCTAATGCATTGAACCATGCATTAGAAATACATGAATATGACACCTTTATAGGATAGTCTTGGGGTGTGTTTAGATTAAACACTTTCTTCCATGTATTTCTCTCTGACATAAGAATATAACATGTGTAAACCATCCTGAAAGAATCTATCTGAGACTAATCACGGAGTTAGGATGAATTACTCGACATAAAATGTCGTCACAAATTTCAGGCAGTGTCTGATATACAGGTGGACCATAAGTAATGGTACATAGAGCAAGAGTTGATTTTCCGTATAAAAATAACGTGATTTAGCCACATTTACCTTATACCAAACATTTACCTTATACCAAACATTTACCTTATACCAAAGTAGATATTAACAGAGATACAGAGTGTCAAAGTTGAAAATAAAATTGTGATTTTTTCGCTTAACTGATGGACACATTTTACTATAGACAAGAAATTTGGTATAGGGGGTTTCTTTGGTCAAGAAATTCTAATTTGCTAACAGATTTTCAGTAACTCGTAGGGGGCGCCACCTGCGCTATCTTGTATGATTCTAAAGCATCATAACTTTTTTGTGCCTCCATGTACACTTATTTTAAATAGATATATTTATTTACCTACATTTTTTACGAAAAAAAGTATACTTTCTAAATGTTGATACAAGCAACCGTTTTCAAGATATTTGCCTTCAAAGTTTGCCGTACGTTTGTTTTAAGTTATGTAAATGTGAATTTTTCGCAAAAGGTTTCAAAATAAAAGTAATAAAACTGACTCTAAACTGGTTTATATCAAATATTACTTTACTGACATTATTATTACATATGTTTTTTAAAATTCTAAAACAAATTTAAATAAAACACCAAAACAAAATTTATTTTCAAAAATAAGTATGTGGGAAATGACCTTCTTCATGTAAAGGGATTATAAACAATTAAAAATCTGGCTGTCTTTTATTGAAATTTATCTCCAAATATCTGCTTTGACTACACAGACTATTAACATTTTCTTGTGCGGACTCAGAGGACATATCTGACATCTCTAATGTTAGAAAATAAATTACGACTTCATTTTTTGTTTTCTTTATTGAAATTTTCAAAATTTAGGTAATAATATTATCAGCAAAGTAATATTTGACATAAATGATTTTAAAGCTGTCCTATGATTACTTTTTTTCAAGCCTACTTCGAAAATTTAATATCTTAGTATTTTAAAACCAAGGCACGTCAAGCTTTAAAGGCAAATATCTTGGAAACAGTTGCTCGTATCAACTTTTAGAAAGTACACCTTTTTTACGTAAAAAATATGGGGAAATAAAATACCTTATTTAAAATTAATATACGTGGGTGCACAAAAAAGTTATGATGATTTATAATTATGAAGGATAGCGCAGGTAGCCCCCCCTATCAGCGATTGGTAACTTGTTAGTAAATTAGAGTTTGTCGACTTAAGAAACCTCCTTGTGCCAAATTTCGTGCCTATATTACAATTCATTCCATAATTATACGAAAATATCGAATTTTTTTTTTTCAACTTTGACACCCTGTATCTCTGTTAATATCAACTTTTGGTACAAGGTAAATGTAGCTAAATCACATCATTTTTATTCGATGAATCCACCATTGCTCTGTGTACCATTACTTATGGTCCACCCTGTATATCTCAGAAGTTGTCGTCTACATCTATTTCATACGATTAACTATTGTATATCATTTTTAATATAGAGATACTATTCCATATAAATAATTTGTAAATTTAATTAGATAAATTTTGATTATTTAAAGTAGCAAAAACGTTTTATATCGACACTTTATCTCAGCTAGAAATGTCAGTAATTTTATTCAGCTATATTTGTGTCATAGTGTAAACGGGCAAGTCTCAGATACCTGAGATTTCTTTCATAAAATAAGTCTCTAATCTAAACGCACCCTAAGTGCACAAGCAACAAAAAATAATAATAGTAGCTCAAAAAAACAAGATATAAAAAATCATGCTTATTTAGTCGGGCTGGGTCTCGCACGAAAAATTAGTGCTTACACTGTCACTTAAATGACAGTACACTTTATAAAGTTAGAGGAAGGAGCACAACATGTAACATTATCATGTTCACGTTATGAAGAGAAATAAAATTGATTGGGTCTGAGAGACCCGGCGCGACTATCGCCGAGTTAAGCTCCCTGTTTTGGGAAAAAAATTCGTATTTTAAGAAAACCTCAAAATTTTTGTAACTAATCTTTTGATATATAATACGAAATTTCAAGAAAACATTACTTAAATTTGCGAAAATAATTTTACAAATCATCAAATTTAAAAAGTAGAAATTAAACTTGGTATTTGAATAAAATTTCGATATACGACTTTACTGACAAATCAAAACCTCCAGAAAAGTTGAAATTTTCAGAAAACAAGTTTTCGTAATTTTTTTCAAAAATTTTGTTTTAAAAATGTTGTTTTAAATGTGATTCTTTTATAAATTTGGAGTTTTACACAAGATCTGAGCATTTTTAAATTTCAAAGTTTGAGATTTTTTATAATTCTCAACTTTATTCTATTAATGTTGACTTTTTCTTAAGCTATCCAGTTAAACTGGAAATTCTAAATTTTTTCCTAATATTTCAACTTCGTAACAAAAAATGTCAAGCTCTTTTCAACATTTCGGCTTTGATTCCGAAAATTCGATTTTTTTGCAAAAGTTCGAGCTCCAATTCGAAATTTCAAATTCAAATTCAATATTGAAATTCGGACCTTAGTCGGGAAATTTCAACTGTATTTAGAAGCTTCTAGTTTTAATCGCGATATTTCGACTTTTATCGCGTAATATCGAGTTTCAGCTCAAAATGCAGACTTTAAAAAGAATATTTCCAGAAATATTTTATTTTGCAGCTTTGCGGGTTTATAAATTCGAAATTAGGAGAAAAATTGTTTATAATTGTCTTCATTGCGTTAAAATTTAAACTTTTTCAAAATTTACATCTCGACATTTAAGACTTTTTCCTAATAAAAAAAAATAAATATTTGATTTTAAACTGGAGATTTTCTGAAAATTGTAAAGGCTTCAAAAAAACTCATGTTTCTTTTTTGAATTTTGCTCAAAACCTCAAAATTTTCAGAAAATGTTAAACGTTTGACAATTTTCATTAACAGGCCTGATCTTTTCGAAATGTTGACATTATTTCCAAAATTCCTAATTTAAACTTGCCTTTCAATTGTTAAATTTTTTGTTTTTCAAGAATTTTGACTTAGAACTCATAACTTGAATTTTTTCAAAAATTATGCTTTCTTTTTCTTAAAATTCAGGCATTAATAATTCTTAATCTCTTTTTTTTAATTTCGAGTTTAATATACTGACAATTTCTGATTCAAAAGAGGATTTTTAAAAATTAAAATATGCCATTATTTGTTTGGAAGTTAAAAGTTTCTAAAAAAAATGCTTTTTTCAGAAATCTCTATTTATGAATTCTGGTTTTTTTTAAGTTTTCAATCACTCGTACTTAAACTTTTTCTAAAACTTTTGACTTGTCCCCTTCCAATTTACGCTTTTTTTCGACATTTCTAATTAAACTACGAAATGGAAAAATCCAAATTAGAATTTTGTGAAAACAGTCAACATTTCGAAAAATAAAAAAACTGGAAATTATGTAAAATTTCCAAGATTATCATTTTAATTGCGAAATTTTCAGTCTGAAACTCAAATATATAAAACTTTTCAGAAAAATTTTGGCAAAACTTACAAAGTTCTTGAAAAGGTCTAAGTTTTAAGCATATATTTGTTGATTTGTTTTTCAAAATGTTATTTATTTATTCTTTTTTCGAATTATATTGCTTTTTTCCTGAAATTTCGAATGTAAAATTCTTCTGAAGATATTGACTCTTTTTCTTTAGATTTAGAATTTGACTCCTAAATTGTGACTTTCTCTCTCAAAATTTGGAGTAAAACTCGGAATTTGGAAATAAACATTGATCATAGGTGTCGCGGGTAAAAAGTGCTTTAAAACAATTTTTTCTTCATCTGTGCTTTCCTAGCTTCAACAGAAGAACATAAAATGTCCCCACATGGCCACATGGATGTTCTACAAAGGTTTTGTCAAGTGTTATACTGTTGTTTAGGGACTTATGTGACAGATCTCTTCAGGTCGTCGTCGATGTCATTTCATCCGAGACATTTGCGATTAACGCAGGGATGCCTCAGGGGTCTGTTCTGCCTCCTACTCTTTTTCTGTTACACATAAACGATCTCTTAGCTTCAACTTCCAATTCTATATACAGCTTCGCAGATGATAGTAACCTTGTGCCAACGTTTTTCTCCTACAAACCATTATCTATCGCTGCTTCAGATCGACTAAGGGAACAGCAAATACAGACGATTAATCGGGATCTCGAGATTTTTCTGGAATGGGGTAAGAAACATTTGGTCGACTTCAATGCTTCAAAAACTCAGGCCCCGGTTTTCTCTAAGAAAACATCAAGGGATAATGCAGCAAACATACTAATGGACGGTAAAATCCTCCCGATGAGATCTAATCTATCTATCCTAGTAGTGAATACGAGCACTAACTTCTCTTGGGACGATCATGAGCGCGCCATTGCGAAATCCGCCTCTCAGAAGCTAGGCTTTCTTTTTGGAGCTAAAAAGTACTTCACACCTCATCAGCTATTAACACTATACAAAGCTCAAGCTAGGCCAATACTAGAATACTGTTCTCATGTTTGGAGTTCAGCCCCAAAACACACTTTAGCTCTCTTGGATTCAATTCAAAGAAGAGCGATTCACCTAATTGATGACGAGAGTCTGACCGATTCTCTCGAAACACTAGAGCATAGGCGTATGGTTGGTGACTTGTCTCTTTTCTACAAATACTATCATGGAAGATGCTCGCAGGAACTAATAGGATTTATCCCTCCAAGGACAATATCCTTGAGGCATACTAGACAGTCGAAGACAGCAAATTCCTGTGCGGTTCAGATAGACACAGTGAGGACTTCTCTCTACGGAGACTCTTTTTTCTGTAGAACTTCCAAGTTATGAAATTTGTTACCGAAAGGAATTTTCCCCAAAAATTACAACCTATCCTTGTTTAAGAAGGCGGTTCATCGCCATCTATCCTTGTTTCCACATCCTACTCGCAGTGCTTTAAAAGCATAATGGGGTTACCCTTTGTGAGTGGATTAAACTTTAAAATAAAAATGTTGTATACGTTGTGAAAGTTATTGGACAGCGTCGCAAATTATGTCACACTTTTTTTTTTAATTCTTCAAGTGGATATTGTGTGATATTGATATGAAACGCGTCAATTATCTGAATAACCAAATTTCATTGAAATGTATCAAAACTGATTAAAAACAAAAGTTTTATTGATAAGATATGCGATAAATGTCAAAGATACCTACTTATAAGGTCATTGGTTGGTAAATTAAGAAATATCATTTGATATTAAAATAAAAAATAAGTTAAGGTGCGTTTTAAGTCAGGAAGCTAAGATGGTTATTTTTGTTTGTAATGTTTTAAATAATATCTGGTAGTTAATTTAAGTGCACAAAAAATTATAATAAAAATTTTATTTTGAGACTGTTAACAATAAAAATTTTATGTATACATTGAAAGTGTTATCAGCATTTTCACTAATATGCCCTAAATATCAATAAAATATATTTAAAGCAAATGTATCATTAAATTAAAAATCGATTAATCATATAACTTCGAGTTAGAATGATAACAAAACCAACAACATTTCACCTAATTCACTATCTTTCTTCCTTTTACACACAAAAAGATTTTCAGGTTCTTTTCTATCACCAGCTGATTGCAGCAAGAGCACGCCGCCAGTTACCGCCGCAGAGTGGGGAGAAAGCTGCGCCTGCAAATTTTCTCCTGCGGACACGCGACCGCTCGTTTCATTACAAAATCGGAGCTTGTGTGTTGTGCCATGAGAACGGTTGCAGGATGGCTGCGTCTCGATCTAAAGACAAAGAATCTTCAGTATCAAAACAAAAGGAGTAAACGCCCGGACTCGCTAAAAATCGAGTTATTGACTATACCAGAGAATGGGTGCATACATAAATTTGGACAGAATGTGGACAGTTCGGTGAACGTTGGTTTTCAGGATGTTTCTTTCACTGTGCGGCAGGGGATCTTCAAAAGGGGTGAGTGTTGTCCAATTTTTGTGTTTAAATATTATTGACAATGAAATAGAGACAGGTTTCTGTCATCTCGAGAAATTGCTGTAAATCTGGGGGTATGTGCATTCTTTAGCATTTAAACTTTAAATCTCAGAAAAACTGTACCTATTATTTCGTAGTCTGTATTATTAGGTATATCCTGATCCTGAACAGAATATCAAATGATAAATTATGAATTGAAAGGTATACTATTTTCGAGAATTCACCACTGGGATCTCGATAATAGTTAAATTATGAAAAAGTTTTTTTGTACTTTGTTGCTAAACAATGTTTAAAACGAATCTAAGCACGGTTAATACTTTTTAGAATATTTGACAATGAAATAACACGATAAAAATTATATTTATTTATTTTGACTATTCCTGAAAACTATTAACAGAAGTTTTTAATGAACATGTTATTAGAGAAAAGAATTTAAAGCCATTTCCATTTTTGATATATTTTTCTCCTAAACATTTTCACTTTCACGACAAAAATCTTCATTTTTTTCTTAGGTGGCGCTATACTGAATGTTTGCAAATCTGAAAGAAGATTTTTACTTTAAATAAATCCGTGCGTTATGCGTTTATTTTATTAACTTGGCCAAAAAAATAAGATTTTGCAATTTAATTTTGTTCTCGACACGGCATTATGTACAGCAAATTAATTTTTTACAACTCTACTCTACAACTACCCTTAATAATAATAAAGTTATATGCTCTGAGAACATGAACAGGAAATAAAGAAAAACTTAATTTTTCAGTGCTACGGAAAATGTCGAAGGTTCAAGTTTTCGTGTCAGAAATTTCAAGACTTTAAATGAAGCTCCACCTTTTCTAGGCATTTCAACAATAATCTCTGAATTTCAGCTTTAATGCGAAATTTCGAATTAAAAGTTTAAATTCCAACAATAAATTCAAAACCTTTATTTTAACGGATTCCAAAATTTTGAAATTAATTCTACATTTCCAAAAATACTTCGAATAAAATTTCATTTTTGTAAATAAAATTAGAATCTTGGTTTTAACCGTAAAAATTTCAGTTTTTTCCTAAAGTTTGTGTTTTATATTTAGTGTTTCAAGAAAAATCTGAAAGCTAGAAATTTAGAGACTTTGAATTTAAACTAGAATCTTCGACATATTGTACGAAACGTCAATTTAAAATTTGGTATAATTTATGATACAAATCTGGTCCCCTGAAAACAAGAAAGATTAAAAAACACAACAAATGTGGCTCTAACGCGTTTTGATAGCCAAGCTATCATCTTGGGAGAGATGTCTATCTCTCTGAAACCAAGAAAGGTTAAAAAACACAACAAGGGTTGCTCTAACGCGTTTCGGTAGCCAAGCTATCATCTTATGAGAGATATCTGCCAAGAAAGTTTAAAAAACACAACAAGAATTGCTCTAACGCGTTTCGATAGCCAAGCTATCATCTTCAGAGAGATATTTCCGACAAATAAATGTAATGTAATAATTGTCATGATATCTGAATTTGGCACTGTGGAACTACAGCACCCCCAATTTCGTTTACGAGTTTTTTTCTCAAAATTTTCTGAACACTTGTCATTACACAATTTTTTGTGGAAATTTTAAATTTTCTCTGATTTCTTTTTATAGAAATTTTAGGTTCTTTCACGAAGTTACAACATTTAAAAACCTATTTTTAATTTTAATGAAAGTCACATTTTGAAAAACTAATTTTTGTAAAAGTTTTGAGGAAAAAATTAATATTTCGAGCAGGAATTAAAATGTTAAGAAAAAATTCAAATTTCTCTAAAAATTTCAACATTTTCAAAAAATAATTACAATTTTAAGAAAATATCTAAATTCAACTCATCTCTCATCTTACTATTTGTCTAAAAAAATAAGTTAATTCGAATTTTTACTTCAAATCTCATTTTGTATAAAAATTTTGGGGTTTTTTTTCAGATATTTCCATTTTTTAAGAAATTTTGATTTTTTCTGCAAAGTTTCCATTTTTCCTAAATGGAAAAGGAAATTTTCTAGAAATTTCCATTTTTCCTGAAAGTGTTATTCTTAAAATTTCTTCTAGAAATTCCAACTTTTCCAGATTTTGCTTTGTGTTCCTCTAATTTGCTTTAAAAATGTCATGTTTTTTCACGGCAACACTGACAATTTAAAGTTCATTTTATTTTGTAGTTTTGATAAAAAATGTTTGAAAAAAACCCTGAAAACTCTATAAAAATTTCAATATTTTGCGAAAAACAAAAAACTTCGACGCTTTTGTAAAGATATTTTTTTTTTCAAATTTCAATTTTTTCTTTAAGAAATTTTGCTTTTTTTCCCATGCAATTTGTGTTTTTCTCTAAACATTTTATAAAAAGATTTTTTTTTTAATTTCGACTTTTCCTGAGAATTTCGTATTTAAAATATTTCTTCTTGTAGAAATTGTGATTTCTCTAATTTGTTTTGAAAATTTAAAAGTTTTTGAACGAAATTTCAATATTTTAAAGTTCATTTTATTTTTTAATTTTGATGAGTAACTGAAAATTATTAAGTATAAGTTTAGGGAAAATAAACTTCAAATCTACATAAAAATAACATAACTTTGGGAATATTATTGATATTTTACAATTTGATATTTCTCTAAAAAATTACTACTCCTGTAGGACCAAAACAAATTCTGAATCGGAATTTCCAATTTTTCTAAAAATGTTAAATTTGTTCTTCAAATTCTCAAGTTCGAATTTAAAATTCAAATTTCAATACAAAAAAGATGGAAATTTAAAAATTAAACTTAAAATTTCAAGAAAAAGCAGATCATATTCCTAGAAAAAGTTGAAATTTGTTATTAGTAAACAACATGTTTCAAAAATCAAAAGTAATATTTTCGGAATTAAAGAAAACACTTTTTTTAAATAAATTAATTGTCATAAATATTCCTATAATTTCCACTTTTAAAGTGGGAATTATTGAAATTTTTGAAAAAAAGAGTCAACATTTCTAGAAGAGTCTCAAAATTTCGAAATTAAAATTAATCAAAATGTTGAAATAAATTCATTAACAATTTACTGTTCTAATTTAATTTTTTTCTAGTAATTTTGAAGTTCCAGAGAAATTTCAAAAATCAAATATTCCAGCTTGAAGCCAACTTTTTTATGATTAAAATTCAAATTTTGGCAATTTATTTGTACATAAAATCCAAGTTTTTTTTGGAAATTTGTTTCAAAACTGCACAATTTTAAAAATAGAAATGTTTGTTATTAATTTTTGTAAATTCGGCTGTTATTTCGAATTTTTTTTTAAAAAAATGTAAATTTAAAACGAAAAACATTCGCACTTTTAAAAAATAAAGCTAAAGTTATCAGAAAAGACGAATTTTTTTAAAGAAAGTCAAATCTTAAATAATTTTAAAATTTTCATAGGAAGTCAAATTTTTAAAAGAAAATAAGGATTTCGAAAAATTTTTAATTTTTAAAATAGTTGACATTTTCTATAATCTTGGGAATGTGAATAGAAGCCGAATTTTTAGAAAAATATCGACATTTAAAATAAATTGCAAAGTTTTTAATTAAATTTTCAAAAAAGCTAAATTTTTTAAATATTGGAGAAAACCCAAAATTATCGAAAAATTTGTAATTATCAAAAAAATTGAAATTTTGAAAAAGTAAAATTTTGAAAAAGTAAAATTTTGAAAAAGTCGAAATTTCAATTGTTTAAAAAAACTTTCAAGTCGAAGATTAAATTGAAAATGTTTAAAAAAATGTATAAATAAAATTTTAAAAAAAGTTTGAACTTTTTAGAAAAAAATCAAATTTTCAAAATGAGTCAAAATTTTAAAAAAATAAAGTCGAAGTTTTGTAATGCAGTCGAAATTTTACGAAATATTAGTCGAAATTTTCAATAAAAAATTTTAAGAAATGTCTGACTTAAAAAAAAATCACAATTTTCAAATAAAGGATCGACAGTTTGCAAAAAATGTCAAAATTTTCAAAATAGTTGAAATTAAAAAAGTAGTCAAAATTTTTAAGATTTCCAAATATTTTAAATTTTGGAAAATGATTAAAATTTTGAAAAATGGAACATTTGAAAAAGGCCGGATTTTCAATAAAGTGGGAATTAAAATAAAAAGTCAAATGCTTCAAAAATGTGCAGATCTAAGAAAAGATTAAAATTTTCAATAAAGAAAGTCGAAATTTGTTAACAAGGCAAAAATTTTCACAATCTTTCAAATTTCCAAAATAAGTCAAAATTTTGCAAAAGAAAAAATTTTCAAAAAGAAAAGGTCGAAATTTATTGTCGAAATTAAAAAAATATCAAAATTTGCATAATTTGAGTATTTTTATCGAAGTTACGAAATAATTCGAAATTTTAAAAAAGTTTAAATTTCGAATAGTTGGAAATTTTGCACTCAACTTTTCAATAAAAATCAAAATTTTCGAAACCAGAATATTGAAAACAAGTGAAAATTATCAGATAGATCGAGGTTTTCAAAAGTCAAAATATTGAGAAGTAAAAATTTTGGAAGAAGTGTAAGTTTTGGGTAGTTAAAATTTTAAATGAAAGTGGAACATTTTTTTAAAAGTTGAAATTTTATGTCAAAAAAATTAAAATTTTGAAAAATGTCAAACATTTCCTACAATTTAAAAATTTTCAAAAAATCAAAATTTTGAAAGAATTTCGAAAATTAAGAAGTAGTAAAATTTTCAACAAAGGAAATCAAAAAATAATCAAAACTTTGCAAAAAAAGTCGAAATTTTGAAAAATAGTTGATATTTAAATAAAAACCAGTTGAAATTACTAAGAATCGAAATTTTCAATAACAAAGTTATAATTTTCCAAAAAAAATATAAACGAAGATGAAATTTAGAAAAAAGTCGAAAATTTAAAAAGTCAAAGGTTAAGTTTTGAAAAAATTTACATTTTCAGAAAAAGTAAGAATTTTCAAATGGTAAAAATTAAAAAAAAATGTAATAATTAGTTTTCAAAAAAATTACAAAAAAAAAGAACACCGAAAAGCCTAAATATTTACGAAAATACGGAAATTTTTAAAAAAGTATTCACCATTTTTCAGAAAAGTCAATTCTTAAAAATAAAATAAGGCCAAGATTACAAAAAAAAAATCTAAATTTTGCAATACATTCGAAATTTGGAAAAAAATCCAACCTTTCAAAAAACGCAACATTATCAAAAGTTTTCATTGTCAAGTTTTCAAAGAAATCTAAAATTTTCAAAAAATGACGTTTTAAAAATGTCGAAAATTTCAGTTGAAATCTTAAAAATTTTAACATGCTAAACATTGTGGCAGCACCCACATTAGTTTTGGCTACGAGAGGCCACTGCAATAGACCACCAAATAAGATACCAATTTTTTGTGTGGAAAGGACTGGTTCTTGCTCTAACGCATTTCGACAGCCAAGTTGTCATCTTCAGAGGGAAACTGTTTTTCCCTGAAGATAACAACTTGGCTGTCGAAATGCGTTAGAGCAACCTTTGTTGTGTTTTTAATCTTTCTTGGTTTCAGAGGACAAGTTCTGTATTTTCTGTATTTCAATTTTTAAGATACCAAAAATAAATATATTGTAGTAGTCGCGTCATGAAAACTGAAATTGTACAAATTTGATACCAATTTTTAGCCGAAAATGGTGTCTTTAAACCCTTTCAATAAATTCGTTAAACAAAATTTATGTTAGCGAACAACCAGTACAACTGTTCATAAGGAACACGCAGTATGATGAGGAAGATTTTTTGTAAAAAATGTAGTTTTTCCGAACCGGATGTCTCATTAATAAGCTAGATATGTTAATAGGCGCTATGTAGTAGTCCAGATTTGTTGGATTCAAAAGACTTCAAGTAATATGAAGGTACAATTCGGGAGTTTTCTGACCATGGAATTTTAGACCCGTATTTCTTTGAAAATTATTTTAATTTTAAAATTTAGAGTTTATTCTCAAAATTAAGAATTGGAGCTTTCACAAATTTTTAAATCATAAATCACAAATTTTTAAATCAAAAATCACAAATTTTTAAATCAAAAATTTTTCTTTTTTTCTTTTTTGTTCTTGAAATGTCAACTTATTTCAATTTTTACAATTACCCAAACAATTTGAGTTTAAGCGAGAAATATTGGAAAAAATGGTTTTTAGTTTTTATCGAAATTTTTATTTTCCTTTCAAAGTTTTCAACTGAAACTTAAATTATTTATTGATAAAATTTTAACTTTAAAATTGAAAGTAGTTTCTCCTAATTTTAATTTTAATCTAAAATTAATTTTAATCTAAAAATGTCGGCATTTGTGCCGGATTTTTTATTTAAAGTTTTTCGGAAAAATGTTAACATTCAACTGAAGATGTTACCCCTTTCCAAATAATTCGACGTTAATCTGGAAATTTCGGTTTTAATTTGTTTAGATTACATATTCAAAGTTTCAAATTAAAATCCACATACTTACTCAACCGAAATTACTCAAAATTTCGAGTTAAAATTCGATATTATTTATAGATTCCGAGAGTTTCTCGCAAATTCCCTTTTTACAATATTCTTATTTAAAATTATCAAAATCTGGATTTTAGTTTACATATAGAGAGGAATTTTGATATTCTAGTTTTTTTTTCGTTTTGGGGGGCCGTTATAGGCCCTATCACCTAGATTCCAAATTCTTTGTTTGTTCAAGTCTCCGTCAGCTTTATATATGCCGGCCTTTACAGCCAGACTCAACATCTGACCTACACTCATTCCTTCCAGGATATTCTAGTTGAAATCCGGATAAATTTCAAGATTAAATCGATTATTATGGCTCCCAGCTCCCAGCATTGAAAGAAAAATAGATAAGGTGTGTTTAAAGTCGAACTTTCGATTTTGTTCTCAAAGTTTGGAGATGTCGAATTTTTAAAAAGATTTTGCACTTCCTAAATATTTTGAAAAAAAGAAATTTTAGTGGTTTCTTTTAATTTCTCTAGCTCTTACAAAAGTTGTAAAAAATTATGTTGCTGATTAGATGATCCAATTCAATTTTGCATTTAAGACGTCAATGATACCTCTCACTTGATATTTCCTTTTTTATATTATCTATTGAAATGATAATAATTTGTATATGAAATTGTGTCTCATGTTAAAACTACCTTTTGTTTTAGTAGTTGTTTTATAGATTATCTACATATTTCCTATAATTATTACGCATAGTCGATTATTTATTATTTCTGACGCCTTGTTAGAGATTTCGTATAAGCAGCAATTAAAATACTTTCGACTGATTCGAGTCTTTTGTTCATCTACAAACTGTATTAACCTGTGACTAAATAATTATGAACACATCATATAATAAAGACTAATTTGAATTTTGATATACAGTGTGTCCCACTAGGAGATTTAATATGTCTGTTAAGGCAAAAGCATCCTTTTTATTTTTGCAAACATTACCACACTGTTCCAGCTTTACAATTTAAAAATAATTTTCATTATATAGGATGTATTCCCTGGACAGACACTAACATCTTTTTTTATCATTTTAGTGAGGGTTTTATCATCTTTCTCTATACTTAAACCTAATATTTTTCAAGATATTTTGAATATTTTGGAAAGCTTTTTCACACTTCATCAGAAATTTAATAATTTTCAGACTGAGAAGAATAAAGCAATGTTTTTTGCACAATAATTAGTTAAATTGCTAGGCTAACCAAAAATACTTTATTGTGACTTTAAAATCGTAAAAAGTGTACTTTTTTTATTTTTTTTAGGCCTTAATCTCGAAATTTCCCCTTTAAACTCGAAATGTGGGCAATCAACTCAACATTTTTTTATTATTTTTGTAACTTCGACATTATCGAAAATTCAAATTTCAAGTCGAAACTTTCGAAATCATTTTCTGAGGAATTTCAGAAACATCGAAAGTTTGAATTTAAAGTTGATTTTTTAAACAGCCCAATTTTCCAAATTTTTATTTTTCCAGTCTTAATTTTTCTAAATTTTTTCTTCAAAATTTTAATTTTCGTCTTCGAATTTCCAGTTTTTTTCGAAATGTCTTAACATTTTCACTTTACTATCACAATTTATGGAAGAAAATCAAAAATTTAAATTTCAAAAATGAAACAATTTAGGTTTATCCTTCCAATTTCTACATAAAAAAGAGTAGATAGAACCAGCCAATAAAAATAAATGTAAAGATATTCAGTGTTTTGTTGAAATGTATCCCGAAACTTGAAAAATTCGACTACAAAAATAAAAATTTGAATTTCAGATTTTACGACGCAAATTTCAGAAAAAAAAAGAATAATTCATCTGAAATAAAATTAACTTTTCTCGAAATATCAATTTTCTTCGCAAATTGTCAAATTTAAATTTTAAATACAAAATTAAATAAATCTCTTTATAAGTTCCAAATTCAAATTTCTATCTCTAAATTACGACTTTTTTAGAAATTTGACTTACTCAAAATTCAAAATTTTAAATATAAAATTAAAAATCTAAAGTTCAACTTCAAATTTCAATAAAAATTGATATTTTTGAAAAAGATTCAAACTTTCTAAAAAAAATTGATTATATTCAAAATATATTTTATCGAAAATTTTACTTTCTGCCAAAAATTTTCAATCCGTCTTAAAATTTGTCAGCTTTAAAAATTTCCAATTTGTTAAGAAATTGTAATATTCTTCTACAAACTTGATTTTACTTATAAAATGCTGATTTTCGTCGAATTACTAGATTTTTTTTTGAAAAGTCGAATTGAAAAAGTTTGACTTAAAAATTCAAAGTTTCAAGAAGAATCGAAATAAGTTTATATTTAAGTTGGGAAAATTAAAGTTTTGAAATCTGAAATTTAAAATTGAAAGTTTGGAAAAAAGTGAATGTCTAAAACAGCCAACGTTTATATAATTTTTTTATGTTTAATATTTTCATATGCAAGTAGAATCAAAATATCTAAAATAGCCAACGTTTATATAATTTTTTTATGTTTAATATTTTCATATGCAAGTAGAATCAAAATATCTAAAATAGCCAACGTTTATATAATTTTTTTATGTTTAATATTTTCATATGCAAGTAGAATCAATCTAGACTACAAAGTCATGCAGCCCTCCAGGCGTGTATAGTGAATCATAGGTAGCTGAATTACCAACAGTTGAAACACTGCCAGCTAGCGAAGCGGTTGCTCTCTAGGAAAAAGTTCCCAGAAGACAAGGATTCTAATGCACAGACCAATAGGTTTGAACATTTATAAGATTCGAAATTTGGAAAACAAATACCGGTTTCTATCTTATTAGATCTCATCAGTCAAACTGACGTTTCCAAACTTCGAATCTAATAAATGTTCAAACCTATTGGTCTGAGCATTAATATTTTCCACAAGGTTTTTCTAATAAATTTTTAGTTTTAAATAAAATATGTTTTTTATTTAAATTTCATCTAAAAATGGAAATTTCTGGATTTAAGTATCCAGAAAAGATTTGAAATTTGAAAACAAAAAATGAAGTAAAATACTAAACCATCAAGCCAAAGGAATAAATAATCTAGTGGAAATTATTTCTTCCTTCATGTATGTTAAAAAAAATAACAACTAAACATGTCATATTGACGTACAAGTTTTTCTTTGTAGTTTTTTTCTAATGGAAATCGTTTGATTTTTTTTATTTTACATATTTTTGAAATTATGTTTTTTTCTTTTTTTAACTTTGTGAATACATTCTAAATAATAAGAAGCAAGATCTTTTAAAATATTTGGTAATTGTTTTTAAAGAAAACACCTGAACTAGAGATAGTATAATATACGTACATATGTTAGTTATGTTTAGATAGATAGTTTTATTGCATCCGCTTATTTTGTATCCACTTTTCGAGATGTGTAAACAAGATTACACGTGTTTGTACACAGTGTATGAAAATATTATCTTAATTGTATATCACCTATATTTTTTTTATTCCTACATGTGTCAACTATAAGTATGATCAGGAAGGCTTCCACTGCCAAAATCAATATGACTTACACGCGTACGGAACCTATTTAAAAAAATAAGAGATTAAGGTTTCAGATTTCGCCTACCATCGTAGGAATATCTTCAGATGCAAAAAAATTATGTCTTGGCGTCTTGGATCACTCATACCAGAGGCGAAACTCTTCTGCAAGAAAAATTGGGAACAACTATGGCATGATATATTGAATTACTGGGCTTTGGTTTTGACTATTTTGAAAATTTTTTTTCACTGGAAATATTTCAACATCTGTATCGTTGATACATCGGACTAATGATTTTTTGCTGTTTAAATTTTTTTTATTCCTGGAGAAGTCCTTGCGACCATGTGCAAAATGTCCTTTACTTTAATTAACGCTTCTCTTATAAAAATCAGTGGCACACTAAATTGCAGCAATAAAATCCAAAAAAAGAGTTCGCCCTTTTCTTTCTTTTGATTTGAATTAATGCTGTGTAGATTCAAATCGAATAAAGATTAAATTACAATTAATAAGTACGAATGATGATGGAGTACCCTGCAATTATGTCTGATTAACGATGTGATAAACGATGAACTTACTTTTAGACTACATTTCAAAAAAAAGTCACAATAATATCATTCAAGTAGAGCAATAAAGATGTTACTCTCTAATATATTGTGCAAAACGAAAAATGTACTCCATTATCTAATAAATGTTTAATGCTGCATAATTGCTTTGTTGATGAGAGGGTGTTTTACAACTTCAACTTCAAGTAAAGAATGATTTCTATTAACATTGATATTAGCAAAACGAAAAATGTACTCCATTATCTAATGAATGTTTAATGCTGCATAATTGATTTATCGATGAAAGGGTTATTTAGAACCTCAACTTCAAGTAAAGAATGATTTTTATTAACATTGATATTAGCTTTTCGTTTGTAAACCTTAACAGTTTTAATAAAACATCTAATAGGTTAAATCTACTTTTGTATGGGCCACAAGACACATTAAGGCCAAGGATCCTTATAATGAGTAAAAATAATCAAAAATAAAAACTTAATAAATACGAGATCTATTCATAAAATAGCAAAACTATTTTTTAACTTGTAGTGTTCAAGTCAGCATAATTTTGATTTCTTCAAAGCTCTTGCCTCCCTTATTAGCACACTTATGTCAGTGATGTATCAAATTTTAAACATCTCCTGGTAGGCACACTTCAGTGCATTTCAACACCAGTAACGAACATGTTCGCAGAATTTTGATTTCTTCAAAGCTTTTGCCTCCCTTATCAGCACACTTATGTCAGGGATGTATCAATTTCTAAATAAGTCCTGGTAGGCGCATCTTTAGTGCCCTTCAACACCAGTAATGAACATGTTTCAACGTCATCAGTGGTGTCAAAAAAGTGTAATTTAGGAAAAATTGCATGGGCAAGGAGTCAAGTTCGAGGGAAATAGTAATCTAAATAGAAAATCTGATAAGCTACAGAAATATTTTGCTTATATCAAAACCCATGTTAGCTGAAATCGCAGATATAATAAGACATGCTGTCCTATCCAGATATTCTTAATGTTTAATCTCAGTTTGTTTCATAAACTTCACCCTCCTAGCTCTTGTCTTTCATTGAGGCACAAATTCTTTGTGAATAAAGAGATGTTCGCAAAGTTTTACCCATTCCCAAGTAGTCTATTAAAATTAAATTGAACAGTTATGCGAGCCAAGATCATTCTGATCGTCACCAACGAACAAAATTCCGGACTGTTATCAGTTTCATTAGTTCTTGCCATTATATAACGAATCGATGTTCATCAACAATCGAGTCCGGAACGCCTAAAGATGCCTTCACCTCTCCATGGCTGGGTATTTTTGAATGCGAGAAATCCATATTTGCAGTTTATTTGCTTTTAGAATCTACCAGAAGGCGCTGCAATGTAGTGTTTGATATATTTGTGTATATTTGAGTAGAAAATTTATATTCAAAAGTTTTTGGGACCAATAATTTATTTTTAATATTTATTTTAACGAAACTAATTCAATTTAATGTAAAATAACCTCAACAGCTATTTTCAATCATCAACATTGGTTAATGGTTCACAGATATTTATTTCCTCGGAGTGCATTAAATATTTTAGCGTTTGCGTTCATATCATGACTTGCTAAGACATGCGCCTGTTCTTCAGACTTAGTTGATAGTTAATTTGCAAAATAATACAAAGGGGTGGTGAAAAAAAAAATGTATCTTCAGAGACATAGACTCACCAGTAATAACAAATGCTGCACGTTTTCTAGTATCTGATGAAAGTTTTCAAGTGTAAAAATGGTCCAAATATACTTTATACAAAAGCTTTTCATGCACACCAAGTATTGCCTAAAACGATTTCCTTCAAGGCTTCATAAAAATTAGTACCTTCAATAAGTTTACGAATAAATTACTAAGGATCCAAATATATAACAAATTTAACATTTAATATATCTGAGGCAATCTTTTTTTAACTTAATTTTGGAATTACATAAATTTTCCTCTTTCAGCACTAATCATAATCTCATGAGATTTGCTTGTTCAGTTTTTCAACAGTTATCTTGTATCCCTTAGCATATAAAACATGTGCCTTCGTTGAACCCCCTGCCTCTCAAATAGCAAAGCTGCCACTCACAAGGAAATCCCATTCATTTATTGGTATAGTTCATTTCAGATAAATGTTCATCGGATTAGGCCCTGGAGTAGTGGCAACAACAAGAACTGGCAACATTTAGACATAGTCGTGTGGCAGTGCTATGACATTTCATAATGGTATTCTGTGTTCTTGAAGTCCTAACCTAAATGTCATTTAAATATTTTGCTTTATTATGGCTTATTTTGAGAGTGATTCTTTGTGCCAATTTCTGCTGGAAAATATTAAATTTTTAATAACAGTAGTAAAAATAATATGGAAAAGTTTTATCTCGGTTATTTTTGTCAAACGATCTTTGAAATATTTACGCGTGAAGCCAGCTTTAGTTGTAGGATTTTTTTTAGTAACCCACCTAAATGTTGATTTAATATTTCACAAGCTACCGTTATGAATATATTTATCTGTAATCGACTATAACTGCTATGTTAGAATAAACATTAAAAAATAACTTATTGATCTCAAAAATCATTAAATGGAGCATTTCCCTTAAAAAATAGGTAAAATAATTTTAAAGAGTGCTTGTGATGCCCTCTGTGATGATAGATTTTCGAACCAAATAACTTCAAAAATGGATTCCTCGTTCTCAAAGTATTAAACTTATGGATAACTGAAAGATCAAACATGAAGAGTCTATTAAAATTTCTGATTTTTTTCTATTTTACTGTTATTTTACTTAATCAAAAAACCAAATAACTTTATTATTGATAACTGATAACTCAAAGTCTAAGTGATAACTTGCATCGCCGAACCTTGTTTTGAATTTACGATGGTAGCTTTCACATATATTTGCACTCGGCCATGCCAAAAACTGAACTAACCCACGGCAGCCATTTTTAGAAAGAGATCTTAAAAATCTAATAAAGAGTTCCTGATAAATTACAGATATCAGAGGATGGTTCGATCGTAGATACTCTTTCTGAAGTTGTAAAATATAAGAACATTGCAATATTGCCCTTTCAATCCAAAACAATATGCTGCCAATGTGCCAGTTACGGTGTACGGACTTAACAATTTTTTCAGAACTAGCTTCTAATAATTCCACACAGTTCATATACAAGAGTAAATTACAAAATTGTTAGATGTGTATAATAATATTTTAATATTATTATAATCATTAGAATTTAGGCGAGCAATTAAACCATAAAAATTAAATTCACCATTCTATAAAAAAAGAATAAGGGTTTGAATCTTTTATCTCTTCTAATTTCATTTCTGTACGTATATCTAAATTGAACTTGAAGCTGTTATTTTTGTTACATCCATATTATGTACGATGTCACAAAAGTCACTAGCAGTGAAATTGCTTTGTTGTATAATAGGTTTCACAGCAACATCCTTTAAATACGAGTGCTCTTAGAATGACATGCGTTTAGGTGTCTTAAAATTAACAAACAATTTTGGTCCTTGGTTATCTCCAAAAATTGAAAAACAAATCTTGCCTCGTCAAACCAAGAAAGATTAAAAAATACTACAAATGTTACTCTAACGCGTTTCTATAGCCAAGCTATGATCTTCAGGGAGATACTGGCCAAGCTATCATCTTCAAAGAGATACTGCCAAGCTATCATCTTCATCTTCTTCTACTGTCTCTCTGAAGATGATAGCTTGGCTATCGAAATGCCTTAGAGCAACCGTTATGGTGTTTTTTAATCTTTCTTGGTTTCAGAAGCAAGATTTGTTTTTCATTTTTTTAACAAATAATGCTTTTTAGAGGTAAAAAGTACCTCACATCTCATCAGTTACTCACACTATGCTACACTAAACAAAGCTCAAGTTAGGCCAACACTAGAATACTGTTCTCATGTTTGGAGTGCAGCCCCAAAACACACTTTAGCTCTCTTGGATTCAATTCAAAGAAGAGCGATTCGCCTAATTGATGACGAGAGCTTGACCGATTCTCTCGAAACACTAGAGCACAGGCGTATGGTAGGTGACTTGTCTCTTTTCTACAAGTACTATCATGGAAGATGCTCGCAGGAACTAATAGGATTGATCCCCCCCAAGGGCAAGATTCATGAGGCATACTAGACAGTCGGAGACAGCAAATTTCTGTGCAGTCCAGCTTGACACAGTAAGGACTTCTGCCTACGGAGACTTTTTTTTATATAGAACTTTCGAGCTGTGGAACTCGTTACCGAAAGCAATTTTCCCCAAAAATTACAACCTGTCCTTATTTAAAAGGCGGTTCATCGCCAACCAACAACCATAAACCGCTTTTGGTGTTCCTTGTCTTCATCAAGGCGAATACTGTAAACCTTTACAACGTATAGCCTTTTGTCAGCCATGTAAATACCCAAGAGATGTGTATTCCATTGAATGACTTGTCCCTGAATTTGCCTGTATCTTACAAGAAACATTTTTGGTGCATATTGATTAAAGCAATTATTGCTGGGAATTGCAACAACGATATAACTAAACCTATAGAGGTCGCCAGTAGTGAGGTCAATATCTTGTATTATAGATTACATAGCAACATCCATTAAATACAAGCGACCTTATGAGTTGAGGTATGTTAAACTGAGGAAATCAACTGAAATAAATATTCTGTCATGAAACAGTCGAAAGTGCTACAACTGAAAATGTTCACAACTTTTTGTTTAGTTTTTTTGCCTGTCATTTGTGGACGTCAAACTATCTGCGAACGGAATATTACCACCACGGTGGATGTTTGAAAATATTTAAGATTTTACTAGCAGAAAAGCGAGTAAATATATGTTTATAGCATTCGATGCATTAAGCTTTTCTCAGTTGATCAAGAAAATACAATGAAAATAAGCTACACAATTTCGATCGAAATTCGAATTTTTGAAATGCCTTTTCAATTTCATTAAATACCTACTATCGGATTAATTTTGCGGGTGACTGTATACATATAATAGTGTGTAATTAAGTTGCAAATTCTTTCTTATGCAATAATGCAATAACAAATAAAAAAATTAAATTTCTATACATAATAGGATTGAACGTGTTATGTAAATCACATATATGACAACACATTTAAATCAACCTTGTTACATTGTAAAAAATGCAAATTTTTATATAAATAAATGCAATTAGAGCAAAGAAAACCCTGAATCTAAAGCAAATACTTTTCAGTGCCCCGGACGCTTCTGGATGAAGTTAGTGGAGAATTCTTGGCCGGGGAGCTGACAGCAATTATGGGACCTTCTGGTGCAGGAAAATCTACCCTTATGAACATACTTGCAGGTTATACGTAAGTTATTTTCATTGGGCAATTTAGAAATTGAATGCAATGAATATTTCTAGGATTTCAGTAATACTAACATTTTTTTTTAATTATTTTAAATTTTTTATTCCCTTATTCAATTAAAAGATGATAAACAATTATTTTTGCACGGTTAATAAGTCGAATTATTTTAATTGATTCGTCAAGAAGAAGGAATGATCAAGAAAGAACTTTTAATTCCTAATATTTTAACGTTTTTATTTTGAATGCCTAATTAATTAGTAATTTTTGCTAAAGAAGTGTATTTGCGTAATTTCTGTAGCTTTCATTAATTTAATTATTACTCTAAGGAAGATTTTAAAATGACGAATAGGAATAATTTTAAATTGCCTTAACTTTCAAGGAAGGATATCTGTAGTTACAAAAAAGTTGATAGATCAAATTCTAACGGAAGAGATCATCTCCATGAGAACAACAAAGGCGATAGGTGCAGCGGCAGTAGCAGTGTACTCCACCAACCCACTTTCGTATGCTTAACACGGTACATGCGTCTCGCTTTCGGTACATTTGCACCGAGCGGGATCAATAGAGAACTCTCGGGTACAGGTGTACTTAACCGCACTTTGCTTCTCCCACATATCAACGTTATTATCGTGTTACCGTGTCTAAACAGTTAAGATAAGAGGTGTTAATTGGACTACAATTTAAAAACAAAAAGAAAATTTGTATATATGTACGTCAAAAATTTTTT
Source organism: Dastarcus helophoroides (assembly GCA_028583605.1). NCBI lineage: Eukaryota > Metazoa > Arthropoda > Insecta > Coleoptera > Bothrideridae > Dastarcus > Dastarcus helophoroides. Next base: position 7,309,978 of record CM053326.1, read on the forward strand.
TACTATTTTACGTTGCGTTGGGTCCTACAAGCCCTCGGTAAAGTAAAATTAATTGATAACGATTTCTCATGTAACAAAGGCTAAAGATAAGGTACATTTGTCATTGTTTTGTGGATTACTGCCAGTTACAAAACAATACATCTTATGTGTGCACTTACACTTACAGGTTTTTTGTTTATTAACATATAAAATAATTCTAAATTTCAAAAGGAAATAAGGGAGGATGACTTCGATGGCTCCTAGGCCCTTATTTCTAGGAGCCCCAGCACCCATGAGATGCCTTATCATACTTTGGGAAAGAACCTTGAACCCCCTAAAAGCTTAATATGGTCCTAGTGATGTATACAAGATCGAAAGAATTAATAAAAAATTAAAATAATTTACTCTTCCGGAAGGGTATTGAAATGAAATGACAGGTTTTAGACCATCCCATCAGCCATCTTTGTTCAAACTTTCTCCTTTCTTCCAAATCGTATTTTTCATATTTGAGAGTGTAAGATGAAGTAGAACTGAAGTCAGTTAATTTTTTTACAAATTCTGATGTTAAACTTGGTTCTCTTTTTCGAAATTTTGTGTTTAAGGTCGAAATATTTAATTTAAACTCAAAATTTCGATGTAAACATAAATTCAAATTCAACCTTAAAATGTTTCTTTTGTTTTTTAAAACAATGAACTATGTTTAATTTAGGCAGATTAAGTGTCTTTCTTTTATTCCTTACATCTCACTAGATCATGATTTTTTTAAGGAATTTTGATCTATTCCTTGAAATATTACCTAATTACTTTTTTAAAATGTTATCTAATATAGACTTTTCTTCTTTTTTCTAAATTTCGACTATAAACTAAAAATTTTTGCATTTTCGAGTTCAACCTTTGAATTTCCAAAAATTAAAAATTCAAAATCTTGTAGTTAGGGTCGATATTTAAGAATAAAAAAATATTAAAGGCGCAATTTTGAGCTAAATTTGAAATTTCAGAAAAAATATTAATTTCGAAATTTTTTTCTCATTAATTTGAATTTAAGGTTTAAAGGCGAAATAGTAGAATAGAAGATAAAAAATATTTTTTCGGACCCAGAGAAAAAACAAGATTTTGAAGAAAAAACTAAAATGAATATAAAAAGAATTTTTAAGTTTAAAAAATTTTAAACCAAAATGTTTTTTTTTTAAATAGTTTCTAAGAGTCAAAAAAAATATTACTTTTTATAACTCTGAGCTTAAGACAAAAATTTCGTTTAATAATTGTAATTTTGAAGTTAAAATGAAAATAAAGTTGAAACATCGAACAAAACATGAAATTTTAAATTAGTGGAGTGTCTACGGGTTTTGACCTCTGATTACACGTACAGAGAATGAAATTAAATAAAAATATATGGAATGTTTATCTAATAGTATATGTAAAAAAGTTTACCTATTAAATAACTGTGATCTTTATTAAAAATAATAGTGATAATAATAAATCCGGTGTTTCCAAATAAGACGCTCATGTTTAACGAGCAATTTTAGGAAAAAAAGTTTTTATCAACATAGGTCCGGAACCGCTTTATTTTTAAGTTACTGGGTCTTGAGAAATAAGAAAAAATTTAGTTTTTTTCTCCAATACTATTTTTTTTAATTTTGGTAGACACTAACTAGGCATAAACACGATTTTTTTGCAGAAAAAATATTTGTTTTTCTTCAATCAGTGGCGTCCATGCTAATATGTCTTTGAGTATCCTTAACGAATAATGGAACGTCATTGCTTTTTTACAAATTAAGAACTAATTTCATAAACGACCTTTATGGCTTGGTAAAAATGCTCCATTACATTTTTTTCGTCTGATGGATTGTTTTAATTTTGGTAGACAATAACTTGGCATAAACACGATTTTTTTGCAGAAAAAATATTTGTTTTTCTTCAATCAGTGGCGTCCATGCTAATATGTCTTTGAGTATCCTTAACGAAATAATGGAACGTCATTGCTTTTTTACAAATTAAGAACTAATTTTATAAACGACCTTCATTTCTTGGTAAAAATGCTCCCATAATTTTTTTGTCTGATGGATGGTTTGTAGTTAAAACAATTATTAAGCTTTAAAAACTATGTTTACTTATTTTGTATTATGGGTTTCTTAATTACTAAAAATAGTTATAAAATCACGCCACTGATTTTTTATTCAAAATAAATGTGGCTTTTAGTAAGACTGTTGATTCTTAGTAACAATTCTCTCTTAACTTTTTTCACCCGATGAACGATTTTTAAATAAAAAACTAAAATGCATGTCTTTACACTTCGGTGGGCGTTTTATATTCTTTTCCACAAATTTAATGTCTTATTTTAAGACAACTTTGTTGTTTCTTTATGACAATTTAATTTTTGTAAATTAGATTTATTTATTTATTTAATACAAAATAAGTAAAGATAGTTTTTAAAGCTAAATACTTGTTTTAACCAAAAACAGTTCATCAGAGGAAAAAAATTCAAGGAAACATTTTTACCTAGAAATGAAGATCGTTTATGAAATTGGTATTTTATTTGTAAAAAAGCAATGACGTACCATTTCTTTCCTTAAGAATATCCAAAGACATATTAGCATGAATGCTACTGATGGAAGAAAAGCAAATATTTTTCCCGTAAAAAAATCGTGTTAATAGTTAGTATCTATCAAAGTTGAAACAAATATTTTGAGTGGTTTCATATTATTCAGGGAAAAACTAATTTTTTTCTTAGTTGTCAAGACCTTATAACTTAAAAATAAGGCGGTTCCGGACCTATGTTGATATAAACTTTTTTTTAATTGCTTGAGGATTATGCTTCTTAAGTATGAGCACTTTATTTTGAAATACCCGGTTTATTATTATTATTATTTTTAATGAAAATCACTATTTTTTAGGAGGTAAACTTTTTTATTTCATACATTATTAGTTAAACATTTCATATATTTTCATTTTATTTCACTCACAGTAACTGTTATCTCAGGTTTTTGAATTTTTAATGCTCCAGACACTCCACTAAATATAAAACATAGAAATAATCAAGATTTCAATAAAAGAAAAAAAAATTAAGAAACATCCCATTTAAAACTTAAAGCTCCAAAAAGTAGAACTCTCAAAGAAATTCAGAATCTCAAAATTTCGAAGTTATATTTTCTCAACATTTTGAGTTTAAGGTTTAGAGCCAAAATAGTAGAATAAAAGGTAAAAATTTCTTTTCAGACCCAGAGAAAAAACAAAGTTTAAAAAAATGTGTTTTTTTCCCGAAATAGTTTCTAAAAGTCAAAAAAAAGCACTAGTAAATCTGAGCTTAAAATAAAAATGTCGTTTAAAAATTATAATTTTAAAGTTAAAATGAAAATAAGGTTGAACATTGTACAAAACTTGAAATTTTAAGCATAAAACATAGAAATAATCAAGATTTCCAAAAAAAAATAATAGAAAAGTTGGCATTTCGAAAAATACATGACAATTTTAAAAAAATGTGAAATGTACTAATTTACACTCAATATTTCGAAAACGGTATCGTATCATTTCGAAAATAAGATTAATACTGATTAAAAGCGAAAGCGAAACTAGAAACTCGAAATCTTAAAAAATAAGTCGAAATTTCCAGGAAAACTAGCATTTAAAAGGAAATTTCGAGTTTGCGCTGAAAATTTTAGGGTCATTTTTATAAATTAGATATTTTAAAACCCTAAGCTATTTTCGTGTTTAAATTTGAGAATAAATTTATAATTTCCAGATTAATGTTTCCAAAATAATGGAAACTGAAAATTGTTTTTCGAAATTTGGAGAAAAAAGGTAATGCATATGTCGAGATTAAAGTATAAAGTTTCAAAGTTAAATTTAAAATGTTTCGAAAGTCGAAATTCGGAGTAACAGTTTTACTTTAAACTTTCACTTTAAAACATTTTTACAACAAAACTCAAATTTCGAAACAACAGTAAAATGTTTTAGAAAAATCCTAAGCTTTGAGTAAACTTTGAAAGCAAATTAATTTTAAGAAACATATACAGAAATTCCAAAAGAACCCATTGTATACAGTACAGTATTTGTAAGTTAAAAAAAGTGTAAATGAACAGTAAAATTTTAAGAAAAAGATGATAGGGCGCAGCGAATAAGGCAACTACTTCTTGACGATCTCGCCTGGTAGGTCGCGACTTCAAGCCCCGGTGCCGATTACCATTTTCTAACTGTATTACCTTAGCTACTCAAGTTTCATAATGCTGTTAATATTAGAGCATGTTGGTAACGCAAATTAGCGTGATCGTGTTGCGAAATAATAAGTTTTCCCCCTGTCAAAAATTACTCAACTTACCTAAAGGACTTTCCACTCTAAAAAATTTTTACATAAATTAAAATTAAGTTGTAAATATTCATTAAAAAAAACAAACTTTATAATTCTATTTTATTTATAAGTCGAAATTTTAAAAATAGCCTAGAAAATGAATAAGTAAACTTGACATTTGGAGGAAAGTTGAAATTAAAAAAAATACTCCAGGTCTATATGGAAAATTGTGGGATTTTCTAAAATAAATAGGAGTTTCTTTCTTCTCAAATAGAATTACGTCCATTCAACCTATTCACAACCCGGTTGGGTAAATATTAGGTGACCCTAATTCTGTAACACTTTGAATCTAGAAAGACGAATTTCTTCTCGGATTTTCGATTTTTTAATATTCTCCAATTTAAACTCTAATTTTATTGGAAAAAGTCAGAAAGACATTCAAGTTGACATTTCCATAAATATTCCTTAAAATTAACAAAGGCATTGACATGCATTCTAATATTTAGGTTCAAAAGCTTTTAGTTATCTTCAGTTTTTAAAGTAATCTTTTCTTCTCTGCTATTTGCGATCACAACTGACAGATATATACATTCCACTTTAGTCTCTGCATTCCACTAAACTTAGAAAGCGCAAAATTAGAGCCTTACGATGTAGACATTTTTTGTTTTAGTCTATTCAAAATAAAAAACTCTAAACCGTTTTTATGATCATTTAGACTATAGCCTGCGCCTAAAATATATGGTCTTGTTAGAAGGTACCCTGTTTGAAAATATGGCTTATTCTTATATAGCACTGAAATAAAGAATTTAGCAACTCACAACCTACATATTTACCATATTTTGAGGAAGTACAAATAAAGAAAGAATTTTGCCTAGTTTTATTAGTCAGCCATTTAGTACTGACATTATTTAACATAAATTTCGCACCGGTCTAGTGAACCAATTAACATAGTCCTTGCTTCCAATTTACTTTTATTAAACACATTCATAAAATTATATTACTACGGCAAGGTTCAAAAACCGAATTAATTTCAGTTTCAGTACACCTTTAATTTGTCAAAAATATTCCTAGCACCTATGTATTACATTAAAAATATTGAAATCTACTCATTTTAAAGTATTTATTATTGGAATTTTTGTCATGAGATGTTACATTTTATAAGTTACGAAAATTAAACAGAATATTAAATAAAATATATTTATTTTTGCATGTGATCGCCAGAGAATACAATTCTACTAATTAGATGGGCTGATGATACATAAACATCTGAATGATTAATTTAAATGCCGATTAATCTTGGCCATGGGCAAGTCCTAAAATGCATTTCTCTTGGTAAATGCACACCGACTTTTTATTGATACAGGTGGAGAAAATGTTTGTCCTCATTTATATGGCATTACTCATTACAGAATTATTAAGCTTAGACAAAGAAATGCTACTGGTTGCGTTTGTTTCTTTTATTCTTTTATCAAGGTGATTGACTTTTTTAACATAAGTAATTATATTACTAAACCTGAAGACAAAGATAACTAAGGAAATCTGTAAAGCAATTAAGTCAACAGCAATTTAAAAATATATTTGTTACATCTGTATATACCTATAAGGTAGCGGTATGTAGAGGAAATAATGAACCTGATAATTTTTTATATAATGAAATTCCACGTATTCTCTTAGTATTAAATAGTTGTTGCCATGGTTACTAAAAATGATTTTTCCGCTCTTTAAACAATGTGGCATATTTTGGTTCCTTTCAGATGAATGTTCAATATTGAGACAAATTACTTAACAAAGATTCAAATTAAGTAAATAAGGGCTTATAAGTGTTCTCACGTTTTAAAACCACATTAACTGAAACTGCTCTCAAATGTTGATGTCCGGTCATGCACAATTTATCGGAAGCATATTAAGAACTTCTCAGTAGAGTCAGTAGAGATCTGGTCTACCATTCGATTTTAGAATTATATTTGTGAAAATTCCCCAGCTATCAAAAAGCAACTTACTATATCTTTGGTATTTCATTTGCTTATTCTGGACTTTGGTCATTGTGAAATTGTAGTGTATCATTCGTCCCTCTGGAAGTGTATTTAGGTTGATACCAATAGCTCAACTATTGCAAAACTTCTAATGATTACTGTTTGCCCTGAAGCAATAAATCCTTTCAGACTATCTGTTAAATGATCCCAAAAAAATCAAACAAATCATCATTTTTTTATCTCAGATTTGGTAATTTTAGCATTTTTAGAGTGAATGAGTTTGAAGTGTACCATTCCTGACTCTGTGACTCTTCTAAAAAGCTAAAGTAAAAAAAAAAATTTGACTTATTTTCAGGACGATTTCTTTCATGCCAAATTCATCGTTTAAAGCCTGATGATTGTTTGTGTAACTTGAATTTAACTGGCTGCAATTAAAATTTAACTGGCTGCAATTATCCGTGGATCTTCAATAGCGTCTCGACCTTTTGAGAATGCCTGAATCTGTAAACCTATTTTCTTGGCAGAGTACTATCTCATGGGCCTGTTAAACTTTTGCAAATCCCGTCAGAATGTGCCCAACTCTGAAGCAAAATTTAATAGCTCACTGTTGCCCTAAATCGTTATCAAAAATTTTTCCAGACCACCAAATAACTGTGGCAGGTTCAAACTCGTTCTAAAGATGCATGAAATACTGCAAATCTTAGGACAGAATCAGTAACAAGCTTGAAATACAAAATGAAAATTCTCTTTAATAAACAACTTCTAATATACCCACTGTCATCAGTAAAAAAAAATTAAAAACGTAGGGTTAAAATCTCCTTATATTACATGTTGATAATTTTAATCAATTATTAAAATATTTAAATGCTAATCATAATAAAATTTTCTTCATATTTAAAGATAACTGAAGGAGATTAAATTCATTGTACTTTAATTCAGAGTGAAGAAATGGTTTGCTTTTGTTTATCAATTTTTTATTTTTACTTTATTCCACTCGCAAAGGGTAACCCCATTATGCTTTCAAAGAACTGCGAGTAGGATGCGGAAACAAGGATAGATGGCGATGAACCGCCTTCTTAAACAAGGATGGTTTGTAATTTTTGGGGAAAATTCCTTTCCGTAACAAGTTCCATAACTTGAAAGTTCTATAGAAAAAAGAGTCTCCGTAGACAGAAGTCCTTACTGTGTCAAGCTCGACCGCACAGGAATTTGTTGTCTCCGACTTCGTCTTATTTAGATAAATTTTGATGATGCTTTGACCTTTTTAATTTTTATAATTTTTATCTTAATTAAAAATTTTCTTTTTTGGAAGTTTTAACCCTTTTGAAAATTTTCTATTCAATATTTCAAATTTTTTATATATTTTGATTTATCTCGAAGTTTTAAATTATTTGAAAAGTCTGACTTTTTTTAAATATCTGTCCCTATTAATGAAAATGTTGTCTTTTTTTTAAACTTTGACTCGAAATTTCTACCAAATTTGACTCCTTTAAAATCGATTTTTTCAAAACAGTTCAATTCATTTTGAAAATTGGAATTTTTTGAAATTTTAAACTTTTGAAAACATTGACTCATTTCAGGTGTTTGATTTTCCCAACTCAGCTATTTGAACTTTCTAAAAATGACGTCTAGCTTCGATTTTTACTGAAAATGTTGGCTTTCTTGAACATTTCGACTTTTTTTAACATTTCGACTTTATATTTTGAAAACTTCGAATTTCCACGTTTCCATTTAATTTCCACTTTTTTTTAAATTTTAAGACTAACAATTTCGCCTATCTTTAAGATTTTGATTTATTTACGACATTTTTTGAAAAGGATTTCTTCAGAATTGTAACTTTTTCAAAATTTTGATTATTTTCATCAATCTGATTATATTGAAATATTTATTTTTAAACATTTCTGCCTTTTTTTTGAATATATCCACCTTTGTTCAAACTTTTGATAATTTCTCTAAGTTTTGCCTTATTTGAAAATCTCGACGATTTCATTGAAAAATATCAAGTTTTTCTCAAAGTTTTAACTTTTACATAGTAAATTAAACTTTTGTTTAAAAAACTGACTCTTTAATTTCGCCTTTTTGCAAATTATAAATTATTCTCGAAATTCCGACATTTTTAAAATTTTCGAACATTGTTTACAATTTTCACTCTTTTCGAAAATTTCCACTTTTATATAACCAAATTTTTGACTTTTTCTTGAAATTGTAATTTTTCACAATTTGAATTTATTACAAAATTTCTACCTTTATTCAAAATTTTGATTTTTTGTAAAAATGTTGATTTTTTTCAAAATTTTTTGAGGAAGTGGAGCTTTTTTGTTCCTGAAAATTTGTAATATTTTTTCAATTACGAGCTTTTAAATTTTTAACAAAAAGTTAAAAAAGAGTGGAAATTTGGAAGAATTTTTGAGTTTAAAATCTAAAAAGTGTTTTTGAAAGAAAAACATAAAAACTTTTGGCTTCGATTTAAAAATTATGATGTTTAAAGCGAATTGTAAGGAAACATTTAAACACTTTTAAATTTCTTCTCGAAATTTCGACATCATTTCCAAATTTTACTTTTTTAATAAAAATTTTGAAAAATAGTTTTGAAGAAATTTAAAAGTTTTTTTTTTAACTTTAATCCCTGCATTTCGACTTTAGTCTCGAAATTTTAACTTTAAATAGAAAATTTCAATTTTAAATTTCGAGAATAATATATTTTAATTGTATAATTTTTCTTCAATATTTAATCTGACATTCATCCCAAGAAAATCCTAATTTGCATTTCTTGTTAATCTGGCATTTTAAAATGACATTTTAATAGAAGTTTTTAATTTTGGAAATCGTAATAAAAAATATAGAAATCCGAAGAAGGTCGAAATTTCGAATAAAAAAAAATCGAAACTTCAAGAAGTTTTCTTTCCCAAAGTTTAAAAAAAAAATTAAAATTGTTTTGAACTTGTTTCGATTTTTTTAAATACAATTTTGGATATTATTCATTACATAAAAGTCACCTATCCGTTAATGCCCATTTTTACTATTTTAGAAACTGAATTTTGAAAAATCCTCTCTTAGTGCTCACCTATGTATTATAGCGAAGAACACTAAGAAAATTCATGTCCCTAGACATTGTCTGTCAGTCAGTGCTTAGAGATTTATTATATAGATTAGTTACGATTAGGACTAAATTTACCATAGAATAAGAAAATTAGGTCATAACAGTAATTAAAGGGTGTTTGGAACAGTTTTCAGAAGAAAACGTGTCCTATTAACAATCCCGTCTAAGCAAAAAATGCCTCGTATACCAAATCACTTCAATAATTAAATCGTGAAAAGAGGACAAACAGAGAGACCAACACACTTTCGCATTTATATTGTAACGCAATGTAAATAGATGGAATAGAATTTAGAATAGAATTGTATAATTTAGTAAATAAAAAAAGTTTCTAGAAGGATCTGATAAGGGGAAAGCGGCCGCGATAACGAAACAAGTGGCAGATAAACGTTCCAGAAATTTCGGGAGCGATAAGCCTTATCTGCCGAAAAGTTCTAGAAGTCGGGAGCCAAAACTATAAAAGGCGATCAGCTTTCCCTCGAGTAAGTCAGTTAGAGTCAGTGTTATTAGTGAGTTAGTAGAAGTTAATAATAAGTGAGTTAATTGTCAATTGTGGTGATCCAAGTTGAGTTCGGTAATAAAGTGGGTATAATCCATCACGTGTAATCAATTCGAACCGATAAGACCGTAACAATATATTAGTTAGAATAGGTTCCTCTTTAATACATGTATTCATTTTATTATGACTGTCGGTGGAGCCCTACCTAAGCGGAGCATCACTTTGAGTAACGCTGAAATAAAGATATGAAACCACCTGGGCTGCATTTCGAAACCTTCGAGGCAACTTAGTCTGTGGAGGCAACACTACCAGTTCGTACCCCTCCATTCACCCTCGACGTAAGAAATATAGTCTCGTTTACAAATTGTAGCACCTTGTATGTCGATATATCAAGTAACACAAAGATTAAATAAGTCGTATAATTATACCGGTGAAATTATGCATACAATGGATTTTGAGTTTTCCACTAACAATTTCTAAAATATCAAACCTAAATTCCAGAGTTGAGAATATGCATTTTTGCACCTTTTTTCCAAATTTGGCCGACTGTGCGACCTCAGAAGGTACACCAAATAGCCAACTAATGTTTTTATATGAAATACAATGCTCCCAATCCCCTAATTCTATTTATATGTATGTAACTCGCATAAGAAATGCTTTTCAGGTTTATGATGCTTCACCTTGATACTTGGATTTTAAATTAGGTTTATTTTGGATAAAACAACTATTATTAAATTTAGCATAAATTGGAAGATTCTCCATAATTTTATAAAAATCGTAATAGTGATTAAAAATTTTTTTGTTAATTTATACCAACAAAGGTCTAGTTTATTTAAAACGTTCAATGTTTGAAATAAATGTATTTATTGCCAAGTAAAATGAAATGTTTCCTTTCGGAAAATTTATTAATTGCATTTTTCCACTTTAATGAATGAAAAATTAGGGTCAACTTATATTTACTCTTGTTTATAAACGAAAATTAGCATTTATATTGCTATCTGAATTTGAAAGACCCAGTGACAGTATTTTTCATATCAAACGATTCTGAAAAATTACCTATAGCTATTTACTTTATTTGGTCGATAGCAGTAAAATCTAGAATATGTATATTGAACCCACAATATTTACGCTTTAATTCTACATAAATAATTGGTTCCTTTACACCTGAGAACTTAAAATTTGAATACAACTTCGTTCCAATTTCGCTTAGGTGACCTTGTCCAAGAAATTGTTCTTATGATAATGTAAATGTCTGACGTCATTTAAACAAAAACGTAATAATACAAAATCTGAACCTTCCGCGTAATTAATCTTCTTTTATTTTTTTGTTTCAGGCTTGGGGCCAAGGGTACACTTTTAGTAAATAGCGAAAATAGAGAAGAAGACTCTTTTCGAATGCAATCATGCTACATTATGCAGGATGATAATTTGCAACCACTTTTGACTGTACACGAAGCCATGACAGTAGCCGCTCATCTTAAGTTGAGCCCATCGTTAACACATAAAGAAAAACAATCTAGGGTAAGTTAAGGGGAAAAAATGCACAATCCTAATGTAAGCCTAACGAATTCCTTAAATTAACAATCTAAATATAGCCATGTATTCTAAGAAGTGACTTTGTTTTTTTCAGATAAAAGAAATATTAGAATCCATGAGTTTATGGGAAAATAGAAAAGTAAAAACACAATCTCTCTCAGGGGGTCAAAGAAAGCGATTATCAATAGCTTTAGAATTATTAAAAAATCCACAAATTATGTTCTTTGATGAACCAACTAGGTAAATGTGGAATAAATAAATGAAAATCTGGAAGTAAAAGCTTTTTTTAGTGGTCTGGACAGTTTAACCTCTAAGCAGTGTATTAATGCTTTTAAAACAATTAGCTTCAACTGGACGAACTGTGATATGTACAATTCATCAACCAAGTGCTATAGTTTTTGAAATGTTTGACCACCTGTACGCTTTGGCAAACGGCAAATGCATATACCAAGGGTCCGTAGATAACTTGCTGCCTTATTTGGAACAATTTAACCTCAAGTGCCCTCCATACCACAACCCTGCCGATTATTGTAAGTACGACATTTACAACTCTTTAAATTAATTTTCAAGGTGCAATTACCTCCGCGGTGACGACTGTGAATTTAGTTTTCCCCTAATAATAGAAATAATAAGAGTTGCGTCTTGTATACTTGCGTCAGTAATACTTGCAAATAGATCACTGAACAAAGAATGTACTAATAACATTGTAATTGGCATACTTGATAATAAATGGCTGCATCATGTTTTACGTCTTAACAGCTTATTTTGTGTGATTTTTTTAATACTGTCGTATTGTCTGAGCACCATGTCCGTTGCAGTTACGTTATTTGCTGTAAAACGTAAAAAACAAAAGAAAAGATTAGTATTTATTATAAAAAAATTAAGGATAAACTAATAAACTTATTTTTAGAGACCATCGTTATTTCGGATCAAAGAATATTAGATTCGACTGCGGTTTTGGTTTCAGAACAAAATCAACCAAAGTTTAGGCTTATTTTAGCCGAAATTTGAAATATCAAATGAATTATAGTTTTAAGAGTTTCAGTTTTAACTAGAAGTTTTGAAATTTAAAATATAATTTGAATAGTTTAAACTGGAACTTGAAAACTTTCATAATTCTAATCTTATATGAAGAGTATTTTCAATGTATTACAGATATTTGAATAAACGGTTGAAATAAGAAATAAAATTTAAAATTACATAGATCATAAAACGGAATTTCCGAGGAAAATTTGATATTTCGAATTTACATTCGAAATGTAAAGAAACTTTAGGAGTAAATTCAAAATGTCAAAAACCAAATTAGAAACTTTGTGCACGGCCACTGATTTAAAGAAAGTTTCGAAATCTGCATTTGTAAAACAAAATATTCTATCCAAGAATTAAAAATATTTCTTTGTGCAATTTCGTGACTGTTATTATGTTTTCCTGACACCAATTCAATTCAATTTTGGTATTATTTATTAAATATGCGTGTTGTATTTGCATTACGTAAATTATATGTCTCAGAATATTATCATATCCCTCTTTCATATTAGCTACGTTAGACAAAGAAACCAGCATTCCCGGCCGCATTTGAGGCATTGTTAACTTTCGCAGTAATGGACGACAGACCGTGGAATTAAGCTGCAGGCGACAAGGATCTCGATATATTTTCCTTTTTCCCGTAATTTGAGCTCCCAATTTGATTTTTTTTAATTTGATCTGTGACTTTGCCCTTAAGATATTATAAACGTTTTTTTTTGTAATCTCGAGTTTATTTTTTCTAAAAATTTTAATATAGGATTCGAAATTTTGATTTCGCTTAGGCTTTAAACCCAAATTTTAAGTTTAATTTCCAAATTTGAATTTTCTACTCTGTGGCGTAGAGGGGGCAGTATTGTGCGGTGCACAAATGCCCTCCTGCACAAGGGACCCTCTAACAGTTTTTTCTTTGACCCAATTTAGAGTTCACATTATTTAACATGGGTTCCCCCTTATCCCCAGTCGTAGCAAATATTTTCATGGAATCTTTTGAAAACACTGCATTGGGAATTGCGGATTTGAAATCTAAGGTTTGGTTTCGTTATGTAAGTGACACGTTTATCGCATGGCCACATGGCAAGGATTCATTAAATTTATTTTGGAACACCTAAATAGTTTACATTCTTCCACTAGCTTCACTATGGAAATCAAAAACAAGGGTTCTCTTCCTTTTCTTGACGTACTGGTCACCCGTTTACCAAACGGTCGCGTTTCTAATTCCGTTTATCGAAAACCCACCCATACTAATCGTTATTTGCGTGCAGAGTCCCATTATTACCCTTCCCAAAAACGTTCTGTCATAAATTTGCTGGTTTCACGAGCTGTAGCAATTTCACAACTGATAAATCTTTCAGACGAGTCGAACAAAATTCGTTTCAACCTCCGCAACAATGGTTACAAATCGCATGACATTGAAACTGTCATTAAACGACATCTTCATCCTACTCCTCGTCCTTCACAAAATTCAATAATTTCTTCTAAAGCCTTTCTTACTTATGTTCACGGAGTAATAGATCAAATAGGAAAATTATTGAGAAAACACAACAGTAAACCCATTTTTTCATCATCCTAAAAGATCCAACATCCATTCCATCTCCCAAAGATAAAATTTTATCCTTTTGTTCTAATGGTGTGTACAGGGTTCCTTGTTTTTGTGGTTCAGTGTACATCGGAGAAACAGAGCGAAAATCTGAGCAGCAAAGATGTCTTAGGCCTGGTTTATTTTCGCACTCAGCCATTGCGGAACATCAACATGAGACCGGACATAAGATTCTCTTTAATATTATTTCAATTATATCCAATATTCCCAATTACTATAATAGAAAGATACGCGAGGCCATTGAAATCCAAAAATTCCCCAAAAACATCAACAGAGACGACGGTTACATGCTTTCCTCCATCTGAAAACCAACCATCGGAAATCTTCGGGAGTGATCGCGCAGACGAATGGTATATAAAGTTTCCCTTTCCCTTTTTGCTCTCAGAAGAGTTTTGCCTCTGGTATGGTGGACATACTGAGTTACCGTGCTCTTCTGTCTGAACTTTTTTATCCTTTGTACAAATTTTCAATTCAGAAGAGTTTCGCCTCTAGTATGGTGGACATACCGAGTTACCGTGCTCTGATGTTTTGAATTGGCCTTTTCATTCTTTCATTTTTGCATATTCCTCTTTGTATTTATTGTTTCTTTTCTTTGTTCCTGAAGAAGCCCCCTACGATGGTGCGCGAAACGTCGAACACTTTGAGTAGTTCTTTGGCACGGTCCAATCCCGGAAGAAGTATATCCTGTATTGTTTAACATCAATTTTTAAACGCTGTCTCAATAGTGGATTTAAAGCCATGGGTGCAGATAGGAGATGGCTTGGAGTGGCTAAACCAACAAAAAACTAGAAACTTACAAGAAATTATTCGGATTAAATCTGCACAATTTCGAGAACACGTTAGGAAAAGTAAATTAATAAAAAACATTTTGTGAAAAGGAAAAAATTGGAGATTTTAAATAAAACAATCGAAATGTCCATAGAAAAATGGAATTTTGAGTTAAAAGTCAAAATCATACAAAAAGTATATAGAGAGTGTCCCGAAATTAGGTTAAACAATTTCAACAGCACATTCTTTGTCCAAAAATATGTAAAAAGTTTCATATAAACATATATCGAGAGAAGCTTCTTTTTCGAGATACAGGGTGTCAAAATAAAAATTGAAATGATGGTTTTTTTGTTGATTTTTTCGAAATGTGGCAAAACAAATATCTGAAATTGGGCACACCTATTTAGATTTTGATGCTCTATGAAATAATCTGCAAAATGTTATTCAGTGTGGATAGATCAGTGGCTGGTAAAACTAGGGGGGCAATAATAAAATTATTCCCAATTTTGTTATTTTCTTCTTTTTTTTTGATATTTAAAACCTAAAATCTTTTAGTAGGGACCTTTTTACATAAAAAAATGTACTCTTACCTTACCTCGATAGAGTATACCGTTTTCGAGTAAAATGCATTCAAATAATGTATTGCATGTCTAGGAATTACTATAAAAAAGTCCAAGTTGTAAGTGGGCCATGGAAACAAAAAAAAAATGATTGTCAAAGTAACTTAAGTTTAACGTATTAACATTAAAACAATATTTTCTCTTTGGTTTCTTTTTTCATATTCTGTTAATCATGGGTTCCATTGATTTATTTTTCGAAGAGAGAATTAAGTGATATGCATGTTTTGTACGGGTTCTGTAATGGAGACGCAGTAGCTGCTTATTTTAAAAATAAGGACGATATGGTATTCTTTTTTAAGAAAACTGTCTTCTATACTCCCTCTGAGCAGCCAATGCGTTCTTATTACCGAACCTATACAAAAAATGCACATTACTTAATTCTCTATACGAAAATGAATCGCTTGAACCCATGATTAAAATATTTTAAAAATTAAAGCAAAGAAAAAAGATTCTTGAATCTTTTGCCTTAAACTTAAGTTATATTGACAATCATCTTTTTTGTTTCCATTGCCCACTTGCAACTTGAACCTTTTTTATAGTCCTAGACATGCAATGCATTTTACTTAAAAACGGTCAACTCTATCGAAGTTAGGTAAGAGTACCTTTTTTACGTAAAAAGATCTATTCTAACAGATTTTAGGTTTAAAATATCAAAAAATTATAAATTGAAAATTGAAAACAAAAAATGAATAATTTTACTACTGCCTCCCTAGTTTTACCCGCCACAAATCTACACTGAAAACAAAATTACAGTTTATTTTCTAGTGCATCAAAATCTAAATAGGTGTCACATTTCGAAAAAATCAACAAAAAACCATCATTTCAATTTTACCTTTGACACCCTGTATCTCGAAACCGAAGCTTTTCCCGATATATGTTTAATATGTAATTTTTTACATATTTTTGGACAAAAAATCTGCTGTTAAAATTTTTCAACCTAATTTCGGGACAACCTGTATATAAAAATTTGAGGTTCCGTAACCGATGAGCCTCAATTTAAAGGAAAAATGTAAAAGGTGCGAATTTTGGATTGTAGCAAACTCGAACTTTCTAGAAAGAACTTTCAGAATTTTAAATTGAAGTCAAAGATTGAACTTGGAATTTTGGGAAAACAATGGACACGTTCATATTAAAATACAAAATTGAGAAAAAGAAATGAAAAAGGATTTAAGTCGAAGTTTTCATGAAAAAACCAGAAATTGAAAGTTTGGACAACAAAAATGCTCAATCCTAACCTCAAAAAATATCGTGTGTAAACATATAATTTTGAAAAAGAATCTGAAATTTTCAATTAAAAATAGAAATTTCTATGATAATTTTAATTTCATAATAGCAGTTTCAAAGAAAGAGCAGCTATTGAAGATGTAAATTTGGAATTACATATATGAAAAGAGCAATAATTTGAATAGGAATCTAAATTTTGTAAAAATAAGTCAAGTTAAAATTCCAAATTTCACGAAATGAAAAAATCAAATTACGAAACTGCGGTAATGTTTTAACCCTGTCGATCACGAATAGTTTTTTTATTACTGACCAGTTTTTTGAATTTAATTTTAATTTTTCAGCAATATAGAAGGCTCCCATGTGGGCTACCGCGCGTCTCATCAGTACAATGAAATCGACGAAATTTGCATATAAGAACCCTACATATGGTGTTTAATATGGTTAGTCCTTATATAAGGACTCCATGAGAGAAAGGATTAAAGAAAAATGCAAAAAATTGGTTTCAAGTGACAATTTAGAAAAAAGAGCTTTGAACTTACACCTTAAAAAAATATTATTTCGTGACTTAAAGTGGAAATTTTGAACATAATAAATCGAAAACCATTACGAAAAACACATTTTTACAATTAAAATAAAAAACCGAAGAAAAGGAAATGCTAAAATTTTCAGAACCACTGAAAATTGCGAACGAAAATCTCGAAATTTGATAGCTAAATCCCCTAGATTAAAAAAAAAAACGGTTAAACTGGAATTTATGAGAAAGAAATTGGAATTTAAAAAATAATTTTCTCAAAATTTTAAAGGAAAAATGGTAGAGTTGGAACGCAGAAAATAATTGAAATTTTGAAATAGAAAACAAAATTAGAGAAAAACGTTTAAACTTGAAATTTGAAATGTCAAAAAAAATATAGAAATTTTTAAACCAAAGTTAAAGAAGAAATTAAATTTAAATAATTATATTACAAACTGTAACTGTAAATTTTAATTTAAAATTTAATTTAAGAAATAAGGCTGAAAAGGTAAGCTGAGACTTCGGAAAAAGTGAATTTTCATAAAATTTCCAAAATAAAGCAAAAATCCCTCTAAAACGATGTCATTTTGAGAATTTGAAATGTGAAGTCAAAATTTCAAGGAAAATATTAAAAAGCACCAGATTAAGGTCGGAATTTTGAAAAAACGTTAAAATATCCATAGAAAAATGTTTATCAAATTTTCTATCTGAAACTCAAGAGAAGAATAAAAATTTTTGACATACATTTTTAAGAAAAAATAGAAGGTTTACTTAATATGGATAATTTAAGGGAAACAGTAAAAATTGAAAGTGAAAATTTTTAGAAAAAAAACCTAACATTTGCTATAATTTTGAAAATAAAGTAATAATCTGTCGAAAAAGACAGACTTTTGCCTCAAAGTGTCAAAATTGTATCGAAAAGAAATTAAAATCCTAAACTTAAGCTCAAAAGTTTGGATTTTGGTGGAACAGACTGGTCCTTGGTTATCTTCAGTATCTCTCTGAAGATGATAGCTTGGCTGTCGAAACGCGTTAAAGCAACTATTGTTGTGGTTTTTAATCTTTGTTGATTTCATGGAAAAAGTTTTATATTTCAATTTTTAAACATTTTGGATGAAACTCGACAAAAAAGTAAGAATTCTGAAAAAAATTAAGATGTTATGAAACAAAGTTTTGTATTTAATTTGAAAGTTCAAGAAAAAGAGAGAGCAGAAAAGTGTAAACTTCAGAATTTTAGAAAAAAATCAAAATTTCGCGACCAAGTCGATATTTTAAACTTAACATAAAAACTTCGAAAGAAAAATTTACATTCTTAGAAAGTCCAAATTCTAAGTTTTTTGAGTCGAAAATTAAGAAATAAGAAAGTAAATATCAAATTTTGAAAAGGAAATTGAAATCTTGGTGTTTAAAAAGAAATTTGGAAAAAAAAATGAAAACATAAAAGGTTATTATAGCAGAAATTTGCTAGAATCGCGTTTTTCGGCATTTAAAGACGAAATGTTGGGGAAATTTTTAGAAATTTTAAATTTAGCGTTTATTTTTGATACTGTTGCGGGCTTATCGGTTCGAAATTATTACTAAATACTTGCTGAATAATACCCACTTTATTTTCAAACTAAACTTTGAATAATTGACTCCTTTATTGACGTTTAACTACTAACTCACTAATTACACTGACTGACTAACTAACTGACTCGAGGGAAAGGCGACCGCCTTATATAGTTTTGGCTCCCAGGTTCTATAAAAATCCCGCAGATAAGGCTTATCGTTTGCCGAAATTTCTGGAACGCTTATCTGCCGTTTGCTTCGTTATCGTGGCCACTTTCCCCTTATCAGATATTTCTAGAAAATTTTCTTAGACACTAAATACTATGATTTACATTTCGCTACAATACATTCCGAAGTTCCACTTGATTTCCAGATTTTGCATTTGGACATTAAGCTAGAAATTTCAAGTTAAACATTGACAGAAAAAATTTCGATCTTAAACTTTAAAGGTCATCAACCAATTCCAAAATTTTACTTAGACTTATTCCTAGAAGTTAATATTTAATCCTAAATTTTAAATTTTCTGTCTCATTTTTAAAAATGAGACTGAATCCGTTAAGGATCCTATCCTTAAGGATAGTTAAGAGTTATAGGATAGATAATTATATCCTTAGGGATATTATTAGAGATTCTAATTTTAGGTTTAAAATTCTGAGGAAAACATCGAAAAATTGACCTTTTTGGAGAAATTTTAATTTTAAATGAAAACTCTAATTTTTCTCAAAATTTTGCATTTAATGAAAAGTATTAGTGAACTTAGTACCCAGCAAACATTGGACAACTGGCCGAGAATTGGCCAGTACTGGCCGAATGCACGATTGCCAGTAACTAGCAAACTTCTAATGGTTCATTACCGGTCGAATGCCTGTAATGCTTCATTATTAGTTTAATGCAGGATTGCCATTGTTCTTTAGTATTAGTTGTGGTTCGAATATTAATGTATATATAAATATTAAATATGAGTTTCCGCATACATGTTCATAGGAAACTTTTTGCTTAAAATTGTTTTTCTATCACCTGTTTCATTTAAGGCACATAAAACGAGAACACCCTGTATATTAAAATATTCATGAATTGAGCTGACTGCGCTTTTTTGCTCTGGGGAGTAAAGGACTCACTTTACTCCCGCTTTTGAGGGAGAGGGAGCTTATTACATAAGGGTTCTGCACAAAATATATTGTAACGAAATGTAAATTGTAGAATTTAGTACATAAAAAAAAGTTTCTAGAAAGGTCTGATAAGGGGAAAGCGGCCGCGATAACGAAACAAACGGCAGATAAGCGTTCCAGAAGTTTCGGCAAACGATAAGCCTTATCTGCCGAAAAGTTCTAGAACCCGGGAGCCAAAACTATATAAGGCGGTCAGCTTTCCCTCGAGGAAGTTAGTTAGAGTAGGTGTAGTTAAGTAGTGAGTTAGCAGTTAGAAGTCAATAAGTCAATTATTCAATTGTAGTGATCCGAGTTGAGTTAAAAATAAAGTGGGTATTATTCAATTCACGTGTTAATCAATTCGAACCGATAAGCGCGTAACAATATTTTATTTTACATTTTCGAATATTTTCTACTGCCAACAATGTCGTAATATTGGTAAATCAATATTCAATGTCCCTTCTTGGAAATAATCCTCAACCGTAATTAGGAGTAAAACTCATTAAGTCCTTCTTATTGAAAAGAGAGATGCACAGTGAAATTTATTAGAATTACCGTGTTATTGATTATGCAGTTTTAACACACAAACAAGTAAAACATTATTTATATTTTCGAGATATGTTAATTAAAATTTTTATTCTTTGATATTTTTATATCACATCCATTCAACCGAATCTGTATCAGCTGTATCCCTTGTCGTTTTCGAGTTGCCCATACTGCCCTTCATCATTATCTTGGACACAGTATATACTTATATGAATTTATTTCTACGATAACTAATAGTGATGTAATTAGATGTTGTAAATTGTATCTTATAATTATATAATACATATATTTAAAACTGTTCACCGCTAAGTCTGATTTCGAAAATAGAGTGAACGGCGCTTGTTCAGCACCGCGACCCTTCACTATACCTTTACTGGCCGCCGATGCTCATACTTTAATGGCATGCATTTTCTTATTGACTGTTGTTCAGGTGGTATTTAATCGGTGCTAAAAACCTGCAGTCGGCACAGCGCTGATTGAAAAGTGCTCAGACGTCGCTAACTTTATAGTGCAACCTGAATGCTGGTAGCTATTACTTATTCAGCGCTAACAAAACTGCGCTGAACCGGTACTGGCATGATTCTCTTTTGTGCGCTGAGCCTGTACAGGTTGCCAGTACCTCTGTGCCGCTAACCAATGTAGGGCCAACATGACACAATTTAGTTATAGTGTCATGCAGGGCCAATGCTGGACCATTGCAGAAATGTTTGCTGGGGATCGTTAAAAGTTGAGCTTTACACTTGAAATTTCTTTTATCTAAATTAAAACTTTAAAGTCAAAAATAGAGAAAATAGGAAGTCTTATCACTTTGAGTTTACAATTATAAAGAAGTGGATTTTTTTGTATCATCTGAAAGCGGTAAAAAATTATTATTTTTTTTTTAATTTTCATTTCTCCTCCTAGAACTTTGGAATTAAATATTTAACTATTATAGAATTTAAACTCAAAATTTTCACTTTTTTTAAATCCAATTGTGAAATAAAATCTGAACATTTTCGGAATTGTTTCTTAAAATTGCGAACTTAAATCAGAAAATATCAACATAAAAGTTCAAACTTAGTTGTCTTAATTTAAAACTTAAAATTCTGAAAATAGAGTCGACATTTAAAAAGTGGTAAATTTCTAAAAATAAAGTAAAAGAAATATGTTAAAATTTTTTCTTGGAACTCTCGAAATATTTCCATTTTAAAAGTGTTTACTATTTTCGAATTAAATCCCAACATTTAGACCTCAAACTTGAGATTTCCACATTTTCCTAAAAAAAAACTCGACTCTAAGTTAGAAACTTCAGCTTTAACATTAAATGTAAAAAAAAATTCTTAGGACTGGCAATTTTATTAAACACTTAAAAAAAATTCAAATTTTGAAAATAAAATATTAAAAATTTCCTTTTAAAGTTTTCCTTCTTGATAAGCATAACACGCCAGGCACTGGTGCAAAGACAAGTATAAAAATTACTTACATTTATCTATTTAAAAAAAATACTTATAACATTTAAATAGAAAATTCTGGAGCTTATTTCGGTATTTGATTCATACAGGAATTGATTCGCTTAATCCCTCCATATTAACCCACTGCTTAGTCATGATATATAATGACCAGCGATTATGGATAATCGCTAAATAATTACGTATACTAAAAGACGTAATTTTCTGGGAACCCTAATAAAAAGATATTTCAAAATCTTAAGCCGTGTGATATTTGAATCGTTTAGTATGTTTGGTACTTAATCCGCCACTGGCTGAAACCCCCAAAGCCGTCAAAATACTCCAGATTAAAACTAAATAAATTTTCAGTACTTGAAGTTGCCTCTGGAGAACATGGTGATTACATAGAAACTCTAGTCAGAAAATCTTACAATGGGCGTAACAACCAGTGGAGGGGAAAACGAAATAACTCACTTGACTGCCAATCTGTTGAACATGTTGGTAAGTATAATAAAATTTATTCAGTGTAGGAGCTTAAATATAGCTAATGGGATTTTTTTACAGATAAAATGATGCAAAGCGGCCAAATAACGCCAGTTAAAGCTCCGCCAATAATTTATTCCAGGTCAAAAACAACAAAATCGCCGCAACGTCATTCATCTCCGTCCTGTTGCAACAGACAATACCCAACATCATGTTGTAATCAAATATGCGTGTTACTTAAACGGACATTTTTGATAATAAGTAGAGATAGGACCTTAACGTATTCTAGAATCACAACTCACCTTGGGATAGCCCTTTTTATCGGATTTTTGTACTACGGTATCGGAACGGACGCGTCGAATATGTTGAATAATTTTAATTACTTATTTTTCTCAGTAATGTTTCTGATGCTGACTGCGTTTAATTGCGTATCCACTACCTGTAAGTTTGAATATTCTATAAAATACATTCCAGTTTAAATCATCCTTTATTGCAGTTCCATCCGAGTTACCAGTGATAAGTAGGGAGTACTTTAATAAGTGGTATTCTTTGAAGTCATACTATTTGGCCATAACGTTAGCGGACATTCCCGTTCAGGTCAGTAAAAGCTACGACAAAATGAATAATTTTTCTCTCAAAACCATTATGGGCATCAATTATTATATTAATTGGTTTTGACTACCACAATGGAATTGAAAATCCTGACTTAGGAATGAGCGATGTTGACAAAACATTGATGTTGACATTAACACTGATAACTAAACATTGATAACTAATAATAATTAAACATGGATGTTCATCAACGTTAATTAATGAATGGGACCAAAGCAATAACTAGTGGTGACAGGTGATTTTTTGACAGGAGGGAGGGGGACAGATTCAAAAATTAAAATCTTTCCTTAGTTAACAGTGACTTGCAGATTCGATTCATTATTTTAATAGAGCTATACAGATGCACACAAGATATGTTTTATTGAATCAAAATTATTTCTCTTCTCATGGAAATAAACAGTTTTTCATGACTTTTTTCATGAAAATTGTTTACTTATACTGCACAAAAGTACATAAACTTTATTTTTAATAAATAAAATCCGCTCTAAGATTTTCACAGAAATAAAGAATTCTATTACTCTCTCTTCAAAATTGTCTATATCCTGTATCTTTTTTGTTGACGGATATTATCGCTGAAGTAATTAAACTTTTAATCCCTTTTAACGTCAAAAGGCAGCTCTCTGATTCTGAAATTGGTGTTTTCTGAACATTCTAAATTTAAACTTGACTTTTTTTTAACTTATCACAATCAAAATTTTTGTCTTAATCTCTTGAACATTGAATTTAATATTAAACCTACTGTTATTGGAATTTAAAAAAATATTTCGAAAATTTCGAAATTACACCCAAAAAGTAATTTCGATGAAAATTTTTAAATTTCAGAAGCAAATCACAAAATTTTAAATTCAATCGCGAAATTTTAACTTTTTTTATAAGTTAAAAATTTCAGTTTGAAGGTTTGAGAAAATTGTGGAAATGTTACATTAAGAGATATTTTAGAAATTTTAATTTTGCATTTTTTCTTGAAGCTTCAAAATCTTAGTATGGAAATCCGCCAAGAGCAAACTGGTCACACAATTAGGCTTTCGAATCCATGCCAATAATGCAATGAGGAATCTAGACTAAATTATTTTTTCTATTTATTTAAATTTTATCCAAATTTGCCAATGATAATTTAAAAATGAATGAATTGTCCCACAGTCTATAGTAGAGATGTTAATAAATGTAAATACATTTATATCCACGATGTAAGACAAGGAAGTGTTTACACCATTCTCAGTTACAAACTTACTACTTACTACGAAAAAATTAAATCTTAGCTTTGCCGAAATATTATGGAAAAAATCATCTTTCCTAATTTAAAGATAAAAAGAAGACAGGAAACAAATCCATGTGAAGCTCGGATATAAGGATTTCGCTTCCCGTCCTGTAAAGCAGTGCTTCGAACCGCTATTTTTTTTTGTTCCGGTTTTCGGTTTTCGTTCCGGTAAAAAAATTATATCGGGTCAGTTCCGGTTTTCGTTCCGAAAAAAATAACGTTTTTTTTTCGATTCAATTCCGGATGACTCATTTTTTGATTTTTAAAAGTTTTTCGAATTTAAAACTGTTTTTTGAACATAATTTAGAAAATGCGATGTCTTTTTTTCTTTAATATTACAACACATAACTACACTGACCTTGCCTAAAATTGAAGGAAAATATTTTCTATTTTTCAAGTTTAAAAATTTCATGCTGAAACTCTGAATTTTGAGTTCAATTTAAATTCAAATTTCGAGAAAACCCTAAACTTTGTAAAAAACTTAATCGGAATTTTCATAAAAATCTTAAATTATATACCCTACAGTTAAAAATTTCTAGAATATATGAACTTTGGCGATGAAAATCGGAATTTTCAGAGACTTTTCTCTTTTCTTTCATAATTTTGGTCCTCTATTGAAGTTTTGACTTTAACACGCTCGCTTTTTCTAATAAAATTGATTGTTACTGTTTCGCCTTTGTTTTCTAGAACTTTGGATTTAAAGGATCAAATAAAAAAAATATAAAAATAAAGAAGACCAACATTTATAAAATACAAAATTTTGAATAAAGATTTTGAGGGACACACAACTTCAAAAAAGAACTTCAAATTTATTTTAAAAAAGAGTTTTTAAATTTTCTACCCTAATTTAGAAGTCACCTTTAAACTAAAATATTAGATTAGTTTTTTGGAAATGTTGCTGAAAACTTCAAAATTTCTAGAAAAAATAAAAATTTTCAGAAAGTTTTGTATAATGTATTTACCTATTTTCGATATTTTAACTTTTTTCTTTTAAAATTTTAAATTTAAACTTTTATGTACTTTTTATTATTATTATTTTTTCTAAAATTTCGACTTTAAACAAAATTTAGTCTTTCTCTAGCAACCTCCTAACCCTTTTTAACGACATGTTTACCTTTATTCTTTAATTATAGACATTTTTCTCGAAATTGCGAGTTGAGACTTGGACTATAAGAAATTGACAAATATAAGTTTAAATTTGGAATTATCTAATATTCGACTTTTAGCTCGAAAGCTCAAAATTTTCAGAACTTAAATTTTGAGATTAATTTTGAAAAATTGCTTGTCATAAATTTAGTTTGTTTTTCCTCAAAACTTAGACTTTTTCAAAAATGTTGTATTTTTTCTTGAATTTTGGATATTCTTTCAAGATTTTGAATTAATATCCAAAATAAAAAATAAGATAAAATGTTTAGACTCAAATTAGGACTTTTGCTTTTGAAATCTAACTTGTACTAACATTTTAAGCAAAAATTTGAAATTTTTAATGGAAATGTAAATTTTAAGAACAAAAGTAAAAAATTCCACAAAAAGTGCAATTTAATTCTTTTGTAAACTTAAATTTTCTATGAAAAAATTGAAATTTAAGGATTAACGACAAATTTTCTCAAGAAAAAAAAATGCGAATTTCAATTTTTTAAAGACAAAATTTTAGACATAATTTCAGCTGCAGCTAAAAAGTTTGTGAATAAATTTAACCTTTTTAGAACGGATTTTTGACACAAAAGTTCAAGGAGCCAAGGGTCGAACTTACAAAGAGCCGAATTTTCGACTTTATACCAGAAGTTAAGCGAAAGCAATTACCAAATATGTAAGAGAACACAGAATTTTGACTTCTAAATTCTAAACAAATAGCAGTTTTGAGGTTAAAGTCGAAATCTTGAGAAAAAAATCAAAGTTTTCAGAATAAAAATTACTATTTTAACGTAAACAAAACCATTGCAAGTTTAAATTATACATTTTCTAACATGTCACCATTTAAAGTTTATTGTAAAAATGTCGGTCCCAATGCTAAGAGCCCGGCTTTAAATGGGAATATCATGTTGGATTTTCTGCTGAAATTTTGACTTGATATTTAAAAATTTCCGGGTTAAATTTAAAACGGCGAGATTATGAGGAAAATTTAAAAAAAAATCATATCTTGAAATTTTTGAAATATTCAGAAAGTCGGCAGAAGGAATTTAAATTTGAGATTTCAAAAAAATTGGAACACTAAAATCAAAGTGGAATTTGAAATTTTTTGAAATACAAATCTTGTCACCTGAAACCAGGAAAGATTTAAAAATACAACAAATATTGCTCTAAAACAACAAAGATTGCTCTAACGCGTTTCTATAGCCAACGCGTTAGAGCAACCTTTGCTGTGTTTTTTAATCTTTCTAGGTTTCAGGGGAAAAGATTTGTTTTTTAAACTTTTAAAGATAACCAAGGACCAGTCCGTTCAATCAAAAATGGAATTTGAAATGTGAAAAAAATTCACGAAAAATCGAAAATTTAACTAATAACTTCAAATTCAGAGATATTAAATTAGGAAAAGGAAATTGAAATTTAAACAAAGAGATACATTCGAAATTTTTTAAAAAAAGTCTCCGGAAAAATGTCCAGACCCAAAAAAAATTTTAAATGAAAAACACACTACTACTTTATTCCAAAGATACAGCGCAGGAAATCTATTTATTTTTTAAACTCAAAATTTTAGGAGAAGAAAATAAATATTTCGAGTAATTTCCAGATAACAATCCAAATTTCAAAAAAAGTCGAACATCTTGAAAAAAGATTCAAGTAAAAACTTAAAATTTTAATTGAAATTTTGTGAATAAAGTCAATATTTTCTAAAAAAAATATAAAAATTGTGTTTCTAATCTAATCTAATCAGAAATGAGAGATGAAGATAGGATGAAAGTTTCGTGGAATTGTGTAAAATTCTGAAAAAGAACTGAAATTTCAAAAAAAATTCCAATCTTAAGTATAAGGTAGTGTAAGGTAAAAAGTATTTTAAGTATATAAATTCGACGAACCAAAATAAACCGGTACTATTTTCGGTTTCGTTCCAGTTTTCGTTCCGGCGAAAATAACGGTTTTTTCGGTTTTCGATTCAGTTCCGGTTCGAAGCCCTGCTGTAAAGACCCAATTTATTCTAGAATAGATGCTTCTTCTAAATGGAGTTTTTTTTTATAAGAATTAATACTACATATGTAGGAAATATACCCATGGTTCAAAAAATCTTAAAAAGCAAACACTTATTTTTATTTATTATTTTCTGATCAATTCTATAATTATCAAAAAAAATGCAGTTTTTAGATAATCTGTGACTCAATATTTATTATATAAGGTGATTCTAAAAGTAGTATATGCGATAAATTCAAGATCGTATTTTAGAGCCCAAAATAAGGCTAAAAGTCTATATAAACATATGTCGTAAAATGCTTCGTTTCCGAGTTACAGGGTGTGGAAGGTTAATTCCTGATTATAGTTTTTATTAATAGTTGCGGAAAGTGTACAGATAACACAGGCCCACAAAAAAAAAGTGGTGTGTGCTGGGTGTCGGACCCACATAGTCCGGCGTATTTTTTCCCGCTGAACACGAATCTGTAGTCTAAATTGGGGGTCAAACTGCTAAAAGTAGAGAAAAACCAAAAAAACCGATAAAAATCACGATCTCGTATTTTTTTCTGTTTGATATTATCATTCTTATAATTTTCGTCTTTTCCTGACCCTTTTTTCTTCAAATGACCTGTGAAGTGGATTTCTGCTACGTTTTGTTCCTTTTTCTTGAGTTTCTCTGTGTAGCATCCAACAGTAATCTGCAAACATATTTATTCCCCACTGTCCCTGAAACCGCCGTTCAAACTCTTTGAGATCTTGGTGAAATCTTTCTCCTTGCTCTTCACTGAAGTCTCCGTTATTCTCCGGGAATTGGTCAAGATGCGAATCAAGGAAGTGCATTTTCAAATTCATTAGGCAACCTGAATGCTGAAAATTTCTTATCATATTTGCCACAATGCTTTTGTAATCAGCATCCTTGGTATTGCCTAAAAATTTGGTACACACTTCCTTGAAACTTAACCACGATGCCTTTTCTTGGTCATCCATGACTGCAACAAACCCTTCATCTTTGAATAACTTTCGGATTTCCGGTCCATCGAAGATGCCTTCCCTTAGTTTAGCATCAGATTTTTTTTTAAACACAGTACGCAGGTACGTAAAACATTCACCATCTTTATCAAGAGCTTTGACATACTGTTTAATTAAGCCAAGTTTTATATGAAGAGGAGGAATGAGAATTTTGGCTGGATCAACAAGCGGTTTCTTTATTATATTATGTGATCCAACCTTAAATGAAGATCGTAAAGGCCATTCTTTTTTTACGTAGTGATTTTTCCGATCCCTACTGTCAAACATACACAAATAGCATGGATATTTTGTGAATCCAGATTGCTGTCCAAGGATCATGGACAAAATTTTTAAATCACCACATACTTGCCACTTATGTTCTTCGTACTTTATTTTCTTTAGGACAACTTCGAGGTTTGAATACTCTTCTTTAAGTACAGTGGAGTGGGCTAAAGGTAGAGGAGCGAATTTGTTGGTGTTGTGGAGAAGGACTGCCTTAAGACTCTGTTGAGACGAATCAATGAATAACCGCCAATTTTCTGGCTCATATAAATTTGGCTTAAATTCATCGATAAGTCCTTTTACATCAGTGCAATAGAGTAAATCTTCATTTTTTTCAAAATATTTACGGAAGGCTTCTTCTCGATTCCGATAAAACGAAACTTTAGTACCTTTTGTCAATAGATTTCTCTTTTTCATATTCGAAGCCAATATTTCAGCCGCTTCTTTTGAGAGTTTAGCCTCTCTGAATAAATCATTCAGATGTTTTTGATCGTATTTTTCCGGCTTCCGATCTTCACCAATAGGTCTGTATTCTTCATTGCTCGAAAACTCTTCTTCCTCAGATTCGCTAGAAATGTTTTCACTACTAGTATCAAACTCTTTATCAATAAAAGCTGAATTTTCAGGATCGACGTCGACTTCCATTGTGTCTAATCCACTAGTCAGACTGTCTTGTGACGTGTCATCTTCTAAACCTTCTATGAAGTTTGCAACTGGTTGTTGAACACTTGACACAGAAGGATAAGAAATTTTATCCTTATGCATTCGGCCCACAGTGTTGACATTTGTTGTGCAAAAGTAACAATTACTTGCATCAAGTGGCTTTTTCCATATCGCTGGAGTTTTAAATTTAAGATTCGCCTTGACCTGGTGCTTTTCAAATCTATTGATCATATTATAACATGAGCCACAAACAAAATTGGGTATCCAATTTTTGAGATCGAGGGAAACTTTCATATTGAAGCACTTTTCATACAAAGTCACGAAACGATCTGTTAGTTTCTTTGTATTTTTTATCCCTATGTACTTTGCACAAACGTAGCAAAAAGCATTGGGATTTCCAGTACATTTGTGATTGCCACGAGTACTAGAAGTTCCAGCAAAATTTTCAGTAGAAGAATCCATGAAAATAAATAAACCCCGCACGCTAGAATACCTAGGCCTAAGTATGAGGGCTTTCCGACTTTGACAAGGACAATGTCAACTCGTCGTCGGACACACTACGGCATCATTCTCATATTCTAGCGCTTCCCTGCAAAACAGCGCGCCTTGGCTGGCTTCGATACGCCGAAATGTTGACTAGCGAATCATTCTACACATCCCGATAAAGGGCAGTTGTCATCGTAGTCCAATCATTCCGGAGTAGCAGGTTTCTGCCGGTAAATGTACCGATTTAGTTAACCATTTCCTTATTTTTTTGTCAAAAACAAAATATCATCTATGTGACACTTAAATAAGACACAATAAGTAGTGAATTAACGTATTTGCACATTACGGTTGGATATTACAGAGAGAAACAAGTAGAAACTGCAAGATGATAATATCATACAGAAAAAAATACGAGATCGTGATTTTTATCGGTTTTTTTGGTTTTTCTCCACTTTTAGCAGTTTGACCCCCAATTTAAACTACAGATTCGTGTTCAGCGAAAAAAATACGCCGGACTATGTGGGTCCGACACCCAGCACACACCACTTTTTTTTTTGTGGGCCTGTGTAATTGAATGAAATTTGGCAAGGGTTGAGTTGAAAGTCGAAAATTTAAGAAAAATGTCAACATTTGGATTGAAATTTGCTCCCGTTTAATTTTGAAAACATTTACAATTTTTTGGTTGGCACTTCATTATTTATAATAGGTATGGAATATTTTTATTTGGCAAAACTATAAAGAATTTAACATAGGTTTCTACAAGAAGTACAAAACAAATGCTTTGCTCACGTAAATATGAAGTTAGTTCCTAAAAACGATAAAAAATTGGAAAAAATGCAACATGCATTTTTCCTATCTTTGCCGATAAACCAGCATTAAAGAAACCAATTAGGTATTATCATTTTCAGTTCGTAAAAAGCACCAACACTGAGTCTTCAATTTAAACCATGAAGAATAAAAAAAAACTATTCACAACGTTAAATAAAAATTCAGCCGACATTGTAACACCAATAAAAGCTGCATGAAATTTTAGCCGATGGCGATTTGAGCGGTGGCCTTTTTCAAAAAATCTTAAAAGTGACCGTTGGGGGGGGGGTAAAGGGAAATGTAATTGTATTCCGATAAATATTTTAAAAAATTGATTTTCTGAACATCGATTATTCCTAGTTCAGAGGACTGTCATATTTTGGGTAAAACCGCAACTTCGATGAATTTTGAATCAACTGAATTTTCTGTTAAAGAAACCAGTGTTTTAAAAAATGTAATTCGTTTATACTCCAGCAACTTGAATAACATTATTCTTTTATTTTGCAGATATTTTCAACAGTATTATATGCCCTAGTAACCTACTTTTTAACTAAGCAACCAGTAGAACCCTATAGGATATTTTCCTTTATCCTAATGTGCATTCTAATTTCACTGGTTGCTCAAAGTTTCGGGTTATTTATTGGTGCTAGTATGGATGTTAAGGTAAATTAATTAGACAACATCGGTATTATTTTTCACAATTGCCTCATTTTAGAATGGAGTCATATTTGGACCATTTTGTTTCTTGCCTTTTACCATATTCTCCGGATTTTTCGTTCAACTAAACGATGCGCATCCCTACATGAGATGGGTGTTCCACATATCATTTTTGAAGTACGGTTTGGAAGGTCTTGTATTATCCGTTTTAGGATACGGTCGAGAGAAACTGCCATGCAACGCCGATTATTGCCATTTTGTGTATCCGGATAAATTCCTGGACCAAATGGACATGGAATATGCCGATTATTCAATCTGTGTTATTTTTATGATAGGTCTTATAGCTTTAATCCGTTTTGCCGCCTTTTTCGCACTTTTTTTGCAAATTAGATGGAAAAGATCATGACCCTGGACTATTTAATGTATGTATATTTTTAAATTTGTATATGGAAGTCCGTGGGCAGCTGTTTTATTTATATTTTTTTATATTATTTCCTTATGTATGTTTCCAAAATTAGATATGTGGAAAAGTTTTTCATATGTACAATAAGTTATAACAAATGTCAGTATAGATTGGAAATTGCTCATATTGTATATATTGTATACAACAATACTGCAAATATACCATGGGTTTATTATTTTGGAACATCTATTTACAATTCTATTTGATAAGTGTTCTAAAATAATTACAAAATGGTGGAAAATGAATAAACATTGATGTTTTGTACATTTTTATATTTTATATAAGTTTCACAATATGCAACTGTTGCAGAGATGAGCATTGAGATCAAAGAGTGATTAATTAATTATTGAAAATACGAAACCTTGTATTCTAAAATAGTTATGGTCAAAGGTGATCTCTGCAATAAGAGGATAACTTAAATCATATTTTAAATAACAAACAAATTTAAAGCTCAAATAATTATCAGGATATTTAATACAAAACATAATTTCAATATATCAAAATATTAACACAATATAACCAGTAATTGCTTGTTATTTTTCCATAAATGAGAGTTAACTATAAAGCTACTCAAAGCGAAATGTTTCATATCAGTTAGTTTAAAAACTGTAATTTAATGGTGAAGTTCAAACTGCAGAAAACTTTGAAAATATAGATATATTACATATTCATTCTTAGATACTTACCTCAAAATTTAACAAAAGGTCAGTCACATCGAATAATGTTTTATAAGCTCATTTATTTTTTTCATGCATTTGTTTGTTTATATTGTATTTAAACAATATATTTTCAATTAATGCTTTTTTACTATTTAATTTCAAACATGTAACATTGCTTAAATGGATTTATCTTTTCACATTTCTATTTAGGTACTAGAATATTTGTCTACTTTGATGTGTCATACAAATATTTTGCAACATATCACATGTGATAGATATTAGATCAATTAATATTGAGAAGGCCATTTTAGTTTTTTGTTGCCCATATTTTGTATTAGTTTTATATAATCAGGTGCTGCAATATAACGTAGTCTAGTCTCATCAAGAACCCAGCGGCTATAGCAGCTCATTTTTAATGTAATTTTATTTTTGACAATGGATTCATTTATATGGTTTAGTGGTTTAGATTATTTTGGAAAACATTTTAAATATGCTCAAGATATTGAATAGTATTCTGTGATTTAGTTGGTAGTTTGTTAATTGTATTAATTTGCTTTAGTGTAGAAGCAATATCTGAAATACCAAAGTTAATTTCCTGGTAATATGATGTTTCCAAAGGTGGGTTTAATTAATTATGTTAAATAATAATAGGGAAGTTTTATACCAAAAACATAATAAATATATTCTCTTATTACTTTGTAAATTTTCTCTTACCCTTCTACAAAGCCGCAAGTAGTACAAAGCCGGCTAGGATTGGAACTAACCAATCTGTCTATTTTTCTTCACCCAAGGGAAGTACATAAATGGAAATTTGAAACCACTTATTTTTTTATTATTGCTATCAAGACTTCCAAAGAAACTTAATCAATTTAAAATTACCAATTTATTACTGATCATTTTTTTCCTGTGGCAAAAGGTATGAAAAGCTTGCACGGGAAAACGGTTTGCAGAAGGTACTTGCTGGGAATCATGGGCCCCAGTGGTAACCTAGTTCACTAATTTGTGAAGGTTCAGATGGAAGACACAATACGACACAACGATACTAAATTTCATAATAAAGCACAGGAACTAACTAAAATTCATAACCATCCAATCAAAAAAAGAAAGCAGCAAACTTCAGACAAGACAGGCTGCATAATCCCAATGAATAGGCGCCAGTAAATTACCTAGTGCCGCTAGATTGGGAAACAACGGCAGGAAAATTTGGGGAACTGGTAATGAGGAAAGTTATTCCAAACTTCAACTTGACAAGAACCTAACACTTCCATCCACTAGTGGCTTTTTTTATGGAAGATACGGGAGCACAGCTTCTCTAAATCAGTGGAAAAGCACAAGATTATATTTTGGTTTAGACTCAGAAGAGTTTCGCCTCTGGTATGTTGAACATACTGAGTTACCGTGCCCTTCTGTCTAAATTATCCTTTTTACCAATTTTAAATTCAGAAAAGTTTCGCCTCTGGTATGGTCGACATACTGAGTTACCGTACTCTGATGTTTTAAAATTGGCCTTTTCATTGCATGTTTCCTTATATTTCCCTTTTTATTTATTGTTTCTTTTCTTTGTTCCTGAAAAAGCCCCCTACGATGGTGGGCGAGACGTCAAACACTTTTAGTAGTTCTTTGACACGGTCTAATCTCGGAAGAAGTATATCCTGTACTCATTCTGGCCGTGGAAGCCTTCGTTATCTTATTTTGTTTTAGACTATCTATTTCTAATCTCAATTCTTTAAGAAGCTACTTATAAAACTAAAGGAAGGAATGAATGAATACATGACAAAAGATTTTTTTAAGTTGAAAGTGTTAAACAAAATTTCGAGAACAATCAAATTTAGAGTTCAAATTTTATGAATGAGGTGGACATTTGGAGATTTTTTTTTATATGTTTGATATTTTTACCATTTTCTTAAAATTTCGGATTTAAATTTGAAATTGCTATCTTTTTATTTCGAATTTTAATTCGAGAGAGGAAAGTTAACCTTTTAGAAAAAAATCTATCTTTTAAAATGTCAAAAGTGAAAATGTCGAGAGAAATAATAATTTATTACAAATATGTATCGTATGCCTATATAAAGATTTCGAATTATAATCTAGAAATTCCTACTCTTTTCTAGAAAGTCGGAAGTTTTGTGCAAAAAATCTAATGTTGGAAATGTTATCAAAAATCTCCTAATTTAAACACAATGCTTAAAAGCAAAAATTTGAGATTTTTTTATTGCCAAATGTCAAACATTTTCTCGAAATATTGTATCCCAAATTTATTTTTTTACATTTCAGTCATTAGAAGTTTTAGTTGCTAATTCATAAATTGAAGATTTTTTTATAAAATTTTGTCTAAAAAAATTCTAGAAATTTTGAGTTTAAAAAAATGTTGATTTTAATCGAAATTTCAAATGACAACTTTAAATTCGAAATTTTCACATTAATTTCAAAATTTTGACCTTAAATAAACTCACAACTTCGAAGCAACATTTATTTTTTTTCCACTTTAATACCGGGTGTTTTTTAGTTGGGAGGTTACCTTTGGAGTATCACTTATTATAAAAGCAAACTGATTTTGTCGATGGGGCTAGTCAGAGCTAAACTACCTTTCAAAAATATTTTTAACTTCCTCCCACTTCCGGTTATACCGGAAGTAGACATCAACTTTCTTATTTTAAATGGTAACCCCCAAATTTTATACTTTATTTCGATTTTATGTAGAAAAATAAGGTGAGTTTATGTATACATGTTTATTGCTATCTTTGATAGTTTTAAAGATATTTCAATTTTTCGAAAAAAAAAACAGAAAATAAGGTTATTTTGACTATTTGTATCTTTTTTATTATTTGCAGTAAAAACATGAAATTTGGGTTGATACCATGGAATATTATAGAGACTATAATAACGTAATCAGATTTTACATTTATTACACAGGGTGATGGAAATTTTATGATCTTTATTTTTGTTTTATTCAAAAAAAACTCTGTTTTTTTTAAATGGGAACTATGTGTTTTTTAATCATTTTTGGATTCTTCACGTAAAAAGAAGAAAAAGGATATATGACTATTTTTTTAAAATTCTGCACCGTTACAGAGATATAATTCAAAATAAAAAAGTGATATATATTTTTTTTCTCTAGTAGGAAGTTAGTAATAGGCAACAAAATTTTCAAAAAAAAACATAACCACAAGGCCTAAAAATTTTAGGCTAAATAACATTTAAAAGATAACCGTGCAAGACGAATAAGTTTTTGGCTAATTATTAGAATACCTATTGAAAAATGTTTAGGGAGCCACGAATGTAAGTTTCGTAAAAATGGTTTGTTAAACAGACTTCTTATTTTTGGAGTAAGGAAAATCAACAACAAATGTTCAAGAAAATTAGTCTTTTAACTGTTTTGCTGTTAGATTAGAACTCAAGATTTTTAAGCGTTAAATTTTATAATAAAAATCGAAATGGAAATTATTTAGTGATTTTTTACGACTACTGCATGACAAGCATAATGCTAGAAACAATGGGATGTGCTTTAAAAGGTTATTCAATTCAAAATCTTACAATATGCCTTTAAATGTATTGAAACAGAAGACGGTCCTTGTTGTTCTTGATGTAAATTTTTTGTTAATTATTTTATTTTCCTATTACTTTTTATGATTAATTCTTTAAGTTTTTATTGCCTACACTTAATTTCCCACTTGAACAAAAAAGAGATGTTTAATTCTTTTTATTTTGAAATTTATGTAAAATACCTCTCTAACCAAACTTGATAAAAAAACATATGGTTCCCATTTAAAAAAACAGAGTTTTTTTTTAATAAAACAAAAACATTAAAGATTATAGAATTTCCATCGCCCTGTTTAATAAATGTAAAATCTGATTACGTTATTATAGTCTTTATAATATTTCGTGACTTCAACCCAAATTTCATGTTTTTACTACAAATAATAAAAAAGATACAGAGAGTCAAAATAACCCTCTTTTCTGTCATTTTTTTTCGAAAAATTGAAATATCTTTAAAACTATCAAAGGTAGCGATAAACATGTATACATAAATTCACCTTATTTTTTTACGTTAAATTCAAATAAAATATAAAATTTGGGGGTTGCCATTTAAAATAAGAAAGTTGATGTCTACTTTCGGTAGAACCGGAAGTGGAAGGAAGTTGAAAATATTTTTAAAAGATAGCTTAGCCCCGATTAGCCCCATTGACAAAATCAGTTTGCCTTTATAATAAGTAATACTCCATATAAAGGTGACCTCCCAACTAAAAAAAAAAAACACCCGGTATATACAGATTCTGAGTTTCAACTCGAAATTTTGGTTTTGATTTCGAAGTTACTCTGCTTGGAGCCAATGTTTTCTTTTAGACATTTCAAAATTACTTTTTCAAATTTCGACTTTAAACTCAAAATTTCGAGGAATATTTTTCTAGAAATTCCAAATTTTTTGACAATCCCCACTGGATTCGTTGTGGATTGCCTAAAGTTTAGGCCAGCACTTAGGCCACCCTTTCCGGGCCCATTGTGCTATTCCCGTGATTGAGGTGTCCTTGGTCATTCATTCAGCCACCCAACCTTGTTGAGAAACTGAAGAACGTCCCTTGGATGTGCCTCTCTCAAACTGGCCTTACGGTTGATCTCGCCAGGGGAGACTTAATCCCCTCATTTCAAACTCTTAACTTATAAAGCAGAATTTCCACTTTAAACTCTAAATCTGTATATCATTATTTTTTGAAGATTCTCAAATTTTTCTTCGATCTTTGACTTCAATTTTTTCGTTTTTAGGTTGTAATTAAATTTAACTAATACTTCAAATTCTGAAGCAAAGGTCGAGATTTGTGTGAAAGAATATTTAAAATTGTGTAATTTTGATTTAAAAATTGAAACACAGAACTTGTCCCCTGAAACCAAGAAAAATTAAAAAACACAACAAAGGTTGCTCTAACGCGTTTCGACAGCCAAGCTGTCATCTTCAGAGAGAAACTAACATCTAATCTTGAAATTAACCCTTATATACTAAGAATATTCACTTCGTGCGTGATCGGCCGCACCCGAACGCGCATCCAATCATACACGTCGTTGTGTCACAATTTCTTATCTATCAACCTTAACTATTTTTAACAGGGATGAATGGCCTAAAGGTCCAGCGCAACCATTCATAAGGTTGTTTCCAGCCTTATGGATGGCTAAGCTCTCACATGCATTTAACATATAATTCTTATTAACTACTCTTAACAATTTAATATCATTATCTATCCTATGATCTAATTCAAAAGCATGTCGAGCCACACTTGACTTCTCAGTTCTTCCGTACTTCAAATGAGCCAAATGTTCTTTGAGTCGGATTTTAAGAGATCGTCTAGTTTGTCCAACATACTTTTGAGGACAATCCCTACATGAAATTTGGTAAATACCAGACTTATCTGTTTTGCTCTACTTTATCCTTTAAACTACCTAAAGGCGAATTTAATTTTCCATTAGAAGTATAAATAACCCGAAAACCCTGATTTCGTAAAATTCCACCCAAACCCTGGGTGAGCGAGGGTTCAAATGGAAGTGAGACGAATTTAAAGTTTTTGTTTTCATCAGCTCGGAAAGTTGTAGTATTCACCAATTCACATTTAAATTTTTTCTTATTAATAATTTTATAAATAATATTTGGATCGAATCCATTAACTTCAGCTATATGTTTTATTGTCTTTAACTCCTTTCTGAATCTTTCCCTACTAAGAGGAAGACTCAGAAGGCGATGGGCAAGGAAGTTGAAGCTTGCCATTTTGATTTTCTCGTAGAAATTTTTACTTCAAAAATTAAGGATTTCAACTTAAAATTTGAAATTAAAAAAATTAAAATTTCAAGTTTAACTTGACTTTTCTAAAAAGTTGAAATTTTTTCTGGTATTTTAAAGATAAATTTATCTAAAAAAATCTTTCAACTTTTTCTCGTAATTTCATCTTTTTCCTTGATAATATTTTTTAGAAATTTTTAGAATTTAGCAACTTTTTCCCAATTTTAAGAAATAAGTTATAGAACATACTTTAGGTTAAACTTGAATTTTCGATATTTTCCGAACTGTGATTTTTATAATCTCGAACTTTCGTTTCTTGAAATTTCCACTTCTTTTCGACTTTATCCGCTCCATTGGGTTTCGAAATCAACACATAAAAATATTAAAAATCTTATGCTTATAAATCAGAAAATAAAATCGAATTTTTTGAAAAATATCCAAAAAAATTCAAAGAAAATCTCGATTTTTTTTTTTAATTTTGATTTATTTTTCTCCTTGAGCTATTTTGTGATTTAAAACTCGAAATTGCCGTCTTAAAATTTCAAATTTCAAGTTGAATATAATAATTTAGTGATTTCAAATTTCAACCTGTAACGCGGTTTATGTCGAAATTTAAAAAAAAATCGAATTTCAAAAATAAGCTTCTGAATTTTTTTAGAAGGCTGCAATTTGGCACTTTTTTCTGTGTATTATTAATATTATTTTTTAAAGTTACTTAAAGAAAAATTTTGATTTTCAATTTTCAACTCCATATTTCCACTTTTTCAAAAGTTTCATCTTTAACAAATAAAAGTCGAAATTTCTTAACTTTCTTTCCTCATCAGTTTCCCCATTTATGAAATATACAACACGCCACTGCTTCACATTTTATGGACTTACCAAGACTTCAGTATTACTAAACCTAGGCTATGTACAATCCTTGATTGATGTAGAATCCTTGATTGATATTGTTGCGGGCTTGTCGGTTCGAATTGATTATTAACACGTGAATTGAATAATACCCACTTTATGACCAAACTAAACTCGGAACACTACAACTGAATAATGAACACAGTTGTTTACTACTAACTCATATTAATTTCACTGACTGACTCTAACTAACTGGAGGGAAAGGCGACCGCCTTATATAGGTTTGGCTCCCAGGTTCTAGAAAAATCCCGCAGATAAGGCTTATCGTTTGCCGAAATTTCTGGGACGCTTATCTGCCGTTTGCTTTATTATCGCGGCCGCTTTCCTCTTATCAGATCTTTCTAGAATTTTTTCTTACCTTCTAAATTCTACAATTTACATTTCGTTACAATATTTAATCAACGGTAAAATTAGGTACAGTACAACTCGAGTTATAAAGCCACTAGCAATAAGGCAACTTTCTTGTATTATTAACTGCATAACAGCATTCATTAAATTCAAACTCCCTCTGAATGTCCTGCATTTAGTTATATTATAATCCCGGCAATAATCCGGGAAATAGATAAAAATAATGTAATAAGTTTTCAAAACTCATTTTGCTTTCAATTTCTGATGACCAAAGGATCATTCACGCTACTAAGACGAAGTCGCTCGACCCTCCTTCATCCCTTAATCTTGAAAACAACCCCCTCAAATGGAACGTTTCGCTAAGAATTTCCGAAAGTCAGGAAAATTAACGCAAATTACCTCGAAATGCATCCTAGAAGGTTATTTGGATCGCTGATCACAAATCCGTGGTTGCTTTTCCCGGAAAAGTCATTGCTTGTATGTAGTAACATATTTACTCGAAACGGTGTCCTAAAGGTTTTCGGTGTTGCTAATTAAGAATCCGAGAATCCGAAAAGCTATGTCTCTGTCGGAAAATCATTAAAATTTTTTAATATCCTAGTGGACTTGTTGGGGTTTTGATACAATATGACTAACCTTTTTTTTGAAATAGTGTCTCAGGGTCACTGATCAGGAATCCGTGGTGCTTTTCCGAAAAGCTCATTTTCCGGTCGGAAAGTCAAGAAAATTCCCCATTTTAAGTGTTTTGAGACAATGTAGTAAATTTTTTACTCGAAACGGTGTCCTAGAGGTTTTCGAGGTCGCTGATTAAACATGTGAGGTCTATTTTTTCGAAAAAATCATTTTCCGGTCGGAAAATAAAAAAAGTTTGCCCCTAATACCCCTAGGATACTGTTTCAAGTAAAAATTTTACTACATTGTCTCAAACACTAAGAATGGGGAGTTTTCTTGATGTTCCAACCAGAAAATGATTTTTTCGGAAAAGCAAGCCTCAGATTTTTGATCAATGATCCAAAAAAAACCCTGAGACACAATTTCGAGAAAAAGGTTCATGATTATTGTGTCAAAACACCAACAAGCCTACTAGGATAACAAAAAATGTTCATGATTATCCGACCGGGAAAAAAGTTTTTCGGGAAAGCACATCTCGGATTCTTAATCAACGACCCCGAAAACCCCTAGGAGACCGTTTTGAGTAAAAACTTTACTACACACAAGCAATGAGTTTTCTGGGAAAACCAACCCCGGATTTGTGATCATCGACCCAAATAGCCTCCTATTTCTGAGGCAATTTGAGTTGATTTTCCTTAAGGGGTGAAAGAGGGTCGAGCGACTTCGTTTTAGTAGCAGTGAATGCTCCTTAGATCATCAGAAATCAAATGCAAAAAGAATTTTGAAAATCTAACTTACTGTATTATTTTTATCTATTTCAGCATTTTTCCCGGCTTATTGCCTGGATTATTATGCTTAACCAATGTGATTTATTTTGTAAAGAAAAACCGAACATGCTACAGTTCACAGTATTTACAGTCAACAACTATAGACCGATTTTGGCTGTAAACATTTCCCAGTTAAAGCTATTAGCAATTCCAATAAAATGTTTATTTAAATTTTAATAGAATTATGTATCACCTGGGCTAGTACCTATGCAAAACATAATACACTGTAAGGGTATAGAGGGTGGCATGCTAATGTATCTGCAAAACAATAAAAAGTAAAAGTATAAAACGTGGCCGACCATAAATTGTTTACATAGATACCAAAGGATTTGGACTCTCGTAGAAAAAAATGACGAAAAAGCATCTAGAGAGTAGGCAGTACCTTCCAGTGACGGACTAATCCGCCGGATCGTTGTCTTTAAAGAGTTTCCGGAGCCTATGCACTTCGTTGTGTGTGTGAGATATACCAGGACCGTCAGATTATTAGTTTGCTATGCGTTTGTACTTTTTATTTTAATTCCCCTAAAATTTAGTTATAAACTCAAAATTTGGACCCTTTCCAGATATATGGAATTTTTCCAAATTTCGACAAATTTTGTTATTTTAAATTTTTTGCAAAATTTCGACTTTTTCAAATTTCAACACTAAAATTTTAGTATTTGTTTTCCCTTAAACTTCGAAATCAACATTAAAATCTCAACTTTTTGTAAAAATTTTGATTTTTTTCTTTCGAGTATCAACTTCTTGAGCTTGAGCCAAGAAATAGCATTTAAAAAATTAAATTTGGAGTATTTTTTAGAAACTTTGTTTTTTTTACAAAATTTGGCGTTTATCTCTCAATGTTTGTTTTTCACAAGATGTTACTTATAAACTCCAATTTTTTCTCGAGATCCCAATGGTTAATTTTTACTTGTTTGTCCACAATTTCGAGTTTAAACAATGAATCTTAAATTTCTCTAAAGATTTTGATTTCTTGTCTAAATGATCTCAATCTCCAAAATTCTATGTTTTTTTTAGACGGCATATATACTCGAAAACTCAAGATTTTTTCTCGAAATTTCAATGTAAATTTGAAAACGTCAACTATTTTTTAAAAATATCTGGAACATTTTTTTCTACATTGTTTTCTTCGAACATTTAAGATACAAAATTCATACATCTCTGTTTTCTGTTATTCCTAAAATCAATTTTTTTGTTTTTTAAGTTTCAAGTTTTATCTCGACTTTTTTCGCAGAAACTATTTCTTCAAAATCCTGAACGATGTTAATTTTGTTTCTAATGATTTTTGACTTTTTGTTAAAAAGTTTTGTCTTCAACGTCGAAATGTTGACTTTGTGTCGAAATTTCTGGCGCATTTTAATTTATTTGAAAACCTGAAATATTTTCTTGAAATTCGTGCTTTTAGTTTTTTTTCCTAAATTTCTACTGTAAACTCGGAATTTCATTATTAGATTTAGCGATTTGGAGTGTTTTTTTTTCATCCTAATTTCGAAACATTCGCTCGATTGGTTGGACTGGGTTTACAGTTTAATTCAACACCATAAAAATGAAACCACCATCCAATAAGGGGCCGCTATTTAAGTAGTCCGCCACAAAATTTGAACCAGTCCGTGCAT
Source organism: Dastarcus helophoroides (assembly GCA_028583605.1). NCBI lineage: Eukaryota > Metazoa > Arthropoda > Insecta > Coleoptera > Bothrideridae > Dastarcus > Dastarcus helophoroides. The sequence continues at coordinate 7,352,321 of CM053326.1, forward strand.
GGTCCTTGTCATGATATCAGGAATGATATTATTCCACCATTGAGTAGAATAAGGAAGGAAGAAAATATGTTTATTTGAATGGCTACCACGTTTAAGCTATTGAGAAATGTCAAAACTTATCAATCAAAGTTTAATTTTATTAATTATTAATTTTTTGCGAGAAAGCTGATGCAGGAGAAATCAAACAATATTACAGGTGGCTTATTTATAGTCTTTCAAGAGAAAATATGACCTAATTGACAAATGGTTTTCAATGAGAGAGAGAGAGAGAGAGAGAGAGAGAGAGAGAGAGAGAGAGAGAGAGAGAGTCCAGTACCTTCTTTAAGAATCCGTGGTTGTAAGCAAGGATAGAAAAAAAAATGACCTCAAGGCATTCAGAAGAAAATTAAGAAACCCATAATTGCAAGCGAACCTCTCCTATTTGAATAAAGTTTTTTTTAGTTATTAATTTTTAGTCTTCAACTTTAATTTGCCCAAGGACAAATTTTTGTTGTAAACATTTATCACATTTTAGAATGGACATAACTTTTTTTCCTTTTCTTTTTCAAATGTGAAGATATGCCTCCTGTATTCCATTCAGTTGTTAGGACTTTTCCAACTGTCGTTACAAGAATGGTTTCAAATTTCTATGTAAAATATTTGTTTAATGTTTAACTATCACCGGCAAACAAAAAATTGGTTTTCAACTTTCCTTTTATCACTAAAAATAAAATCTCTCCAATTGAATGCATTTTTCAACTCCACGATTATTGACGGACTCTCTCCCCTCATAACATCCCAGGCAACACCCTTTGTCCACCTTGAAAAATATCAGCTTTAAAGATATTACAATGCATTACCTACTTTTCCACTAATCAAAGGAATAATTAGGACGAAGAATTAAAAAATTAAATTTATAACAAAAAGTTTTAGCGTAAAGCCTAAAGGACGCTTCAAATGAGTACTTATTTATCGACTTAGCAATAGTTAACGCGACAGCTGGAGAGTTGACATTCAGACCGTTGATAAATTAATAGGCAAAGCAAACTATCGCAAAAACAGATGACGTGACGCCTATGAGACAGATATGTTGTCATTCGAGAAAAAACAAGATTAGATTTAGATTAAATTATATATGGGTCGTTTCGTGTTTCTGTTCATCCACTCCGCACCTCAACCTAAGGCGATCTTTTGGGCAAACCCTGATCTATGTAGTTCCCAGGTTCAAACTTTTGTAGAAGTTTATTATGGACCTGGGATTGAATTTTTCCACATCTTCACTAAAAAGTTGAGAGGAGTTAGACCTAGCTTTACCCCCATTGCTGCTATTGGGCAGGTGTTCATTGCGCCTGTTATGCCCAGACATACATACCTTTGAACTAGGTTCAGTTGGTTTTGTGCTGTCTTCTTCGTTATTTTTGGCCACCATACTAAAGAAGCGTATGTGGTCCGAGGTGTAGTTATCATCCTATATCACCAATAGATCATTTTCGGTTTCAGACCCCCGGATTTGCTGAATAATCTGCGGCACGTCCAGAACGCCGTTGTCGCGAATAGTCGCGAATCCCATGAATGTTCCGATTATTTGAATTTGAATAATCTTCTGTTGGCAACACTGCAGGTGGAGCATAGAGAAAGTCTGCTTCTAAGGTAGAGGAATACCCGGAGCAAATAAATGAAGAGGAAATAAAAAGTCCCTAGAGAACAAAGAAAAAGGGAATTACTGCGTAAGTATTAGATGTGCATGTGTGTAGATAAAGGGTGTGGTCTTTTTGGACAGTGGCCTTATTAAGGAAGTATTGTTGGTAAGTTTTTGATATGTCTAAGCTTGTAATTATTAGAGAGTGTAAGGGTTGATGAAAATTAGTAAAATAAAGATAATGAGATGAGAATAGCTGTGCGGTCAGGGGTGGCTGTAAGGGGAGGTTGGAGGCCACTAATGAGGGTGTTTACCCAGTTTTAAAGGTAGAAGGTGTTTGTGTATAAGAGAAAGAAAGTACTTTAGATATAATTGTGAGAGAGTGTTTACCCTTTAATCAGCTCCAGGAGGTATTTACCTCAGAATCAGCTTTAGAGGGTGTTAACCCTTTAAGTAGTATCAGAGGATACTGTAGCATAATCATCTGTAGAGTAGCATCAGAGAATGCTTGCCGTAAAATCAGCTTTAGAGGGCGTTAACCCTATAACCAGTAACATAGTACACTTATGGCATGATCAACCTTAGGGGGTGTTTCCCTTATGACCATAGTGTTAACCCTATAATTAGAATCAGAGGACCTTTATGGCATGATCAGCTTTAGAGGGTGTTTCCCTTATGAGCAGCATCAGAAAGTGTTTATATTAAATCAACTTTAGAGGGTTTTCACCCTAATAATAATGATAACAGTAGAAATTTACTTTATCCATGATACAAGAGAGTGTTCACACTATTTTCTGTTACGAACTTATTTATATAATATATGTACAGTTTCAGTTTGTTAATAATTAGGTGAATCCAAGGCAATCCATTTCGCATATTGTATCTGTAACCTACAATATTCGCGACAGCCGTCGTGGCTCGCTTGATTATTCTAGTCAAATAAGGATTCCAGGTGAGCTTTTGGTCTACGACTATTCCTAGATATTTAGTCTCACTTGAGAAGTTAAGTTGGATGTCATTCATAGTTAGAGCTGTTAGATTTAGCTTTCTTCTCTTCGTGAAAGGAATTAAAATTGTTTTATTCGGGATTACACTTAACCCTTGTTTTGAACACCAGTTGTTAATGGTGTTCAGGACTTTTTGCATTAAATCCGACATCATCTGCATAACCTATTGTTTCAAAGCCCGAGTAATGAAATATATTTGGGAGGTCATTAAAAAAAAACTCAAAGTGAATGTGATAAACTTTAAACAAAAGTCGATCTGTCTCAAAAATGTTACAAGAAAAATGTTGGCAAATTGTATTCAATTTATACCAGTTAAAGTCACGACAATATGTACATACACATGCGAAGAATTATCTTTTTTTTATGTAAGGCATGCTAAATTAACTGGAAAGAGGTTACATCATTTAACTTTTATTTACTTCCACAATTGGTTTGCGACCTTGACTTATATGTAAAAATTCTATGCCAAAAATTTTATGAATTAAACTCCCACATATCAAGAAGTCATTCATCATGACTTACACACGAGAATCTGGTTTAAACACGAGGGCGTTTCACAAGAAACTATTTAATAAAAACTGATACTTAGAATATTACTCAGTTAACTGAAACAACTTGTAGTAAACAAAAGAATAACATTACTTCCTGGAAAAGGTTTAATGTGTTTTAAAATGTGTATGTCACTTTTCGTTTTGATCTCAACTCCAGGATACACTCATTAATGTTGGATCTGTAGGTATGATTTACGAATTATTTTTGTAACGTAAAAGCATTGAACTTGAAACCTCAGAAGACAGAAATAAATGATGATAGCTTGCGTCAGTGTTACATTATTCATCTTGTTACTTTTAAGTGTTTGTCATTGTATTCGTTTTAAAATAAAATATTTTGTATTTCTCAAACTACTTTAATGTAACTTAAACAAATCAATGTAAAAAAAATCGAAAAATCAGTTGTTTTACAATTTATTATTCCTCATCGGTAAGCATGTCAGAAATAAAAGAATAAAACACGACAACCTTCTACTTCCATCTTCAAGAGAAACTTGTCATTTTAAATAATTTTATGTTAAATATTAAATAAATATCTGTTCATAATGTTGATCTGATTGTGACTAGAAATTAACTATTTATTTACTATTTCTAGAAATCTCCAATGAAATGGACTATCAAAGATATTTATTATTTGTTTCCACCTAACACTAAAATAAATTACATGTTATACTTGTTCCAGAAATATCTTTATGTGCAATTTATTTCTGATTTTAAACAGGTTTCTAGTTTTTTATGACTTTGCAATAATTTATGATGCATTTTGCAAGTCCAATTTTAATTACTCGGGTGTATGGAATTGAATGACTTAAATTTTTGCTCTACTTTATTGCAATTCAGAAACGGCGACTTGCGCTTAGATTATTCTTGGTATTTATCCGATTTCCTAACAAAGAGCATGATAAATCCTTTTAACTAGCATCTCTATTTGATCAAACTACAACGTACAGCATAACATAAAATTATTGAATAAAATTATTGAATAAGACATTAAATTTTGAAACATGACATTTGAAGCAAATTGTGAAATACCAATGCAAATTTTTAAATATAACTAAATTCGAAGACGATAATGAATATAAATAACACTGAACTGACGTTTTAAATGCGAACCAATTATTATCCTCTGGAAAACTCTGTTCGGCAATAATTCCAAACTTTGAAGGATCTGCAAAAAAATGAGTTTCCTTAAATATTCTCACTAGGCCAGACCAAACTACACAGGTATAAGCTTTCATCGACTGTCACTATGTTTTGACAAAGTTGCTCATGGAGAAATTAGAGCCACTGTATAATAATAGTAATTAAATGAATAGCTCTTATTTTTTTTTTAAATTTATCCTTCATAAAAGATTCAGATCTCAGAAACAACAGATTTTTCACAATTCACCTTCTAAGATTTTGTCGAAATGTAAACCAATTGTGTAATAATTATTTTAATTATTTCAAAACTTGGTTAAACATAGTCTAATAATTTGATTACGATGAGGTATTGTAATAATTTTCATACATAACAAAGACGGATGTTGTAAAAATTTGATTTCTTTGGTTGTTTAGGAGAAAATTCAAAACGATGTAGCAACATTCTTAAATAAAAAAAATATCACTAAGTTAACTCTAATCCTAAATAATGATCTATTGAACTGACTATATTATTGGTATCGAACCATATTATAGTATACATTAAATAATGAGTATACATTAAGTAACGAAATGTAAATTGTAGAATTAAGTGGATAAGAAAAGTTTCCAGAAAGATCTGATAAGGGGAAAGCAGCCGCGATAACGAATCAAACGGCAGATAAGCGTTCCCGAAATTTCGGCAAACGATAAGCCTTATCTGCCGGATTGTTCTAGAACTTGAAGGCCAAAACTATATAAAGCGCCCAGCTCTCCCTCGAGTCAGTTAGAGTCAGGGTAGTTAGTAAGTTAGTAGTTAGAAGTACATAAGTGAGTTCAGTGTTCAGTTGTAGTGATCCGAGTTTAGTTTGGAAATAAAGTGGATATTATTCAATGTGTTAATCAATTCGAACCGATAAAGCCCGTAACACAGTGGCGTGTTGTTGTTGACAGCAAAATAAATGAATAGAAAATTTTTGCATGCAAAATTTGAACTTGAAATTCCTATTACTTTTTAAGTAAGTTCCAACTTTAAAGTTGAAATTTCGAAATTAAACTCAAAATTTTGAAAAAAGATTGAAATCTACAATTTGCGATCTAAATTTTTACGTTAAATTAGAAAATTTAAAAAAGTAAACCTTACAAAAAATATTTTTTCAATTTTTGTTATCTTTTTAGAACTTGGACTTTTTCAAAAACTCGACTTTGTTTTCAGAATGTCTAGTTTAAACTGTGCATTATAATTTTTTTTTGGTTCGTAACTTTGCATTGAAATTTTATGCCCTTTTAGAAATTAAGGTCGAAAGTTCAAGAAGAAGAAGTCAAAATTTCAACAAAAAAATCAAAATATTTTAAAAAAATAGATCATTTTAAAGAAATTTCGACTTTATGGAAATTTCGAATTGAAATTTCCAAATTTTGAGGTAGATAGTTAATTTAGAGTTTAAATTTTAAATTTCAAGAATACAAAGTCAGCAAGTGAAAAAAAAATCGAAACTATGAATTAAAAAGTCAAAATTTTAAATGCAAATTTGAGATTTCTAAAATTTTTCTTAAAATATCGACCGTAAAGTGAAAATTTCGTCAAAAACTTTAAAATCATGAATTTTGAAAAGACAGACTTTTTTCTGTGGCGGGAAAAAAGTTTGGCATTTTATCTGTCTTAACATTTTACAAAATGCGACTTTTCATAAATGCCACATTCTCGGGAAAAACATTTTTTTTCCCGATATGTAAATATAAGTAAGAATGCGGGAGAGATTTCATTTTAGAGGAGGTTTCCTTAGTAACGCGGATGTAAATTTCAAATTTTGACATCAATTCATTTTCTGACTAAAATCTTTTAGTTTGCAATATTATATCGGCGTTTTTTCCGTCACAGAAAAAAAAAGTGTATTACAGGCACGTAGCCAGGGGGTCCAAAGGGTCCGGAATGCATATTCACCAATAAATTTACGATGATTACGAATTGAAATATCAATAGAACGATGGTTAATTGCATATTTAGGCATGTAAATAATTTCCGAAACTGCCAACTGTATAATAAATAACTATCTCCCTAGAGAAAAAGTCAAAAAGATTCAAAACAGCATTAAATAATTTTATTTATTAAAACTTTGACTTTTTAAATTCGAAATTGCCCTGAATAATTTCAATTTTATTTTATCATATATTTTGAAATATCGAGCTTCTTTCTTTGAGAGAATTTAAGGCTTAAACTTAAACTTCCTATTTTCTTAAAACTTGAAACCTTAAAATAAAAAATGTTCGATTAAATTCGAAAATTCCTAAACAAAATTTTGGGGTTTCCAAATTTTTTTTTTGAAATTTGAAGTTTAAATTGAAATCTTACCTCCAAAGTTCTCGAATTTTCGAATTCAAATATTTGCAAGCCCTAAATAAAAATGTTTAAAAAAACAGATTCGAATTTGAAGAAAATAAAAAAGAAATTCGAGCCTTAAACCTAAAATTGACAAAAAAACTCATAATTTTGAATAAATACTTGAAATTTTGAATAAAAACTTTAAATTTTGAATTAAAAATTTGCAATTTACTTAAACAATTCTTAAGCAATGACTTTAAGAATTTTCGAGCTGAAACTTGAAATTTTATAGGACTACAAATATTTGAGTTTTTGCAACTATCGAAAATCAGAATTTTTTAAACAAGTTTTGTTTTTCTTTCGAAGTTTGAATTTTGAATGAAAATTTAGACTTTCTCTAAAAACTTTGACTTTTTTGTTAAAAATTTCCATTTTTTTTCTTTAAAACCTGAAATTAAATAAACTAAGTATTAGTTTGGAATTTTTAGAAACATGAAAAATGACTACTAAAAACACGATCTTTATGTAAAAAATATTTAAAAATTTCTATTTTAATATTGCAATATCGAGTGTAACCTGACTTTTTCAGAAGCACCTCCAAAACTTCAAGATTTCTTGAAAATGTAGAAATTTTGGGAAAGCTTATGTTAATAGCTTATGTTATGTTCTTTCCAAAATTTCGACTGCAAAGCGGAAATTAGACTTTTTTTTAAACTGACTTATTCCCACAATTTAGACTTTTATCTCTAAATTGTGATTTCTTTCTCGAAATTTAAAGTTTAAACACGAACTTAACAAAATAAAAATTTTAAACTTAAATAGGGAATTTTCTCAGAACCTCGAGTTCGTCCAAAATTCAAAAATTTTTAAAACAGTCGAAATATTTCGATTAAAATCGAGTTTAATAAATTCAGTTTGGTCTTTCGAAATTTTGACTGAAATTAAGACTTTTCAATCTTCAAGCGAAGATATGATAACGAAGGCTTCCACGGCCAGAGTCAGTACAGGATATACTTCTTCCGGGATTGGACCGTGTCAAAGAACTACTAAAAGTGTTTGACGTTTCGCCCACCATCGTAGGGGGCTTCTTCAGGAACAAAGAAATAAAATACAAGGAAATATACAAAAATGAAAAATGAATAAGGGGCCAATTTCAAAACATCAGAGCACGGTAACTCAGTCTGTCCACCATACCAGAGGCAAAACTCTTCTTAATTGAATATCTGGTAAAAGGATAAGAAAGTTTAGACAGAAGAGCACGATAACTCAGTATGTCCACCACACCAGAAGCGACACTCTTCTGAGAGGAAAGAAAGAAAGGGAAACTTTATATACCATTCGTCTGCGCGATCACTCCCGAAGATTTCCGATGGTTGGTTTTCAGATGAAGGAAAGCATCTAACCGTCGTCTCTGTTGATATTTTTGAGGAACTTTTGGATTTTAATCGCCTCGCGTATCTTCCTACTATAGTAATTGGGAATATTGGATGTAATTGAAATATTATCAAAAAGAATCTTATGTCCGGTCTCTTGTTGATGTTCCGCAATGGCTGACTGCGAAACTGAACCAGACTTAAGACATCTTTAGTGCTCGGATATTCGCGTCTTAAATTATCGCCCCGTTTCTCCGATGTACACTGAATCACAAGAACAAGGAACCCTGTACACACCATAAGAACGAAAGGATGAAATTTTATCTTTGGGAGATGGGAGGAACTGTTGGATTTTTGAAGATGATGAAAAAAGTGGGTTTAATGTTGTGTTTTCTCTATAATTTTCCGATTTGATCTGTTACTCAGTAAACATAAGGAAGAAAGGCTTTAGAAAAATATATTGAATTTTGTGTAGGACAAGGGGTAGGGTGAAGATGTCGTTTAATGACAGTTTCAATGTCGTGAATTTGTAACCATTGCTGCGGAGGTTAAAACGAATTTTGTTCAATTCGTCTGAAAGATTTATCGGCTGTGAAATTGCTACAGCTCGTGAGACCAGTGAATTTACGTTGTGTTATTTAAATATACGAATGGTATATCAAGTTTCCCTTTCTTTCTTTTCTCTCAGAAGAGTTTTGCCTCTGGTACGGTGAACATACTGAGTTACCGTACTCTTTTGTCTAAACTTTCTTATCCTTTGTACCAAATTTTTGATTCAAAAGATTTTCGCCTCTGGTATGGTGGACATACTGAGTTACGTGCTCTTCTGTCTAAACTTTTTTATCCTTTATACCAAATTTTCAATTCAGAAGAGTTTCGCCTCTGGTATGGTGGACATACTGAGTTGCCGTGTTTTGATGTTTTGAAATTGGCCTATTTCATTCTTTCATTTTTGCATATTCCCTTATATTTCCCTTTTATTTATTGTTTCTTTACTTTGTTCCTGAAGAAGCCCCCTACGATGGTGGGCGAAACGTCGAACACTTTTAGCAGTTCTTTGCCACAATTAATCATCATCATCAATTGATTTTCTGACTAAAATCATTTCCTTTTTGACATTAAATCGGCGTTTTATCCGTCACAGAAAAAAAACAGTGTTTTACACACGGGAAAAAATTAGATTTCAGATCTCGCTGTGTTGTTTCCCTCCACTGCGCGTTGAGAAACAAAACAGCTCGAGATAAAATCAACTAGTTTTTCCCTTGTATAATAAATATTTTACTAGAGAAAAAGTCAAAAAGATTTAAAACAGCATTAAATTTAAAAATACAATTTTATTTATTAAAGTTTTAACTTTTTAAATTGAAATAATTTCAATATTTTTTATCAAATATTTCGAAATGTTGATTTTTTTCTTTGAGAGAATTTAAGGCTTCCACTTACACTTTTTATTTTCTTAAAATTGAAACCTTTAAATAAAAAATGTTCGATTACATTCGAAAATTCATAAACAAAATTTTGGGGCTTACAATTTTTTTTTCCAAATTTGAGGTTTAAATCAGAATCTTACCTTCAAAGTTCTCGAGTTCTCGAATTCAAATATTGCAAGCTAGAAATCAAAATTTTGGAAAAACAGATGGAATTTGAAAAAAAAAGAAATTCGAGCCTTAGCCCAAAAATTGAAAAAAAAACTCAAAATTTCGAATGAAATTTTAAAATTTATTTAAACAATGGATTTAAAATTTTTCGAGCTGAAACTTGAAATTTTATAGGATTTCAAATATTTGAGTTTTCGCAAATATAGAAAGTCAGAATTTTTTAAATACGTTTTGGTTTTCTTTCGAAGTTTGAATTTTGAATTAAAATTTGGACTTTTTCTAAAAACTTTGACTTTTTTGCTAGAAATTTCCATTTTTTTTCTTTAAAACTTAAAATTAAATAAACTAAGTATTAATTTGGAATTTTTAGAAAAATGAAAAATGACAACTAAAAAAACGAACTATGTGTAAAAAGGTTTGAAAATTTCCATTTTAATATTGCAATATCGAGTGTAACCCGTATGTACGACTTTTCCCAGAAGCATCTCCAAAACTTCAGGATTTCTTGAAAATGTACAAATTTTGGGAAAGCTTACAGGTTTACACTTTTTTCGAAATTTTGAGTTTTTTCTAAATACTTAACAATTTAAACTTGTGATTTTTTTGTTCTTTCCAAAATGTCGACTTCAAAGCAGAAATTAGACTTTGTTTGAGCTGACTTCTTATTCCCGCAATTTAGACTTTCATCTCTAAATTGTGATTTTTTTCTCGAAATTTAGGGTTTAAACAAACAAACTTAACAAAATAAAAATTAAAAAATTAATTTAAACAGGGAATTTTCTCAGAACTCGAATATTCAATTTTTCGTTCAAAATTCAAACATTTCTAAAACAGTCAAAGTATTGAGATTAAAATCGAATAAATGCAGTTTGGTCTTTTGAAATTTTGACTAAAATGAAGACTTTTCAATCTTCAAGGGAAGAGAACTCGCCACTTATTAAATAAAATTAGAAATTCAATGAACCTTGTCCTTCGAATCTTAGGAAATACTCCTTATGGTGTGTTTATTAAAAACTCAAGCAATATGTAAGGGAATTTCAAGATTATGTGCTCATTTCAGCTTATTTTTGACAATTTTGTGTTTAATTAACTTCAATTTCAGACTATTTACTTTCCAAAATCTAAATTTTAAAGCTGGAATTTGTAAAGATTAGTCGAAATTTTGATATTAGTTATTATTAATAACTAATATCAAAACCTTAGTATTTCCTTGAAATTCGTCTTTTCATCAAAATTTTGAATCTTTCCCTTGGATTTATTTTATCACAAAATTCCCCTCTTTCTCTATATTCGTCGCTTTCGAATTGTGATTTTTTAGATTTTTCTTTCAAAAATCTGATTTTCTAAAAATGTTCAATTTTTGTCTCAAAATTCGTTGTTTTTATTTTCGAATTAACTTTTTTTCTGAAAACTTTGATTTTTTTTAACATAGCTTTCCTTAAATTTCAATTTACTTACCAAAATTTGTCTTTTTGTCAAAATTTTGCGAACCATATTTGTTTGAGAACTTTCATATTTTTCAAAAATGGATTTTTTTAAAAAGATAAAAATTAAAAACAATTTTATTCATACTCTTAAATAATTTCTCAAAAAATTTTACAAATCAAATATCCATTTTTTTTGAAATATTACTTTTCTTTGAAATTTCGACTATTTTTTTCAAAAAGCGTTTTTTTTTAACTTAAATCGACGTTTCTTAATTACTTTTAATAATTTTTTTTTTTTTGAAAAGGTGACTTTTTTGGAAGTTTTATCTTTTTCTTGGTATTTCGGTTTCTCCTCGAAATTCTGTTATATTTTCAATATTGGGCTTTTTCTGAAGGTTCAAACTTTTTTCGAACTTACCAAAAATTCATAACCATTAAACTTTATTAACGATAAAAACGCAACAAAAGGTAAGGATTGAAAATGTCAATTATTTACCAGAAATTTTTACTGATTTCATAAGATTGAAATTTTTAACAGAAATTCCATATTTAGTTTTTCCTCGAACTATCTTCTCGTAAAATAAGTATTTTACTAAAATTCGCCTTTTTCCAAAATAGCGTATTCCTATAAATTTCGACTTTATTCTCAAAATTATACTTTTTCGACTTATCTTCCAAAATTCGCTCCTTTACAAAATTTCGCCATTTTCCTTAACGTATGTTTTTTTCTGAAAGGTTTAACCTTTTTAAATTTGACTTTCTAGAAATGTCAGCTCGTGTATCAAGATTCGCATTATTCTCGAGATTTCAGATTGTAATTTGAAATTTCGATGTTATTGAAATTTCAATTTTTTTCGAGAAAGAATATTGTATGAAATTACAAGTTCTTTTTCAAAATTCAACTTCTCGTGAAACTTGCAACTTTTTTTCACAAAATTTAATTTAGAAATTTTGATGTTTTTCGAATATTTGAGGTTTTTCAATATTTCCGAAATATTAATTTCGTGGTTTAATTCTGATTTTTAAAAAAAGTTTTTTTCCCAAAACTGGTTTTCTTCTTGGAAATGTCACCTTTTTTTTCTAAATTTCGACTGTATTTTTCAAAAATCGTTTGTTTTTTCAAATTATTTTCATTAGTATTTACTTTTTCTAAAAATTTCTTTGGACTTTTGGCAGTTTCAGCTTGGTTTGCATAATTCGTCTAATTTTCGAAATTTTGACTTGTACTTTAAAATTATATTTATGGAAATTTGAATTCGAAATTAGATTTTTTTCTCTAAATAACATCTTAAAATTCATTTATTTTTCCAAAATTGTATCGAAATTTTAATATAAACCTAACAATTCCGAGAAAGATTTCTTGTAAATTTCAGGATTGTCAAAATTTGAATAAGGTAAAAATTCTGATCTTTGGAAATTGCTTTCTTTTCAAATGCTGTCTTTTTAACAAAATTCAACTTTGGGAAGTTTTGAATTTTTGTTTTTAAAATTTCGAAATTTTTTGAAATATTTGATTTCTATTTTAAAATCGATTTTCTAACTGGTTAGTTATTTTTCGAAATTTCTACCCCCAGTTCATGTGATTAAATGAAAGTATAATATAGTTAAACGTTTACAAATACTGAACCGAAAGGTCTTTTACAAATTAAGTCTTTTCTTGTTCATCGATTTTTCAAGATAATTATTGCCTCCCCCTGAAGCAAATTCTGCCTACACCATGGTTAATGGATCAGATACTAGAGACTCATTAATCAAATAAAGATAAATTATGAGAATTATAATTATTATAAAATTTTAAATGATGCAAGTTTAATCTTCTTTTATGTCTTTCTTTTTCTGAATATAAGGCAAACAATGGCAACAACACCAAAAATGATAAAATTACCTGAAAATTGTCAAAAATGGCAAATATGGCATTAAATGGCAAATGCCATAGTTTCCGGGCTCTAGTTATTAAGTTTCAAAGAAAAGTAGGAGTGGTAAGTTTAAAGTAGCACTTTCGAATTTTTCTAGAAAGAAGGCTAAAAATTACAACATATTAGCACTGTTGGTTTTGCCAACAATCCCTGATTTTTGAAAAGATATTTACATATAAAAGTAGTAATTAATGTTTCTGGGGATATCGTTATTTAATGAAATCATCATTTCTAAGAGTACCAAGGACCCAGAGGTCAATGATTTGTTATTTATTTTTTCGCAGATCTTGAAATCAGTTATGACACATTTCATGTCAGATTGCATTGTAGAAGTGTCATATAGAACACATATTTCAAAACATAATTTAATGCAGAACACAAAATCGCCTGTGATAAGATTTCTGGTTCAGTAGTTCACGTATTTTAAAAATACCGCGAGCATTGGTAGTGGGGTTAGAGTGGTTTTGCAGGATACTGGAGCAAACTAAACGATTTTCCTGCAGCAAAACCCAAGCGTAGCCGCGCAATATAATTCGGAAGATACAACACTCTTGACTGCAGATACGCTGAACATACGAAGTGCGAACGAACGATACAGGATACTAATCAACACTAACGGTTTTGTGATATTCAAAATGAAAGTGACACTAGCTGTGATATTTTTTGCTGCATTTTTTGCAAATTCGCTGGCTCTACCCGGTAAGTTTTCTATTTTCGGCATAAATAATTTAATTAAATATTTTGTTCATAATCAAAATAATACTTTATTATAGTCATTCAATAAAAAAAAAGTCACAGGTGTAAATATCTACAAGAAAAAACCAATTTTTGAATGTTTTACGAAAATATATTAATTTCTGAACTTTTGCTTTTTTCTTGTTTTTTGTGAAACTAAAATATTCCATTAATTTCCAAGCAAGCGACAAATTAAATAGTTGCTCTCTTTTGCCGAATTGGTTCGTGAAGCCGTGAAGAATAACAGATCATTATCTATTGTCAAATTTCTATCCTAATAAGTTGCTAATCGGAATAGACTATTTTATTACATTCGACTTTAAACTTCTACTCAAGTGCGCATCATTTGTTAGGGTTTGATTTCAATAGTTTGAAAATAAAATTAAATCTTAGAATAATTCATAGTAATAATTATTAGTTTCCAATGTTTTCTCGTATATACTAATACTAAATATGCGAGATATTTTAGTGATAATATCATTAATTTTAACCAGGTATTCAAAATGCTGTGTAATTATAATGTATTTTTGTAGACTTGAAACTAATACGAATATAATTGCATCAACATGTTTTACTTCATTAATTAACGGGTCCGGTGAAAAGTAAAAACAGAAATTTTAAAAAATAAATGGACTTAAAATCTTATAAAGAGAATTAACCGGTTTGACGCAAATTAAAACATGAATCCTTAAAAATAAACAACCATGCAACGCATGCATAAAATTAATCATAGGCAAAATTCAAACATTCGGATTATTTCATTTCGTCAGCAGTTGAGTTATTGTTTATGAAAATTGTAGTAACGGTGGAATTTCCTAACATAGTCCAAAGTCAGATTACTTCCAGGAATACTCAAGTGACAATTTTTCCGAACTATTTGAGGGTTGTGGGGTCTATGAAGAAAGAAAGTTCATTCGTCCTTTCGTCGGTAACCAACACATGGTTTAAAAAATTTTCATCAAATTTGTCTCCAATTCACAAAACTTACACTCGTCGGAAAATATTTCTCGAGTATTAGCCACTTTATAACACTTTCTTGCAAAATATGCATTTCACACCGTTCGTAATTTTATTCATCTTCTACAATTCATTATTGCTATAGATCGATTTTCGTACGAAAAAGCAAATCATCCTACAATTTTTGGGGACTTAGGGGCCGAGAGTATCATATTTAATGGCTTGATGTTGTCATTTTCCAGACACAATAGAAATGTTTCTTTTTTCCTCGATTGCCCATTGCACACTAAACATTAATGTTTATTTATTTAATTTTTGAAAGGATATTTTTTCGAATTTTACTCTGTATTGAGGAAAATATTTGTTCGAACCCACTGAGCCTTTGCCGGTTGTTCGGTCACCTCGTCCAACCCATCGCTGTTCTCTGACGTAATTAACGTCATGAGGTTCATACCGATTTCTTTACAACATTTATTCTTAAGTGGGTGTGTTTCTTGTTGAAAATGTGTAATGATTATTTATCTGACAATTGCAGGTTGAAGTTATTATCACTGTTGTCTTCTTGTTTGGACATTGGAAATCTATATTTCTTTTGATTTCTTCCATTGTCCCAGAAGAGTCCTTTTTTTTCGATTTTTCACTTTCCTGTTTTAAATAACGAATATTTTTCTGTTCCAATAAACTAGTATATTGCGGCAAATATACACTTTGTTATTTCAGAAGATCTTACATCATTTTGTTTTCAATAATTTTTAATTACTAATAATTGACAGTGATACATATTTATCATAGCATAGCTATTAATGTAACGATGTTATAATAATCGCCAGGTCCGAGATGCATTCAAAGCTTCATCGTATCATTGACAACGATGACATAAAAAAATCAACAAACCTTTAAAATGAAATTTGTATTTAAGGTATTATGATAGGTAACTAACGTATTATAATTGTAACTAACGTATCATGTGCTACTAAATTATTATGAAACTGCTAAATATTATGAGGTTAATAAATTAACACTTAATTTTCAATGATACGATAAAAGCTATAATTTTAAAATAGATGTCGATACTATAATACTGTCAAGTACAACGAAACTCTTGTGTCAATCAATAAGGCAAGTAAAATTTGCAGAAATATTCCCTTTATTTAAATAAGAAATATTTATTTTCCGAAACCAAAGTCTACCTCATCCAAGCAACGTCTAGCAATCGGGACATTGTTGCAAAAATAAGCAACTAAAAATTTTAGCAACATCAATATCTGCAAACCCTAAAGTGTCACGTGACCACGATGTTAAGAAAACTACACGAAATACAGGGTGTTTCATAATTGCATGCTGAACCGGCAGGGGGATATTCCTTGGGCAATTTTAAGACAAAATTTTCATATTAACATAGGTCCGGAAAACGCTTCATTTTCGATATACAGGGCGGTAAAAATTGAAGAAAAAATCGGTTTTTCTTCAATATTTCTGAGACTGGTTTAGATATTTTTTTGATATTCAGTACACGATATCTGGGTATAAAAGCAAGTATTTTGACAAAGAAACATTTGTTCTGATTCCATCCAGTGGCGTTCCCACAAACAGGTCGATACACATTTTTGAAAAAAAAATGTGACGCCAATGCTATTTTTCAAAATAAGAATTATTTTCCTAGTCTTTGTTGTGTTTCTATCAAAAATGAGCTCTTGACTTTTTGTCCTATGACTGACGGTTTCCGAATTAAAAAATAAAAATCATTTACTTGCTATGCCGCTGTGGTAGATTAATTTATTAATGTAAATCTCGTAGGCCACAGATTTAGTTTTGTGTTTACAACCAAGTGTCAAATTTTTCACTTCAATACTTTATCTGAATGTGAGTGATTGATAAGTATAAGAAAATATGTTTGAGAATGCTGAGTTTGCCGATATTCATTACATGTACGGTCTTGCGGATGGAAATGCATTTGAAGCCAGGCGACTGTATGCAGAGCGTTTTCCGCAAAGAATTGTGCCAGAGGCAAGAACTTTTTCAAGCGTTCATAGAAGACTACGCGAGAAGGGATGTTTTAAACCCGATCATCACTTAAAAGGGGCACAAAGAACCGCAAGAACAGAAAAACTGAAATAGCCGTTCTTAATTCAGTTGAGCAAAATCCCGAAATAAGCGCAAGGAAAATTGCTAGTAATTTAAATATCTCCCATATTTTAGTCTGGAGGATACTTCACGATTTTTTGTTATACCCTTACCATATTCAACGGGTTCAGGCCTTACTGCCTCGGCATTTACCATTTCGTATGAATTTCTGCCAATGGTTTATTCAAAAAATTGTTGAAAATCCACTATTTGACAGAGAAGTATTATTTACTGATGAAGCCAGTTTTTCCCGAAATGCAATTAGAAACTTCCACAACAATCACTTTTGGGCCGAAGAGAACCCGCATGCCATGGTCGAAGTCAATCACCAAGAACAATTCTCGGTAAATGTGTGGGCAGGAATTGTTGACGACTATTTAATTGGACCCTTTTTTTCTGCCAAGAAGATTAAATGGAGAAAATTATCGTCACTTTCTTGAAAATGATTTACCAGTGCTGTTAGAAGATGTCCCAGTTTTAATCCGAAATCGAATGTGGTTTATGCACGATGGTGCCCCTGCGCATTTTAGTGTTTTGGCACGTGCATATTTGGACCAAAATTACAATAATCGCTGGATAGGCAGAGCAGGAACAGAATTATGGCCGCCTAGATCCCCTGACCTGAACAATCTAGATTATTTTTTATGGGGCTATCTTAAAACCTTAGTTTATAGCACCCCAATCCAAACTGAAGAAGAACTGAGAAATCGCATAACAGATTCCTGCAACACTATAAGAAATACGCCAGGAATTTTTCAACGAGTACGCGAATCTATGAGAAGAAGAGTTGAAGCGTGCATACTTGCAGGTGGTGGACATTTTCAACACCTGATATGATTTAATTAATTTCATTGCTAAGATTTCATTAATAAATTAATCTACCATAGCAGCATAGCAAGTAAATGATTTTTATTTTTTAATTCGGAAACCGGCCGTCGTAGGACAGAAAGTCAAGAACTCATTTTTGATAGAAACACAACAAAGACTAGGAAAATAATTCTTATTTTGAGAAATAGCATTGGCGTCACATTTTTTTTTTTTTTTTTCAAAAATGTGTATCGACCTGTTTGTGGGAACGCCACTGGTGGAATCAGAACAAATGTTTTTATGTCAAAATATTTGCTTTTATACCCAGATATCGTGTACTGAATATCAAAAAAATATCTAAACCAGTCTCAGAAATATTGAAGAAAAACCGATTTTTTCTTCAATTTTTACCGCCCTGTATATCGAAAATGAAGCGTTTCCGGACCTATGTTAATATGAAAATTTTGTCTTAAAATTGCCCAAGGAATATCCCCCTGCCGGTTCAGCATGCAATTATGAAACACCCTGTATAATTAAAAATAAATGTTGGAATTGAGAAATAAGTTGAAAATTACAACAATCAAATACAATATTCTTTTCAAAAATATAAATAAAACAAAATGTTCCTAGAGAGCCTTCTATTAATTGCTCAGATTATCTACTAAAGCTAGTTGCCGTTGGGTCTAAATGGCCTTTCCGCAAATCCACTAATGATTGAATCACTGCCACCCATTGTTGCCAGTCTTGCAGTTTTGATTGTAGATTTACAGCTTTGCAAAAATTTTTCTCTTGTCCCCAACATTAACAGTTCTTGTACTGCTATGCTCTGATTGATATTTTTAAGGTATATTTTTTAACAATAATTATTATAAAGTGAATGATAAAGGGCAAAGCGTATTTAGACATTTTTAAAAATATTGTATTTGTTCAATGCGTTGAGCTAGTCCACTTAGAGTAGATAATTGTCTCGGTTTAAATAGTTATTACATTACCAATTAATTAATAATAAATGAGTGCCAAACCAAGATAAGATATCATTGTTGGTGAAACCTACATATTTTTAATTGGTTAGGTTTATTTTTGTCAGGTAGCCAAACCGTTTCAAACATTAATAATTATCACACATTTATATAGCTGCCATTAGCGCTTTTTATTTACTGTGACCATTTTACAACTCCAGAATTCTATACCATATATTTTACTAGAAGGCAACGATTTATTACTCTTAACGTTTTCAAATTTATCAGTGTTTGTTGAAGCTTGACGTGACCGCATATTTTTTATCAACATCGAAGGGTGTACAGTGTATCCCATTTTCGATGGTTTTGTCCCTATTACTATTATTTTCCAGCAGAGATAGAGGATCGAGGTTTTAACAGACCCAAGTCAATTTTGTAAGATACAAATGTTGTATCTTTACTCGTTTTAGCATAATTTTGGAATATTAAAAATTTACACTTTTTGTTGCTCCTTTCCGATCAACTACAAAAATTTGACCAAATCTTTGCCTAATGTAGTTTTTTCCGTATAAGTTTAATAATGTAAGTGATTTTTTTAATTGGCCGCACAGTTTTGGAGTTATAACCTAGCAGACAATAATTTTAAATTAAAGAGCATTTTTTTCTCTTTTCAAAAATATATAGGTTTACATATTTACTTCAAGAAATTTTAAAGTTACGACGATTTTTCTATTAACTTATGTATACATGTATTAAGCTGGGTCATGTTTACCTCTGTCAATGAGAAAATTTACTGGCGGGTCACATGATACCGAAAAATTTAAGGAGTTTCACCTTCGAAGAGACAATAGGTAGACGCTCGCCGACAGGTTAAAAGTAAAAGTTCGTCCGAGAAAATGAAGTTTCGCTCAAACAGTTAATTTCGTGGAAGCAGGAGCTCCTTGTCTCTTTTTATCTCGAACAATGTAATCACTAACTCAGAAAAAAATCCAAAATGATGAAAAATGTCTAGTCGATATTCCTTATCGCACACAACCTTTTGGTATCTTGACGTTTTGATCCTTTATTAGGATTGAAAACTGGAACTTTACATGATTGGCATATTTTTGAAGCAGCGCCTGAGTTTACTAATTTTACCGTAATTCAAAGTTGAGCATACAAATATTATATTTAGCCACTTCCCGCTGCTTGGAAACGAACGCGTTAAACTTTAAGATTAATTTCAAGGTATTAGAATAGGAACACTTTTATCTACCTCGTTACTGCCATTCTATAAAATTCCCATGCAAAATAAAACGAACTGTATCTTCTGACCAACCCATTGTCGCCGTCAATCGTCCACCATCTTCTCTCTCGAGAAGATAACTCCTGGACTTTGCATATTTTGCTGTACAGTTTCAATATTTTCTTCTACTCTTACAGATTTTGGTCATTCATTATCTTTTTTTTCATCCGGTAATCTTCTTTGTTTAATTTTTCTAGCAAAGGAGATAGAAACCTTACACAGCAGTTTTTGTTGAAAAATTCTTTAACAAATTTTCAGGCTCTCTATATAAAAATTGATTGTAGCTGTGATAATTTTAACTTGCTTAGCTTATACTTTATTGTATATTTGGTGAAAATTTCATAAAATCTACCCACTACCGAAAAAAATAAAATGTGGACTTTTTTTGGCCCACCTTGTAGTAACTTTAACCTTGCCAAGTTACCCTCAACAGTATTTGCCCTCTAGAGAGAAGCGGCATATGGTATTTTCATGGGAGATCCTTGCAAGAACTGATAGCTCTGATTTCCCTAAGAGCAACATTGTTAAGACATAGAAGACAATCAAATTCCTGGCTATCCTCGTTTAATACGGCAGTTCATCTCAATATGTCTTCATGTCCACCTCCTACTAATAGTACTTCAAAGGCCCTTTGCGAATGGATTTACTTTAAAAAAATGCTATTGGTAATTCAAGTAAAATAATTTTATTTGGTTCTCTAGAACAAACTTTCGTGCCAACGTAAACTGATAAGAACCTTAGATAGTTAAAATTAATTGTACTGAAGTTATCGCCTTGATTTTAACCTCACGATTTTTAACGTTTTAGTTTTATGTGCACAATGTAATTCAAAGTTCAATCATGAACAGTGCTATAAAAATTTGAACTTCCACAAAAAATTCACTTGTATAGTTAGAATATATCTTAATATTAATCTTTATTTTAATCTTGAAAACTTAAAATTGTGAAAAAGCCCCCTAAATTTATAAAAAATTAAACTTTAAATTTCGAGAAAAAGTCGAAATTTTCAAACTAGGTATTAAGATCAATTTGAAAATAAATTCAAAATCCGTTCGAAAAAGAACAAATATTTAATAAAAGATCGACAGTTGTTTAAATAGATGAAAATATTGAAAACTTTCTGAAACATTATTTTAAATTTCTCCCAAATGTCAGATGTCAAATAAATTTGCTTTATTTTCAAAATTTCATACAACAACATATTAATATTGAAATTTCAAAACAGAACATAAAATAAAAATAAATTCTTAAATTTTCTTGTTATTTGCTTTGAAAATCGAAATAAAAAAAAAAAGGACATAAGTCGAAAAAATGTAAAATTTCTAAAAAATTAATCTTAATTTGAAGTCGATATAAAGAAAAAGTAAATATTGAAAACGTAAAATCGAAATTTAAAGAGAAAAAGATAGAATTTGAAAATTTATCTTTCAAAATTTATATTTAAACAAAAATGTCTTCTAATTAGAAAATAAAAACTTTTGACAAAATAGAAATTTTAAACAAAAATCTGCACTAGATTTCGATATTACAAAACTAAGACATATTTTTCATGCTCGATTTGAACCATCATTTTGAAAATTAAGACGACAACGTTTTGTTTTTTTTTTATTCTTTAACTGTAAAATTATATTTCGTTGCTAATAATATGGATTTTGGGCGGGGGGAAATGACTTCAATCTTCGAATGACCAATTTTTTGTCGTAATTACGAGATTCTTTTTTGTATTTTTTTCTCAAATTTTGATCTTTTGTTTAAAATTCACGCTTTTTACTGTTTTTCTTTAAAAAAATCGATTTGACACCCTAAATTTTGGTTTTTTTCTAGAAATATTTACTTTTTTCGATATTTCGAGAAGCTCTGTTATTTAAGTTTTGTTTTTCAAAAATTTTTTTTGTTTGAAACTCCTTGCAATTCTTTTTCCTTTTTCCCCAAAATTATCACTAACAATCTCGAAATGTCTACTTATTTAACATTAATTTTATTTTGAAAGTTTTACTGTCATCCCGAAATGAATCTTTTTTATCGAACTTTCGAATTTAAATTTAAAACTCTTCAATTTTTACTCTTTTAGAACTTAACTTTTTTTCGTAATTTTCAATCTACCTACTGTTTCAGTTTTTACTTTTTAAAAAAATCAAGTTCAAGAAAAGTTATTTAAATAAAAATGATAGTTTTTGGTTTTTTTTTGAAAAATTTCGGCATTTATCCTCAAAAGTTCGATTTCAATCCATGTATGTAATTTTCGATTTTTTTTTTAAGTTTTGCTTTTTCTGGATTTCAGTTTTTCTATAAACTATGCTTGCTTAATAAATGCGTTTTATCTAATAAATTATTGTCTAATGTAGCTATTAATGTAACGAGATTATTATGCGATTTATAATAATCGAGGACGCTGCCAAGGGACGAGGCGTTAGCTGAGTCGTCTGGCCACGTCTGAAATTGTTTAAATCGCTAATAATCCAGTTGCATTCCAAGCTTTATCCTATCATTGACAACGATGATATAAAAATCAACAAACTTTCAAAACAAATTTGTATCTATTAGGGTATTATGATAGGTAACTAACGTATTTTAATTGTAACTAACGCATTATGTGCTACTAAGTTATTAAGAAGCTGCTAAATATTACGAGGTTAATAATTATTAAGAAAGATTTAAGGACATTTAATTTTCAATACGATAAAGATATTTTGCATAAATTTCACACATCTTTCTTCATTTAGGGAAAATTCATAAATGAAAAATACAAAGATACTACATGAAATTATCCTCTGCCATACGTTAAGACTAAATCGAATCTGAGGAACTCATACTTCTGTTATTATTTATTTTGGAAAAAAATTTATAACAACTATTTTTATTCTAAATTTCATTACCTTTGCATGAAGACTTAAAATGTAGAGGGTATTCAATTTAAAAAATTTTAGCTTTGTCAAAAAACCCAAAAATGGGATGTTCAATTGTTTTGTTTTTGTTTTTTTCATAATGCCATACTAATCAGCGCCAAAAACTGTATGTCTGGTAATTTGACCAATTTCGTATTTTTAATAAAAACAAGTTTAACCATGCTGACGACTTAGTTTGGATCGCCCTGTGTTATCACTAGCGATTACTTAACGCTATGAATGGAAATAAGAGTTGTGGAATGTATTGACGGCCCCTAAATACAACATGGTTATTCTATTTTGGTATATTTGAGATTGCATTTGGTCGGGCGAAAAGATTCTGGTGTAAGGCAAGTGAGAGAAAAACGTAATAATCATAGAGTAAATTTAATTCCTTATTAACGTGCGATACATTGCTAAATAATCAGAGCCGTAATGAAGCAGGTGGAAACGCAGACGGTCCAAAATGAGAATGGGGGCCCAGAATGGCGATGATGTTTTTTTTCTTTTTAGTCAATTAAAAGTATTTGAAAATGATGAAATAATAACCTCTATTTTGGTCTATCAAAAATATATTGGGGTAACAAGGTAACGTTGGTAAAAATAAACCTTTTCTTTGGTTCTATAATGCACAGACCAATAGGTTTGAACATTTATTAGATTCGAAGTTTGGAAACCAAATACCGGTTTCGATCTTGTTAGATCTCGTCAGTTTGGTATATCCAACTCGAATGCTAATAAATGTTCCGACAAGTAAGTACTAAAACAATCACAGGCGTCGAGCGAGTGACTCTTTAGTACTACCACAGCAACCGCTTCGCTAGGTGGCGCAGTGTTTCAACTGTTGGTAGTTCAGCTACCTATGATTCACTATACACGCCTGGAGGGCTGCATGAATTTGTAGTCTAGGTTGCATTCTTCTTGCATACGTCATTGTTGGCGATGGCCATAGTTTCTCTATGGACCAATAGGTGGTAGTACTAAAGAGTCACTCGCTCGACGCCTGTGATTGTTTTAGTACTTACTTGTCGGAACATTTATTAGCATTCGAGTTGGATATACCAAACTGACGAGATCTAACAAGATCGAAACCGGTATTTGGTTTCCAAACTTCGAATCTAATAAATGTTCAAACCTATTGGTCTGTGCATTATAGAATCCTTGTCTTCTGGGAACTCTCCTAGAGAGCAACCGCTTCGCTAGGTGGCGCAGTGTTTCAACTGTTGGTAGTTCAGCTACCTATGATTCACTATACACGCCTGGAGGGCTGCATGAATTTGTAGTCTAGGTTGCATTCTTCTTGCATACGTCATTGTTGGCGATGGCCATAGTTTCTCTATGGACCAATAGGTGGTAGTACTAAAGAGTCACTCGCTCGACGCCTGTGATTGTTTTAGTACTTACTTGTCGGAACATTTATTAGCATTCGAGTTGGATATACCAAACTGACGAGATCTAACAAGATCGAAACCGGTATTTGGTTTCCAAACTTCGAATCTAATAAATGTTCAAACCTATTGGTCTGTGCATTATAGAATCCTTGTCTTCTGGGAACTCTCCTAGAGAGCAACCGCTTCGCTAGGTGGCGCAGTGTTTCAACTGTTGGTAGTTCAGCTACCTATGATTCACTATACACGCCTGGAGGGCTGCATGAATTTGTAGTCTAGGTTGCATTCTTCTTGCATACGTCATTGTTGGCGATGGCCATAGTTTCTCTATGGACCAATAGGTGGTAGTACTAAAGAGTCACTCGCTCGACGCCTGTGATTGTTTTAGTACTTACTTGTCGGAACATTTATTAGCATTCGAGTTGGATATACCAAACTGACGAGATCTAACAAGATCGAAACCGGTATTTGGTTTCCAAACTTCGAATCTAATAAATGTTCAAACCTATTGGTCTGTGCATTATAGAATCCTTGTCTTCTGGGAACTCTCCTAGAGAGCAACCGCTTCGCTAGGTGGCGCAGTGTTTCAACTGTTGGTAGTTCAGCTACCTATGATTCACTATACACGCCTGGAGGGCTGCATGAATTTGTAGTCTAGGTTGCATTCTTCTTGCATACTTTTCTTTGGTCGTCAAAAATATTTTTGGTTGCCACAAATGGGGGCCTACATTTTGCATCTTGTTCAGGGCTGTACAGCACCGTAAATAATGAATGCTGCAGCTGTAACACCTGTATTACATCTCTGCATTGCAATCAATCAATCAAATGGTAATAGTACATTGTGTGAAAGATGAAAGCATGCAAAAATTTGCTCTGGAAAAGTCCTTTGGCAATTCGCTTTTTTGCATGGAAATGGGACGATACCAAAGGAAATTTGCAGAGGAATGTTAATGGGCAATAGCAAAAAGTAAATAATAATTTGAAGCCACAATTTTGGTGGAAGGACTAGTCCTTGGTTATCTTCAAAAATTGAAATACTTTCTTGATTTCAGGGGACAATAATTCGAAAAGAAATGGGTACAAGTGCTATAAAATAACTGATACTCTGAGATATTTTCTGGTGACAAACATCTGGGGAGACACAGACGATCTGACCACATATTACTAATCCACATATTGTTTACCGACGAATAATCTTCTTTTTTTTTTCATAGACGATACAACCCTTAAATGTCTAGTTCGGTTTTGGCCTAGGGAAACTTTAGTATTCCTGTAACTACACAGAATAAGTTTTGTTTGGGCTAATATGCAAGAAAATTTTTTCGTAGGAAAATTTTTCACCAACTACCGCCAAATGTTACATATATTGCGAAACCAAATAGATCCGGCTGTTCGAGCATTGAACATTAATTTTGTAAATGCGTTGTCCGTTTACTGATCACAAGTCTTGTTTTAGTTTTCGTCCAACAGTTTAATTATTTCGGCCAATTTATTTCAGACCAACTAATCAGAGAAAAATAAAATTCTAAAATGGATGCAATTATTTTCATTCATATTTCAAATATATGGAAATACATAATTGTCAATTAATTCGTAAACATTTATTTCCCATTAATTACACTAATGGTCGTTTATAGGGCAGAAAGGGAAGTCAAAATTTTCGGCGACCAAGTGTTCGATGAGGGCTGAGACCTGCAAGTTTTTTTATTTTTAAATAGTAAACAATTGTACTAGCCGACAACGATTTATTTTATGGAAGTCATTAAATCTATACGAGGGTTGCCTTTTATATTTCGGGATTAGAGACCAAAAACAAATATTAATCATCGAAAATCACTTTATTGTTTTTCAAAATATTCCCCATGAAGATCTATACACTTTTGCATGCATTTGAACCAATTGTCGAAGCACTTTTGCCACTCTGATTGAGGTATCTCCAAAACATGCATTCTGAATGCAGCAACCGCTTCTTCAGGTGTCGAAAAACGTTGACCTCTCAGTTTGTTTTTTACGTACGGGAATAAAAAGAAGTCATTCGGTGCCAACTCAGGACTATACGGCGGATGTCTCATCAAATCCATGATTTGGGTGCTCAAAAATGCAGTTGTTTGAGCCGATGTGTGAGAGCTCGCATTGTCGTGGTGAAGAGTGATCCGTCTTCGGCGGTTGATTTCTTAGAAGACAACTGGCAAACAAATGGTTGTGTACCACTCAGAATTGACTATTCTGCGTTGTTCTAGTGGTACGGTTGCGACATGTCCAGTTTTTCCGAAAAAACAGGCGACTATTTGCTTGGAAGTGCTTCGTGCGCGAACAAGTTTTGTTGGATTTGACTCATCTTGAAACACCCATACAGTCGACTGCTGTTTACTTTCGGGCTCATACACGTAAATCATCACCTGTTACGATGTCATAGACGTGTTTCGAAGCACCGCGATCGTATTTTTTGAGCATTTCTTTCGACCAATCGACACGAGCCTTTTTTTGAGCGATTGACAAATTGTGTGAGTTCCAACGCGAACAAATTTTGTAGACAGTCAAATGTTTATGCAATATTGAATGTATGCTGGTCCCACTAATGGCTAAGGTTGTCTCAATCTCACGATAGGTCACATGACGATCTTGCAATATCAGTTCGCGCACAGCATCAATGGTTTTCAGAACAACAACTGATTTTGGACGACCTTCACGAAATTCGTCTTGGAGTGAACTACGACCACGATTGAATTCACCATACCATCGATAAACACTGGTCCTTGATGGAGCTTCATCGCCAAAAATTGAATTAAGTTCATGCATGCACTGTTGCTGAGTTAATCCACGTCTAAAGCTGTAAAAAATAATCGCACGAAAATGTTTACGATTTAATTCCATTTTTGGGCCGAGATGAATCTTTTAAGTTACTGTAAACAACACAAATAGCGCTCATATGTCAAAACGTTCTGAGTACGTATAACCTCAAAAATGTCCAACTTTACGATAGAGCTGTCAGTTGCCAGATTGCAACACTAGGGTTGCCAAATCCCGAAACATAAAAGGCAACCCTCGTATTAATTTGATTCCGTTCAACAATAATGCCTTGCTTATTATAAACATTTTGTTTGCAGGGGGTAAAAAATAATAAAAAGCCCCGACTCTTGTTATTCTTACTTAGGAAATATTCTCGTTAGTGCTCAGAAAAGTTACTGTCTAATTTTTGCTTGTTAGGGAGAGCGTTTCTGTCACGCTATTAAATGGTGAAAGAATTTTCATTACCGCCATGTTGATCTAACCTTATCAAATTCTAATAATTATTTCGTTCCTTACACTTAGAACAGATCGAACTGACCAATACTCCATATCTACATCAAATAAAAGTTATGTGTTAAATATCGTTCTCATACCTAAAATTTAGTTTAACAAAACATAAACATTTTTCAAATAAACAAGTATTTATCAAAATAAATGCATTCAAAAATATGAATTGACATTTTAGTTCCAAATTAAACCTTCTTAGTTCGTCTATAATCTAAATCGGAGGTCCCCAAACCGTTATAGCTAATGTCTTATCGTTGTTATTTTTGCTGTCACAATTTGAGAAAAAACAGTATAATAGTTAATTAACAGTTTTATTTACTTGCTAGATACAGCCCAATGATAATTATAATACGCAGAAAATTTAACTTATACATGATAACTAACTCCACTTCAGTTGTAAAAATTGTCCTGAGTTCATTTCTACCAAATGATGCCCATAAGTTCTACTAAAATGGCACAATGTTTAAAACATTCTATTAAATTCATTACCAAATTAATTTATTTTTATCCTAACGGGTGCATCTGAACATTTTGTTAATCCAAAAAAAAAAATAAGCTCGCCCAAAAAGTTAGACGACTAAAAAAAAGTCCTCAACGCAATATTTTCATTCATCTACTCATTTCATGGCAATTATTCCATTATTTCGAAATAAAATTATCCTCCTGCAGCTTCTAGGTATTATTTCCATATCAGTATACCATAAAAAAATCACAAGAATTCTACTAAACGTAATTAAAATTCTATCCAGCTTTTCTACCCATCAGAGTGATCTTCTAAATTTTCTGCTAAATCCCAAACATTTTCGTAAATCCAGTAGTAATTCTACTAATCTGAAAACACTGACTGTGTTATCGGAAAGTACCACTAGCTCCATCTGTTAGCGTAAAGATAAACTATGGTGGGTACTACCTATTTCTGCTTTTTGATCTTCAGATGTCCAGAAAATTAAGACCATTTTGGCCATTGGAACTTACTGAAGCATTCAGTATTTCCCTAAGGCTAGAAAGTTTGAAGATCGCTGATCCAAATCATACTAACTGTAGTAATTTAATATTACAAGGGTAAATCAAATATGAACCGGAATTTCTATCATGTCGCCATGAGGGCGGCAGGAGTGTGCGCATACTCTTAGACATGTTAGGTGGGGATATTCCGTGATTTCCTGCGCTCAAGCGAATTCCGTTCTCGCCGTTCGTCAGTTGTAAATACACTGAATGAGCAAGAGGTTAATCCGCACGTTGCGCAGCGCATTAATATTACATTTCTTGCCATTGAAGGTGTGAAACCCGCCGAAATTATTCGTAGACTAGAAACACAGTTTGGGGATACTTGTTTGAAGAACACTCAAGTGTATGAATGGGATAAAAAAATTTTGGAAGGACGAACTTAAGTTTAAAATGGACCTCGTTCCCGTCCTTGGTTCTTGCGACGGTGTTAATGGGATTTTAAAGGAGTTGTGCGCATCGATTTTCTGCATGAACGTCGTACGGTTAAGGCTGCCTACTATTGCCAGCTATGATGAACCAAAAGTGCATATCGGCGGAAGAGGCGCGAATTTTCGGCCATAAATGTTATTTTACTTCACGATAATGCCCGCCCCCACTCAGCCAACTTGACACATCAAAAATTAGAGGAAATGCATTGGGCCTTATAGTCCCGACTTATCACCATGCGATTATCGAATGTTTGTGCCACTGAAAGAAGCTCTAGGAGGTGAGCGATTCCATGATGATGCTACTGTTGAGACATTTATGCGAAATATGGCGATAAACACGCCTTTCTTCTTTTCATGATGATGGCATTTAAAAACTCCCAATCTGTTGAAAAAAATGCATAACAAAATCAGGAGATTATGTAACAAATTAGTTAATAACAATAAATTTTTGAAAACAAATTCCGGTTCTTATTTGATTTGCCCTCGTAAGTGCATATGGTATTATTATAAACTAAACCATATTTAACTTTCCTGGTGTTTTGAACAGCAAAAACATATAAATACCAATAAATAAAATAGATCAATATAATACAAAATATACAAAATGTTTCTATTTTACAATGTGCTTTTCGTGTGTCTTAAAACACTACACAATAACATTATGTTAATCTTGCAAGTGTATAACAAATCAATTTGGAAATTTTTAAATACATTTAACTATTGAATATAAATAATTGCATTTATCATAAATTAAATGTTTCCCATGCAATAATCACACTATAATTTATTAATATTATATAAATGCAAACAAACAATATCTAAGCCAAATTCCATTAGCGAGAAAAGCATGTTTTGCAAATCTATAACTGCACTTCCAGCAACATTTATTATTTAATTATCAGATTGCTGACTCAATTGATATTTTAATTGTACTTTAACCAATGGTATTAATAATTAATTAGTTCCGTGTCATCTCAATTATAGTTGATTCAAATCCTTGGATACATCGTAATTTGAAAGTGGAACACAGCATCACTTCACTATGGAAAGTTTCGTACCGCCGGAACAGCGCAGATATTAAATATGTAACATTGTAACACCATTTAGAATTTTTTTAAATTCATATGTACAGGTGATTCAAAATTGACTTTCGATATGTTCAGGGTGAATGGAGCATCAAAAAATAAGGTCATATTTTTGTATAACCTTCTTCTTCAAAAGTGAATAATAAGGAAGTTATAAGCCCTTAAAGGGGGGTAAAAAATGTTTTTTGACGATATCTTTAGGATTCTTATCAAACTAAAATTTTATACTCAAATATAAGGCACCCAACTACTTTCAGAACATATTTGTCAGATCTTCCCTCCTTTTTAAGGGTTACTTTGGGAGGGTGACTTGTTTTTACATATTTCATGAAAAATTTATGAAGAAAATATTTTTAGATTATTTGGCACAAAAAATGTTCTGTTGCTGCATTTCGATAAACACCATCGTTTAGGAGCAATAAAGTGGTTATATCCATTTAGATTTTTTCAACTTTTATTCGATAGTTGTTCTTCTTTCTGACATTCAGCTTGCCGAAAAACTTTTTACATTCCTTGCATTCGTTTAACTCTTCAATGTTTGATTATTCGTTTTTCCTTCTTTCCTGTGTTTATTGTTCTTCGCTGTTTCAATGAGCATAAAGAATTAGTAAAACCTATGTTTAAACAAACAAGAAAACCATGCAGAAAATAACAGCCTTAAGTATAAAGAGTGAAATCATATATTTTTTTTGTAACAAGTGTTTACAATTTTTTTCATCTAGTGTACTGCTATTTTTGGCATGTTCCCGTAGGTTATGACGAAAAATTTCAGTAACATACTAGATAGAAAAATTGTTTGTGCACTTGTTACTAGAAATAGGCCTTACCCTAAAATAAAGCTTCCATATCATTTTTGGATACACGTATTTATTTGTTAAACTAGTTGTATCTTATTAATTTTTTAGATATAATAATTGCAAGAAGTAGATATTTTAAAAGTTTGTTGCCGAAGCAATACTATTTTCCCTGAATTTTTAATAATGTATACTTCGTTAACAAATATTCCTTTTAGAGTTATTGTAGTAATACTTAGCGAATTATTAATTGAGGAAGAAAGATAATTATACATTTGTTTCTCAATCATAAAATATACACGCATTGTATACTAACAATTATTAAGGTCACTCACATGTAATAACAACAATTTTGCTAATAGAAATTTATTCAGTTTTACGAGTAGTTCATATCTAAATTAATTCAATTAACCGATTGCATTATTCTTTTAGAACCGATCGATGTAGCATTTAACCTTTAAGTTAAACTGTTTACTTATTTTTCACGTTTGTTTTTTGTTAGAGGAGTGAAACAATAGTAAAGAATGCATTTTCTGCTATGTAAATAAAAAGATTTCGTTTCATTGATATAAATATTCACATTCGACCTTCAAAAAAATAAATAATCGACTGTATTATTCGTCTCGGGTGTTGTTTTCTACAGAGATTCCAATGTCAGTTGTATCAATTAGGACCGTCTCATCACCCGATCTATGATTTTTGCGAACAGGGGCAAAAACCTAACATTGGTACCCAAAGGTGATCAAAATACTTTTTACGCCTAGAAAAAAATACTCACAACTGGTCCCTAACGATTTGAAAATTTGGGCATCCACTTCAACTGGCACCCAGGGTACATCTCCTAGATCCGGGGCTGGACAGTTTTGTCTTAACTTTAGGTATAAACATTTTATAATCTTCGTAAATGTACTTAAGCGGAAAAAAAATAAAAACAAATTTTTTAATTAGATGAAAAATGAATTAGAAGCCATATCAATCCGAAAAAAAGTAATGATTTATTAAACTTTCAAGAAATCTTTAAAAATACGTTATGACTAACAATTATATTCACCATGCCAGACATTACTAATTCCAAAACAACTTTCATCATCAAACCCATATTAAATTTTCGACATAATCTCTTTCTCAAAATAGTTAGAAAAATTAGCATTATTAAATTTTCCCAAATATGGATTGAAACTAATGATTGCTCGGTGTATTTTCCATTTCATTTACATATTGCATGAATATTCCAGTACCTATCTATTTATATAAGTAACTACATACATATTTTGCGCATTATAAACCTTTACTTCATAGCATGGTAATATTGTTATGGATGTTTAAAATAATAATAGATTTTCAATGTCAAATCCTTATTAAGTAGTTCCGAATGTCATTCGTGCCCACTATCCACTTCTATAAAAGCAGACTAAGCAAAAATAGTTTTCATTGCATGCATAAATATACATTTAAAACATAAAACTTCAAAATTTATGATTTCTGAAATTTTATATAAAAACTCACCTAACCTGTTGTCTTTTTTGTAGGAATAAACGATAGATATATTAGAAAGAGGAATTTATTTACGGGGTCTCATGTTCATTTATTATTCTTTTTTTTTAATTATCACTTTTTTAGTTTATCGGAACAAATTGTTTCAATAATTAAACTAGATATTACTGAGAAATAAATAAATACTACTAGCAACTAACATGTTTGTATATTTATGTATATTTTCAATTATCTTTTATAAAATTAAAAACTATTAATATAATGCGATACTAGATAATAAAGTTAGTTACCTTAAATGTATACTTATATCTTTAGGAAAAAACGCAAAGACCTAAAGCTAAAAAAAATTGGACAGTTATGGGCATTCCCGACAGAAGTGAAATCTTCTAGCTATAATATAACAGGGTTTTTTAAATTTTCAAATTGTAATATCAAAAATGAAAATTTCATAATTTGAAAATTAAAATTATTACTTCTAGTTTTTATATCTTTTATAATTGAATACGGTCTAGTCTTTGATCTTGTCTGTTTTAAGTTACTGCATATTGAAAAGCCTATCGCATTATCTAAGTTTGATATTTGCTTAGCAAATTTTAAGATATCTCAAAAAAATATTTTTTCAATGAACCGATTTTTCGTGATTATGTAAACATTTTAATTTGAATTATCTAAGCACTGCAAACAATGAGTTACTACAGTCTTCGTTGGATGAGTCGATTTGCAGAATATACTTTAAAAACTCAAATATATTAAAACAATTTTACTTTTATGTATCCATCAATAAGTACTTCATAGGTAGCTTCCCAAGTCACTTTATAAAAAAAAAGTTCACTCAGCAATATGAAAAGGATACATTAAACTTCGGTCAGAAAATAAATTAAAAGTCTTCAAGGTGTTATTAATTATTGATACCCTTAAAGCTCCATGTAATTTTAGGATATCTCCTTCTGGTTTCAATTAGACTGAATAAATGTTCAAAACATTTTTTGTCCATTCTTAAAAACATTCGCAACGGTCCCACAATTGTCTTCTTGAAGTTCCTAATTCATTAGATTTCAACTGCCTTCTCTGTAATCAAGGTCTTGCTTACTAACAATTTTATTATAATATAGACATTTTCACGTATTTAACTTCAGAGGTAGGGTTAGATTATCAGACAAGTTTAGCTTTTAATTCAACTAGTGGTAGAGCAATTGCTTTAGGCGCGGCGGGTCCGAAGTTCGAATCACGCTGCCGATCTCCCGTTTTATTAATTCTATTGCCGGATCTATTCGTATGTACATAGTCTTTGGTTATAAATGCACCCCCCCATTTATATTTCGTAATATGACAGATACAAAAAATGTTAAGCCAAAAGTTTCTAGACCCCTTTTGAATTTTTATTTGAAATAAATTTGCGATATGCAGCGTGTTACGTTTTTTTCAGAATCAGTCAACTTTGGTTTTTTAAATGGAGCACCCCAATTATTTTTTCATTTTCGAATTCACTTGAAGATTCTGTACATCTTTTATATCACATGCCCTATTCCTAAATTCAGTTTTTCTTAAATATTGTTAGTTGAAAATCGTCAATATGATGCACATTTTTCACTATGTAACTCTGTAAATTCGTTTAATCTTTTGCATAGTTTTATATTTGGTCGTGATAACACTAAAACTAACGACTGCCTTCTTAAAAATGCCAAAAAAGTATTTTTAAATGAATCTAGAGACATCGCATAGTGGCAAAGAATGTCCAAATTCACGATTTTTAGCTAATAATATTTCAGAAACTGTTGAGTTTAGGACTATGGTGTATTACATTATATATATATATAAATAGAATTTTCGGGAGAATTCAAAAATGAAAAACTAATTGAGGTGTCTCCTTTAAAAACCAAAGTTGATTTTTATTTTGA
Source organism: Dastarcus helophoroides (assembly GCA_028583605.1). Taxonomy (NCBI): domain Eukaryota; kingdom Metazoa; phylum Arthropoda; class Insecta; order Coleoptera; family Bothrideridae; genus Dastarcus; species Dastarcus helophoroides. Next base: position 7,386,397 of record CM053326.1, read on the forward strand.
CAAAACACAATACTAAGTATAGGGCAAACTTATTTTAAATAAAAATATAAAGAGGGTCTAGAAACTTTTATATTCAACATTTTTTGTATCTATCATATTTCGAGAGATAGATGGGGGGTGCATTTATAACTAAAGACCCTCTACATGTACCTACAAGACATCAGGTAACGCGAACCAATTCGTTTGTCCCCTATCTTTTTTCGCTCAATGCGCCTAAATAAGTTTTCACATCAAAAAAAAAAAATAAAAATTGAGACGTATAAAAAATGCATGAAAGAAAACTCTTATTTTTTGCTTAAATAAAAAGACTGTAAGTACCTACTTTTCATACTTGGCAAAAAATATATCTGGTAAATTTTCGTACCGTACTATAGGTCTAACTTTAAATAAAGGAAATAGTAGACAAACAATGTTAATTTATAAATTACTAAAAGCGCTGTCGTTCATTAAGTTGTCTTATAGATGTAATGCGCATTTATCAAATAACCTTGGCCATCGTTACTAGAAATCTCCCTAACTATATTGTCATTTATCATTTATGCAGAAAAAAAAATGAATCTTCATTTAGACTTATTAAACCTGCTCTAATTTAATATGGATGCTACTTTAAAATTCCTCAAGCAAGGTGATTCTAATTTCATACGGAAACAGAAAATTAGGACCTTAGGTACTATGAAATTTTTCCTAAAACACAATGAGATATGGCCTCATAATTAGGAACGCATTTTTCTTAAAACAATTCAAAAGTATACGATCCAATTATATAATAAGATATACACTAACGATAATAAAGAAGATATAATTATTACTTTCTTGAATTCTCTTATTTTCCTCAAAAATTATCTTCTATAAGTTATCGTCTTACAATTATGTATACCTTTACTTTGTTAAACTATAATTCAATCTAAAACATATTAGTCTTCTTTCGTCCCATATATAATTTTTAACTGAGACTTTTTATTTAATTATCTTCAGGAAAAAGTCGTCCCCCTGGAAATAAGTACATTTAGAAAACATCAATGAGATATGGATGGAAAATTTAATATTTTTATGTTGAACGGTATCTGTGTTTAATAAAACATCTAAAACAGACGCAAATCTCATAAATAAACAGATTGTTAATTAAAAACAAGACATATTACGAGTGATGTAATAACAATTAAGCAACCGCTCTACCTATATGTTAACAGATTACTTATGATGTGGGCGATGATCATAAAACAACAAAAGTCGTAATTTTCTATGAGGGTATCATTTCATCCAACTCTTTTTATAGTTTGTTGACCTTCCTATGTATTGTTATTCAATCAACCATTGCACATATGTGTGTGTAACTGTATGACAAAGTGGAAATGCAGCTTTTGTAGTAGCTCGGAGGGGAAAAACTAGAATTGCTTTTCAAAGAGTCTGTTTAATGAATTAACAAACGAAATTCACAGAAAAGTGTTTCTTCGGAAATTGTGCAATAACTATTATGGTTGAAACAGAAAATTGCAATGTAAATTATTCAGTGAACATTGTAATTGTACTAGGCTTTAACTCTTAAATTATAACTATACAAAAATGTATGCAGTAATGTAGTCAAGGGGCGACGCAAGCAATGTCCACGTTTTATCTCAAATAATTGACATGTTCATGAAGCCATTTTTTTAATAAGTAAAATAGGAGAGATTTTAGTTCGTAATTTTTCTACATTATTTTAATATTTAAAAAACCCCCTCTAATGACTCAGATCTCACGACAATAAACTTCCAAGACTAATTTAAACCATTACATTAATTGTTATTATTATCATTCCTATGTGGTTGGTTTTCTTTGCAAGATCAATATTTGTGTATTTAGTAATATCGTAAATATTCAATTTATTATTTCTGCAAAATACATATTTTGCATGACACTGCAAATACGTATTTACAACAAAATTAATGTGGTAGCAGAAATTCGTAAAACTACTTTTGATTTTTTTGACTTATTGTTTTCTGCACACTAACTATTTTAAAAAATACAACTGTTTCAAGTTATCTTCATTTATGTAAAAAGTAGATACCTACGAAATTAAGTTGTACGATTTACTTGAATAACTTCGCCGCTTATTCGATCTTTAACTTTACTAATTACTGTTAAATTTGAATTACACAGAGAAATTACAAGCTAATAAACCTTGATTTAAAACCAAGGGTTATCAAAAAAGTGATATTCTAATTTACGACATTGCCAATGACCTTTCCATTAAGCTGTAGCCTTTGTCACTTTTTGTTTTGATATTATGTAATTAACGTCAGCAGTCTAGCAAATTATTTTTTATGAGCGATGCAATTTACTTGCGTTGAAATAATTGGTTTATATCACTAGGTAACCTTGTGAAAAGGTAATACACAAAACGTTGAACAGCACTGAATCATAGTCATCAATACATCGTTATACGTCTCATCATCATTCTTCAAGTAAACAACAATCACCAAACAGTATTTTTTAACTCATTTTTACGGCACATGGTATTTTTTTTATTTTTACAAGTCAACCTATAACTTTGTTGGGCTGTGAAATGGTTTGCGTTCTAAGAAATAATACTAATTTGGGTATTTAAGACTAGTTTTACAACAAAATTTCATCATATTAACAATTTAGAGTAAAATTAGTCTCACGGGAAAAAAAACGACAAAGACCTCAAAATATTGTACAAAATATTAGAGGTGAATTGGGTTTAAAAATTCAATGTATCTTCTTAGGAAACTTATGTTAATTCCATTAAATTTGATTGGCTTTTTACTCTCTGACTGCTTCCTTTTTGTCAAGGAATGGCAACCTCTTTAAGATTGTTTCAAACGGCGATTGTGTTACATCTTAATTTGGCAATTGCTGTTTGTGACACAACACTCACCGAAAAGCGCTTAAAACTTTTAGTATATAAATTTAAATAGTAACAAAATTTTCAGGTGTTAGCGCAGTTTTCTTTTCTGTTTGAAGTTTGCCAACATGCAAGTACAGTTAGGACGTCGCTTACATTAATTTTCTTATTTTTGCTTTTTATATACACAAAATACTACTCTGTAATCCTCTCGACATAGTTTTTTCAATGTAATGTCACAAGACATACCACTTTATTCTGAAAAAAAAATAAGGATCAGATGTTATTACCCTAGTAGCGGAACAAATAAAATAAAAAAAACCCAAAAAGTTTTTTTTTAAGTTTAATCCACTCGCAAGGGGTAATGTAATCCCATTATGCTTTCCAAGCACTGCGAGTAGGATGCGGAAACAAGCATAGATGGCGATGAACCGCCTTCTCAAACAAGGCTAGGTTGTAATTTTTGGGGAAAATTCCTTTCGATAACAAGTTCCATAACTTGGAAGTTCTATAGAAAAAAGAGTCTCCGTAGACAGAAGTTCTCACTGTGTCAAGCTGGACCGCACAGGAATTTGCTGTCTCTGACTGTCTAGTATGCCTCAAGAATCTTGCCCTTGGGGGATCAGTCCTATTAGTTCCTGCGAACATCTTCCATGATAGTACTTGTAGAAAAGAGACAAGTTACCAACCATACGCCTGCGCTCTAATGTTTCGAGAGAATCGGTCAGACTCTCGTCATCAATTAGGCGAATCGCTCTTCTTTGAATTGAATCCAAGAGAGCTAAAGTGTGTTTTGGGGCTGAACTCCAAACATGAGAACAGTATTCTAGTGTTGGCCTAACTTGAGCTTTGTATAGTGTAAATTGCTGATGAGATGTGAAGTAATTTTTAGCTCTAAAAAGAAAGCCAAGCTTCTGAGAGGCGGATTTAGTAATGGCGCGCACATGATCGTCCCAAGAGAAGTTAGTGCTTGCATTCACTTCTAGGATAGATAAATTAGATCCCATCAGAAAGATTTTATCGTCCATTGGTGTGTTTGTTGCATTATCCCTTGATATTTCTTAGAGAAAACAGTGGCCAGAGTTTTTAAAGCGCTGAAGTCGACCAAATTGTTCTTACCCCATTCCAAAATAATCTCGAGTCCCGATTAATCGTCTGTATCTGCTGTTCCCTTAGTCGATCTGAAGCAGCGACAGATAATGGTTTGTCGCAGAAAAAAGATGACACAAGGTTACTATCATCTGCGTAGCTGTATGTAGGATTGGAAGTTGAAGCTAAGTGATTTTTAATGTGTAACTGAAATAGAGTAGGAGACAGAACCGACCCCTTAGGCAGCCCTGCGTTAATCGCAAATGTCCAAGAGGAAGACCATAAGATGTTAATTTGGCGAGAAGAGATCGGTGCCAGACTCTGTTGAAAGCCTTTAAGACATACAATGTCACAATCCTAGCGTCACTTTGATTATCCATAGTTGAGTTACAAATATGAATAACATATGCCAGTAAATCGCCAGTGGAACTTTGTTGTCTAAAAAAGTATTGCCTGTCCGAGATGATTCAATTTTCCTCCAGATATTTGAGAATCTCAATGTTAATAACCTTTTCCATCACTTTAGATATGACAGGTAACAAAGATATAGGGCGATAGTTGTTAGCCAGATTCCTTTTTCCCTTTTTAGGAACAGGCTGCACCCTAGCAGATTTCCAGATATTAGGGAATACACCTTTGTTGTAAGAGAATAATTTATTTAGGACAGGAGTCAATTCTGGGGCGCACTTCTTAAGACCAATAGCGGGAATACCATCAAGGTCAGAAGCTTTCGAGGTGTCGAGCTCAAGGAGAATCTTCCTGATTGTGCGTTGTCTGAAAACAACTTCAGGCATCGAACTGCCAACCTTAGGAAGAATAGGTTCTGCGTTTCGGGAATCAAGATTGGAATTTTCAACAAACATTAAGGCTAACATGTCAGCCTTTTCCTTGGAGATAGTAGCAATATTGCTATTTTCCAACGAGCAAAGGTGGAAAATTTGAAGATGTAAAATTCTTTCCAGTCGACTTTGCAAATCCCCAAAAGAATCTAGAACGTTGGCTAATTTTAAACAATAAGATGTCTCCCAAATTTTGCTGGAAATAGTTTGCTTCAATCGAATTTATTCCAGTTAAGGTCATCACCATTGTGCTTTAAATGAAACAATACCTGGTAAAAGGGAAAAAAAAAGGCAAATGTAGCAAAAAAGTATACAAGTAGCAGCTGATGAATGACGTATGCAAGCGAATCATGGTCTCTATAAAAAAAAACATGAAGGAAAGCAATAGCTGGAGCAAGGTTACTACAATAAGGATAATGAACTCCTTTAGAAAAACGGTACCGGTAGCGTCTAGAAGGTGGGTAATACCTTCTTATATATTATATCAAAAATGGTGGGATTGCTGTTAGCAATGAAAAAAAAAACACAAAACAGTCGAACCCGGATAAGCGAGAAAACTATAGTTGCAGGTCTCGTTATTTTAACTCTCAAAAACCTCTATAAGAAAGAAAGTATAAACCTCTACAAAAGAGAGTCATTTTAGACATCTAGGCTTCTATAACTTCTATAAGTGAAACCGATTTTTATTTTTGCCTTTATAGGTCAGAGTCTTGTAAAAAAAATCAAATCCATGTTTTTTAGTTTGTTTTCGTCATTGTTGAAGTTTGTATTTTTTTGAACGACAAAAAAATGTAGGTCTACAGCTATTAAAACAATTGGTAAATGTCAGTCGCTAAGGAAGATATATCCTCTCCTCGGATGGCAACATATTTTTGACATTGGTTCTAGCAATGAAGAATGGGCCAAACTTGTTTCCCAAGAATTAAGTATATCAAGACATTTTTTAAAATTCATAAAAGTTTACGATGATTTACCTGTTGCTGCAGAAAAAAATTACGATGAATATAAATAATGAAGCAAACAAAAGTTTGGGCATAAATATGAATACCAAAGAAACTAAAAACTTTTTTATTCAAATTTAAGAATTATAGGTCAATAAATAAAAACTAGTCCCCATGTTTGCTTATGTCTCTAAACAGAGGAACCACTCCTGTGCCTGGAAGTGAAAAGCTGGGTAAGTAAGAAACCTTCTATAAACCAGAAAATCCAGGTCCTTGAACTCTCTCTTATCCAGGTTCGGCTGCATATTGATTTGAATGGCTACACATCAGCTATTGAGAAATGCCAGAACTTGCCGATTTCGTTTAATCTAAATGTCATTTCTTAACGCGTTCATTTTAATTTTTATGGATAAAATGTAGAAGAAAGCGGAAAATATGTTCCGTTATATTGTTGTATAATTATGATATCTTGGCTCTAAATAAATGACACTTGAAAAGATTTTTGCTGGGAGTGAGAGAAAAAAATCAATGTGAAATTAAGTCATCCCACCTTTCAGACTCTCGATGGCAAGTTTCATAAGTGAGCGTGGAAACGCAGTGCTTCATCCTTATTCTGAAATTCACGAGCCCGAAAAATGAAATTTACGAAAATAACAAGTAAAAAACAAACTGGATTAAAACACATAATAAAGAAAAAAGACAGCAAAGAATTAATAATCTCCAAAATGTAATTGATATGGCCAGTATTAATCATGTTAGCAATAGTTTGAAAAAAATGAAGCAAAGAGCACATGTGAAACAAAGGAAGAAAAGAACTGAAATCAGAGAATGGACAAAATGGTAGAAAGAGCAGAAGTACATTTTAAAAAATAAAAGAACTACCAGAAAGCAAATCGCTTAGTAACTTAAACTGAAGCAGCAACAAATATGTCCCACCCACAACGCTCGCAATTGGTAATATATTTTGAATAGAACAACTATTTAACCAAGTTTTTTATATCCTGATTATTATTAAGTGCAATTTGAAGATTTTTTCTACATGATATTTTTTATACGTCTGATGCGGGAGAGCTAAACCTCGTCAATTTTTTTTAAATCGTTTTCAAACGATTTATTCTACAAGGTGCGATTAGAAGTATTGCTTAACGACACCGCAAATAAAATAAGAAATCAATAAATATATTAATCATTAAAAACATACCTCCATTGTTTCTACTTTTTCACGTTCCATAAATAATAATAAAGATCATGTTTTTCAGATCTTTACAAATAATTTGCAAATGTTGGCTGCAACTTTTCTACACTTTTAAACTAATTAGCAAAATAGTGCAACCAATAAATGACACAAATTTAAAGACTGCAGGTAATTATCCCCTCGCTTTGTTTGACAACCGAAATTTACGAGTTAAATATTTCAGACTAAAATATTTCTTGGTTTCTTTTAGTTGCCTGATTTAAAATTTTTAATATACACCAGGTGTGGCCAAACTTTTATACCTTGAGGACTACTTATTTTTTAAGATATAGCCTGTAGGCGACTATGAATATGGGCAAACAATTTTAGGAATTTTTCCAATTTTTCATAATGCAAGAATTTTAAATTTAAGGAAAAGCAAATTGTTCAACTTTAGCTTCGCAGGCTACTTTCGAAACCTTTGCGGTCGACGTGTTGGCCAGCCCTGATACAAACTTTAGTTGGATATATGAAAAGATATTAAAATATTCTTTGATAGTCAAAATATTTCATTATTCAATATGTTCTCTTAGCTTTAATACAGACCTTTCAAAAAAAAGTTCTATCTACAAATCAGTTCTCCACATGTCTATAACCGCTTCTTTAAAAGAACATTTACAAACTTTTAACCCTTTTTTCAGTTAAGAAAACAGGTAATGGTCCGAAGTAACCAGATCTGTCGAATAAGGAGGCTATTCCAATATTTCCAACTCCAAATGACGAATTATTTGTCTGGCTGCAGAAGCATTATCCTGCAAAAATAAAACACCTTTGGACAACTTTCCGCCGCAAAAATGTTGAAATGTCATCTTCAGTTATTGTTCTACCCTTGTCCAAATAATTAAGCATACATACATTTATGGCAATTTCAAAAAACTGAAGCAAGAACTTTTTCAGCAAATTCTTGAACACTGAAACTTCTTAGGCCTTAAAGGACCAAAGTGTCACCACTCCTTCGACTACTGCTTTGTTTTTGGGTCGTAGAAATGTACTCAAGGTCCATCCATAGTAACAATGCGACTTAAAAGTCTGCTTATTTTTCAAACCGAACACAGATCGAACGCGATGCTTCTACCCTTGCATGCTTCTGGTCAAGATTCTGACATTTGGGGTTCCATTTTACATACAATTTCTCATATCCAAATTGACGTGAACTGTATGATAGCATGTGAGTGCCCCAGATATTCATTTTGTCTAATTTTACGGCCTGATAAAATCATGTCATAAACTGCTTCGATAATTTCGGGTACAGAATCTTGCCTTCCCAATCGCTCTTCAAATTCAGTAAAAAATTCACTTTTTTTGAAGATTGCACTACAATTTTTCACCATTCCATAAGAAGGACATTGCATATCTTCATAAATCTGCTTACCTTTAAACCCCTTCAAATACAGGTACTTTCAATGGCGTAGCAATGCCCCCTTAAAAAGCTCATTACTTACCCTAGAATAATCGACAATATACATTTCTCAATCGTGTCCTTTGGGATAAAGAACCAAACAATTTTCTCGGAAAATTATTTTATCATTCCTGAAAACTCCCGCTTACCAAATGTCAAAAAGTGTATATTTACGTAAATTTGAAATAAAAAATTATTTGATCTTTAATCGGATTACAGAAATTGAAGCCTTGCGGTGGCAGATTGCCCTGCCTAGGTTATCAGTTGGACTTCTAAGAAAAAACTTTAGCTACGCCTATGGGTATTTGATGACGGTTCCATACTCCAATTTTTCGATTTTTACAATTTTTGTCGACATCCCTTGTTTTAAATTGTATTACATAAAACAGCTTTTGACTTTTTAACTGTAAAACTTTACACTGATACTTCTAATAAGTTATTATTAGTTGTTATGGCATTACAATACTTTGTTTATCCATGGAATCGGTCTAGCCTAACTATATATCAATACATCCCGTAGTGCTCAAGAGACAAAATTGCAGACACTGGACTGCTGAAAATCAACATTTGTAATGTAGATGATCGAATACTGAGACTATGAGACTACCTTGCAACGATTAAGAAGATGATTTATAACAGAGATGAGTAAAAGGCGGCACACGGGCCCCATGAGGCCCGCCTAACATTTTTGTGTGGCCCGCCTAAGCTCTGCTGCTATATATAAAAATTTTTGAAAAGAAAAATGTCAAACAATTTGACGAAAAAATAAAAGAACTTACCATTTGGAAGAAACATATGTTGTCAAAAAATACGAAACATTTTCCATACTTCAGAAAGGAAACTCCTTCAGATAGGAGTATATATGAGAAGGAAATTCAAAACTTAAACCAATTTGAATCGAGATTTAAAATATTTTGATCCGAAGAAACTGCTCGTAGTTTCCGCTTTTTTTCTTAGTTACTTAATATACGACATAGAAACAGTTCCAATGAATGCACTAATGAAATTAATAGATTTAAAAATCAACAGCCAATTTGAGGATAAAATTTCACAATATGGACATTCAAAAGTTCTAGTAAAATTACCTACATGATTTTTAATAAATTTTCACGATTAGTCAGGCATGCAATGCAAATCATGAAATATTTTGGACATTTTTAAGGGGGGCAAAAATCACTCTGAAAAATTCATGGGCAAAAAAGAAAACCTTCTGGCTTAGTAATCACTTAAAAACGGCAGAACTGAGGAGATCGCATTTTCAGATTAAAGTCTAAATGTCGAAAAGAGCCCAATCTAAGAAAAAACCTTTCGCAGAAGTTGAAGAACTGTTGAAATTTTGAAAAAGTGAAAAAGCAAAAATGACAAAATTTCCAAAAGTAAATTGATGTGAATAAAGTTTATTTCCAGAATAAGTCGAATTCAGGTAAAAAAATGCAACTTTTAAAAAGTTATTCTTCATGGTTGGAAATATTATGTTTATTAATTTTATTTAATACTTCTACGAACCAGTTTGAAAATATTTAAATTTCTATTGTTTGTTGACAATATTCTAAAACAGTTTTTGAAATATGACTACGTGTCCTATTTCAAAAACTCTTAAATAAAATTAATAAACATTTTAAAAACGTTTCTCACAATTTTTATTTATTTCAATTTTGTCATATTCTTGAAATTTTTCAAAAAATATTCTTCCCGAAATTTCCTAAAAATATTTTCTCAGATATTTAGATTTCTATTAAAATTTCGATGCTATTTAAAAAAAAATAAACGAATTTTGTGAAAAAGTCTAAATCTTCAAAAAAAATTCAATTTTAAATGGAAATGTCCAGAAAGAGATAATATCGAATTTTGAAATGAAAATCAAAATTTGGAGAATAAGATGAATTTCGGTTAGTTAAAATTATCGGGGATCAAATTTTTTAAAAAATCAGAGGAAAACGAAGACTTCGAAAAAAATTTACTATTTTCGAAAATTACGTTGCAGTTTCCGGGCCAAAAGAAAAATATCGAACTTTCTAGAATATACTCCAAATTTTCAAAAGATAGGTCTAATTTTATGAAAAGCCGCAATTTTCAAAAACATTGTTCTCAAAATTGAAAATTCAGTAATGATCTTGAATTTACAAGAAATCTTTTTCTCGAAATCCCTAAATATATTTTTCGCAACATTTTTATTAACATTTCGATCTTATTTAGAGAGAAAAGTTAACATTTTCAGAACCATAAAACCATTTGAGTTAAAAGTCATAATTTGTTGAAAAAGACAAATATTCAGAAAAACTACAAAATTTTGAAATAAATAAACTATTTTTGAAAAAATCGAAAAAGTATGATTCTGAAAATAAAATCGAAATTTCGAAAAAAAACAAATTTTGGGGAACAAGCAAATTTTATGTAAAAGACTATTTTTGAAAAACTCAACATTTTCAAAAAAAGACGAATTTACGAGGAAAAGAAACAATTTATAGAAATATTAAATATCGGATGTTGAGATAAAAATCAAGGTTTTCTGAAAAAGGCAAATTTAGAAAAGCAGTCAAAATTTCTAAAAAAAAATCAGAATCTAAAAGATCGAAATTTGCAGATAAACGTTCAGAAAAATATCGGAATTTGTAAAGAAAGCGAAATTACGAGAAAACTTTGAAATGCCCAATAAATTGTCAAATAGTGTGATACACACCTAAATTTTGTCAAACAGGTTGGAACTTTCAGAAATTTGGATTAAAAAAGGTTGAAATTTGCAAATATTTTCTTCGTATTTTTTGTTCTTTCACAAAAATTTTAAACTTCCAAAAAATATACCTTTTTTCCAGATGACCGATCTGATTTCGAGAAAAAGGCAAATTTTAATAAACAAACTGAAATTCCCCGAATTAAAAATATCGAAATTTTCAGAAAAAGTCGAATTTCAAGAAATGGCTAAATTTCAGAAAAAAAATAAACTTTTAAATTCCAAATTTCGACAGAATTTTATAAATAAATGCGAAATTTTAAAAGAAAAAGAAAACTTTTTTAAAAAAATATGCGAAATTTAAGAAAAAGATAGAAATTTAGAAAAAATGTTTCAAAGAAAGGATGCATTCCGAAGAATTTGAGAGTTCTCCCATTAAATACATATATTTTTTTGCTGCATAAACCAGGGAGAGAAAGCGCCCCACCCTGTCCTATTCTAGTTGCGCCTATCATTTTGAAATGTAATGGAAATAGTTAAAAGGGACTGCAGGTCCAAACTAAATAACGTACGACTGGAAAGTTCTGTGCGAGCTGCTCTGGCAAACCTGGCAAAGAAGCAACTCCAAAATTGTCATTAAAGTTTGTTTATGATTTTTTTCCCATAATAATTTTCCTTTTTTTATTTCTATTATGTATTTTAATTGAGTAATTTTTATAGTGCTTTTGTTATTTTTGTTGTGATAACAGTAACTTAATAATTAGTGTTAATCATCTAGTTCAGCGTACATATTTTTCTCAATGCGGCCCGCGCAAAATTTTTACCATTGTAGTTGGCCCGCTGTAAAAAAAGTTTGCTCACCCCTGATTTATAACCTTCCTTACCGTTAGTTATTTACTCATTTTTACAAATTCGGAAATTTCTCATTTTATTTGCATAGCTCCAGACTTTTTACTCATACTCATAGAGCATAATATTAAGCATGTATGCTACTTTAGCCTGGATTCTGAAGTTTACTCAAAATTTTACGCATATGTTTTTATCAAGAATAATATAATATTTTCCCTTCTAATGAATGAGCAGCAATTATTCCGATCCTTGAGGTGTGTCTCTTCTTTGCATAAACTCATATGATTATTTATCTGATACAAAAACTTGTACAATTCTTCTTGCAATATTTTTTTTTCTGTCTTTTGTCCGGAAATAACTGGGATACTGCTAAACAGATTCAGTATTTTCTTGAATATAATTCAGACCGTTTTTTCACTCGACCTGAAATATGTTAAAATTTTATTCAAGGTTCAAGATTACAAAAATCAGTGAGTGTTATTATCGCATAAAAATCATTTCAGAATTTATGTACCACGCAATTCCTTAAAAAAAAAGGTACCTACTTTTTCTTCGAATCATAATTTGTGAGATATCGAGATTTCAAAAACTGAAATTATTGTTAGAATCTTAAATAAGTATGTCACCAGACAGCTGCTGTCGATATCAATATTCAGTTTAGATAACTGAAAATATTTTGCGGTTGTCAAAAATGTAAGATTACATTTTCAGAAGATACAAATGTATACATTTAATGCGCCACATTGTTGAATATTTGTTGTTGTTTAAGTAACAATTAAATGACCGCAATACAAATAAACATTACCTTACGTATTGTCAACCTTCACTGTTTAAATTTTTATGACGAAATATGGAAATAATTCTGGGTTGCGTACTTTAAGAATTTAATTTAATTTATTAAAATACAAGGTAATGGATTTTTATGCCTTTTGAAACATTTATTCAATTATAACACATCTTTTTTAAACAGAATAACCTAAACATAACCAATTTTAGTTTCATTGGAGAATCTTTGTCCCCCGCTTCATAACTAAAATGGCAAATTATAGGATTTTAAGTTTAACTGTTTAACCTCATTTAAATATTTTTTGTGCATCTATTTAAACACAATAAAATAAAGTATAAACTATTTATATAGGAGTCTGTAATCATTGAGTTAGCTTAACAGTGGCCGAACAAACTATTGATATGACCTGATGATGATGTACTGTAAAAGTAAAGTAAAGCCTAACTGGTCGGAACGTACAAGGTTAGTTTTCTTATTTTTATTTTTGATAGATTGAAAAAATTAAAAATCTGATTTTTTACGCTTTTTCATGTAGATTTTACTTCTGCTAATGGATTGGTAGCAGCATTATGAATATACAGGGTTCTCAAAAAAAGTTAGACTTTTTTAAATAGAACACCCTGTATATTTTTGCAAATTTGACTTTTTTCAGTCATTCAGAATACAAATATATACCCATGTTACATCGGTTTACTGGTTTTTGAGTTATTTTCATTTTACTGTGACTACATCGAGACAAAAACGATATTTTAAAAAATCAGGAAATAAAGTAATCGGCAAAGGAAAAAAAATATTAAATTTCTAATGCAACTTATATTGCATTTTCAAAATAACCATCATTATCTTTGTTAAAAAAATATTAATTTATTAAATGCAGATGCATCAGTTTTTCAAATAATCTGTTCTAATTTTATTAAACGTTATTTAAAATGAGGTATCAACATTGACGGTACTTACATTAAAAATGGTAAGTGTTTGTTTTAGTTATTCATATATTTTCTTTTATTTGGCGATTACTTCATTTGTGGATTTATTATGGGTTTTTATAATAACATGTTTGTGTCGATGTATTGACAATAAAAGTGGAATAACTCAAAAACCAGTAAACCGATCATAGACTAGGTGTATATATTTATAATCAGAACGATTTGGGGAATTCAGAACTGTTAATATATGCAGGATGTTCCATTAAAATTTACGTAACCTATATAATTAGCAACGCTACTGCCCATTAGCAGAAATGAAATCTACATGAAAAAACCTTGAAAGACCAGATTTTTAATTTTTTAAATCTGTTAAAAATAAAGATAAAATGGGGCTTTCCATTAAGAAAACTAACCCTGTACAAAATTTTGGAGATCTTATGGTGAAAGTGTCATTAAATACAGCTTTTAAAATCAAACAGTTCACGTCATAAGATTTTAAAGAATTAATTAGTATTTGCACTATGTACATATTACTTTAATAATATTTTAATTTATTTTTCAGCGAGATCTGATGACAAGGATACGGAATTCGTCGAGATAGTGCCATTGGGCGGGAGCCCCATTGTAGACACTGGCTATTTGGGTGGTGGATTCACCAACCCATTCGGCGGCCTCTTTGAAAACCTAGAACGTAAGTAATTATATTAAGTTAAGTAGTAGTAGTTAGTTAAGTTAACTAGTTATGTTAAGTAATTATCGAATGATTTCAAGAAACTCGGAAATAGCTATTATCTGAGAACTTGTTTCCTTAAATGAATCAAGAAGGATATTACGCCCCCGTCTTATGTAGGAAGCACTATACCTATAAAATTTCTAGGTAATTCTAAGTTTTGTTTATTTGCTTGTAGTTCTAATAAGGTGTCACAGTGTTGTGGTCGTATTCAGAAAATATTCAGGATGAGTAGAGATCTTGCACTGCTTGACGACAGTTTTGAAAGTAAAAAAATTTCATTTTTTCCATTACACTAATACTTAACGTGCCATCACTAGCGCTTTTGGAATATTTTAATTTGTATTCATGCTAACATGATCAGCATCTAGCGAATATATAAAATTGTCGAACCAAATTCATGTGGTAAATATTTGCAATTAAAATTAGTATATTTTTGTTTATTGTTTAAACCTTACATATACTTATATTTTTTAAGTGTCCACATATGTCGTGGCAAAACGGATGTATTGGTCATGCATGCGGTGACAAAAGTGATGAATTATATCAAAATCGAGATTTTTTTAATTTCACCGAAGACAATTTATTTAAATATCCAAATATTTTTATAAAAATCCGTTTTAACATGTAATGCATTTCTAAAAAACTGCAAAGAAGCGAAGTAAACATTCTCTGACAAAAGTATAACAGCAAAGTGGTTTGCTCTTTAAAAAAATTAAATAAACAATAAAAATGATTTACGATGACCAGTTAATTTTAAGGAAAATATTATCCTTACACCCTAGGTAATATTATTAATATTAACATTTTAACAAAGTTAGATAAGATTTAAGTTTATAAATATTTATAATTTTAAAAACCGTTAAAGTCAAAAGTAAAGCAGTAAATGGTACTCAACTCTATTTATTTTACATAATATAATAAAATATAGAGCCAAGCCAACATTTTATTTATAGAAATGTACCGTTAGGGCACAGAACGATTTTCTACAGAGCATTTTTACGAAGGGTAGTCTACCTGCGAGTAGTTGACTCCACCTACTTCCTTTTTTTGAAATATAAAACATTCGATAACTGCACTCGGAAGTGACTAGTCGCATTATGAATATACGAAAAATAATACAGAATGGACCATAAGTAATGGTACACAGAGCAATGGTGGATTTTTCAAATAAAAATAATGTGATTTAGCTACATTTACCTTATACCAAAAGTTGATATCAACAGAGATACAGGGTGCCAAAATTGAAACAAAAATTTCAATTTTTTCGTTTAATTATGGAATGAATTGTAATAAAGGCACGAAATTTGGCACATGGGAGTTTCTTAAGGCGGCGGTCTGGTACTCTTAAAACGTCGAAATTCTTCGCTTGCCATTTTACAAACCTACGTCAATACTATCGCTTAGAATTAAATGAAATTTGGTAATAATGTTTAGAAATGTTGAGGAATTCGGGCTTTGAAAGCAGATTTTTGATTTTTTGTCTTAGTATTCCCACAAATGGGCGTACAATTTGTCTCTTTTTTGCCTGTTTTCAGAAGCGAATATCTCGAAAACTAAACGGAATTTGAAAAAAGTACTTCCCAAAGCGAGGAATTCGACATCCTTGCTTCATAAGTTCTCCAAATTTGAAAACAAAATATTAAAAAATAAAGGCACCATTTGTAAAATGGAAGAGCGGTGTTTGGCATAAAAATTGCGCTTAGATTTCGGTTGCCCTCACTCAGATGAGGCAGGGTACGGAGACGGACGTGATGCGGAGCAGAGAAATTTTTGCCCCTTCCCCAATACGTCATCAACGAACGAAGTATCTTCGGCTTCCACAGCTCATATTTCTTTATCTAAGCACGGCAGATATATCATAATAATAATAAACAACATTAAAACATTTGTTCTACCAGAGTTTGAGAGTAAAATGAATTGTTTAGTATTTGTAGCTTACAATCATTTACTGAATATTTAGTGGTTTTTGTTTTGATATATTTAGAAGAATTTTTTTCTCTCCTAATTAACATTTTTATATTACTCTTTGGAAAAATATAAATTGTTTAGGTAAATAAATGCTACGACAGATTTAAGTAAAAAAAAGAAAAATTGATTTTATATCATTTAAATTGGAAATGTTATATTCTGCTAGCATCACTTGTAATCGAAAATCGACCAATTATATCTGCAAAGAACGAAATTGTTTTTCACATAATTAATAGGTATTTAGATGCAGATATTTAGTCCTTATTTTGACTATAGGAGAAAATGCGTGGGAAAATAAAAATTTCAGCTCTGAAAATTTTCAACTCCTCGAAAATTTTGGCTTTTTTCAAAATTTCGATAGTTTTTTGAAAATATACTTTTTTTTTGAAAATCTCAACTTTTTTCACAATTTCGACATCTTGAAACTGGACTGTTTTTGAAAATTATGAATTTTTTTGAGGAATATGATTTTTATGATAATTTCGAGTTTTCCTTATTTAGTTTTGAAAATTTCGACCACTCACTAAATATTTCGACTTTTCTTGAGAATTCCTATTTTTTGATGCATATTTTCAACTTTTTTTCAAAATCTCTAATTTTTATTGAAGAATTTGACATTTTTAATTACTATTTTTTTAATGATTTCGACTTGGACATTTTAAAATTTCCACTTATTTTAAATTCTCATTAAAAAAAAAACACTTAATTAGAAAATTGTAACCATTTCGAAATTTTCCCTTTTTCTAAAATAGTGCTATTTTTGGAATTTCCTAAATTTGTCAAAATATCAACTTTTTCAAGAAATTTTTATTTTGTTGTAGATCTCGACTTCCTTTAAAAAATTTTGTTTTTTTTTGACAATTTCGACATTTTAAAAAGGTGTACAAACGAATAATTCCGACAAGGTCAACATTTTCGAAAATTCGAATTGTTAGAAAAAAAGTCGAAATTATTAGAAAACCAAAACAAAAATAGTAACATTCCAAAACCCACGAATTAAAAAAAAAAGGCAAACATTTTGTGGAAATTTAGAAAAAAGTTGTCCCAAAGTCAAATTTTTCGAAAAAAAGTTGGAATTTTGAGAAGTAAAAACGAAGTGCCAACAAAGAAGAATTTTCAGAGAAAATTCGCAATTTCGAGAGAAGACTGTGCTTCCGTATCTTTGTACAAAAGTTTATGTTAATTTTAAAGGAATTAACAGGAAACAAAAGGATAAAAGGAAGCATTTTTAAGTCACCTATTTCTAACAATGTACTTTACCTGCTTAGAGAACTGAAAGAAGGAATACGTGTCAAAGGATTTTTTTATAAGTTTGCAATTCGGTAGCCCAATTTCAAGCTTTTCTCTCGAAATTTTGAATTTAAAGTTTAAACTATTCGAAGTTTCCCAAAGATTTTGAAATTTTGTGGAAAACCTCCACAAGAATATCGAATATTTCAATTTAAAATCAAAGTTTTGTGACTAACTTCCTTACATAAATCTCATTTTTTTAAAATCTGTTGTTATTTTTCAAAAATTTCAATTCAAATATAAAATCGTTCTTTGTATCATAATTCAAAGAGAACAGTTAGAATTTTTTAAAAATTTTGACTATTTCTTCAAAATTTCCAATTTAGATCTAAAATTGTTTTTTTTTTTTATTTGGAATTGCAATTCTAGAAAGAAATATTTAATTTTTAGCTCTTACTTTCCAGTCAAAATGAAAATAACAAAAAAAAAACTTATTTTTTAAATTTTAAAGTAAACTAACATTTCAGATAAAAGTCGAAAAAAAATTTGTTTGGAAAAAATTCATGCAACATCTTTTTTAATTTCAAAATTCCGGGAAAAATTTTTAAATTTCTGGCATAATTTTGTTCAAAGTTTTTTCCAGAATTTTGACTTCTCAAATTCCAGAACCTTAAATTCGAGTTTAAGAAAATATGAATTCTAAATTCGAACTTAAGAAAATAAATAAATAAAAATGAATAAAAATTGACATTTGTAAATTGGAAATTTCAGAAATCTTGGTTACTTATGGTCCATACTATATAGTGTAACTAAAATGTGTAGTTTCATTCGAGTCATCCAATCGCTGACAAAAACGCTTGTCGGTGACAATTCAGTAAACAATTAAAAATCTGGCTGTCTTTTATTGAAATTCATCTCCAAATATCTGCTTTGATCACCCACACTATTAACATTTTCTTGTGTGGACTCAGGGAACATATTTCACATCTCTATGTTAGAAAATAAATTACGTCTTAATTTTTTGGATTTTCTTTATTGAGATTTTCAAAATTTAGGTAATAGTATTATCAGCAAAGTAATATTTGACATAAATTACTTTCAAAGCTGTCTTATGATTACTTTTTCTCCAGCTTACTTCAAAAATTTAATATCTTAGTAATTTAAAAGCAAGGCACGACAAGCTTTAAAGGCAAATATCTTCGAAACGGTTGCTCGTATCAACTTTCAAACAGTACACCTTTTTTACGTGAAAAGGATGGCGAAATAAAATAACCTATTTAAAATTAATATACGTGGGTGCACAAAAAAGTTATGATGATTTAAAATTATGCAGGATAGCGCACGTAGCGCCCCCTATCAGCTATTGGTAATATGTTAGCAAATTAGAGTTTGTCAACCCCTTGTGCCAAATTTTGTGCCTATATTACAATTCATTCCATAATTATACGAAAAATTCGAATTTTTTTTCAACTTTGACACCCTGTATCTCTGTTAATATCAACTTTTGGTATAAGGTAAATGTAGCTAAATCAGATTATTTTTATTCGAAAAATCCAACATTGTTCTGTGTACCATTACTTACGGTCTATTCTGTATGTTAAAAATTTGGTGGAACGGACTGGTCCTTGGTTTTCTTCAAAAATTAAAATACAGAACTTGTCCCCTGAAACCAATAAAGATTAAAAAACACAACAAAGGTTGCTCTAACGCGTTTCGACAGCCAAGCTGTCATCTTCAAAGGAGAGTTTCTTTCTGAAGATGACCTGTTTTTTTCACTTTTAATAAATGAAACCTACCCTCTCTTAAATCTAATATCTTATCAATCCGAAACTCTCGCTAATTCGAAATTTTTCGTAAGTCCCTCCGACTCCGAAATATCAAGAGTCGACTGTATTGGGAGTTCCTCTCCAATCACTCTGTTTAAGGTGAATGTCAAAGTATCAACATTTTCATTCTTAGTTCTTAGTTATTGCTTTTTTGATGCATTTGGATAATTTTTTCCTTACGAGCATTCTATAATAAATGTATTATTCTAATGGCGGTTGATTTATAATTTACAGTAGGGGCTGGCGACTTTTGGACAGGGGATGCGTAGACAAAAAAATGTTATTAGCTAGAGTTTAGGTTCAGGTTACTTCAGTGCCGTAGCGAGATATTAAATTAAGGAGAAAAAATGTGACACTCAAAAATATTTTGGAGATTAAAAAAAGTATATGATACTTATATGCAAGAAGAATGCAACCTAGACTACAAATTCATGCAGCCCTCCAGGCGTGTATAGTGAATCATAGGTAGCTGAACTACCAACAGTTGAAACACTGCCACCTAGCGAAGCGGTTGCTCTCTAAGAGAGTTCCCAGAAGACAAGGATTCTATAATGCACAAACCAATAGGTTTGAACATTTATTAGATTTGAAGTTTGGAAACCAAATACTTCTGGGAACTCTCCTAGAGAGCAACCGCTTCGCTAGGTGGCAGCGTTTCAACTGTTGGTAGTTCAGCTACCTATGATTCACCATACACGCCTGGAGGGCTGCATGAATTTGTAGTCTAGGTTGCATTCTTCTTGCATACGACATTGTTGGCGATGGCCATAGTTTCTCTATGGGCCAATAGGTGGTAGTACTAAAGAGTCACTCGCTTGACGCCTGTGATTGTTTTAGTACTTACTTGTCGGAACATTTATTAGCATTCGAGTTGGATATACCAAACTGACGAGATCTAACAAGGTCGAAACCGGTATTTGGTTTCCAAACTTCTAATCTAATAAATGTTCAAACCTATTGGTCTGTGGATTATGATACTTATAACAATATTTTTACGAACTAAAATTAGTTAACATCTTATCACTTCCATAATATTTTTAGTGACTAAAAAAGAAATTCTATCACATCAAAAAGTTGTCGAAATTTCTTTTTTTTTATTACTTTACTTTAGGCCCTGCGTGCATTTTTGATTCACTATTATACAGGGTAAGTCATTTAGCTCCTACATTTTCTTCGATAATAAAAATCTTTTTGGGAGAAAGGTACACTAGTATGAGACGTATTTTCAAATTATTCTTTGCTATAGGTACAGATTAAACATATACAGACTGGTGTGCTAAAGTTGCCTCTTTTTTAAGGAAACACACTATAGTTTATTGCATATTTAAATTGGCTATAAATGTTAATTAAAATGATATCCAACATGAGTCTACGATTAATAGTTTCTGATATATTTACAAAAAACACAAACATTGGGTCTAATATGGAAGCTTGTTTGAACGAGAGGAAACGCCCAAATGATATTATTTTTAGTGTACAATATTTCAGTATATAATTTTCTTGTAAAATACTGTAATATTAGTTAAATAGTATTTGGTGTTGTACACATCCTGTATATTATTTTTAATTTTATTAGTCAGCAGCTAAGCTGTTTTGATGTAAACATCTGTGGGTGTAATTTCTATAGTTTGGG
The DNA here is from genome assembly GCA_028583605.1 of Dastarcus helophoroides. NCBI lineage: Eukaryota > Metazoa > Arthropoda > Insecta > Coleoptera > Bothrideridae > Dastarcus > Dastarcus helophoroides. Next base: position 7,407,370 of record CM053326.1, read on the forward strand.
AGATATTTAATTTTAAAATTAAAATTCTTTTATTTATTTTAATAAAATGGGCTATTTAATATATTTTTTCGATCCAAATAAAAATAATTTCCTCAAAATACATTAATTTAACCATATAAATGACAATTTCAACAATATGAACTCCCAATTAGTAAACTTAATGGTATGGATGCTGCTTATCGTTTAAACTAAAATTCTATGGATCTAAAATCTATGTATATTTTACATTGGTTAAAGGTGTACGTGTAAAAGTATTAAATTGTACAAAATTAGTGCATTTTAGTCAATTTTAACTTTGTTTTTGATGAAAAAAATTAATGAAACAAACTCACATACAACCCAACGTAATTATAAACATTAAAACATTAATTTTATTTGGCACATTACCAAAAAGAGAGTAAGTTAAACATACACTGTAGTTTTATCAAGCTAAAATACAATAATAATACTTGTATAATCCCTTGACTTGATAATACTGCATTGGGGCGAAATATATCAAATTTATTAGTTTGTAATTTTTTTGGAAATATGCCCTATAAAGTTTATTAATTAATGTTTTTGTTGCCACTAAGAAATAAATTTTACACAATTTCAATGACCATATTTTAATTAGTCAAAGATTAAATGAAGTACCCATCTAATAGATTCATTCATTTCATCGAATGCTGTTTAGCATTCCACACTTTGCTAAATATAATTAGTCATTGAAAGTCTTTCTTTTCTGGTATTACCATTTTATATTCAATTATACCACTTATATTCAATTATACCACTCTGAGGTCAAGGAATTATAAATTTGATCATTTTAACGTGCCAAAACGTGGCAAATCTTGGAAGCTCACCTCAGATATGCAGAAAGATGTCACATAATTTCTTTTAATAATATTTGCGGTGAGGAATTTATAATTGGCTTTATATGTATATTAAAATTTCGTTATCTTTTCAGGGACGTTGACCAGGATGAGACACCAAATGAATCAGCTCCTTAACGGATTCGGTTCTAGACTTAATGACACTACGTCTGTTGAAGATGCCTTCCCAAGTGTACTCAAGTTCCCATCGTTCCCGGATCTAGAAGGCAAAGGAAATACCACCTCCGTCACCAAGGTAACCCGGCACATACATAATATATACGGTATACGGTTGTTACCTGATGCGGATTGAAGTATGATAAGCATATTAAACATGCAGGATGTATGGAATGTGATCTTTTTTTAATGTAATGATTAAAAGAAAAGGTTTTAGTGATTGCAATTCTGTGAATAAAGATAAGTGCGTATCAACATAAGAATGTACCGCAATATTTTAATATCCAAATTACAGCATTTGAATGTGTATGAATGCACACTTATAACATCAAATAGATTATCTATGTATCTATGTACTTATTATTAGTATTGAAAAAGTAAATAAATTAATATGTCACAATTTCAGATCAAAAGGGTGGCCTGGAGCTTTGATATAATATTTGAAAACTTGACATTATTACTATTATTATTTTTAGTTTTGTATCCAAAGTAACAAACGAGTTTCTTATACATAGAATGATTCATTCCAGCGCGGCGCGGCGTAGCCTCTTTCTGTTATCGGTGACGAGCATTTTTTTTTAATGTCACAACATTTATCTTATTGTTAAAGAAGTGAAATTTGGAACAGTTGTAGTAACTACCTGTCCAAATACAAAATTGCAGTACGGAAGTTGAATTTTGAATTTGGAAGTTAATTTTTTGGGCTTAAATTGATAGCTAAGAAAATGTGGTTGTTAAAAGTCTTATGTGGGATGTCAAATGAAATATTGTTGAAATTCTAGTTCGTTCACAAGTTTAGAAAAAGTTTGATAATTGCAGGATACTATTTTGAGGAAATTGTTCATTTAGCCTAGAATAAACAAAAAGTACATATGAGCTTAAGTCTCAAATTAACTAAATTTATTACTGATTATGAGATACCGAAATTTGAAGATGATTGTTTAAAAGGTGCATTTAATCAAATAGCCGTAGATAACCATTGGATATTGTTTAATTATTACTGGTAACTGAAAAGCTCTTCGAAAATACCATAAAACAATTTCCCACTAAAGGAAACCAACTCGTAAAACGATGAATCCAGTGAATGGTATGTAAACCAAATTGAAATTTGTTTACAATTTTCTGGATCCCTCTTTTTTATGAACAAGGCCTTTGGGAATATTGTACTAACATTTTTTGCAATATTATTTTAATGCTTCCTGCTTTTAAAAGATTTAGAGTAAAGAGAATTTTATTTTGTCATACTATCACCAAAATCCTAGTTAATCGCTTCTAAGAAACTGCAGTGCAGCGCTGTCAACGATTATCCTAAAGCCCTAAGAATTACTGCATTGATGTGTCCTGCTAAATGTCGAATTCAATAAAAAACATCACTGGAATCATAGCTCGGTACCTTTTATTGTTAAATAAATATCTTCACCTTTTGACTTTTCAGTGATAAATAAATTTGAGACATGAATTTTTTTGTTTTGTAAGCTTCACCCTGTATCACATTTAAGTGTCTTTTTAATACTTAAAAAGACATTGATAAACATATTTATACGTATTTTGACCTTATTTTCAAAATATTCATTTTAGTTTAAAAGTTTAAACTTTTCTTTTTAAGTCAAGTTTGGACTTTTAATTTTCCTTTTATTTAAACGAAATTTTCAGTTGAGATTCTAACTTTTGATATTTTTGAGACTAAATTTTTATCTAACATTTTGAAATTAGAAATATCTACATTTTTATTTTGCCACTTCGACTTTAAAATCGAAATTTCTAAAAAAATGATTTTATAAATTTCGATTTTCTTAAAATTTTCAGCTTAGCCCGAAATATGTTTTATAATTTTCGCATTTTTTTTTTGTTTAAAATTTTAATTTTTTCTTCAGACCTTTATTTGACAATTTAAGTTTTTTATATTTTTTTCTAAATTTTTCGCTTTGGATTAAAAATTGTGTCCTTTAGTTTTGTTTGCAATTTTGATCCTAGTCACGAAATTTCTGCTTTAAAAAAAAATTTCGAGCTTAAACTCAAATTGTTTGCTTCATCAGAAAACTTTCGGTTTTTTCTCAATATTTAAATTTTTTCTAAATAAATCGGTAAAGTCAACAATTTAAGTTTTAAAAAAAATTGACTTTAACTTCTTAAGCTTAAGCTTCTGTATTTTGTTTGATAAAGATCTTTTCTTTTTTCATCCTTTTAATGTTTCGTCCAAATTTCCGTTTTTCCTCAAGGTTGTTAGATTCACCTTTTTCCTTTCTAAAAATAAAGTCAAAGTTTTGGCAAAAATCGAAATTACAAATTAAAATGGAAGCTTCTATCGAAATTTTTTTATTTCATCTTTAATATCTAATATTCCTAACTTCGTCTTTGATCTAAAATTTGATGCTGCTCTGAAAAGTTCAAAAATCACTTATTTTGAAAAAAATATTGGGAAATTCTAAATTTTTTTTTGAAAATATTGAAATAAACTAAGTTTAAAAGATTTAAATATCCAGACTGAAGTCGAACTTTCGAGTTTCGAATTATAGTCCAAATTTCGAAGTTAAGATTGGAAATTTTACGCAAAAATAAAAAATGAGCACTAAGTAAAAGACCAAGACGTTTATTGATTTAACAATTCAACTTTTTTTTTAATTTTGCAATATTGCTTCTTCGAAAAAGTTTATGTCTCTAACATTAAAAAAAAAGGGGGGGAGTTGGACCCCCTCCGAACGAAAATCCTGGCTACGTGCCTGTTCTCCTCTTACCTATAAAAGTGTTGCATGAAAGAAGTACAGATTCTGCATGGTAGATTGAACGAAAGTGATTAGAATTGTATACATGGAAATTGTATTTCTTTTCTACATTAAAAGAACCCCAGGCGGTATTTTTTTGCTTAATATTCGCTTCAGAAGCGTATATGTAATTATTAAACCTAATTATAAGTTAGATATAGCTTTTTGCAAGATTCTAACTCTCGAAATAAATATATTTTACTAACAGTCGAGGTAAAATAAGGGTAATTTCTAAATATTAAAATAGTTTACAAAATCATACATTCTTAATCTAGAGGAAAATTTGATCGTATTAAAATGAGTTTTTCATTATTTATGGTTGGACTTTCAGACCACCGTTTAAAAGCGTGTTTGACACGGGTGATCCTATACCTTATTTTAGTGATGTAACGAATATTCGCATTCACATTTGTGAATATGCGCATGTTTTTTAACATTCGCATTCGTATTCGCAAGAAATTAAGCGAATATATTGCGAATATATTTGGCAACAACACAGGACATTATTTATGAAACAGCAATGTAACTGCTAAGCTAAGACAGGTTTCTTAATTGAGTGATGAAGATTTATTAACAAAATAAATAATGCAGTAATTTATCCAGTCCCACCTAATAAAAAATATTTCTAAATTCCTTTGTTTTCTTTTCCTACTAGCTAGCAACAATAAGGCAGAGTGGGACGCTTGCTCTCCCCTGGTTCATACAACCAACCAAAAATGTATACTTCCAACTGCGGCAACCTTTTCCAGTTGCCATTTTTTTTCTTAAGTTAACCCCCTCCTTGAAATTTTGACATATTTTCGAAATTTCGACTTTTCTCTCAAAATGCGTATTTTTTTTAATTTCTCTTTTTCTTTTGAAGTTTTAAATATATTCCAAAATTGGATTTCTTTTTTCAAAGTCCGACTTTCTAAAAATTTAAAAATTTTTTCTCAAAATTCGGCGTTTTTCTTTTCAAAATATTGTCATATCCCAAAATTCTACTTTGTTTTTTAAATTCGTCTTTCTGCAAATTTCGGCTTGTTTATCAAACTTCGCATTTTTCTTTAAATTTGGTGGGTCTTTTGATAAAAAAGTAAAAGTTCCTAGAATAATATTTATTTGGAAATTTTTAAAAATATTTTTTGAAATTTTTGAATTCTTGTAAAGGCAAAAATTCCAAAATATTTAAATTTTAACTTGTTTCTCAAAATTTCGACGTTTATCTCAATAGTGAATATTTTCTGAGTTCACAGTGGGGCCTAACTCAGGCAGTCGAGAAAGTTTCAAGTGTTTTTCTTGAAATTTCGACTTTTTTTGAAATGTTCTCATAATTCGCTCTTTTTTTTCGAAATTGCGACTAAAGTTGACTCTCTCTGGGAAATTTCGAATTTTTACTAAATTTCGACTCTTTTCTCGAAATTTCTATACCTTTTTCAAGATGAGATCTTTCCCCCAAAATTTTGATCTTTTTTCAGAACTATGTTGGCTTTTCGAAACCTTCGATTTTTACCTCGAAAATCATCTTTCTCCGAAATTTCAATACTTTTTAAAAAAAAGGTCAGATTTTTATATTAAATTTGATTTCCCGAAAATTCCAACATTACCCCAAAACAATTTTTTTTTAAATTATAATTCGTCTTTTTCTAAATTACCACTTTATACTCAAAATTCTATTTTTTCCTCCAAAAATTGGACTGTATTAGAAATGTTAAATATTTTACAGAAAATTCGGCCTTTTTATATTCTCGGAAAATTTCAACCTATTTTTCAAAATTTGTCTTATTCTCAAAGTTTCAAATTGAGCTTTTTTATCCAAAATTTGACTTTTTCTCAAAATTCGTTTATGTTTCTAAAACTTTGACAAAAATATAGAAACTTTGAAGTAATATTTTTACGAAATTTAGAGAAAAATATTTCTTGTAAATTTCGAGATTGTCAAAATTTAAATCAAAATAAAAATTGTCAGAGAAATATTTTTAAAAACTGGTTTTTTTCTCCAAATGCAATTTATTCTGGAAATTGCAACGTTTATCATAACATTTTCTAAGTAGATCCCAGTGAAAAAGTCAACATTTGCATTCGCATTCGCGAACATTGAAAATAAACATTCGTATTAGCATTCGCATTCACGAATGTGGGAAAACTAACATTCGTTACATCCCTACTTTATAGCACAGTTTGTCTGAACTAGTACAAATTGTTCGATAAAGGGTTTCGATGGTCTTCTGATATAGTCCTTTAACACACCCTTTTCATCAAACTCAAAGATAAAGGTAAAAACAAGCTAACTAAACTCAAAATACTCGTAGTTCAGTGGAAATAAACCCACGAGGGCTGAATTACACTAAAAGTTATTTAAAAACACATCCTGCGAGGAAAAAGTGAAAATAAGAAATTTTTGCACAGGTTTTTCTACCTTTTGAAGACAAATATTAAAAACAAATGTTAAAAAAGTAACAAAATCATCAGAAGAAACATGAATAAATTGCAATGCCTGACGTTGCACAGAATTAATTAACTAATGATTCAGATTCCCGGTACCCTTTATATATAAGTGATCGACATCCTTTTCCTAGTAAATTTATGTATAATTATTTGCGCTTCACCGCACTAAAATAGCATGACATTGAAGTATCTATGGATAAACAAATAGTCATGATAAATACTCAATAACAATAAAAAATAAATAGATGCACATTAGTTCTTAATAACAATATATTTCGGTCTGCTGATAACTCTGTCATTTTAAACTAATTTACTTTTATGATCTATCCCACTAATGTTATGTTTCCTACTAATTAAGTCAGCCAGTAATTATATTTAAAAAAAAACCTTTACTATTGAGTGAAAGCATTTTTTATATCGGGTGTAACAGGACCATGGTACCCTATTTTTCTTTATTATATATATTACTGACTCGCTAATTTTTTTAGGTCACAGTCAAATCGTCGAATTTTTGCATGTAATTAACTCACTTTACGTTGATCGGACACGCTAGAGTTTTTTGGGGATCTATTTTTTTACTAATGTAATCGGTTGCCCCTATATTAAGAGTTCATATATGGTGGTGGTTCATAACAGGGTGCAAGGTTTCTCCCCTTATATAATTCTGCCGCCCTTAGGAAAATCCCAAAATCCCCAGTTAGGCTCCCCACCACTTTCGCACCGAAAAGATACTGTATTATCTACACCTGCCTGAGTAACTGTGGTTTCTACGTGATAAACAAGCTATGGATCATGAAACAATTAAATGTTCATTGTAACAACCTTACGAAATTCTAATAATTATTTTGCTTTTTACATGTTAAGCAAATCCGACTGAAGAACTGGCCAATTCTATATGTATTTACTATGCAGTAGAATCAAAAGCATTAAAATCGATAGTGTAGCGAGTAGGTAATATTGTAAGTCTTATTATATAAAAGATGCACTATAAGTTAATTAATTCTTAGCTTTGAAAATTATGCATCACATGTCTAAAAACTAATAACCTGAACTTACACGTGCCAATAACCCTCTCTCTATTCACGTGTGATCTGGTCAAAGTAAAATAAATTTCGTATTATCGATCTCTGGCAAAAGCTTCAGCTTTCTATTCTTTCTAGTAAATAAAAACAGTCTACTTAAAATTCTCTTGATGGTACTAATAAAAAATTATACATAATCATTTGTATATCTAAATAACTTTATTATGGTAAAGTCATTCAACTTCTAAGCATTCAATCCTTCGATTGTTTCTATTTTTTTATGTAAATTTGTGCTCACATGTAAATTTAATGTTAGTCAATATTAGCAAAGAAAAATGTAGCTATAGAAGGTAGCTGCCGGGTATGATCATCGACAATTGATGCATACAAATGTGTCTACTGGCGCTCAACCAGCTAATAAATATTTTCAAAGCATTTTATGAAAAAGGAAACAGGTCAGTTTAACTTTAAATATGCAAGGTGTGTCCCCAAGAAACTAATACTTTGACTTTTTATAAAGTTCAAAATGACTTAAGCTCTTTATTGAATATATACGCAACATGTATTTCGCTAGCCGAACAATATCAAAGCTACCAACGCATCTAATAACCATATAACTCGGTTTTACCTCTACCATAAGGGGCCGTTCATAAATTACGTAAGAGGTTTTGAAGGCTATTTTGACCCCCTCTCCCCCTATTGTAAGACATCATAAGATTTCAACTACTCCCCCCTTCCCCTTAATAAGAAATTTTCGTAAGAAATATATGCATCAATAAAATACAACTCCGTTAGTTTTAAAAATATCTTTTATTATCATCTTATTATTATAAATATCATTAACTCACTTGAATAACATTAATCTTATCAACCTATCACAGTTTTGACCAGAATTAGTTTAGTAAAACCTAAGGTGTTGAAAAAACTAGATAATAAATCAAAACTCTAATTAATATTTATCCACGGACTCACTAACCATTCAGATATTGATTCAATTACCGGAATGACCGATTCCTTTTGTTTCTCTTGAGGCTCTTCAATTTTTTCAATATCAATATCTTCATTGTCGTACCATTCTATATCATGGGTATTATTATTGTATGATGTAAGACATAGGCTCTGTCCAGCACGACGACGCAATAATTTAATAGGATAAAAATTCTCAGTACGAGCACACTGGTACTTGTGAACTGACTGACGATGGATTTTCACATTTCTATTTGATGCAAAGTACAATCCACATGTTGGACATGTACGTGCAATCAATTACGTTTGAACCGTAGGACAATAAAAGTCGTATGGTGTTAAAATAAAATCTGGGCGTCTAGGAACTTCAATGTTTAGAGATAATTGCACAAATAAAGGACAAAAATTAGCATTTGCTTGGTCTTTAGGAAGTGGTATATCTAAAATTTGCGCTTGTCGAAGAGGATAAGGTGGTGGAATAAATCCATCTGGTAATATCATTCGCAAATTACTTCGTAATTTTCCACAGCATCTAAATTCCGTGCATTTGCTAATTTGCAGTAAATACTGAGATTCTCTTACATGTCTACAGTACCAATCAGGAGTCCATTCCACTAAACTTCTATCAATATTATCACTACCAGGATCTACGTATTCAGCAACAACTGGCTTATCAATAATTAACTTACTCCATATTTGCGCTAAAATATCACCAGCCATTTTGAAATTTTTGAGTTCAAGTTCATTATCAATTGTACCTCGCTGATCATCAAGATGATTACCAAAAGTATCATACGGTAAGACAAGTCCAGATAATTGATGACTCAATGGAGCCATTCTAGGCTCTACTCGATTGAAGCAACTTCTTCCGGGAGCGTTAGTGATAATAAATATAGCATCAAGATCAAATTTACGAAAGGGGGAAACAGCATGAGAGATGACTTGAGGAAATCGTGGATTTTCATCAGGTCCTCCGTCAACAGTCATGATTATAACTGGTTTTATATTATTATAATCTGTTTTGGTCAAGGACTGAAATTCTGCTAGCTCTATAAGATTTTCTAGATCGATGCTATGAGTGCATGCAGATGATGATGAATGTTTTCCTGATCTGATTGCAACGTACGTAGGTCCACTGTATGTCACTGCTTCAGGTTTGACCATTCCATCAGTATTAATTTCAATGCCAGCATATACTGAAGGTATTAATTTATGTTTTTCTGCCACCACCCAAACGTGATTTGGTAGTCGTACTCGATATTCCATATGCATCAGAAAGGGTGCTTGTTTTTCTACAGCAGTTTTACCAATTGGAATGTGCTCTTTGTCGTCCTGTGACAAGAAGAAAACCCAGGCCCAAGCACGGAGGCGAGAGACTCTATAACCCGGATAGAAGCAGTGCAAAATTTATCATCGGGATGGCTTTTGTGTTCATCATTTGTTGCTCTCGCCAGTTTTACCGGAACTGTTACTACGTGTTATTTTCCTTGAATTGTAGTAGAACATCTAGGTAAAAGACGAAGATATGTAGCACTTCGTGATAGATTGAAACCTAACGTCTCTAGTTCTTTGACCAAGTCATCTAGAGTTCTACAGCTTCATACCATTTCAGTTCGGCGTTTCTCATCTGCACCACCTCCCAAGCTCGCAATTTCTGCTAAAACTTTCAACAGCTCAGGTTGAGCTTCCTCCAAACGAGGGCGACCCACTGTCTCGTGCGCATTTAATTGTTGTTTTACAACTGGATTCTTAATAACATCTTTTATCAATGCCTGTCTTTTTTTTCTGAAAATTTTTTGATATTCAGCGTTTCGTTTTTTATTAGCAAGTTGTTTTTTAGCTTCACCGAGGTTTTTTTGCAATTTAGTAATTTCTTGATTGATCTTGAGTCCTCCAAGACCAGAATCCCGACGTAAAATACTTGTATTTAATTCACTCTCCACCAATGAAATTTTTTTTTCAATTGCATCTTGTGCTGGAGTAGGATGACATGTTAATTGTGATTTATCAGGAATCGCCTCTTTTGGAATCAGTCTGTGCGCCATATCGACTTCTCTAGTGCATAATGCGACAGAAGAATCTGTTGAGTTTTTGTCCATCAAAGCAAGCGGTCCACCAGACACATTTTGCTGTAAGAAGTAATTTTGATTATAGCTTAGCATACACAGCAAAATATGCGTAACTTACCTATAAGTTTATTTAAATAGAATTTTACATATAACAATTACTTAAAAATAATATTAAAATATTGATAATAATATTTTGAACAAAAAAATTTAGAAATAAAGTGCCGACTAACCTGTTTAAAAAAACCGAGCATGTTGGTTTCTTTTCTTAGCAGCAAGCTGTTTTAAATCATTTATTTTTTGAGATACAAATTTTCCGAAAGCATTGTCATCATTTTTGAAAACTTCTTTGTTGGTTGTCCAGAATAAATTAGACTCTTGTTGACCAACCTTTGGTGTTTTATCTCGGAAACCTTTTATCCACGCTTTAAATAACAGTGGATGTAAGTATCCAGACATGTTAGATAAAATAAATATTCTAAAAGGAAATGAGGTATATTTCTGAGATTTCAAGTAACAGGGAAATCCCCGATCAACGAGAACAACAACGAAATAGTAGAAAGTCTAGAAGTACTGACAACATATGATTCTTGTAAGATTCAATACTGAGTAAGAGAGATAAAACACAGATGGCGCTATCCAATAATGCCATTTCTTAGCGCGAATGTGGTAAAATTTCTAATTCGAAATTTTACGGAATATCAAATTCTCTATCCTCCCTCACTATAGTAAAAAACTATAATATTAAATCAACACCCCCCCCCCCCCCGCCCTTAAATATCTTACATAATTTATGAACAGCCCCTAAGGTAGTATCTTGACCTTATTTCTCGGTAGATGACCTTTAGTTATACCTCAAAAAAAAACTTAAAAAATTGTTATATGAATCATACATTTTAATTTTCTTAGCAACGTGGCTCTATACCTTTATTTTAAGATCCCTCATTTCATTTCATTTCCTTCATTACGTCACCTTTACAAAACGTCTTTTATTCTTTAAATGATGGTATCGTTACTTTTATAATTCCTTTCCTCATTTACATCTATTACTCTGATTGAAGTACCTATAATTTTTGGTTTTTTGTTGACGTAAGTAAATAACTAATTAATTTACAAATCTGGTTTAAAACAGATGCTTACTATGGATTCAAATTTAAAGATAAAAAAGTGTTACATTTTATTCAATTCTAGTAATGTGATTAGGTTATGTATGATGTAACTAAAGTCACAAAGCTCAGTAGAAGCAAGAAGACTAGTAGAAGTAATGTGACTTTCTCGTATTATGGGTTGCTTTCACTTTTTCAAATCGATGGTAGAGGTGTCCACTTGAATCGATGTTTTTATTTGATGTAATACATCGAATATTTTTCGATACATCGTATTTCTCAACATCAATGTTTTTAAACATCGAATACTTTAAGTCAGCCAATATTTAGGGATGCAACGTCGTTCAAAAAAGCATCGATATTTTTTTTAATGAAACATCGATGTCTCAAACATCAGCTTTCGGTAACAATTCATCAATGCTTTTCCTGTGTTTTTTCAATATTTAATTGCAGATTTAAGGAGTCAACATTACGAAGGTGCAGCAAGGAAATCAATTTAAAAAGTTTTTTTTTTGAAATTTCAAATTTAACATTGAAATTTCAAATTTTGCATTGAAATTTTGACCTTAATCTCGACATTTCGATTTTTTCTGGAAAATTCAACTTCTTTCTCGAAATTTCGCCTTTAATCTCGAAATTCCGACTTTTTTCCAGAAATTCGAAGATAAATGTCCAAATTTCCACTTTAATATCGAAATTTGGACTACAGGTAAACCCAAACCGTTGACTTTTTTTCAAATTTCGAGAACAAGGTGGACATTCTAACATTAATTTTAGAATTTCGAGAAAAAAGTCAATATTTCGAGATTAAACTTGAAATTTCAAGAAGAAACTCGAAATTTCGCTCTAAACTTGAAGTTTCTAAGCCATTTGTTTTTAAGTTAATGGCTTTTCTACGCCTAATTTCTTTAATTATTTTTTATAAAATGCAATTATTTTCCTTTCGAATTGAAACCTACATTTTTTTTATTTATTTTTTCTTCCAAATTTTGACCCACAATCTACGTTTTTTGATAAAAATTCAAGGTTAAACTGGTGATTTGAAGAAAAAAGTTCTTATGCAAGAAGAATGCAACCTAGACTACAAATTCATGCAGCCCTCCAGGCGTGTATAGTGAATCATAGGTAGCATAGGTAACCTATTGGTCTGTGCATTATAGAATCCTTGTCTTCTGGGAACTCTCCTAGAGAGCAACCGCTTCGCTAGGTGGCAGTGTTTCAACTGTTGGTAGTTCAGCTACCTATGATTCACTATACACACCTGGAGGGCTGCATGAATTTGTAGTCTAGGTTGCATTCTTCTTGCATACGACATTGTTGGCGATGGCCATAGTTTCTCTATGGACCAATAAGGTGGTAGTACTAAAGAGTCACTCGCTTGACGCCTGTGAATGTTTTAGTACTTACTTGTCGGAACATTTATTAGCATTCGAGTTGGATATACCAAACTGACGAGATCTAACAAGATCGAAACCGGTATTTGGTTTCCAAACTTCGAATCTAATAAATGTTCAAACCTATTGGTCTGTGCATTATAGAAAAAAGTTCTTGAGAGAATTTTATAAAGTTGACTAAATTTTGAAAAATGTTGAAATTTTTGTAGAAAATATAAATTTTCAAAAAAAATTCATGTATTTCAAAATATTTCGAAATTTTGATAAAATTCTTTTCAGAAGTCAGGCAAAATTTTGTAAAAATGCCAAATATTATAAAAATTGGAATTTTTAAAAACAGCGAAGTTTTGAGAAAATATCGAATTTTAAAAATTTTGTCAAATGAATTCCAAATTTTTTAAAAAACCAAATTTTAAAAAAATCAAGTTTTCAAAGTAATCGAATTTTTGAAAAAGTCGAGATTTTAACAGACGAATTTTGAATTAAAATTTTAATAGTCGAAATTTAAAAAAATATCGGCAAAGTAAAAATATTCAATAAAAAGATTTCCAAAAATGCGGAAATTCTGAAAAATTCGATATTTTAAAAAGAGTTGCAATTTTGAAAAATAGTAAAAAACTTCAAGACAACATTTTAAAAAGATTTGTAAAAATCGAAATTTTCAACAAAAAAAAAATACGAGATACTTACTTCATTTGAAAATACATTATAATTTTCAACAAGGTAAAGATTTTCAATAGTCGAAATTTTGAAAAATAGTCTAAATTTCAAGGACAAAATTTAGAAATAATATCGACAATTGAAAAAGTCCAATTTTTCAAGAAAATTTGACAGTTTCAAAAGATACTGAAATTTTCAGGAAAAATTCAATTTTTTCTATTAAAAATGAAATTCTAATAAAGGCCAAAATTTTTGGAAAAAATGTAATTCTGAAAGTTGTAATTTTCAAAAGAAAATTATGTTTGAATAAATCTGAATTTTCAAAAAAAATTCTGAGACATTAAAAAAGAAGGAAAAGGAAATAAAAATGTTCAGGAAGTTTAAAATCAAAATTTTGAAATTTTCATAAAAAAACTTAAATTTTTAATAAACGAAATTCAAAATTTTCAAAAATAGGTTTAAATTTATTTAAAAAAACTCGAACTTTTTAAAAAATCAGGCGAAGTTTTGAAAAAATATCGAATTTTGGACATTTTTGGAGTTCTACTAATTTTTAAAAAGGTGAAAATTTTCAAAAGATTTCGATTTTTATTTGAAACTAAAAATTTTCAAAAAATTCCAAATTTTCGACAAAATCAAAATTTTATAAAACACGAATTTTGAGAAAATATCAAAATTCTTAATAATAAAATTTTGAAAAATATCGATATTTTCGTAAAAAGTTAAAATTTCCAATAAAAAGTAAAGATTTCTAAAAAAAGTGGATATTCTGAATAATTCAAATTTTTTTAAAAAGTTTTTAAAACCGAAGATTGCTTTTAAAGATTAAAATTTTCAAACAAAGTCACAGAGGAACACTGGACAAAATTTTCAACGTAAAAAAGGTGAACTCAAAATTTACCACTTTAATCTTAAATGTTTATAAAAAAATCTCTTAATGTTCGATAAAAATTCAAGATTAAACTCCTGATTGGAAAAAAAAGCTCAAATTTCGGGAAAAAACCAAAGTTTATAAAAATAGAATTTGGTTTAATACAAAATCTTAGGACCGATTCGAGATTTGTTAGAAAATTTTGAATTAAAAAAATATGCAATTTTCAAATATAATTATGGAATTTTAATAAATATTTCTAATTTCTAGTACAGTGGGTATTAAATTTTTTTACTTGAAAATTGACAATTTCTCAAATATTCCAAATTTGGAAGTTTGGTTCGAAATTTTGAAGTATTCTGTTTTGGTTTTTATTTGCAAAACTTTTACTTTTGACTCAAAAATTAGACTATTTTTAAAAATGTTGATTTTTTCTTTGGAAATATCGACTTTTTTGTAGAGAAAAAAAAATAAATAAAAATTTTAAACAAGTCGAACAAATTTTTCTTAAAGAAATTGAAAATTTTAAGTTTGAACTAGAAATTTTGATAAAAACTGGAATTTTTTTATTGTCTTTTTGACCAAATTTTTAAAATAACAACTACTAGATAAGTAATAAATAATTGTGAATTTAAAATCGAAATTTTAACAAATGCATTGAATGCATCGTATGAAAATACATCGATATTTCTGGTATTTCCGAATCGAATACTATTCGATGTTTGTAATGGAAAGATCGAATAATTTCGAAACATCGATGTATATCGAATATCCCTAATCGATGGATTCAATTCGTTGTGGGACATCCTTTATTGAAAGCGTTTTCTTACTTTACAAATTTTTTCAGGTCATCGACGGACATAAAGTCGTTATAAACGAAACCACCTACAACAAACAAGGACCAAATGGTGGAGCATTCTTCAAGATTCGCGTAATTGACGTAAAACCCGACGGCTCTGAAATAACAACTGAAAATGATAGCGAAGCAATTACTAGCTCTCCAAGAGATGTTGAACCGTTGGACGAGAAGAACAGCGCAGAAAATGAAATCAGCAAGAGCAACGATATTGAGGTTGGTCCCCAAAAACTAAAAACAGCTGCTTAACCAACATGCATGAGAAAGTATTACTTATTAAATTAATATTAATGGTATTTTTTAGAAAATCGTGATCATAGACACTTAATCGTATTGTTTATTCTTGCAGTATGCATTATTCTGGTTTATAATTTTATTTACTCTTAGATGCTATTTATACTTGGGAAACATTGATCATAATTTTCTGAAAGAAAATGTTTTAATCTATTTTTGCAATATTTACACTATATTTTTAAAATTGTAATTTTACAAAATAATAGTATATTATGTACTGTATTGCTGTTTTACAATAAACTATAACACATAAAAAGTTTATTTTTAACTTATTTAAGGCGCGCTTGAATGCATGACGTAAAACTCTTTACTAATTTTATTTAGACAGGCTTTCACTAAAACGTCAATTCGGTGCTTAACAATTTTCACATATATTAATAATTACTTAACTTCTAACTAGTTAAATAGTTTTTACATAACATATTAATTTAACCTCATAAAACTGTAAATGTCATTAACTGTTATCTTTACTTTTTAAACCATCTTTTATATGTTTCTTCGCACTTTTCATTTCTCTGCACTTTCTTAATAGGATCATCAAAGATATGAAGTGATCAAATCCTTTGATGAAGTGGATCACAAATCAACCACCCCAAGCTATGGCTCAAAGTTTCATAATAATTGGCAAAAAATAACACCGATTAATGACGAAATTCAAAATTTTATCGAATATACGGAACCACCTCGCGATCTCAGCAAGGACACCTTAGTTAATAAGTACATGGCTGATGCTGGAGCTCCAATCGATCCTGATGCTGAAGTTTTCGATTCTACGAGATATGGACAAGGAACGTATCCTAAATACAACCAAGGAACTTATTCGAGATATCAGTCAGCGCCATATTCTGGTCCAGGGCTATAGACAAGGAATAAATCCTTCTTATGGAATGAACCCATTTTATGACCAAAGTTTTCATCCTAGATATCCAAATATTAATCGACCATATGCTTCACGATACCCACCAGCAAGTTATTCTCAATATGGCCAACAAGTATATCCTTCATATCAGCAAAGAAGTCCCAGTTATGGAAAGTACTACAGTCAGTACATGAATCCAAGATAAACAGAAATCAATGTTATTATTCCAAGACTGATTCCATCTAAGCAGTGTCATGATGTATATCTTGCCAAAGATTTTTTCGACGGTCAGTAGTTTAATATTCACTTTAGAGTATCACTTAATATTTAACATATCGAACGATTTACAAACTAATAAGATACTTTATAGTGAATCTTTAAGGCTGACCAATTTTTGCTGAATTGTAGCAAAATCCGACAGCTGACATTTATACTTTTTTTTACAAAATTTGTTATTTATTATAATTGCTATTTATTTTTTTAAGTGATCAATAAAGTGTTTCACCTTTAATGAGATTTTTTTATACATGTCGTTTCTGAACATTCTAATTTACAGTTGGGAACATTATAAAAACTTCAGAATATAGCTGAAGACACTACAAAAAACTGAAAAATAGTAGATTAAAAACCACTTGGTAGATTTTTCCATTGCTACAATACAGGGTGAGTCACTAAGCGGGAATCGGTCTTTGGTAGGCGTATCGATTGAAATATCGAAAAATATTTTGAATAAAAGTTGTTCGAAATAAAGTTCTTCATAATCTAAAATTATTGTTAAATATGGCGGCCTTTCGGTTGCATCGGAAATGAACACAACTTTTTTATTTTAAATAGAACACCCTATGTATTTTTACATTTTTGGATTTCTTGTTAAAAATGAATATGAATTTATTAAGACAACAAAGACCCTTAGTTGAACCGTTTTCGCGTAATTTAATTTTTTTGGTTAAATTTGACGATTTCGGAGCTTGACGCCATTAACGATATTTTCCAAACGCAATGACTCAGAGTTGCGTGGCATACGGTTTTGGATTCAGGAAGAAATGGAGTATTTGTTTACGTCTTTGCTGTTAGCAAGATTTTTTAAATTTTTTCACATCCGTCGACACAATTCTTCAGTTGTTCAAACATGCATAACTTAATTTTTTCAAATGAAACCACCTATCTTGGATTATCTTATCGGATGCGAAATTTAATTACCTTTTTTTTGGTACCAGGTATTGCCACCTCCGTCCAATAATTTTTGAGAAATTTAGAATTTTGTAAAAATTTTAATTAATTTCGTATTATCGCGTTAGTCCTGGATGTCGCGGTTTTGTTTCGTCTCGTTTGTCCGGCAATAACTGACAGTTTATCTCATTGTTGTCGCGAGGTCTTGGTATTAGTACTGAAAGACAATGTTTTCTCAAGAAGAATTGGTCGATATGGTTTACGCCTTGAGCAGTGCTGACAGAAATCCATTTCTTGCCTCAAGAATTTATGCCCAACGCTTTGCCGATAGGAGACATCCAAATTCAGCGGCATTCGCTAAATTGAGAGAGAGGTTTGAGCGAACTGGTAGTACGAAATACGAGAAAAAGAAGCGTAGAAAACCAACGACGCATGAAAAAAACCAAGTTTTAGTAGCGGCTGCTGTTGTCCAAGATCCGCATTTAAGTACCAGAATAATAAGCACGGAATTACAAATAAGTCAAACCTCGGTTTCACGAATCTTGCGTAAAAATAAGTTTCATCCGTATCGTGTCCAGCTAGTACAGGAACTCGATCAAGCTGATTTCAACAACCAAATGCAGTTTTATGAGTGGGCGTTACGAAAACTACAAGAACAAAATGACTTTTTGGACAATGTACTATTTACTGACGAATGTACATTTCATAAGAACGGCTTCGTGGGAAGACACAACTCCCATTACTACCACACTGAAAATCCTCATTGAATAAGGCCCTTAGACCATCAGCATAGGTGGTCTCTGAATGTTTGGGGCGGTGTCATAGGAAGATTTGTTGTCGGACCACACTTTTTCAATGAACTTTTGAATGCCAACAATTACTTGCATTTTTTGCAAAATCAATTGCCCGAAATGATAGACAATTTGCCTCTTGCTGTCGTGCGGCAAATGTGGTTCCAACATTGATGGGGCACCGGCACATTATGGAAGGGATGTAAGGGAGTTCCTCAGTACACAATTCCCTAACAAGTGGATAGGAAGAGGAGGTCCAGTGGCATGGCCCGCAAGATCACCGGATTTAACTAAGCCAGACTTTTTCTTGTGGGGTCATGTTAAGCAAGTTGTGTACCAAGAACCACCAACTACCCGAGAAGGTATGATGGACAGGGTTCGTGTTGCTTTCCAAAATATCAATGAAAACGTCTTGGTGGATGTGAACAATTCTTTGCTACAGAGACTGCGCATTTGCCATCGTCAAGCTGGTGGTTATGTTGAACATTTAATTTAATTTTATTATTACCATTGTTTATGTATTCTTCTTAATATTTGTTGCAACTTACTGTTACCGATTTGTTTATTGTTTATTTACTTTCTTTAATGCTTTACACTGAAATCCAATGATGATTTTCAGTATCGTGGTGTATCGTTTCCTTCCCACGAAGCGGTTCTTAAAAAATGTTTGTACATTCGTCGGTAAATAGTACAATGTCCGAAACGGTCATTTTGTTCCTGCAGATTATGTAACGTCCATTCACACAACTGCATCGATTGTTAGTCAGCTTGATTGAGTTCTTGCACTAGCTAGGTGAGATACGGATGAAACTTGTTTTTACACAATCATGAAACCGATTTTTGGCTTATTTGTAATGTCACACTTATTCTTCTGGTTCTTAAGTGCGGATCTTGGACAACAGCAGCCGCTAGTAAAACTTGGTTTTCTTCATGCGTCGTTGGTTTTCTACGCTCCTTTTTCTCGTATTTCGTACTACCAGTTCGCTCAAACCTCTCTCTCAATTTAGCGAATGCCGCTGAATTTGGATGTCTCCGATCGGCAAAGCGTTGGGCATAAATTCTTGAGGCAAGAAATGGATTTCTGTCAGCACTGCCCAAGGCATAAACCATATCGACCAATTCTTCTTGAGAAAACATTGTCTTTCAGTACTAATACCAAGACCTCGCGACAACAATGGGATAAACTGTCAGTTATTGCCGGACAAACGAGACGAAACAAAACCGCGACAACCAGAGCTAACGCGATAATACGAAATTAATTAAAATTTTTACAAAATTCTAAATTTCTCAAAAATTATTGGACGGAGGTGGCAATACCTGGTACCAAAAGAAAGGTAATTTAATTTCGCATCCGATAACATAATCCAAGATAGGTGGTTTCATTTGAAAAAATTAAGTTATGCATGTTTGAACAACTGAAGAATTGTGTCGACGGATGTGAAAAAATTTAAGAAATCTTGCTAACAGCAAAGACGTAAACAAATACTCCATTTCTTCCTGAATCCAAAACCGTATGCCACACAACTCTGAGTCATTGCCTTTGAAAAATATCGTTAATGGCGTCAAGCTCGGAAATCGTCAAATTTAACCTAAAAAATTAAATTACGCGAAAACGGTTCAACTAAGGGCCTATGTCATCTTAATAAATTCATATTCATTTTTAACAAGGAATCCAAAAATGTAAAAATACATAGGGGGTTCTATTTAAAATAAAAAAGTTGTGTCTATTTCCGGTGCAACCGGAAGGCCGCCATATTTGGCAATAATTTTAGGTTGTGGAGAACTTTATTTCGAACAACTTTTATTTAAAACATTTTTTGATATTTTGAACGATACGCCTACCAAAGGCCGATTCCCGCTTAGTGACTCACCCTATATAAACTTCTAAGAATAATTTATTTCAGTGCGGTGTACATACTGAACGGATTGGAATATTTTCATTAGAGATGAAGATATTGACCAATTTTTTTTTATTTATTTATTTATTTATTTATTTATTTCCAATACCCGACAGGCTAGCCCAGTTACAGGGTAGTGATTACAATTATCAAAAATTTAAATATAGGTATTACAGGATAATTAATTATATAAATTATAGATATTACTAAGATCTATTTTGCGAATATTTGAAATAAAATTATTTAACGTGCATTGGAATATGTCAATTTCTCTACTAATTTTATTTCCAATAATACTAAACTGGCTTATTGGCGCTAACTGATACATATTTGTCTTTGTCTGGAATACATAAATGTATCTTCTGATCGGCTATTGATTCTTGGCACTCTTATTGGTAGCAAGGATAAAATGCACATGTCATCAGTTAAATTGTGCAGGATCTTATATAAATATATTGCACTTGCTTGGATTCTCCTTTGTTCTAATGTTTGATACGAATATCTCTTCAGTAGATCCAGATAATGTCCAAAGTTATTATAATTACCGGTTTCTTTAAAGTGTAGATATTTCATATATTTTTTTGCACCATTTCAACATTGTTTATGTACACTGCATACCGTGGAGACCAGACAATACTACAGTATTCCAAGTTACTTCTTGCTAGACAGTTATATAACAGTTTTATGGCCGCAATATCAATGAATTCTTGACTATTCCTTACCATGAAGCCAAATTTCCTTATGCTATTTTTTATTATTGTCTCGATGTGGCATATAAATGTTAAATGAGAGTCAATATGAACTCCCAGATCCTTAACTTTGTCCAAGCGGGTTATAGATTTTCCATCCATCATGTAATTAAAATTAATTATTTGCTTTTTCTGTGATATGGTCAAAACGACCATTTGAAAAAATTTAGAAATAATTTATTCTCAGCACAACATTTTGTTACCGACTGTATACTTTCCTGCAATTGAATGCAATCATTTATAGAGGTAATTTTCGAGTAGAATTTTAAGTCGTCTGCAAAAAGTAATTTTTTCGAGTGTTTGATAACTTGAGGTAAATCATTTACAAAAAGTAGAAATAACAGTGGCCCCAAATTTAAACCGTGGGGTATCCCTGAACTTGGCACAAAGATTTTCGATCAAAATCCATTGACCTTTACAAACATTTTTCGGTTTGTTAGATACGACATTAGCAAATTAGTTAGTGTATCATGAATATTAAAACCTTTTAATTTGAATATAAGTAGTTGATGGTCCAACTTATCAAACGCTTTCGACATGTCCGTGTAGATTATATCCAGCTGACTGTTCCTATTTATTGCCTCTCTACCATCTTGTACTAAGTTTACTAGATTTGTTACCGTTGACCGGTGAGGCATAAACCCATGTTGGGTCTCTGTAATTTCCAGTTTTACCTCGCTAAAAATTAGATCATACACGATGATTTCAAAAACTTTTGATATTGCACTAATAACTGCCACAGGTCTATAATTTATAATTAAATTTTTGGCTCCTGCTTTGTATATCGGGGTCAATCTACATTCTTTCCAATAATCTGGATAGAGCCCACATTTTAGACTTAAATTGAATAAGAATACAAGTGGTAAAGTTAGAGCTTCGTTACAACCTTTCACTACGTAAGGAGGTATATTGTCGGTTCCAGCTGACTTGCTTGATTTAAGTTTTTTTATTGCCTGATATACATTTTCTGCTGTAATTGTTAAACTAATGGTAGTGTTATTCTTGTTTAATTTATCGTTGTCCAGTGTATTCAGGCTGATATACAGCCTGAAAGTGTGCGGTAAATGCGTTGGCAATATCACTACCGGTTTCAAGCTCGTTCCCGTCAAAATACATTTTTTGAGGGATGACATTTCTGTCCTTTTTTGAATTTACATAGTTCCAAAAATTTTTTGGATTCTGGATGACTGGATGACATGAAAAATGTAGTTATTATATGCACTATTTATTTCAATTTTGAGAGGGTTTCTGACTTCATTATATTCGTTTTTATAAATTTGTTCGCTTATACTTTCTCCTATACTTCTCCTTTAGTTTCAATTTTTTAATAACGCTTTTGTTGTATCATGTTGGATATTTGCTTCTGCGTTTTAGTTTTTTTTGGCACACATAAATCGAATATTTCATAAATTTTATCCTAAAATTTCTTTACTGCAAGATTTATATCCTTATATGCGTACAAGAAGCTCCAATCAGTCCTTTGGATAATATTATATAAGCCCAAGTAGTCTGCTCTTTTGAGGTTATATACATATTTATTTGCACTGGAACATTTCTTAGGTACTTTAATATACTTTATGCCTGCATGAAGAGACGGATGATGTTTATCTTCATTTGAGAATGGACTATCACATTTGTTTACCTTAACCTCAAGGTTGCTTAATATGAGATCGAAAATTACTTGGTTTTGATTTAGTATTGTTTTATGTTGGTTGAAGTTTGCATATTCCATAAAAAATCGAACTACCTTCTTCTCTGGTGTGTCAAATTCGTGTTCATCGTATATGAACTCCGGAATGTTGCTTTCTCCAATAACAATAATTTTTGCATTTTTTACAACTAAGGATTCAAGTGCTTGAAATACAGATTCATAAGTTATTATATCGCTCTTGGGTGGTATATATACGCAGCATAAATAAAAACAATTTACTGTATTTATTTTTACACAGATACCTTCTATGTTTTGTTCAAATATTTCTACTAATGAATAGTATTTAAAACAGCAACCAAAACTCCTCCCCCTTTGTTTTTCCCGGATGCAACTTTATCTCTATCATTTCTAAAAACGTTATAATTTGCACTGAATAATTCTGAAGTATTAACCGAATTGTCAAGCCATCTTTCGGTTAATGTTATAAATTCATATTCTTCCAAGAGCGTATTTTGATAGAACACAATTCGTTTGGAACGTAAACCTCTAATGTTTTGGTTATATAAGCTTAATTTATGTAAAGGACATGAGTTTTCTTTTGGTATATTTGTTGATAATTGTTTAGGAGAAAGTAATTGCCATTTTGAACCAAACAGGTCGAGCCTAATTTTTTTATGAACCTTACTGTAGGCGAAACATTAGGCATAATCGCACACCGCGTAATTTACATCAATGTCTTCCTTCTGGTTTTGTTTGACATTTATACAATTGCTACACTTGAATTGCTCTTTGCTGACAGTGCATGATTTTACATCATGGTTTTCTGAGCATAAGGGACAGACAACTGCCCGATTACATGATTTATGGCTGAGATTGAAATTATTACATTTAAAACATCGAGGCACTTGCAGAGCATCATATATTGTACATACATCTAAGCCTATTAATAAGTGACCATTGCTTGTTACCTTATCATAAGTATGTAAGTCGACCTGCAATGTGGCCTGAAAAATTTTATTGTTCTTTTTTGTGGGCCAGAGGCGCAGTATTTTACATTCAGAGTTTTCAGTAAATAAGTCCTTATTCTGCATGTGTATATATTGTAATAGGGTAGCATCCTCAAATCTCTGAGATAATCCAACAACTCTTATACGTTTATTTGGTCTTGTCAGCTTAATATATGAATTCTTCGTACTACATAGCGTTGATTAATCATATTAATGACTAGAATAGTATAGTAAGTATAATTAGTTTTACCTGCTTAAATAACCACTGTAGAATTTGCTACCAAGCAAGGGCTTTGCGAAAATTGTGCTGATTTGGCCCCTTTTTAAGAGTTCTAATAAAAAATGCTTTTTTTAGATTTTCTAATAGGCCTTCCGAGTCCATAGTTAAAATTAATAAAATAATGTCCAAGATACCCTGTATAAAAATATAAATCCTAGAGGGGACAATTTTAGGTGTTTGTCAGCAAGAGCGTAAGTGGGATTTCGTTCACAGTGGGGACAACGATTATTTTGCAAAATTGTTAGAAAAAACCGGATAACTTTCCGACTGAGTATATGCTGCTATTCTTCTTTCCTATCCTGTCCTTTTCCTTATTTCCTCTCTGATTTTTTCTTCTAATTATTAAAAAAAAAGATGATGGATTCTCTTCGTGCAAAAAATTCCGGACGTAAACTACCCTCCCGTTCAGATGTCCGGGTGCAGGGTGTACGAGGGAATCCAAAATCGACGGAAAATTTTAATGTACCACGGGCCAAGTTTCTTTCAAACAATTCATTCAAAATTTAATTCTGTAACATTAGGGGTCTAAACTCGGTTCATCGACACCTTCAAAAGGAAAAACTCCATGTACTGTCTCTGACAGAAACCCAAGTCCATCAATACAGTCCATTTGTTTTGCCCTAACTACAACTTGCACACAAAATTTCGACACAAGAGAGGAATTTGTGCTTTTACGCGAAGCGACCTGTCCTATCAACGAGAAGAAGCACTGGAATCTGCTGATCATGATGTGATTTGGCTAAAAATCTGCTCCAAAAGCGAAATAATATTCATTTGTTCACTTTATTTGTCTCCAAACGATCCCTCATAGAGACAGCTCTTCTCTTATCTCTCCGTAACCTTTGATCACCTACAAACGAATTATCCAAAAGCGAAGGTTGTCTTTCTCGGTGATTTCAACGTACACAACATCCCCTGGTTAAGATTTTCTTCCTAAATGGACGACGCGGGAAGGGTGGAAGAGGCTTTCGCCATCACTTGTGGACTATCGCAATTAGTTGAAGAACCCACAAGAATTCCTGATGTAGATACCCACCAACCTAATCTACTCGACCTTTTCCTTACAAATTCACCAAATTCGTATAAAGTAGGATTTGGCACTTTAATTCTGCAAACTGGGAAGAATTAAGAGACTTCTTTGCATCTTTCCCATGGCAGGAAGTCTGCTTTAACTCAGACAACCCTTCCTTTGTCGCCGAATCCATCACGGAAACTATCCTGATTGGTATGGAATGCTCAATTCCCCGCTCCCAAAAGAAGTCTGCCTCCAGTAAATCTTGGTTCCGTAAAAAATGTGCTCGAGCTGTCTCCTGCAAAAATCGTGCATATCGTCGTTGGCGAAATAATCCCTCAGTCGAGACTCGGACCATATTTGTAGATGCACGAAATTCTTGTAAACAGGTTATTGACGAGGCAAAAGGTGATTTCGATCATAAAATGCGCCAGAAGCTTATCAACTGTCCGAACGGTTCCAGGTCCTTTTGGGGATTTGCAAAGTCGATTGGAAAGAATTTTACACCTTCAAATTTTCCACTTTTACTAGATGAAAATAGCAATATTGCTACTACCTCCAAGGAAAAGGCTGACATGTTAGCCTTAATGTTTGCTGAAAATTGATTCTCGAAACGCAGATTTTTCTATTCTTCTTAAGGTTGGCACTTCGATTCCTGAAGTTGTTTTCAGACAACGCAAAATCAGGAAGATTCTCCTTGAGCTCGACACCTCGAAAGCTTCTGGCCTTGATGGTATTCCCGCTATTGTTTTTAAGAAGTGCGCCCCAAAGTTGACTCCTGTCCTAAGCAAATTATTCACACTCTCTTACAACAAAGGTGTATTCCCTAACATCTGGAAATCTGCTCGAGTGCAGCCTGTTCCTAAAAAGGGAAAAAGGAATCTGGCTAACAACTACCGCGCTATATCTTTGTTACCCATTATATCTAAACTTATGGAAAAGGTTATCAACATGGAGATTCTCAAATACCTGGGGGAAAATAGAATTATCTCCGACAGACAAAACGGTTTTAGACAACAATGTTCCACTGGCGATCTACTGGCAGATGTTACTCATATCTGTAACTCAACTCAGCTATGGAAAAACATGGTGAGGCTAGGATTGTGGCATTGGATATCTCAAAGGCTTTCGACAGAGTCTGGCACCGATCTCTTCTCGCCAAATTAACATCTTATGGTCTTCCTCCTGGACTCTGTCATTTGATATCCAATTTTCTCGCTGACAGATCTCTTCAGGTCGTCGTCGATGGCATCTCATCCGAGACATTTGCGATTAACGCAGTGGTGCGTCAGGGGTCTGTTCTATCTCCTACTCTATTTCTGTAACACATAAACGATCTATTAACTTCAACTTCCAATCCTATATACAGCTACGCAGATGATAGTAACCTTGTATCATCTTTTTTCTCCGACAAACCATTATCTATCGCTGCTTCAGATCGACTAAGGGAACAACAGATACAGACAATTAATCGATATCTCGAGATTATTCTGAAATGGGGTAAGAACAATTTGGTCGACTTCAACGCTTCAAAAACTCGGACCGCGGTTTTCTCTAAGAAAACATCAAGGGATAATGCAACAAACATACTAATAGACGGTAAAATCCTTCCGATGGGATCTGATCTATCTATCCTAGGACGATCATGTGCGCGCCATTGCCAAATCCGCCTTTCAGAAGCTAGGCTTTCTTTTTAGAGCTAAAAAGTACTTCACATCTCATCAGCTATTAGCACTATACAAAGCTCAAGTTAGGCCAACACTAGAATACTGTTCTCATGTTTGGAGTTCAGCCCCAAAACACACTTTAACTAACTATTGGATTCAATTCAAAGAGCGATTCGCCTAATTGATGACGAGAATCTAGCCGATCCTCTCGAAAAACTAGAGCACAGGCGTACGGTAGGTGACTTGTCTCTTTTCTATAAGTAGTATCATGGAAGATGCTCGCAGGAACTAATAGGATTTATCCCTCCAAGAGCAAGATCCTTGAGGCATACTAAACAGTCGGAGACAGCAAATTCCTGTGCGGTCCAGCTTGACACAATGAGGACTTCTGTCTACGGAAACTCTTTTTTCTATAGAACTTAAGTTATGGAACTTGTTACCGAAAGGAATTTTCCCCAAAAATTACAACCTATCCTTGTTTAAGAAGGCGGTTCATCGCCATCTATCCTTGTTTTCGCATCAGACTCGCAGTGCTTTGAAAGCATAATGGGGTTACCCTTTGCGAGTGGATTAAACTTAAAAAAAGAAAAAAAAATGTAAATTTTCGCTAAAATACATAATCTGGGGATCGGATTTTCGAATTAAAGAAATTTCGGAATAGAGCCGAAGTTTCAGGAATTTAAAATAAAAATCAAACCTTTCGGAAAACTTTGAAAGATGTCGACATTTCGAAGAAAAAAGTCGAATTTTCAAAGTTCGAATTTTGTGAAAAAAAGTGGCAATTTTCAGACCAATCTCAGAATTTCTTTTTCATTTCAATTTCCTATTTCGTTATAATCTTGAAATTCAGGAGAAATCTTTTTCTCGAAATTTCCTTAAAATTTTATTCTTAGAATATTTCAATTTTTATTAGAATCTTGATCGAATTTTGGAAAAATAAAGAATTTTGACAAAAGTCCAAATTTTGGGAAAATATCCCACTGTAAATAGAAGTTTCTAGAAACATCGCATTTTGAAGTACAAATCCAAATTTCGAGATTAAGACAAATTCTGGGAAATATTAAATTTTTTAAAAAGACAAATAAAAGAAAGAAATTTTTTGAAAAAACCAAAATATGAGAAAATGAATGTTGAAAAATATAACGATTTTTGAAGGATACCATCGAAATGTCGAGAAAAAAGGTCGAAGTTTTTTGAAGAAAATTTGAAATTTGCAAGGGAGAGTTCAATTTTGAGAAAAATAAGGAGAATTGTTAAGAATAATTTCGAAAGAGACTTCTGAGAAAAAAACCATTTCTGGGAAAAAGTTGGAACGTTTAAAAAATTAAATTCAAAATAAAAAACTTATCCTTTCAGAAAACCTCGAAAGATATTGAAAATTCGAAAAAGTAGTATTTGCACAAAGATCAAATTTTGTGAAAAAGACGCAATTTTCAGAAGTGGAGATTTCTAGAAATATACAACATCGCATTTTGAAGTGCAAGTCTAAATTTTGAATAAGACAAATTTTGAGAAACATGAAATGTTCGGAAATGTATATTCAGCAAAATCAGAATATTAAAAAAATGGATTTGGACAAAAAATGATTTTTTAAAAATACCATCGAAATATCAAAAAAAAAGGTCGACATTTTAGAATAAAATTTATAATTTTCAAGAGGAAATTCAATGTTGAGAGAAAAAAGTAGAATTTTGAAGAAAAAGACATAATTTCGAAGAAAAAACTAATTTTGGGAAAGTCAGTTTTTTTTAAAAAAAACAAATTTAAAATAAAAACCAACCTTCCTTAGAAACCCGAAAAATGTTGAATATTCAAAAAAGCCCAAAAAAATTTTTCAAAGATCGAATTTGTGAAAAAAGGTCGCAATTTTTAGAATAAGTTGTCAAATGTTGAAAAAAAATCTCCATTTCCAAAAAGATTTCTCTCGAAATTTTTAAATACTTTTAAATACTAAAAAATTTAATATACAGAAAATTTTTTTCGAACTTTCCCAAAAATATTTTTCTTACATTTCTATTTTTTATTAACATGCTGAGAAAACAGACGAATTTCGAAAAAATCGAAATTTCAAGAAAAAGCCAATTTTAAGTGAAACTAAGTCATCGCATTTTGAGATAAATATAGAAAAGAAGGCGAATTTTGAGGTACAATTTAAAATTTTCAAAATAAAGAAAAGTAGCAGAATTTTGTCAAAAAAAAAAAATTTTGGAAGAAGAATCCAAAAAGTAGAATTTTGAGAAAAAGTCGAAATTTTGAAAAAGACGAATTTAAACTAATTTAAGGAGAAAAGGTCAAAATCCCCACAAAAATTAAATATTAAATTTTGAGATAAAAATAAATATATCGAGAATATCAAGTTCTAAAAGATCAAAATTTTTAGAAAGATCCGATGTTAATATAAAAATAATAGAATTTCGAACAAATAAACAAAAACTACCAAATGAAGAAAAAGATCGACATTTTCCGGAGAAAGTCAAATTTTAAAAAAAGGTACAATTTTGAAAATAGTCGTTTATGAAAGAAAAACGAATATTGAAAAAAAAATCAAAATTTTAAGAAGAGACAATTTCGAGGAAAAATGTTCGGATTTTCAGGAAGACACAAGATCGAATTTTAAGATAAATTTCAAATTTTCGAAAAAAAATGAATTTTAAGTAAAATATCGAAATTCCGACTTTTTCATTTATAGAAATTTCGATTTTTTTCTCGAAATTTCGAAGACAAAAACAAATTAAAAAAAAAAATTCGGACTTTTACGAAAAACATCGAAATTTCGAGAAAAAGATCGAAATTTAGTAAACACTCGAAGTTCTCCAAAGAGAGTCAAATTTTATCGAAATTTTGGAAAAAAGAGGAATGAAAAATTGAATTTGACAAATTTTTTCGCGACTGCTTGAATCAGAGGCAGACATGTGCTCTGATCAGTCCTACACTAAGTCAGAAAATGTCCAATATTGAGATAAACGACGAAATTTTGCAAAACAAGTTATTGGAATTTCCAGGAAGTTGTATTTCGGTTATAAATAGTTACAATTTTAGGAAAAAATTTCTGGAAATATTTGTCTTTTTACAAAATTTTCAAAAAAATCTATCAATTTTCCAGTTAAATATTTTTAATTTTTTATCACAAAGCAACCAGATTTCGAGGAAAAAAATAAATCTTGATAAATAAGTCGAAATTTGGAAAAAATCACAATTTAAAGAAGTCTAAATCTTCGGAAAAAGAAACGAAATTTGAGAAATATTGAAAAAGTCCGAAAAAAAAAACGATGAATGTTGAGATAAAAATTCGAAAATTTGAGGAAGTCGGATTCTGATAAATACATCGAATTTTAAGAATAAATTTATGATTTCAAAAGCAGAAGGCAAATTTTGAGAAAAAATATCGATATCTCAAGGAATTCTGAAAGAAGAAAGGGATATTTTAAAAGTCTCCTCACTTGAATGAAAAATTTCGTTTAGCTGCACGAGTCGGGGGTAAATGGGGGGGGGGGGGGCTGAATGTCGAAAATTCAAAAGCGCAGCTTGAGCATTTCAACATTTTTCAAAATTTGGTGTTTTTATAAAATTTTCAAATTTTTCAAAATTTTGGCATTTTTAAGAATTTCGACATTTTTAAAATTTATTTATTTTTGCAAATTTCAAAATTTTGTATTCAACCAAATTTAACATCAATTTAAAAAAATGTTTCAGGACCTTCAAGTTTAAAGACGAAATTTCGAGTTTTTTCTCGATTTTAATCTCGAAATATCGATTTTTTTCTCGAAATTCCAAGATTACAGTCAAAATATCGACTCCAGTCTCAAAAGTTCTTCTTTAATCTCGAAATTTTGACTTTTTTCTAGACATTTCGACTCTAATTTCAAGCTTCGACTTTAACCCAGAAAGTTAGAGAAAAAAATCGAAGTTGTGATTATTAAAAATTAAAATTACTGAACACATCCTACTGCCAACGGTCTAAAAACCATACCTAACCTAACCTAACGACAGAGTATAGGAATTTCGAGATTAACATCGAAATTTCCAATGTTTCCTGAAATTTCAGGAAAAAAGCCGAAATTTTGATTGAAATGTCGATATTAAAGTCGAAGTTTTGACTTTAATCTCGGAATTGCTCGAAAAGAGTTAAAATTCCGAGATTAAAGGTGAAATTTCGCAAAAAAAGTCGAATATTCGAAAAAAAGTCTCTCGGAATTTCTGGAAAAAAGTCGAAATTTTAAGGTTAACCTCGAAATTGTTAAAAACCATTTCTTTTTCTGTTGTGCACCTTTGTAATTTTGACTTCAAGTCCGCAATTACATATTTATTAAAAACATCGATGTATCGTTATCGAATACCGATGTTTAAGACATCGATGTTTCACTTAAAAAAATATCGATGTTCAAAAATCGATGATTTTTTGAACGATGTTGCATCCCTAGCCTAAAAGATAACAAGATGCGCTACCGCGGATAGGGATGCAAATTATAGTTCGATGTTTTAAAAATATCGATGTATCCCTAGACTAAAAGATAACAAGACGCGCTACCGCGGATAGGGATGCAAACTATAGTTCGATGTTTTAAAAATATCGATGTATCGTTTGTGTATCGTCAGTTTATAAACGATGTTTGAAAAATTGATGTATCGCATCGCGATAGAATTAGCGCCATCTGTTGCATAGAATAAATATTGATGGTACAAACGACCACACAATTTTGTAACTAATCCTTTGATGGGAGCAGTGTTTATCTAATAAATTGATGCTGAATTTATATGTCGCAGGTATACAAACAATACAATTATCTGAAAATTCATAGTTTAGATATTTTTATTCGGCAATCTATAAAAAAGTCCAAAATTTGAAAGAAAAATGAGAATTTTTCGAAAAGGTTTCCGGGTATTAATTTGAAAACTAAAAAATATAAACTGAATCTTTAAAATTATTTATTATTTATTTAATCTTTATTATTGTATAATTTGGGGCAAACAGAAATGCTTATTTTATCAAAATTTTTAGTTTAAACCTTAAATTTCTCTCTTTTTTACATAAACTGCCTTTTTTCGAACTTTTAATTTTGTTAATTTTGTATTTTAATTCAAATCCTCGTAAAAAAAGTTAAAATATTCATAAAAACAGATAAACAATGTTAGAAATAGATCAATTTTTAAGATAAAAATAAAAATTTCCACAAAACAGAATTCTCAAAATTTAGGACTTAATTTCCAAATGTGAAATATTTGACAAATTGTGGATTTTTTAGTAAACAACAACTTTTTATATCTACTACCAAAAATTGGAAATGTTTATCAAAATTTTATGTTTAAATTTAAAAATTGCAATTTTTTAATTCCAAATTTTCTTAGAAATCTCGAATCTTTTCTAAAATTTTATATTAAATCCAATTTTATTCTCATAAATTTTAGTTTTTTCCGAAATTTGAATTTTTCATTCGAAATCCGGACTTTAGTCGTTAATTTTTATCGAAAATTCGAACATTTTTAAAAATATTTAAGAGTAAAGTGCAAATTTTTAGAATTTTGAGTTTAACTTTTAAAGGATAATTTCGACTATTAAAAATTTTGATATATTTTCAGAATTCGTCTATTTTTCAATATTTCTATTTTTTCGAAAATTTGAAATTTTTCAAGAATTCCGTTTTTTAAAAATCTTGTCCCCTTTCAAAATTTTGTCTTCTTTTGAAAATTAGTGGGACTCAAAACTTTGCTTTTTTAAAAGTTTGGCATTTTTACACAACCAACTGACTTTTTTAAAAGGTTCGAGTTTTTTATAAATTTCACATTGTTTTAGAAGATCTGGAATTATTTCTGAAAATTTTAATTTTTTATGAAAATTTCAGCATTTTTCAAAATTTCGACTTTTAATTTCATCAAAATGTTATTTCTTTTTCAAAGTTGTGGTTTCTTTAAAAATTTCGACATTTTTAATATCTCTTTATTTTTTAAAATTCCAAAATTTGTAATTTTTTAAACAACTTCGATGTTTTTTAAATTGTCAATTATTCTTTTTTAATTTAGACTATTTTAAAATTTCAACATTTTTGAAAATATAGAATATTTCAAAAGTTTTTTTTATTTCACCTATTTTTGAAATTTTTAGATATTTTTCAAAATTTTGAATTTTTTTTAAATTCTTACTTTTTGAGAATTACATTTTTTTATGTTAAATAAAAATCACTTTTAAAAAATGTTAGGTTTTGTGAAAATTTTTTTTTTTAATAAAAATTTTTGAATTTTGCTTGCAAAGCATCTTTTGAAATTTTCCAATTGTCTTGAAAATTTCGACTTTTTTTTTAAACATTTCAATATTTTTCAATTTTGAGCATTGTTTCCAAATTTTGCCCTGTTTGAAATTTTGGCCATTTTTTAAAATGTCGACCTTTCTTCAAAATCTTGACTGGTCAAAATTACAATTTATCTTCAGATAAAATTAGTACTACTTCAAAAATTTACCCTTTTTTTGCAAATTGGATTGTTTCAAATCTCTTTCAAAATTTTGTATAAATTTTTTACTATTTTTTTCAGAATTTTCACATTTTTGGAAATTTTGACTATTAAAAATTCTATTCAAAATAAGTCTGTTAAAATTTCAACTTTTTAGAAAATTTGAAATTTTTTGAAAATGTTGTTTTTTAAAAGATTTTGAATTGTTTTTTTGTTTTAATTAGTGCGAATCCAAAATTGTTTTAAATTTGAAAACTTTTCAAAACTTCGCTTTTTTTACATTCCGACTTTTATAAAGTTTGGCATTTTTACAAATTTTTGCCTTACTTTTAAAAAGAGTTTTATCAAAATTACGACTTTTTTTAATTTCGGCAGTTCCTTAAAATTTTTAATTCTATTTCAAAATGTTGGCTATTTTGAATATTTTGACATTTTAAAATACTTTTATTTTTCAAAATTCCAAAATTTTGCATTAAACCGAATTTTATTTTTATTAATGTTGGTTTTTCCCGAAATTTGAGCTTTTTTTTCAGATCCAGCATTTAACCTTGAATTTTTATCGAGCATTTTTTATAAATACTTGAGATGATGGGAATTTTTAAAGTTTTGAGTTTAACTTTTAAATGTGGGGCTGTAATCTCAAAATATCTACTTTTTTTGAAAACGTTAAGCTTTCGGTTCAAGAAACGTAGATTTTGAGTTTACTACAAGAATTTGAAATTTCTAGAAAATCGCAATTTTGAGATTAAAGGCGAAATTTCGAGAAAAAATAGTATTTTCGAGAAAAAAAGTAGAAATTTCGAGAAAAAAGTAGAAATTTCGAGAAAAAAGTCGAAATTTCAATTAAACTCGAAATTTCCAAAAAAATGAACGAACTGGTCCTCGATTATCTTCAAAAATTGAAATACAGGGGACAAGTTTTCTATTTCAATTTTTGAAGATGTCTTTTTAAATTGATGTCATTTCTACACTTTACTAATTTAGACTTTTTAAACTCGCAATTAAAAACTTAAAAAACATTTGAAAAACATCGATGTATCGATACCAAATACCGATGTTTGAGACATCGATGTTTCATTGAAAAAAATATCGATGTTCAAACATCGATTCTTTTTTGAACGATGTTGCATCCCCAATCGCGGTATTAATATGATTTGTACCCGACTGTACATGGATGGGATCGAGATCTCCGGAGAAGTGAGATTTCACCTCCCACCAAAAACTTGTCTATTGCGCACGTTTTGGTCGCGGCTCAAGCTACGTTTGACAAGCTGTATAAGTTTTAAGAATGTTCTTCACAAAGATGAGTCCTTTGGAAATGGGGTTTATTCTTAAAATTCCGAGTTTAAACATAAAAATTATTTTTTGCGGAACATTTTAACTGAAAATTCGAAGTCGATTCTTTTTTAAAATCTGAACTTAGTTTCTTATAATTTCCACCTTGCTCAATTCGAAGCAAAAGGTAAAGAGGTTTTTCTTTGAAATAGTCAATTTCATTTGCTGATAATTCAAAAGAATAGAAAAATATCTACAAATTTGTGTTACTGGTAGATAGAAAACTACCCTTATTCATAACCGATTTTGATTAAATTCATTGAAATTAAAGACCCTTAGCACATAATTATTATATACAAATTTCATTTTATTATCTTAATTATAAAATAAATTATTCAAAAAATAGTGAAATGATATAACTCCTTTTAGAAGGATATATCTCACTAACGGTGATAAATAGCACCTAAGTTTAAACATTTTTTTAATTAATGTTGGCTCTACTCTCACCTCCTTAAGTTTTGAACCATCTTTTCCAAACGCCCTGTATATTTAGTTTTACCCAAAATTTGAAACACCAGTTATGAAACGCTGCTCTAGTTCATTTGGATTAATTAAAACTAAATTGCTGGCAATTTTTGAAACTTTGTACGTGAATTTCAAATCGTTTTCAATGTTTTTTATTTAAAATCCAAATTTTAATTTAAATGTCGAATTTGAATTTTAAAATTTCAGCTAATTTTACATAAGTAGATTATCTCTTGATTTTAGGTATAATAATTTTTAAACACAGAAACACTGAAAGCAAAATTTTAATTACTCATTAAAAGATCTTTTTTCCTCATCAGATTTGTAAGACACAGCATGTCACTGGCTAGTATTTAAATAATGTTATACTTCTTTTGAGAATTTTTAATTCTGTTCATTTCTGATATGTTTAAAAAATTCTTCAAAGACGATGTACGCCTTATAAGATTCTTTTCCATTTAGTACCACTTTGAAATAATCATCTTAAAATTATTGCAAATCGAATGTCTGTTATAAATAAAAGCCAAAAAGACCACTTACCGGCACTACAAACTGTTGCAATCAGGACATTGCCATATACTTCTGAGTTTTGCATTGCCTTTCCTGTTAGTACAACATTCACTATCAATTACTGCAGGGGTTCCCAACTTTTTGTACTCCAGAGCACATTCTAAAATATTGGTAGAGTGGCGGGCACCACCTATTTTTAATTTACAAACTCCTTCCACAACTTCTCATTTTCCTATAATTTATTTTCTTATGTTCATAATTTATAAATAAATAATAAACAAAAATGTTTCAAAATAATAATTATTCAAATTTCATACACATGGAGAAATGTATTTGCAAAACATAAACAAAGTAAACAAAACACAAATACAAAGAAAACATTTTATAAAAAATATAACATCAATATGTCAATGCGATCTTTGGCATTGCATATTATTGACTAGTGCTTCATAATTAGAAGAGTATGACGATAATCCTGTTAACAAACAATCATAAAGATGCTCATCAGCGAGTCGAGATCTATATCTTGATTTTATTGAGTTTATGTTTGAAAACAATGATTCGCATAAATATGTCGAACCGAAAAATGATTCAATTTTATATAATATCGCAAACATACGTACTTCATAAACCTAGGCACTCAAAAAAATTTAAACTCTAACAAATAAATAAAAGTAATTCACATTTTTAATTAAGGTTATGAAAAAATTCTGTCTATGTCGAATAGTGGCGGGCACATACGAATCGTTCCGCGGGCGCCATGGTGCCCGCGGGCACGAGGTTGGGAACCCCTGAATTACTGCATACTTCTGAATAAAGGGGTTAAGATGTCTACATCCATTTTTACACACCCTTATAGGAGGAGCTCAGTACCCATAAAATATTGAGACTTTTTATGTAATTATTTGCAATTTTGCTATTAATATGGCAAAAGAGTAAGGCCTTTTCCTTGCGTAGGAAGGGTTAATTTAAAAGGTAAGTAGTACCAGATTTTTTACATTACATATATACCAATAAAAATAATTAACTCATTAGTCGTGATTTTTAAGAAGGTAATGAAATTAAAAACCATTTGTAAACTTAGTGTAATTATTAAATACAAATAGTACAATCTTATTCATCTTGTACAACTGTAGTTTTTTCTGAGACGTACAAACCATCCAAGAACTTACGGATATCCTTGTTCTTCACAGTTGTAGATTGCTGAATAAGTGCAGCTGATCTTGAAACATCTTCTAAGGAATTTCCTTCCAGGACTAACTCATCCTTTTGCTTTTGTGAGTTCTTAACAGTCACACCAGGTGCCATTTTCACTCTGCAATTAAAACAAGATTGTACACAAAATACAATAAATAAACAAACAAAACAAAATGACGTAGACACAAAATATTAATGTGAACATTGGTGATTATACTGATTGTACAACAACGGATAAAATAACTGAATACAAAATATCTAGGGTAGACAGGGGTATTCTGGACCACGGGGAATAGCGGACCAACTTTATATTTTTTTTGTCCCATAGTGGTTGACAGCTACAAATAACTGTCGTCAGCTCGCCTCATGTTAAGCTCATTTTCTCTTTAGTACTCGACTTGTGTACACAAACCGTTACCTCGCTTCGATACCAAATAGAAATGGGATACTTCGAATTTTTTTTTTCACTTTAGAGTTTCGTCTAATTTGAACACACTTTTTGATAACCAACTCAGGTAAAATATCTTCATAATATTCGCAAAACTGTAAGTCTTCGACAGGAACATAAATTTTGCATGAAGTTTGTATTGTGTTAGTCATATGCTGCCATATTATAAAAGATGACCTTCAGGAAATTACAGACCACTTTTGTCGTGGAATTATGGATCACCAAATTCCTTACATTTCAAACTAATTTCGTGTATTTGATGCATATAAGTGATTATTTATGCAAATTTTCAGCACAGCATTATTTTTCAGCAATTTCTAATAGTTTTTCGGTACAATAATTTAGTTTCGAACTGATTTTCGTAGCCATTTCTTACTCCACTTCATTTTCTTTTTTTTTTTTTCATAATAAATTTTCTGCCATTTTGAATCAAAAACAAGAAGGTTTTTCTACCACATTTTTCCATTTTTAATCGATTTACAAAATGGTCCGTAATTCCCCGATATTTTTCAAAATCGCAAAAAATGAAATTCAACTGATATGTTGTATAATTTAATACAATTTGACCAAACTGCTGCGACCCAAAGAGAGATTATTAGTTATACTACAAATTCAAGCTTTGAAATTTTCAGAAAAAATATGTTTTTGCCAATTTTTTAGCCAACATAAAAAAGCGGTCCACGATACCCCAGTTTCCCCTATATAATTTTAAATTTTTCTTAAAAAGAAAAAAGTTTAAATTCATTTGGGACAAAAAGTTGAAATTTTAACATTAAATTCAAAGTTTAATATAAGGTTAACAACATTTGCAAAATATTCTAAATTTGGAGTTTACAGTTGAATATTTATGAAAAAAAAAAAGGCAAAACTGCAACCTCAGACTAGAAATGTTAAGAGAAAACTAAAATTTATGAAAAAGTTGGAATTGAAATTTTCTTGAAATTTCGACTTTCACCACAAACTTTCAACTTCTTTTAAAAAGTCGAAATTAAAACAGAAAAAAATATAAACATAACATTGATACAAAATTTGAACTATTTCAAATAATTTAGACTTGTTGAAATTACGACTATATAAATAAAATCAATTCATTTTCTCGTCTAAAGCAACGCTTTCCTCAAAAAATTATGATTTTCTCCAAGTTTAAACTTGATATATTTATTATCTTTCCCAGTTGGGAGTTAAAATGTAAAAAAAAATTATAATTTCAATTTTTCTCAAACCGTTCAATTGAACCTCTTTTCTTTTAAATTTTTGGTAGTTTTCATTTTAAATTCCGAATACCCACTTCTTTTCTCAAATTTTTGAATTTAAATTCAATTATTTTTAATAAATTTTCTAGAGATAATAACTTTTTGTCACTCCATTAGACTTTTTTCTAAAAATACATAGTTTACAAACATGTATACTTGGAACAGAGAAAAACTAAAGCGTTAAAACTTCGAGATTAAAATGGAAATTTTGACCTTTTGAATTTTCTTAAAATTCAATGTTAAAACTAAATTTTTTTTGGGGATTTTATAAAGTAAAAGTTTTTGCAATTACAATTTCCCAAAATTTCTAGTTTAAACTTCACTTTCAATTTTACTTTTTGATGAAGAACCAAAATTTCCTGTTTTTTCAACATTTTTAGTTGAAATTTATTTTTTTTACATGTGTTTCCACAAATTTTTACTTTTTGTCGAAACTTACAATTTTTTTCTAAAATAAAAGTTTTATGAAGTTTGTAAATATTTGAAATAAAGAAATATAGAGAAAATTGCAGATTAAAATGGAAATTTTACCACTTTTCTTAATTATGAAGTTCGATTCTAATAGGAAATTTAGTTACAAAGTCCAAATTTTGATTCAAAATTTCTGTTAGTCGTAGTTGAAATGAATCTCAAACCTACAATGAAACTTTGTGGTACTCTTGTTGCTCGGAAACATTATGTTTATAACTTTTATTTAACATTTCTACGACCCAGTTTGGAAATACTTAAAATTTTTAGGAATGACAATATTCTGAACCATTTTTTAAAATATGACTATGTGATATTAGAATTTTTAACATGTCACCTCACTAACCTATTTTCTGTGAGCTGTCATGGAGGTGACATTTTAAAAATTTAAATATCTTGTAGTAGTGGCGGCTAATGCTAAAGTTTGCAGGTTTGCGCAACCTCCAAAAAAACGCTGAGATAAAAAAGAAAGTAAATTGTTCTTTATGTTGTTTATTTTATTTATTGATAACACATTTATCGCTACCAAACATACTGCTGACTATAGCGGATTCCTCAGATTCATAAGCATTTGAGGACATTATTGGGCCCATGGTTTGCAAAGTTTGCAGGCTAGACTGCAAACTTTGCTTTACACATATGCACCTGCGCCTTAACTCATATTTTGTTCGCTTAAAATACTTGGCCATAAGCAAGCATTAGGTTGTACCTGTGAGTGCAAACCAAATATCGATTCGCTAATGTAATCTGTCATCGGTCAATGTTGCGAGTCTTGAAACACAAATAAAAATGAATTCAGTGCAAAGTTTAATTGCATAGCCATTCTGTAACCAGTTTTGGCACATTTTTGCAAAAGCCTCTTTTCTCAACCTTCAAATTTTATTAGCACCAGTCACCACTGTCTTGTAGTAATATTTCAAAAAATGATTCAGAATATTGTCATTTTTCATTACTAAAAATTTAAATATTTCCAAACTGCGTCACTGAAACGTTAAATAAAACTAATAAACCTACAATTAAATTTAAAATAACAAAAAAATCCAGATTACATGCAATGTTTTGAAAAAAAAAGGTAAAATTATATTTAAAAAAATTGAAGCAAATAATGAAATTTTGATTTCAATATTGAAATTTAGAACAATATCGCAATTGAAAGCTAAAGTTAAACGTTTCAATATTTTTTAGAATTTTCAAGCTTCAACATTTTTCTTGACAGTATTTGAACTAGTATAAACTTTAAAATTAAAAAAGTTGAAAATT
The DNA here is from genome assembly GCA_028583605.1 of Dastarcus helophoroides. Lineage (NCBI taxonomy): Eukaryota > Metazoa > Arthropoda > Insecta > Coleoptera > Bothrideridae > Dastarcus > Dastarcus helophoroides. The sequence continues at coordinate 7,447,286 of CM053326.1, forward strand.
TCCAAAATCTCAATTTTAATTTTCAAATTAGGAAAGAGTCAAAAAGTTCAACTATTTCTCAAAATGTCTTGTTTATGGTTAAAACCACCAAATTGCAACTTCTTGCTCAAAATTGTGATTAGGTTTTCAAAGTTTTTGTCTTTTTTACAAGCTCTCAATTTTAAAATCGAAGTTGTCACTATTTTTCCTAAAATTTCATATATTAATGCAGAGGAAATTTCGAGAAATATTTATTGTGCGCTTTCTGAGTTTCGACTCCCAAATTATGAATTAATTTATTACCTCAGAAAAAAAAAACAAAACCAAATATCAAATGTATTTAACTAATCATGCACATTAATTTGACACATATTCAGTGGCGCAATTTCAGTTGCAGTTGTAAAAACTAATGACAGATGAAGGAACAAATTGTCAAAATATTAAATAACTGAAAATGGTAATTTTAAATCCTTTTTAGAGCATTTTTCCACCTTAAAATAATCATGTCAATTTACAAAAAAAAAAAACATTTTTGTGGTAACTAAAAATGACAGTGAAATATTTTTGGCAAATGTAGTTAAGCTATGTTACAAATATTCTTTAATTTCATAGTATCTAACTGCAGTAAATTTTCTAGATTTATAATTAAACGAGCACAATACATTATGCCATGAAACTTATGAGAACAAAAACATTGCACATAACTGCTGCCAATATACAATTAGGTAAAACATAAAATGTAACTTTTTTCATCATTTAAATGTTCATTTAAAAAGCTAACATATAAAGACACAATTTTGAATTTCTGAGATCGACTGCAATAAAACCATGTTTAAATCCAATGTGGGTTCAATATTAAACAAACATTTAGAAGAAACCGAGACCCATACTTCTTAAGAAATAAAACCTTCAACCAAAATAACATCAGCTCCAAAGAAGTACCTCAAACTTAGACAATCTATCAAAGTCGCCCACTTGAACTTATCCAGTAGTTCAAGAGGTTACCAAACTTAACTACGAGAAGTATAAATATCAGACAGCATGTACTTACCTCCTGATGAATTTTTCTCCAAGGAAATTCCTAATTTCAATAACACTGTCGTTTTCAGTAGTTACGCAGTTGATTGGGAAATGGGCATATACAGCCCTCATTTTGTATTGATAACCTTTAGTTACTCCTTTCAACATATTTTCGACATGGGAGCAAACAGTGCGAACAGCAGCCAATTCCTTCTTGGTTCCAAACCATTTCTCAACTTTCAAAGTTCTTGGGCTGATCATGCGAATATCCAGGGCAAGATGTTTAAACGAACGTTTCAGTACACCTCTGGGCCCTTTAACCGTGATCACACGGGATTTGACGGTGACTGTGATCCCTTCAGGGATTTTTACTGTTTGGTTCGTCACTATTTGCTTCATCGTGCTAAAACATAAAATTGGGTTAGATAATGTTAAACGACGTAAACAAAGAACAAATATTAAAATTTTAAAAGAAAAGAAAATTCAAAACATAGAATGTCACATAACCTATACACTTTCACTAAGTCATTTTTTTGATAAACTTTTGGGATTTGGATTCAATATAACTTAAAATACAATTTTAGCTATGTAATATTACCGATAATTACACTATTTTCGATAAAATACATACACTATTTAAGATGATTTAAGATTTTTCAATTGCTTAAAATTTCTACTAACCTTTCACGTTGACGTAAAGAAGCGGAAGAGAATTTGACATTTTGAACATGAATAACGAATACTAGATGGCGCTGAAAATAAAACCGCTAAGTTTAAAATTTGAAATCCACTCAATGGAAAAATTCTCTGTAAAATTAAAAGAAATTGTAAAAGAAAAGTTTTCTATGAAACTATTCTACGCAGAAGCAATAAAACATCAAAAAAAGATAAATTAATAACTTAAGATTTATCCCGAAATTTTTAAAAATTTGATTTTCAAGTTTAAAGTGAGAAGTTTTAGAAAAAGATCGCAGTTTGTAGAAAAAAATCGAAATTTATAATAAATGTATTCTCGAGTTTAAAATCTGAGCAGGAACTTTGGAAAATAAACCCAAATTTCGAGGAAGATTTGAGCATATAAAAAATGAAGTTTTATTGCAGTGTCGAAAAAATTTGGAGGACAAAATCAAAACTGTAGGGCCAAAAATTTGAGAAATCAAATGAGCATTTAAATAGAGTCAAGACGTCAAAATTTTAGAAAAAAATTAAAGAAATTCACTTTTAAACGCACAATTTTGTGAAAGCATTTCAATTTTTGTTTAAGTTTAATCCACTCGCAAAGGGTAACCCCATTATGCTTTCAAAGCACTGCGAGCAGAATGCGGGAACAAGGATAGATGGCGATGAACCGCCTTCTTAAACAAGGATAGGTTATAATTTTTGGGGAAAATTCCCTTCGGTAACAAGTTTCATAACTTGGAAGTTCTATAGAAAAAAGAGTCTCCGTAGACAGAAGTCCTCACTGTGTCAACCTGGACCGCACAGGAATTTGCTGTCTCCGACTGTCTAGTACGCCTCAAGAATCTTGCCCTTGGGGGGATCAATCCTATTAGTTCCTGCGAGCATCTTCCATGATAGTACTTGTAGAAGAGAGACAAATCACCAACCATACGCTCGTGCTCTAGTGTTTCGAGAGAATCGGTCAGAGTCTCGTCATCAATTAGGCGAATCCCTCTTCTTTGAATTGAATCCAAGAGAGCTGAAGTGTGTTTTGGGGCTGAACTCCAAACATGAGAACAGTATTCTAGTGTTGGCCTAACTTGAGCTTTGTATAGTGTTAATAGCTGATGAGTACTTTTTAGCTCTAAAAAGAAAGCCTAGCTTCTGAGAGGCGGATTTCGCAATGGCGCGCACATGATCGTCCCAAGGGAAGTTAGTGCTCGCATTCACTCCTGATGAACAGATTTTACTGTTTACAAGAATTTCGTGCATCTTCAAATGTGGTCCGAGTCTCGACTGAGAGATTATTTCGCCAACGTCGATATGTGCAGTTTTTGCAGGAGACAGCCCGAACACATTTTTTACTAAACCAAGATTTACTGGAGGCAGACTTCTTTTTGGAGTGGGGAATTGAACATTCCATACCAATCAGGATAGCTTCCGTGATGGATTCGGCGACTAAGGAAGGGTTGTCTGAGTTAAAGCAGACTTCCTGCCACGGAAAAGACGCAAAAAAGTCTCTTAATTCTTCCCAGTTTGCAGAGTGCCAAACCCAACGAGACTGCGTCTGAGAAGAAGGTGGCATATGAAGCGAGCGAGAGGCAGCTACAAGCTTGTAATCCGAATTTCCATGCGGTGATGTCACAGAAATTTTATACGAATTTGGTGAATTTGTAAGGTAAAGGTCGAGTAGATTAGATTGATGGGTATCTACATCAGGAATTCTTGTGGGTTCCTCAACTAATTGCGATAGTCCACAAGTGATGGCGAAATCCTGTGCCACCCTTCCCGCCTCGTCAGTTCGGGAAGAAAACCTTAACCAGAGGATGTTGTGTACGTTGAAGTCACCGAGAGAGACAACCTCAGCTTTTGGATAATTTGTCTGTATGTGATCAAAGGTTACGGAGAGAAGAGCTGCCTGTATAAGGGATCGTTTGGAGACAAATAAAGTGAGCAAATGAATATTACTTCGTTTTTGGAGCAGATTTTCAGCCAAATCACGTCATGATCAGCAGATTCCAGTGCTTCTTCTCGATCTTTCCTTTTGAAGGTGTTGATGAACCGAGTTTAGATTTGAGTTTAGACCCCGAATGTTACAGAATTGAATTTTGAATAAATTGTTTGAAAGGAACTTGGCCCGTGGTACATTAAAATTCTTCGTCGATTTTGGATTCCCTCGTACACCCTCCACTCGGACATCCGAACGGGAGGGTAGTTTACGTCCAGAATTTTTTGCGCGAAGAGAATCCATCATCTTTGTTTTTAATAATTACAAAAAAAAATCAGAGTAGATGAAAAAACGAAATAAGGAAAAGGACAGGATGAGGAAAAAAGAATAGCAGAAACCGACTCATGTATCAGAGAGGGAAACATGATGTAAGCATCATTTCATCGCCTCCTAGTGATACTACCTCGGACGACTGAAAGTTCCAGTCTACCACCTAGCGTAACTTCAAAAAGTAATTTGCTTAGTGTACATAAGTATCTATTTACCTCGTATTTGAATCAAGGCAAAAATGTTACACCTTGTTAGACAAGCCGTTGATTGAATACATATTAGATATGCAAACCTTATCACAAAATGCGTATACCACTTTTCTCTATGCATACTCCAAAACGTTGTTAAGGAAGTGCTGGTACCTAGTGGTCAATAGTAAAACTATTACACTTTGGCAGGGGAAAACAGAGTTCTTTACGGTTTTGGTCATTTATCCAAGATCTGCACCACAAATCAAACAATAATTATTTTCTCTTATTGATATGTCCAAGGTCGCCGCGTGATGGGATGGGAAGTTTCACTTCGATGAATACACTTTTAAATTATGAAACTTTGACAAAACACCTTTTTTTATAGAGTATAAGACATTTGATTAACTTCGAATTTTTAAGCCAAATTCTCATCTTTAACTTGGAATATATTGTTCAAAATTTCCAAATTTTTAGAAAAATTAGAAATTACTAAACGAATACAATAACTTTTAAGAAATAACTCCAAATTAAAAAAAATCGTGAAATTTATTCTTTTAATTTACAACTCGTTATTAATTAAATAATTTCAATTTGAAGTCAACATTTTAGGGATAAAAAAACAAGAATTGCAAATTTAAAGGAAAAAAAAATAAATTTATTTAAAAAAATGTTTTCAAAATTTTAAGTTGAACTTGCTACTTTTTTCCTTCGATTCAACATTTTATTTTTTTTAAATTGATCCCAATAATTCGCGTTTAAATTGGAAAATTCGAGACATTTTTTTAACAAAATGTTTATTATTCTAGTAATTTCAACTTTTTATAGACGTTGGAAAATCTCTTTTTATTTTTAAAATCATAACTTTTTCTCAAAATTTCGAATTGAGAATTTACATGTTTATTCTTCTCTTCATATGTCCACTTCAATCACAAAATCAAAACTTTCTAGAAATCTTTTACTTAAATTGTCCGTTGATATTTTACCTGGTTATGCCCGTTATCTTAATCATTGCATTCCGATACCGACCGACTAATTCGCCACAGATGGGCTGCTGTTCTGATCAGTGTTACCGCTTGCAAAATACGAAATTACTGACAAATCTTGATTAAATTTCTGACTTTTTCTAGCAAAGTTTAAATGTTATATTCCTTGTATTTCGTGACAAATTCAAAATTAAATTGTATTTATTATATATTTGCTTTAATGAGCTTTTGACAAATCAATTTTAACAGAAATTTATTTAAATCATATTATATAAAATATTTTTGCCATATTAAAACGTTCTTAGCTGAGAAGTGTTAGATCTTTACAACCGTAAGGAGAATTTCCGCTAGCAGACCAAAGTGATCCTCTCCACGTTGAGTTAGGAGAATTATGTCAATAGGGACAAAAAACCAATGGTTATAAAACTTGTTCATGTAATAAAAGCAGTTAAAATTACTGAAAACACTTGACTCTGAAAAGTTAGAAACCCTACCCTACACAACAAAGACATTGAATTGCACCCTAAATGCGCTTTGGTTTTCTCTGTACAACACATGTTTAAGATCCAATATTACAAGAGAATCGCTGTCAAGGGGGCCAACGTGTAAAAATTTCAAAATATGTAGTGTGTAAAAATCGCGAATCGAAATTCGAGGTTATTCCTTGAAATTCCTGGTTATAAGTCAATACTGGCAAGTTTACTGGCAAGACCTTATATTCCTGGCTAATGCCAGTATTTATTGGCAAACCGACAACTTTGGTATTGATTCATATTTTTCCACTCACGCCTACCTGGCAATTTACAGATTCAGTATAGACGAAGTTAAGAAAAACCTTAACTTTATAAGAACATAAAATAAATCGGAATAATTGGGTTTAGAATTATTAAATTTAAACTCGGAATTTTCACAAAAATATTGATTTAAAATATTTATCCAATATTTGAAAACTGAAAATATGCGAAATTTGACAATTAAATTGAAAAATATGAGAGATTTTTTTCATAATTTTGGTTTTCTATGGAAATCAAAAATGTCATAAAAAATGTATTTCAATTTCTAAATTCAAATTTTCTGCGGCAAAATTGAAATTTCAAGATCAAAAACAAAACGAAATTTAAATCTCAAAAACGAAGTTTTATAAAAAAATTTAGCTCTGCAACTAATAAGTTTGTGAAGAAACTTAACCTTTTAAGAAAACAGATAAAGACGATTTTTGACACAAAAGTTGAAGGAGCAACGGAACGAACACTTTAGAGAACACACAATTTTGACTACTAAATTCAAAACAAACAATTTCGATTTATTTTAGTTTTTGATATATATACCGGGTGTAGCAGGATCATGGTACACCCCTTATTATATTAAAATTTACATTCCTATTGTTGTCACTTTCGCTAGAACTGATACCAACTTTTGATTTTTAAATAGAACACCCTGTATATTATTAAACTTTTGGAATCTGCACAATTTTCTGGATACAAGAGTAATTTTTAAAGTATCAAACATTTTTTTGGTCCCATTTTATCTTTGGTGTAGAAAGTCATGACTCATCCTAATTAACGCTAACTGACAACATAAGCGCTGCAAAAAAATTAAATTAGGAAAACTTGGCAATTCCTTTTTTTTTAAATTTGTTTTCCAACTATTCAGAATTTAGACTTTCTTTAAACATTTTGATTTTTTTTTGAAAATTTAACTTTTTATGAAAATGAAATGAAAATTTCCACTTTTTTCAAAATTTTGCCATCTTTCAAATTTTCAACTATTCAAAATTTCGACTTTTTTAAAAATCACGAATTTTTCTAAAATTTCGACCTTTTCAAAAATCAACTTTTTTTGAAGATCTTAACTTTTTCCAAAAATCGACTGAAATTTCGACTTTTTAAATTTTATACTTTTTCCAAAAATTTTTTGATTTTCTTTAAATATTTCGGCTTTTGATAATTTTGAATGTTATTCAAAATTTTCGAATTACTTAGTTTTGATTTTAAAAATATTTTAATTTTTTTAAAGAACTGCACTGCACCAGTTTTTTCAATTTTGATATTTTTTTGAAAATTGATATTTTTCCAAATTTCGTCTATTTTAAACATTTTCCTTTTTGCAGTTTTTGACGTCAATATTGTGACTATTATATCACGATTTGTTTGCATAATTTCGACTTTTTGTGAAAAATTTCGACTTTTTTTTTGAAGATTTTTACATTTTTCAAAATTTCGGCTTTTTTCAAAATTATCAATTTTTTTTAAATTCCAACTTTATGACAATTTTGACATTTCACCAGTGTTTTAAATTATCATTATTTTCAAATTTTTAGCTTTTCAAATTTTCATTTATTTTAAATTTCAGGATATTTTAAAAAATTTCGTCCATTTTTCAAATGAATCTATTTTTCAAAGTTTAAATTTTTTTAGAAATTTAAAATTTTTTCAAAATTTTACCAATTATCTTAAAAATTTCGTTTTTTCATTCAATTTCAATTTTTTTTTTAATCTAATGAATTGTTCTGAAAATTCCCCCTCTTTTGAAACTATCAACATTTTTCTCAAAAATTTGACTTTTTTCCCAATGTTGAAATTTTGCCTTTTTTAAAAGTTTCTCAGCAAAAAGTCGAATACTCGAAATTTTATCAAAATTTTAAGTTTATCTAACATTTGGGTTTTTAAATAGTTTTTATAAATTTCGAATTCTCAATTTACTAGAAATTTCGCGTTAAAATTTGAATATTATTTCGATTTTTTCAAGTCACAAAAAGCGAACTTTTTTCTCAAAACAAAGTGTTTTCGTGTTAAAATTAGAATTTTATTTCGGTTTTTTTTCCAAGACTCATAATTAACAAGAAAAACAGATATTGGTCAATTTGAACATTACTTTTTTCCCAACTACAAATATCTATAAATATTTTCTGTTCTAAAATTTGTGCATCTTGATAGCAATAAATACTCTCAGTTCAAAAATAACTTTTAGAAAAGGAACACCCTTCCAGTAATTTTATCATTTTACCCAAACATCTGTTTTTACTTAGAAAGTAAGATAAATAAACAATGTAGTTCAATTGGCCTGCGTCACAATAGCAGACAAAACTTCAAAAGGGGCTGGGCGAGTCATAACAGTAATTATTATAAAATTGCTTTTCGTGGAAAATTATGCTTCAAGTTTGTTATTGTTATTATGATTAATTGTACTGTTTTATTAAGTACATATTTCTGCTTAAATTCTTTGGAAATACAGCTGTACTTGGAAACACCAATAGAGCAATAGAAAAGGATAAATAGGCAGTACACTTTTTGAAAATAGTCCAAATCAAAAACAAACAAAGGAAATTAAATTAAGGCAAAGATGCATGAAAAACGCCGAAAAATGTAAAAAAGTAGGACATGACATAAAATCCGGTCTCTAGTAATTATTATGGCAGTATTATGGTATTATCAAAGCCGTATTTAATATTAAGGTCAGAAAAAAATTATACCCAACATCCAAAACTTAGGGCTTCTTTCTTAAACAGAATTCATGCCGGTTTAAAAAAATATATAATGCTGAAATGCCAAAAATTCTGTCTAAACAATAAAAAATATTTTTGAAAAAGTAATAATTTTTATAAATAAATTAATTAAAAAGTCAACAAAAACTTAAAAAACGAATTTACATGAACTACAAATTTTAAGGAAAAAGTCGAGATTCCGAGATTAAATTAATTATATCAATTAAATTAATTTAACAAAAAGTTTATCAAAAATGTTAAGAAATATGCATACATAATCTTTTTACACTGGTTTATTGTCTTAACTAATATTTAAATTTGTTTCAAATTCTTTTTGGAATCTTAAGTTGAATTCAGTTAAAGAAAAATATAACGATTTGTTTATTCCAACAAGAGCATTTTGGCTAATTCAAGCAACAATGCTAATGCCGGACTTGCCATCTACCCAGTCATAAAACAGGTTTTATTTTGCCTGAAGGCTGAAGTGACCCATTATTTAAGAGTTCAAACGATTTCAAAATACTACCCCACCAGCTGCTCATCGCTGACGACTGTCGAAACCTGCAGTTACTGTGTCCCTCTATTGGTGAAAAGATTAAACAAAAGGATGCAGAGGACCAGGGATAAGATCCTGATGATTAATCGGGATTCCGAAATCATTCTGGAATGGAGTAAAAAAAATCTGGTCGACTTTAACGCTTCAAAATCTCAGGACGCGGTTTTCTCTAAGAACACATCAAGGGATAAAGCAACAAACATACTCATGGACGGTAAAATCCTCCCGATGGAACTTAATCTGTTTCTCCTAGGAATGAATGCGAGCACGATCATGTGCGCGATATTGCCAAATCTGCCTTTCAGAAGCTAGGCTTTCTTTTTAGAGCTAAAAAGTACTTCACATCTCATCAGCTACTCACACTATACAAAACTCAAGTTAGGTCAACTCTAGAAAACTCTTCTATGTTTGGAGTTAAGCCTCAAAGCACACTTTAGCTCTTTTGGATTCAATTTAAAAAAGAGCAATTCGCCTAATTAATGACGAGAGTTTGACCGATTCTCTCGAAACACTAGAGTACCGACGAATGGTTGGTAACTTATTTCTTTTTTACAAGTACTTTCATGAGAGATGCTCGCGGCAACTAATAGGATTGATCCCCCCAAGGGCTAGATTTTTGAGGCATACGAGACAGTCGGCGTCAGCAAATTCCCGTGCGGGCCAGCTTGACACAGTGAGGACTTCTGTTTACGGAGATACTTTTCTATAGAACTCCCAAGCTATATAACTCGTTATCGAACGGAATTTTCCCCAAAAATTGCAACCTATCCTTGTTTAAGAATGCGGTTCATGGACATCTATCCTCGTTTCAGCATCCTACTCGCTCTACTTTGAAGGCATAATGGGGTTGCCCTGTGCGAGTGAATTGAACTTAAAAAAAAAGGTTTTCCTTGAAATTTAAACTAAAAAGTCAGATGTTTTTTTCAATTTATTTAACATTTCTTCGGCCCAGTTTGGAAATATTTAAATTTTTATGGTTTGTTGACAATTTTCTAAACAGTTTTTAAAATGCGACTACGTGATATTTAAATTTATTGAAAACGTCACTTCATGACAGTTCACAAATTAAGAGGTTAGTTTATTTTACATAGAATAAGAATATTGAAAAATAGGAGACCAAAAATTAGATATGGAAAAAGAATAAATAATAAAAATTTGTTTTTTTGATAAATTAGGAAATTATAAAAAAATACCTAAAAAAGGTTGTATCACTGGACATCGATGTTTCGCTCTCATTTGAGCTCGTCAGCAGTGCATAACATGGAAAGAGAACAATGAGGAAGAAATACTTAAAAATAAAAATTTTTTAAAATATAAAAAAGAAAAATAAAGAAATTTTAACATGAATAGACGTTTCATCATCAATTTACTGTGTTAAAAATTTAAATATTTGAAGCCCAATCCACAAGAAACAACTACTTCGAGGGCTAATACTCTTTCCTACTGAACTACACTTGTGGATCGAACTTACATGCTTTTGGTGACTACTATTCCTAACCGCTGACGTTTTCAATAAATTTAAATATCACGTAGTCGCATTTCAAAAACTGTTTAGAAAATTGTCAACAAACCATAAAAATTTAAATAATTCCAAACTGGGCCAAAGAAATGTTAAATAAATTGAAAAACATATAATATTTTCGGTCAATAAGGGTCTACCATGAAGAATAAAAAGTCAGAGTTTCAGCTAAAAATGTTTAAACTCGAAAATATTTTCCTTTGATTTTAAGCAAGTTCGGAGGAGTAATATGGTGGAATATTAAAAGAAAAAACAAAGACATTTTTAAGTTACGTTAGAAAATCAATTTTTAATTGGAAAAACATAAAAATCCTAAAAATGAGTCACCGGATCTGAACCGAGAAACCGTTATTTTTGTTGGAACGAAAACCGGAACCAAAACGATAAAATGTTTTTGCCAAAAAGAAAAAATACCAGTTGGAAGCCTCGACTCTTTTCTCAAAATTCAGTAAATTTAATGTTATCCTGCAAGTTTTTAGTTTAAACCTGAAAATAAAACTCCTTTCTAAAATTTCAACTCTTTGAAACTTGGGTTAAATCTCGAATTTGTTTTATTTTCAAGATTTGCTTAAAATTAGAATTTTTGCTGAAAATTTCAACTTTAATTAAACCAGACTTATTTTTTACATACATTTCAACAAATTTTTTTCTAAATTTTAATTTCCAACTTCCTACTTGAAACCAAAACTTGCAAAAAGGAAACCCAATTTATTAAAAAAAAAATCTTAACTTCAACCTCGAAACCTCCTACTTATTTTATTAGAAATTTTGAAGATTTATGCAAAAAAATATTCGAATTTCTATTAAAATTTGGGGTAAGCGCTTTGATTTAAAATTTATATTAAATATTTCATTAACTGAAATATAAACATTTGGTGTTAAAGCTTAAATTTGTGTTTACAAAAGCCCCTAACAGCTCTACGAACAGGTTCATCGCATCACAAATTGCCGCCTGGGATAAACACCATCAAAACTTAAAGAAAAAATGCCCAGTCCTAACTCATATTTTAAGAAAAAATTCGAAATTCCAATATTTAACTCGACAATTCGAAATAAAACTCAAAATTAAAGTTTAACTCAAAGAAAAGTACAAATAATGTAACATATATATTTTTATTTTTTTGGTGGAACGGACTGGCCCTTGGTTATCTTCAAAAAATGAAATACAAATCCTGTCCCCTGAAACCAAGAAAGATTAAAAAACACAACTAACGCAGCTCTAACGCCTTTCGATAGCTAAGCTATCATCTTCAGAGAGATACAGTATTTCATTTTTTTAATGTAAGATATAAAAAAAGACTATTTTCGAATAAAAATAATGACATTTCGGGTGGCGAATATCCAAATTTTAAAAAAATGAAATTTTTAGAATATTTTAAGCGAAAAGCAATAATTTTTAAACACAAAATTTGGAGCAAACTCGAAGTTATCAAAAACAATTCTGGTTTACAATCTACATTTTAGGAAACTTAAAAATTGAACTTGAGGTGAAGTTTTGTTTAAAGTTTTATTACTTATTTCCAAGTCTGTAAGACGCTAAACAAAAAATTTTGTAATATTTGGCCCGCGCATATAAAATGGCTCGCCATTCCTGGCCTAAACTGAAGTATTGGCCGATATAGGTCTAAAACGAAAATTTGGTCAGTCTCAACTAAAAAGTTGTTGACCCTTTACCAATATGTAAGAGAACAAATGCCAAGGTATTTGTACTCAAATTTATTGTTAAAAAAAACTACACTACTACAGTATTTAAAATTTATACAATATGTAACAAAAATTCTGATTTTATTATAATACAGCCCAAAAATCAAGAACAAATGATAAAACAGAATGAAATAATAAATATAATAAATATGCTTGAAATATACACAACTGTCAAAATAAAATTCAATCATATAACAATTTGAAAGGATTCAAAAATAAACTTTTAAACGTCATTTTTTAAATAGAACTATATAGGGGAAAATGTATAGATAGTAATTTGTAAATATAAATAATTCTAAAATAAATATGTATAAACTATTTTCAGTATTACAGGATATACTTCTTCCGGGATTGGATCGTGTTAAAGAACTACTAAAAGTGTTCGACGTTTCGCCCACCCTCGTAGGGGGCTTCTTCAGGAACAAAGAAAAGAAAAAAATGAAAAGAGGAATATGAGGGAATATGCAAAAAACGAAAGAATGAAAAGGCCAATTTCAAAACATCAGAGCACGGTAACTCAGTATGTCCACCGTTCATTCTTTCGTTTTTTGCATATTCCTTCATATTCCTCTTTTCATTTTTTTTTCTTTGTTCCTGAAGAAGCCCCCTACGATGGTGGGCGAAACGTCGAACACTTTTAATAGTTCTTTCACACGGTCCAATTCCGGAAGAAGTGTATCCTATACTGACTCTGGCCGTGGAAGCCTTTGTTATCATATTTTCAGTATTATTCTGAACTCCATATTCATTGCAGATCATTTAACTATAAAAACTAGTGGAATGGAAAATTGTGTAACAACAAAGACAAAAATAATGTCTAAGAACTATCACTTGGCTCAACTTTAACAGTCACTGCTGTTTCATTATCACTGTCACTATCTAGTTTATCATCCGGATCTTCTTCATTTTCGCTTTCATCTGTAGATTTCTCCTCTTTAAACAAGATCTTAAGGCTATTCTGTGGATCGGCAGCAACAATCGCGTTTTCCTCATCCGCTTCAGGTACTATTGAAGGTTTTTCATCATTGTCATTTAAAAAGTCAGAGCTAATGTATTCGGGCTGCTGATATTCATCTTTGGCGAAATTATGCGCGAACTGAGTCCTTGCTTCTCGAGGTAGATTATTAATTTCCTTAAAAGTATCATAGAATTCGGGATGACGCGATCGCATATGCTTATAGAGCATTTTATTCACTGTAAATTTCCTGTCACATATGCTACATCCGAATGGTTTATCACCAGTGTGGATTCTTCGGTGTTCCTTTACTGTTGTACTATGTGCGAAACACCTCCCGCAGATGTCGCACGAATAGGGTTTTTCCCCAGTGTGAATTCGTATATGTCTATTCATATTTTCCAAAGTAAGGAACCCCTTATTGCATATATGGCAAACAAAGGGTTTTATCCCAGTATGCGTTAGTATGTGTCGTTTTAGATTCTGCGAGGTTGCAAACGGTCTCCCGCATTCCTCACAGCTGTATGGTCTGTAGCCTGTGTGTGAATTCTCATGTCTTCGCAGCTGGCTGGACGTAACAAAAGCCTTTTCACAAACACTGCACTGGTAAGGTCGTAATCCGGTGTGTATTTTCTGGTGGCTTTGTAAATAGAACAGACTTTTGTAACTCTTTCCGCAAACGTGACAATGAAACGGATCCTTCTGGCTTGAATGCGTCTGCATGTGTCCATAGAGTTGCTTACTTGTTTTCATAACTTTTTTACATATTGGGCATCTTACGCATCTCTTTCGAACGTGACCTTCGTCGTGGGATTTTAGGTGTTTTCTTAGCCTCGCCTTCGTTTTAAAAGCACTGTGGCATTGTTCACAATTAAATGGTCTATCACCTAAAAAAAAGAAACCTAAATTACAAATTGACGTTTTTAAACATTTTTTGTAAACAATTACAAATGATAAATAGATTTCTAAAAGCATTAGGACTGTATAAACAAATGCATTTTGTAATTTTCGGTTTTTCACATTATTTGCATTTTTTGTTGATTTTCGGAGACAAATGCTTTTTTATATCGATAAGCCTTTCGTTAATTATTTGCTGAAAAATGTTTTTCAAAACTGCTGACTTCAATTCGAAATTTTCAATTTCTTTGGGCTCGCATTCAAATAGAAATCCCTGTAAAAGAGGTTAAAGTCAGAAACACAAAAAAGGACTTTAAATCCGGCGGTTTAAAAAAAATCTATATTACCAAGAAAATTTAACCCATTAACAAAAGTACATACTTTAAACTTTTTATAAAAATTTTGAAGTTTCAAATAAAATTATGAAAAAAAAGTCGAATATTCAAGTTGAAGTAAAAATGGCAGGATTGAAGGGGAAATTCTGAAAATAACGTTTACTTAAATATCAAGTTCTTTTTCGAAATTTTGACTTTTTTTTTTAATTAAATTTGAAATTTCTATTCATTTTAATTTTCGAAAAAACAATCGAAATTTCAAGGGACTAAAGTTTTATAAAAACTTTTAATTTTGACTCTAAATTTAAGAAAAATATATATTAACTAAAAATTCTGAAAGTTTAAAATTTTCGAGCAACTTTAATAAAAATTCATGAAATTAAATTATTTAATTTTTAAACAAAAAACAAATTTTGAATTTTTCAGGGAAATTTCAAAATAAATTGAATATACGAGTTTGCAGTCAAAATTTTTAGATTAAACCAGAATTATTTTTTACATACATTTCGACAAATTTTTTCTAAATTTTAATTTCCAACTTCCTACTTGAAACCAAAACTTGCAAAAAGGAAACCCAATTTAGTTAAAAAAAAATCTTAACTTCAACCTCGAAACCTCCTACTTATTTTATTAGAAATTTTGAAGATTTATGCAAAAAAATATTCGAATTTCTATTAAAATTTGGGGTAAGCGCTTTGATTTTAAATTAATATTAAATATTTCATTAACTGAAATATAAACATTTGGTGTTAAAGCTTAAATTTGTGTTTACAAAAGCTCCTAACAGCTCTATGAACAGGTTCATCGCATCACAAATTGCCGCCTGGGATAAACGCCATCAAAACTTAAAGAAAAAATGCCCAGCTCTAACTCATATTTTAAGAAAAAATTCGAAATTCCAATATTTAACTCGACAATTCGAAATAAAACTACAAATTAAAGTTTAACTCAAAGAAAAGTACAAATAATGTAACATATATATTTTTATTTTTTTGGTGGAACGGACTGGCCCTTGGTTATCTTCAAAAAATGAAATACAAATCCTGTCCCCTGAAACCAAGAAAGATTAAAAAGCACAACTAACGCAGCTCTAACGCGTTTCGATAGCCAAGCTATCATCTTCAGAGAGATACAGTATTTCACTTTTTTAATGTAACATAAAAAAAGACTATTTTCGAGTAAAAATAAAGACATTTCGGGTGGCGAATATCGAAATTTAAAAAAAATGAAATTTTTAGAATATTTTAAGCGAAAAGCAATAATTTTTAAACACAAAATTTGGAGCAAACTCGAAATTATCAAAAACAATTCTGGTTTACAATCTACATTTTAGGAAACAGAAAAATTGGATTTGTAAAAAAATCTTAATTTCCCAAAAACTTCAAATTTATATAAAAAAATCTAGTTGTTGAAAGATTGAAAAAGTGGACAAATTTAGATAGATTTGAAAAAATCGAAATTTTCGAAGGTCGAAATTTTTGCAGTACTAATTTTCAAAAAAAGCAAAACTTGGAAAAGTCAATATTTTCAAATAAAATTATTTTCCAAAAAATTTAAAATTTTTTAAAAAACCGAATCGTCGAAACAACTGAGATTTTTGAAAAAAAAGGATTAAATCTTCAAGAAATGTCAATTTCGACGTTGAAAAATTCAAAATTTTGAAAAGCAAATAGATTTTGAGAAATTGAAATTTTCAAAAAGTCGTAGTTTTTAAACGAAGTCGAAAATTGAAAATAAAGTAGCAAGATTTTCGAGGCATACAAGACAGCAAATTCCTGTGCGGTCCAGCTTGACACAGTGAGGACATCTGTCTACGGAGACTCTTTTTTCTATAGAATTTCCAAGCTATGAAACTCGTTACCGAAAGAAATTCTCCCCAAAAATTACAACCTATCCTTGTTTAAGAAGACAGTTCATCGCCATCTAACCTTGTTTCCGCCACCTACTTGCAGTGCTTTGAAGGCATAATGGGGTTGCCCTTTGCGAGTAGATTAAACTTAAAAAAAATGATATTAAAAAAAAATTTAATTTTCAAAAAAAGTCGAAAATTTGATAACATTCGTAATTCTTTAAAGAAATGAAGTTTTGCAAGACTTAAAAATATCAAAAAAGATATTCTGAAAAAATATCGAGATTAGAAAAAAACGGAAACCATCAAAAAAGCGGAATTTTTTTGAAAAGTCCTTATGATCAAAAAAAATTGAAGCTTTGAAAAGAACCTTAAGATTTCCAAAAAAAGTCGAAATTTTGAATAAAAAGTGGAAATATTTAAAAAGTTTAAATTTTAGAAAAAGGTGAAAATTTGAAAAAAAATTGAATGGTCAAACTTTCAAAAAAGCTACCAAAAGTTTTTAAAAAATTCGAAATTTTGAAAAAATAGTAGAAAATTTCAAAAGGAGAGATTAAAAAAAAATGGAAAAATAATCGAAAGTTTCAAAAAAAGAGATTAGAAAAAATCAAAATTTTCACAAAAATTGAATTTTTTAAATAACCTATTTCATAACCGATTTTTTTTAAAAAGTCCTTACTGATTGTTGGAAATCACGTTCAAAACGTGAGAGCAAAAATCTATCGGTACTTATTTTAAAGTAAAATATTAGACACCCTCGAATGCTTTATGAGTTTCGCTGTATCTTTTACGAAGTGAAATCTGATACGGGTACTTCAACTTATTTGGAACACTCTTAGGTGGATGATTAATTCTAAGAACGCTGGTCAGTCCCTTTTCTGAATATAGGTTTTAAGGGATTAACATTGACATGTATATTAGCACTGTATCATGAAATATACCAGATGTATTTGGAAATATTACGAAAAGATTCCTTTTCGACTATGAAGTTGAGATTATAATTTCGTCGCGACAACACACACCTTCCGAGACCTCTTGAATAAATAAAGTCTCGATAATTAAAGTGTGGTGTTTTATTGAACTAAATAGTTCATACACACCCCATTTCCAATACTGATCAAAAAAAAATTGAAGCTATGAAAAGTATTTAAAAAAACCTTAAGATTTAAAACCTTAACATTCAAATAAAAATTGGAAATATCCAAAAAAGGCTTAAATTTTAGAAAAAGGTGAAAATCTGAAAAAAAAAATTGAAAGTTTAAATTTTCGAAAAAGGTACTAAATGTTTTTCAGAAAGTCGAAATTTTGAAAAAATAGTCGAAAATTTCAAAAGGAGAGATTAGAAAAAAATGCAAATTTTCAAAAAATTCGAATTTTTTAGGTAACCTATGTACTAAGTAATTAAAAGAAAACTGACAATCCGAGATTTTCAAAAAAATTTGAAAAAGCCACAATTTTAAAAAGTTTAAATTTTAGAAAAAAAAGAAAATTAAAAAAAGTCCAAAGTTAAAATTTTCAAAACAGGGTAAATATTAAAAAAAAAACAACTTCGAAGGAGTTCGCAATTAATAAAGTAGGAATTTTAAAAAATATTGGAAAAAAGGCCACATTTTGCAAAAAATATCGAAAAGAAAATGGTAATTTTTAAAAAATGTATAACTTTTGAAGTCATTCTTCGTGGTAGACCCTTATTGACCGGAAATATTGTTTTTTTTAAGTCATATTAAAAAAATTTGAAACAAATTCGAGATTTTCAAAAAAAAGTCGAAAATTTGGGCAAAATGTCGAAATTTTTCAGAAAAGAAATTTTGAAAAATATCAAAATTTTGAGAAAAAGTAAACAGTTTCTAAATTGGTTTGGAAAAAAGTTCTAATTTTGAAATATTCGCAACCTTTCAAAAATCTCTGCATTAAAAAAAATGAGTTCAAAAAAACCAAAATCTTGTAAGTCAAATTTAAAAAGAAGCCGAAATTTCAAAAAAAAAGTGCAACTTTGGAATATCGTAATTTGCAATCGAGTTGAAATATTAAAACAAGCGAATTTTTTTTATATGTAGAATTTTTTTAAAAGAGCCAAATAGTGAAGAAAAAATAAAACTCTTCAAAAAATTTACATTTTCAAAGAAGCCGAAAGTCTGTAAAAAATAGAAATTTTCAAAAAGTCAAAATTTGTAAAAAGCTACAAAACATCGAGATTAGAAAAAAATGAAAATTATCAAAAAAGCAGATTTATTTGGAAAAGTCCTTACTGATCAAAAAAAATTGAAGCTATGAAGAGAACCCAAAGATTTTGAAAAAAGTCGAAATTTTGAATAAAGTGGTGTAATTTTTAGAAAAAGGTGAAAATTAAAAAAACAAAAATTTTAATTTTCAAAAAAAGGTACTAAATGTATTTAAAAAGGCTAAATGTTGAAAAAAAAATTCCTTAACTTTTAAAAAAGTCGAAATTTGAAAAAAATAATCGAACATTTCAAAAAGAGAGATTACAAAAATAGAAATGTTTAAAAAAATCGAATTTTTTAAGTAACCTATGTACTAAGTAATTAAAAGAAAACTAAATATCCAAAACATTCAAAAAAATTTTGAAAGTTACAATTTTCAAAAAAGTGTAAATTTTAGGAAAATGCGAAAATTTAAAAAAAAATTAAAATTTTCAAAACAGGGTAAAGATTTTTTTAAAAAGAAACAACTTCGAAGGAGTTCGCAATTAATAAAGTCGGAATTTTAAAAAATATTGGAAAGGCCACATTTTGCAAAAAATATTGAAAAAAAAGAAATTTTTAAAAAATTTGTAATTTTTGAAGTCATATTAAAAAAAAAATTTGGAAACAAATTCGAAATTTTCAAAAAAAATAGTAAATTTGAAGAAAACGTCGAAATTTTCATGAAAGAAATTTTAAAAAATATCAAAATTTTGAGAAAAAGTAGACACTTTTAAAAAAGTCCAAATTCGTTCGGAAAAATGTCCTAATTTTGAAATGAATCTGAAATTATGAAATATTCGCACCTTCCAAAAATCTCGCTATTTAAAAAAAAATGAGTTTAAAAAACCTTGTAAGTCAAATTTAAAAATAAGCAGAAATTAAAAAAAAGTGCAAGTTTGGAATTTTGGTGGAACGGACTGGTCCTTGGATATCTTCAAAAATTGAAATACAAATCTTGTCACCTGAAACCAAGAAAGATTAAAAAACACATCAAAGGTTGCGTTTCGACAGCCAAGCTATCATCTTCAGAGAGATACTAGAGCAAACTTTGTTGTGTTTTTAAATCTTTCTTGTTTTCAGGGGACAAGATTTGTATTTCAACTTTGGAATGTCGAAATTTTGCAATCAAGTTGAAATATTAAAACAAGCGAAATATTTTTTTTATGAAGATTTTTTTTTAAAAAGCAAGTAGTGAAGAAAAAATCCACTCCTTCAAAAATCTTACAGTTTTAAAGAAGTCGAAAGTCTGAAGAAAATCGAAATTTTCAAAAAGTCAAAATTTGTACAAAGCCGCTACTTTTCGAAAAATCTTAATTCTGACAAAGTTAAAATTTTGATAAATTAAAACATTTGAAAAAGTTGACATTTTGGAAAAAAAAATTCTGAAAAAGTAGAAATTTCAAATAAATCGAATTTTAAAAAGGCGAAACGGCAAAAATATTCGAATTTTGAGGAGTACTCAATATTAACAAAAAAAGTCGAAATGAGAGGTATTCAAATGAAAAAATCATCTATTTTTGATCGATTTTTTGTTAGAAGCAGACTTCTTCCATCTTTAATGTTTTGTGAATGCACAGAAAATAGTTTTGTTTCTTTCCTTAACAAAACCTTATTTGTAATTAAATATGTCATATTGGTGATAGGGTTTCCAGCTCTCCAGGTTTAATACGGAGTCTCTGAGTTCAGCGAAGTATCTCCAGGCTCCGGGTGTAACCGAATATTACTCCAAGTTGATCACTTTGAAGGTAAAGAGATTTTTCTATTTTTTAATCATCAATCTGCAACTTTTCCTATACGTTTTTAATGTGCGCCTGTGCTGCCACAGGTAGCAACCCTAATTGATGATCGAAATTAATGTCACTATAATATCAGTGAAGTTTATACTCTGACACTTGCCAGTGGACTGTTATATCAGTTTTCATGTCTTCATCCACTCCAGTCTGTTACTTTAATTATGTCATAGTTGAGAAAAATATATTTTCAATGACACAGAGGGCTGCAAATGGCGATCGTAAACACTTGAACAGTGACCAGATAAATTAACCAGCGGATTCAAGACTTTAAATGGAAGATGCCTGAACACCCTGTTGCCCCTTATGATCTCTTTAATCTTTTAACTACAGATATATTTTCACAAAAGCGTTCATCGAAGCCAAATATAAAATCTGGAGAAATAACTAAATGCATTTTTAATAGGAACTAAATGTGATATAATTTTATGAGAGAACCGTCAATAAGTGACCTTCTTGGGTTAATTTGTTAAATTGCTTACTGACGACACTTGTACCTCAAAAAAGATTTGTTGCAACACACAGTCTATTGACAGTCGCAGTAAAAGTGTTAAGCCCCTCGTAGGCAGCCACACCCCACTGATTGGGAAGCCTTGCTCTAGACTATTAATGCCTATTATTTTGCAGAATTCCAATAGTCAATACACTGGAAGGCAATCACCTCCTATGATGAGGGAAAGGGGTTAGGCAACTCATAATTAAACGACTTTTGACAACTTTGAAAGAATATAACTGCAAACTAAAAATCTCCTGAAGTCAAGTGTAGTCAGTAAAATTTGCGTACTCTACACAGCTTCTAAAATCATAACCCATATAAAATTCAAACCTGAGTGGGTCTTGAGATGATCCTCCAGATGGGCAAATTGAGTAAATTTCCTACTACAAGTATCACATTCAAACCTCCTTTCCCCTGTATGAGTTCGTTTGTGTTTACTTAAATTGCCATTGATCGAAAACCGTTTACCACAATCAGGACATTCAAACGGCTTTTCTCCAGTATGTTTCCTCATGTGAACAGTAAGTTGTGTATTGTCCTTAAAAATCTTGCCACAGGCGCAACAACCATAATTTTTACCAGGCACTCGACTTCTCTGGTGTGATGCTAATTCTTTCACTGTTTTGTAATCTACTTTACATACACTACAACGAAAAGGGCTGTATTTATCCTCATCTTTATTATTTATTTCGTGCTCTTCAGTTTTGGCTTCTTTCTTCATATTAGAGTTTTCCAGTAAGGCTTCTGATGGAGTTTTGTTCAGCATCGACTTATTTGGAGTTGGATTTATTTCATTCTCTTCAGTTTGCGCTTCTTTCTTCATGTTAGAATTTTCCAATAATGCTTCAGATTTAGTTTTAATGGACATTGATGAGTTATTTGAAGAGGGTTCAATATTGTTCGAAATTGTAGGGTTATTTGGAATAGAAAATGGATTTAAAACGTTTTGTGAGTCGTTTGGTTCACTTTTAACAACACCATCCACGGGATGTATTGCACCTGAGTGTTCAGTCGAGTTATTGCTTCCATTAACTAGTTCATCCTTAGGTTCCTTCTTTACAAGTAAGGCAGAATCTGACATCAAATTATCCACGGCTGCATTTTCTTCGCTTTGGTAATCTAACGGTTCCATTTTCACTTTAAAATCGTGACAATTCAAATCGATTTTGTATTCCATTTCAACTGAAGACTTAACCTCAAAATAAGAAAGGTTGGAAAATTAAACGTAACAGCTTTTTAAAATGAACTGTTGTCAAACATAAGTAAAGGTATTACTATGGCATTGATAATACGATAAATTATTGATAACGAAACGAAAAAGTAGCAGTTAATTAAGGTGATGTTTTGTATTTCATTTTTTACGTTGTGTTGATGACGTTTGTCTATGACTTTTGACAGAACTTTGATCATCAAAGGCACAGAATCATCAAATAAAACCACAAAACGAATAAGTTAAGAAAGACAGGTTATACTAAAGCGAGAATAACAAAATGACAGAAGTGATTGGCAAATAGGTCAATGGTAATTTCAAATTTATGGTATATTGAAAAACAAGCGTCAAACATTCTGTCAAAGGAAAGGATTGCAGACCTATAAATGACGAAATATTTCTAAATTCTAGTAATTTTTAGTTTATATAATAGGGAGTTGCATGACCTGCATTTTTCAAAAATACAGTCTTATTAGGTCATACGTAGCAAATCAATTAACAGCAATATATATGTTTTGTGGATGAAACATTATTGCGCATGTGTCAATTCGAATCGCTGCGAGCAGATTAAAAACCTTAGATTAGAGACTATACAGGAAAAGACAATTTACTAAATAGAAGAAACAAGAAGTGTGTTCGTAGCGCCCCGAAGTGCGGAAGAATGAACTAATATAGCATTGCTTCTCACTCCATGACATTACAATTAATGATATTATGCTCTCACTCCCTCTGCAATACAACGCAACACGATTGACGCAGATTCGTTATTCCCATAGAGAAATTAAGAAAGAGTATGAACTACGTGCAATTCTATGGATAGCGTACGCCCCTCGTGGTTAACGGAACTATTACTTTAAAAACAGAACACTGTAACACGAACAACGCAAAAAACAGTATTATCGACAAAATTTCCCACCTTTTTTCAAATATTTAATGTATCTTAGAATTTTAAATTTAAAAAGAAGATTTTTACCACGTAATTGGCATTAATTACACAACTTTTGCGTAATTATCACCATTTATTAATGTGGCAAAATGATCTTTTAAACTTAATTAAAAAAACCACAAGGTTAGTTCAGTTCTTTAAGAAATTACATTAAAATTTGTAATTTGTGATGCACAGACACTATAAAATATAAATTTTAATGCAATATTTTAGACCTAATATCAGTATAATTTATATTTCCATGTAAAAGGGTTAAAATAAGAAAAATTTATGTTCCCAGAGTTTTTATTTACAAAATATAAACAACAATAATAAAGTAATTATGAAGTAGATCCGTTTTTTAGAAAAAGTCAACAAAACTAAAATTAATTATGAAGTACATTAACACAAAAATATATCAGCACCCCTGGCTTCTGAAACAAAGAGAAAATATTTTAGTTTAACGAATAAATATAAACAAAAAATGACGAACAACACAACACGAACCCTATGAAAAAAAAAATTAACATAATGCTCATGCTCGTAATGATTTACATGCTTTGTCTTAAGAAAACCAATGTTAATGATGGTATTATTTCTAAATTGGAATTTAATACATGAATTCAACGGCACAATTATTTGTTTGTTCTTCTGTTTAAATTATTTTAATATAATAGAAGCTGTAGATTGTAGACTGATTTATTTTTGCAATAGCTAATGCGTCCTATAAACTTAAAATATCTTGCTTTTGAAATGTCATTGATACATTACGAAGTACAAGTGTTTTCTGTGAGCAACACCGAATCTAACTCAAAATTTGGAAAAATTAGTCAGTTTTGCATGTTCACCACAGCATAGGTTTTGGTTTGATGGAAATTTTAAAAGATACTTACTTGTTTGCGTCCAAGTTGATGTTATGTAGGTTGTTACAAGTAGGTATGCAACAGTTTACTCGAGTTATGGGGTGTCATCTCATACTTTTGTAACTTCTAAAATTTGAAAGTACGCTTATTCGAGTTGAGCAGAAAATGAATTTTATAGCAAATAATACGTAAGACAGTGTGAAACAACGCGATCGTTGATGCAACAAATTCAGTTCACACACACAACTTCAATTCCATATTGTTGATTAGTTACTTTTCTCCAATATGCTTATAATAAACGTCAACAATTATTTTACTGCACTAAAACCACGACTTAAATTTGTATAGTAAATTGTAAACAATAAAAAATATACGTCAACTGCCATATTTTAGAGCAAGTGAGAAGGAGAGAGAAAAAGAGGGAGAGGAAAGCTATTTTGTATCCTTTAAACCCAATCTCTCGGCGCTAAAAACACACTTCTTCTTTTTTCTCTTTACTAAATGGTCTTTTCCTGTCTCTGGATTTTGAGGATTTGAGGACAAACCATAGATCTAAAATTCTAACGTAAATATGAACAATAGAGAAACTAAGTTATACTCTGTATAGTCTCTGTATAATCTTTTTCAGATGAATTCTCCATAACAGTAGGATGTGGACTTCTAATTTTGTTGTGTCAACAAGGAAAACTAGTAATACTTGGACATGGTCGTGTGGCAGCGCTGTGACATTTCTTAATGGTATTCTATGTTCCCAAAAATCCAAACCAAACAATATATATGTTTTGTGATCCAAACTTAAATATCATTAAATATTTTGATTTGTTGTCGGTTGTTTTAAGAGTGATTATTTTGCATTTGTTGTCAATTTCTGCTGAACATTTTTAAATTGTAAGTAATAGTAATAAAAATAATATGGAAAATATTGCTTCCGATTATTTCTGCCAAAGAACCCCTGAAATATAGGCTAGGGATGTCGATTCCTTTTTAAAATAATCGATTTTTGGATCGATTCGAATCGTGAGCAAAAGTATCGATTCCCGATAAAATTGGGTGCTGACAGATTAATCGCCTTGGTGAAATTATTAAACATTTCTAATAAAAGAAAAATTGAATGATAATAATGAATTGGCGTAATTTAATTTTGAAAGTTTTTTCTTGGATTTTAAACACTAATATTTATATTTTAATTATTTGTTCCTAATTAGAAAAATCCTATACATATTTATTTTCGGCTTTGTTTTTTATTTATGTATTTTTGGTTTTTTACGAAGCTGTAGAAAGGGCATCCATTTATATAAATATATTTACAAAAATAAGGTTTAAACTGGAAATCAAAGTGGAAATTTCCACTTTATTCTCCAAATTTCGACTTGTTTTGAGGAAATGTCATATATTAGGTCGAAGTTTCGGCCTTAATCTCGAAATTTCAAATTTTTTTTCACGAAATTTAAAGAAAAGTCCACGTTTCTTATTCTATGATTTGAAGTTATTTGAAGTTAAGCAGATGACAGTTAAGCCCCAACAACCCATAGAATGTAAGACTACATTCTAAGCACCAACTCTATTACAATTTAATATTGACACTTAGCAGTAGGATACGTTCAGTAAATTCAATTTTTTATTACCCAAAATTTCGACTTTCTCTTGACATTTCAAGGTGAAAATAGAATTTTCGAGAAAAAATTCGAAATTTCGAGTTCAAAGTCCACATTTTACAAAAGCGTAGAAAGGCATTGATTAAAAAAAATTATATTTTGAAATTTCGACATTTTACAAAGGCGCAAAAAAGACATTGATTCAAAAAAATATTTTAAGAGATTTTGACTTTTTTCTCGAAATGTCGATTTTTTTCGAAATTATGGCTTTTTTTCTCGAAATTTCGACTTTAATCTCGAAATTTCGGATTTAAACTCGAAATTTCGGCTTTAAACCCGAAATTTCGACTTTACACTTAAAATTTCGACTCTTTTCTCGAAAATTCGATTTTTTTCTTGAAATTTCTACTTTTTTTCTAAAATTCTGAGATTAATCTCGAAATTTCGACTTTGATATCGAATTTTTTCTCTAAATTTCGAGAATAAGTCGCTTTATAATAAGCAAATCTATGGTTAAATTAGGCAGACGACAGTTACGTCTCACCACTCCCCTTACCCAACAATCTTGACAGTTGGTAGTAGGGTGCGACCAATAATTGCTACTTTTAATTAGCAAATTTGGGTTTTTTTCTTAGAATTTTCGACATTAAAGTTGAAATTCCGAAAAAAAAGAGTCGACATTTCGAGTTCTAAATCGAAATTTCGTGGTTAAGATGAAAATTTCGAGAAAAAAGTCGGAATTTGAGAAAAAGGCGAAACTTCGACCTTATGAGCTCGAAATTTCAAGAAGAAGAGTCGAAATTTGAGAAAAACGTAAGTCGAAATTTCGAGAAAAAAGTAAAAATTTGAAAAAAGGCGAAATTTGTAAAAAAACGTCGAAATTTCGAGAAAAAATCGAAATTTGATAAAAAGTGGAGATTTCGAGAGAAAAAAGTGGAAATTTTGAGAAAAAAAAGTTGAAATTTCGAAAAAACAGTCGAAATTTTGACTTTAAAGTCGAAATTTCCAGAAAAATGTCGAAATATCTATATTAAAGTCAAAATTTCGAGAGAAAAGTTGAAATTTGAGAAAAAAAAAGAAATTTCCCGAAAAAGGTCGAAATCTCGAGAAAAAAGTCAAAATTTTGAGAAAAGAAATCGAAATTTCTAAAAATAACATGTTTTTTAATCGATGTCCTATCTACGCCTTGTAACATTTCGAAAAAGTTGAAATTTTCAGAACAAAGTCAAAATAATTTTCAGAAAAAAGTCGAAATTTAAGAAACACGTCGAAATTTTGAGAAAAAAGGTCGAAATGTTGAGTTTAAAGTCGAAATTTCGAGAAAAATGTCGAAATTTCGATACTAAAGTTAAAATTTCGAGAAAAAAGTCGAAATTTGAGAAAAAATTCGAAATTTCCACAAAAAAGACGAAATTTCGGAATATTTCGAGAAAAAACTCGAAATTTCGAGAAAAAAAGTCGAAAATTCGAGAAAAAATCGAAATTTGATAAAAAGTGGAGATTTCGAGAAAAAGTGGAAATTTTGAGAAAAAAAAGTTGAAATTTCGAAAAAACAGTGAAATTTTGACTTTAAAGTCGAAATTTCCAGAAAAATGTCGAAATATCTATATTAAAGTCAAAATTTCGAGAGAAAAGTTGAAATTTGAGAAAAAAAAACGAAATTTCGCGAAAAAGGTTGAAATCTCGAGAAAAAAGTCAAAATTTTGAGAAAAGAAATCAAAATTCCTAAAAATAACATATTTTTTAACCGATGTCCTATCTACGCCTTGTAACATTTCGAAAAAGTTGAAATTTTCAGAACAAAGTCGAAATAATTTTCAGAAAAAAGTCGAATTTTGAGAAAAAAGTCGAAATTTAAGAAACACGTCGAAATTTTGAGAAAAAAAGTCGAAATGTTGAGTTTTAAGTCGAAATTTCGAGAAAAATGTCGAAATTTCGATACTAAGGTCAAAATTTCGAGAAAAAAGTCGAAATTTGAGAAAAACTTCGAAATTTCGACAAAAAAGACGAAATTTCGGAATATTTCGAGAAAAAAGTCGAGATTTCGAGAAAAAAAGTCGAAAATTCGAGAAAAAATCGAAATTTGATAAAAAGTGGAGATTTCGAGAAAAAAGTGGAAATTTTGAGAAAAAAAAGTTGAAATTTCGAAAAAACAGTCGAAATTTTGACTTAAAGTCGAAATTTCCAGAAAAATGTCGAAATATCTATATTAAAGTCAAAATTTCGAGAGAAAAGTTGAAATTTAAGAAAAAAAAAACGAAATTTCGCGAAAAAGGTCGAAATCTCGAGAAAAAAGTCAACATTTTGAGAAAAGAATCGATGTCCTATCTACGCCTTGTAACATTTCGAAAAAGTTGAAATTTTTAGGACAAAGTCGAAATAATTTTCAGAAAAAAGTCGAATTTTGAGAAAAAAGTCAAAATTTAAGAAACACGTCGAAATTTTGAGAAAAAAAAGTCGAAATGTTGAGTTTAAAGTCGAAATTTCGAGAAAAATGTCGAAATTTCGATACTAAGGTCAAAATTTCGAGAAAAAAGTCGAAATTTGAGAAAAACTTCGAAATTTCGACAAAAAAGACGGAATTTCGGAATATTTCGAGAAAAAAGTCGAGATTTCGAAAAAAAAAGTCGAAATTTCGAGAAAAAAATCGAAATTTGCAAGAAAAGTCGAAATTTCGAGAAAAACAAAATTTCGATATTAAGGTCAAAACTGAGGTCGAGAAAAAAGTCGGAGTTTGAGAAACAAAAAACGAAGTTTCGAGTAAAAATTTCGAAATTTCGAGAAAAAATCGAAATTTGAGAAAAAAGTCAAAATTTCGAGAAAAAAGTCGAAGTTTTCAGAAAAAAAGTCGAAATTTGAGAAAAAAATCGAAATTTCGAGAAGAAAGTCGAAATTTCGAGCATAAAAGCGAAATTTGAAAAAAAAAGTCGAAATTTCTAAAAATAGCATTTTTTTAAATCGATTTTCTTTCTGTGCCTTTGTAACATTTCGAAAAAGTTCAAATTTTCAGAAAAAGTCGAAATGTCCAGAAAAAATTCGAAATTTTTAGAAAAGAGTCGAAATTTGAGAAAAAAGTCAAAACTTGAAATAAAAGTCGAAGTTTGAAAAAAGAGGTCGACATTTTTAAAATAACATTTTTTTTTAAATCGATGTCCTTTCTACGCCTTGGTAACATTTCGTTAAATTTCGATTAAAAAATTGAAATTTCTACTTTTTTTTTTTAGAAATTTCGCCTCTAAACTCCTAATTTCGACTTTTTTTTTTTTCGAAATTTTGATATTAAAGTCGACTATTTTGACTTTAATCTCGGGATTTAGAGGAGAAAAAGTCAACATTCCGTGATATTTTTTTTCAAATTGATGTCCTTTCTACGCTCTTGTAATTTTTACTTTCAAAAAAAGTAAATAAACTTTTGTCAAGTTTTGTAGTGTAATTTATTAATACGCGTGTAACGTTTTCAACCACTAAATTAAAGTTTTTAAGACCGGTAACAGGTAATAAAATAAGGTAGAGTAATTTTTGTGAATATATGGTAATTTTAACTGCGTATGTACGGAATTTTACCTTCAAATATATGGCAACACTGCACCACAGTTATCTTTTCTATTCAGTCAACGACATAATGCACAAAACATATATATTAAGAAGACAGGGTACATAGAATTATACCACAACACGTTGACAGCAGTGTTGCCAACCCGAAAATATCTATTTCTGTCACGCCGAACAAAAAATCCTGCTATTTGTGCGCAAAACCTGCTACCCACTCTTGAATCTTTTATAAACAAAGTTGTTACACATATGGTACGCACGACGGATCTTCTCCCGTACGACACAACAATAGTTGTTTGATTAGCAACGGAAAGAAGTTCATTGTCGATCAAGTAAGACATTTGTTTGTCTGGATTTGCAGAATGAAACTAACTGCTTAACAAAAATAAAATATATTTTGTGAAATGCCAAATCAATATTAGAACTATTCACCTTCTTTAGGTTGGCATTGCATTGTTCTATGTTTGCTAAAAATGTCAAATGTCAATCAATAATAATTTTTAATAAAACAGTCAGTCATGCAGTAAGAAGTTTCTCTATGCAATATATTAAAAGAATCCAGCATCCTGCCTAAAAGCTATTCCACTCATCAAAATTATCAACATATAATTTATAGCTTAAGAGAAAAGAACTGCACTACGTTATTTGGGTTTATGTTGATTGTACAGGTACTGAAATATTCAAATTAGATATACATGCATATTATGTCCGAATTAGAGATTTTAGCAAAATCCCGTTACAATCTGTCTAATTTAAAAAACCTTCCGGCTACATGCTACGAGCATCAAAATTCTGCTACTGTAGCAGAATTCTGCTACGGTTGGCAACACTGGTTGACAGGAACGGGTAGTATGTATATGTATGTAAATATATGCACATACGTCAATCTTCTTCTTCCTTTATTTGATGAAGGACTTTCTCAATTTATATTTGCCCAGACATTCACTATTATTAATAGATTGTCGAAATAAAATTCGATTTCTGAATTATTCATTTATTTTCCAAACCAAGCAATATTACATTTTAAATGACAATATGTGGCTAAACTTTACAATAAATTTACATAATAACAAAATATTTGAATACAATGTTGTCATAAATAATAAGAAAATAAAAAATCACCAAAAGCGTACATTGTTACATAAATTTTTCATTGCAGAAAGATCAGCCCTTGTATTTTTCATTTTAAATCTGTTTTGAAACTTTAGAAGTAACATTGCGATGAATTTGGTACATTTTTGATTCTTGTACAGTCAAATTCTGCCTCAGATTTACCAATTTGATAACAACATTCTTGTTTGACTTTTCGAGAGAAAAGAAAATTGATTAATATGAGACATTTTTGAGCAGTTTGTGCCTTTTTGTAAGTAATTATGATCTAATACTATATTCCTCGCAACGTTGCTTCCATTTAGACTAATAACAGCTTCAATTCAGATAGGTCCAAAACTCGAAGTTGAAAGTACATTTAAGTCATTTTGATTTGCCTGTTTAGGCATACGAGAGGCTTTAAAATTTTCTGACAACTATTTAAATAATCTGATTCATCAAAATAGTCATCACAGCTACTATAATTTTTACAAGAAAAATCGGAGAAACCAGAAGACCCGAAACAGTACCTTGACCGTGAAGTTTTATTTTTATAATCATCACTAATGATATAAGTATAACATGCATTCTTATAGGAAGGGTATTTGCATGAATAATTTATCTTACCGATAGTAGATGAAACTGTTATTAAGTTGGATAAAATTGAAAATAACCAAGTGATCTATAAAATCAGATTTCCAATTGGCAAATGTAAACTTAACGCTATAAGAAAAAGCAATCACCCATCGATATATGCTACACAAACCTATTGCCACCTAAAACAAAGTAAAAAATTGGAGAGAAGTTGTGATTACGGTAAAGTAAACGTACCTGTAACATATCTTCGTTAGAGTCGAACTTCCTATCCATAAAATGAACTCGTTTTAAACATAAAAAGCTAAAAGTCTAAAAAATAACATAACCCATCAAAGTATAATAAGGCATAGTTGGTGGCTGCTTTATTAATTCACTCTAAAAGTAACAGAAGGTGATATAAATAACCACACGACAATATGCATCAGCATAAAACCGCGATAAGTATATAAAAAATAAAACCGCGTAAACGAAACCCTAAAATAACAGAAATTAATGAAGTTGACATTTTTGACATTATTTGCATTATCATTTATCTCAGACATGCCCATCACTTTGTAATTATATGCTTCAATAAGCGCATCAAAAATATATTCTGTCTAACTTGATTATGAAGACAAATTGTATAATACTCTTTCTTTTTAATTGTTTTGCAGCGTCACCACCGGGGCGGAGGTGAACTACTAGTTGAAGTTGACGTGTGCCAAGGTCATGTATTAAATTTCACCTCCATGACATAGTGAATCAGAGACTATACAGGAAAAGACCATTTAGTAAATAGAAGAAAGAAGAAGTGTGTTTGTGGCGCCCCGATGTGCGGAAGAATGAACTAATATAGCATTCCCTCTCACTTCACGACACTAGAACTAATAGTATGATGCTCTCACTCCCTTTGTAATACAACGCAACACGATTGACGCAGATTCGTTATTCCTTTGTTTACTTTATAAATGGACGCCGGTTGTTTGTTCCCGTAAGATAATTAACGTTTAAAAACGTATTTCAGGTAAGTAACTAATAAGCAATATAAAACTGAAGTAAAACTCGAGTTCATTATCAATCATGTATTTACAATACGTGGAATCAGTCATTAACTGAGCTGAATTTGTTGTTTGAAATTGTTTGTTTAAGACCATTTCAAATAACTTTAAATGTAGAATTTAATTTTTTAATGCGTTTCTAGGTAAGTGAATTAACAATTTTAAATAATAACATCAAAAATTGTGAGAATGACATCCCTCAAGCCTACTAACGCTTGTTGCATACCAAATTGCAACAATATATATGAACTTGGAAATAAACAAAAGGGTAAGCATTTTTTTTAAATTTCCATCAAGCGAAAATCTGTGCTCCTCCTGGATAAATAAAATAAAAGAACATTTTCCAAATTTTGAGTATAGTTATTTTAGACGAATTTGTGAGGACCACTTTCAATTAAAGGATTTTACGAGTACATTAAATATAAGATTAAATAAATTTGCTGTTCCAAATTTGGCTTTGAGCGCTTCCGAAAATAATGTTACTCTTAACGAGAATATATCTTCAGATGTTATAGTATCAGCAAAAAGAAAATTAAATTTTGATAACTCATTAACTTTCCAGGAAGCCCCAGCTTGCAATACGTCAATTAATGTAGTAGTGTCTAGTAGTGGTGGTTTGTTGGCTAGTATTGGTGTTACTCGCAGCAACCAATTGACACCTCGTAAGAAATATCTGTATGATATTTCAAAATTTCAAAAACAGCAAATTTTAAACCTAAAAGGACGTATTAGAAAGTCCAAAAATAAATTGCAAACTGCAGCTTCTATATCTTCTACAAAATTATTCAGACAACTTGAACAAGGTTTAAGTAATTGTGGTGTTCAATTTATTAAATCTCAATTTAGAAATTGTTCCTTAAAATTGCATGGTCAACGTTGGTCTCCTCAAGACAAAGCATTTGCGTTAGCATTTTATAAACGTGGTCCCCGGAGCTACAGATTTTTGCAAAGATGTTTAAAATTGCCAAGTATTTCTACTCTGCAATCGGTTCTTCGATCTGTGAATTTTGATACTGGAATTAATCAGCATGTTTTTAAAAAATTAAAGCAAAGGGTAAAGAAAATGAAATCCTTAGATAAATTTTGTTGTTTAATGTTCGATGAGATGTCTTTATCATATGATTTAAATTATGACCATACCTTGCGTAAAGTAATTGGCTATGTTGATCTAGGTAAATCGATACGTTTTAATGAAATGGCTAACCATGCTTTAGTTTTTATGATTTCAGGATTAAGGAAAAAATGGAAGCAACCATTAGCCTATTACTTTACTAAAGATCAAATAAAAACATCTCATTTAAAAGTCATTTTAAAGGAAATTATTAAAGAATTACAAAATATAGGTCTTAAAGTTGTATGTTGTGTATCAGATCAAGGAACTACAAATGCAGCTGCTTTTAAGCAATTAATAGAGGAATGTCATACTGACAAATCAGACACTTTTTTTATGGTAAACCATCAAAAAATTGTAGTACTGCATGATATCCCACATCTTTTAAAAAATACAAGAAATGCTTTAAAAAATTATAACATTCAATTTGAGGATGGTAAGATTGCCCAGTGGGACCACATACTTCAGAGTTATGAAATTGATAGTAAAAGTAGATTCCAAATGTTACATAAAACCAAAAGGGAATATTTGGATCTTCCTGACTCACACTTAAAAATGAAACTTTCCATTGCTGCTAAAACTTTGAGTCATACAGTGGCAGCTACACTGGAAGCTTTTGCATCGCATTCTATTATTTCTTCCAATGCTGCCCACACTGCAGAATTTGTTAAAGACATTGATTTACTATTTGATTCTTTAAACGCGACACCTTTTCGAAATGAAGGAAAGAAATTAAGGCATAGTGTTAGTAAGAAGAGTAAACATGTTACTTTTTGGCATTCTATGTTGAATAAAATTGAATCTTGGAAATTTTTAGATCGAACAACAGGATCTGCATCAAGGGCTCCAAGGTGCAAAGCAGGTTGGATTCAAACGATTAAAGGAGTTTTGATGGTATGGAGTATTTGTGAAAAAGCAGGGTTTCAGTACTTGCAAACTCGAGATTTAAATCAAGATCCACTTGAAAATCTTTTTAGTATAATAAGGCAGCATGGAAGAGCACATACAAATCCATCACCTTTTCAGTTTATTAGTGCTCTTAAAACTAGTATTTTGAATGGGCTTATTATACCACGAAGTTATGGAAAGAATTGCGAGGATGATGACTTTGATCTTTTAGAAGATCTAACTGATTTTCTCTCAGATACTTCCCCATCTATCACTCCAATTGAAATGTTGTCAGAAGATAATGATAACCTGAAAAAGTCCTTGATGCAAGTTCTGCCTCCTCGGGATTTGGCTATTGTTGACAAGGAAGCGCTGACATATGTGGGGGGCTTTTTTACCAAAAAAGTTTTAGATTTCACTTGCGAAGACTGCAGCAAATCTCTTTTAAGTGAGAATATTTTAGAACATCACTTATTTACCATGTTTAAAGAGTTTGATGATCAAAAACGCCTTAAGTATGTATCTGAGCAATTGTGTTTTTATATTGCTCACATACATGACTTAATACTAACAGCTTTGAAATATCATGGTCATGAATTCGATATTTATAAAAAGCTTCAGTTGTATTTATCTTCTAATGTTAATTTTGATTGGTATTTATGTTCAGTTCATAAGAATTTTATAAAAGAGTTGCTTATTTCAAGTATGATGAAAATTATGGTTAAAAAATTTTTTAAAGACTTTAAAATGAACAAAGGAGATGTAAGACGAAACAAAAAAATAATGAAATTTTTACATAAATAACGAATTTATTACTATGTTTTTTATATTATTTATTGTTCTTTAGTTTAGGATAACTGTTTTGTTTTTGTTAATTTTATGTTATATTTATTTTCTGTTTTATAGTTTTTATGTTGTGTTTTTAAAGTTTATTTTTTTGAATTCTTTTTTTATGTTTTGTGTATTATTATGTATTATTGCAGGGAAATCAAACCTTCAAATGATTTACGTCTGTCCAACAAACATTTAGAGAGTTGTTTTCACATGAAAGGTATATCAAAAGTTAAATGTACTTACTATACTGATACCGGAGCAGGAATAATTTAAGTTTCCCGCTCTTGCTCTCACTCTGACGCCGCTAGATGGATCCAAGCACTAGGCATTGACCAATAAATTTCCATCCCCGACGATTCACGATCGTCCCCTACCAACGGAAAAACAACACAAGGAGGGTTGGTCATTAACCGCCCTTGCTCGACTCGATCTCTCTAAGTTCCACCGCCGAACCGAGAACACCTACCCGAGAATTCCGAACACGTGCCTAGTGCTTCGATCGTTAATTTGCTTTAAGATTATTTACCCGATTAATCTAATAGTGCCACGGCGAAAACTCTAGCTAAAACTGTAAGTCTGCGCATTTCTTTTTATCCATTTGTCCGAATTATATATTTGTATCGTGCTGCATTGTCCAATTGTTGTGAATTGTTTATTTTCGTCCTGTGGACCTAACACGACCACGTGCTTGTTAAAAACGAGCAAGTTCTAGGTGAAATTCGAATTTTATTCGAGTTTCGTCCGAAGAATTAATTCTTATTCTCTTGTCGAGTAATATTTTATATTTCCTTGATTGTAATCGTCCCTGGAAGATTTCCTAACCGCGTGCAAACGCCTTAATAGCTAATTCGAGAGTCGGCGACTTGACGCCCCTTTTATTACATTTTGTTTGTTTAGTTGCACGTGTAGAAACCCGTTAGACGCCATTTTTTAGTATTTACCAGTGACATTGTCTTCTGTGGTTGACACGCAGTGCACCAACTGTTGGTTGACACGCAGTGCGCCTTCTGTGGCTGACACGCAGTGCTACCATCTATTGGTTGACACGCAGTACACTACTTGACATTTCTCTGGCGCAATCTCGCGTTCATAGACACAATTGCATCTGTCACTTGTCTTGTCTATGATACCAACACTCCGTTAGTGACATTTGCAATTTCCCTGTTGGACAGTGTTGCCAATAAGCATTTCGAATTATTGTGTGTGTGTGGAGCGAGTTTTAGCTGAAGTTATCTTCGTATACCCGCTTGTTCCTTTCCTTATCTTCCATTCACTCACCACGCTTTATTTTATTTTATTTTTAATAATTTATACCGAGTACGGTATAAGTTTAATAATGTATGTACATACAAGTTATTATAAACATTATGTTAATTTTTTACAATTTTGTGCTATTGTTTGTCATTTTATTTTTTATTTACATTAAAATACTTTATGTGTGTTTCAGAAGTTAATGGTGCTGATATATTTTTGTGTGCATGAACTCCATTATTAATTTCATTTTTTTTTACTTTTTCCGGTCTCTAAATTAAAAAAAAAAAGAATTGCTGAAATATTTGGAAATTGCTGATAAATTTGTGGCAGAAGTCAAATTCTGACATACAAATGACCATTAGGGTATGCAATTAGAATCTGACTTTTCATACATTTTTTTATTTAATTATATCTACAATTTATTTTCCAAACTACTGGTGCAGAAAAAATAGCGAAAAAAAAAATAATATTCTTCTCACATCAACAACTGTTGTGTTGAGCTATAACTATTGAAAATTGTTCTATTATTATTCTTTATATTTGAAAATAAAAACTATGAAAGTATATATATATATATATATATATATATATATTTTATTTTAACCCTTATAATTTATACATAAAAATTAAATTATATTAGGTTTAGAATATTGCATTTTATACTCTTTGTGTGACAGAATTAAAAAATTTCAATACACTTTTTTAAACTGAAGTAATTAATCAACCTAGTTTTTTTAAGTATGGAAGATTTTTCTCATCAGTAATTGGTGATAATTATGCAAAAGTTGCATAATTAATGCCAATTATTGATGTGGTAAAATCTTTTCAACTTGGAATTTTTATTTAATTTGAAAAAGTGTTGGAAACTATCGATAATACAGTTTCCTGTGTTACCGGCATTACAGTGTTCTGTTTTTATGGTAATTAGTTCCGTTTTCCACGAGGGGTGTCCGCTATGCATAGAATCGCACGTAGTTCATACTCTTTCTTAGTTTCTCTATGTAGTGAATGAAAAGAAATGTTAATGTTGCCATCTGTTGGCTTATTAATACAGCTATTGAGATGGAAGTAGATAATAATATAACGACATAAATACACTTACATAACAAATAAAAAACTTTCTCATTAAATTTACAATGATCTCATCTAAGGTAAATCGATCCGATTCTTAGGATTACTGAATCGTTCATTATAGTTCGATTCTATATATGAGTACGATCTAAAAAATCGACCTTGAGACTTGAAAAAATCGATTTTTCGATTAATCGATCTCAGGTCGACATCCGTAATATAGGCAACACATTAATCATCAGAATGTTTACTCCTGAAGTCAGCTTTGGTTCTACTGATGTTTTTAGTAACTTTTCTAAAGGTTAATTTATTTAATACTTCTACCTTGATGCAGATTTATCTGAAATGAACTAACTATACGTGTCAATAGAGATTCCTGTAATGGCCAATTCAAAATATGCATACCCCGTGAATCACAAGTGTCAGTATGGGCATCTTGAAAACGACAGGATGGAATTCTCAAATGTGACACTGGCATCAAACTGATTGATGAAGATCCGTTTACACATTCAAAATTAAAATTTTTCGTATTCATGTCAAAATTGAGTACCATGAAGAATAAAATTGAGTGCCTGAGTTTTCAAGGACCACAACTGTACAAACTTTTTTCGACGCAAATATATCTGAAAGAAATTTTTAATGACGTTCTCGTTTTATACTCATTTTTCTCTATCTTCTCTTAAAATTAATTACATCATGAGTTAGAAATCCTGTATAATCATAATATAATTCATCTTATACACCTTGAATATGCGTCTCCCGATTCATTTAATTAATTAGGTACTTTTCATTTTACTGTTTTATGCATGTATGTTCGTTTTCAATTTTACTGAGTGTATAGTAGTAGAAGGCTTGCGCAAATGAATAAAATGTTCATTTTGAGGCGAAATACTCACAATTGCATTCTTCCTTATTTCAGAGTGATATAACGTCGAAATTCGCTTATCCGTAGACTAGACATTCTTCCGATGTTGGAGTTATGGAATCGTAGATAGCGCTCTGTCAGTGCGGAGCGGAATAGGGAACCGCTAACTTTGTCTTGACGGCGTACGCAGTCGCGTTTCTGTCTTTGTTTCGAGAATTTATGGAAACTTGAAAATTTTATTTATCTAGTTATTTTGAGTATGTTCGGTTGGATTTTTCAAGGTGTTTGTGCCCTCAGTTATGTCGGACGTTCGGTATTAATGTGACAAATCATGCTAGTGAGGTTTTATTCATTTTGATGATAGTCTTATTATTTAAAGTTACGGAAAGGCCTTAAGGTGACTTTATTTTGTGTGCCTCGTCAAAAGCGGTCATCTCCCAGCGAAAGCGTAAGTTTATATTATTTTTCGAGTTAACCGAACGCTATTTCTGACATTTTGTGTACGTAAAAGAATTGCAGGAACAGTTATTAACATAAATTTGTCACGTCTTGTAAACACAGTTATTTTGTTAACCTAAAAACAGCATTTTACGATATGCGGTTTAAAGTCCTTTTCGTCGACTGTATTGAATAATTTCAGTTGATATTTGAAGAAATTTAAAACTACGGCTTTATTTAACTGAAATTTATATGCCTCCGAGGGTTTATTAGTTCATCTTGTTATTCTTATTGGATGTTTCCGGTATTCTTAAGTAAGAATTATGCAGGAGCATTGTTTTAATAAGATCGTGTTATGTAGATTTTGTCACTGAATCTTTTCGATCTTCGCATCTATTGTGGAATGTTTTAAATGCACTTTTATGCTGGGTGGACATTTTATTTGTTTTTATAACATTAAAAATTAACAATAACCTACAGTTGTGGCTCTTGAAAACTCGAATACTTACAATAAGTTTTAGCGTTGTAAACTGGAAATCTGACTTTTGTAAACGTCAAACGTCATTCAAACGATTCATTGGCGTAGAATACAAAATCTATTGCAAAATTAGTATGTTAAAAAAATTTTTAATAAAATTAAAGATATCGATGCAGATGCAAGAGTTACTCTAGTACTCTAGTCACGGAAAACTATTTTCTTCGGTCTCAAGCTAATTGTAATAAGAGTTTCAAAGCCCGGTAATTGTCCTATTTAAAAAAATAACACGACTATGGATTTGTCAAAAGTAACGCCGGCATCAAACTGATTGCTCTGATTTACACATTAAAAATTTTTGATATCAGCGTCAAAATTCGGTATCAGTGTGAGTTTTCAAGGGCCACAACTGTACATAATTTGTGAAAACATCACCAATAAGAAAATTTTATTTAATTTTCCACAAATGTAAGTATTGGAATGTTCTGTGTCACTACTGTTTTTGCATGAAATACATAATAGACAAATCCACATTGCTACTACCATTTACTAAAATGTGTCAAACGTGTCTATGTAATTAGAAGTATTTGGATGTCAGCCAGGAATTTGTATGTATAAATCGTTTAAAACATTAATAATTTATGTGTGTAACTACGATTTACAGAGTTTTTGATGTGCCAAACATCAATTTGTATGCAAAAAAGTGATTAGAAAATTACTTGTAGAAGTTATATCGTAAGTGTGATGTATGTATCTTTCAAGTGACACTTGATGACTTATGGTTGACGCTACGAATAATAAATATACGAGGAGCACAATCACCAAAAATTATGTACCGATTTTCGTATTGATTTCCCCCAAAACATATTCTTTCCCCTTGACCGGTAAATACAATGAGATTTAACAAAAAGACTAATAATTGTAAATGTCAAAATCGAATAATTTTTGACATTTGTTTGGGGAAATTGGAAATGCCAACCTAAATGTCAAATTATGACATCCGCTCCAGTAGCGGAGATTACATTTATTTGGTGAAATAAACTACATTGATTATTCAAAGGATGAAATCTTAGTTGTTAGTTATATTTACATTTAACAAGTTGTAATTAAGTGTGGCAGAAAAATAAAATAATTATTACATTCTGGTACACTGCTTCAGATTTAATAATCAGTGTAGATAGTTTTTTGTAACCTAGGACATTTTTTTTCATGTAATATCTTCCATGTGAATATTTTGTCTCTCTGCCACAAGTCATAGCACAACCTTGACAATTATAAAGTTTTATTTAAAATTCTTTTCCAGAGATTTTGCGCGTTTTTTAGCTTTTAATTTTATCTTCGAAATTTCAATTTTCATCTCGATTTTTTTTTTCTGCAGATTAGAATTTTAACCACAAAACTTTGACTTTGATTTCAAAGTTTTAAATTTCTATTTAAGTTTTCGATTTAGTAATCTTGCCTTTTTTTCTAAACATGTCGCTTTGTCTTCAAATTTTACTGCTAAACTCGAATCAAAATTCGATTCAATGTGTTGTCATGGAGGATTTTGATTAAAATAATTTTGTACTCTTGGAGAACCTTAGGCAAAATAATATTATATTAAAAAGTTGGGTATTTGGTGGTTCATCAGTATTGCAATTGTTTTCCCATGAAATTTTCTCTAAAATTCGCAAATGATGACATAATCAAAATGATTTTGTACTCGTGGAGGACCATTGGCAAAACGATATTATGTTAAAAACTTTGGTATTTGGTGGTTCATCACTATTGCTCTTGTTTTCCCATGAAATCCTCTCTAAAGTTCGCAAATGTCGTCATGGAGTATCGTGATCAAAATAATTTTGAGCAAAAACATTGGACATTTGGTAGTTCATCAGTATTTCAATTGTTTTGCCGCCAAACCTTCCTTTCTGGGGAAATCTTAGGCAAAATAGTGTTATGTTAAAAACTGGGTATTTGGTGATTTATCTGGCAGTTGCTTTCCCTTGTAATATCTAAAATTTGCAAAGACTCGCAGAGGATTCTGATCAAAATTTCGGGCCAACATCTTATGCTAAGTGTGGCGCAATTGTTAGGTCACGACAATTCTTTGAAACTTAAAAATCTACTCTTGGAGGACCATAAGCACAATGATATTATGATTAAAGTTTAGAGTTTGGTTATTCATCAGAATTGCAATTGTTTTCCCATCAAATCTTCTCTAAAATTCACAAAAGTTGTCAGTGGAGGATCTTGAATCAAAATAATTTTGACCAAAAACGTTGGCCATTTGATAGTTCATCAGTATTTGATTTGTTTTGCCGCGAACCCTCCCCTTCTGGTGGAATCACAAGGTAAAATAATGTTATGTTAAAAAATGGGTATTTGATGCTTCTTTTGGCAGTGGTTTTGCGATGTAATTTCTAAAATCGGGAAAAGATCTCACAGACGACCCTGATCAAAATTTTTAGGCCAACATCTTGGGGTAATTTGGCACAATTCTTAGGTTATTTTGAGCAAACGTTGCCCCTAAGGCACGGATAGCTTTCTCATGCCTAAATGTTGATTCAATATGTGACTAAACACGTTCTTTTAACATATTCATATCCTCTGCTATCTCTCTCACTTTAATTCGAGGATCGTTTAGCATAATTTGGTGCATTTTAGCAACGTTATCGTTAGTGGTTGAAGTTTTTGGACGTCTTGAACGTTCATCGTCTCCCAAGCTGGTACGGCCACGTTTAAATTCAGTTGCATCAAAATGTCACTGTGGGAAATGATTTAATGACAGCTCGATATTCGATTTTTTCCGTTTTCACAAAAATACTCGCATCGACTCACTGAAACGATCGTCAAATAGCAACTGCACGTCGAAAATGGCTGAACTTTTGGTGAGTACCTGTCAAAACATGCACAACTACATTCCCTAGCCTTTATTGACCAGTGCTGCCGTCATCACGTTAAGGTCGGAAACTTTTCAGACTATCCTCGTATAAATAAGAAAAAGTCGAAATTTAAAAAATCAGAAATTTAAAAAGGCTGAAAATTTCCAAAGAGTAAAAGTGGGAGGTGTTCAAATTAAAAATTCATCAACTCTGCTGCGAATTTAAAGTCTAAATTTACAAATAATTCTAAATATCTGGATTCAAACATTTTTGAAAGGAATTCATGAGGTTAAGAATTTTATAGTTGTGTCAAAAAAATGTTTTTCAAAAGTAAACAATTTCATTTATTTAAGTAATACGTAATTTAAATATGTTATAAACAGGGGTCACTAAGCTAAAATAAAATTTTTTGTGTAATTCAAGACGAGTCAATAAGGATCTCAAAGTGAAAGAGTAGTTTAACTCAAAAGTTTAACTAATTTTGTTGTCAAAAATTCCTCTCGCCTAGTTGAGATTTCAGAGGGAGCTGAAGCCCACTTAGTCTTCCTCATGACTCCTACGCATGTATGGAGCTTGGGGAGGAAGTAAATTTAATATACCAACTTGAATTGCCGTTCTATCAAGATAAAAAAAATAGGGAGTCCTAGATTGCCGACAGAAGTGAAAACTAGGAAATAACAGTGTCTGCGTAGTGTACTAATAGTGCATTAATAAACAAGTTAGAATATTGGAAATATTTTAAAATAAATGCTATCAAACTAACCTACCTTTGGATGCTTGTTGTAAGGTGGAAACAAATCTAATATTTATTAACAATGAAATACACTTATAAACTACAATATTTATTTATTATACGTAATGTTTAACATCTTATTAGTAGTGCCATCTGTTATCTCTGGAGTACAAGAATACAACATTTTTCTTATTTTTAATACACTAACATATATTAAATTTGGTTATAAAACAATACATTCTCGAATGACTTGATAGCACGTGACGGTGGCGTGTGATAGTGACCCGAAACCATAAAATTACCCCCTACCCAAAATGGCTCAATGCGCACAAAGAAGTTTTCACTTCAAAAAGAAATTCGAAAATTCATTTCATTAAAAACTTTTATTGAACACGTAATGCAATGCAACCGGTAGGAACGCCCCTGATATTTTAAAATAATACCATCAATTACTCAAGTTTTACTAACTTCCTTGTATTTTAAGTAGAAGTTATTACAGTACGTAGTCACATTGAATTTGCGATAAGACTCATTCGGTGAGTAGGTACGTCAAGTTTAAAAACTAGAACGTAAAATGTGGAATTCAGAATAAATTATGTTGTACAGGATGAAGGGCTGTAGCACAGCTTTTTTATGAGTCGAGGCTTTTTAAATTAACCAGCAAACAACCAACATCTGCAATAGCTCCGTCTTTATCTGGCCGTTCCAGAGGAATTACTAATTCAATCAATTTCCAGGGAAACCCATTTAGTAATGTTGTTGCTGCAATATTTTGGATATTTTTTAGAGTGTTTTGTGGGTGGTATGTCATTTTTTATAGTTTCATCAGCTTAATTATTTATTCATTTGATGAATCTATAAATATAATGATCTAAAGTGAGAAAGTTCGTACAGAAATGAAAACTGCTATTAAAGTGTATTTTTTTTTTGAAGAACTACATACTGAAAATATGTTAAGTTGATATTGTGTACAAAACTTTCTATTAACATTCGCATTATTGTTTTCCATTTCCTCCTATTGTTTGACGTAATGACTTTTAAAACAATGCACATATAACACAAGAACATCTGAAAAATGGGTATCGCTGATAAATTTTATTTCAACATCGTTTATTACCATACATTCTCGGTGATATACCAATAATATATCCCTGTATATTATCTGTGTTTAAATACTGATACGAGTTTAAAGGAAGCTGATAATTACTGAATACGTGTATATTATCATGGGCCTTGAAATCAAACTTTGTTGTCCTTGCAATAGGTCCGTCAAGAGGGGAGCAAAGGGGACAAATGCCCCAGAACCCGCGCTTTATGGAGCCCCGTTGAGCTGCCATATTGGTTGTTCGTGAATTACAAAATTGGTCAAGCCTCCTTTGCCCCAAAATTCAATAATTAATATACAAAACTTGTCCTCTGAAACCAAGAAAGATTAAAAAACACAACAAAGGTTTCTCTAATGCGTTTCGACAGCCAAGCTATCATCTTCAGAGAGATACTTCAACGTCAAAAGTCCGATTTTTTAATGCAAATTTTAAATTGTGTGTGCTCTTTTTCCGATAATTCCATTAGATTTTAAATTGGAAAATTATTCTCATTTTCGATTTTTTTTGAAACATTTCAGCTTAAATTAAAAAAAAATACTTCATTTTAAAATGCCTGCTTTAAAATAGCAATTCAAAACGTCACATCCGTCAAAAAAATTAGAAATTTTCAGGAGAAGGGGAATTTTTCAAAAAGACGAATTTACCAAAAATTCGAAGTGTCGAAGCAAAAGTTATAATTTCGAAAAGGGGTTGAACATTTCAAAAAAGTCGAAATTTTGGGAAAAAACGAAATTGCGGAAATGTAGAAATTTTCAAAACAGGTCAAATTTTGGAGAATGTGGAATTTTTTAAAATAAATCGGAATATTTGAATTTTGAATTTTCAAAACAAGCCGAAAAAAAATCAAGACTTCGAGGCAAAGTTGAAATGTCAATGACAGAAGGTCAAAATTTTGAGAAAACGTGAACATTCCTAAGAAAAAATAGGACATAATAAAAATCGAAGTTTGGAAAATATACAACTTCAAAAAAATGTCAAAACTTTAAAAAAAAACGTAAATTAAAAAAAGTCAAATTTACATGAAAGTCGAGAATTCGATCGAAAAAAATCGAAATTTTTTAAAAACTCGAATCTCGAAAAAATCGAAATTTTTGAAAAACTCGAATCTATATTTTTTCAGAACTTAGAGAAACTGGTTAAAGTTTTGAACAAAGGTCGAATTTTTCAAAGAAGTGTAATTTTGGAAAAATGTTGAAGTTTTGAAAAAAAAAAAATTTCAAAATAATCGAATTTATGAAAATAAATTTTTTTTAGAGGGTCGAAATTTTGAGAAAAGGGGAACATTTTTTGTCAGGGTTTGCAAAAAAGTTGAAATGTTGAAAAACAGTCGAATAGTCAAAATTTTTAAAAATGTAATTTTCAAAAATTCAGATCT
The DNA here is from genome assembly GCA_028583605.1 of Dastarcus helophoroides. NCBI lineage: Eukaryota > Metazoa > Arthropoda > Insecta > Coleoptera > Bothrideridae > Dastarcus > Dastarcus helophoroides. Next base: position 7,492,068 of record CM053326.1, read on the forward strand.
TGAGATAAAGTCAAAATCTTGAAAAAAGTGGCAACTTTCAAAAAAATTAAATTGTTAAAAATAACTGAAATTTTTAAAGTCAAATGGTCAAAAAAAATAGTCAACATTTTTTTTTTAAAGTCTTGTTTACGTAAAAGTCGAGACTTCGATCGAAAAAATCGAAATTTTTGAAAAACTCGAATCCTTATTTTTTCAGAATTTTGAACAAAGGTCGAAATTTCCAAAGAAGTGTAAATTTTGGGAAAATATTGAAGTTAAAAAAAATATTTTAAAATAATCGAATTAAAAAAAAACTTTTTAGAGGGTTGAACTTTTGAGAAAAGATGAATATTTTTTGTTAGGATTTGCAAAAAAAGCAGACATTTTTAAAAACAATCGATAAGTCAATTTTTAAAAAAATGTCATTTTCAAAGTCAAAATCTTGAGATAAAGTCAAAATCTTGAAAAAAGTGGAGATTATCAAAAAATTCAAATTGTTAAAAATAACTGAAATTTTTAAAGTCAAATTTACAAAAAGTCAGAATTTTTAAAAAGAACAGAAAGTCAAAGTTTACCTAAAAGTCGAGACTTCGATCCAAAAAATCGAAATATTTGAAAAGTTCGAATCTGTATTTTTTTTTAAATTCAGAGAAAATGGACAAAATTTTGAACAAAGGTCGAAATTTTCAAAGTGTAATTTTTAGAAAAATAAAGTTTTGAAAAAAAAAATTTCAAGATAATCGAATTTTCAAAAAAAAAAATATTTAGAGGGTCGAAATTTTGAGGAAAGGTGAACATTTTTTGGGCGCATTTGCAAAAAAAGTAGTAATGTTCAAAAACAATCGATAAGTCAATTTTTAAAAAAATGTCATCTTCAAAAAGTTAAAATCTTGAGATAAATTCAAAATCTTAAAAATGTGGACATTTTAAAAAAATTCAAATTGTTAAAAATAACTGAAATTTTTAGTCTAATTTACAAAAAAAAATTCTTAAAATGAACCAAAAGTCAAATTTACATAAAAGTCGAGACTTCGATCGAAAAAAAATCAAAATTTTTGAAAAACTCGAATCTATATTTTTCCAGAAAATGGTCGAAATTTCCAAAGAAGTGTAAATTTTGGAAAAATGTTGAAGTTAAAAAATATATTTCAAAATAATCGAATTGACAAAAAATTTTTTTTAGAAGATTGAAATTTTGAGAAGAGGTTAACATTTTTGGTCAGGATTTGCAACAAAAGTCGAAATTTTCAAAAACAATCGACAAGTCAATTTTTCAAAAAGTCAAAATCTTGAAAAAAGCGGAGATTTTCAAAAAATTTAAATTGTTAAAAATAACTGAAATTTTTAAAGTCAAATTTACAAAATAAAAGTCAATATTTTTAAAAAGAATAAAAGTCAAATTTACATATAAGTCGAGACTTCGGTCGGAAAAATTGAAATTTTTGAAAAACTCGAATCTATATTTTTTTCACAACTTAGAGAAAATGGTAAAAATTTTCAACAAAAGTCGAAATTTTCAAAGAAGTGTAAATTTTGGATAAATGTTGAAGTTAAAAAAAATATTTCAAAATAAACGAATTGACAAAAAAAATTTTTTATAGGGTTAAAATTTTGAGAAGAGGTCAACATTTTTTGTCAGGATTTGCAACACAAGTCGAAATTTTCAAAAACAATCGAAAAGTCTATTTTTAAAAAAATGTTCTTTTCAAAATGTCAAAATCTTGTGATAAAGTCAAAATCTTGAAAAAAGTGGAGATTTTCAAAAATTCAAATAGTTAAAAATATGAAATGAAATTTTTAAAGTCAAATTTACAAAAAAAAAAGTCAAACATCAGGATTTGCAAAAAAGTTGAAATTTTCAAAAACAATCGAAGTCAAATTTTTTTAAAATGTTATTTGAAAAGGTCAAACTCTTGAGATAAAGTCAAAATCTTGAAAAAAGTGGAGACCTTCAAAAAATTCAAATTGTTAAAAATAACTGAAATTTTTAGTCAAATTTACAAAAAAAGTCAAAATTCTTAAAAAGAACCAAAAGTCAAATTTACATAAAAGTCGAGACTTCGATCGAAAAAAAATCAAAATTTTTGAAAAACTCGAATCTATATTTTTTTAGAACTTAGAGAAAAAGATTTTGAACAAAATTTTTTTAGAGGGTCGAAATTTTGAGAAAAGGTGAAAATTTTTTGTCAGGACTTGCAAAAAAAGCAGAAATTTTCAAAAACAATCGATAAGTTAATTTTTTTTTTAATGTAATTTTCAAAAAGTCAAAATCTTGAGATAAACTGAAAATCTTGAGATAAAGTCAAAATCGTGAAAAAAGTTGAGATTTTCAAAAAATTCAAATTGTTAAAAATAACTGAAATTTTTAAAGTCAAATTTAGAAAAAGTCAACATTTTTGAAAAGAACGTAAATTAAAAAAAGTCAAATTTACATAAAAGTTGAGACTCGAAATTTTTGAAAAACTCGAATTTATATTTTTTACAGAATTTAGAGAAAATGGTCAAAGTTTTGAACAAAAATCGAAAGAAGTGTAAATTTCAGAAAAATATTGAAAAAAAAAATTTCAAAATAATTGAATTTACAAATTTTTTTAGAGGGTCGAAATTTTAAGAAAAAGTCAAAATTTTTTGCCAGGATTTGCAAAAAAGTCGAAATTTTCAAAAACAATCAAAAAGTTATGTTTTTTAAAAATGTCATTTTCATAAAATCAAAATCTTGAGATAAAGTCAAAATCTCGAGAAAGTTAAGTTTTTCAAAAAATTCAAATTGTTAAAAATAACTGAAATTTTTTAAGTCAAATTTATAAAAAGTCAAAATTTTTAAAAAGAACGTGATTTAAAAAAGTCAAATTTACATAAAAGTCGAGACTCCGATCGAAAAAAATCGAAATTTTTGAAAAACTCGAATCTGTATTTTTTTAGAACTTTGAGAAAATGGTCAAAATGTTGAACAAAGGTGGAAATTTTCAAAGAAGTGTAAATTTTGGAAAAATGTTAAAGTTTAAAAAAAAATATTTCAAAATAATCGAATTTACAAAAAAACATTTATTTAGAGGGACCAAATTTTGAGAACAGGTGAACATTTTTTGATAGGATTTGCAAAAAAGCAGAAATTTTCAAAAACAATCGAAAAGTCAATTTTTTAAAAAATGTAATTTTCAAAAAGTCACAATTTTGTGATGAAGTCAAAATCTTGTTAAAAATATGACATGAAATTTACAAAAAAGTCAAACATCAGGATTTGCAAAAAAAGTTGAAATTTTTAAAAACAATCAAAAAGTCAAATTTTTTAAAAATGTCATTTTCAAAAAGTTAAACTCTTGAGATAAAGTCAAAATCTTGAAAAAAGTGGCAATTTTCAAAAAATTCAAACTGTTAATAATAACTGAAATTTTCGAAGTCAAATTTACAAAAAAAGTCAAAATTTTTAAAAAGAACAAAAAGTCAAATTTACATAAAAGTTGAGAGTTCGATCGAAAAAAGAGTGGAAATTTTTGAAAAACTTGAATCTATATTTTTTTAGAATTTAAAGAAAATGGTCAACATTTTGAACAAAGGTCGAAATTTTCAAAAAGTTAAAAAAAATATTTCAAAACAATCGAATTGACAAAAAAAATTTTTTAGAGGGTTGAAATTTGAGAAGAGGTCCAAATTTTTTGTCAGGATTTGTCGAAATTTTCAAAAACAATCGAAAAGTCAATTTTTTATAAAGTGTCATTTGCAAAAAGTCAAAATCTTGTGATAGTCAAGATCTTGAAAAAAGCGGAGATTTTCAAAAAATTCAGATTGTTGGAAATAACTGAAATTTTTAATCAAATTTGCAAAAAAAGTCAACATTTTTAAAAAGTATAAAAAGTCAAATTTACATAAAAGTCGATCGGAAAAAATCGAAATTTTTGAAAAACTTGAATCTATATTTTTTCAGAACTTAGAGGAAATGGTCAAAATTTTGAACAAAGGTCGAAATTTCCAAAAAAGTTAAAAGAAAAATATTTCAAAATAATCGAATTGACAAAATAATTTTTTTAGAGGGTTGAAATTTTGAGAAGAGGTGAACATTTTTTGTCAGGATTTGCGACAAAAGTCAAAATTTTCAAAAACAATCGAAAAGTCAATTTTTTATAAAATAACTGAAATTTTTAATCAAATTTGCCAAAAAAAAAGTCAAAATTTTTAAAAAGAACGAAAAGTTAAATTTACATAGAAGTCGAGACTTCGGTTGAAAAAAATTGAAAATTTTGAAAAACTTGAATCTATATTTTTTCACAACTTAGAGAAAATGGTCAAAATTTTGAACAAAAGTCGAAATTTTTAAAGAGGTGTAAATTTTGGAAAAATGTTGAAGTTTCCAAAATAATTTTTTCAAAATAATCGAATTTACAAAAAAAAAATTTAAACGGTGGAAATTTTAAGAAAAGGGGAACAGGATTTGCAACAAGAGTCGAAATTGTCAAAAACAATCAACAAGTCACGTTTTTAAAAAATGTCATTTTCATAAATTCAAAATCTTGAGATAAAATCAAAATCTTGAAAAAAGTGGAGATTTTCATGAAATTCAAAAGGTTAAAAAAACTGAAATTTTTTTAATCAAATTTACAAAAAAAGAAGTCAAAATTTTTAACCAAAATGCAGGTATACATTTTCAATAAGGGGAGGATTTTAAAGATGGTCAAAATTTTCAAAAGTAAGTAAAAAGAATTTGAAAAAAATATTGGAAGTTTAAAAAAAAACTCCAAACTTTGAGAAGAAGTCAAAGTATTCAAAACATACCCTCCGTTTCTAAAAAAAGTCTGCAGTTTTGAAGTTGAAATTTTGAAAAAAAAAATCGATATAAAGTTCAAATTTGTAAAGTTAAGTTAACATTTCGAGAAAAAGTCGAAATTTTGTCAGGCCAAATTTTCAAACACAAGAGAAAATTTCAAAATATTTGAAAATGTCTAAATTGTTAAAACAAATTCAAAAAACCAGATTTTTCCAAAAAGTCGATATTTTCAAAAAAATTTGCAATAAAGGAGAAAAATTTTCTATAGGGGGAAGTCCCCTAGTGACGGACACTTAAGGTATTTAAACAATAAAAAAAAAACTGTTTCAACAAATTAAGCTTTAATAATGAAATTATTTTAATAACAAAATATAAAATCAAATTAAATTAACAAAACTTATAACTCTGCTTAAACATAAGAACAATCTTAAATCAAACTTTGACAGTAAAAAAATGAATCTTAGCAAATGGCACCTAGTACCGGACGGACTTTACTTCAAACCCTTAGTACCGGACATCTTCAACCCATCGTACATCGATTGCATGTGTAGCATTCTGAACATTCAGGGATATCTGCACATGCTTCATGTGCCCATCCACGGCAGCTGGAGCATTGTATCCAGTCTTCATTGTGATCCTCTAAGCAAACTACGCAAATAGTTCTCGTGTCAGATGTTTCAGCCAACGATGTCTTTTTCTTTGCTTTATTTCCGCTATTCCCTTTGGCTTTTACTCCTTTGGTCTGTTTCCCTTTCTCTTTCATTGCTGTCCTAAATTTATTTCCCACTGCTTTATTTTTCTCGTTAACGTTTTTTTCATTTTCTTTCTCTACAAGAATTTTGTACGGTGATGAAGTTAAAATTTCACTTTTTTCGCATTTTCTCTTTCGAGCAAGCGATCGGCAATGATGACAAATTATGGATAACCTGGACTACATCTGGATCAAGGTTAGTCAATGGCTTGAGACTGTTGATATTTTTTTCGAATGTAGATTGTTTAGAAGCCCCTGAGGGTCCTTGTGTGTCCATATTAATGGACTGCTCTAAATCGCAGTTCGTCGACGAGCTGTCAGCTTCAGTTAAGTCACTGGAGGAAACAGGAACTTCTTTGCTAGTACGTGGTGCGTTTGATGATGTTTGTGGGTCTTCTAACGGAATGTTGGTCATATCGGCAGGTAAATAATCCAGATCAGAAAATATATCTCTATTGAGTGGCTGAATTCCTGTGTATTTGAAGCCGGACACTGCAATTTCTAGACGAGCTACTTTTGTAAATGCTTCACTGACGAGACCGGCAATATCGTAGTCAGTTATTCGAGATTCAGCATTTGCTCTTATCCACGCATCGCAACGTTGGTTGTAGGCATCTCTAAATGGTTTCATAAACGTTCTGTCTAGCGGCTGTAGTTTGTGGGTAGTGTGTGGTGGCGAGCTTATCAAATGAATATCGTTTTCTCGGCAAAAATTGATGACTGCTAATGTCTTGTGACTACAATGTCCATCCAGAAGTATCAGCGCAGGGCTCTCTTTTGTCGGACAAGAGTGTTTCTTGAATAATTGTAGCCATTGAAGAAAAATATCACTATTCATCCAGCCTTTTGGCTGGGCCACGCCTACGCTTTCGGCTGAAGCATTTATCATGAGCCGATCATTCATTCTTTGTCTAGGAAAGATAAAGAAAGGCGGAATGAAATGGCCGTTGGCACTCATGCAAAATAAGACTGTAATATTTTTGCCCCTCTCAGCAGAAGTGAGCTTTCCTACTTGTCGAACAGCTTTTGGAGCAAGTACTTTTTGGTGTTTTTGTACGCAGCTGACTCCAGTTTCGTCACAGCTATAAATTTTCGAAGGTGGAAATTTGAATTGTGTCATCATTCTGTCAAGATTATTAAAAAAGAGATCAACTTGGGGTTTGTTAAACCCCACAGCCCTCATTATGCTTGTTGACTCTGGTGATCTCAGCGATACGTCCTGATGTCTCTGCATGAAATCGTAGTAAAAGTGTTTACCAGCAGCTCCTTTCTCTTTATTAAAGCGATGAGGGATCTTCAAAGCCTCAGCCAAATCGTAAGCCAACTTCAAAAATTCCTGTTTTGTTAACGGCAGACACCTATTAGATAAATCTTTTACATGCTGCACTAAGAGTTCTTCGTATTTTGGTGTGAAGGTATTAGTGAATCTACCTAACTTTGGTTGCAACGACACTTCTTGTCCACGGTTTAATGACAATATTTTATCATGTAAGGTGCTTTTTGGAATATTATAACGCAATGAAGCTTCTCTCAAACTCATTTTTTTTGTCAAAACATTGTTTATCGCAGTTTGTAAATTACTTTGGTCCCATTTTCCTTTCTTTTTCGTCTTCTCCATTTCGATATCTCTTTGTTCTCCTAAAACAATCGATAATAATGATCAAAAAGTATAATATTTCATGAAAAAATTGTTTTTTTATTGTCCGATATTAGGGGAAGCTTTTGTGTCCGGTACTAGGGGACAGAGAATCCTTAAATTAATTGTCATATACAAAAACTGCTATGGAATTCGACAAAAAATATTACAAATTTTAGATATGTATTAACTATGACATAAAATAACAATTATCAAAACCACATAAACTAAAAACCATTGTAGTTATACTTACTTTGATCTTACGTGACGCAATGTATTTCCACCAGAAACAGCAATCAACTGTTCCCACCTAGGCGTTGCGCGACATTGGCGAACCGGGACCCGCGATCGTGTATTGTTACGTTCCCGTAAAATTGTAGGCAAAAGATTAATTTTTTCCAAATTTCTATTTTTCTCAGAATTGAGAAATTTCAGTTTTTGCGATTATTCAAACATTTAAAATTTTCCACTTTGTTTTTAATTTTGAGCTTGAAACTTTCTTTTTTCATAAAATATTGATTTCTACTACAAATTTGACTTTTTTTACGACCCTAATTCCAAAGTTGTGACTTTAATTTTGTTTGATTTTTTAAAGTTTCTGATTAAAATCGATATGATAATTTTTTACTTCAAATTTCGAAAATTGAAAATCAAATCTTGTCCCATGAAACCAAGAAAGATTAAAAAACCACAACAAAAGATAGCTTGGCCATGGAAACGCGTTAGCGCAACCTTCGTTGTGTTTTATAATCCTTCTTGGTTTCAAGGGGACAAGACTTGTTTTTCATTTTTTGAAGATAACCAAGGACCAGTTCCACCAAAATTAAAATTTCGAGTAAAAATTTTTAAAGTTCCATACTTATCAATATTATTATTCAAAATCACCAAAATTTTGAAAAAGTTATAATTTTGAAGAAATATTACTTTTCTGGAAATTTCCAAAAAAAAAATTTCGAAACCAATGTTGCTTTTATCAAAATTTTAGGTTCAGTTTTAAAAAAAAAGCGACTTTTTAGGAAAATGAAACCAACTGACATCAATTTTCACTTTTTTAGATTAGCGCAGTTAGGCGTATGGGGTGGGGGTTGCCAGTGTCTACCCCAGAAAACTCATTGCGTAGCCTAAAAAAATCGTCATATACACTATTTTTATTGTTGTAATTATTAGATGCCCATAAAGTTCATTTGTCCACCTTGGATAGATTTTGTTGGAACTTTATATACATTCTATTTGCTGTCTACTGGGATTTAAGGACCTTTTGAACTAAGGACCTCGTTCGTCAATAATATTTGCGAAGTCGAAGGAGAATATATTCAACTGAGGACATTATTTTTGCTCCTTAATAATATTTACAATAATAATTCCGGTTATGTATAATTTTAAGGCTGTAAAAAAATTTCGAAAAAAAATTTAGAAACAAAATAAAATGTTTAGGCGAAATTTCAGGAAACCAATGTGAAAATTAAAAGTGCAATTTGAAACTTAAGAAAAGCTTAATATTTTGAGAAAAAACTCGAAGTTTGTTTTGAAAAATGTGCCTGATTTTCGGTTCAATTTTGGATTTCTGAAACATCTGAAATGTGTGAAAATTCCCGAATATTCGAGTTTAGACTAATCATTGAGGACAAAGTTAAAAAGTTGGTTTTAAAGCCTAAATTTCAGAACAAGGTTAAAATATCCCAAAAGCTTCAAAGGTGAATAACAAATTTTAAATTTTAGGATAAAAATAAAGAAAAGAAACATATGTAATTTTTTCTCGTCTCAAATGTATTATGTTTCTTCAAAATCTTCGGTTTCCTATTTCTAAGTAAGTATATTTGATTGCACCACTTCTGTTGATCATCCCAATCACGTTTTTTCGTTGCACCAAAACGTAAAGAAAATAAAAACGTTTTTTTTTTGTGTATCGACTAGAATAATTTTTTATTTTTGTCTTCCCTATATGGAGTCCTTCATCTTTAAGCATATTCATTATATTGATTTGTACTATATTTTTTACTTTCAGTGTTTATCTTACAAGATATTTAAGACTCCCCCAGACCAATAACTCGTAGTACTTGCGAAATTTCGCTCCGCTTACGATTCGCATCATATTGTCTCCACTGCGGTAGACAACTTCTATTTGGCACGATTATTTTTCGTTTAAGCTACGAATTGTCCGCGAATTTATTCCTACCGAATCTAATTCGCAGATGACTGCGGTTTTTGTCTGATTCGCAGTAGTTTCGCAGTGTCTATAAATAAGAAAATATTTAAAATAGAAAAGTCATTGAATAATAGGTTCCAAAGTATCATCCTATGCACTATAGAGGAGCGACTCCTAAACTTTTTTTTTGTCATGTCCAGTTATTTTGACGCTTCCCCTTCGCTACCCATTAAAAGCTTTTTTAACTATCTTAAAGTTTCGTTTTTCTGCTCAAAATTTCGACCACATTTTGAAGTTAGAAGTCAAAATTTCGTCTTTTCCTTCTACAATTTTTAATTTTCTTTTCACAAAATTTCTATTTTGGTACCAAAATTTTGTCTCGAAATCCCGAGTTAAAATTTTAAATTTGGACCCATTTCTCCTTAATCTTAAAACTGAATTTTTTCACCATGCTGTTTTTTTTAAATTTCGGTAGATTTAATTCCTTATATTTGTTTAAAAATTCGATGTTAAATGGAGATTTTATTTTATCAAAACTTTGCTTAAAAGCTTGTTATTTTGAATTTCGGAGTCAAAATTAAAAAAAAAAATGTGGAGAATTTTGAAATTAGGTCAAATTTTTGAGAGGAAACATGAAATGATAAAACTTTTTTAAAAAATTTGAATTTAAATTTCTAATCTTTGATGTTTAACTTCTTCTCTTCTTTTTTATTTCGACTTTTTTCTAAAGATGTTCACTTTAGAAATCTTTTCCCAGATTTTTTATTAGAGTTAAAATATCATTTTCTTTTTATTTTTACCAACACAAAAGTTTAATTGTTTTCGAAATTTCTGGTCCAAACTTAAACTCTTTTTCCTAAAGCCAATTTTAGGTAGAATTTTTCTCAACCTTGAAACTGACATTGATTTTTTACTAACTTTTAGTGAAACTTGAAAATTGTTTAAATCTACGATATCGACTTTAAATAGAAATTTGGCCTGTTTTTTTGAAATTTAGAAAAAAGTTATAATTGTTTTTTTTTATAGATTTTTTTTACCATTTCTCTGAAAATTTCCATTTTAATTAAAATATTCGATCTCTGGTTAAAAATGGAAACTTCAAAATATGAGCTTAAACGTGGACTTTTAATTTTTTTATTGTGAATCTGTAATCCAATATTTCAATTCTTCTCAGAACTACAAGGTTATATCATCAGTTTTCAATTTCTATGAGTTTAAGCCAGCAAGTTTGAGAAAAATATCAACATCTGAAATTTACAGAAAAAAAATCATTTACTTTTTAAAGGAAATCAAAATGTTGAAAAGTGTACATTAGGGTGGGCCGAAAATCCGCTTTTTTAGAATTTTGTTTAGTAATAGCAAAAATATTGTTTATTATGTTGTAAAACAATTTTATGTGAAGGGAAAAAATTTTTGGTCAACATCTCAGGCTCGCCCATTGCAGTCAAAGATAAAAATGCTGAAAAATTTTTTTCATCAGCTTATTTTAATCGAAAATTTAATGCTCTACAAAAAAGTTCCTTACACAAAATTACGTAGGACTCATAGATTCAGAGGTAATCCCGATTTTGGTATCAAAATAGTAGATTTTTGCCATTAAAATAATTTTGTTAGTTTGAAATCTAATTAAAAGTTCTCCATTCGACGGAAAATGGAATTTTCTATCAAAAAGTTTCTTTGTACAATTTTTTACGAGTGATAATTATTGAAATAATTCCGATTTTCGTTCAAAAAGTGGCATTTTCGACAGTAAATGAATTATATCTTGGTATAAAATGATCAATAAATTAATTATTTGGTACAAAATTTAATTTTCTACAAAACATGAGAGAAAAATCCAAAATTCAAAAAGCTTTAAAACTTGCAGAAAATAATACTGGATTTGAAAGTGTTTATTTCGATGGTAGGAAAGATGTCACTGCTGTTCTAGTGAAAAAAGGTTCCAAATATTTTCGTCAATTAATAGAAGAGCATATTTCTCTTATCAGCGAACCAAACTCGAATTATATCGGACACGTTACTCCCACTTCTGGACAATCCGATGATATTGCTAAGTGTATTTTTGACTTTCTGTTAAAAAACTATCCGCAGTCTGAGGAAAATATTAATGTAATCGGTTGCGTTGGATGTCTTGTGAACACTGGGTGGAACGGTAGAATAATTCGACGTCTTGAGGAAAAATTTGATCGGCCTCTCCAGTGGGTAGTTTGTTTATTACACTTGAATGAGTTGCCGTTGAAACATTTTTTTCAATTTCTCGATGGCACAACATCTGGGCCTAAATGTTATAAAGGATCTATTGGAAAGAATCTTTTAGCGTGTGAAAAACGTCCCATTGTTAAATATAACATCGTGGATTGTGATTTGCCGTCTGTTTCAATTTCTGATTTGAGTAACGATCAAAAATATTTATTAGCAATTACTACAGCCATTAAAACAGTTAAATGTTCAGATGACTTACAAAATAAAAACCCTGGTCTTCTATGTCACGCCAGGTGGTTAACAACTGCAAATAGAATTTTGAGATTGTATATTTCTACTGAAAAACCTGACCCAAAATTGAAAAAATTAGTTGTCTATATTCTTAAAGTTTATGTATCTGTTTGGTTTTTGATCAAATTAAATAGTACAATCGATCAAGGTCCAAAACATTTTTTTGAATTGCTCAAGAGATCTCGTAATATGCCTAAAGCTGAAAAAAAAATTATCACTGATTGTCTCTCACGAAATGCTTTTTTTGCATTTCCGGAAAATTTACTTCTTGCGATGTTAGTTGATGATAACTCAAATGTTCGTGAATTTGCTTTAAAAACTATTATTAAGGCAAGAGGAAATTCAGAATCTGCAAAAAAAACATTTTATTTGTTATTTCAAGTTACCAGCTCTTTAGATCAATGCCAAAGATTATACCAAAATGATTAATTGGAATCACTGTACCGTAACATCTCCTCCTGTTCTAATTAATGTATCTACCGAAGAATTGCGAGAAATTTTAGCAAATAATAATGTTAGTCCGAGAAGTATATGGGAATTTCAAAAATTTCTTTGTCATACACAAGCCGTAGAACGTACGGTTAAGCTTGTGACAGAAGTTTCAAATAGAGTTTGTGGTTATGAAAGCAGAGATGGAGCTATTCGTTCGACTTTAGAATCTCGTCGAAAAAATCCAACGTTCGACAGTAAAAATCAATTTAATGTTTAAATTCTGTAAAAATATGAATTAAAATTAAAAATCAATGTATTAATCATAACCTTCCACTAATTATTTCTTTTGAATTCACTTTCTTACTACTTCCTATCCTGAATTGTTGAGTTCTCTTACTAATTTCGATAGAAACATATAATGCATTTGACTATATTGAGAAAACTGATACTTTTTCTAATAATTGTAATTTTCCGATAAAAATCAAAGGTAGCTGATTCGATATAAGAACCTTTTTTGTAGAAAATTAAATTTTGTACCAAATAATTGATTTATTGATCATTTTATACCAAGATATAATTCATTTACTGTCGAAAATGCCACTTTTTGAACGAAAATCGGAATTATTTCAATAATTATCACTCGTAAAAAATTGTACAAAGAAACTTTTTGATAGAAAATTTAATTTCCTGTCGAATGGAGAACTTTTAATTAGATTTCAAACTAACAAAATTATTTTAATGGCGAAAATCTACTATTTTGATACCAAAATCGGGATTATTTCTGAATCTATGAATCCTACGTAAGTTTGTGTAAGGAACTTTTTTGCAGAGCATAAAATTTCCGATCAAAATAAGTTAATGAAAAAATTTTTTCAGCATTTTTATCTTTGACTGCAATGGGCGAGCCTGAGATGTTGACCAAAAATTTTTTCCCTTCACATAAAATTTTTTTACAACATAATAAACAATATTTTTGCTATTACTAAACGAAATTCTAAAAAGGCGGATTTTCGGCCCACCCTAGTGTACATCCTCAATATAAATCAAACTTTTTTAAAAAAGTCAATATTTGAATAAAAAATCAAAATTTTCTAAATGAATCAAAATTTTGAAAAAGACTGAAAATTTTGAAAAAAGTAGAAATTTTGAAAATAAAATTAGATCTTTAGAAATGCCGAAATTTTCAGAGTCCAAATGTTTAGAAAAAATTGAAACTTGAGAATTTCTTAAATTCTGATAGTTAAACTTTTCTAAAAACGTCGAATTTTCCAAAAAAAAACTTTTAGTGTACAAAAAGGTCGAATTTAAAAAAAAGTAGAATTTTTTAGGTCAACAATTGAAAAAGGTAAATTTCGGGAACGTTGATATGTACAAAAAAATTCAAAATTCTCTGCCTAACTATTCGAAAAATTTAAAAGTTTCAAATGTGCATTTTTTAAAGTTAAATTCATAAAAAAATTTAGTAAAAAAGTAGAAAATTTTAAGAAAAAGTCAAAATGTCCACAAAAATGGGAACTTGGGAAAGTGGAAATTTTGAATGTTGAATTTGATATCAAATGTCAAAATTCCGATAAAAGGCGAAAATTTGAAACCGAATTTTTTTCAAAAAATCAAAATTTAGAAATGATATAAATTTTGAAATGTCGAAATTTTAAAAAATGAAAGTTTTCAAAAGGTCGAAATTTTCAAAAAAGTCGTAATTTTCATGAAAAGTAAATTCTTCACAAAACAGTAAAAATAAAGTTAGAATGTTATCATTTCAAGAAAAATTGGAATCATTTAAAAATAGTCCACCTTTTGAATAAAGTCGAAATTTTTATTAGAAAAATTTTAAAAGTTTTCAGAAGGTAGTATAAAAATTTCAGGACAAAGCAGAAAATATATAGAATAATGTTTTTTTCAATTTATTTAACATTTCTTCGGCCCAGTTTGTAAATATTTATTTATTTATTTATTTATTTTTTTTAATGATTTGTTGACAATTTTCTAAACAGTTTTTGAAATGCGACTACGTGATATTTAGAAAATTGTCAACAAATCATTAAAAAAAAAAATTAAATATTTACAAACTGGGCCGAAGAAATGTTAAATAAATTGAAAAAAACATAATATTTCCGGTCAATAAGGGTCTACCATGAGGAATATATAGAATAAGTCGAATTTTTCAAAAATAAAGTGAACATTTCGGAAAAACTCAAAATTTTGAATCGAAATTTTCCAAATAAATGAAATAAAATTCTCCAAAAATTCAAAATTTTCAAAAAGGGAGAAATTTTTAAAATAAGTCAAAAGAATGCTAAAAAGTCGAAATTTTCAGGTGATTATAGACATTTCCAAAATAAGTGAAATTTTTAAAAACCAACATTTTGGAAAAAATGAAATTTTGAAAAAGTGGAAATTTTGAAAGATAAAGGAAATTTTTAAGTGTCGAAGAAATTAGAAACAGTGAAAATGTTCTAAAAAATCCTTTTGTTTAAATACGAAATTTTCAAAAAGTTGAATTCATCAAAAAAGTTGCATTTTTTACGAAGTTAGAATTTAAAAAAAAATTTTTAGTCAGTCAGAAGTTTCAAAGAAAATAATAATTAAGGAAAAAGTTGAGATTTGCAGTTAACTATTAGAAAAGTGGAAATTTTCAACAAAAATTAAATTTCTCTGTCTGTAACTATAAGAAAATATTGGACCCCCCAACTCTTAAGTCTGCTTGCGTAATACTTAAACGACGAATTTTATAAAGCAAATTTGGCATCCCATTTAGGATTGCCAGATGATACGAATTGTTTTCCCGGAATGTATATTTTTTTTGTGGGATTTAGAAAGGATTTTTTGAAATGCAAAACATTGATCGGTCACAAAAATCTGGCAAGTGACAAAATGCAAAATAAATATTGACGACGAATAATAAAAGGTCATCACAACCCTACGTTAAATTCGGGACCAAGGTAACATATTCCGAAATTCAGGAACATTTTTTTATTTCGGGAAAATCCCGGTCAATTATGGTCGCCTGGCAACCCGAAATCCATTCCTGTTGGTGATTTGTACTTTCATTATTGCTCATTAACCATAGTTGTAACTATCCTTAAATTGTAAACGGGTAAAATTTCCTTTGAGTATTGTAATTAAAAAAGGAAGTGCAATATTTAGGTCTTTGGCCATTTTACTAAAGATGTTTCTATGGAAAACCAACAGCCAGCAATAAAAGACATGATTGTGTTCCGCAGCAACTTCCCATCTGCCAACTTTTTATATTGTTACAGTCCTGCGAGAGATTTATAATATGACCTGTATTTATGACCAAGACATAAAGTAGTCGGAGGTTGCTTATGGTTGAACAATAACGCGGGCATAATGTGATGCGTAAAAGGAACTGGAAATGACAAGCAAAGAGTTCAGTGTCACTACCCCCGTGAGGACGGAGCGAAATGGAATGAATACATCATCGAACACAGCTGCCGAACCCAGACCATGAGGCTGTTTAAACGACTAGTTTTAAAGCTGTTCGTTGTCACGATGTACAAGTTACCGATGAAAACTACTGGTGAAAATGTGCAAGACTTAGGCGAGTCTAGCAAGAAGCGAGTTGCCGTATTTTATTTTCCGGTCATGCAAAGATCGACTCTTTAGCGTACACTAACCTTCTAGCACAGAACAGCCATCATCCATCACTTTGTTTGTCTTTGGGCGCCGCCGGGCAATGGCGCTATATGTAATGATTTCGCAAACCTGGTAATTTAGTGAGGGTTATGATGAGGGGATAACCACAAATAATATTTACTTCATTTCATTTATTATTTATGTGTAAAATGTATAAGGGTCTTAATTAATTTTTATTTCTTAATCAATATCTAAGCAAGTGGGATTTTACAGCAAATTCGATTTGAAAATAGTAACTTAAGTTAGAGAAATAAAATACATACGTTTATTACCAACTGCATTTTCCGTCGTTTTTTTACCTTTTTTGAATATTCAACTTGAATCTAAAAATTTAGATTTTAAACTCAAGATTTCCACTATCAGATTACAACTATTCTATTTATCCCTTGTTATTATTAACTCCTCTCTTGTAGATTAAAAATATCCAATACCCTCTTACCAATTTTGCTTCTTGTTCTGTATTCTTCGACTTATTTGCAAATTTTATTTGATGGATCGTTTTTTTGTAATTATCTGGAAACTTGACACTTGATATTAATGTCATCTTTCAGAACCAACGTTAATACAATCGAACGTGAATTAGCTTTGTGAACAGTTCGACATTTAAAAAAATGAAACAATATTTGAAATATAACGTCTGTCAGCTATACTTGAAATGCAACCATTTGTTTTATTTGTTGATTGAGGAAAAAATTGATAAACATATACACCCCTTTAGGGGTCGAAACGCGAAAAATTCTCTATTAAGGGACGCCTACGTGATATAAAGAACCCACCTACCAAATTTCAGATTTTTAAGTTTAATATGTCGGAATGTCGGAGATTTCGTGATGACTGCGTAAGCGGGTGGTACCATTTGCCTTTTATATATTTACCAGCTAATACCCGCGCCTTCTTCTGCGAAAGAAGAAAAGGGTTCTTGGGCCAGCTTTTTGAAAATTGGGACCTGTTTTGGAAAAATTCTATTTTTATTGAAAATTTTGACCGTTTTTGAAAATTTTCACATTGTAAAACGTTTGTAAAATGTTTTGAAATTGGCCTTTTTATTTTATTTTTCTTTTTTGCATATTCCCTCATATTCCTCTATTTTTCTTTCTTTGTTCCTGAAGAAACCCCCTACGATGGTGGGCGAAACGTCGAACACTTTTAGTAGTTCTTTGACACGGTCCAATCCCGGAAGAAGTATATCCTGTACTGACTCTGGCCGTGGAAGCGTTCGGTATCATATCACTGAACTTATTACTTTTTATTGTCAGAGATTCTAGCTATCAGATGTACAAAAAGTTTTCCTATCTAGTGTGCTGTTGTTATTTGTTATGATGTTCCTTACTTGGGCAGTATTTTAAGGAAACAACCTTAAAAAATATTTTATTAATTTGATTTTACAATGGGAAAAAATCTTTCATTGTTAAATCCTACTTTCGAAAAGCCTAAAAAGCAATAGTAAATGGTCCTCCTTTATTCCTGATAGTTCTGCAGAGTCGATCAAGGTTAAATATCAATTTGGCGAGTACGAATCAGGTAAGGATTTAAGGATCATAGGTAAACATGCCAAAGAATGACAGCAGCACACCACATGGGAAAATTTCTGCAGACTCGATAGTTTCAGTATTGAATTAATATCAAAATTTCGAGAATAAAAATGAAAGCTTCAGTTTTTTTTTTGTTTTGAAATTTCAACGTTTATCTACAATTTTTATTAGTTTTTCCTGTCAATTTCGTTTTTAATACTAAAATTTCCAACTAAATTTTGAGTTGAAAATTCAACAATATTATCTTTTATGTATCCTAAATTTCGAAATATTTGTTTCTGTAAATTCGTTCATTTTTTAAAAATAAATACGTAAGTTTTGGAAAAAATATCTTTTTGGAAATTTTGGGAAAAACATTGAAAATTTGAACTTTTCTTCCGAAATTTCAAGTGAAAACTTGAGCGTTGCGAGAGAAATACTTTTGCGAATTTGTTATATTTCCGCAAAATTATTCACCCTTTTCTCAAAATTTTGAACCTTTTTTCAAAGTTCATGTATTTTCTAAATGGACATGTTGAAGGTTTAAGCAAAAAGTGAAATTGTGTTAAAACATATTATTTGGCCAATAGAATTTTTTTCTCGAAATTTCAAAGTCACGTCAGATTTTAAGTAAAAAAGGAAATTTTATAATACGAGGGTTGCCTTTTAAGTTTTTACAAAAAGTGAAACATAAACGAACAAGTTCGAAACAAAGTGTTTTATTGCTCTTCGAAATATTCGCCCTTAAGGTCTATACATTTTTGCATACGCTCAAACCAATTCTGGAAACATTTTTTCCACTCTGAAGCTGATACCGTAGAAGCAAGGTTTTGAAAGACTTCAACACCTTTTTGAGGTGATGAAAATCGCTGTCCGCGTATCTTTTGTTTGACAGTGGAGAACAAGAAAAAGGCTTTAGGCGATAAATCGGGTGAATACGGCTAATGAGACATTAATTCGATGTTTTTCTCCTTTAAAATTCAGTTGTTTGACTGGCTTTATGGGAGCTAGCATTGTCGTAATGAAGAATGATGCGACGTTTTTTCTTCTTTTTTCTTATTTGATCGAAGACCGTTGGCAAACACATTGTTGTATACCATTCGGTATTAACAGTTTTTCGATCCTTGTGTCCAGTACAACCGAAGAAACAAGCGATCATTTTCTTGGAAGTGCTCTGTGAACGAACAACTTTGGTGGGATTGGATTCATCGTTAAACATCCAAACAGTAGACTGTTGTTTGCTTTGAGGATCATACGAATAGTTTTGTCTCCTGTAACAGTGTTGTGTACGGATTTTGAACGTCCTCGGTCGAATTTTTTGAACATTTCCTGACACCAATCAACGCGACCCTTTTTTGGCGCTTCGGTCAAATTATGCAGAATTCATCTGGAACATTTTTTTCTCATACCTAAATGTTCATGCAAAATCGATTGTATTGCAGTCTGCGATATCCTAAGAGGCGCCTCTATCTGTAAGTCACATGCCGATCTTCTTTAATCATGTTGTGCACAGCATCGATGTTTCTCGGAATGACAATCGATTTTGGCTAACCTTCTCTACATTCATCACTGACGGTCGCACGACCATGACGAAATTCTGCAAACCAATTGTAAACAGTCTTCTTTGATGGTGCTTCATTAGCAAAAGTTGCACGAAGCGATTCTATGCATTGTTGTTGAGTAAGGCCTTTTTTAAAATCATAAAAAATTATCCAACCTAAGCCTTCACGGGTGATTTCCATTTTTGCACAAACTTGCTTCTTTTAAACGTTCTCTATCAACAACTTACTCAGTCAATTTCTAAATTGCCATTGGCTTCGCAATAACAAACGTCAATGTTTACAAATACAGTGGTGCCACAACTCATTAACGCCACCTATTGTTCGATTGTAAAAACTTAAAAGGCAACCCTCGTAATAAGTATAATAAACAAGTCGTAGATTTAAAAATATGCTGTAAACTGAATAACAGGACCATAAGCATGATCTGCTATGCGGACGATGCTATTATTGTAGCAGAGACAGAAAATGATTTGGAAAGACAACTATTTGCTTTTTGTAAAATAGCAAAAAAATTTAACATGTTCATATCCGTCGACAAAACAAAATGTATAACCTTCGCTCAGGAACCAATCAGATGTAAACTAGTAATACAAGACAAACCTGTAAAACAGGTAATGCAACTTAAATATCTAAGAGTAAACATATCCAACCAACAGAACCTAGAAAAATACCTAACAAATCAAATCAATAAAGCGGCCACAAATTCTGGCTGTCTACGTGACGTTACATGAAAAAACAAACATATGCGAATGGAAAGCAAAACCTGCATTTACAAAATTTGTGTAAGAAAAGTACTAACCTATGGTATAGAAACCAGAGCGGACACCAGGAAGACCAAGAATATGATGCGATCGTCTAAAATGAAGACTCTTTGGGTTCAAGTAAAAAACGATGACAATAGAAGAACATAAGCAACCCAAGACATGGTAAGATGGGGAAGACAGAGAGGAAGACTATGGCATGAACACGTAAAAAGAATGGACCCAAACAGAATAGTCCACATTGCACTGGAAGGACAGCGCCCACCTAGAAAACCACTCAAAAGATGACGAGACAGCTGGGATTCGCTATCACAAGAACAACCATAGAATACGGTTAAAGAACAGATCAGCAAGATCTATTAGAAGAAGAAGAAGAAGATGAAGAGGAAGAAGAAGAAAAAGAAGACGAAGAAGAGGAAGAAGAGGAAGAAGAGGAAGAGGAAGAAGAAGAAGAAGAAGAAGAAGAAGAAGAAGAAGAAAAAGAAGAAGAAAAAGAAGACGAAGAAGAGGAAGAAGAAGAAGAGGAAGAGGAAGAGGAAGAGGAAGAAGAAGAAGAAGAAGAAGAAGAAGAAAAAGAAGACGAAGAAGAGGAAGAGGAAGAAGAAGAAATAGAAAAAGAGGAGGACGAAGAAAAAGAAGAAGAGGAAGAAGAAGAAGAATACTTTTGTCTTGATCATTATCAACATTTTTACTGTAATCTCGAAATCCAGGCCCAGTCTTAGCTTTTAGAAGTTTTAAGAACATCGAAAATTTTGAGAAAAGTTCGTATTTTCCGAAAAAAACTTTACACTTCTGCGAGTTTTTTAAACGATATTTCGATATTTCCTTTTGAATCCTTGAATTACTTAATCTAGAAACTTCGTGAAGAAAGATGACATTTGATGATTTCGACTCAAGATTTTAATGTAGGCGATGAAATAGAAATCTATATTTCTATGGTCAATCAATAAGTTTTAATGCAGAAATTGGTATGATTGGAAACCACTTTGAGACGTTCCTCTTCTTTTATTTTATTTCCGTTTTCATCTTCAAGCGCTGGTGAACCTTAATTGCACTTGTAAACCGCATTTAGTTATTGTAATAAAGTGCATAGAAGGCGCGCTTGTTTTTCAGTTTCCTTTTCCGTCATGATGCATTAGTTTTGCTAAAAACTCTCGAACAATGCAGAAGTTATTCAGGCTTGTCAACTTTAGAAAACCCATTGACAGTGGGCAAACAAACGTATTTATGGGTATATTTTTTACGAGATTGATTTGTGAAAATTAATTGCATCCAAATTTAATAGGAAAACATCGTGAGATTTTTTCGGATGTGGAAAAATTTTACGCTGAATTGTCAAGGAGATTATGCGTAACGCGCAGCAAATTTAATTATACAGCATAATACGCAGAGCCCGATAATTAAAACAACAAAAATGATTCATAGATAGTGAATTATGCATTTTAATCTGTGGCGTATTCATCTCATCTTTGGTTAATTATACTTTATTTGCTGCTTGCGCAATGTGGCTTTTCTCCTCGCTACATATAAAACAGTTATATTAATAAAGTAATAATTAAGCATAATTACTGGGAATTAGTAAATAAATTAATGTTTACACATTGCTTTGGCGCTGCTGCATGTATATAGGCCATCTAACTGCGTTCCCAAGTCGATGTTACATGGTGCTTAAGGTTGCTACATCATTAGTAGCTAACGTTTCTATTCACTCATCATTACTTTATTAAGATTCTTCGTGGAATGCCATCGCTAAAGACCGGAAAAGTGGTACAAATAAATGAAACGTATCCATTTAATGCACAAATTTTCGGAAAAAAATGTAACATACCATTCACTTGGTCCATTTAATTCACGATAAGAACATGAAACAAACTGCAAGGTAAGTGAACCGCAGAAAAAAGATAAGTATATGTGCCAAATGTACTGGATTTAGTTCTATTTTCTTGGTGTGCCGTGCATCTATAATTGGACCATTTGCTATGTTGAAATCCAAATTTCGATATTGTTCGCAAAATTTCGACTTTTCCAAAATACGAGACTTCCAAAATTCGAGTTTTTTTTAGAAAATTTCAAAATTGGATTGGATTTTTAAAAGGTTGAATTTTTTCAAAATTTCGATTTCATTTCAAAATTTCGAGTTCTAAAATTTTCGGCTATCAAAAGTTTCGACTTTTTTTCAAAATTTTAACTTCTTTCAAAGTTTTAACTTGTTTTGAAATTTCCACTTTCCTAAATTTAGGTTTTTTTTTTTTAAATAAGATCCATCAAATTTGGTTTTTTTTTTAAATTTTACATTGAATATTTCGACTATTTCAGAATTTTTTTAATTATTCGAAAATGTAGCTTTGCTTAAAGGATTTGTTTTTCAGGATTTCGGTTTTACTTCAAAATTTATATTTCTTCAAAAATTTGACCTGAAAATTTTAAATTTTTCAAAATTCTACCTCGACCATTATTTTAAAAATTTAAAAATTAACATTTTTTTCGAAATTCCTTTTTTTAATTCTTGACCCTTTCCAATTTGGACATTTTTCCAGAATTTATTCTTATTTTCAAAAGTACCACTTATTTCAAAAAGTAAAGTTTTTTAAAATCTGGACTTTTTTGAAACTGAATTTTTTTTTTGGAATTTCGAATTTTTTCAAAGTTGTAGATGTTTTTCAAAATTTCGACTTCCTTTGAAATATCTTTTAAAAATTTTTGAAAGTTGAATTTTTAATAATTTTTGATCGTTTTTTAAATTTTTTAATTTTAATTTTGTAAAAAGCTTCGACATTTTTTCAAAATTTCGATTTCTTTTTGAATTTTTAACCTTTTTGAAAGTGAATTTTTGAATGGTTGAATTTTACAAAATTTCGATTTCAGTTTAATAAGTATGGATAGATTTTTTATTTAATTTGAAATTCGGGCTTGAAAATATCGCTATTTTTCAAAATTTCGATTTTATTTTGATAATTTTGATTTTCTTGAAAGTTAAAACTTTTTCCAATATTTCGACCTTTTTTTAAAAATTTCAATTCTTGTTTCAAAATTTCTACTCTTTTTCAAAGTTTCTGCATTTTTAAAAGTATCGAGTTTTTGAAAATTAGGTTTTTTTTTAAAGTTTGGACTTTTTTAAATTTTTATTTTATTGACGATTTTATAGCAATTTAAAAATTTTGGTTTTTTCAATGCATCTATTTTTCAAAAATTTTTACCTTTACGAAAATTTTGAATTTTTGAAATATTCAGTTTTTATTGGAAAATTTCAATTTCAAATTTTGATAAAAATATTATAACAAAAAGTAATTATAAAGTTTAGTTGGAAATTTTTTAGAAAATTTGATCAGGGGAAGCGGCCGCGATAATAAATCAAACGGCAGATAAGCGCTTTGGAAATTTCGGCAAACGATAAGCCTTATCTGCCGAATTCTTCTAGAACCCGGACCGGGACCTATATAAGGCGGTCACTTTTCCCTCAGTTAGTTAGTTGCTTGTTGGAAGTCAATCTATAAGTTAGTTAATTAAATAGTATAAGTGAATTACAATTGTTGGGTTCCGGAATCAGTTGGAAATAAAGTGGGTACAATTCACGGCGTATTAATCATTCGAACCGATAACGCGCAACTTCATCACTTCAATATTTCGAGAGTTTAATGTAAAGCTTTCTTGAATTTATTATTTTTTTTATTTTTAAAATTTCTTTGGTAAAACATTTCATTTTTTTGTTGAAAATTTCGTTTTTTCCGAAATGTGTACGACATTTCTTTTTAAATCTCGATATCTGTTGAAAATATTTCGATTTGTTTGAAGATTTCTGTAGTGATTTAGTTTCAATTTATTTTTAAATTACAACTTTAAAATTTCGACCTATTGTAAACATTTGTTTAAACCTTTTAAATATTCTTGAAAATTAATAATTTTCTTAAATTTTCTATTTTTTTAAACATCGACTTCAAAATTTCGATGTTATTTAAATGTTCGACATTTTTTTTTTGAAAATCTAACTTTTTATTTTCAAGATTTTGAATTTTTCGATATTTGGGATTTTTTGAAACTTTTTTTTATATAAAATTAGACGATTTTTGAACATTTAAACTTTTTTGCCGAAATTTAACTGAAAATGATTTAAATTTTCCAATTTTTTGTTAAACTTGGATTTTTTCAAAATTTTGACATTTGTTTGATAATCCTGACTTTTAATATTGTAGCTTTCTATGAAAATTTTGTATTTCTTTGTTTCAATAAATTTAGGTTTCTTTTGGGAGTTTTGGCTTCAGCTAGAAGCCAAAGTTTCAAAAAATGTCGAAAATAGCAACACTGGAATATTGTTTTAAAAATGCTGGAATTTTCAAAGTAAACATTTAAGGTTTAATTAACATCCATAAGAATTTGACGTTATAAAAAAATTTCGAATTTTTTAGTGCAAAACTTAAAAGAAAAATTTTAAGTTCGGAATTTTAATAAAATTCGAACTTTGCTTAAAATTTCAAGTAGAAGTTTCGACGGCTAAATTAAAATTTATTTCAATAAATGTCGTTTTTTTGAAGAAGTCACAATTTCGAAAAAATATGTAAAAAATAATTTTCAAAATGTCCGCTTTGGCCTCGAAATTTTGCAAGTTCATTTTTTACACATTTGTCTGGAAAAGTAAACATTTTATAAGAAATTGAAATTTAATTCACCAACTTTTTTAGTTTAAAAACTGAAAAAAAAGCAGGGCTTTAAATCGAAACTGAACAAAAACAGAAAAAAAAGAAACGAAAAGAACGAAAAGGCAGGTAAACCAAAAAATAAAATATCGATTTATTTCGGATTTCGGGTTCGTGCAGGTGTTTGAATCTGGAAGATTTTTTTGAATTTAGGGTTTTCTATTTAGTAATTGAGAATAATTTTATACATAACAGTGATGTCTGCTTATAACAAATCTTAAGGGACCGAAGAAATCGGTTCGTTGTAACCGAAGTTCATATTAAACGATAAATAATAAAGTACATACTCTTTACCAATCTGACAGATTGGTTCGCTATAAGCGAAAGTTCGTTATAAACGGATATTACTGTAATCTAATTTTTTTTCCTTATTCCGGATTTGAATTGCAATTTTTCATAACTTTGGCTTCTTTTCTCACGATTTGGAGTTTCAAGTTCCAAATTTCCAACCGAAACAAATTAGACATTTCTAATTTAAGCTCGGAGTTTAGGTGTATTATTAATTGAAATTGAACATGTCGCCCGTGCCTTTGACTCTCCCATCGTTTGTTTTTCCTCTAAATTCTGCAAACACGAACTAAGAATTGATGCTGTTCCTATAAGAGAAAACTTTTTATAGAAAGAAATGTAGTTACCAGGCAACCAAAAAAGTTTGTGCGGTTTTGAAGGTTACGAACAAGAAACACAAAAAATGGGTTTAACTTAGATTTATTCTGAAAAATAATCACCCTCAGCAAGTATTACCCTTTCCCATCTAGTCACAAGATCATATATCCTATTTTTGTAAACATCTTGCTTTTGGGAATTGAAGAAGTGTTATCACCTCGTTTTCTAAAACCTCTCTATTTTCAAATCGCCAATTCCGCATGTGGTTGTCCAAGGCCAAAAACAGGTGGTAGTCACTTGGGGGCAAGGTCTGGTGAGTACGGAGGGTGAGGTAGAACTTTCCATTGTAGTCGCGCTATAGATTCCTGCGTGATTCTTGGTGTGTGTGGTCTTGCGTTATCCTGATGGAAGACAACACCTTTTCTGTTCGCCAAAGCAGGCTTTTATTGACTTAGAGCGACCGCAACCCTGTTAAGCTGTGTTGAGTAGATTTCAGCAGTAATGGTTTGTCCACTTGGTAGAAGCTCATAGTGAACTATACCTGCTGTAGTCCACCATACACATAACAGAATCTTTTGTTGGTTTAGCTGTCAACGGCAACGGATCTTTACTGGATAGCCAATGGTATGAGCGCTTATTGTTGTAGTACATAATCCATTTTTCATCACACGTCAACATCCGGTCAAAAAAATGACATTAAGTTGTGGCGAGAAAGCAATAATGAACAGATTGTTAAGCGCTGTAACTTTTTCGTTTCACTCAATTCATGTGGTACCCATTTGCTTAACTTCCATTGTTTCCCAAGCAGGTGCAAATGTATGCGAATAGTTTCATCACTCACATTAAATTTTAAGGCAAGAGCTTGACATGTCTTACTTGAATCCTGCTCGATCGCCAGCTTGATATCGTCGTTGTTGATCGTTGATGGTATTCCGGAGCGAGGTTCATTTTCCAGATATTCGTCTCCAGAGGCAAATTTCTTAAACCACTTCTAATCCGTCCGTTTAGCTACAGTACCTTCCTCAAAAGCCGGGCATATCTTACGACAAATTTCTGCAGCCTTGATACCAAGTTTGAATTCATAAAGTAAACAAGCACGAATTATTGCATTTGACACGGCCATACTCTAGTAAAGATTTTGCACTTTAATTCAAAATAATCTAACTTATCAAATGCACTGAATGATACTCCTTGAGATAAGTTTTAACTTACATTCAAAATTACCCCACCACTACATCCTGTTTACTGAATATAATTCATAAAAGTAGGCAATAAAGAAAAACCGCACGAACTTAATTGGTCGCCTGGTATATTAAAAATTACTCATTTTGGTGAAGCGAACTGGTCCTTGGTTATCTTCAGAAATTGAAATACAAATCTTGTCCCTTGAAACCAAGAAAGTGTATAGAAACACAACAAAGGTTTCTCTAACGCGATAGAGAGATAGTATCTTTCTAAAGACGATAGCTTGGCTATCGAAACGCGTTAGAGCCGCCTTTGCTGTGTTTTTTAATCTTTCTTGGTTTGAGGGGACAAGATTTGTATTTGATTTTTTTTAAAGTTACTCATGTTAATTTTTAACGTATAAAACCCCACAAAATTTTCTCGTTGACATTTTCTTACAATTTCACAATAGGATTGTATGGTATGAAATTTTTTTTTGTGTAATAGATTTTTTTAAGTACTTGGAAAAGGTGAACGTTTTATGCCCTTGGAGCACTGTAAATAGAAAGAGGAAATAAAGATAGATGACGAACTGTCTTTTGAGACGGATAAATTGTCTGGGAAACTTGGGTTTGGTAACGAATTCTGTAGGAAAAATAGTCTCCAGAAGGTCACTGTTTCAAGCACAGGAATTTGCTATCTGTATATGCTGTATATGTCGTTGCTCTTTGGGGACTCATCTTGCGACCATCTCCCATGAAAATTAAAGAGACAAGTCACTAACCATCCTCCTGCGTTTTAGTAGAAGTATGTAGAGTCTGCAATCTGGAGAGACTCTTGTCAGAGCTTTATCATCAGAATTGTTTTATAGAACCAATGTTTGATTAGGGAATTTTTTAGCAAGAAAGTGCTTTATTGATTCAAAAGTGCACAAGAGACAACAAATTCAAATATTGTAAAAAATTCAAACTTCATTTTCCTCGGTCTTTCGCCATCAAACAGTGTGACTAATGCATTGGATGGCATATATTTTTTTTAAATTAATTTTCTTAATTACGCCCATTTCTAATAAAAGGTAATGAATCATTATGAAAATATATTAATGAAAATCTGTTATCGCAGCTTTCATGAAAAAATAGATAGCGTAAATTAATATCTGTGAGTAATAAATAATATTTTGTTCATTGTCAGTATCTGATACCTAACTCCATTTAGATTAAACAATCTAGAAATTATTTTTAGTTTTCTTTATCAATTCAGTTGATAAAGTATTTTGATGAGGGCACCGTTCGATGATGTTAACAAGACGAAAAGCCGTGTAGGCGACGTTGTTTACCGTTTGAGAGACGTAACGGATGTATTGATAAATCTAAAGCCGCTACATGCCGTGTTTAACCCATATCAGGGGCAAGGTACTCATATAAATTATACAGATAAATGCATTGGTTTATTCCTCTCTATAATTCTGTTGTGCATTTGTTATCAATTTATCAGCAATGTACATTTTTATGCCTTTTGATGATTGGTTATCCCGAAAGAAGTAAATCAACTGATGACATAAAACACTAAATCATTTATTTTTACTACTGTTGGCTTATGCAACATCCATATTAGATGTTTCCTCTTCAGTTGTACCAGGTCCTTCAATAAGTCCGTAGAATAAGTAAGAAAAAAACAAAATTTTGACAAAACTCGATACCACTTTTATAGTAGGATTTCTCTTTCTCATCAAAATAAGCCTCAGTTTCAGCGATTACTTCATCGTTGGACTTAAATTTCTTTCCAACAAGCATTCTCTTAAGATCTGAAAACAGGAAAAAGTGGCTGGGGGCTAAATCTGAAGAATACGGTGGGTGGGTAAGCAATTCGAAGCCAATTCATTCAATTTTGTCATCGTTTTCATCAATTTGTGACACGGTGCATTGTCTTGGTAAAACAACACTTTTTTCTTTTGCAAATGTGGCCGTTTCTTTACGATTTCAGCCTTCAATCGATCTAAAAGTGCACAGTAATAGTCGCTTTTGATGGCGGTTCCTTTTTGGAAATAGTCGATGAATATTATTCCGTTCGCATCCCAAAATACAGAAGCCATCACCTTACCGGTCGACTGTTGCGTCTTTGCTCGCTTTGGATTCGGTTCGTCGACTGCTGTCCACTCAGCTGACTGTCCTTTGGATTATGGTGTGTAATAGTGAAGCCATGTCTCATCCATTGTCACATATCGACGATAGACTTCCATTTTATTGTGATTTAACAGCGCCAAACACTCCTCTGAAGCATCGATTCGTTGTCGTTTTTGGTCGACTGTGAGCTCACGCGGCACCCACTCTGCACAGAGCTTTCGCATACCCAAATGTTCGTGTAAAATGGTGAAAACACTACCATCTGATATCTTTACAATGTCAGCTAGCTCGTGCATCGTGCGATCGTTCATAACCAATTTGTGGATTTTTTTGATGTTTTCTGGAATAACAGCCTCATTTGGGCGTCCACTGCGCTCTGCATCATTTGTGCTGGTACGACCACGTTTAAATTCAGCAATCCACTTCTCTCCCATTTGGCTCCATGGAGCAGAGTTCGGATAATGTTTATCAAGCCTATGTTTGGTTTCCACTGTATTTTTTTTTCATCAAAAAGCAATGCTTTATCAAAATTCGAAATTCACTTTTTTCCATTTTTTTTCTCAATAACAAAAGTTGCTTCACACAAAATGCTATAACTCACGAATGAATAGTCAGATTGCTGTCAAATTTATACACGTATCGTTTGTAGGTTAGTATTAAATAAAAATCAAGTGGAAACAATTCTAGTAACGCCATATATGTGTCATCCTATGGACTTTTTGAATGGACGGTTATACTTGGAGGTAGAGAGATCTTGTTGATGTAAAAATTTGTCTACCGATTTCAGTGTTCTGCACCTGGATGAGATGTTTCATCTTCAGCAGGTACATATTTAGTAGAGGAATAGAGGAGGAGATTCTTGTAAAATTTGTTGATCAATTCTAGCGTCCTTGAACAAAGTTGATAACAGGAGAAATTGGTTATGCTTGGATTCCGGATATATGGTCTTTTACCTAACATTAGACGTAGCATGTAGACCGCCTTTTCCGTACAGGCTCTTCTCGTGAGCCATGTGTCTGGTTATTCACTCAGTAAAGAATTTCATTGCAAAACTAAAAAACTTCTCTTGGAAGTGCCTTTCTCAAACTGACCATACTAGGTCAAAACTGACTATACTAGGTCAGGGTTCCCCCAGCAGCTATTCTCGTGATCCATGTGTCTGATCACTCACTCAGTAAATAATTTCATTGCGAAACTAAAAATCTTCTCTTGGAAATGCCTTTCTCAAACTCACCATATTAGGTCAGGATTCCCCCAGCAGAGATCTTCTTGAAAGTGGATTTAAGGTTGTAAGTGGGTGGCTTCCTTTTTTTATTGGAATATTTTGGATACGATCAGGTACATTTTCCAAAAATATCTAGCCCTCCCCCATTTTGTTAGTTGTCTAAAATATTTGAATACGACAAGGTTTTGTCCAATTTTCATAGGAAGCTCCATCAGTGAGTTGTACAGGGCCCCTAGGAAGCTTAACCCGCCCCTGTTGAAGGAACTACATGGCCATCGAGGTAAAGTCCATTCTTCGTGTTAACCGGAGGCCTACGTAGACCTCGATTAACCCCTCTTTCAACAACGCCCAGTAGGTAGTAATCAAGACAAATAAAGGGGCTGCATTGTGGTTATAAATCTGGCGGCCAGTGTTAGTTCAGTTTACTGTAGGGCCCAGTCCGAGTTCTTCTGATCTTGTGAGCGAGTGCGGGACATCAATTTCGATGTCAATACTATCCTCTTGTTTGAAAAAGTGAGGTGGCATAATATCCCCATCACTGCTTATGAAACCAAGCATCATGACTGATGCAGGAATTGTGCATGAACCTTCAGTCGGATCTCCACAGATCCATCAATCATTTTGACGTAATGACATTTTTTTGTCTGAAAAACTTAAGTGTTTGTTGTAACTTCAGTTTTCTTTGTTCTTGTTTTTTGTTATTTGTTATTTGTTATTTGTTATTTGTTATTTGTTCTTTGTTCTTTGTTCTTTGTTCTTTGTTCTTTGTTCTTTCTTCTTTCTTCTTCTTCTTTCTTCTTTCTTCTTTCTTCTCTGTTCTTTGTTCTTTGTTCTTTGTTCTTTGTTCTTTGTTCTTTGTTCTTTGTTCTTTGTTCTTTGTTCTTTGTTCTTTGTTCTTTGTTCTTTGTTCTTTGTTCTTTGTTCTTTGTTCTTTGTTCTTTGTTCTTTGTTCTTTGTTCTTTGTTCTTTGTTCTTCGTTCTTCGTTCTTTGTTCTTCTGGGTTAACAATTGACGATTCCGTAAGACAAACGATTTGTAACCCATATCTTTGTTTACCGCTAGGTTGATTGTAGACCAAGCTACCTTCACATCCTTTGCTAAATTGTTCATGCTGCACCCAGGATCCTCATCAATTTTCTCTTGCTAATTGATAAATTCGGCACCTTTTTCCCGGTCCACTTTCTGTGACTTTTTCGACCCGTAGAAACTTCCTCCTTATTCTAAGCATCCCGTTTCTTAGTTATTTCGTAAACTTGTGTTTTTTTTTTGTAGCCAAACCATTCCATTTCCTATATCTCTTTAGGAGTTCTTCCGGCGCGAAGCGACTCGATTATTGCTGCTCTACGGTCCTGCTCGCGGTCCATCGTTGTGAACATTAACACGACTACGGCGGAAGGGAAGGCCTAAACTCAAAATCCAACACAGAGAGTTTTCAACCTAATTGTAACGTCGTAGGGCCATCTCGAGATATTACGGATTTACTACCCTGCATTTGCTGAGTAGTGCATTTATCGAATTTGGGTTGGGTATTCTAGACAGACGAAATCTAATAAGATTGAAACCGAACTCTGATCCCAAACTCTGAATGCCTGGGCATTAGAATATGTAAGTTTCTGACCTTTGTCAAAGGACTGTTTCTGCCGCCATAGCGCAGTAGGTCACCACAGTAGTTCGGGTACCTAAAGAGCTGTAATTATGCGTTCATGGTATATAGATGGTTGCACAGTGTAGTCGTATTTTATTTTTATAACTACTCGTTATGTTACATTTGATTTCAATCGTCTCCTGTCTTTTTGTTAACGTCCACTAGCAACTCATTTTATTTAAACAAAAAAAAGTAATATTTGAGTTTGTTCAAGCGAACGAACTCATTCAAATAATTACACTGTGATAAGCAATAAAAATAACAGTCCTCTCAAACAAATATATCGCGCCTAAATAAAAATAAACCACTCCTGTGCTGTTCCTACCTAGTGCGACCAACTACTAATAATAGATATTAAAAATTAACATTCATGGAGCGAAAAATAACACCCATTGAATACAATGTTATAATATAATCAAGGTTATTGCTACCTTATGAAAACAGTTAGTTAACCAAATAATGAAGCGTAGACTCAATTAAAAAGGAAATCTTTTAATACAATACATTTACAATACAATATAATGGGGCGTGGTATAGAAACTGATTTTGAGATAACGCCTGTAATACGAGACTTGATATGATTCAAGCGAATCATTATATTCTTAGAAAAAAAAATAATCTCGGAAGAATATCCCGTCTGTTGTTTTCGTTACGGCAAATTTCTCTTTAGCTATAGCCATGGTACGTAGGCCCGAGTTGGTCATCAATTTAATATATTTTGATCTGTTGAGCGGTAAAAATATTGTAACAAAATGTAATTATAAAATTTAGTAAGGAATTTTCTAGAAAATTTGATAATGGGAAGCGGCTGCGATAATGAATTAAACGGCAGATAAGCGCTCCAGAAATTTGCGCAAGCGATAATTTTATCTACACGGAGATCAGTCTAGAAACCTGAAAACCTATAAATACGGGGTCGTCTTTCCCTCAGGCAGTTAGTTAGTTATATGAATAAGTTAGTTAATTAAACAGTGTTAGTGAGTTAATTAGTCAGTTGGTGAATTGCAATTGTAGTGTTCCGAGGTTAGTTCGGAAATAAAGTTGTTACAATTCACGCAGTTTTAATTTTCGAACCGATACGCGCAACAATATGAAAATTTCGAATTTAATCTCGAAATTTCGGCTTTAACTGCAATATTTTGACTTTTCTCAAAAATAGTTTTCAATGTAACTTTGAACTTAAACTTAAAAGAAGTCAAAGTATCAAGAAAAAGTCGATTATTTTACTTCTGTGTCCCAGTCTCGATATTGAAGTTAAGTTGTTTAAAAAATGTTCCAGAATGTTCTCAACTTTCGTTACTAAAAATTTAAATATTTCCAAACCGGGTCGCAGAAATGTTAAATAAAATTAATAAACTAAGTGTTTCCGACCAATAAGAGTCTACCATGAAGAATAACGACGTTAAAAGGTTGGCATCTGTTTAAGACAAGTTTTTTATTAAGACATTTTGATATTTTTCAAAGTTTTCTAGACTTTTTTTTTTAAATTTCAAGCTTTGTCTGGAACTGTTAGGAAAAATGCTTAGATTTTAAGTGAAATCTAATCTAATCTAATCTAAACTTGTAGAAAAAATTGAAACATTTCCTTTGAAGTAGTTTTAAAAAATAAATAAATAAATAAAAATCAAGAACTAGTTAATAAATAAATAAATTAAAATAATACCTGGCGTGGTCTCGAACTTTCACCTTTTTTTTGTCAAAATGTTTACGCTGCTGAATCCAAACAAAATTTTTATTTTAAGAAATTTCTATCATCGTATTGAAATTTTGAGTTTAAAGTCGAAATTTCCAGAAAAAAGTCGAAAGTTCGGCATTGCAGTTAAAATTTTGATAACATAAAATCGGAATTTTGAAATTTTGTAAATCAATTTTAGTTTTTTCAAATTTTGACTTTGAGTTTTATTAGATTATCGACTTTTTATTCAGTTTCTTGATTGTTTCGAGTTGAAGTTTTATTTTTTTCAAATTTCGACTTTGCCCTTGAGTTCTTAAATATCGTAATAAGTATAATCTTTTATAGAAATTTCGATTTTATTTTTGAAATTTTTACTTTGATTCCTCTTGAAATAAATATCTTTTCATTTTTTTCTTAAAATATGAGTTTTAACCTTTTATTTTTACTATTTTTTCAATCTGTTATTTAGTCATTCATTTTATTTAATCTCGAACTTTTTGATTCTTTTTCTAGAAATATTGGGAAGTTATTCGATATTTTGATTCGACTCTTTTTGTACAATATATTAAAAAGAAACAATAAGGACAAAAAATTTAAATTTGAAATTTTCGGAAAAACCAAATTTCCACAGTAACTTTTAGATTTTTAAAAAATATTTGAATTTTTTTTATTTGTATGTTTCTCTTTGTCCTAAATTTCGAATTTTTTCTCAATATTTCGAGTTTAAAATTTTTCCTGTTTCTGTTAGAAGTTTTCTGGTTTCTTTTCAAAATTTATTTACACTTTCTTTTTAGAAATTTCGACTTCCTTTCAAAATTTTGGGTTTACTATTTCAATGCATATTGTCTAAAATTACGACCAAATTTCAGCCTTTTTCTTAAAATGCGAAATTTCGTGAAGTATGATTTATGGTGTTTTTCACTTTTTGCATAACCACGACCAACAAACCACTACTTTTCGCCATAAAAATGATTATATTGCGCATAATTTTGGACCATATCATTCGTAATATTGCTTTTTGGATAAAGGAGAGCGTTCTCTCAACGACGAAACTATTTGCTACATTTTTAAATTGTGATTAACTTCAAAATTCGTCATTGAAAAACGACTCTTCTTCTGTGTAAATCTCTGTTATAGGGATGTAACGAATGTTGATTTTTCTACATTCGCGAATGCGAATGCGAATATTCATTTCCAACATTCGCGAATGCGAATGTTGGCACTTAAAGAATTTTAAAGGAAAAGTCGCAGTTTCTTGAATAAACTGAAAAACCCAGTTTCCAAAAATATTGCTCTTACAATTTTTATGTTCATTTAAATTTTAAAACAACCTTAAAATTTACAGGAAATATCTTTATCCAAATTTCGTAAAAACATTATTCCCAAAATTTTTCTTTTAATTCAGTTTTAGAAAAATAATCGAATTTTCAGAAAAAGTCGAGTTTAAGATAAAAAGCTCAATTTTAAGTAGAAATTTCTGGAAACATAAGACTAGTCGAAACTTCGAGAATAAAACGAATTTTGAAAAAAGATTGAAATTTCCGCACGCTCAAATTCTCAAAAAATATGCCGACATTTTTATGAAATATTAAAAATGTTCAATAACGTCCAATTTTGAGAAAAAAAAACTACAATTTTGAGCAAGTCGTAATTTAGGAATGGCCAATAATTATAAAAAAAAATAAAGTTTTGAGATAAAGTCTGAATTTTCGGGAAAATAAATATAATATAAAACGTCATCCTTTGGAAAAACTTGATTTTCGAAGTAAAAAATGAAAGTTTCGAAAATCCAAACAACTTTTGAAAAAAAATATAGCGACATTTTGGAGAATTTTTAAAAAAAAAACTAGTTTAGTAACAATTCGAACTTTTCCAGAGAAAATCAAATTTTATCAAAATTTCACAAAAAGGACGAATTTTGAAAAAAAAATTCAGCAAAAAGGTCGAAATTTTTAGAAAAAGAGTCAACTTTTTTTGACTGAATATTTTTTTTTTAATGACTGCCTGAGTGAAAAGAACAAGGTTGCTCCCTCCCACTGTGATGTCAGAAAATATCGGTTACTGAGATAAACGTCGAAATTTTTAGAAACAAGTTGGAATTTGAATTTTTTTGGACTTTTTTACTGCTCGAAACATTTTTACTTTTTTATCAAAGGATGAATCACTTTTTAAGAAAAGGCAAAGTTTAATAAATAAGCCGAAATTGACAAAAAGATGAATTAAAAAAAAAGTCGAATTTTGAGAAGTGGCGAACTTTTGAAAAAAAAAAAACGACGAATTTTCAGGTAAAAATTTAAAACTTTAAGAAAGTCGTATTTTGATAAAGGAAGTCTAATTTTAAAATACACTTAAAACTTTAAAAGAAAAAAAGAAATTTTACGAAAAAAAAAACAGAAAGAAGTCGAATTTTCAAGAAAATGTGTAAATTTTAAGGAAAGAATTAATTTTCAGGAATAAATCAGAATTTTTTAAAAAGGTTCCCGTTGTTGAAAATATACATTTTCGGTTGAGTTTAAAAATCGAGGGAAAGCAACTGCCCCACTTGCTCTAATGTAGCTAGCTGATAGGAAAAGAAAACAAGAGAATTTAAAAATATTTTTTATTAAATGGGATTGCATAAATTACTTTATCAGTTATTATCTTAATAAATGTTGTTAACTACGCTACCCATGGACACCCAACACTCCCCTAAGGATCCATGGACCCCAGTTTAAGAAACTCTACCTTACCTGTTACGTTATTTCATAAATAATTTCCCGGTTTATTGCCAAATCATTTGCAATATATTCGCATAATTTCTTGCGAATGCGAATACGAATTTTAAAAAACATGCGAATATTCGCGTATGCGAATGCAAGTGCGAATATTGTTACATCAGTAGTCTGTTATTACGCTACAAGTCGCAATTCTTTTTTTTTCCATTCTTGTTTCTATCGATTCGGAATTTCTTATAATACAACCCTATTGATTTTGACAATGATTGGGAAATCATTTAAATTTTATTAAAGAAAAACATAGTTCATAAGAGAAAAATTAAACTTGGGAATCTCAAGTTCTTATAACTTTTATACATATTGTAGTTCAAGTTTCTCTTAGGCACAGTGTAAAAAGGAAAGACGTAATTAGCTATCAGTTTCGAGAAAAATTAATTTAACGAAAAGTTTTTCTTTTTCATTTCATAGAAATTGTTTATGTTCTTTGTATAAATGATGATGAAATTATGACAAGGGTGTCAAAACTGATACTACGAAATTTATTTATTTCAGAACTGTCATCACCCAAGAATAATTATTACTGATGATATTCAATGTGTGATAACTGAAAATTAACTAGAAACTACACTACCGTGGATATAAGATACTAAATGAAATGTATTGTAGTATAAATTGTCATTTTGTTTGTTGGAACGGACTGGTCCTTGTTAACTTCAAAAATTGAAATACAAATCTTGCCCCCTGAAACCAAGAAAGATTAAAAAGCACAACATATGTTGCTCTAACTGTAACTGTAACTGTATCTTTCTGAAGATGATAGCTTGGCTGTCAAAACGCTTTAGAGCAACCTCTGTTGTGTTTTTAATCTTTCTTGGTTTCAGGAGGCAAGCGTTGATGTATTTCGATAAATTGTCATGGAAATAGAAGCTTCACAAATTAGGTACTGAGCTTTGGCTGACAATTTGGTCTTTAAATCCTTACAATAAATTCACTAAACAAGATGCTTATTACCGAACAAACCATTTTTATTTATAACCTCGGTAACTGGTCATATGAGAATTATCATATGATGATTTTGTGAAACACGTGGCATCAAGGTATGTTTATGTTAGGAACAGTTATGGAGACAAAAGTAGCTTTTTATTTGTTAAGCTTGAAGACGAAGTTTCTGCTTTTCTCCAAAAATTTAACTGTTAAATATAAAACCAATTCCCATGGTGGTCACTTTTGGTTTTACCAACGTTTTAAAATTTTTGTCTTCCAAAGATTCCGTACATTTTTTTTATTTTTATTTCTATACTATAAGTTTAACTTTAAGTTAAAAAATTCGACTTCCTACTCTAAATTTCCATTTTTTTCCCGAAGACGGTTCGCTTTTTATAGAAATGTTGCTCCTTTTTCGAAATTGAAACTTTCGTCTCGAACCTCGAAATGTTGTTTTTTTTTAAATTTTTGAAAGTCGGTAATATTTGAAAAGCGGACCTTCGGAATCTTCAAAAAAAAGTAAAAACTAAAAGTAGAAGAAATATGAATTTTTGCGAAAGTAAAAATTTTAAGAAAATAAGTAACAAAAAATTCTCGAAAATTGTCTTTAGTTTGTTTCTGATTCTTTTCTTATACATTTCAGCTTTATTTTCAAAATTTTGACCTTAAAATTCATAGTCGATTTGAAACCTAAATGTGGATTTAATACAGAAATAATCACTCTTCTGGAGAAATTTCGACTTTATTTTCCCTTAACAAACCCAAAATTTCAAACATACTGTTGCGCGTTATCGGTTCGAATGATTAACACTTGGTAAATTGTAATCACTTTATTTCCAACTGAACCCGAAACACTACAAATGTAACTCACTAACACTGTTTAATTAATTAACTTATTTATTGACTTCTAACTAACTGAGGGAAAAAAAGTTGACCTCCTTATATAGGTCCCGCTTCGGGTTCTAGAAGGAACAAGCAGATAAGACTTATCGTCTGCCGTTTGGAACGCTTATCTACCGTTCGATTTATTACCGCGGCCGGTTCCCCTTATCAAATTTTGTAGAAGTTTCCCAACTAAACTTTATAATTACATTTCGTTACAATACTTTCCAACTTTTTGTCTTTCTTATTTCCAGGTTACACTCGATTTTTAATGATTTTTTTAAAATTTATTTATACTTGCAATTTTTTTTATTATAATCGTTGAGTGATATTTTTCGCTCAACGCTATAATACAGTTTGCAAAAACAAATTGTTTCTTATAATTTTGAGTGCTTTCGAGGTTTTGTCTCTCGAAATTTCTTACTTTTAAAATGGTATTTTAAACGATAAATTTTCCTAAATTTGTAATTTACTTTTAAGTTTCGATATTTTCTATTTTCTAGACATTCTTTGGCCATAAAGATGCCATTTTTTCCGAAAATGGTAATTTTTAGCATTTTTCTCAAAGTTCGACTTTTATTTTAAATTTTGACTTATTATTTGCACTTTTGGAGTTTAATCTTCGAATTACGACTTCCTTTTCGAAATTTAAGGTTGAATTTGAAATTTTGTTTTTGAGTTTTGATAACGCTTATACGAGGCGCCAACTTGTGATGTACGAACTTATTACCCTTAGTCCCAGCATGTCTTATTTGAAAGAGAGTGTTGTTTGATTTCTCTGTTAATATGATCTTTCTTCTCTTATGTAGATTTTAAAAACGTATTTTAAAAGTTTAGGTCCATTCGGAATTCAATTAGAAAAACCGTTATCTTTGTCGAAACTAAAACTAAAGAGTTTTTTTTTTAATTAAATCGAAAAGACCAAAAATAATGACGCGAAGTGCTGTTTGTAGGAGTTTAAAGAAGAAATACTGGAGTTTATGGGCTTTTTATAATAATTCCTTTATTTATTTTGAAACTCTTTAATCTCTGACCTATCTACGCCACTGAGTACGTTCTCTTATACCATGCAGTCACAACTCCACTCTTTTTTGTATTTATGTTTTTTTATTTTGGTGGAACGGACTGGTCCTTGGTTATCTTCAAAAATTGAAATACAGAACTTGTCCCCTGAAACCAAGAAAGATTAGAAACACAACAAACGTTGCTCTAACGCATTTCCGCAGCCAAGCTATCATCTTCAGAGAGATACTGTAGTATTGTAGTATCTCTCTGAAGGTGCGCCACTGAGTATGTTCTCTTATACCATGCAGTCACAGCTCCAGTCTTTTTTGTATTTATGTTAATTTTTTTTTGGTGGAACGGACTGCTCCTTGGTTATCTTCAAAAATTGAAATACAGAGCTTGTCCCCTGAAACCAAGAAAGATTAAAAAACACAACAAACGTTTCTCTAACAGGTTTCCACAGCCAAGCTATCATCTTCAGAGAGGTACTGTAATACTGTAGTATCTCTCTGAAGATGACAGCTTGTTTGTTGTGTTTTTAATCTTTCTTGGTTTCAGGGGACAAGTTCTGTATTTCAATTATTTATGTTATGTGCAAGTAACAAAGGATCCAATTTCCCAAATACAAATGCAAACACTATTATTCTCTCTCACAGATATCAAACCAGCTGGTGCCTAGTAAATGATGACTAATAATCGCGGAACGCATTAAAACCTATAGTTAGGAAAGAATGAAAAAGATCTGAAAACAGAGGCCATCATCATCGACCTGCTCCGTCATACATGAGTAAGAGACCAAAACTTTACTACAATCGGGGTCGATGTTGGAAGTTAAACGATGAAGTAATTCATTCTAATTCTTCGGAACACTTTTGGGCTGAACCTATTAACTTTGTATGAATAATAAATTTATTGACGTGTGCTTAAGGGAAAATAGCTCATATAATGCTAGACCTTTTTTAAATCAAGGAGATAAGCACCTATTAATAATCATTAGAAGGTTACACGGCGGTGAGCCAAGAGGTTCAACGATTAAGAAAAAGAAGAGGTCATATAAAAACGTCGATTTATGTTTTTAAATATACGTCCGATTTCAATGTTACAGATTTCTTATATTGAGAAACTTAATAATACTTTGCACATGTTTTATAAAAGCCTACATGACACTATTAATATGGATGAATTTAATTTTCTCGTTATTCTGTTGCATATATTAAAGAGATTTTTAATAATCATTAATAATACAGATTTATTCCGCAATTACTGCAGCAGCGTCTAGAGGTATATGTTATAATATCTTGTATAACTTAAAATTGTATATTATTATAGATGTTGGTGATGCTATATCTCATTTTGCACGAAGAAATGAAGAAAAATAAGTCGTAATATTATTCATTAGAGCGGTCAAGTGGTTTATGAAATAAGACAGGAAATTATTATTCTTCTGTGCGTATATTTCGATACAATCTTGCAACTAGTAGAGACTGAAGATATCTTTATCTTGTCTGACTTGATCTTAGATCTTATAAAGAACTTTTGCATATAATAGGGTCTCGAGGACTCCTTCCGATAATACTAAAATTAATGGCTTTGTCATACAGAAAAATGTTTCATTTTCACTAACCTAGCTTAACATGATACCTCTAGTTTTTTGGCAATTTATTTATTTACCAGGTCATTCAATAAATCCGAAGGATAAGTAAGAAAAAAACAAAATTTTGACAAAACTCGATTTTACTATTCAACATAGTTGCCTTCGAGGGCGATACAACGAGTATAGGCGATTTTCCAACTTTTCGATACTACTTTTATAGTAGGATTTCTCTTTCTCGTCAAAATAGGCCTCAGTTTCAGCGATTACTTCATCATTGGGCTTAAATTTCTTTCCAACAACCATTCTCTTGGGATCTAAAAACAGGAAAAAGTCGCTGGGGGCTAAATCTGGAGAATACGTGGGTGGGTAAGCAATTCGAAGCCCAGTTCATTCAATTTTGCCATCGTTTTCATCGATTTGTGACACGGTGCATTGTCTTGGTGAAACAGCACCTTTTTCTTTTGCAAATGTGGCCGTTTCTTTGCAATTTCAGCCTTCAATCGATCCAAAAGTGCACAGTAATAGTCGCTGTTGATGGTGGTTCCTTTTTGGAGATAGTCGATGAATATTATTCCGTTCGCATCCCAAAATACAGAAGCCATCACCTTACCGGCCGACTGTTGCGTCTTTGCTCGCTTTGGATTCGGTTCGTCGACTGCTGTCCACTCAGCTGACTGTCTTTTGGATTCTGGTGTGTAATAGTGAAGCCATGTCTCATCCATTGTC
Source organism: Dastarcus helophoroides (assembly GCA_028583605.1). Lineage (NCBI taxonomy): Eukaryota > Metazoa > Arthropoda > Insecta > Coleoptera > Bothrideridae > Dastarcus > Dastarcus helophoroides. The sequence continues at coordinate 7,532,792 of CM053326.1, forward strand.
ACATATCGACGATAGAATTCCATTTTATTGCGGTTTAACAACGCCAAGCACTCCTCTGAAGCATTGATTCGTTGTTGTTTTTGGTCGACTGTGAGCTCACGCGGCACCCACTTCGCACAGAGCTTTCTCATACCCAAATGTTCGTTGATTGCTGTCCACTTAGCTGACTGTCTTTTGGATTCTGGTGTGTAATAGTGACGCCATGTCTCATCCGTTGTCACATATCGACGATAGAATTCCATTTTATTGGAGTTTAACAGCGCCACACACTCCTCTGAAGCATCGATTCGTTATAGTTTTTGGTCGACTGTGAGCTCACGCGGCACCCACTTCGCAGAGAGCTTTCTCATACCCAAATGTTCGTTGACTGCTGTCCACTTAGCTGACTGTCTTTTGGATTCTGGTGTGTAATAGTGACGCCATGTCTCATCCGTTGTCACATATCGACGATAGAATTCCATTTTATTGGGGTTTAACAGCGCCACACACTCCTCTGAAGCTTCGATTCGTTGTTGTTTTTGGTCGAGTGTAAGCTCACGCGGTACCCACTTTGTACAGAGCTTTCGCATACCCAAATGTTCATGTAAAATGGTAAAAACACTACCATCTGATATCTTTACAATGTCAGCTAACTCGTGCATCTTCAATTTGCGATCGTTCATAACCAATTTGTGGATTTTTTTGATGTTTTCTGGAATAACAGCCTCATTTGGGCGTCCACTGCGCTCTGCACCATTTGTCCTGGTGGAGTAGAGTTCGGATAATGTTTATCAAGCCATTGTTTGATTTCCACTGTATTTTTTTTTTCATCAAAATGCAATGCTTTATCAAAACTCGAAATTCACTTTTTTCCATTTTATTTCAATAACAAAAGTTGCTTCACGCAAAATGCTATAACTCACGAGTAAATAGTCAGATTGCTGTCAAATGTATACACGTATTGTTTAAAGGTTAGTACTAAATAAAAATCATATGGAAAAATTTCTAGTAGCACCATCTATGTGTCATCCTATGAAATTTTTACTGGACTGTTATTTTTTTTTTAAGTATGAAAATATATTTGACGGGCGGAGTTAGGGATTTGACCGCCAAGGCAGATTCGGGAATGCATTCAGGCTCGGATTTAAAGCGATTGGAGCGAGGGGGCCCAATCGGACTCCGCACTTAAAAGGGCCCCGCATCATCACCAAAATTAACAAAATAGGGCCCCACAAAAGAAATCTAATCGGGCCTCGCACTTATTGGGTCCGGGCCTGAATGCATTCAATCTCTTCAAAGTAAATGCAGAGGGACTACGTACACTAAATTCATTTTAGCTTTAATGAGCCCAGTCTGGAGAATATTTAAATTATTGTTGAAATAAATGAAATTGTTTACTTTTGAAAAGAGTTTTTAACACACGATTATAAGATGCCAGCGCCCTCTAGGAGAAAGGTCAAAGTTACAATTCGTAATCCTTGCACCAAAAAACATAAAACTTTGAAATTTAGATTATAGCATTAAAACTTTCTGAATTAGAGAGAAATTTCAAAATAAAATTTAAACTTTGAACCCGCCCTGTATCTTGTAAACCAGCGACATTGGTATAAGGCATGTTGGGCTCAATGGTATTATTTTTTTGTCAAATATTTGCAGTTTAATGTTGAGCCATTCTGTCTGACGCGCCCTGTATCTTATTTAAATTTAGGTTTACAATTTAGGATTGCAAGTTTAAACTCAGTTTTTAAAGAAATAAGGCGAACTTTCAAACGAAAACGCGCATTTTCCTTTTGAAATTCAGTTTTTTTTGCGATTTTAATCTAAAAATATCAAACTTTCTCCTTGAACAGCCCGTTTAAACTTGAAACTTACAATTACACTTTTAAGTTACACTCGGAAATTTCGAACAGGTCCGCCGAGAGAATTTCCAGACCAGGGGGCAGTTATAAGGCCAGGGCCCAGTGGCCGCTGGTGACTTTTTGACAGGGGGTGCGCAGGTGCAAAAATATTAGTAGTTAAGAGTTTAGGTGACTCCAGTGCCATAGCAAGGTATTAAATTTAAGAGAAACAAAAGTGATAAAAAAGATGTGATATTTAATAGTATTTTTACGAATTAAATTTAATTAACATCTTATAACCACCAAAATATTTTTGGGTTATCATCTCTAAATTATTTTCATTGAGTACAATAATAATAATAATTAGAGCCTAGAATGGGTACTGCTATCTCTTTGTGAATAGCGGTACAATTGACAGTTAGATCTGTAAGCGGCACAATTAGCAATCGCAATCAGATCAGCCGGCACCTACGCAAATACACACTCCAAACTCTGACTCGTACTCACCATTTGGCAATATCGCATGAGCGCAGAGCGGCGTACCTCGAACTAGCTTTAACGTGGTGTTCTGCAGTTTATTTTCCGTATCCCGTGGAGGCCGTTGATAGGCATCGCACGGCAGCCACGCTAGGTGCATAATTCTGCGCACGCCAACTTACTCACAAGTATTATTAGTTCATTAGTATATCATTATTTTGTGTTTAAAAATGTGATAAATCCAAATCTTTTACATTAAACAGAAAAGAATAGATCGCTTATTTTACGAGCCCGCGCTCTTACGCTCTTTAAGACCAGCCGCCACTGCCCGGGCCCCTTATATTCTATGTATTGGCACCAAAGAGTCTTTCTATATTTAAATTATCGCGCGTCTTCCTAAGATACCATATTGATGAAAAACCACAAAAAAAGAAAGGTTTACTTCGTATTTTGACTAAAAAAATTCAAAAAATCAGATTTTTTAAAAACGTTGACATTTTCAAAATTTAGATTTTTAAATTTCGACTCTTTAAAGATTTAGAATTTTCTAAAATTTTTGACTTATTTTGAATTCTGCCTTATTTTCAGAAGTTTAGCTCTTTCGTAATTTCGTTTTTTTTTTTAAATAGTGACATATTGGCAAATTTCGACTTTTTCACAATTGCGATTTTTTCTAGAAAATTTTTGACTTTTGTTAATTTGGACCTAAAATTTGTGATTTATTTTAATTTCCTCTTGAAACTTTTCACTTTTTCTAAAAGTTTCGACTTATTTTCAAAATGTTGCATTTTTGTAAGTTTGATTATTTTGAATTTTTGGAACTTCAACTTTTTTTTCGAAATGGTCACTTTATTTGAAAATTTCGATCTTTGTCAAAATTTTCGGCTAATTATTTAATTTTGGACTTGTTTAAAAATTCCTAATTTTTTAATTCAAAAATATCAATTTGTGCCCAAAATTTTGAATTTTATGTAATTTTAAATTTTTGTTTGAAAAAGTTAACGTTTTTTGAAAAATATATTTGCGAAGTTGGATTTTTCAAAATTTTGACTTTTTTGAAATGTTCTACGTTTTTTCAGAGTTTTTACTTACTTTTTATGAAAATTTCGACCAGTCATGTTCGTAGAAAATTTCGACCAGTCATCATCGAAGTTTCGAATTTTTTGACAACTTCAACCTTTTTTCAAAATTTAATCTTTATTTTTTTGAAAAACCTGTTTTTTAAAATGTTGACTTTTTATCCAAACTTCGAATTTTTGCATATTTGACTTTTTGAAAAATTTACCCTTTTTCGAAATTTTCACTTCAAAAATTTCGGCACAATACTTTCCCGAAAATTTAACACAATTTTAAAAATCGAAATTTTTCGAAATGTTGACCTCTGAAACTTTCCAACTTTTTTAAAACTTTTGGCTCTATCTGGAAATGACATTTTTGAAAATTTCGATCTTTCAATTATTTCTACTTATTTTGAAAGTTTTGAATTTTAAATTTTCGAATTTCTTATAAACATTGCCACTTTTTTTAAATTCTGACTTATTTTCAAAAGTTCAGCTCTTTCATAATTTCGTTTTTTTAATAATGACTTGTTGCCAAATCGACTTTTTCACAATTGCGACTTTTCCTGGAAAGTTTTTGAATTTTGTTAATTTGGACGTGAAATTTCTTATTTATTTTAATTTGCTCTACATTCAAACTTTTAACTTTTTCTGAAAGTTTCGACTTATTTTCAAAATGTTGCATTTTTGTAAGTTTGATTATTTTGGAACTTCACCTTTTTATTTGGAAATGGTCACTTTATTTGGAAATTTTGATCTTTGTTCAAAATTTTGACTAATTAGTTAAGTTTTAACTTAACCGCTTCGCTAGGTGGCAGTGTTTCAACTGTTGGTAGTTCAGCTACCTATGATTCACTATACACGCCTGGAGGGCTGCATGAATTTGTAGTCTAGGTTGCATTCTTCTTGCATACGACATTGTTGGCGATGGCCATAGTTTCTCTATGGACCAATAGGTGGTAGTACTAAAGAGTCACTCGCTTGACGCCTGTGATTGTTTTAGTACTTACTTGTCGGAACATTTATTAGCATTCGAGTTGGATATACCAAACTGACGAGATCTAACAAGATCGAAACCGGTATTTGGTTTCCAAACTTCGAATCTAATAAATGTTCAAACCTATTGGTCTGTGCATTATAGAAGTTTTAACTTGTTTAAAATTTCCTAATTTTTTAAAAAATCTCGATCTGTGCTTAAAATTTTGAATTTTACGTAATTTAACATTTTTATTCGAAAAGTTCACTTTTTTTGAATGTTTCTAATTTTTGCAAAGTTGGATTTTTTAAAATTTTGATTTTTTTGAAATGTTTTATGTTTTTTCAGAGTTTTTACTTTTTATGATAATTTCGATCTGTCATCATCGAAATTTCGAATTTTTTAACTTCAACCTTTTTTCAAAATTTCATTTGTAATTCACTAACTGGCTTTTCGCCAGATCCTCATGATGCTCGGGCCTCAGGTATTTTGCCCTTTCCCCCCCCACCTTTTTTTTACACAGAAATGAAAAATAAAAGGATTCGAATATAGATGACTAAAAATTAGACATAGATCAAAGTATGACGCTTAAAATTCTGGTGGAATTTATATTAATTAAAAAAACACAAAAGTTACAAAAGTTCTCCATCCTAAAAGTCAGCTCCTCATTCAGTTTTACTTGATAAAAGGTATTTTTGGTGGAATGGACTGGTCCTTGGTTATCTTCAAAAATTTAAATGCAGAACTTGTTCCCTGAAACCAAGAAAGATTAAAAATACAACAAACGTTGCTCTAACGCGTTTCGACAGCCAAGTTGTCATCTTCAGAAAGATACTCTGAATATCTCTCTGAAAATGACAGCTTGGCTGTCGAAACGCGTTAGAGCAACGTTTGTTGTGTTTTTTTAAAGTTCTGTATTTCAATTCATAAAAGGTAGTTTACTTTTTATGAAGTAAAACTTTGAATTCAAGCCTTTTTATTTTTAAAGAAATATGGTGTGATCTCTGATATTCATTTTAAGACTTTCAAATAAATCTGCATACATTTAGAACCTGTGAAATGTAAAACAGTGAAGAGGTAGTATTCAGGACACCCATTTTGCGGACAATTAAGTGAACTCTCAAGGCTCCCAAGGCTGATATAACGAATATTCGCATTCGCAAATATTCGCATGTTTTTTAATATTTGCATCCACATTCGCAAGAAATTTAGCGAATATATTCCGAATGTATTTGGCAATAGCACGGGACATTCTTTATGAAATAGCAAAGCAACTGCTAAGGCAGGGTTTCTTAAATTGGAATCCATGGACCCTTGAGGGATAAACATTTCTTAAGATAATAACTAATGCAGTAATTTATCCAGTCCCACCCAATAAAAAGTATTTTAAATCCCTTTGTTTTGTTTTCCTACTAGCTAGCTACAATAGGACAGAGTGCGACGCTTGCTCTCCCCTGGTTTATACAACCAACCAAAAATTTATACTCTCAACTGCAGGAACTTTTTCCAGTTTCCACTTTTTTCTGAAAGCTAGCCCTTTCCTTGAAATTTCGACATTTTCTCGAAATTTCGACTTTTTTTAATCAAAATTTGTCTTATTTTTTTCAAAAAAAATTCTTTTTTTTTTCTTTAAAATTTCAAATTTGTTCTAGAATTTCGAATTTTTTTCTCCAAATTTGTTTTTTTTTTCAAAATTTCGTTATTTCTCAAAATTTGACTTTTTCTGAAAATTTAGACTTTTCTAATTCGTCTTTCTGCAGATTTCGACTTATTTATCAAACCTAGCCTTTTTCTCGACATTTGGTGGATTAAAAAAAAATAAATCATTTTTAGAATATTGTTTATCTGGAAATTTTGAAAAATATTTTTTAATGGTATTTTTGTCAAGACAAAAATTCCAGAAAACTCTAATTTTAACTTGTTTCTCAAATTTTGACGACGTTTATCTCAATAGTGGATATTTTCTGATGTCACGGTGGGACAGACGAAGAGAGAGGAAGAGTTTGTCCTTCACTCAGGCAGTCGTTAAAAAATAAAGAAGAAAAGTCTTTTTCTTGAAATTTCGACTTTTTTTCCGGAAATTTTCCCTAAAATTCGCCCATGTCCTCAAAATGTTGATTTTTTTTCAAAACTGGTTTGGGTTTTCGAAACTTTCAATTTTTACGTCGAAAATCGTCTTTTTCTTCGAAATTAAGGTATTTTCCAAATTTTTAAATAGTGCAAATTTTTATCTTAAATTTGATGCCCGGAAAATTTTGACTTTATCTCAAAACTGTATTTTCAATTTTAATTCGTCTTTTTTCAAATTACTTAAAATACTTCTGTTTCCTTTCAAAATTTGACTGTATTGAAAATTTTGAATATTTATTGAATCTTCGGCCTTTTTCTCAAAATTCTAAGAAAGAAGTTAGAGAAAGCAGCACACCAACCTTATAAGAAGGGATTCTCTAAATCCAGAATCCATCTTCCATAGCATATGGATCTTATAGGAATTTTAAGCTGTCAGGTATTCGTATGGGTACAGGTTCATTATCCATTTACGATAATCCACACGTAATGACTCTTCTTCCTGACAAAAGGTATTCTTTGGTGCTTAAAACAGTTACATTCTTTAAAATATGATGTGATCAGCAGTGCCAACCTTATAAGAAGGGATTCCCTAAATCCAGAATTCATCTTCCACACCATACTGATTTTATAGGATTGTTGACAAGTGGTCAGGTAGTCGTATGGATTCATTATCCATCTATAACAGTCTACAACCTTCTGGAGACTCGTGACAGAACGTGATGTTTGGTGCCAGATCTTTTGTAATATGATCTCGTCAAATCTGATCAGATCTAACATATGGCAGCTACAAATCTTATTTGGAATATTGAATGGTTTCATTATTCTCGCATCTATATAATAGGTCTCCATAACAATATGAAATGCATATTTCTCCACTCAATTGTATTTTCAATGGGCAATAATTTGCAATAATTATTGCTTGTGTATGTTAAAGAGAAGGACATAGGCTGACAGTAGTCATACTAATGCCTAATTAAAGTAGTGGTTTCCTATTGCATAACTCTCCTATTATTTATCATAGTAGTAAATTATACCTTTGAAGTTTTGTAAGCTTTGTTTAACTTTAAAACGCAAATTCGAATTTGCTAAATGAAACTCAAACGGATTATAATTTACTTCTGATGAATTTCGTCACCTTGCTAGCTTATTTTTGTAAACAAAACAAAAACGAAAGGTAGAAAATTACTGACAGTCAAAATTGTACCTAATGCTGTAAAAAAATTAAATGATAAACAACAAAGAAATATTTAGTTGGTATAAATGACATTATTTTTGTTTATACACGGAGTTCAATTATTTTGAAAATTCTAGAAAATGATATAGAATAAACTGCTGCTATTTTTGGTAATGTTGAAAAATAATATTTAAAAATATGGTTTGGAACTGCAGGAAGTCTATTTTTTTTTTATTTTAAGTTTAATCCATTCGCAAAGGGTAATCCATCCCTTTATGCTTTCAAAGCACTGCGAGTAGGATGCGGAAACAAGGATAGATGGCGATGAACCGCCTTCTTAAACAAGGATAGGTTGTAATTTTTGGGGAAAATTCCTTTCGGTAACAAGTTCCATAACTTGGAAGTTCTATAGAAAAAAGAGTCTCTCCTCACTGTGTCAAGCTGGACCGCATAGGGATTTGCGCAGGAATTTGCTGTATCTGACTGTCTAGTACACCTCAAGAATCTTGCCCTTGGGGGGATCAATGCTATTAGTTCTGAGGGCATCTTCCATAATAGTACTTGTAGAAAAGAGACAAGTCATCAACCACCTGTGCTCTGGTGTTTCGAGAGAATCGGTCAGACTCTCGTCATCAATTGGGCGAATCGCTCTTCTTTGAATTGAATCCAAGAGAACTAAAGTGTGTTTTGGGACTGAACTCCAAACATGAGAACAGTATTCCAGTGTTGGCCTAACTTGAGCTTTGTATAGTGTTAATAGCTGATGAGATGTAAAGTACTTTTTAGCTCTAAAAAGAAAGCCTAGCTTCTGAGAGGCGGATTTCGCAATGGCGCGCACATGATCGTCCCAAGAGAAGTTAGTGCTCGCATTCCCTCCTAGGATAGATAGATTAGATCCCATCGGAAGGATTTTACCGTCCATTAGTATGTTTGTTGCATTATCCCTTGATGTTTTCTCAGAGAAAACCGCGGCCTGAGTTTTTGAAGCGTTGAAGTCGACCAAATTGTTCTTATCCTATTCTAGAATAATCTCGAGATCCCGATTAATCGTCTGTATCTGCTGTTCCCTTAGTCGATCTGAAGCAGCGATCGCTAATGGTTTGTCGGAGAAAAAAGATGACACAAGGTTACTATCATCTACGTAACTGCATATAGGATTGGAAGTTGAAGCTAAGAGATCGTTTATGTGTAATAGAAATTGAGTATGAGACAGAACAGACCCCTGAGGCACCCCTGCGTTAATCGCAAATGTCTCGGATGAGATGCAATCAACGACGACCTGAAGAGATCTGTCAGCGAGAAAATTGGATATCAAATGACAGAGTCCATGAGGAAGACCATAAGATGTTAATTTGGCGAGAAGAGGATCGGTGCCTAGCCTCAGCATGTTTTTCCATAGCTGAGTTACAGATATGAGTAACATATGCCAGTAGATCGCCAGGGGAAAGTTGTTGTCTAAAACCGTATTGCCTGTCGGAGATGATTCTGTTTTCCTCCACATATTTGAGAATCTCAATGTTGATAACCTTTTCCATCACTTGAGATATAACGGGTAACAAAGATATAGGGCGATAGTTATTAGCCAGATTCCTTTTTTTTTAGGGACAGGCTGCACTCTAGCAGATCTCCAGATGTTAGGGAATACACCTTTGTTGTAAGAGAGTGTAAACAATTTGCTTAGGACAGTAATAATGTAGTCCCCTAAACCTACGCCTTATTGCATTTTGGGTTTGTTCTGCTTACATGACTGTTGTTGGAGCTATTTCATAGTTTCCTCTACAGACCGATAGGGGGCTTTATACCTAGAACGGCAGGTATGGCAAACTGACGAGATCCGACAAGATCGAAACCGATATTTGTTTTCCAAACCCTGAATTTGATAAATGTTCAGATTTATGAGTCTGTGCGTTAGAATCTAGAAAATAAAACTGCAGGTACGAATAGCCTAGAGATTAGAGAGTAGAAATTTGCACAGGAGCAGGTGCTAATACCCTTGAATGATTAATGTTTTAGTTTAATCACTTATTATTATTATCAAATACCATTTTATTTTCCTGTACTTAACCTTGGCTTGTAATCTGTTTTGCTTAATTTTAAGAAAATTAACCAATAATTTTTAAGCATTTGCTGTCATATCAAATTACGTTTCTTAGGAACAATTTTCGTTACCGCCAAAAGTAACAATTTACTCGTGATCATTTTTAAAAATTTTTAAATAATCGAATTCTCTGTACAAAAAATCTCGAAAAATATATCAATTTTGGTGATTAAGATCAAACAGGAGTTTTGATAAAGAATGACTTTTTTTCTTAAACCAACAAATAAAAAACAAATCCCTCTTCAGTGCTCCTTGAACACACTGTATTTAGTTATGAAATTTAGAGAAAACGTTTTCCGAGAAATACCTTTCTGGAAATGTTTTTATCGAAATATTTGGAAAATAAACAAATTTTGGGGAAAAAATTGCAATTTACAAAATTAACTTTCTCGGAATTTTTACTTTTTTATTCTAATTTTGACTAATTTTGAAATTTCTGGACAAACCAAAAGAAACGTTTTCCACGAAATTACTAAATCTATATTTTATAAACTTCGTTCATCCTAATTTTGAGGAAACAGAAAACGAATTGCGACAAAAATCGAAATTTGCAGAAACAGGGACAGTTTATTTTTTGAATAAAAGTCAAAAGTTTGAGAATGCGTCGAAATTTCCAGCAACTCTGTTTTAAAAAAGTTGAAATTTTCAGGAAAGAGGCCAATTTTGAAAATAATTGTGGAAGAGAAAAGGTATAGATTTCTTGAAAAAAGTCGATATTTAGGCAAGAAGTTTCCTGGAAAAAGTCAAATTTTGATGAAAGTCTGATTTCGAAAATGAAATCAATATTTAAAAAAGAAAGACAAATTTCGAAAATTTCAAGAAGTCTGAATTTTCAGAAACAAATCGAAATTTCTGAAGAAAATATTTAATTTTTCCCATCATATTATTTGTTTTATATTTCGTGAATGTTAAAATATATTTTTCAAAAAATTCAGAGGACATTAATATTTGGAAGGCGATTTCCAATCGAAGGCTAAATAAGAATTACATTCAATTTGCACACATTGAACGAGTAAATCCATTCAATGTTTATCGGATGTTGGCTTTGAAATATTTCTAGTCAGAAAAGCTCACAAACTTGTCGTCTGCATACAAATTTCCAATCCGCTTCGTAATTCGTCAGTCAGCATCAGCGGCAATAATTCCGAGAATGATAGAGTTTTTGCTTTTTTATTGCGGAGCTGTATTTTTATTGTCACTAATTATGTTTGGCGTCCCACTTAATCAATTCAATTACAACAATTCTAAGGATTCTAGAGGCAATGTAAGAAACTGCAAATAACATATATCTGGAGTCAGACTGCTAAATTGACCATAACGAACTATGAATTACCACATATGTCATCAAATATAAATTTGTATTATTATAGAGAAAGTGGAGTGTATCTGTTGCCAATAATTTTACTAGATAGCGGTAATGACACGATAAAATACTTATTTGATCATTTATATGTATACCTTAGGGTGGTCCTTATTTAGAAAATGTTCGAATTTTTTTCCACGATAGTCCTAAATCGGTTCCAAATATATAAAAAAAAATTCATGCCAAGTTATAGCTCTTAATTTTAATATCAACCCGGCCCCCCCGATAGCCAAAGTTTTAAATGGAAATAACATAGGAAAAGTTCTGTTAATACTTTGGAATTTTTTATCCCATAAACCAATAAACATATCATGTCGACAAATGATTATTTTTATAGAAAATTTACCGCTCTACAAAAAAGGTCTCTTGTGACTTTTGGCTAACTTGACTGGTTTAAAAGTTATTCGAGGTTAAAATAAAAGTTCTAGTCAATCTAATGGTTTTTTTCGTTTTTATCGGCATTTTATGATTCAAAAATGAAAAAAGAGTTATAATTTATATTTCAAACGAATTTTTTTACCTTGAAGTATGCTCTGAAAGAAAAGTATTAATGAATTGAAAAAATTTATTATTAAAATTTCAATGACTTGAAAGAAAATACCAATATTATCATTTTTTTTTTTTAATCACATACTTTTATGAAGTTGTTACATTAGTTTTCTTTAGCGCATCAGGAAACATTTGACGATGATCTTTAACTAATTGTAATACAAATTGCATTTGTTTTTCATCTTTGGTATAATGTTTACAAAAATCTTGCACTAGTTTAACTCCTCTCTCAGCACAGTCATTTACAACCGATAGTTTTTCGACAAACCGTAATGCAGTTTTGTAGCTTTCATTTTCAGCCCATTCAGAAGGATGAATTTGTAAAAATTCTGTTTGTAGCTCAAATCTTTCAAAAAATTTGATCGATTCTGCAGTTACAAAAAAATCGATATCGTTGTACAATAAATCGTTTATATTCTTGCTTTGAAAGCGTTTTACGCTACATTTTTCACTAGTATAATCCAGCTCTTCTTCCGGAATAATATCAATTGAAATCTTGTCTTCTTCTGTATGCAGCTTAGCCACAATTTTTAAATTGGTTTCTAATGGAACATCTTCATCGAAAATTGCGATGATCGCTAACTCTGGCGATAAGTACCATAGATGATTCATAAATCTATTAATTGCTACAGTAGCAAGATTACTGTTGATCGCCTTAAAGTTGTGTAGCTCTTTTATAAATTGTAGATCATGGTACGGAGCTTTTACACTATTAGATGATAAATACCAAGCTTTAACATAAACAGTTGTCACAAAAACACATATTTGTCGAAGTTTATTGTCTTCACCTTTTTTCAACGATAACTGTTCACGAAACAGGTACATTTTCAGCACGTAAATAGCTTTTGCCATCCACCGTGCATGATGGCAAGCTCCTGGCTTACGAAAACTAAATTTTTCTGGGATAACACCAATGAAGACTAGAGTAAGCTCCAAAAACTCTTTGTAATCATCACGAGGCAGCTTTGTTGTCAGAACTTCAGTGGCAAAAGTTTTTATAGACCTAATTTTTTCTACTGTTAACTCGTTTTTATTTCTTGGATCATCTAATCCTGTTTTGTAATTCATTTTATTCAAAGTTTCCCATTGCTTTTGAAATCTGATAAAAAGGGGAACATTTGGCCCAACAGTATTTGGAAAAACAGCTTCGAACACATATCTTAGGACAATTTCGAAAATGTGATGCCTACACGGAAGATATAATAAATCTCTCTCTAATAATTTCTCCAGTAATGCAGCAGCACCATTTTGAATGCCTAAATTTGAAGCAGTAGTATCACAGGATATCGCTTTGACAGAAGTGTCGAATCCCCAATCCAGCAATGTTTCGTGAATAATAGTAGCTTGTGCCTTTCCAGTCCCATCTTCACTCGTTGGTACACCTAACATAATTTCTTTGCCCTCTGACGTAATTATCACTGGTAATCCATGAACGATTTCGGTATTTAACAAATTAGGTAATAATTTTCCGTCCCAGTGTACAACAATAGATGATAAATTCAAGTCTTGGAAGTGTTTTTTTATTTCTATTGATTTTGACTCTCGCAGAGTTTGTCGTTGTCTTCGAATAGATGATCGATTGATAATCAAAGAGTTAATATCCACATCTAGTAGGTTTATATCAATAAGTGATTGACAGATAGCAGTTATTATAAATACAGCATCTCTGTCACTTACTTTATTTACATCGATCGAAAGTAGCTACAACTCTATCACTGAGAATATTATAACTTCCTCTTGTTTTTTTTGATTCTGATGATCCGGCAGTAGTAGGAAAGTATATTTCTTCACTAGATGCAGATAGAGCACTTCCCTGGCTAGATAAAAGTTCAACATTTTTGTCTAAAACAAATAAGGACAATAATATGACGAATAAAATATGAACGTGAATAAGTAATAAAAAATCAATTGATTATTTGATTCTCATAATTTACCCAATAATGCTTTTTCTTCATCACTCTTTTTTTTTTCGTTTTTCAAAATGAGTTTTTTTGTTTAATTTATTAGAATTATTATCATCGTCATCATATTTTGTTTTAATATTTGCAATAAAACCAATTCGTTCATCTGATCTCTGATTAATTAAGAATTCTTTAGAATTTTCATCAATAGCTTCAAATACATTTGATGGTGCAATGTCAAATAATTTTTTTAATGAACAAACAAATTCATTTTGTTTTTTTGCAGCCACGTCACTCCGATTTTTGTGTTTGACAAGTATGCGCGACTCATCGTACAATTTTTTCAATTTATCTCGGCATCTTTGCATATCTTGAACAAGAATTTGAGCTTTTTTCCAAAACACAATAATTTCATCAATTACTGCAGCGATACTTTCTGGTACAGAAGTATTTAAAATACGTGTATGAAAAAAGAACACTTTTAGAGCTTGCAATTTCGATGGTAATTTATTACCCACTATTTGGACGTCAACATCACCAATTAAAAAGATGTTTTGACGTAAACGTGATAGTTCCATATTTGTCTGATGACTTTAAAATCGAATTGATGAAATTTAAGGATTTAATTAAACAACGAGAAAGCATAACTATTAGTAAATATTCGTGAACAATTTTAATAGAGTTGAGATAATAAATATAGGTTATGAGTACTTTAGAATAAATTGTGATGTGAAAAGTTGAAGTAAAATCTAATAGATGGCGGCATAATCAGTTTCTGAAATGTTTTTATCTTGAAATTTAAATTTGAAACCAGATTGTATCAATATTTTTATCAATCAAAATTAAAATCGTTCAATAATTTGCCAAAAATATTTTGTGTATTTTGAAATTGGAAATATAGTTGAAACTTATGACAGTTCAAAAATAAAAAAAAATTAGTGTAACTATTATTTTAGGGTCACGGTCACCTTCGAATTTTTCTGGAAAAAAATCATCAAGATTAAAAATTATAACCCTTTTTTCATTTTTGAATCATAAAATGATGGTAAAAACGAAAAAAACCATTAGATTGACTAGAACTTTGATTTTGACCTCGAATAACTTTTAAACCAGTCAAGTTAGCCAAAAATCATAAGAGACCTTTTTTGTAGAGCGGTAAATTTTCTATAAAAATAATCATTTGTCGACATGATATGTTTATTGGTTTATGGGATAAAAAATTCCAAAGTATTAACAGAACTTTTCCTATGTTATTTCCATTTAAAACTTTGGCTATCGGGGGGGGCCGGGTTGATATTAAAATTAAGAGCTATAACTTGGCATGAATTTTTTTTTATATATTTGGAACCGATTTAGGACTATCGTGGAAAAAAATTCGAACATTTCCTAAATAAGGACCACCCTAGTATACCTAGTGTCCCACAGGGAATCGCCACGTTCGATATCTGGCGAGTACTTATCTGAAAAATTTGACAATTTGTCAACTTAGCACAGTCGGCGAGGTCCAGATCTAAAATATTCATAAAGTTCTTGTACTTCTGGATCGGAAGTTGACGCCGATTTCGTTATTTTAAATGAAATATTAAATAGCTAAGCATTCTAAAACTGTTTTTATAAGTTTTTATTAATTGCATTTGGTTTTGCTTTTCAGTCGATCGTATAAATAGCAATTGTCTGAAATAAATGGTGTTAAATACATGTTTAAATCTTAATGTTTTAAATTGCTGCAAAATATTATCTGTGTTTTCCAAAGACAAAACAAAAATATAGCTTATCAAAAAATAAATATATTAAATCATCCGTCTTTCTTTCAAATAAGTTTGGGTATAGTTGTATTTGTAAAAAATGTATTCTTTTTTCCTTCATCAAATAAATCAAAAGGTTTTGGTTTACATCATATTCCTCTTTAATTTTCCCATGTCATAGTTTAAAATTTGTATGAGTCATTCTCTGGGTGATTCATTTGTTACTTCGAACTCAATGCCACAGAATTAAATTTGCGGTTTTGTAGGTGTCAAATGACCAATTGCAACTGCATCAGATCTTCTATGTTTACTTGGTGCTTTATTGGTCATTCAAGGAAAACGAATATTGCAACAGTATTGATGTTTATTAAAGTTGTCTTGAACACCTTTGAACCGAATAGTTGTAATTAAGGAATACCACATAAAAATAAACATATGCATGTGTTAAACAACAGAAACTTACATGCAAAAGGACAAGATTAGATTTTATTCCAACGCCAACAAAGGCTCGTAGGCGATAAATAGCTTCGGTTTTCTGTTTGATTATAAAACTTTTATTATATTTTCTTATCGTATAGTACGTTTGTGTTAAGATTGTGGACCTGTCACAGAACAAACAAATGTCATCAGACGTTATACCTACAGACACATTGTCTTGTTGACTTTCCAGTGAGCGCACATGTGTTTTTAACCATGTGTAAAAACATGAAGATATGTCTTATAAATATTAGTATTAACGTGTTATGCAGACGGAATTCCATAAGCAGCAGATTTCGGCTTGTGTTCACGAGTATCAACTTGACGATATAATATTGACGATTTTAAAGAAACTCTTTAATGCGGCGGTCTGGTACTCTTAAAACGTCGAAATTCTTCGCTTACCATTTTACAAACTAAGTCAATACTATCTCTTAGAATTTAATGAAATTTGGTTTAGAAATGTTGGGGAATTCGGGCTTTGGAAGCGGCTTTTTGATTTTTGTCTTAGTATTCCCACAATTGAGCGTACAATTTGTCTCTTTTTTTGCCTGTTTTCAGAAGCAAATAACTCGGAAACTAAACGGAATTAAAAAAAAAGTACTTCCAAAGCGTGAATTCGACATCCTTGCTTCATAAGTTCTCCAAAATTTGAAAACAAAGTGTTGAAAAATAAAGGCAGCGTTTGTAAAATGGGAGAGCGGTGTTTGGCATAAAAATTGCGCTTAGATTTGGTTGCCCTCACTCAGATCAGGCAGGGTACGGAGACGGACCTGATGCGGAGCAGAGAAACTTTGCGCCTTCCCCAATACGTCATCAACGCACGAAGTATCTTCGGCTTCCAAGCTCATATTTCTTTATCTGAACATGGCGGATATATCATAATAATAATAAACAATATTAAAACATTTGTTCTACCAAAGTTTGAGAGTAAAATGAATTGTTTAGTTTTTGTAGCTTATAATCATTTACTGAATATTTAGTGGTTTTTGTTTTAATATGTTTAAAAGAATTTTTTTCTCTCCTAATTAACATTTTTATATTACTCTTTGGAAAAATATAAATTGTTTCGGTAAATAAATGCTTTTATCAAAATTTCGACAGTTTTTTCAAAATCTCAACTTTTTTCACAATTTCGACATCTTGAAACTTTGGACTGTTTTTGAAAATTATGAATTTTTGTGAGGAATTAGTTTTTTATGATAACTTCGACTTTTCCTTATTTAGTTTTGAAAATTTCGACCACTCACTAAATATTTCGACTTTTCTTGAGAATTCCTATCCTTTTGATACATATTTTCAACTTTTTGCAGAATCTCTAGTTTTCCTTGAAGAATTTGACATTTTTAATTTCTACTTTTTTAATGATTTCGACTTGGATATTTTAAAATTTCCACTTATTTCAAATAACCATTAAAAAAAAAAAAATTTGACTTAATTAGAAAATTGTAACCATTTAAAAATTTTCCCCTTTTCTAAATAGTGCTATTTTTGGAACTTTCTAATTTTTCAAAATTTCAACTTTTTCAGGAAATTTTTATTTCGTTGTAGATCTCGACTTTCTTTAAAAAATCTGCTTTTTTTGACAATTTCGAAATTTTAAAAAGGTGTACAAACGAATAATTTCGACCAGGTCAACATTTTCGAAAATTCGAATTTTTAGAAAAAAAGTCGAAATTATTAGAAAATTGAAGTTAAAAAAAATGGCAACATTACAAAAGGCACAAATTAAAAGAAAAAAGGTAAAAATTTCGTGGAAATTTAGAAAAAAGTTGTCTCAAAGTCGAATTTTTCGAAAAAAGTTGAATTTTGAGAGTAAAGCTGAAGTGCCAACAAAGAAGAATTTTCAGAGCAAATTCATAATTTCGAGAAAAGACTGTGCTTTCATATCTTTGTAGAAAAGTATATGTTCATTTGAAAGGAATTAACAGGAAACAAAGGAAGCATTTTTAAGTCACCTATTTCTAACTATGTACTTTATCTGCTTAGAGAACTGAAACAACGAATACGTGACGAGGAATTTTTTTAGGTTTGCAATTCGTTAGCCCAATTTCAAGCTTTTCGCTCGAAATTTTGAATTTAAAGTTTAAACTATTCGAATTTTCCTAGAGATTTTGAAATTGCATGGAAAACGTCGACAAGAATATCAAATATTTCAATTTAAAATCAAAGTTCCTTACATAAATCTCATTTTTTAAAAATCTGTTGTTATTTTTCAAAAATTTCAGTTCAAATATAAAATCGTTTTTTTTTTCATAATTCAAGGTGCAATTCTAAAGAGAACAGTTATAATTTTTTGAAATTTTTGTCTACTTTTTCAAAATTTCTAATTTAAATCTGAAATTGTTTTTTTTATTTGGAATTGCAAGTCTAGAAAGAAAAATTAAAATTTCAGCCTTTACTTTCCAGTCAAAATGAAAATAGCAAAAGGAAAAACTTATTTTTTAAATTTTAAAATAAACTAATGTTTCAGGTAAAAAAGTCGAAAAAAATTATTTGGAAAAAATTCAAGCAACGTCCTTTTAAATTTCAAAATTTCGTGAAATTTTTAAATTTCTGACATAATTTTGTTCAAAGTGTTTTCCACAATTTTGACTTAAATCTCAAATTCCGGATCCTAAATTCGAGTTTAAGAAAATATGGATTTTAAATTCGAGCTTAAGAAAATAAATAAATAAATAAAAATTGACATTTGTGAAATGGAAATTTTAGAAATCTTGTAATTTCGCCTTTTTTTCTAGAAATTCTGTTTCAAAGTCCAAGTTTTAAGAAAATAATTTGAAATTTCCAATTTAAACTTTTTGACTTTTTTTTTTCAGAATTTACCCTAAATATATCCTTTTTTAAGTTTAGGATTTTCACTCGTTTCTCGATAATTTGTTTTTAAAAGTCTAAATTTTAACAAACTCTTTAAATAACATAAAATTTTAACATTTTAGTCGAAATTTACAATTTTTCTCAATTTTGGTGGAAGCAGACTGGTCCTTGGTTATTTTCAAAAATTGAAATACAAAAATTGTCCCCTTAAACCAAGAAAGATTAAAAAACACAACAAAGGTTGCTCTAATGCGTTTCGACAGCCAAGCTATCATCTTCAGAGAGATACTACCACCTAACTCTAAAATTAACAAGCGCCTAGCCGACACTGATCTGATATTTCATATAGCAAAATGATGCGAACGAAATCGAAACAACACGAACAGAGGCTTCTTTCAAAGCTTGGATTGCTTATTGTTTTGCTTATGCTTATACTATTATGACGATGTGTTGCACTTGGGGTTGCCACCTTTTCTTTGAGCAAATACAGTAAGTATACTGGTTGTTAAAGGTTAGAAAAAAAGGACATTGCATTAAAATAAAGTACCGTTTATTTAATTATTTTGTTTTGATGGAACGGACTGGTCCTTGGTTATCTTCAAAAATTGAAACACAGAACTTGTCCCCTGAAACCAAGAAAAATTAAAAAACACAACAAAGGTTGCTCTAACGCGTTTCGTCAGAGAGAAACTTTCTGAAGATGACAGCTTGGCTGTCGAAACGCGTTAGAGCAACCTTTGTTGTGTTTTTTGATTTTTCTTGGTTTCAGGGGACAAGTTCTGTGTTTTAATTTTTAATTATTTTCTAATCATTTTAATGGTCTATTAAACTAATCGACGCTACTATGCAAACGTAGCTAGAACAGGGAAGGGCAAGGTGCGTGGCTTCCGTCTGGTTCATGCAGCAAAATTTATATGTATTCCAACTGGGAGAACTTTTTCCAAAAATTTTCCTTTTTTCTTCGAAATTCATACTTTTATTGAAACATGTTTCGACTTTTTTCTTAAATTTCCTTTCTTACAAAATTTTCTTTTCTTTTTAATTTCGATTTTATTAATAAAATCTATAATGCACAGACCAATAGGTTTGAAACATTTATTAGATTCGAAGTTTGGAAACCAAATACCGGTTTCGATCTTGTTAGATCTCGTCAGTTTGGTATATCCAACTCGAATGTTAATAAATATTTGTGGTCTAGGTTGCATTCTTCTTGCATACGACATTGTTGGCGATGGCCATAGTTTCTCTATGGACCAATAGGTGGTAGTACTAAAGAGTCACTCGCTTGACGCCTGTGAATGTTTTAGTACTTACTTGTCGCAACATTTATTAGCATTCGAGTTGGATATACCAAACTGACGAGATCTAACAAGATCGAAACCGGTATTTGGTTTCCAAACTTCGAATCTAATAAATGTTTAAACCTATTGGTCTGTGCATTATAGAATCCTTGTCTTCTGGGAACTCTCCTAGAGAGCAACCGCATCGCTAGGTGGCAGTGTTTCAACTGTTGGTAGTTCAGCAGATACCCATGATTCACTATACACGCCTGGAGGGCTGCATGAATTTGTAGTCTAGGTTGCATTCTTCTTGCATAATAAAATCTAACTTTTCTGATCAACCAAATTTCCATTTTTTTTAAATTCGACTTTTTCTGAAAATTTCAACTTTCTGCAAACAGTCTCTTCTTTAAAATTTGTTTTTTCCTCAAAATTTGATCGATCTTTTGAAAAAGAATAAAAATTAATGAGAAAAATATTTATCTGGAAATTTTGAAAGATATTTTTGGAAATTTAAAATTTTTTTTAAAAGAATAAAAATGTTAAAATTTCGCTTTCGAATTTCAATTATTTTTTAATCCAAATTTCTGGAAGTTTCAATTTGTTTGTGAAAATTTCGACATTTATCTGAATATTGGACATTTCCTGATACAGGGTGGGGCGCCTATTTCCCCCGGACTAGAGCAATCAGGGTAAAATAAATATTCACCCAAAAAATTTCGATATTTTTTCTGAAATTTAGATTTTTTACATTTTTCCCTAATTTCGACAAAATTTGATTCTCTCGGCATTTTAAATTTTTTCTAACAGAAGCAACTTTATTCTCGAAATTTATTTCTTTTTCGCGAAATTTTGTTCATTTTCTCGAAATGCCGATCTTGTTCTCAAAATTTCGATTTTTTTTACATTAATTTTTGTATTTGAAAGTTTACTTTTTTCCCCGAAATCCGTCTTTTTTTCGAAATTTTGACATTTTCCACAAAACCTGCCTTTTTTCGAAATTTTAACTGCATCTCAAAAGCCAATCGTATATGTTCTTGGAAATCTCAATTTTTTTTCTCAAAGTTGGTCATTTTTTCAAAATTTCGATTTTGATTTAAAAATTGTTTTTCTTATAAACGACTAACCTCAAAATTCGACCACTTTATTAAAATTAGTTTTTCCGTGCGAAATTTCTATTTGCTTTTGAAATTTCGCCTTTTCTCGGGATTAAGACTATTTTTTTCGAAATTTCTCTATTTTCTTTTGACTATTCCAGTTTTCCATGTCTTTAAATTTGACTTTCAATTATTTTTCTAAACGTTGAACTTTTCTGAAGATTTCGACCTTATTAAACCTGATTTTTCAAAAATTTTGAGCGATTGCTGAAAATTTTTATTTCAAAATTCGATTTCTAATATTTTTTGGAAATTTTGACTTTTTCCTGTAGATTCGTCTTTTTTTTAGAAAATTTGACTTTTTCTCTTAAAATAGTCTTTTTCTTAAAATTCAAAATTCGTCTTTTTCAAGATTTCAATTTTATTTTCAAAATTCAACTTTTTGGATTTTGTTTCTAAAATCATTTATTTATTTTATAATTCCGTCGTTTTTCTTAATATTTGTCTTCTTCAACAAATTTTAAGCGATTGCTGAAAATTTGCTTTTTTAACGAAATTTTGATTTTAATTTCAAAATTCGATTTGTAATATTTCTGGAAATTTCGACTTTTTCCTGTAGATTCGTCTTTTTTTTTGAAATTTTGACTTTCTCTCTTAAAATAGTCCTTTTCGTAAAATTCAAAATTCGTCTTTTTCGAGATTTCAATTTTATTTTCAAAATTCAACTTTTTGGACTTTTGTTTCTAAAATCATTTTTTTTTAATCTTATCGTTTTTCTTAATATTTGTCTTCTTCGGCAAATTTTAACTTTTAATTAAAAATGTGATAATTTATGGTCCTGAAAATGTCGACTTTTTTATCTAAATTAAATCGAAATGTTGAAATTTTTGAATATCGTGAAAAAATATTTCCTATAAATTCAATGTCTCTAGTGAATTTCAAATTTTGAGAACCATGTTTTTGGAATTTAAGATATTTTTCTAAAAAACCGAATTTTTCTGAAAATGGATTCTTTCCACAAAATTAGATCTTTCAAAATTTTGACATTTTTAAATTTTGGACATTTTTCGAGTTTTTAGCAAATATTAGGTTTTTATTTTTAATATTATTTCCTGAAAATTTCGACTTTTCCAACATTATTTTACTCGTAATTCGTCCTTCAAAAATTACAACTTTACTCTCGAAATTTCAATTTTCCTTTTAAAAATAGACTTTGTTTTAAAAATTTAAAATTAAAAGTTCGATATCTCTGTTTCAAAATTGTTATCAATTTTTTTCCAAAGGTAATTTTTTTTAAAGTCCATTTTGTTAAAATTCGGTTTTTTTGATAAAATTGAAATTTCTGGAAATGTCAGCCTGTTTCTCGAAATTAATCTTATTCCCCAAATTTTGACTTTTACTTCAAAATTGGAGATTCTTTGTTTTTGGAAATTACCATTTAAAATTGTACTTTTTTTAAAATTTCCACTTTTCCACAAAATTCGTTTATTTTTCTAAAATTTTTTAAAGGCTTTACATTGGCGTAGTTAATTATTTTCCTTGTTGAATAATTTCTGAGAAAATTATTTGTTATTTGTTAATTGTTTTTCATAGACGCCATATTGGATTTTTTGTTTTTCAAATATAACAAAATTTTCTGAATAACTTAATATGTCACATGTCAAGTTTAATATTAACACTTCGACTAAAATATTTAAATGGAAAGTTAAAAATACAAACTTTTAGAAAAATTTCAATATTTTAAAACGGTAAACACGTAAAATAAACATGTTTATGAATTTTGAACCATTTCAAGTTTTAGGGTGAAAACTGGCAAACTAATTTCACTTCAAAAGTTTAAAAAAGGAAGCAAAGTTCAGACAATTAACTGTAAATGTAAAAAAAGTGAGGTTTTAACTAGAAATTTGAAAAAACTATGAATTGTAGAATAACATTTTGGGTTGAAAGTTGAATCCTTTTGCATTAAAATAATATTTTCATCCTCAAATATCGCGATTTTTTTATCGCCCTAGGGTTAGGAGAAACCCCGGACAAATAATAATAAAATTGGGATATTCCCACTCAAATTGAAATTCCTGTCAGAAATTAGTTACATGCAGAGGAGATTAGTTTAATTAGAATTACTCATCTGCATATTCCGCCCATGTTTCGCTAAATTATAAAAAACACTAAATTGTTTTTGACACACAACACTTTATATTTTTTCAGATATTTCTAAGAAGGCAATAATTTCAGAAAGAGAGAAAAGGTCAATTGACAAATACACAAACAAAAAAAAAGGATTTTGAAATAATGGTAGAACCAGGTAGAACTCCACTGAATCATATGGTTTGTTCGTGTTGTTCCGATTTCGCTCGCGACATTTCTCCATTGAAATATCAGATCAGTGTCGGCTAGGCGCTTGTGTGGATAGTTTTAATTGAAACGCACTGTATATTTCAATTATGGAAAACTAGCAGAATTTAAATATGCAAAAATATATAGGGCGTTCCTAAGAAAGAAAGACTTGACCTGTATATATATACGGAAATACATTTTTCATAGAAAAGGTTAAAAAATTCAGGAAAAAGTATGTAGGAATGCATTTTCAAATCTTCGAAATAGTCGACCGTAACGAAAATAAGGGGCGATGGTTCCATTTAGTAAGAATGTTTATATTTTGAGGTAAACCGTTCGCAGTACAAGTTAATTCAATTACAGATAACAATATTAATTTCTCGTTACAGTCGGATGAAGGAAATAATTAGAGTACAATAAAATAAAATTTAATATGAAAGGAAATTATTCTAAAAATATAAAATATAAATCAAATGTATCTAAGAAATTGAACAATTAATTTAACAAAGTAACGGCATCAGTATTAAATTAGTAGATCAAGATAATTACAATTAATACTCCCATTATCCCTTGAAAATATATCTTCAAGTACACAAAAAAGACAGCCGGTTATGCAATCTTGTCATTTAAATAATTAAAATAAAATCATCATGATCCTGCTAATTCTAATTACCGCTTAAAATAAGGATGGGGAAAATAACATGATTTTACAAATTGATTTGACTGCTTAGAATCACTCAAATGTTTTGCTGAATTTGTTAGAGGAGCCAAAAATAGAACTTTTTCATCTTTTAATGTTTTTTTCTGTTTCACATATTAGTTTAGTTTTCGAATAAAGATAACAATTATTTCTTTGCATGCTTCTCTGTAGAAAGGATAAAACTCGCATATTCAACATTAATATTTATATAAAAAGTCATGTGCCTGAGCAGTTTCGGCCCTGAAATTACAGAAAATTCTATTATGCACTTGAAAATTATAAAAGACTTCTCGAAATTTCTAAAAAAAGTCGAAATCCGAGAATAAAAAATCCAAAATTTCATAAGATGTCGAAATTTTTGGAAATTATTTGAAATTTATAGATAATTATAGTTTAAACTTTAAATTTTAGCAAATAAATCTGAATTGAAAGATTAAAATGTCATAATATTTCTAGAAAAAGTCGAAATTTTGAAATTTGCTAATCTAACTTTTAAGAAATATCAATTAATTGTATATCCCTGCTAATAAAGTCGAAGATTCCATAAAAATACATTTTTTTTCCGAAATGTCGCGTTTGTAATCGAAGAAAAAATAAAAAAGGAAAATGTTAAAAGAGTAAAGTTGGAATCATAAAAGAAGTAGACAATTTAGACGATACAATTTCTCTATATGTAAAAAAAATGGGCTTCAAACTCGATTCTTTGGGAAATACAGATGAAAATTTGAGAAAAAGTCGAAACTTCGAATTTCTAGATAAAGTAAAATTTAAAGGTGAATTTAAGAAAATTCAAGTTTCGGGAAAAATGCTTAATTTATAAAATAACTTATGTGAAAAACCAGAAACGAATCAAAAATTAAATCAAAAGTGTTAAAATTTCGAAAAGAAAATTTGATTCTGCTTTCGACTTAACCTCTTATTGACTGCATTTTTATTTTAAAAGAAAAAACAGTATTTTAGATGGTAAATGCCTCAAGGGGGTTGTTAAAATACATTGTACACTTCGAACATAATTTTAATTATGTTTACAAAAAAAATATGGCTTTGTTCCTTATATATGGAGCATAACGGGAAAGTAATGACTTACAATAGAATAACACATATGGGTTGATTAGAGATAAAAAAAAGTATAGGTTTTTCTAGTTTTCTATATTTCCCCGAAATTTGGAAAAAAATACACGTACTTTTCCAGCGATTGCGAAAATTACTAACTTGCAGGGTAATAACCGAATTAAATGACTACTAACACCCCTCTATGAATTAGTAGCGAAAGTAACAGTGTCCAGCATATGCCTAAAGGGTAACTGTAGACACTTACGCTACAAAATCTCATAAATATAATTTTGTTACCGCAGAAAATAATTTTATTTGGTTTGCTCCTAAAATGACCCATGGGACAATAAGATGTTAATAATAAATGCCATTAATAGTTTTAGTTTTTAAATTTTTTTATGATGGCTCAATAAATCTTCCCGTATTAAGAGTAATTGGTTTTGAAATGACAATTTTCACATCTAGTATAATTTATAGACCTTATGGTCGTCTACAAAAAAGGTATTTATACTTTTTTTGTACGACTGGTAGCTCGTGAAATATCGAGATTTTAAATCTTTAAAACACAGATATTATTGGATCTTGAATGAGAAAGTCAAATAAAATTCGAATTGACTTCCGGTCGCGCGGTTATTGTTCGGTATTGACGCTTATTTAAATATTCCTCGAATTCTCGATACAGTTCAAATTTGAAAACCAGACGCCAACTTGGTGTTTTTAAAGAAACTAATTAATGTTGTCTATAATTTTTCATAAAACTTTTGCTTTCAATTTTTATTTAATTTTGTGCAGTGCGATATTTTCGAAACATTCTGGGTTGAGTTTCCGCTCTTACCATCGCCCTGGAATTAGTTTCCCCAAGAAAATCTCTTACAGGGGTAGTTCAGTTTCCCTATGGAGTTAAGTTATTTGTTTCTCACAAACCATGGAGCGTCCATGGCTTGTCTTAGAAAGACGTTCTGGAACACCTGGAGTTTCTTCATCTGATTATCCGTCGCCTGTGAGCAAGCTACAGATGCGTAGGTCATCGCTGGTCTTATGATTGATTTGTATAGTAACACTTTAAGTCTAATGGACAGGTTACTATTTCTACCAATCATCGCTTGCAGCAGTTCCTTCAGCATTTTGGCTTTGGACACTGCATAATTGATGTGTGCCTGAAATGTAAGTCTTTTATCCAGAATTACACCTAGATACTTTGCCTGAAATCTCCAGTCGACGTTTTGCCCATGAACATTAACATGTCGATATGGTTTGAGTCTTCTTCGGGTGAAGAAGACTGCTTGGGTCTTGTCTGCGTTGACTTGGATTCTCCATTGACCGAAGTAATCTAGTAGACTATCTATTGCCTCCTGAAGTCGTCTGGTGACCAACTCTGGATTAAAAGAGTACGCCACCAAAGCTGTGTCGTCTGCATAAGTTGCCAATAAGGTGTGGTCGATTGTTGGATTGGTTCTCGGGATGTCCGCTATTAACAGAGAATACAGCAGAGGTGACAAGGCAGAGTCTTGAAGCACCCCATACTGTAGCATAAACTGGTCTGATAGTTCCTGTCCCACCTTTGCTCTGAATGAGCGCTGGTCCAGGAACGAGCTTACCATTTGAACCATTGTTAGAGGTATTCCAAACTGGTCCATCTTGTAGACTAGTCCTTGGTGCCAAACTTTGTCAAATGCCTTGGAGATATCGAAGAAAATAGCTCAAACTACCTGGTTCCAGTTCATGCGTTGAGTAATTGTTTCAACCACTCTCAGCAGCTGGTCTGAGGTAGAGTGCATAGGTTGGAACCCAAATTGTTCCTTAGGAATGATGTCGCGATCGCTGATGATATTCTGCAGACGCTTCCTCAAAATCCTTTCCGCCACCTTACCCAAGTTGGATAGAGAGATTGATTGGTCTGTAATTTTGGGAAAATTTGCCATCCTTACCTGGCTTAGGAATGAAGATAACGTTTGCAGTCTTCCATCTTGTGGGAAACATGGAATTGACTATTGTTCCAAAGTATTTGACAGATTGGTCCAGAAGAGACCTCAGAGTTTGGTTTGTAATTCAGTCTGAACCTGGAGTAACTGTCTTTCTTATCTACTTAAATATATGTTGTGCGGCTTGTGCCCTACCGATAGTAAGGTGGGGAATTTTAAAACGGAAAGTTATCAGTAGAGACCGGATTTTAGGTAAAATCCTATGATCCTACCTTTTCACCTTTTTTTGACGTTTTTTTATGTGCTTTTGCTTAAATTTCAATTTCCATCGTTTCTTTGCCTTTTTATACATAATCTGCACCTATTTTCAAATATGTTCGTGCCTATTTATCCTTTTCTATGGGTTTTCCAAGTAAATGTACAATACACTTTCGAAGAATTTAGGCAGAAATATGTACGTGATAAAATAAAGCAAAAAACATCCATCATAATAACAAGAAGCTTGATGCATAAATTTCCAAGAAATGTAATTTTTTAAAATTTTACCTCCTACCAGCGTTTTCTAAATAGTGGGTCGCGACTCGGCAGTGGGTCACGAAAGTTAAATGCCGGGTCATAAAATTCGCCTCCTCTTGTTCAATTATATTCATAAAATGTATGAGAATAAAAGATAAAATTTCTAGTCCCTTTTATCACTGTATAAGTGAAAAGCAAAAAATATTAAAAAAATATATATTAATTTTATTTAATTTTTGTTAATAAATTTAGATTTTTTCGTAATTTTTCTCAGAAAATGTTTATACTCCTAAAAATTATGGCTTGTTCTTCTCGAAATTAACACCTTGATGACGTGCCGCACCATTTTAGGCCTTTGTTTAACTGGCGGCGTTTTCAAACTGTAATAACTTCAACTTTTTTTTTCGATATTTTTAAAAATTTTAACTTTGTTTCAAAAATTGATTTCTGAAATAATTTTTTTTCTACATTTAGATTTTTTGTTGTTGAGAATATCCATTTTTTTACATAATTGACGTTTTAGCAAAAATTTCATTTTTCTTCTGTTTTTGAACATTCTGTTTTTTTTTTAATTTATGATCGATTGCAAATCCCAACCTTTTTCAAAATCATTTTTTTTTTTGAAAATTCCGACTGACTGAAAGCCTCAACCATTTTAAGAATTTTGACTATAAAACTCTTTTTAAAGAATTCCACTTTTTATGAAAAATTCGAATTTCAAATAAAACGAAATTTGGATGTGTTTGTAGTTTTTTTGTTGTTGTAAATTCCGACCTCTCTGTAACTTCGACCTCCCTGATACTTCGACATTTAAAACTTTCCTTTTTTTTAATTTACATTCCTTTCAAAATGTGTATTTTTTTTCAAAAGGTTGGCCTTTTCTTAAAATTTTGCTTATTTTGGGAATTTCTATAGTTATTTCAAAATTTTCACTTTTTTGCAATTTTTTTACTTATTTTAGACGCAAAATTTTGACTTTTCCTAGAGGTTTTTACTTTATTTTTAAAAATTGTACTATTTTCTAAATTTCATAGTTTGATTCGAAATCTCTTTTTGTAGCTTTTGAACATTTTAAATGAAAATTTCGTCTTTTTTGAAAAGGTGTCCTTTTTTCTAGAAATGAAATGATGACTTTCTGACCTTATTTTTATTCTTTTCTGACGAATTCGACTTTTATGCAAATTATGATTTTCCGAAATTTTGTCATTTGAAAATTTCCATTATATCTGTTTTTTGTAAAAATTTCGATTTTAAATTTTCGCCTTTTTATCGAAATTTTAACATTTTTATAAATTACGATTCATTAAAAAAATCAACTTTCCAAAATTTCCACTTTATACAAGTTCTCATTTTTATCAACATTCCAATTTTTTCTCAACACTTTGACTTCAAATTTTATAGTGTTTCTGCAAATTTTGACTTTTTTGTAAATTTTATAAAATTAACATTTCTATTTCGAACGTTTCGTTTTATTTTCAAATTTTAATTTATATCAAAATTTGAGTTTCAAAATTTCGAGTTTTTTAAAAATTTACTCTCAGAGGAATTTGACTTTTTTTGTACATTTTGGTTGTCTTAAAATTTACTTTTTGCAATTATTGACTTAAAATATTCTATTTTTTTTTCATTTTTACTTTTTGTACATTATTAGCTTTTTTTTTGGAAAATTTAGGCTTTTTTCTGAAAAGTTCAACTCTTTCAGAATTTCAAGGTTTCCCAAATTTCAACTTTTTCGCATCATTTTAACTTTTTGACATTTTTGATTGATACTTTAAAATATTTACTTTTTTTTTTTAATTTTCAGTTTTATTAAAATTTCTACTTTTTTGAAAATTTAGACTAATTTTGAGAATCTCGATTTTTTTTATCAAAATTTGAACTTTTTTAAAAGTATGATTTATCTTGAGGACTTCCACTTTTGAAAGTATTAATTTTTGGAAAATTTCAAATTTTGAAATTTTTGTTAAAATTGTTGGTTTAAACTCACAAATTACAAATTAAATATTTAAATTTAGGGTGTTTATATGAATTGAAATATTGGACTCAAAATAAAAATGTTAAAATTTCGCGTTTTGAAATTTCCATTTTTTACACCCAGTTTGGAACTATTTAATTTATTTAGGTCGCACAAACGTTAAATAAAATTATTAATGTTAATGTTACTCACCCATAAGAATCTACTATGACGAATAAATTATGAAAAGTTGTAGAAAAAAAAAACAGTTATAACTTCCAATTTCTAAATTTCAAGAAAAAAGACCCAATTTCTATTTTAAAGTAAATATCTTAGGTTGAAACATTAGTGAATATTGATTCACTAAAAGTTTGTAGAGAATCAATCTCAATCAATTTCGATATTGAGAAATTTTGTTAGCTAAAATTGGCTTTAGGAAAAAGGCCATTTGAATTTTAGAGCCGAAGTTTCGCAAAATCTGCGTTGGAGTAACATAAAAAGAAAATGATATTGTAACGAAGTGTAAATTGTAGAATTTAGTACGTAAGAAAATTTTCTAGAAAGATCTGATAAGGGGAAAAGCGGCCGCGATAACGAAGCAAACGGCAGATAAGTGTTCTAGAAATTTCGGCCAACGATAAGCCTTATCCTCCGAAAATTTCTAGAACCTGGAAGCCAAAACTATATAAGGCGGTCGCCTTTCCCTTGAGTCAGTCAGTTAGAGTCAGTGTAATTAGTGAGTTTGTAGTTAGAATTAAATCAGTGAGTTCATTATTCAGTTGTAGTGTTCCGAATTTAGTTTGGTAATAAAGTGGGTATTATTCAATTCACGTGTTAGTAATCAATTGAAATCGATAAGCCAGTAATAATTTTTAACCTTAATTAACGAAAAAATATGAAAAAATACCTTACGATTTTTAAAGTCGAAATTAAAAAACAAAACTTAGCTTAAGCATCATATATTGGAAGGTTAAATTGGGAATTATTTGAAAAGCTTTACCATTTCATGTTTTTAAGCTATAATAGAACATTCTACATTTTTTATTGAAATTTTGACTTTGAAATTTAAAATAGCAAGATTTAACCAAAATCTTAAGAAAAAAGGTATCTATTTTAACACTGACTTTTTAGAAAAATATAACGAATTAGATGTACTCGAAAAAGTTTTAGAAAGTGCGGATATTTTAAGAGAAACTCAGCCCGGAGAAAAAATCCAGTTTTAAGATTGATCAAGTTCGAGATTTCAAGGCAAAATTTTGGGATTAAAGTCGAAATTTTGGGGGAAGAAAGTTAAAAAGTCTTACAAAGAAAGGGCCAAATTTTGAATTCCAACATAAAAATATGGTCGAAATTTTCAAAGGAAAAACTAAGTTTCAAGATAGTTAAGAAATATTTTACTGGATCACAAAGAAGAATCCTAAAAATTACCGGGAAATGACATAAGACTTTGGAAAATGCTGATATAGAAAAAGCTTTTTAAATTACGAGTATTTATTACAGTGAAGAAACGCAAATTGGACAGCGAAAAATATGGAAAGATATTTTTAATTTGTAATTGGAAAAAAAGTAATATTCAAAATAGTCAATAAATGTTTTTCTTGTTAATTGTGGTTTTGACCTATTAGTGCCTTTTTTAGAGTATTTTGTCATTTTAGTGCCTATTTTAGCTGTTCGTTTTTGCCTAATTTAACATTTTGCAGACCTTTTTGCCTTATTTGATTGTGCCTAAAATCCGGTGTCTAGTTATCAGACATTGTTTGAAGTTCACTATAGCTGAACTTAGTGAAATAACGTCATCCCCAGCTTAGGCTGATGTCTTTGCTATGAAAACTTCACCTATTTATTTCTTGAAAAGTGTTAAGATCATCTTCAATGCTTCTGAAGACGTTCTTATGATGATTAGATTATTTTTTCACACCTACAATTTTACGTAGACAAACTCGAGGGACCAATGCTTAAAAAT
The DNA here is from genome assembly GCA_028583605.1 of Dastarcus helophoroides. Taxonomy (NCBI): domain Eukaryota; kingdom Metazoa; phylum Arthropoda; class Insecta; order Coleoptera; family Bothrideridae; genus Dastarcus; species Dastarcus helophoroides. Next base: position 7,564,136 of record CM053326.1, read on the forward strand.
TACGTAGACAAAGTGGTGGAGATCCGTTAGTTTTAAATACGTAAGTACATGGATATAAAAAATGTAAAAGTTATCCCAGTCTAGACAATAAAATTACATATGGGATCTTATCTAACGTTGTTATTTAAAAATTTGAGTAACAAGGCAATATTTTAATTCTGTAACCATTACTGCAGTTCAGCAGGTTTTAATTAGTCAATGAAATATTTATGGCAAACGTGAAGACATTTTTATTACAGCAATAAAGAAACTTTATTCTCGCATTAAAAAATAATCTTTTATTTTTAACCAAATGTTACTTGTTTTAGTCATCTGCCAGTTAAAATTAATTTGTTGTATAAATGTACCGGAATAGTTACTTCCATTTCCTGTAAGTCGGAGAAATTCACGAGGATGTGAATTTCTAAAAATATGCAAACTGCATCAAACTGCTAATGCATGCATATTCAAGAATTTTGTTTAATTTAATTACAGAATCGCCTGTAATATGAAGCCTAGCTGGGCGACATCTTGCAGCAAGAATAATTAGAATTCATCTATAAATCAAGTTGAATTGAACACAATAATCGAAGCCATGATCCATTCAGAGAAGGTCAACATAATTGTCACTGTATAATTATCTGTTTTAATTAAGGAATGTGAACTAACAACTCTACATGGATGCGAAATATGACACTCGTCGGCATCTTAATGTGCAGTTGGGCTTTTCAACACAAGGAGCCTGGACACTTGTTTCTCTACGACAATGTCGGATTTCTTCAAGATACTAGAACACTAGAAGTGAATTATATGCGCCCTTTGTCACGGCAAGGGTCACTTTACTTATTCAAAATATTCTCCCTGAAGAGGAAATACGACTGATCGTAATTTGCGTATAAATCAGGTTTCATTTACAGAGGTAATTTTTGATGTTTATTAATTTTGTTTAACATTTCTGCGAAGAAATAAACAGTAATTTTTGAGTTTTAATTCGAATTTTCTGAAAAGAACTCGAAATTTGGAAAGTCAGAATTTCTAGAAAAAGTCGAGATTTTAATTCAACTTGTATGAAAACAAGTAAAAATTGAAAGCGAAAACTGAGAATTTTGAGACAAAATTTCAATTTCAAGAAATAACGTAATATACAATAATGTCAGCTTATAATGATAACGTATGCCTACAATACTGTAAGCTTATAATGAAGTTTTTTTTAACACTTTCGCTTATAACTAGAGACCGGATTTTAGGGAAAATTATATGATCCTACCTTTTCACTTTCATAAATTGCCCAAATTTCAATTTCGCTTGTTTTTTGCCTTTGCACCTATTTTCGAAAATGTTCGTGCCTATTTGTCCTTTTTTATGGGTTTTCCAAGTACAATACACTTCTGAAGAATTTAGGCATAAATATTCACTTGATAAAATAAAACAATAATATGGAAATTTATTCCATCACAAGAAGCTTGAAGCATAAATTTCCAAGAAATGTATTTTAATAACAGTTGAAAAATATGACCCATCCAGCTCCTTTAAAATTTTGCTTGCTGTTGTGGCGTAGACCAGGGGTCAGCAAGCTTTTAAGCCGAAAGAGCCAGCGCGCAATAAAAACACTGATCTCGTGAATTTCAAAGAGCCACAAATTTTTATTTCTGCTTTTACATTTTATTTCAAAATTAAATCAGATAAATCAGATCAAATATGGGACCGAGAGAGACTCCTCTGACTTATGTAGTGAAATGAAAATATATTCAGCCCAAAAGACTTTTTATTTCTCAAAATTTAGACCTTTACTTCAAAATTTAACTTTTGTTTTCGCAATTTTTACTTTTTTAATTCTTCCCTATATTAGTCTTCTTTTAATGAACATTCTTTTATTCTCAAAACTTGACAATTTGTGAAAATGTTAACTTTTTTTTTAACTCGACTTATTAGAAGATTCGGCTTATTTTTCAAAAATTCATCTTTTGTTGATTTTCTAATAAAAACGTAAAAATTTGAAGTAACTGGAGATGCTAAAATAGTTCTTAAAAATCTCGATCCTTTTTTTAAAGTTTTCTTTTTTCAAAATTTGGATCTATTTGGAAATCTCACTTTTTTCCAAAATTACATTTTTTCGACTTTTTTTCTAAATTGCGATTTTTTTCTAGAACTACATTCTTTTTAAAATTCGTCCTTTTGCCAAATTTCGGCATTTTCCCCAAAATGGGCTTTTACGAAACATTTAAACTTTTATTTATTTTCTACAAATTTGGACTTGTTACGCAAAATTCTTTTTTTTTTTTTCGAAATTTCGATTTTTAAAATTCGACATTTTATTGTATCTGCAAACTGCGATTTTTCGACGAAATTTATCTACATATTTACAAAATGTTTGACTTAATCTCAAAATTTGACTTTCTCTGGGAAATTTTGACCTTCAGCACGTCAGCACTTTTCTCGAAATTTCTATATTTTTTTTGAAATTGGTCCGTTTTTCAAATTAGCCATTTTGCCCAAATATTTTCTACAAATTTGGACTTGTTTCGCTAAATTCGGTTTTTTTTTTCTCGAAATTTGATTTAAAATTCGACATTTTATTGTTTCTGCAAGCTGCCATTTCTTCGACGAAATTCGTCAATTTTCAGAATGTTTGACTTAATGTCAAAATTTGATTTATTTTCTTAAAATTTGACCTTTATTTTACCGAAACTGGAAGTTGTATCAACATTGTCTTTTCTTTCGAAATTATTTTAACAATTCTATCAAAATTCGAATTTTTCTGAACACTTGGAGTTATTTTTTAATTCGTGTTCTCGAAATTTCAAATATATTCTCAGAATTTAACTTTTTCTGGAGAAATGCATTTTTTAATTTTTTTCTTCTCTGAAAAACTTCGACTTCTGATAAAGATCGACAATTTTTTTCAAGATTTTATTTTTACAATTTTTCACAAAATTTAAATTTGTCTAAACAGTTCAGGTTTTTAAATTTTTTCTGCGAATTTCAATCTATTGTCAAGGTTCGAAGTCTTTTTTTTTAATTTTGCCTTTTTTGGAAACTTTTAACGAATTCATTTTTTTCGAAATCTCTTTCAAAATTAAGCTTTTTCTGGAAATTTCAACCTTAATTTCGACGAAATTTATCTATCTTCAAATCTCAAAATTTGATTGTTTTCTTAAAATTTGGCTTTCCCTGGGAAATTTTGACCATTTTTTAAAATTCAATACTTTTCTCAAAACTGAAAGTTTTCTCGACATTCTCTTTTCTTCGAAATTATTGTACCAATTTTCTCAAAATTCTTATTTATTAGAAAATTTGGAATTTTTTTACTCGTCTTGTTCTCGAGATTTCAAATTGCTTCTCCAAATTTAAATTTCTTTGATTTGTTGTCGAAATTTCAGGCTTTTGACTTTTTTCTTGAAATTTTTCCTAAAATTTGACCTTTTTCGTCTTCCCTGAAAAACTTCGATTTTTTTAAAGTTCGACAATTTTTTTAAGCCCCCAGTTAATTTTTGCAGCTTATCTTTTTGATAATTTTCGATCCTTTTTTTAAGGTTTTCTTTTTTCAAAATTTAGATCTATTTTGAAATTTCACTTTTTTCCAAAATTACATTTTTTCGACTTTTTTTCTAAATTGCGATTTTTTTCTAGAACTACATTCTTTTCAAAATTCGTCCCTCTTACCAAATTTCGGCATTTTCCCCAAAATGGACTTTTACGAAACATTTAAATTTTTATTATTTTCTACAAATTTGAACTTGTTACGCAAAATTCTTTTTTTTCGAAATTTCGATTTTTAAAATTCGACATTTTACTGTTTCTGCAAACTGCGATTTTTCCAACGAAATTTATCTACATATTTACAAAATGTTTGACTTAATCTCAAAATTTGACTTTCTCTGGGAAATTTTAACTTTCAACACTTTTCTCGAAATATCTATACCTTTTTTAAAATTTGTTATTTTTCCAAATTTAGCCATTTTGCCCAAATATTGACTTTTACCAAATATTTAAACTTTTATTTATTTTCTACAAATTTGAACTTGTTTCGCTAAATTCGGTTTTTTTTTTGAAATTTTGTCTTAAAACTCGACATTTTATTGTTTCTGCAAGCTGCGATTTCTCCGACGAAATTCGTCAATTTTCAAAATATTTGACTTAATTACAAAATTTGTTTTTTTTTTCTTAAAATTTTACCTTTATTTTATCGAAACTGGAAGTTGTTTCAACATTGTCTTTTCTTTCGAAATTATTTTATCAATTCTATCAAAATTCGAATTTTTCTGAACATTTTGAGTTATTTTTTAATTCGTGTTGTTCTCGAAATTTCAAATATATTCTCAGAATTTAACTTTTTCTGGAGAAATGCATTTTTTTATTTTTATCACTTCTGAAAAAACTTCGACTTCTGATAAAGTTCGACAATTTTTTTCAAGATTTTAAATTTTACGATTTTTACAAAATTTAAATTTGTCTAAACAGTACAGGTACATCAGATCAAATATGGGACCGAGAGAGACTCCTCTGACTTATGTAGTGAAATGAAAATATATTCAGCCCAAAAGACTTTATTTCTCAAAATTTAGACCTTTACTTTAAAATTTACCTTTTTATTTTTCGCAATTTTTACTTTTTTAATTCTTCCCTATATTAGTCTTCTTTTAATGAACATTCTTTTATTCTCAAAACTTGACAATTTGTGAAAATGTTTACTTTTTTTAATTCGGCTTATTTTTCAAAAATTCATCTTTTGTTGATTTTCTAATAAAAACGTAAAAATTTGAAGTAACTGGAGATGCTAAAATAGTTCTTAAAAATCTCGATTCCTTTTTTAAAGTTTTCTTTTTTCAAAATTTGGATCTATTTGAAAATCTCACTTTTTTCCAAAATTACATTTTTTCGACTTTTTTTTCTAAATTGCGATTTTTTTCTAGAACTACATTCTTTTTAAAATTGGTCCTTTTGCCAAATTTCGGCATTTTCCCCAAAATGGACTTTTACGAAACATTTAAACTTTTATTTATTTTCTACAAATTTGGACTTTTTACGCAAAATTTTGTTTTCGAAATTTCGATTTTTAAAATTCGACATTTTATTGTTGCTGCAAACTGCGATTTTTCTGACGAAATTTTTCTACATATTTACAAAATGTTTGACTTAATCTCAAAATTTGACTTTCTCTGGGAAATTTTAACCTTCAACACTTTTCTCGAAATTTTTATATCCTTTTTAAAATTCGTTCTTTTTGCAAATTTAGCCATTTTGCCCAAATATTGACTTTTACCAAATATTTAAACTTTTATTTATTTTCTACAAATTTGAACTTGTTTCGCTAAATTCGGTTTTTTTTTTCGAAATTTCGATTTTCAAAATTCGACATTTTATTGTTTCTGCAAACTGCGATTTTTCCGACGAAATTTATCTACATATTTACAAAATGGTTTGACTTAATCTCAAAATTTGACTTTCTCTGGGAAATCTTAACCTTCAACACTTTTCTCGAAATTTTTATATCCTATTTAAAATTCGTTCTTTTTCCAAATTTAACCGTTTTGCCCAAATATTGACTTTTACCAAATATTTAAACTTTTATTTATTTTCTACAAATTTGAACTTGTTTCGCTAAATTCGGTTTTTTTTTTGAAATTTTGTTTTAAAACTCGACATTTTATTGTTTCTGCAAGCTGCGATTTCTTCGACGAAATTCGTCAATTTTTAAAATGTTTTACTTAGACTCAAAATTTGACTTTTTTTTCTTAAAATTTGACCTTTATTTTATCCAAACTGGAAGTTGTATCAACATTGTCTTTTCTTTGGAAATTATTTTATCAATTCTATCAAAATTCGAATTTTTTTGAACATTTGGAGTTATTTTTTAATTCGTGTTATTCTTGAAATTTCAAATATATTCTCAGAATTTAACTTTTTCTAGAGAAATGCATTTTTTTATTTTTATCTTCTCTGAAAAAACTTCGACTTCTGATAAAGTTCGACAATTTTTTTCAAGATTTTAATTTTTACAATTTTTCACAAAATTTAAATTTGTCTAAACAATTCAGGTTTTTAAATTTGTTCTGCGAATTTGTCAAGGTTCGGAGTCTTTTTTTTAAATTTTGCCATTTTTGGAAACTTTTGACGAAATCATTTTTTTCGAAATCTCTGTTTCAAAATTAAGCACTTTTTGGAAATTTCGACGAAATTTATCTATCTTCAAATCTCAAAATTTGGTTGTTTTCTTAAAATTTGGCTTTTCCTAGGAAATTTTGACCATTTTTTTAAAATTCAATACTTTTCTCAAAACTGAAAGTTTTATCGACATTCTCTTTTCTTTCGAAATTATTTTACCAATTTTCTCAAAATTCGAATTTATTAGAAAATTGGGATTTTTTTAATCATCTTGTTCTCGAAATTTTAAATTTCTTCTCAGAATTTGAATTTCCCTGGAAAATTGCACATTTGTTGTCGAAATTCCAGGCTTTTCTTAAAATTTTGACTTTTTCTTGAAATGTTGACTTTTTCTTGAAATTTTTTCTAAAATTTGGCTTTTTTCGCCTTCCCTCAAAAACTTCGACTTTTTTAAAGTTTAACAATTTTTTTTAGCTTCCAGTTAATTTTTGCAATTTATCTTTTTGATTGATAATTTGTAGTTTTTCAAAAAATTCAATTTTGTCTAAAAATTTGAGGTTTTTAATTTGTTCTGGGCTTTAATCTATTGTCGAAATTGGACTGTTTTTTTTCTAAAATTCTACCTTTTTTTGAGAACTTTTAATAAATTCATTTTTTTCGAAATCTCTTTCTTTTTCTCAATTTGGTCGAAATCTCGTCCTTTTTCTCAATTTTTAAAGTCTCTTTTTCTCAATTTCTTCGAAATATCTTAATTTTTCTCCATTTTTTCGAAGTCTCTTTCTCTTAATTTTTTCGTAATCTTCCTTTTTCTGAAAATTTGGCTCTTTTTGGAAATTTCAGCTTTTATTTCGATATTTACTGCTTCTGTAAATTTAGATTTTTTTTTTCACTAAAGTAATTCAACTTTTTTTTACTAAATTTCAAGGCTGTAGAAAATTTACAAATAAAAAAGTAAAAATCATGACAAAAATGTTTTTTACAAATTTTGACTCCCCAAATTGGCTTTTTTCCAGAAATATCAAATTTCATGTGTTTTTCCACAATGTTAATACAAATTAAGCGAAATTCGGAGAAAACACTTCTTGAAATTTTAGCAAAACGTAAAAATTCCTAGAAAAGTATTTTTGGAAATTTCGACTTTGTAGCTCACTTGTTTAATTGGTACTCAATTCCTGAGTGTCTGTCCATTCAAGCTTTTTAGGAGAATTTAAAGAGCCGCAATTGTCTTTTAAAAGATCGGCATGCCGACTCCTGACGTAGACCAATTGAACTATACCAACGTTTTACAAATAGTGGGACTGTGCCACGAAAATAAAATACCGGGTCATAGAATTCTCCTCCTCTTGTTCAGTTATATTCATGAAATTTATGAGAACAAGAGATAAAATTTCTAGTGCTTTTTGTAACCCTACAAGTGTAAAACAAGATCATTTTAAAAAAATAATATTTATTTTTTAAAATTGTTGTTAATACATTTAGATTTTTTCGTATTTTTTTCTGAGAAAATTTTTATACTCCTCAAAATTATGGCTAGTTTTTAAAGTTTAAATTTTAACACCTTGACGACGTCCCACACTATTTCAAGCCTTGGTTTAACGACGGCATTTTCAAACTGTAAATATATAAACTTTTTGTTTTTCAAATTTTCAATATTTTTTTTTTAAATTTCAACTTTGTTTAAACAGTTGATTTCTGAAATGATTTTTCTACATTTAAATTTTTTGTTGTTGAACATGTCGACTTTTTTTACAAAATGACATTTTAACAAAAGTTTTATTTTTCTTCTGTTTTTGGATTTTCTAATTTTTTTTTCAAATTTATGATCGATTGCCAATCTCAACCTTTTTCAAAATAGTATTACTTTTTTTGACAATTCTGACAGCTGAAAACCTCAATCTTTTTAAACATTTTGATAGAAAAAAGTTTTTAAAAGAATTCCATTTTTTTGAAAATGTATTTAAAATAAAACGACTTTTTAGAAAATGTTTAAGTGTCTGTAGTTGTTTATTAAAAATTCCGTCTTCTTTGAAACTTTAACATTAAATTTTTTTTTCTTCTAATTCATTATTTTTTTAAATCTAATCTCAAAATTTCTATTTTGTTTTCAAAATATTGGCTTTTTCTCAAAATTTTGCTTATTTAAGGATTTCTATACTAATTTCGAAATTTTCACATTTTTGCAATTTTTTTTTACCTAATTTAAGAATTTTAATCTTAATTTCGGATTTTTTAAAAATTTTATTTTATTTATTTTGAAAATTATTACTCAAAATTTTGATTTTGTCTAGAAGTTCTTTTTCATGAAAATTTCGACTTTTTTCAAAAGGTGGACTTTTTTGCAACTATTTATGCGTTTTATTGAAATGATGACCTTTTACCGTTATTCTTATTTTTTTCTGAAGAATTCGATTTTTATGAAAATTGTGATTTTTGAAATTTCGACATTTTAAAATTTCCATTATTTCTATTTTTTTTTTGTAAAAATTTTGATTTCAAATATTCGCCGTTTTGTCGAAATTTTAACATTGATTTAATATCGATTTATTAAAAAAATCGACTTTCCAATATTTCCACTTTTTTCAAGTTCCCATTTTTTATCAACATTCCAATTTTTTCTCAAAATTTTGACTTTAAATTTTCTGCTCGAAATTTTGACTGTTTTGTAATTTTTAAAAAATTAACATATCTATTTCGAGGTTCCATTTTTTTTTTCAAAATTTAATTTTTATCAAAATTTGTCTTTTTTAAAATTTTCAGTTTTTTGAAAATTTACCCAGAGGAATTCGTCTTTTTTTTGTACATTTTGACTTTCTCGTAATTTATTTTTTTACCTTTTTCAAAATAGTATTACTTTTTTTGAAAATTCTGACTAACTGAAAACCTCAATCTTTTTAAACATTTTAACTATAAAAAACGTTTAAAAAGAATTCCACTTTTTTGAAAGTTTTGTATTTAAAATAAAACGTCTTTTTAGAAAATTTTTACGTGTCTAGTTTTTGATTAAAAATTCCGATTTCTTTGAAACTTCAACATTTAAATTTTTTCTTTTCTTTTAATTAATTATTTTTTTAAATCTAATCTTTCAAAATTTCTATTTTGTTTTCAAAATGTTGACTTTTTCTCAAAATTTTGCTTATTTAAGGAATTTCTATACTTATTTCGAAATTTTCACTTTATTGCAATTTTTTTACTTAATTTAAGAATTTTAATCTTAATTTCGGATTAAAAAAAAATATTTTATTTATTTTGAAACTGTTGACTCAAAATTTTTTACGGCTGCTCGAAATTTTGGCTGTTTTGTAATTTTAAAAAAATTGATATCTATTTCGAGGTTTCATTTTTTTAAATTTTAATTTTTATCAAACTTTGACTTTAAAAATTGTCAAATTTTTGAAAATTTACCCAGAGAAATTCGACTTTTCTTTGTACATTTTGGCTTTCTCGAAATTTACTTTTTGCAATTATTTGCTTAAAAAATATTTAGTTTTTTCTTCTTTTCGACTTTTTGTACATTATTAACGAATTTTTTTGGAAACTTCATATTTTTCAACATTTCAACTTTCCCAAATTTCACCTTTTTCTGAAAATGTTATTTTTTTGAAATTTTTGGCACAAAATATCTAATTTTATTTTCAGAATTTTGACTTTTTTCAATTTTCTACTCCTTTTCAAAATTTTGACTAAATTCAAAAGTCCCAATTTTTTTAATCAAAATTCGGACTTTTTTAAAAGTATGGTTTATATTGAGGACTTCCACTTGTTTCGAAAGTTTAACTTGCTTTAATAAGTACTAATTTTCTGAAAATTTCATATTTTGATATTTTTCTTAAAGTTGCCGGCTTAAACCCACAGAAATTAAAATTAAATATTTAAATTTGGAGTATTGATATGAATTGGAATATTAGACTCAAAATAAAAGCGTTACAATTTTTGAGAGAAATGATGAAAGTCATTATTAATTTTATTTAGCATTTCTGCTATCCAGTTTGGAAATATTTAATTTTTTATGTCGCATAAACTTTAAATAAAATTAATAATGATAATGTTTCTGACCCATAAGAGTCTACCATGACGAATAAATGATGAAAGGTTCTAGAAAAACAAAAACTCAATTTTAACTTCTAATTTCTAAATTTCAAGAAAAACGACTCAATTTCTATTTTAAAGTAGATATTTTAGCTTTAAAAATTTTTCAATATTTACTTAAAATCGTCGAAAGTCGATTTTGAGAAAAATTCTAGCTAAAATTGTCTTTAGGAAAAAGACAAGTTCTAGTTTAGAGAGAGGAAGTTAGGCAAAAAAATTAAACGTTTCTATTGGACAAACATAAAAGGAAAATGATATTTTTACTTTACTTAACATAAAAATCTCGAAAAGATCCTTGCGATTTTTAAAGTAAAAATCTAGTAGAAAAAAAGTCAAACTAAAATCAAAATTTTAGGTGAAGCATCAAAAATTGGAAGGTTAAATTGGGAATCTTTTTGAAAAAGCTTTACCATTTAATGTTTTTAAGCTCTAATATTAGAATATTCCACATTTTTTATTGAAATGTTGACTTTGAAATTTAAAAGAGCAATATTTTAACCCAAATGTTGAGAAAAAAGTTTCTATTTTAACATCGACTTTTTAGAATAATATAAAGAATTAGGTTTATTAATTAAAGAACTACATGTACTCGAAAAAGTTTCAGAAAGTGTACGGACATTTTAAGAGAAACTCGGCCTCTACAAAAAATCCAGTTTAAGATCGATCAAACTCGGGATTTCAAGACAAAATTTTGGGATTGAGGTCAAAATTTTGAGGAAGGAAAATTAAAAAATCTTGGAAAGAAAGAACGAAATTTTGACTTCTAACCTGAAAATGTGTTCAAAATTGTCAATAAAGGTTTTTCTTGTTAGTGTGGTTTTGATCTTTTAATGCCTTTTTTAGAGTATTTTGCCTTTTTAAGTGCCTTTTTTAATAGTTAATAGTTCATTTTTGCCTAATTTAACATTTTGCTCACCTTTTTACCTTACTTGATTGTGCATAAAATCCGGTCTCTACTTATAACGAACCAGTCTGTAACGTAGATATAGGTTAACTCGATTTATGAAACCGGTTCAACTCGAGTTGAATTTAACCCGAGTTAAACTAAGTTAGGAAGTTTGGTGGAAGGGACTGGTCCTTGGTTATCTTCAATAATTGTCATACAGAACTTGTCCCCTGAAATCAAGAAAGATTAAAAAACACCACAAACCTTGCTCTAACGCGTTTCGACAGCCAAGCTATCATTTTCAGAGAGATACTGAATCTGTATACAAAGCAGCGATTGTTGTATTTTTTAATCTTTCTTGGTTTTCAAGAGACAAGTTCTGTATTTCAATTTTTTAAGTTAGGAAGCTTAACTCGATTTATTAAACCGTTTGAAATGTAATCGAGATTAAATCGAAAATTTTGGCCAAGTCGAAATATCCGAAAAAGTGAAAACTTGGTAGAAAAAGTGATGGTAAGAAAAAAGAGAAAAGTTTAAAAAATATACAAAAATCTCAGAAAAAAGCTAAATGTTGAGTTAAAGTCGATATTATCAAAAAAAACCTGGCATTTGCGAGCTTACACTTAAATTTAGAGAAAAACATCAAAATTATGTTTTCAAGTACCAAAGCTACTAACATCGAAAAAAGGGTTATTGGTCCTTTTAAGGAGGGACAAATCAAGACATAACTGCCACTAACATGGCGCTCCTAGTTTGCAACATACTTTCTTAGCCGCAAGGCATAAAGCTTTTCGAATTTTTAATCAAAACAGCGGCTCTACTTCAGGATAATTTTAATAATATTACGGAATTTTTGGGAGTTTTTGTTTATAACCAAATTGTCAAATGAACGTGATTGGTTTGTTGATTATTCTTAACAGATGAATATTCCCAAGTCTGTGAACGTTCGTGGGAACCTTCCTATGTGCTCGCCACATTGGGTCTGTTAGATCGCCACGAAAACTTGCAGGGCGTCGACAAAGTGTATAATTTTCAATTGTTGAAGCTTCAAAAATAACTGATTTCTCCACTCGTCTTGAATTTTACAACTGGAATAAATTTATTTAATTAAGTATATACATTTGTAATTTATTTCTCTTATAGCCAGCATTTAATAGTAGACGTGGTTTATTCTTCAAATGTTTTCGCTTAAAATATGCTATTAAAGAAGCAGTTTCATCAAAATAAAAATGTCTGAAATAACAATAGAAAGCATCCGATAATTGTTCAAAATAATCCTCTGAATGGTGCCAAATACTGTTGATTGGCATGACGTTTCTAGCTTGTTGAATAATTCTACCATTTAATGGGAAGATCTGTTAAAAATTGTGGTAGCATTCAGTAGTTTATGTCCGTTTTTAGGTTAGGTTCGTTTCTCGGGTTTTTTTTTTTCGCCAAAATTGTCATGATTACATTAAAATATTGCATTGTCCATCCAGTCCTGAGCTATCGCTAAAGTTTTAAGTCTCTAGATCACCGGAAAGTTATTATTTTAAAGATTGCAAAATTTGCATAACAGTCATATACATCTCAATGTCAAATGTCGATCGAGGCTATTTTTCACAGACAACAAAACGAATTAATAAAAAACGTGTTAAAAAAATTGAAGGGAAATTAAAGACGAAATAACTATTACGTGCGTTTGCCTCCTGGTTTGCCATAGACATTTAAATGTCCACAGTCTACTACAGTTATTAGTTAACTTCACAATAAAAGGTGCTCGTGAGCTTTTCAATGCAAACTTATGCCTGCACCATCTGTTTTGAAACAGATTTATACCATCTGCCTGAGCCTGAACATCCACAACTGTAATTATGATGCCGATATTATTTGCTCTGCAGCATACTCTTCCCTTTTATTCAATCCTTTTAACAAGGCAATATGTTCTTTCTGGTTCTGTTATCTCTGCAAATATGCGCGTGGTACTGAAATTTGATATCTACGATCGTTCATCAGGGCTCTATTAGTTTTATGCAAGCGAAGTGGTATTTGAAATGTGTAATTAAACGTTATAAATGATCCAGACTTATCAGTAACACTAAATGATCATTATTGAACATAAACTTCTCTTTGGTTATAAGTTATAACATGCTCGTCATGATTTATTTAATGCTATGATTAATGGCTCTAATAAGCGTGCCTGTCAGATTCATCTGAATTCAAATCGAGATACACCTACTACATACATAATAGACTGGATATACAGTCAATCAAATCTTTAAACGACGGGCCTTCATATTTTTAAGCTAGCTACTATTGTAAGAAACTGTAATTTTGCATTATCACTAATGTAACGTGTATGGATACCTTTAAACAAATCTGGATTTGGATTTGAAATTGGGCCATGTATTTTAGATATGATGCTCCTGCCTTTCCCATCAGAAAAGAAGAACTACAAATGCGCAAACACTTGAATGGCATACGGTCAATAATTAATAGATTACATCTGTCTGTGTCTGGCTTCCACGAATTTTCTTAAAATTTGAGTTTAAATTGTTATTTAAATTTTTTTTAGTGAAACCTTATGATTTGGGGTCACCATCATGCTAATTCGCCTAACATATCCTAACATATTCTAATGTTAACATGTATGTAGTGAGTAAGTTATGTAATAGAATAAACGGCACCGGGGTTTGAACCTGCAACCTATCGGAACTATCAAGCGGAATCTTCACCTTAACCAATTGCGCTATACGTTCTACTATCTATTAACTAAAACACTACACTAAAAAGAAAAACATTTGAAGAAGAAAAATAAATGCAATAGCAAGAAACAACGTTCTCAAAATCCTAACCTAAACGTTATTAACTATTTTGATTTGTTGTTGGTTGTTTTAGGAGTGATTCTTTTATATTTTATGTCAATTTCTGCTGAAAATTACACAGGTCAGCAACAAAAATGCTGTCTGGATATTTTGAACTCATTTCTATGTATTTAGGTATTCTGAAAACTAAAAAAAAATACCCAAAAAATTCCATCACGTCAGGTTATTTTGCAGAACGCAAAATTTTATTATAAAAAAGGGTTTTTTGGGCTGCCTTGAAGTCATAAATAATAGGTACAATTTTAATTTTATTACTGTTTTTAAATGTATATAGGCTATAACTATCATTAATTTCTAAATAAGGAACACCCCGTGTGAGCCAAATTAACAAACATAAACATGTTGTAACCTGAACGTACGCGCTCTGATAGTGTAGAAAGTGGCGCGGTACAATTACGTGTTAACTCGTCATTGCTTTATAGATTTTGGTTCAATATAGTGCAATGTCGTCTGTGCGGAAGTGTGTGAACTCATCTGACAGTTTCTGTTACATTTGCGGCTAATATACAGTATTTCAGCAACAAGTTAATATTACGGACTTTGTAAAAAAAGTATACTTCGCGTATTTTGGCTTAAAACTTGGAGATCAGAATAAAGTTTGGGCACCTCATAAAGTCTGCAAACGATGTGTTGAAGACCTTCGAAATTGGTTTAAGGGTAAGAAAAAAGCTTTCCGATATGAGATTCCTGTGGTATGGCGCGAGCAAAAGAACCATAGTGATGATTGTTACTTTTGTTCGTGTAATGTTAAAAGGTATAATTCAAAACGGAAGCACTCAATTTTATACCCCAGTCGTCAATCAGCTATTTGTTCCATCCCCCATGAGACCGAAATACTAGTGCCCAAGGTCCCTGCTACCTTGGAAGACATTCCAAGTTCTGACGAAAATGATGCTGTACCTGAACCCGATGACAAGTCAAGTTTTGAATTTGAAGATGACAGCAGTTCGAAATTGTTTTCCCAGGGCGAGTTAAATGATTTGGTAAGAGACTTGAATTTTCGCAAAAATGCTGCTGAGTTGCTTGGATCACGGCTCAAAAGCAGAAACTTTCTTTTGCCGGGAGTGTCTTCCTTCTGGTTTAGATATCGTGAGAAGCAGTTGTCACGGAAAAATATCCAAGATCCACTTGGAAAATTCTGTAACCTCACCTTGAGAAGGATGACACCCAAGTGAACGACAAGAGAGAAGATGGCCGATTTCCCCCACACCAAGACTGACAGAAGATATGCCAGCACTTACAAAACCAACCTCTAACGGAAATTTAAACCGTAACACAGTTCACTTCCTACTTTGCCCAAGAGGACGAGTTGGTTGATTGTACCAATATTGAAGGTTTGATGTATACATTTAAGATCTCATACGATTTAGGCACTGACATATTTTGATAGATTCTTTAAAAAGAAGCTTTAAAGCAGTTCTGTTTCACAATGGCGGTTTCTATGCTTCCATATCTGTCGGTCATTCCGTACACCTCTAGGAAACCTACAAGAACTTGGAATTGATTCTTTCCAAATTAAAATATGAAGACCACGGTTGGAAAGTGTGTGGGGATTTCAAAATCTTGGGCATGTCGCTCGGACAACAAACTGGGTTTACCAAATTCCCTTGCTTTTTGTGTCTGTGGGATAGTAGAGACAGAACAAATCACTAGACCAAAAACTGTTGGCCTCCGAAGGAGCTTAAAGTTGGCGAACAGAATGTCCTGCATGAAACTTGGGTGCCTTCTCATAAAGTTCTTTTACCACCGCTTCACATAAAGCTGGGATAGATGAAGCAATTTGTAAAGACACTTCCACGAGATGAAATTGCTTCAAATACTTAATATCAAAGTTTTCAGGTCTCTAGGAGGCAACGTCGAAAGAAGGTGTTTTCGTTGGATCGGATTTTAGGCGACTTATGGCTGATCCACAATTCATCACGTGACGGATCCTCAAAGAGAAGGGTGGATTGCATTTAAAGAGGTCATAGAGAAATTTTTAGACAATAACAAAGACCCTAACTACAAACAAATTGTCAAAAGAATGTTAAAAATATTTCAAGCTTTAGGTTGCCTAATGAGTTTAAAAAGCTTCATTCTCACCTCGACTATGTTCCAGAAAAGTCGAGAAACGTGAGTAAAGATCAAGGGGAACGATTTTACCAAGATACTAAGGAGATGGAAAAAAGGTACCAGGGAAGATGGAGCGTCTCAATTATGGCAAACTACTGTTGGACGCTTCAGAGAGACCTTCCAGATGCTTCCCACAAGCGAAAATGTACCAAAAGGAGCCTCACTGGGAAAAAGAAATGTGGTTAGGGCTTACTAATTAATGTGTTTAAGATAAAAAACCAAATTTTGTTACGCAATTATAAATTAAAAAAATTTTTAATCTTTTATCTTTTATTTTAAAATGATAACTTGTTTAACATAGATACCTATATTGTCAGAAAACGTGACGTTCTATGACAAAATGAAAGTCATTTCCGGATTCAGCACACTCAAAAACATAGGAATTAAACAAAAAAAACCAAAACAGTTCTCAATTTTATTTTATTTTTGCAGACTTGTGTTGTTCAATTGTTAATAATGCAAATAACAAACATTTAATCCGATTATCTCTGCCAAAGAATCCCCGAGGTATAGGCAACATATTAATAATTAAGATATTTTATACGTGAAGGCAGCTTTAGTTCTGGTGATTTTTTATACTTTAGTAATTTATCTAAAGGTTGTTTTAATGCTTCACAGCCTACTCATATGCATATTTATACTGAAATGGGCTCTAGTTTAAAAACTTCTATACATATAATGGTAATTATAAACTGCCATATTACAATTAACATAAATTGAAATACAGAACTTGTCCCCTGAAACCAAAAAAGATTAAAAAACACAACAAAGGTTGCTCTAACGCGTTTCGATAGCAAAGCTGTCATCTTCAGTTTCTCTCCTAGGATAACAGCTTGGATGTCGAAACGCGTTAGAGCAATCTTTGTTGTGTTTTTTAATCTTTCTTCGTTTCAGGGGACAAGTTCTGTATTTCAATTTTTGAAGATAGCCAAGGACGAGTCCGTTCCACCGAACAATTAACAGGCTTATCTCATTAAAAAATAATAATGACACAGGCTTTAGCGAATTACTAATTATATTTACTGAAAACAGTTACACGACTCCTTACATCATTTATGTTTTTTTTGTTAATGAATAGAAGGCAACAAACTTTCATGTTTTGCAATCTTGTTAATAGCTTTTGCAAATGCTTGTTGATTAAAACTATTAATAACGACAAAAAGGTAGTAAAGTTACATTTCTTTGTTTGGCTGATTACCAAAAGGTGTTTTTTCTTGACTTGATCTACTTTAGACAACTTAAAAATGTTTTTTACACGAATCTTTATTACTTCAAAAAATGTTTCTATTCTATGCATAACTTCCTAATCATTTTGAATATTTGAACAAGACTGCAGTTAGCGTAAAGTGCTTTCTATTGATAACGATTTATTTTTAAGTCAATTCATCTAATCAATGGATTCCAATATCTACTAAATAATGTGCGAATTAGGCGTTTATTGCTTTCCGTTGTATAAAAGTAATTGCAGTATTTATCTTGATTTGACTGAAAGCTAGTTGTTTATCAATTCCGTCCATTTATTAATGTAAAAGCATCAGGAAATAAGGAAGACGCCAAGTGGATACGAATAAAAATAGAATAAGACAAAAAGATAACCTTAACAAAATGAAATCTTTGTAAACAATACCATTAGCTAATATTTGGCACATACTAATTGGGTTGTTCATAGATTTAGAGACTGGGTGTCATTATAATTAGACCGACCGAAAGTAGATTTTTGGCCAAAATCGAAACCAAATTTGGACTGACGGTCTGGATTCGGCAAAAAGCGACTTACGTGAATTTTGTTCATATAAATTTTGTGCAGGATGTCCCATTTTCTGACCTTTCAATGTCAAATTTGTAATAGTTGCCTTTATTTTTAACTACAGGCTGAATTTCAAAATCTTCGCCTTTTAGGCATATATTCTATTACCGTTTTGCCTCAAAACATCAAAAAGGTAAAAACTGTTCTTTCTTGATAATGTTTTACAAAAAGTGGTCCCTTCGTTTCTATAAAATTTAATTTTGGAAATATTAGCCAAATTTATTTTTTATTTCTAAAAGGAACACCCTATAGCCAGGGGTCGGCAAACCGCGGCTCGCGAGCCACACGCGGCTCTTTAAATTCCCCTAAAAAATAAATAAATAAAAACTAGCGTGGACAGACACACAGAAAATAAGTATTCATTAAACAAGTGACCTACAGAATTCGAAATTTCCAAAAATAATTTTCTAGGAATTTTTACGTTTTGCTTAAGTTTTCACAAAAAAGTTATGATTTCAAGAAGTATTTTTCCGAAAGTTTTGGTTTGAAAAAACACGTGAAATTTGCAATTTCTAGAAAAAGACCAACTTGGGGAGACGAAATTTCTAAAAAATATTTTTGTCACAATTTTTACTCTTTTATTTGTAAATTTTTTACAGCCTTGAAATTTCGTCAACGTAAGTTGAATTATTTTTGTGAGAAAAAAAATCCAAATTTACAGAAACAGCAAATACGAAAGTTCGAAATAAATGGTGAAATTTCCAGAAATAGCAGAATTTTGAGAAAAGGGAAGATTTTTCGAAAAAATTGAGAAAAAAATAGACCTTGAAAGAATTGACAAAAGGAAGAGATTTCGAAAAAATTAAAAAAGTGGGAGAGATTTAAAAAAAAATAAATTTACCAAAAGTTTGTAAAAAAAAGCTAAAATTTTGGAAAAAAAAAGGTTTAATTTCGACAATAGATTGAAAACCTGAAATTTTTAGAAAAATTCGATTTTTTGAAAAACTTTCAAATATCAAAAAGAGAAATTGTAAAAATAAACTGGAAGCTTAAAAAAAATTGTCGAACTTTAAAAAGGTCGAAGTTTTTCAGAGAAGAAAAAAGTCAAATTTTAGGAAAAATTTCAAGGAAAAAGTCAAAATTTTAAGAAAAACTCGAAATTTCGCCAAAAAATTGGCAATTTTCCAGTAAAATTTAAATTTCGAGAAAAAATTTGAAATGTCGAGAACAAGACGGTTTAAAAAAAAACCAAATTTTCTGATAAATTTGAATGTTGAGAAAATTGGTAAAATAATTTCGAAAAAAAATAGAATGTGGATAAAATTTCTAAATTCGAGAAGAGTATTTAATTTTAAAAAATGGTCAAAATTTCCTAGAGAAAGTCATATTTAAGAAAAAAATCAAATTTTGACGTTTAAAAATAGATAAATTTCGTTCGAAATAAAGGTTGAAATTTCCATAAAAAGCTTAATTTTGGAAAAAAGAGTTTTCGAAAAAAATGAATTCGTCAAAAGTTTTCGAAAAAAGCAAAATTTTAGAAAAAGACTGCAATTCGCAGAACCAATTTAAAAACCTGAAATGTTTTAGACATATTTAAATTTGTGAGAAATTGTAAAATTTCGAAAAGAGAAATTGTAAAAAATTAAAAGCATAAAAAATTGTCAAACTTTTTCAGAAGTCGAAGTTTTTCTGAGAAGAAGAACAGAATAAAAAATTTGAAATTTCCCAGAGAAAGTTATATTTTGAGAATAAATTGAAATTTCGAGAACAAGACGAATTAAAAAAATAAACTCGAAATTTTTAGATAAATCGAATTTTGAGAAAATTGGTAAAATAATTTCGAAAAAAAGAAACTGTTGATCAAACTTCCAGTTTCGAGAAAAATATTGAATTTTAAAAGGTTAAAATTTCCCAGAGAAAGTCAAATTTTAAGAAAAAAATCAAAATTTGAGATTTGAAAATTGTTGAACAATTATAAAATTTGGAAAAGAGAAATTGTAAAAAATTGAAAACTTGAAAATGATAGCTTGGCTGTCGAAACGTGTTAGAGCAACCTTTGTTGTGTTTTTTAATCTTTCTTGGTCTCAGGGGACAAGATGTATTTTCATTTTTGAAGTACCCTAATTGTACAAGAACCCTCGAAACAAAACGTACAGAGTGTTCCATTTTCGGTACCTTTTAGGGGTATTGGATATTTTGACATTTATCTTTTTTGACCTTTCTTTTAAAGTTTTAGATTAAAAATTAAACTATCACTTTTATTCGAAATTCGAGTAAAAAATCTATTAATTTAAAAATGTCAGCAGCTTTGCAATAATTCGACTTTTTCAATATTTATATCTAAAACCACTAAAATTTTGAGAATAAATATTACAGTCGAGATGCGATAAACTTAGAGATTATATTTAGATTATGCCTAACAATTCAAAGCTTTGAAAGAAATTTCTCTCAAAATTACAAAAAACATTATTTCCAAAATGTATGCCTCTTTTATCAAACTTTTGGCTTAACGTTTAGAAAATAAATAAATTTTCAGGAAAATGACTATCTTAAAAATTAATTAATTTAAAAAAAATTAAAATTTTTCTACTAATATTTACTTTTTATTTAAATTCTGATGATTCTGAGCGTTTGAAAAAAGAGTAGTAATTTCTAAGAAATATTTTTCCAAAATGATTGCCGTTTTTATAAAAATTTTGATCTAATTTAAAAAATTTAAAAAAACCGGGAAAAATCGAAATTTTTAGATAGGAAAATATCGCACTTCAGGTCAGCATTTCTAAAAAAAGACAAACTTTGAGAAAAAGGTAAGGACAAATAAAACACTTCTTAAAAATGTTGAAATTTTAAGAAAAAAATCGGATTTTCCAGTAGAAAATCGATTTTTGAGAAAAAAGTCAGATTTTTCAATAGAAAATCGCTTTTTGAGAAAAAAGTTCAGCTTTGGGAATAAAGTTGAGGTTTTAAAAGAAAATATGAATTTTTAGAACATAATAAGACGAATCTTCAGGAAAAACTCGAAATTTGCAGATACATTATTGGTTAAATTTGTGTAAATGTTTACTTTTACCCAGTTTTGTAAAATTTCGACCTAATTTCGGGAAAAAAGTTGACTTTTCGAAAACAGCAATTTTGTGAAAAAAAACCATTTCGAAACTCGTAAAATTTTAAATTTTGTCAGTATTTTCAGAAAAAGTCAAACTTTGATGCAAATAATCAATAAATCGTTACCAATTCTAAAAAACGAATTTTTCCAATAGAAAGTCAAATTTTGAAAAATACGTCGAATTTTGGGAAGAAGTGATAAAAATCTTGCAAAAAGGCGAATTTTGGGAATTGAAATTTCTAGAATTTGAAAGAATAACAATTTAAGTATGATGGCATTTACGAAAAAATCTGTTAATTTCCAGAAAGAGACCGACCTCTAAAAAAAGACAAACGTTGTCAGAGAAGAGTCGAATTTTGATAAAAAAGGTAATAAAGGCGAACTAAAAAAAACATAAATATTGAGAAGAAAAATCGTTTCATAAAAAGACAAATTTTCAGGGGAAAAAATCGAAATTTGCCAAAATACGAAAGGTTGAATTTTGAGAAAAAAGTCAAAATTTTGAGGGTTTAACCTTTAATAAAATTCGAATTTAATTTTAAAAAAAGACGAAATTTGAAAAAACCAAATTTTGGATCAAAAACGAAGTTTGTAGAAAAAGAAAATGTCTAATTTTGAAATGAAAATCAAAATTTCCAGAAAAAAACCAAATTTTTATATAAGCAATAAAAGAAATTTTTTTTACCAAACTCGGAATAACGAGTAAAGGATGGTTTTTAGAGAAGAGTTAAATTTTCGAAAAGAAGGTTAAACTTTGGAAAAAAATTTAATTTTAGGAATGAAATCTGAATTTTGAAAAAAAAAACGTATTTTAAAAGATAATCGGCATTTCGAAAAAAACACTTAAAAAAATTCCAACTCGAGATATCCAGAAAAAGTCCGAACTTTAAATAAAGATGTTTAATCAAATTTTAAGAATAAAATCGAATTTGAAGAAAGATGAAAAATTGAAAAAAAGGTTGATCCCTAAAAAAGACAAACATTGTCGGAGAAAAGTCGAATTTTGATAAAGAAGACAAAAAATCAAACTAAACAAAACATAGATATTAAGAAAAAAAATTGTTTCATAAAAGGACGAATTTTCAGGAAAAAATCGAAATTCGGAAAAATACGAAAGGTTGAATTTTGAGAGAAAAGTCAAAATTTTGAGTGTTTAACCTTTAATAAAATTCGGATTTAATATCGAAAAAAGACAAAATTTGAAAAATAGACAAATTTTGAATCAAAATCGAAATTTGTAGAAAAAGAAAATGTCTAATTTTGAGATGAAAGTCAAAAATTTCCAGAAAAAGCCAAATTTGCATAATAACAAAAGAATTTTTTTTACCATGGTCGGAATAACGAGTAAAGAATGGTTTTGAGAGAAGAGTTAAATTTTCGGAAAGAAGGTCAAACTTTAGGGAAAAATTTAATTTTAGGTATGAAATCGAAATTTTGAAAAAAAAACGAATTTTGAAAAATAATCGACATTTCGAAAAGAGCACTTTAAAAAAATTCCAGCTCGAAATATCCAGAAAAAGGCCGAACTTTAAATAAAGATGTTTAATATTTCACAGTAGGTCAAATTTTAACAATTAAGTCGAATTTGGAGTAAGGTCGAAAATTGAAAAAAAAGTTGACCTCTAAAAAAAGACGATCTTTGTCAGAAAAAAGTCGAATTGTGATAAAAAAGACAATAAATTCGAACTAAAAAAAACATAAATATTGAGAAGAAAAGCCGTTTCATAAAAAGACGAATTTTCAGGAAAAAAAAAATCGAAATTTGCAAAAATACGAAAGGTTGAATTTTGAGAGAAAAGTCAACATTTTGAGTGACTTAATAAAATTCGGATTTAATTTCGAAAGAAGACGAAATTTGAAAAAAGACAAATTATGAATCAAAATCGAAATTTGTAGAAAAAGAAAATGTCTAATTTTGAGGTGAAAGTCAAAATTTCCAGAAAAAAACCAAATTTGTATAAAAACAATAAAAGAAATTTTTTACCATGGTCGGAATAACGAGTAAAGAATGGTTTTGAGAGAAGAGTTAAATTTTCGGAAAGAAGGTCAAACTTTAGGGAAAAATTTAATTTTAGGTATGAAATCGAAATTTTGAAAAAAAAAAACGAATTTTGAAAAATAATCAGCATTTCGAAATAAGCGCTTTAAAAATTCCATTTCGAAATATCCAGAAAAAGGCCGAACTTTAAGTAACGATGTATAATATTTGACAGTAGGTCAAAAATGAAGTCGAAGAATTGAAAAAAAAAAAATGAAACTTTGATAAAAAGACGAATTTCGAAGCGAAAGCCGAAATTTGCTGAAAGTGCTTTTTGAGTTGCCTTTTTAAATAAAATTTGGATCTAATGTCAAGGAAAAAAAAAAGAATTTCGGGACATAGAAAATGTCGAATTTTGAAATAAGTCGGCGTTCCAGAGAAAACCAAAATAAAGAAAATTTAAAAAAAATGTAAGCAAGTTGAAATTTTTGGTAAAAGGTCATCATTTTCGTCGTATTTTCAATTAGAAGATTAACTTGACAGAAAAAAGTCAAATTTTTTAAATAAACTTAGAAAAATGGACCAGTCGGAGAGTGAATTACAATTTGAAGAAAAGACTAATTTTGAAAAAGTCAAATTTAGAAAAGAAATAAAAAAGATAAAATTTCTCCGAGGCAGTTAAATTAAAAAAAAAGTAGGGTGGAATTTGGGGGATAAAATCATACTTAAAAAAGAATTGAGAACAAAAGTTGGACGTTCGATGAAAAAACGGAAAAACCTGAAGTTTGCGGAAATACATTTTTTTTAAAATAATCTTGTGAGAAAAGTCGCAATTTTGAAAGAATGAAAAAATTTAAGAACAAAACGAAATTTTCAGGAATTGGGTTTCAAAAAGGATCGATTTTCAGAAATGGCGGAATTTCTAGAAAAAAAGAGAACTCTGGGAATTTTAAAGTAAAGCCAAAAAATAATCTAGAAGAAGCTGAGGTTCTAAAAAGAAGTGTAAATAACCTGGAGAAAATCAGGGTTTGCTAAAAGGTCAATACTTGAGAATAAAATTAAAATTTCGAAAAGAAAGACGAATTTCGAAAACAAAGCTCAAGTTTTCACTTCACTTGTATCGGAAGTCTCTAAGACTGGCTATTTTTTCAGTGATCACTTTTCAAGTCGCGATAGTCTGGCTCGCTCAAAAATTTTAATTTGTGATGTGGCTCCAATCAACTGAAAGGTTGGGCACCACTGGTTTAAAGTAAACTTTTTTAGTTAAAATCTAAATTTTCCCCTTTTTAGACCCTGACTCGCGCCATAATACGAACATTTTATTTGGTTGGCTGTTGAACAAAGTTCCCCGCCACTGCACCGCTGTACCTACTTACTTACATGCACCTATTTACATATGTTCAATTAGCGAATTCCCGATATCTGTTGTCTTTTTGTTTGCATAGTTTTCCAATCAAGAGTAATGGGCAGTTCCACAAACAATAGATTCAAAATGCTAATTAATCAAAGTTAAACTTGTGATATTGATATCTATTCTAACTAAACTGAGCGTTGAGCCAAAATAAAACCGATTGTACTCACTAATGGCAGACTAACAGCACCCGTATAATTTGTGAACTGGGAAAACTGCACCATACATAAAACGCTCCATTTCTTCATAAATTTTCTAGATTAATGATCCTTTCGTTGGTCGTCGAACTGCTTACAAAGCAGAGGCACTTTATCATAGAAAATATCATGTCAGCGACCAGGAGTGATCAATCAGATATTCAATATGCATATGATTCGCTTTCAATATATCTGAAAGTATCTATTTTCAGCTAGGAAAATACGTATCAGGTGAAATTCGTGGGTGATCAACTACAACAATGTAGACTTTCTCTTATCGAAGTTCCAGACATGTTATGTTTAGTTAAACAAGATAGCGTGCAAAAGTATGCAACAGTTGGCTACTGTTAGATTTTGCCTTCACCCTTGACTTGGTTCAAGCTTCGTATCACGGAATATCCGTTTGGGACTTGCGTGGCTAGACTAGATAATTCAAGGGTAGAGAATGGTCAAGAGTACACGCAGGGCGTTTCTGCGGATTAAAAGGGGATTAATCAAGGACACGCGACCTAGCTCAACTAAATATAATATCCTGTATAGATATTTTAACTTCTATGGCAGCTACACATCCAACGAGAGACCAGATTATGTGCATTTGCATATGCCAATGCATATTTAACCCATTTTCACCGGTTACTACATATTTCACTTAAAATTCAACGATGGTGCATATTTTCGCTATATTTTTAATATTTTTTGATGGGTACCTAATGATTTTAGTCTTACTAAGCGCTGGGTGCGACGTTTACTTTCTTTGGTTAAAGCAGTCGATCGAAAATTTATATTCAACTAGGTGGGTACCATTTTTTTTCAAAATTTTTCTTTTTTGCCAAATTTGTCTTTTATTTTAATATTTCGAATGTATTATTAAAATCTGACTCTATGGTATTTCTTATCAGAATCTGATATCTTTAAAATTTTGGATTTTTTTCTCAAAATTTTGTGTTTATTTTCTTCAAATTCTTCTTCAAAAATTTCCATCTTTTAAAATTCGACTTTTTCCGCAAATTTTCATTTTTTCAAAATCCGCATTTCTGTAAATTTTTACAATGTTTATCAAAATTGGTCTTTTCCTCAAAATTTGGTAGATCTTTTGATAAAGAAGTAAAAAGTTATAAATTTTTTTGCAATTTCTGAATTTTTGTAAAAAGGTAAAAGGTCTAGCAAATTTTCTTTGGAAATTTTAAGGTTTTCGGGAATTTTTTGAGAATTCCATTGGTTTCTCAAAATGTTAACATTTACCTCAATATTGGACAAATATTATCAAAATCTGATCTCTTTAAAATTTTGAATTTTTAGCTCAAAATTTTTGTTTTTTTCAAAATTTCCATGTTTCAAAATTTAACCTTTTCTCAAAATTTAGACTTTTTAAAATCTGAATTTGAATAAATTTTGACTTGTTTATTAAACCTTTTCTTCAAAATTTAGTCGGATCTTTCGATAAAAAAAGTAAAAACTTGGAGAAGAATTTTTTTATTTGAAATTTTTAAATTTTTGTAAAAAGGCAAAAGGTGTAGCAAATTTTCTTTGGAAATTTCAAAATTTTCGAGAATTTTTTGAATTACATTTTTTGAATTCCAACTGGTTTCTCAAAATGTTTACATTTACCTCAATATTGGACATTATCGAGATATTGTCAAAATCTGATCTATTTAAAATTTTGAATTTTTATCTCAAAATTTTTCGTTTTTCTTTTCTTCAAAATTTCCGTCTTTCAAAATTCGACCTTTTCTGATAATTTCGACTTTTTTAAAATCCGAATTTGTATAAATTTCGACTTGTTTATCAAAATTTCCATTTTCTTCAAAATTTAGTGGATCTTTCGATAAAAAAGTAAAAACTTAGAAAATAATTTTTTTATTTGAAATTTCTGAATTTTTTAAAAAGGCAAAATAAGCAAATTTTCTTTGGAAATTTCAAGGTTTTTGGGAATATTTTGAATTAAATTTTTTGAGAATTCCAACTGTTTTCTCAAAATGTTAACATTTACCGCAATATTGGACAAATATTATCAAAATCTAATCCCTTTAAAATTTTGAATTGTCATTTAAATTATTCGTTTTTTTTTTCAAAATTTCCATCATTCAAGATTCGACCTTTTCTAAAAATGTCCACTTTTTAAAATCCGAATTTGGGTAAATTTTAACTTGTTTATTAAAATTTGCGCTTTTCTCAAAATTTAGTCGAAGTAAAAATTGAAAAGACAATTTTTTTATTTGACATTTCTGAATTGTTGTAAAAAGGCAAAAGGCCAAGCAAATTTTCTTTGTAAATTTCAAGGTTTTCGGAATTTTTTGAATTATTTTTTTGAAAATTCCAACTTGTTTCTCAAAAGGTTAACATTTACCTCAATATTGGACAAATATTATCAAATTCTAATCTCTTAAAAATTTTTCGTTTTTTTTCTTCAAAATATTCACCTTTCAAAATTTAACCCTTTCTAAAAATTTCCACTTATTTAAAATCCGAATTTGTATAAATTTTGACTTCTTTATCAAAATTTGCCTTTTCTTCAAAATTTAGTCGTTCTTTCGATAAAAAAGTAAAAACTGAAAAAACAATTTTTTTATTTGAATATTGGCCATTTTCTGAAGACATGATGGGGCATTTGTTTTCCATCGGAAAATTTTAAGTTTTTCCCAAAATTACCCATTTTTTTCCAAAAAGCGCCTGACATATTTTCAATTTCCATGAGATTACATCTTTTTCTTTGAAATTTCTTTTTTCAAATTTGACCTTCTCTCAAAATTTCGTTTCTTAGTTTTAAGGTTTATTTTTTCGAAATTTCGTCTTTTTCGAGACGTTATTTTTTAAGATTGAATTCTTTTTGAAATTTACTACCTCCTAGAATCAGAACTTTCAGATATTTTTACTGTTTGCTTATAATTCAACTTTTTTCTCAGAAGTTTCATGTTTATCTCAAAATTCGGTATTTAATATTTCTGGAAATGACGACTTTATCTTCAAAAAAATTTTTTTTTGAAATTTCCGTCTTTCTGGAAATTTCTTTGAAAAATTTCATTTTTTTTTAAATATTCGACTTTCAAAATTTTTGACCGTTTTTCTCGAAATTTCACCTTTTTTTTTCGAAACTCCTTTATATTTTTTTTTCTAAAAATTCGAATTTTTATCTCAAATTTTTTCGTTTTTTTTTTCAAAATTTCCATCTTTCAAAATTTATCCTTTTTTGAAAATTTCCAGTTTCAAAATCCGAATTTCTGTAAATTTTTATTTGTTTATCAAAATTTGGTCGATCTTTTGACAAAAATGTAAATATTTATACAGTTTTTTTTTGGAATTTCTGAATTTTTCTAAAAAGACAAAAGGCCTAGCAAATTTTCTTTGGAAATTTCGAGATTTTCGGGAATTTTTTGCATTAAATTTTTTGAAAATTCCAACTGTTTTCTGTTTTCTCAAAATATTTTCAAAATCTGATCTCCTTAAATTTTGAATTTTTATCTCAAAATTTTTCTTTTTTTTTCTTTCAAAATTCGATCATTTCTAAAAATTTCCATTTTTTTAAAATCCGAATTTGTATAAATTTTGGCTTTTTATAAAAATTTGCCTTTTCTTCAAAATTTAGTCGATCTTTCGATAAAAAAATTTTTCTAAAAATTTACCCATTTTTTTTCCAAAAAGCGCCCGAGATATTTTCAATTTCTACTAGATTGCTTTATTTCCTTTGAAGTTTCTTTTTTCAAATTTGACCTTCTCTCAAAATTTCGTTTCTCAATTTTCAGGTTTTATTTTTTGAAATTTCGTCTTTCGAGACGTTGTTTTTTAAATATTGAATCCTTTTTGAAATTTACTGCCTCCGAGAATCAGAACTTGAAGATATTTTTACTGTTTGCTTAAAATTCAACTTTCATTTTTTTCTCAAAATTTTCTTTTCTCTTCCAATAAGTGTTTTTTCTAAAATTGGGGCCTTATTCTCAAAGTTCTAATTTTTTATTTTCATTCAAAAATCTTCTATTTTTGAAATCCCTTCATTTTTCTTAAAATAATAATTTTGTAAAAAAACTCGAAATTTTCAAATAAAAATGTAACAATTCAGAAGGATTCGAAGTATTATAAATGTTATATTCTGATAAAAATATGAGGTTGATGATGATTAAAGAGTGTAGAAATTAAAAAAAAATATATTTATAAACAATAAAAATTCCTAGAAAAGCAAAACTTAAAAAAATGAAAACTTCAAAAAAGGCATGAAAAATTCACAGAAAAGTCTAAATTTTCAAATAAAGATAGAAATTTGAAAAAATCAATGTTTGAAAATGTTGAATTTTGAAAGTCGCAATTTTAAAAAAGTCGAAATTTAGAAGTCTCTATTTTGAAAAAAAACGAGATTTTCAAAAAACTTTTAAATACTCAAAAACTCGAAATTAAATAAAATAAAATTTTCTAAGTCGAAATTTTGAAAAACAGAAATGAAAATTTTGAAAAAGGCCGTAATGTTCAAAAAAGTCAGTCCTTCCTGAAATTTGTTAAAAAGCATCTCGAATTAAATTTTTGAAAAAATGTTGAAGATCAACAAACTTAAAACAAAACAAAATTCGTTGACATTGAAATTAAGTTTATTAAAACTAAATTGATTTTGAGAGAAAATTTAGCGAAAAACTTTTAAATTTGGGAAGGCATATACTAGAAATTGGTCAAAATTGGAAGTAAATTTGTTCAAACTGACAGCTAATTTGTGCAAATTATAAGTTATTCAGAATAATAGCCAAGTTTAAATTAGAATGAAACCTATTCAAATTAGAAGTAAACTTATTGAAACTAAAGGCAAATTTGTTTAAGCTGGAAGCAGTTAGAAGCAAATTTGTTTAAAAGAAAAGGAACATTCTTCACATCAGAAGCAAATTTGTTAAAATTAACCTCATTATTATTTAAAGCTGCATATTTTGACACTTTTTATGTTGCACATAATTCGGTCTCTACTTATAACTAATGTTTGCACCAGTGGCGGATCCAGCGGGGGGCACCAGGGGCGAGATGCTCAAGAAGTTTAAAATAAATAATTGAAAAATACGAAATAAAGTAAACAATAAAAAGTTGTAGAAATATTCTTATGCTAAATTGATATCTCATTGTATATCCATATATTGTAACAGCTAATCTGACAAAAACATAACATCCGGTGCTATAATTCGTAATACTTTTGCTGATTAGATTTCTCGGGGCACAGCAACATCTTCTTTGTTACATTTTTGCGAATTGTAAAGTAAACATCGCCCAGGATTTTATGTTGTCGAACGTGCGACTCTATGTTTTCAAGCATTTAAATGTTTACTACTCAAATCATTGACTTCAGCAAATTCAAGAACAATTATTTTCTGCAGTTGGATTGTTCTGCACGAAATTTGGATCTTCATGAAGTGATAGAAAATATCTACTTATTATTTAATTTATTTGTATAACTCAGTTAAGCTTTGTAGGCTTAATTTTTATAATGGTGTATCTTTTATGAAGTTTTCAGCAAGACATTTATAAACTGCTTCTTAAAAAGAACATTTATCATTAAATATTTATCGATATCTAAACGATTACATCAATTACTAGAGGTTAGAGCCCGGATCGTAAGGCAAAGTAAATCATCAAAATAGAGAAAAGAAACAGGTAATTGCACAAATTAAAAGATATGTTTTCTCAAAGTACTGATTACCTGAAACACTCTGGTTTGAATACCTTCCCCAAAAGAGACCCATAACTCCAGATAAAATGTTGTTTGTGCTGGTCTCTTCTACAACACAATTAATGACAGTTTAGAAATTAACTTTCTTTTAGTTTTTTTAATTCCCATTTCAACTTTTTCCTTAAAATTTTAATTTCAAAAACGAAACGTCAGTTTTTTAGGAAATTTGTGTTTGTTGTTTTTCTTTTCAAAATTTTAATGTCAATATTTCGAGCTTCAACTCATTTCTAAATGAATTTTATAAATTTCTAAGAAATTTCGATACTTTTCTTCAAGTTACAAGTTTACACTTTTATTTTTTATTATTATTTTTTTATTTCGCGCCGGAAACCAAGCAAGTTTTAAATCGATTTATAATTAATTTGATATAATTAATTTAAGCCCGCTGCCTTTGTATGTATGTGCAAATGCAAACTGTGCGACATATACAGGGACCTAATAATTGAAATTAAAAAAAAGTCTAGACAATACCATTCATAATGATATTCGAATATTGATAAAATGTAATTTAAAATGAATAATTTTTTACTCTCCTAGTTTCGTTACATACATTTTTTGAGGTCTGCTTTAAACTCCATAACAGAACCGAGGCTGTTAGTTAATACATGGATTATCGCCTGGAAAAAATTCTTCTAAAAAATAATCGACTTGATTTTATGGGCTTTGTGCTCTGTAACCAGTGAGTTTCTTATTTAGGAATGTAATCTGATGCTGTGAACTTATTTTGTGGTGATGCTAGGCTTGGTAATTATCGCTTACAAGAGTTCATAGAATTTACCAAACAGCCAAAACCAAAACAAAGCAAAATTTTATTTTAAATTGCACATTATAACTAACTGGGTGGTTAGTGAAGATTTTTCGGGGTTTTCAGAAATAACAGAGAAAACTGTGCTATGCGGGAGTTTATTATGCTAAGTTAGGTTAGGTTACAACAACGAGCGCGGGTATCTAGATTATATATCGAACTCTCTTCGGAAACATCCGATCTCTGCCGGGCCAAGTGCCAGGGTCGGCTTCTTGGTATTTTACGCGTTACAACATTTATTTTTTTCAGTGTCTTTTAGTTTTCCTTCCCTATTCATATACTCTATACAATGACATAGTTTTAAAATAAAAAAAAAACATTTACGTTTAGTTTTGTGTGTGTATTATTGGTTTTATTTGTTTTTTCACAATGTTTGACTAAGATAAAAAAATGTTTGGCTAGCAAAATTTTATAAGAAAATAAAAGGGAGGAAAAGCTTTTTTTAAATTTAAAGAAAAAATTCTTTCGTGAATTATGGAATTATTAAACTATATCATTTTCTCAAAATTGGCACAACCAAGTTTTTATTACTTTTGTACTATTTCGATTTTAAATTCGAAACTTTAACATTGATCTCGAAATTTCAAATTCTTTACTCTTTTTCTGCTACAAATTAAGAGTTTCTTTTTCGAAACTTTGACCATTTTTTTAATTTACTTTATTATTATTTATTTCATAATTTCCTAATTCCAAATAATTCAAGCACACAGTTTCAGGTTTTACTTTTTTGCTAAGATTTCGATTCTAAAAATGCAATTTAACGAAAAACAATATTGAATTTTATGGTTTTTATTCTATTATGTTAACCTTTTAGTTGCGTAATTTTGTAGTTTTATTTGTGTTATATGGTATATACTTGACAATTTTCAGTTTGAAATAAAAATTATATTTTGTTTTCCGTTTCTACTACAATCGTATATATTTCTAGTCGCAAATAAAATGTTTATTTATGTAATATGGTGGTTGACTTTGATCTTGGTTTCCTATAAAAAATATTTTTTTTATATTATTCAATTTTGAATTGAAAATCTCACATGACCTTGAAATTTCTTGAAACTTTTGCCCGCGGCATTACTCAGGCATGTAGAAGGGGGGTTGGGTGGGAATGGAAGTGCCCCGCCTCGAAAAATCTTTCTGGATCCGCGCCTGGTTTGCGCAGGTGACATACCAATGATGCTCCAAAAATTAATAAATAAAAACTTCCCAGAGTTTAATAAGCTTTGACATTGTTATTTTCAGATCGGAATTGTTTTTAATATTTGCGAGAAGTTGCCAGGTATTCTGATGGTTATCGAATATGAGCAGTCATTGCTTCTGCAAGTCATGTATCATATTCGAACTGTTATATATTTGGACAACGGAAGTGGTATAAAACGGAAACATAATCCGGCCATGCATATCTCCACCTACATACATGGGGGCATCGTATTAATTTTATTACAAACAAACAACGCCACTAGCCAAACGAGTCTTTCAACAAGATTTTCAAGTTCAATAGTTGTTATGTTAACTCGTGTACGGTACTCTCATTTTACATGCGTAACCGATTAAGTTTGGTTATGCAATACATTTTAGTTTAGTTTCCTTTGTTGTTTGTTGCTATTATTAAAGCAGCAAGCGTTTTAAGGCAAGGCCATGAATAGATACAGTTCCAATTCGATACCTTTTACTTTGATGCGCCGTGGATGAAATGACCAAAAAAAAAGGGTCAGATAAAGGGTTTGGCTGTGGCGTATAATAACACCCTTGCTTGGACCTACCACTTGCGGATGATTGCTTCATTAGGTTGTGCATCAGCTTCACCTATAAATCTCGCGTTAACTATTCACATTCCAAAGTTAAAGGTGTTTTGGTTCCATTTCGTCGTCGCTATCAACCCTTTGTTTTATTCTTATTTATTTTTTTGTATCTCGTCATTAATTTAATGATAAATTATTTACTGCGCTTGGCTGATTGTCCTTGTAACACTTCTTTGGTTTGCATTTGTTTAATTTTTTATCGCCTATTGTGTCGTTTATTATCATTATTGTAAACGGTCATTAAAATATTTTTTATGCTGCTATTGGGAATTGACTACGTGGATTTGTCCGCGAAATCGATTCGAATAATTAGAGAATTTTAAATATTTATCGACTTGGTATTATGTATATAATATGCAATTCAGAAGCTGTGTTAAAAATTAAATAATATAATAATACAGGGTCGTGCCGTGCTATAATGCAAAGAGGCAACAGCATCAGGCGGCGCCTCAAAGAGGTGGCGTAAGTAGCTAAATCAAAATAGAATTTGAGCCATCCTATAATTAAAAATTTTTATACATCGCTTTTCTATATCGGTCTATGTCAAGGGTAGGCAAATGTGGCTCTTCGTTGAGTTGGTTCCCCTTGAAATTTCAGTGTTTTTTTTTATTAATTCATAACTTCTTTGTAACTCTTGATTTTTTGATATTCATGAAAAAGAACAAAAAAAAACTAAAAAAAGTTTGACAGTTTTTCATAAATGTAGACTTTTTTCTCGAAATATTATTTTTTTTTCTCAAAATTCTGAGTTTACGTGTTAAAATTCTTATTATTTTCGAGACTAATCTAACAATTTCGAAAAAGAATCGAAATTTAAAAAATGTTTTTGAAAAGTTTGAAATTAAAAATGGACAAATAAATTTTGAAAACGTAGTCAATATTTCAAAAAGTTAAAAATACAATTTTAAAGTCAACATTTCAGAAGGAATGTGACAATTAAAACTAAAAAATTTGAATCCGAAAAAATCAAAATTTGGAAAAGAAAAATAATAATTTAGGTAATATATAAAAATTTCCAACATTTTTGGTTTAATAACAAATTGGAGACTAAATTGCATTAATTGCAAATGACATGATTTATTTATTTTGGGGAAAAATTGAAAATTTCTATAAAAAGGCAAAATTTCAAGTTTCAAATCGAAATTTTAGGAAAAATATAAAAATTGGAACTCAGATCTCTCGAAATCTATAGAAAAAAGTCAAAATTTACAAAAAATTTCTGATCAATTGAAAAACTTTATCATCGTGTAGATGAGCAATAAGAGGGGATTTTTGGAAATTCGTCCTTTAAGAAGGTAAAAGGAGGCGAATTGGAATTTTGAAATAAGCATGGAACAGAGCTAATAACGCATTTTAAAACCTAGACTTTAGCGTACATAAACAATCTACGAAAAAGAAATTATTAGACCCGTGTTTGAGCGATTTTAACAACTCGACCCCAAAGGTGAGAAAGGAAATGAAATCGAAATTCGGGTTTGGTATGGAAATTTTGTGAAATAATCTATTGAAATACAGAACTTGTCCCCTGAAACCAAGAAAGATTAAAAAGCACAACAAAGGTTACTCTAACGCGTTTCGACAGCCAATCCGTCACCTTCAGAGAGATACTCCGGCGGCTCTCTCTCTGAAGATGACAGCTTGGCTGCCGAAACGCTTTAGAGCAACCTTTGTTGTGTTTTTTAATCTTTCTTGGTTTCAGGGGACAAGTTCTGTATCTCAATTTTTGAAGATAACCAAGGACCAGTCCGTTCCACCAAAAAAATAATCTATGAAAGAAATAATGAAACCCTTGTTTTGCCGATTTTAATAATTCAAGTTCTAAAGGGCCAAAAATAGGTATCAAAAGTTGGCAAGAAAAAAAATTAAAAAATTATTTTATAACCAAAAATTTTGTACAAAGAATATTATGAAAGCAATAATGATACACAGAGTCAAATCTTGGAAGAGGGGTAAAGGATGATATTTAATTCTATATACTGGAAAAACTTTAACTTTTCTTTTTTAAGGTAAAAATAGTTTTCGAAAACCATTTTAGCTCCACAAGACAAAATTTTGAAAGTTTGAAATTTAAAAAAAAAATCAAAACTTCAAGAAAGCAAGATTTTGGAAAAAGAGAAGTTTTAAAAGGTGGCTACTTTAAAAAAGTTAAAAATTATGAAACCAAGGCAGAACTTTAAAAAGGTTCAAACTTTTAAAAAACCGAAATATCAAAAAAATTATTAGAAATTTAGAGCAAAAGTCGAAATTTTGAAAATGGGTCGTAACTTTCAAGGAAAAGAATCGAAACTTTGAGAAACGATC
Source organism: Dastarcus helophoroides (assembly GCA_028583605.1). NCBI lineage: Eukaryota > Metazoa > Arthropoda > Insecta > Coleoptera > Bothrideridae > Dastarcus > Dastarcus helophoroides. The sequence continues at coordinate 7,599,204 of CM053326.1, forward strand.
GAACATTTGAAAAATGGTTAGAATTTTTGATCAAGTGAAAATTTTAGTGGAATGGACTGGTCTTTGGTTATCTTGAAAAACTGAAATACAAATTTTGTTCCCTGAAACCAAGAAAGAATAAAAAACACAACAAAAGTTGCTCTAACGCTTTTCGATAGCCAAGCTATCACCTAATCCTAAAATTTATTTAAGGGTAAATTTTAGGATTAGGTGTTAGTATCTCTCTGAAGATGATAGCTTGGCTGTGGAAACGCGTTAGAGCAACCTTTGTTCTGTTTTTTAATCTTTCTTGGTTTTAGGGGATAAGGTTTGTATTTCAATTTTTAAATTGAAAATTGTGAAAAAGAACAGGATTTTTAAAGTAGACATTTTGAAAAAATAAAAAATTTGACAAACTTACCGAGACAAAATTTCACAATTTTAAGAAAAAAATGAAATTTTGCAGAAAAAAACGAAATTTTGAATAAAAAAATTAAAAATCTTCAGAAAAAGAGAAAATTCTGAAAAAAATTTAATTTTCAAAGATTCAACATATTAAGAATTAAAAAATTCCACAAAAAGCAAATAATTTAATAGTCAAGTTTCTAAAAAAGTAAAATTTATTAGTCAAAATCTTCAAGTAAAGTAAAAACTGAGAGAACAAATCAAATTTTTGAAACTCAAACGAATTGCCAAAAAAAGTGCAAATTACTAAAAAAAATGTCCAACATTTTTAAATGTCGAGATTTTACGATAAAAATAATCTCAGAACAGACAAAATTCCCCCAAAAAGTAAACTAAAAAAATGTAAATTCTGAACAAAATTGGAAATGTTCAAAAAACCTCAAAATCCTGAAAAGGAACAAAATTTGGAAATAGTCGAACTTAAAAAAATAGAAATTGAAGCAAAAAGTAACCATTTTTATTAACTTTGTTTTTAAAAGTAGATTTTTTTAAATAAGTCAACATTTTGAAAAAACTAGCAAGAGATTGCCAAATTTTCAAAAGTAAAGTTGTTGAAAAATTAAAATTTTTGAAAACTGAAATCGAAGATCAATATTGTTAAAATAATCTTGAAATTTCAGAATTAAAAAACTGAAAATTTTAAAAAAACTGAAAACTGAAATTTTCAACAAAGTGTAAGATTTTTAAAAAATCGAAATTTTGAAAGGGAGTTAATAAAACGAAATTTCAAAAATGTCGAATCAAAAAAAGTCGAAATATTGGGAAAAGATTAGAAATCTCGAAAAGAGCAGAAATTTCGCAAAAATCGAAAATTAAAAATAATTGGCAATATTCAAAAATGTTTTAAAAAAAGTCGAAATTTTAAAAAATATTGAAACTTTAAAGAAAATAAAAATATTTAAAAAAGTCGCAGTTTTCTAAGCTTCGAATAAGAGTTAATATTTTCAAAACCAAATTTTTCAAATAAGGTGGTGGAAAGTGTTCAAAAGGGCAAACATTTTTAAAAAAGGAGTAGAATTAAAAAAAAAAACATCAAAAGTGAGATTTTCAAAAGAGCAGAATTTCTCAAAGAAGGTCGATATTTAAAACGAAATAAAAATTTCTAGAAAAAGTCGAAATATTGAGTAGATCAAAATTTCCAAAAAACCGAATTATGAATTAAATTAAAAAGCATTTCCTCAATTTTTTGGAAAATTTATATTCAAAAAACTTAAAATGTAAACAATATTTGAATTTTAAAAAATAAAGTAGAAGTTGCCAAAGATTTTATTTTTTCTCTGGCTGAATTTTAAAAAAGTCACCAGTACATAATTTTTGACAATAAGAATTCATAATATTCAAAAAAAAGCCGAAATTTCGAGAAAAGGTCGAAACTATGAGAACAAATTGGGATTTTCAAAAAAAAAAAAGTAGAACTTTTTAAACAGGTCAAAATTGTCGGTAAAAAACATACATTTTCAAAAAGAGAGTAGAATTTTTTATATTCCCATTCCAGGCACGTAGTCAGGGGAGGGCTCCAAGGGGTCCGGACCCCCCCCCCCCCCCGAAATAAATATTCGCCAAAAAATTTACGAAATATCAATAGAAAAATGGTTGATTGTACATTTAAGCACGCAAATAATTTCCGAAATTGCTAAGTTTATGATAAGCAAAATCGCCATTTTAGGAAAAATTGGCAATGAGCTCAAAGCTTCCCAATACATGCTTCAATCGTCACGTACGTGTAGCAGCGGCATTGCAGTCAAAGGACATATTCTTATACCTAATCTACTTTATTATATTAGCTCATATTTCATATTGCCAAATTGCAATAAGAAATACAATACAAATCATGATTATGGCACGAGTTTAGAATTAATCGAGAAGTCGACTTTGCATCGGTGATAAGTTAAATACCTGAACTTAAAATGGATATTAGGAAATTTTTCTTTGGTAAGTTTCACGTTTTTATTTGTCAAATTTGTATAATATTAAGTTCATTAAATTTTATTCTTTAATTACCAAAATGAAAAAAAATAAAAGAGACTAATACGTAAAAATAATTAATGTGTCTTCTTATATTTTCTGAAGAATATTTTCTAGAAATTTTGATAATTTAACAAAATTCCGAGTTTAAATTGAAAATTCTAAATTATTTTCTTCAATTTTACGTCTCTGCAAGCACATAATCGATTTCATTAATTTATTTTTTAAATTCCAAGGACGTATAAATAATTTTTTGCCGAATTCTGGTGTTTTTTCTCAAAAATGTTTTACTTTTGATTAATAAATTTTCTATATATTGCAACGTTTTTCTAAATTTCAATTATTTTTAGAAATTTTCGAAAAATTGAAATTCCAACTTTTGAGCTTTTTAAGACTTAAATTTTATTTATCATTTTGAAATAATTTAGAAATATCAACATTTTTATTTTTCCATTTCGACTTTAAAATCGAAATTTCTAAAAAAATGATTTTATAAATTTCGTTTTTCTTAAAATTTTCAGTTTAGCTGGAAATATTTTTTATAATGTTTGCGTGTTTTTTTGTTTAAAATTTAAAATTTTTCTAAAGATCTTTATTTTACAATTTCAGTTTTTTTTATTTCTTTTCTAAATTTTGCGCTTTGTACTAAAAATTGTGTGCTTTAATTTTTTCAAATTTTAATTCTAGTCACGAAATTTCTACTTTTTAAAAAAAATTCTAGTTTAAACCCAAAGTCTTTGCTTCATCAGAAAATTTTTTGTTTTTTCTCAATATTTAAATTTTTTCTAAATATTTCGGTAAACTCAACATTTTTAGTTTAAAAAAAATTGACTTTAACTTCAAAGCTCCTGGATTTTGTTTGATAAAGTTCTTTTCTTTTTTCATCCTTTTAATTTTTTGTCCAAATTTCTGCTTTTCCTGAAGATTTTTAGATTAACTCTTTTCTTTCTAAAAATTTAAAGTTTCGACAAAAATCGAAATTTCAAATTAAAATGGAAGCTTTTATTGAAATTTTTTTATTTCATCTTTAATATCTAATATTCCTAATTTCGTCTTTGATCTGAAATTTGAAGTTGTCCTAAAAAGTTAAAAAATTACGTATTTTGAAAAAATACTGGGTAATTCTAATTTTTTTTTCAAAATGTCGAGATAGACTAGATTTGAAAGATTTAAATATCGAGACTGAAGTCGAACTTGAGACTTTCAAATTATAGTTTAAATTTCGAAGTTAAGATTGGAAAATTTACACAGAAGTAAAAAATGAGCACTAAGTAAAAGACCAAGACGTTTAATGATTTAACAACTCAACTTTTTCTTTAAATTTTGCAATATTGCCCATTTCAAAGAAGTTTATATCTCTAACATAAAAAAAGGGGGGAGTTGGACCCTCCTCGAACGAAAATCCTGGCTACGTGCCTGTCCCATTCCTTTCCTCAAATCATCAAGGCAAGATTGAAAATTGCATACAAACATGTATTTGGTTTTTGTCGAAAGCGATGCTAGTAATACATAAATAAAAATTCCAACATTTCGGGAATAATTTCGAAAGTAAAATACACATTGCATAATAAAAGACTTTGTAAAATTTCTGGAAAAATCTATATGCTGATTTTAAAATCAATTCATGTAAAAACTAAAAGTGCGAACTTTTTATTTCGAGGAAAATTTAAATTTTGATTAATAAAACCTCCCAAATATTTTAGAATGAGAAATAGAATTAAAATAAAAATCATTTCGTCATTTTTTTTTTTTGGAAACATTTATATTTTGCGCTATAAAATAATAAATAATAAAATGCAATTCTTAAAAAAATAATTTAAAAACTATTCTCGAATCTTTGAGAAAAAGTCTAAATTTCAAATTCAAAGCCAGAATTTGAGAAAAAAAGTCAAATTTGAAATTCCTCAAGGAGGTCATAATTTCGATGTTTTGTGTTATATGATATTGCAAAAGACAAAGTGCACCACTATAAAACAAAAGCTAAATCACATCCAGATGTAGCGTGTCTGGCAGTGATAGGAGCAATGAAATCCACTCCAACAGGAGGAATGGAGGCGATCTTATGCCTGCCACCTCTCGATATATGTCTTGAGGGGGCGGCACAGGCTTCTGCTGTCCGCCTGCGAGCAGGAGGAATGTGGAATAACTTTACAAAATCCTACCGTAAAAATGAATGAACTACAAGCAAGGATACCAGACGTAAGTATATACACGGATGGATCGAAAACAAATACGGGCACTGGAACAGGAATCTTCTCGGAAGACCTGAAACTAAATGTAAGTATTAAGTTAGATAAATACTCAATAATCTTCCGAGTGGAGATGTTGGGAATTTTATATAGCGCCGAACAAATGACGCAATTGAACATTACAAGAAAATATATCCAAATAAAGACGGACAGCCAGGCACCCCTTAAGGCCTTGAGGAATGTGAAAACAAACTCAGTGCTGGCATGGAACTGCCACCTAGCTTTAGAACGTCTATCATAAGAGAATGCAATTAATCTAATATGGATCGAAGGATACTCGGGGAAAGGGGGAAACGAATGCGCTGACAAACTGGCGAGGAAGGGTTCGGAGGGACAATTAGTTTGACCAGAACCAACCCTTCCCCTGGTGAGATCAACCGTAAGATCCCTAGTTAACGAAAAAATTTATCGTAAACACAAACCCAGAAGGGCATCAATAACAACATGCCCACAAACACACGCATTCATTAGAATGCCGTGCAGGGAAAGGGCAAAACTATACCTACAACTTTCAAGGAATAATCTCAGGAAATTTGTAGGGATTTGGACAGGTCACTGTCGATTAAACAAACACCTCCACAGAATGGGAATTATAAACGACCCGAGTTGTAGAGGGTGTTTGGAAGAAGATGAGAGTGTCGAGCACGTGATGTGTCAGTGCCTGGCTCTAGCATCAATCAGAGGATCCACGCTGGGGGACTTTTGGTCTAGCGTGGCCAGTTTAAGAGAGGCGCATCCAAGTTCTTTAGTTTCTCAACAAGATTGGGTGGCTGATTGAATGACCAAGGACACCTCAATCACGGGGATACCACAATGGGCCCGGAAAGGGTAGGCTAAGTGCTGGCCTAAACTTTACGCAACCCACAACGAATCCAGAATCCAGATATTACAAAAATTGAATATTTTAATCGAAATTTTGAAATAATTGCTACATATGTGTTGACAAATTTGCTTTAAGCTTGCTCTTAACCTTTTATCGATCATTTAACTCATAATCGAAGGTTTTTTGTTTGTCTGTTTTAAAGAAAAAGTTTTTATGGTGCGTTTTTCGAAGAGTTGCATCTTACTGAGAAAATTAACCGCACGGCCCTGTAATAGTCATAATATATTATATAATATAATATAATAAAAATAATAATAGCTATTCTATAATTTATTTCAAATCATTGAATAGTTTCACTGTTGTCACGTCTATTCTACATTTTACATTCCTATGCAATTATCTGGATCACTCTAAATTATCTGTCCCTCTTCGAGTCTTGGTTGCTAAATTGTTAAAGAATTCGTAATTTGGTTAATCGGTGATTTAATCCAAACAGAAACAAGAAATTAATATACAGACATTCGATGGTGCGAACACACAAAAAAAAGTTACCTAATAATGGTCTTTTACTTTATCAACTTATTCACGTTAATGAAGGCTATATGGTATCTTACTAATAAGTAATAAACATTTATAATTAACAAATTAAACACATAACACTAATAGAAACTCATTAAAAATAACAACAAATAAAAACATGCAATAATAAAATACTAATTAGTTATATGAGTGACAAAGTTGGATATTTCTAGAAAACAAAAGTTCGTGTCTCAAAATTTGGTGAGTTTCGACCAACAGTGGTTCATAAATTAACTTCTTACATCCACTTTTCAGTGAAAATTATTCAGCATTTCCTGGAAATCTACCATTCAGAAGGAACGGACAAGTACAATAAAATCTCTTTTAAGCGGTCAAGGACTGCCAAAATATCTCCGTATATCGGAGGTGTCTGTTTATGGTCAAATTTTGATTGATTGATTACTGATTATTTCCGCTTCTTCATAATCATCAGAATGTTAATGATTTCGGTTTTTGTATTATCTTCCAATCTTTTATATATAAAAAAAGGAAACTGACTGGTACATACATATATCAACGCACAGCCCAAACCGCTAACTCTAGGAACTCGAAATTTTGCACAGACGTTCTTTTTGTAATGTAGGCGCACACTAAGAAGGGATTGTTGGAAATTCGGCCTCTAAAGGGGCCTAGGAAGGCGTTAAAGTACGATGTGACGTCCGTCAAGTGACAAGTTTCGGTGTCCAAATTCGAGTGGGCAGACAGCAAATTAAGATTTTTGACAGTACGTTGATATAGGGATGGACAAAATTTTTAAAACATCGATGTTCAATTGATGTATCGATACGTTTCGATACATCGGTAAATTTATTCGATATTCGATGTATCGTATAAATCCAAGTCCATACAGCAGCTCTTCTCAACCAGCGACGCTCATAATTTCCCTTTTTTCAAAATTCCTACTTTTTAAAACAAATTTTTACTTGAAAATTTCGACTTTTTAAAATCTTGACTTTATAAATTCCACTTTAATAAAAAACTTCTGCTTCTCTTTAAATAGTCTGCTTTTTTTAAAATTAAACTTCGAAAATTGCAACTTTTTATAAAAATTTCAGGTTTTAAGCATCCAATATTTCTGAAAATGTCGAGTTTTTTGAAAAGTTGAAATTTTTGTTTGTATTTAACTTGAAAAAAAAAGAATTTTATTTCAAAATTAGGACTTAGTTTTACAGAATTTGCACTTTTTTTTAGATGTTTGACTTTTCCTTAAATTTCGATGTTTTCAAAATTTTTAATTTTTTAAAATGTCTACTTCGATTTTTCAAATGTTCGAACTTTCAGAAAATTTCGACCTTTTTGAAAATGTTGAAATTTCAATCAGTTAAATGTTTTCGAAAATTTCGATTTTTTTAAATCTTAACTTTATTGTTAATTTCAACATTTTTTTCAAATGTTCGATTGTTTTCTCAAGTTCCAGACTTTGTTCAAAATTTCGAATTTCTTTAAAAACCTAATTTTTTCCAAATTTCATTTTTTATTAAACTTTAAATGTCGACTTTTTTGGAAAATTTCAATTTTTTAAACTTTTTTTCGACTCTTTTGAAATCTATTACTTTTTTTTGGAAATCTTCATTTAAAAAAAAATTGTAAATGTATTTATTGATATTTCGAAATTTATCCAAATTTGACTTTTTCGAAAATTTAAAACTTTTTTCAATACATTTTTTTTAAATTGGTCTTTTTCTTCGATTACTCGAAATTTCAATTTATTCTCAAAATTTGACCTTCTGTTGGAAAAGTTTATTTTTCTCCAAATGTTAATTTTTTACTTGAAATTTCGACTAAGAATTTGTATTTTTTCTTAATTTTTTCAAAGTTTGGTTTTGTATGAAACTTGACTTTTATGCCAAAATTCCACATTTTATGTTGCTGGAAATTTCGATTTTTTTCTCTCGAAATTGTCTTCTTCAATTATTTATAAAATATGGATATAGATGGAGTAATTTCTGCTTTCTTTTGAATATCGGGCATTTTCTGGAAATTTCAGTTTGTTCTCAAAATTTATTTATTTTTTAAATTTCAATTTTATTCACAAAATTCAATGTTTTCCTCTAATTTGACGTTCCATTGGAAAGTCCCGACATTTTTCTCAAAATTTCGATTGTTTTTAGAATTTGTCGACCAAATTTAGAAAAAATTAATAAATAAAAACAAATTTTAATAAACAAGCTGACATTTGCAGGAAGTCAGATTAAAAACAAAGTCGACATTTTGAGAAATAGTTTTTTTATTTTGGTGGAACGAACTGGTCCTTGGTTATCTTTAAAAATTGAAATACAAATCTTGTCCCCTGAAACCAAGAAAGATTAAAAAACACAACAGAGATTGCTCTAATGCGTTTCGACAGCCAAGCTATCACCTTCTGAGAGATACTCTCTGAAGATCTCTCTGAAGATGATAGTTTGGCTGTCGAAACGCTTTAGAGCAACGTTTGTTGTTTAATCTTTCTTGGTTTCAGGACACAAAGTTTGTATTTCAATTTTCGAGAAATAGCGAAATAAACAACAAATTTTTAAATAAAAATTCCGGAATTTGAAGAAGTCATGTTTGATAAAAGAAGTTGAATTTTATTAATAAATTGTAAATATCAAAAGAAAAAGACAGAGTTTGTGAAGAAATACGACATTTAAGAAAAAGTCCAAATTTGGAAAAAAATTTGTTGAGGAAAGGATATATTTCGAAAAAGAAAAGGAAATTTATGGAAATAGCTCCCTAGTTGAATGCATATAAATTTTCGGTTTGCTGCATGAACTAGAGGGGGGGGGGGGACAAGCGTGCTACCCTGTCTTATTCTAGCTGCGTTTATTTTATAGCCTCATTTTAAGTTTATTTGATAGAGCTGTAAAATGATTAGAAAATAATAAAATAAATATTTCATTGTTTTGATGTAAAGTATACTTCTTTTTTATAACATTTGTAAACCACTTTATTTGCTCCAATAAAAGGTGGCAACAGGATCTCCATTTGTCAATTTTTGGCCTTTCATGCAACACACGTTTTCATGGAGTTTGCATTCGCATATGAATGAATCTGAAGTGGTGGTGTAGAAATTCTTTGCACATGCATATTTGTTCCCTATTATTAATACATTTGGAATTTTAAATAATCAGCCTATAAACCAGAATCTGTCGTATATATTTTCCAAATTGCCCATCCCAATACAAACATTCTACAACAAGCTGTGTCATTAATACCACAATCGTAATGTGGTCTAGTGTGTGATTAAATCACCGTCCAAACGCAGGCACACCGTGGACGTGGTAGTCAAACAAATAACAAAGAATGCCGGGTGGCCTGTTGACTCGTTGAGTGAATGAGTCACCTTCTCATGTCTCTCTAGGCACTTCACGAAAATACCAAGAATTGGAGATTCGGACTACATTGTGGTCATTGGCCGAACTCTGGTGGGTGGTAATGAGTACGGACAGTGATATCCGATCATTAAATTTATAAGTATCGCAGCTCATCCTTTATTATTTTTTAAGTCTTTGTGATAAAGCGCGGCAAAACATTCACGCGATTGGTGCTTTCAGCGATGACCCATTTTCAAACAATACAAATGCATTTCTAGGAGATAAAGACGGTAATTTATCGCCCATAGCCAAGTTTTTTTTACATGTGCAGCTTTCCACTAATGAATACGAATCGAACGCATTATACTGTGAAAGCATTAGCGAAAATACGTTACGCTATGGTAAATCACTTTAAACATTTCTTATTAGATTTGATTCGTTCTGTAGCATCTACCTATGGATTTACAATTTTTCCGAGTCAGGGAAAAATTTGACATTGGCTCCAAAAAAATGAAAGTGTCACTACTGATTATTGCAGTAGAATCTGATGGCTTTTATAAAATGGGAAGCTGATCGGGAAAGAAACAACAAGTGCAATTTTTTTCAGACTTTAAGGCTCAAATTGCCTTAAATGAATTATTCAATTCTGCTTACTTTCGATAATCAGTGCGGGACAAATTTCAAAAAAATTTAAGCACCCTTTCCAAACCTTCGTATTTATTAATTTATGTGTCGCTTAATAAGAATCTATGCATAACTTTTTTATAATACATACCAATTATTAGGTATGGTTATTATGAAAAAAAAATAAGCACTTTGTTTTACATATTTCAATTTTTTTGTTAATTGTTTAGGAAAATCCGACAATAAAAGTTTTTTGTTGATATATTTCCAAAAAAATTTCCAAAAAGGGGCGAATTTTAAGGAAAATTTTACGAGAAAAGTCGATATTTCAAGAAAAAAGGGTCGAAATTTCTCGACTTAATATTTATTTTTTAATGGCTGATAATAGTCCAAATTTTGAGAAATGAACTTTTCTGGAATTCTTGTCTTTTTGAAAAAATTCAACACTTTCAAAATATATTTTTCAAAATTTTCAATTAAGTATTATTCTAAATATTTTTACTTTTTTATCAAAAGATCTATCAAATTTTGAGGAAAAAGTAAAGTTTGACAAAGTCGAAATTTGCAAAAGGATGAATTTAAAAAAAAATGAAATTTTCAGAAAAAGTCAAATTTTGAGAAATATTTGTCAGATCAAAACTCATAAACAAAAGCTTAACGTTCAAATAAATGCCGTCTTATAAATGTCTTTCATTAAAAATCAAGTTTATTTAGGTAATTTTTAATTTATGCTAAAAAGTGCTCAAAATTCCATGTTTCAATTTTAAACTCTAAAATTCTTCTAAATTCTGATTTTTCTTCAAAGTTTTTTATCCTAAAAGAAATGGTCCTTTTTAAAATGCCAGCTTCAAACTCGCAAATTAATACATCACATTCTGTTTCAAAAGAAGGCGAACTTTTCAAAAATTCAAATACATAAAAATTCGAATACATTTAAATTTTTGGAGAGAGTCGAAATTTTTATAAAAGTCGAAATTCTGAAAAGTCCAAATTTTGAAAAAAATTTAGAATTCTGAAAAGAGCCAAAACTTCGAGAAAAAGTCAATATTGTGATAATAAAAGGTCGAAATTTCCAGAAAACGTGAAAATTCTGAAAAAAAAATTAAGAGCTAAATTAACATAAAAGTCGATTTTTTTGAAAAAAAATAAAAATTGGAAAGTCAGGACCTTGAGAAATAGTCAGAATTTCGAACAAAGGTAGAAATTTTCCAAAAAGGTGCAAATTTTGGAATAAAAAGAAAATTTTAAAGAGTCCAAATTTTGGAAAATGTGGACGTTTAAAAAAAACTGGAAAATTTGAAATTCGAAATTTTTAAAATATAAGTAAAAATTTTCGATATTCTTTAGTGTAATTTTCATTCATGTTTTATTGGCTTTTATCATTATTGAGTCACAAAAAGCGATTGACAAACAAAGATCCAACGCAATCACTGCTTGGAGCAATCTATTAGAGGTTAACAGAAGGTCATAGAAAATCTAGCATTGTGGAAGGCGTAACCAGCGAAGAAAAAGCCAATAAAATGTGAATCAATAATTTTCAATAAAAATTGAAGTAAGATTTTTCAAAGATTCAGAAAGTATAAATCTTGAGAAATACTCGAAATTCTTCAAATTTTGAAAAACAATTCATTTAGAAAAGGCAAATTTATAAAAATTATAAAAAAGCTATAATTTTCGACAAGAAGGGTAATAAAAAAATGTGAAAGTTTCAAAATAAGTCAAACATCTTAAAGAGGTTGAAATTTTCAAAAAATTCAAAACTTTGGGATAAAGTCAATATATTTAAAAATTAATCTAAAGTTTGAAAAGGAATCGAAGTTCAAAAATGTTGAGATTTTGGAAAAAGCGGGACAAGGTTCAGATTTTCAAAAATAAATTAAAATATCCAACATTTCCTAATATTTAAAAAATAAAGTGACAATATTTTGAAAAAGGCAAACTGGTGTATAAAGTCAAAATCTTAAAGAAAAAAAGAAAAGATTATAATCTGCACTAAAATTTTAGGAATAAAAAAGAAATTTCAGTAAAAACGTGAAATTTTTAGCGAATTTAAAAATCAACGCCTATATGATAACGAAGGCTTCCACGGCTAGAGTCAGTACAGGATATACTTCTTCCGGGATTGAACCGTGTCAAAGAACTACTAAAGCCCACCATCGTAGGGGGCTTCTTCGGGAAAAAAGAAAAGAAAAAATAAATAAAAAAGGGAAATATAAGGGAATATGCAAAAATGAAAGAATGAAAAGGCCAATTTTTAAAACATCAGAGCACGATAACTCAGTTCACGGTAACGCGTTTAATTCGAAAATTGAAATAAAAAATAAAAATGTAAAATGTAAACTCAGGATTCTGAAAAAGAATTCGAAATTTCTAGCCTAGTCAACATTTCGAATTTAAACTCGAAAGTGAAAGAAAAAGCAACATTTTCTGGAAAATCAAAATTCTCAGTTTCAATTTAAAAATTAAAAGATGAAAAAGTAAATATTAAAGCTTTAGAAAGAGCTTGAAATTTTCTTATTAAGAACGAAATTTGAAAGAAAAAGATCAAAGTTTAAATCCTAAATTTCAAAAAAAACTGAAAACATAAACAAAGTAAAAAAGTATATTCGAAATTCGGTCGAAAGTGTTCGTTAATTTCAAGAAAATAGTTTGGTTCGCGTCAAAAAGTAAAAATTTATACAAAAGAGTCCTCGAATTTTAGATTTTGGTAGGGAAATTTTAAGAAAAAGTAAAAATTGAAAGTAAGCTGGAAATTATAAGAAAAAGCTGACATTAAAAAAATAAGATATTTCGAATAAAAATTGAAACTTCTTGAAACGTAGACTCAAAATTTAAGAAATAGGGGGCGTTGAAAAAATTCTTGCACAAGGGCCTTTGGTTCCTAGCTGGTTGAGAGAAATTTGGATGTTAAGTTTGAGCTAAAACGTTTACTCTAAAGTTGAGAAATTTCTATTTATAGTTTTAAGTTAAAGTCGGATTCGTAATTTTGAAGTTTAAATAGTAAAAAATGTTCGAAATTCATAAAGCGAATTCTATATTTACCTCGAAGAGAAGTATAGTTTTCAAATTGCGAAGAATGCAAAGGTTCATAAGAGCTCGAAATTCCAAGCAAAAATTCGTTTTAACAAAAATATTGGATTCTCGAATTTAGTCGTTTCAAATTTAATTATACAGAATTTCGACAAAAATATATTTTTTGGATAAAAAATATACCTTAATGAAAAAAAATATGTTTTTGCACGAAATTTAGACATTTTAATGTTTAAGCAAAAATATATCAATTGTTTAAAAATTTCATAATTAAACTTCGTATTTTAAGAAAAATGTTTAAATTTCGAGAATTTCAACATTTATGAAAATAGAACTTAGGATTTATCACGAGATTTCGAAAAAAAGTCGAATTTCAAAATGTATTGCTCAGAGTTCTGAAGTTTCAAGATTAAGAGTCGAAATTTTAAGAAACAACTGCTTTTGATACATGTTGTTCCTTCTTTAAAGTATCCACTCTACCTCGAAATCTAAATTTTTTTTAAATTGTTACTCTTGCTCTCTTTAGACTAATTCCTTCTAAAAAAAATCAAACGTCCAAGTTGGAACTGGAATTAAAAATTTGGAAAAAAGTTGAAATTTCTTTATTTGGTTGAAACAATTTCTAGAAGGGTCAAAATTTTGATAAGGTCAATAAGATTCATTTTTTGTTGTTGAAATTTTGACATTTTTCTCGAAATTCTTCATTTAAACCTGAAATTGTTATAGGTTTTTTTAATATTTGACTTCAGTTTCCTGTTTTAAAGGAGTATTTATACTAATTATGGTTTCAGATGTTCAAAGTTACAAGCGCACATAAACTGTTTTCTGATGCGTAACATGGATCTGTGAAACATTTTTCTAGATCATAACACTTAACTATTGTTCTCACATTGTTGGCATAAGTGCACACAAATTCTTACAATAACAATAATTGACGTTAATTAGACCTCCAATTAGGTTTGGCTTACAAAAACTTCACTCTAAAAGAATAGTGAGACCAAAGTTACACAATTGCTGTCAAGTTTTTTTCACCAGAATCTCTAATTTTAGAAAGCGTTTCCAATACAGCTTGTCTGTCCTACACTACATATCTATTAGATATCCTTTAGTAGGTTATAGTTCGCCTGACATTATTAACTTCTTTCTCGTTCAAATGGCGAGGTTAAGTGGTTGCAAATACGACAAATGTAACAAAGAAAGCTCATTAAACTATATCGTAAATCGCAATCTCGGTAAACGGTTTTAAAATGAACTTAGCTCAACATTTGGTTAAGAGGCAACTGTGGGGTACTTTTTATGAAAGTTTTTAAAATAATGCATATACCAGAAACAAAAATCCAATTTCGAAGTTTTACCATTTTCGACATTCTCGTCTTTTTATTTTCCATTTGAACATTTATATAGGACAGAATGACTTTAATTACGAGGTGTGTTCGAACAGTAAGGTGACTATATTTTTATATAGAAATATCTTATTTATTCATCAACATTTACACTGTCGCCTCAGATACAATGCACTTGTGCCAACGCTTTTTCCAATCTTCAAAGCACTTCGCATAAACACGTTTTGGTATAGTCTTGAGCTCCTCTAGCGATACAGTTTTTATTTCGTTAATCGTTGCAAATCTCCGTCCTTTCATAGGTCTTTTACGTTTTGGGAACAGGAAAAAGTCGCAGAGGCCAAATCCGGTGAATATGGTGGCTGAGGCATGATTGTCGTGTTGCTTTTGGCCAAAAAACCTCTCACAAGCAACGATGAATGAGCAAGTGCATTATCGTGATGCAAGAGCTATGAATTATTTTTCCACAATTTCGTATTGCTTCTCGCAAACGGCTCACAACTTCAAGGTAATACTCCTTATTGACCGTACGATCTTGACGTAAAAACTCCTGATGCACTACGCCATGGTAGTCGAAAAAAACAGTGAGCAAAACTTTGACATTTGATCGGACTTCGCGAGCCTTTTTCGGTCTTGGCTCTGCTGGGTGCTTCCATTGGGCTTTGGTTTCGACGTCATAACCATATACCCATGATTCATTATCAGTTATGACCCTTTTGAGCAAATCAGGACCATCATTGACGTCATTCAAGAGCTCCTGAGCGATGGTCATGCGACGGTTCTTCTGATCAAAATTCACAAGTTTCGAAACAAACTTCGCGGACTCACGTCTCATGCCCAAAACATCCGAAAAAACTGCATGCCACGAGCCGACTGATATGCCAGCATTCTTCTCTTATGGTAAATCGACGATTTTCAAAAACAATTTTCTTCACAGCTTCGACGATATCTTATGTTGTTGATGTGCTGGAGCGTCCAGAGCGAGGTTCGTCGTCGGTTTCTTCTGGACCATCTTGGAAGAGTTTGTACCACTTGTAAACTTACTACTTGGAACAGACTTACCGTACACCACTGTCAATATTTTAAGTGTTTTAGGGCACTTGATTCCATTTTCACACAAAATTTGATGCAGATCCTTTGCTCCATTTTCTGTAATAATAGAAAATCAAAATACGTCTAAGCTTTTTATCTGTCAAAAACAAACTAAGTATGCTATGTATTTGAAACTGTGAACATATGTTCAGGACATGTGTACCAACACAACAACAAAAAATCGATAATCAAATGTACGTTGCCCGCGAAACTTGAAGTCATCTTACTTTTTGAGCATACCTGGTATGTACGCGCGTACAAATGTCTAGCGATGTACGTGCGTCTGTAGCCCGGCTAAATAAAGTCTTTAAAAATTTTTGCCTGCACATACTTACTTATGCTGTCCATTTTTGACTACTAGGATCAAAGTCATTATGTTAATATTCTGAGGGCACTACATTTTGATAATTAAGATTTATCAACTATATTACTAAGGATTTATAAATTGTATTAATGATAAATCGACTGCTGTAGACGCACATTTTTTGGTCGTTCCGAGAATTGATGGAACGGACTGGTCCTTGGTTATCTTCAAAAATTGAAACACAGAACTTGTCCCCTGAAACCAAGAAAAATTAAAAAACACAACAAAGGTTGCTCTAACGCGTTTCGACAGCCAAGCTGTCATCTTCAGCGAGAAACTAACATCTAATCTTAAAATTAACCCTTACATACTAAGAATATTCACTTCGTGCGTGATCGACCGCACCCGAACGCGCATCCAATCATACACGTCGTTGTGTCACAATTTCTTATCTATCAACCTTAACTTTTTTTAATAGAGATGAATGGCCTAAAGGTCCAGCGCAACCATTCATAAGGTTGTTTCCAGCCTTATGGATGGCTAAGCTCTCACATGCATTTAACATATAATTCTTATTAACTACTCTTAACAATTTAATATTATTATCTATCCTATGATCTAATTCAAAAGCATGTCGAGCCACACTTGACTTCTCAGTTCTTCCGTACCTCAAATGAGCCAAATGTTCTTTGAGTCGGATTTTAAGAGATCGTCTAGTTTGTCCGACATACTTTTGAGGACAATCCCTACATGAAATTTGGTAAATACCATACTTATCTGTTTGCTCTACTTTATCCTTTAAACTACCCAAAAGCGAATTTAATTTTCCATTAGAAGTATAAATAACCCGAAAACCCTGGTTTCGTAAAATTCCACCCAAACCCTGCGTGAGCGAGGGTTCAAATGGAAGTGAGACGAATTTAAAGTTTTTGTTTTCATCAGCTCGGAAAGTTGTAGTATTTACCAATTCACATTTGAATTTTTTCTTATTAATAATTTTATAAATAATATTTGGATCGAATCCATTAACTTCAGCTATATGTTTAATTGTCTTCAACTCCTTTCTGAATCTTTCCCTACTAAGAGGAAGACTCAGAAGTCGATGGGCAAGGAAGTTGAAGCTTGCCATTTTTTGCTGTATGCAGTGGTTAGAATCGCAAGTTATATAGCGGAAGGTACTGGAATCTTTCCTGTATACATCAAATTCTAATCTATTTTTATTCCTAATAACTAAAGTGTCTAAAAATGGTAAAGCTGCTTCTTTCTCTAATTCTACGGTGAATTTAACTGTTGGAAAACGTGAATTTAAAACATCAATGAAATTATCTAAATTTTGATTTTTTGTGTCAAAAATAGCAAAAATATCATCTACATATCTAATCCATACCCTAGGAAACAAATTACATTCATTTTTAAGACGACTTTCAAAAACACCCTTGAAGAGCTCAGCCATGAAAGGTGACAAAGGATTTCCCATGGCTGCTCCCTCAAGTTGTTCATAAAATTCGTTATTAATTTGGAAATAATTTTGATCCATACATATTTTCGTTAATGAAATATATTCGTCAATAATTTTGCCTGAAAGGTTATTAGATTCCAACAGATTTCGAAAAAATCTATAAGTTGTGTTTCAATAATGACGTGAAGCAAACAAAGAAGATTGATTAAATTTTGTTTATAAAACTACTGAGTCTCACTTATAGGGGTACAGGTTGAGAGGTAGTCTCAGTTATAGAGGCCCGACTCTCACTTATAGAAGTTTTCGGCGGTGACAGGACCTGGCAATTGCTTTTACTTGTAAGAGTTTTCTCACTTATCCAGGTTCGACTGTACAACAATCCAGCACGAGTAGCGGAATTGTTATCCTGATTTTTCAGGACTGAAATCTAAAGCAGGATCCCATTGTTTCGAGATTCCGATCAAGATTGCAGTCCATATGCTGGGGTTTACTATAAATATTGAAGTTTCTGCATCTGGATGGCTACGATCTATAGTAGTTTATTTAACTTCCAAAAAAGTTGTACAATTAACTAATGCAGTAATAAGTCTGTTTGTCTTTGTTCTAAAATGTCGTTGCTAAGAACTTGTTTAATCGATAGGTAAATGTTGTATATTATCTTTTTGCAGATGTTATGAGAAATACTCCATGTAACTGTTTGCAATGCGCTTTTTATATTTATTTCCTTTCAAAACCATACTCCATTAATATAATAATGTCTTCAAGATGAAGCATGTGTGATTGGAAGTGCTTCTTGCCGTTATATCATAATTAATATCAAAATCACTGAGTCATCTTTCTATCTAACAAAGAGATTCTAATGACACACTTAAATAAGTGTGTATTATATATCACAGTATAATAAATATAATAATTACCAGGAGGTATCGATGCGTAACAACAATAGAACGTGACGTTTGTTGGACGGGTAGTATTAAGGATTCTTTATGAATAGAAATGAAAAGATTTGAGAATGAGGAATTTGGAATGTTATGCGACATTATCGACGAGAATTTATAGAGGCGTTACGAGCCTTGTGCTCCGAAGTCTTGTTGGCCTCATCTATGCCCAATGCCCATCTAGAAATCTTTAATCGATGCATTTCTGGAAAATGAGAAATTTAGAAACGGGTTAGCAACGATATTATAGTCTTAAGTAATCAGGCTCTCGTGTGATTAAAAGTCCATAAATATCATTAAATCAGTAATTAAATAACTACATCAATTATGGTAAAACTTCTAGTTTCTAATTAATGACTTGGCATTACATTTGCTTACTTTGATTTTCGTTGTACAGTTCAAGAGAATTTAAAGTAAGTACACTTTTAATTCGAATTATTTTTCAATATTGTTTTGTATTTTAATTGGACTTTTTTCAATTCACAAGTGAAACTGTGTTAATGCTGTGGTATATTTCTTTTTAGAGGTTCTTTGGAATGTTGATTAATTAAATTATATTAAATAACTTAAATTAAATTACATTGTATGACTGCAACCTCGTCAAGAGAAACTTTTACTCGTTTGTGCTTTTTTTCTCAAAATTCTATGTTTGGATTTTAAATTGAAAATTTTTCTAAATTTGTTTTTAATTTCGGATTAATCATAAAAAATATTCCCTTTCAAAAGGTCAGCTTTAAATTCCTAATTTAAAAGGTCTACATTGCTTCGAAAAAATTGATATTTTCGGGGAAAAAAGTCGAAATTACAAAAATTCAAAGATTCGAGAAAAAATCAAAATTTTGAAAAAAGGTCGAAAATTTCAGAGTCCATATTTTGAAAATAAGGTCGAAATATTAAATACAAAGTCGAAATTTTGAAAAAAAGTCTAAACTTTTAATAAAAATCTAAATTTCGATCATAAAAAGTCGAAATTTTCTAAAAATTGAAATTTTCAAAAAGGTAGAATTTTCAAATAATTCACATTTACATAACAAATATTTATGAAAAATAATTATCTCCTGAAGGGTGCCTCGTATTATATGCAGTTTTTTTAAAGCATGTTAAATCACGTGACCGTTTGGCATATATTCTATTTTTATTTCAGCGTGATGGGATGATCGGATTGCAAGAATGCGGTCCAGCACCGCCGAGAGCCCCCTCAACGGCAAGCAGCCGTGTGCGGGAACGTACGGCTCAGGCTGTGGAGTACTACAACAACCACGTGCACAAGGCCTGGGCCAACGCCGGATTGTCTAGCTCGTCAAGGGCCTCTTTCAACGACCGCCATCACCACAATCAATACATCCCCAAGAGACCGCACCATCTGACACCGGAACATCTGTACCGTAGTAATTCCAGTTTGGAATTGTTGGACCATTCTGCACGACCTAACAACTCCCCGCCTGTACTAAAAAGGGAATTCGGTTCGCATGGCTCCATCGCAGCAGGTACTGTAAAACCAAGGTTAAAAATATTGAAAAAAAAAATGGCATATCCGGGTTTCTGTTTTGTAAATCTGTTGGTGACGAGTCTAAAAATATTACTTGTTCGAAACAACAATTAGCAATATAAAAATGGGAAAGTGTGTCTGCTGTCTGTTTGCTGGTTTTTGGCGGTTTTATTACTGAAACGAACGAAGGTTCATGTACATGTTTTTTGCGACCTGAGGTAGTTTATCGGTTAATTTTATCCCCTAAAACTGTGCCAGATATTTCCAACTAATAATATATCCAGAAAGCATAGGTAATGGTCTGACAGTGTCATATAACATCATTTGATTTCGCCATTGATACCTGATAATGTCTCTAGAGCACTGAACCAAGTACTGCGGCTTACAATTAAGTCCATAGAAGGTTTTGCCCCTTTACATATTAAATAAAAAATTATGTGATACATATTTCGCAAGTAGAACTGTTATTTTAAAGCGTACTAATCCTAGTTGATTAGTAAACGAAGCATCGACATTATCTGTATTGAGATTCAAATCGATACTGGCGGTCTTTTGCTTTATTTTCTATTTCTAATTGTTTAACTAGTTTAACACATCTGGTGCATACAATTTTGACCTGCTACTAATAACCGTCAATAAACGGGAGGCCGATAGTGTTCCCTTATCTCCATTAAGGGTTTCTGACCTCTGGTTGATGTAAATTGTTTCCTATGCATCTAGTTCTCTGTTATTTGCTGTTATTTGTGACCGATCCTAACAAATTTAAATTTTGAATGTTAATTTTGTGTCGTGCACTTATATGTTGGGCGACACTTGATTTGTTTCGCTTTTGTATTTAAAATAAGCGATATGTTCTTTAAATCTAGTTTTAATGGATCTCTTGGTCTATCCTATATATGTATAATAAATTACAATATACTAAAGATAATTATAATTCATAGGGGATGCACAAAATTTTTAAAACATCGATACTGTATTCAAGTATCGATAAAGATATATCGGTATATTTCGATTCATCGCTAAATTTATTCGATATTCGATGTATCATATAAATCCAAACCATACAGCGGGACAACTAGACGAGCCTCGCAGTAGCGAGGACGAGCCTCTCATAATTTCCCTTTTTTTTAAATTCCTACTTTTCAAAACAAATTTTTACTTATTTCAAAATTTCGACTTTTTTAAAAATGTGGAACTTTATTAATAATCGACATTAATAAAAAACTTCCGCTTCTGTTTAAATCTTCCTTTTTTTTTATTAAACTTCGAAAATTGCAAGTATATATAAAAATTTCAGTTTTTAAGCTTTAATTTTTTTGTTGAAAATGTCGATTTTTTGAAAAGTTAAAATTTTTTACGATTTTATTCCAGAATTAGGAATTCTTTTTCCAAAATTTGCACTTTCTCAAATTTCGACGTTTTTCAAAATTTTTACTTTTTTAAAATGTCGCCTTCTATTTTTGAAAGGTTGGATATTTTCGAAAGTTTCGACCTTTTTCAATTTTGAGATTTCTGAAATTTCAATTTTTTTCGAAAAATTCGATCTCAACTTTATTTATAATTTTCAATTGTTTTTTTTGTCAATTCCCGACCTTTTTAGAATTTCTTTGAAAATTCTGATTTTTCAAAATTCCCTTTCTTGATTAAACTTTGAAAAGATGTCGACTTTTTGGCAAATTTCGATTTTTTCAAACTTTCTTTGAACTTGTAACTTTTTAAAAACCTTCGTTTTTTTTCAATATTTTAAATTGTAATAAAATTTCAAACTTTTGACTTATTTTCAAAATTTCGTACTTATTTCTTAAAACTATCTATTTTTCCAAAATTTAACTTTTTCGTGAATTTGAAAATTTTTTAAAATATTTTTTGAAACATCTTTATAATTTCGAATATTTTTGAAAATTCCCTCATTTTTCAATATTTTGATTTTTTAAATTCACACGAATTTTTTTAGAATTTCGACATCTCTTAAATTTTTTTTTAAATGTCTACTTTTTCAAATTTTTTATTTTTTGAAAAATTGGGATTTTTTTTGAAAATTGCGACATTTTTTGAAAATTCATCCATTGTTCAAAATATTGAAAATTTTTCTTTTTTTTTTGTTTTTAAAAATATAGTTTTTTTTTAAATTGCATGGTTTCTTTAAGATTGAATTTTTCGCGAAATTTTTGTGTTTTTTTTTCAAAGTTTCTACTTTTTATTTGACATTTTTGACTTATGTTTCAATATTTTCGACTTTTTAAAAATTAAATACCATTTTTTCTAAAACTCCCAATATTTCCGAAAACTGGTTTTTTGAAAATTTTAACTTTTCGTGAAAATTTTTCCCATTTTTCAACATTTTTAGTTTTTTCAAAATTTTCGGATTTATTCAACATTTTTTGAACCTTCTTTGACCTTCTTTTCCAAAAATTTGGACTTTTTTGAACATCTCGCATCATTTTTTAAATTTTCTAAAATTGGCACTTGAGTATATTACATAAAAATGTCGAAGTTTTTAAAGAAAACCTGATGTAACAAAAAACAAAAATTTAAAATGTGAAAGCTGTCAAAAAAGTAAACATTTTAAAAAAAGATCCGTTTAAAAAAAATCAAAATTTTCAAAGAAAGTCGATTTCTTAACAATTACTTGAAATGTTGAAATTTGAAATATAAATATATCTTTCAAAAACATTCCAACTCTTTAAAAAGATAGAAATTTTGAGAAATTACAAAAAAAAGTCGAAATTTTAAAGAAAATGCAAATTCTTCAAACAGTCAAAACTTCCAAAAAAGTCAAAATTTTAGAAGATGTCGAAGCTTTCATAGAAACTTAAAACTTTCAAAAAACTTAAATGATTTAAATAAAACCAACATTTTAAGAAATGGCCAAATTTTCGAAAAAAAGTTTAAATTTTAAAAAATAGCCTAAAATTTAAAAAATATTCGAAATTATGAAGCAATGTTGAGATTTAAAAAAAATTCAGAATTTTCAGTAAAATCTCCTAAAAACCTAAATTTCTGAAAAGCCCAAATTCCGAAAGAAACTCAAAAGAATCAAAAATTTCGAAATTTTTGTTAGTTAAAACTTTGAGAGAAAAGTCACAAATCTCATAATGAAATTATTCTTCTTCTTTAATTCAGTTTAAAAAAAATGTTGAAGTTAATCAAAAACTTTAAATGCAACAAAATTTTTGCAAAATAATCTAAGATTTTAACAAGAATCGCTTTAATAAAGTCGATATTTTCAGATAAAAGCTAAATGAGAAAGTGGAAATTTTTGAAAGTCAAAGTTTTGAAAAATGACAAAATTTCTAAATATTTTATTTTCAACATTAGGATTTAAAAAAACAAGTTTTTGAAAGATAATCTCAAAATTTTGAAATGATACTGTTAAAAATAGACTTTCAGAAAATTGAAATATTTTGATAAAATAAATAAATTTTCAAAAAACTTAGAAATGATGAAATTTTGAAAAATAATCTGAATTTCAAAAAATAGGTAATCAAAATTTTGAAGAAATGTGGAGATTTAAACAAATAAAGCATTTTCAATTAAATTAAAAAAAAAAAAACAACCTTTTGAAGAGCCTAAATATTAAAGAAGAGTGAAAATTGTCAAAAAATTCTAAACTTCCAAAAAAACTAGAAATGAAGAGTAGAAATGTTGAGAAACAGAAAAATTCTGGTTAGTTAAAATTAAAGAAAAAAGATAAATGTCTTTTTTTTTCAAGAGTCAGAATTTTTGATTCAGTATTAAAAAAAATAGAATTTTGGAAAACATCGAAATTTTCCAAAAGGTCGAATTTTTATTAAAAAGCTGAAAAGAGTCGACACTTTGATTAAGTTGAAATTTATAAAACAAATCGAAAATTTTAAAACCAACGAAAGTGTGAAAAAAATTAAAAATTTTGCGAAATAGTTCAAAATGTCAAAACAACTCTTAATCGAATAGTCGAAATCTTAAAGAAATTTTCGAAAAAAATCCATTTTCAGTCGAAATTTAAAAAGAGGTTAAATTTAAAAAAAAGTAATGATTTTAGGAGTGAAAATCGAGAGAAAACGTCAAAGTTTTCAAAAAGTCTAGGTTTTCAAAAGTGTCAAAATTGTGGAAAATATAATCTATATTTTTAAAAGTCAAAATTATAAAACACAATTTTTTTAAAAAGATTTAAAAAAGTCAAAAGTCTTAAAGAACCCTTTTGACAAGAAGTCGAAATTTTCTGAAAAAAGTTTGAATATTGAAATAATAAATAAATCGTTATTTTGAAAAAAATTAAAATTTAAAAAAAAAGAATACAATTTTTGAAAGAAAATACAATTTTTCAAAAAACTGAACATTTAAAAAAATCTTCAGTGTCAAGCTTTCCAAAAAATTTACAATGTTCCAAAGAGAAAGATTTAAAAAAAATCAAAATTATAGAAAAAGTCGAAATTTTCAAAAAAGTAAAATTTTGAAAAAATCGAAATTTGGGATAGTTTAAAATTGTATGGAAAAAAAATTTTAAAGCGAAAGTTTTAAAAAAGTTAAAATTTTGATAAAAAATTGGAAATTTGGAAATGAAGTCGGAATTATAGAAAATTTCATTAAAAAAAACTATATATCTGATTTTTCCAGAGAAATTGAAATTTCAGAAATTTTAAATTAAAAAATTAAAATGTTTAAAAAAGTCAAATTTTTCAAAAAGATTAACTGTTCGATAGGTTGAATAGCAGTTAAAAAAAATCGTAACTTTCAGTAAAGTGAAGTGGGCAAAATTTTGAAAAAAGTTGAAATTTTTGAAGTCGAAGGTTTGAAAAGAGGCGAAATTTTAAAAGTCGAAACTTTGAAAAAAGTCGAAATTCCATAAAAAGCAGAAATTTCAAAAAAAAAAGCGGTATTTAAAAAATTGACTTATTTAAACAAAGTAGTGGCTGTGAAATAGTGAATGGGGTCGGGTGACATATTAGATAAATTTTAACCGTCGAAAAAGTAAGATTTTTTTCGAACTTATTTCACCAATCGATACATCGAAATGAAAATTGTAGAATTTAGTACGTAAGAAAAATTTGTAGAAAGATCTGATAGGGAGAAAGCGGCCGCGATAATAAAACAAAGGGCAGATAATCGTTCCAGAAATGTCGGCAAACGATAAGCCTTATCTGCGGGATTTTTCTAGAACCTGGGGGCCAAAACTATATAAGGCGATCGCCTTTCCCTCCAGTTAGTTAGAGTCAGTCACTGTAATTAGTGGGTCAGTAGTTAGAAGTAAATAAGTGAGTTCATTATTCAGTTGTAGTGTTCCGAGTTTAGTTTGGTGATAAAGTGGGTATTATTCAATTCACGTGTTAATAATCAATTCGAACCGATAAGCCCGTAACAATATATCGATTCCGTCGATACATCGGAAAGAGAGTATCGACACTAACACTAAAATATCGAACATCGAATCGAAAACATCGATGTTTTTGACACATCGATGTATCCTGTGCATCCCTAATTCAGGGTCGAGGTATCGGGTAATGGCTAATCTGGAATAATGACGAAAAACTGGAGGAAAAAATCAAAAAGTCTTCATGAATTGTCGTTGATTTACTGCTTGCTTTGTTCTCGATTCATGATTGTTTTACTACCTATGTACGTAACATACCAACTATTACAACTGTTCTTACAGCAGAGTGTGTATGTATATGGCGCGTTGATCGTTGTAAGGTGCATAAAAGCGTTCAACTCCTCTGTTGCAGTTTTAATAGTTAGGAAACGTGTTTTTGTTGTAAAAGTAAATTATTCCACGCGTTATTAGTGAGTGCCGAGTATTAAGTCATTTTATGCTGTTTGTTATTCAGGAAGCTTTAAAGGGTCACGGCCGTACCTGCCAATTAATCTGTTCACTGGCTGAACGACAATTGTATTTTTCCTCCGAAAAATTACAATTGTTGCTCTTAAGTAAGAACAAGTTATTGTTGTTTTCGTAGTTGAATTTATTCCAGGTAAATATTACAGTGAACGAGTAATATTTTTGGTTGCAGAGATTATGCTGTATAAGGGAGTCTTATTATAATTTGTTTTGTACCTAAAATTCTTTCTAAAACATGATAAAAAAATTGCAGCACTTCATGGATCACCTAAATTTCTTCCCGAAAAGAGTTGATGGCTATTCCACAGTTTCTTTCTACAGACCGATAGGTGGCGCTGTACTTAAAAACCACATGAACGAAGTCCATTAAGGTCTAAATTTGGGTAGGCCAAACTGAGGAGATCCAATAAAATCGAAACCGATCGTTGGTTCTCAAACTATAAATTTATTGAATGTTCAGACTTATTGATCTGAGCATTAGAATAAAGTAATTGAATTTCCTTATCAAAATAAAATTATAGATAAATTCTTGTAATAAAATTTTGAAGAAGGTTGTATTTTTTGCAAGGGACAGAAATGTAACAATTTTGTAAAATTTTAAAAAAATAATACAGGATTCACAAGTACTGGAATAAAAAAAAAACGTTTCCCAAGTGTCTTGACGCAGCTTAGGTAACGTCAATATCCTTATTTCGTATTGACAGATATTTTGCTCATTGAACTGGTCTCAAAATGAATTCAAATTAAGTATTTTGTGTTCTTTTGGCTGATAATTTCAGTTCTATTGATTTCACAAGCAAAGTGAACATTTTGGTAGAGCCGTCATTTTTTGTGTCACAGTACCATTTTGATCCGGGGTGGGCAACAGCCGATGAATAAATGCATAATTATACATTTTTCCTTATCCCAAAATTGCAAAATTTCAGTTTTTGTAATTATGTAAACATTTTGCATTTTTTATTTTTCCCCCAATCTCGAGATTAAAAATATTTTTCTCTTAACAATTTTAAGGTTCATTCATCGCAAAATTTTGATAAGGGTGGGTTTTCTATGAAATAGTCGACTTTCTACTTGACATTAAACTTTTTTCCAAATCTAATAAGACGTTCATTCCAAAATTTCGACTTTAATATTTTTGATTTTTACTTGAAATTTCGAAGTAAAAGTTTAATTTTTTTAAATATTTAAAAATATTTTTCCCAATGAATACCGTTTTTGTTAAAATTTTGATTTATTTAAAAAAATAAGCAAATTTTCAGTAAAATGATATCAATAGACATCAGTTTTCACGTTTTTATTAAAACTTCCGACATACTCTCGACAGTTCAAGAAAGTAGTGGAAGCTCCTAAAAAAAATTTTCCCCGAAATTTTCGTCCTTTTTGGTAAAATTTTGGGTGAATTTCGAAAAAAAAAATAAAATAAAAATTTCAACAGACAGAACATGTTAAATTTTAAGATAAC
The DNA here is from genome assembly GCA_028583605.1 of Dastarcus helophoroides. NCBI lineage: Eukaryota > Metazoa > Arthropoda > Insecta > Coleoptera > Bothrideridae > Dastarcus > Dastarcus helophoroides. The sequence goes on from CM053326.1 coordinate 7,626,110, forward strand.
AGTAAACATTTCTAGAAAAAAAGCCAAAATTTGAGAAAAACGAAAGAAAAACACAAGTTTTAAAAAAAGTAAAGATCAGTTTTTGCGAGAAAAGACCAATTTTGGGAATAAAGTGACAATTAAAAAACAATTTAATTTTGGAAATTTAGAAAAAAGTCCCATTAAAAAAAATAAAATTCATAGCAAAATAACTATTCATTTCCAAAGAAAACGAACTTTAAAAAAGGACTAATATTGATAAAAAAATGTTGAAATTTAAATAAAAAACAAATCTTGAGGATATAGTCGAAATTTTTACTCCAAAAAATTTCGATTTGATTTCCAGAAAAAATTGTGAAACCTGAAAAAAGACAAATCTGGAAGAACAAATCGAAATTTCGAGAAGCTTAAAATGCCAAATATTAACCTAAAAGTCGATATTCCCAGAAAAATCTAAATTTTGGGAAATATTAATTAGGAAAAATAAAAACTCTAATAAAAGTGTATATTTTAAGTAAAAGGTTAACTACCGATTTCTCTAATAGAAAGTTGACTTTTGAGAAAAATGTAGAATCTTCTTTGGGAAATTTTGAAAAAAAACGACGGAATTTGAAAACAAATTTAAATTCTTGACCTCGAGAATAAGAGAAGCTTAAAAAAGACGAATTTTCTCAGCAAAAGTCTAATTTTAGGAATTAAAGTGAAAATTTTGATAAAAACCGAATTTCAACGTCGAAAGGTGCAAAAATACAAAAGGTTACATTTTGAGGGGAAAGTCAAAATTTCGCGAGAAGTTTTTTAATTTCTATAATAAAATTTGAATCTAATTTCGAACCGAAGAAATAGCAATTTTGGCAAAATCAAATTTCAAATCTGAATTGAAATTTCTAGAAACAAAAAATGTCTGATTTTGAGATAAAAGAAAAATAATGTGGATAAAAGAGAGAAATTTTACCATCAAAGTCAAAATAATAAGTAAAGGATCTAAGCTTTGCGAGAAAAATGAAATTATACCATTAAAAAGTCAAACTTTGGAACGAAAGTTGAATTTTTGGTATGAAGTCAAAATTTTGAAAAAAAAAAGATAAATTTTGAGAATTAAAATTTTAAGACCAATTTAAGAAAAGTCGAACTTTAAAAATGTATATCCCACAGAAAGTTAAATAAAAAAAAACTCGAATTTTCAGAATAGAGTTCAAGTTACCAAAAAAAAAAATAAATAAAAAGAGACAAATATTGAAAAAAGGCGAAATTTTTATAAAAATACGAATTTGGAGGCAAAATTCGAAATTTACAAAAGCACAAAAGGTTAAATTTTGAAAAAAAAATCGGAATTTCAGGAGACATTTTTGCCTTTTTTTTAAAATAAAGTGTGGAGCTAATTCTGAGAAAAAAATCTAAATTTCGAAAAAAAGACATTTCGCAACGAAAGCGCAATTTCGAGAAACAGAAAATGCAAAATTTTGACAGAAAGTCTGCATGTTCAGAAAACATCAAACTTTGAGTAAAATGAAGAAAGAAAGATAAATTTGAAATAAGTTAACTTTTTTAGTGTCGGATATTCCATTAGAAAATCAATTTGTGACAAGAAAGTCAAATGTTTGGGACTAAAGTAGAAATTTTCGAGAATGAATTGAAATCTCAAAGAAGACCATTGTAAAAAAATCCTTTTTTATTGAAAACCTAGGTCGTGAAAGGCATCTAATATTCAAATTTCGTGTTTCTGAGTTCACTAGTTACGGCTTTCCGTGAATCAGTCAATCAGAATTTCTATGTTAGTTTTGATTATGAATTTAACTCTTAAGCTAAGGTATTTTTTTGTTGTTGATAAGAAGTACAGTAAGACTCCGCTTAACGCTGCTCCGCTTAACGCTGCTCCGCTTAGCGCTGTTTCGGTTTAACGCTTTTTTATTGGAACAATGAGATTACCTGAAAATTGCAGGCACCATTGGGCTTCCTCTAAATTTAAAGTACATACAACATGAAAAAAGGTTTCAGCGAAGTGTGTAAAAATATTTGGCAAGATCCAAACGAGGACGGTGATACTAGAAACTCTGTTGATATGAACGAAATAGTCGAATTAGCGAAACAAACAGGTTTAGAAATGTGGAAGATCTCAAATAAATGATGATGATGAGCTCAAGGAAATAGTAGATCAAGAACAACACAAAAATATTGAAAATAGTGATTCTTAAAAACAAAAAAAAATGTCAACGGCATTTCTAAAGACCAGGTTAGCCACTATAACAGAAATTATAAACCAATTTCTTGAAAATGAAGCAGATTTTGATAGGAGTTCAAAGGCAAGACAAGGTGCCATGGATGCCTTTCCCATATGTTCACAACTTAGGCACTCAAGAAAAATACAAAGTGACATTAGGCGCATTCTTGATGAGAAAGCGGAAAATTGGAAATGCAGAAGAATCCGAATGATCAAACATGAATGATGACTTGCATTTTACACCAGTTTTTCCCTAACCCCATTAAGTACATGAAGAGATTACCTCGTTTAACGCTGTTTCATATAACGCTCTACTTGGTTGGAATGTAACCTCCGCGTTAAGCGGGGTTTTACTGTAATTTCTTTTATCCTCCATCAGTGTTATTGATTATTGATGTCGCATTATTTTAATGTTTCAGAAATCAAAGACAGGGGAAATTACTCCAGCACCACCAAAGGGGAATCCTTTTTTGCGATGCTCCAAGATTACCAACCGGCAGTTTTCGGAGCAATAGCGACAGACCAAAGATCACCCGGACCCTCAGAATACCTCCAAAGAAAAGTGGACGCCGAGAACGCAGTCGAATGCCACATCCAGTGAAAATGGCAGCTCGAATCATCATCTAACTCCCCAGAGTCCAAAGTTACGTGTGAAACTGTCTAAATTGTGGCCCAGTGGTAGTGTTAGTGGTAGTGCCGTGAAAACTTGCAAACACGCAATGGATGACAGTATGGTAAATACGTCTTCCAGTAATATTAGTGTCGCGTCTTCAGCAGAAACGGAAGAAATAGCGAGACGCCGCGCATTCGCTCATTATGACTGCCAATCGTTAACAACTAACCTCAATTACGCTGTGCGATTAAGGAGGAGTCTGTTGGCTAAGAGGAGGAATACTACAACGGGGGCTTCGGCGGCTTCTTTGTTACCAAGATCCTCTACTCCTGACGCGGATGGTGAAGACGAAGGTGATGGGAAGAGCAACGATTTAGTGGATAGTTGCCCTTTTTTCAGAAACGAAATTGGTGGGGAGGAAGAAAGAGTTGTTAGTCTGACACGGTTACATAGTAGCCAACACGGTTCTCAAAAGAAGCCCTTTCATAGACCTCCACTGGCTTACGGTGTGGCAGTATTGGAGTTTCCTTTGTGTGAAACGCATTGGACTCATTCTACGTGTCCGTATCAACGTCTACCTCGACCGATCGAAAGTGTGGATCAGGGAGCCTTGTATTTTAAGAAATATTTTGTTGGAAAAGGTAAATAAAATACTGGATTACTAGTTTAAAATGGAGGATAAAAATTCAAAATTTCGAATTTAGGAATTTTTTATGCGTTTACGCTTGCAGTTATGATACATATGATGTTGTATAACGAAAGTGAAAATTAAAGAAAAAAAATGGACTATGACGATAGTTTACACACCAAATAGCGCCTAAATTAGCATAAAATTTTATAAACTTGTATCAGTCTCTGAAACTGGGTTTCATGCAGGATAATAGTCGACAGATTTAGTTTTATTACCAGTTGATTCAGCTACTCTGCAGATTTTTTTCACTGAAAAGCAGCTTCCTGTACCAACGAGCTCCCCTTGCTAGGTTTTTAATGCAAATGAACACTGCTAACGTTAATTCTGTTGGGTCAACGGTGAACCTAAATTTCGCACTAAATGTATATTTGTCCGTTAAGTTGTTTACCGAAATTCCTCGCCGACCATTAAATCTTCGAGGCATTTCCATTCCGCAAATCTGGCTGAGGAAATGGTTATATAGTACCCGAAAATAACATTACCATAATTTATTTTCTTTAAAATTGAGTTATCTTTTTTAAAAAGAATTAAAATAAAAGTTTCGAACTACACCATCGCGAAGAAGATAAACTAAGAAATTAGCGGCGTTTATTATTTATCCTAATTTGTTAGTAGGGGTTCGAGTTGGGGAAACTTGTTTTATTTCTCTAAATGTCTTAGAGTCTAAAACTCGAAATTTTGATCAGTATCTAAAAATTTCCAGTCAGTTCATGATTTTTTTTTTTTCGTTTTGGCGGTTGCTTATGAGATAGCAGACTTACATGCTATAGGGATTAAAAAACATTTTTTAATAGTTTTTTGAATCAACTGCTCTTAAAGATACAGCTCAAAAGCTCCAAGAAATGATTGCCCCCTATTTTCCTAGTTTATGTCAATTTAAGCAGATATTCGTAATTGCAGATTTTTTTACCTGAATCAGCTTTCTCGAACGAAATTTTATTTCACAAAAACCAATAACTAGGTCTTGTAGAGATTTGCTATTTAAAAAAAAAGACGATTTGCGTTCAAAAAGTACAATTTTGAAAATCAATTAGAAATTTGAAAGGTGCATTTCCATAAAAAAACATAATTTCTAGATATTTTGAATATTAAAATTTGAGATAAAAATCCAATCTTTAAGACATACATTTAAAAAAATTAAAACTTGAAGAATTCTAGGAAATTGAAACTTTCAAAACAACCCAATGGTAAGAAAAAATATCAAAAACAACGATCGAAATTTTGAGAAAAACTTTAAAATCGAGAAAAAATTCGAAATATTCCAGAGAAAGTCAATTTTAAGGAAAAAAGATTAAATTTTGCGAATAAAGTCGAAATGTAAAAAAATGAATTTTAAAAACTAGTAAAAATTCCGAGAAAAAACAAATTCCCAGAAAAAAAATTAAGTTTTCGCAAGTTCAAAAAGTTTATTTTTCCGAATGTCAAGATTAAAAAAAAGATATATTAAAAAGAAGTAGTCGTAAGTCCGATTAAAAAAAAAGAATTTCGAGGAAAATGCGGAAGTTTTGAGAAAAAATGGATGTTTCGCCGCTGAGTGTAAAATTTTGAGAAGCTATAGTCAAATTTTGAAAATATTTTTATAAAACAAACGAATTTTTAAAAAAAAATCTATATTTTGAGAGACCAAAGGTTAAGGATAAAGCCGTAATTTCGAAAATAGATGGATTTTAACAAAAATATCGAAATTTTCAAAAAGAAAAAATGAATTTTGCGGAAAAAAAATTCAAATTTCAAAAATCTAAATCGGACTATGAAAGAAAATTAAATTTACAAGAAATTTCGAGAAACAAATTAAGTAAAAATTCGAAATTTCCGAGTCAAATCAAAACAGTGAATATTCAAGTGGGAGTAGGAAAAAATATTTTCAAAGTGTGCCATTTCAGTCAAGACATTTAGCTTTGAACTTGATTGAATATTCCACTTTTTCCTTGAAATTACAATTTTTTCCTCTAATTTGACGTTCCATTGGAAAGTCCGACATTTTTCTCAAAATTTCGACTGTTTTTAGAATTTGTCGACCAAATTTAGAAAAAATAAATAAATAAAAACATATTTTAATAAACAAGCTGAAATTTGCAGGAAGTCAGATTAAAAAATAGTCGACATTTTTATAAAAACTCGAATAGTTTTTTTTTTTGGTGGAACGTACTGGTCCTTGGTTATATTCAAAAATTAAAATACAAATCTTAACCCCTGAAACCAAGAAAGATTAAAAAACACAACAAACGTTGCTCTAACGCGTTTCGACAGCCAAGAAGTCATCTTCAGAGATGTACTACGTATTTCTCCTTCAGTTCTTCAAGAATATGTATTTGTAGAATTGAGGTTAGGTGGCCCAACAATCCTTTCTCTTGGCTTCTTGTTTTCTGTTGTTTACTTTTAAACCAAAAAAGTAAGTGCTTTCTTACTCTGTAAGACAGCTTTCCTAGCTTCGATGGAGAACACGTTACTGAATGACTTTTACCCCGAATCTTCCTTTTCGAAACTCGACAATTTGTGAAAATGTTTACTTCTTTCTAATTCGTCTTACTGAAAGATTTGACTTATTTCTGAAAAATTCATCTTTTGTCGATTTTTTAATAAAAAAAGTAAAAATTAGAAGTACTTGAAAATGTTAAGTAAAATAGTTTTTGAAGATTTCGACCTTTTTTTCAAAGTGTTCCTTTTTCGAAATTTAGATCGATTTTTTCGACTTTGTTCTAAATTGCGACTTTTTTCTAGAACTTCCTACATTCTTTTTGAAATTCGTCCTTTTACCAAATTTCGGCATTTTCCCCAAAATTGACTTTTGCTAAGCATTTACACTTTTATCTATTTTCTATAAATTTATTAAGCAACATTCGGTTTGTATTTTGAAATTACGACTTTTAAAATCTGACGTTTTATTGCTTCTGCAATCTGCGATTTTTTCGACCACGTATACACATACATACGACTACATATTGTAACGCAATGTAAATAGATAGAATATAATTTAGAATAGAATTAGTAGAATTTAGTAACGTGAGAAAAGTTTCTAGAAAGATCTAATAAGGGGAAAGCGGCCGCGATAACGAAGCAAACGGCAGATGAAGCGTTCCAGAATATTTCGGCAAACGATAAGCCTTATCTGCGAGATTTTTCTGGAACCTGGAAGCCAAAACTATATAAAGCGGCCAGCTCTCCTTCGAGTTAGTTAGAGTCGTTGTAGTTAAGTAGTGAGTTAGCAGTTAGAAGTCAATAAGTGAGTTAATTGTTCAGTTGTAGTGATCCGAGTTGAGTTTGAAAATAAAGTGGGTATTATTCAATCACGTGTTAATCAATTTGAACCGATAAGCACGTAACAAGTATTTTCAAAATGTTTGACTTAATCCCAAAATTTGACTTTCTCTGGGAAATTTTGACCTTCAACACTTCAACACCTCCCTCGAAAGTTTCTATATTATTTTTAAAATTCCTCGTTTTTCCAAATTTAGCCATTTTGCCCAAATATTGACTTTAACCAAACATTTAAACTTTTATTTATTTTCTACAAAGTTGGACTTGTTTCGCAAAATTCGTTTTTTTTTTAGAAATTTCGACTTTTAAAATTCGACATTTTGTTGTTTCTGCAAGTTGCGATTTTTTCCACGAAATTCGTCAATTTTTGAAATGTTTGATTTAATCTCAAAATTTGATTTTTTTCTTAAAATTTGACCTTTCTTTAAAGTTCAACATTTTTCTCGAAATTGGATGTAGTATCAACATTGTCTTTTCTTTCAAAATTATTTTACCAATTCTATCAAAATTCGAATTTATCTGAACACTTGAATTTTTTTTAATTCGTCTTGTTCTCAAAATTTAGCTTTCTCTGGAAAAACGCAAATTTCTTATTTTCTGAAAATCTTCGGCTTTGTAAAAGTTCCAGGATTTTTTTTCTAAGCTTTCTATTTATTACAATTTACCTTTTCGAAATTTTACAATTTTTCACAAAATTAAAATTTGTCTAAAAATTTCAGGTTTTAAATTTGTTCTGGGTTTCAATCTATTGTCGAAATTAGACATTTCTTTTTAAATATTATTTTTTTGAGAAAGTCTATAGAAGGTTTTACCTCTTTACCACATTGGCAATTAAACAAATAATTACGCGATATGTATTTCGCTAGTAGAACTGTTCAAGCGCACTAATCTTAATTCCTTACCAAAAGAAGCACCGACATCATCCGCATTTGAGAACTTTTAGCAAATTCATTTTTTTCGAAATCTTTTTTCTCAAAAGTCGCTTTTTTCTGGAAATTTCAACTTTTATTTCGAACTAAATTCATCTAATTTCTAATTTTAAAATTTTATTTTTTTCTTATAATTTGACTTTCTCTGGGAAATCTTTTTAAAATTCAATACTCTTCTCGAAACTGGAAATTTTATTCACATTCTCTTTTCCTTTGGAAGTTATTTTACCAACTTTCTCAAAACTCGAATTGATCAGAAAATTTCGTTTTGTCCTCGGAATTTCAAATTTCTTTTTAAAATTTAAATTTCTTTGGAAAATTGCAAATTTTATGTCGAAATTTCGAACTTTTCTTGAATTTTTGACTTTTTCCTTCAAATTTTTCCTTAAGTTTCACCTTTTTCTTCTTCTCAAAAAAAACTTCTACTTTTTAAAGTTTGACAATATTTTTAAGCTTGGCTCCTCAAAAAGATATTTGACCTCAAGGAAGGACATTCCCTAGAAAGAGCAATTGAATTTTATAATTTCTCTTTTTGATATTTACAGTTTACAGTTTTTTGAAAATACAAATTTGTCCAAACATTTCAGGTTTTTAATTTGTTTCAATATATTGTTGAAATTCGACGTTTTTTTTTTAAATTTTACTTTTTTTGAGAACTTTTAATAAATTCATTTTTTCGAAATCTTTTTCCTTCTTCTCATTTTTTTAAATATCTTTCTTTTTCTCAATTTCGGCATTTTCTGGAAATTTCAGCTTTTATTTCGAACTTTGCTATTTGCTGTTTCTGCAAATTTAGGTTTTTTTTTCTCACAAAAGTAATTTAACTTTATTTCATGAAATTTCAAGGCTGTAGAAAATTTACAAATAAAGTAAAAATCATGAGAATACTATTTTTTAGAAATTTCGACTCCCCAAATTGGTGTTTTTGTAGATATTTCAAATTTCATGAGTTTTTTCAAAAATACTTCTTGAAATCATAACTTTTTTGTCAAAATTTAAGCAAAACGTAAACATTTCGACTTCTGTAGGTCACTTGTTTAATGAGTACTTATTTTCTGTCCACTCTAACTTTTATTTATGTATTTTTTTAGGGGAATTTAAAGGGCCACAATCGTTTGTTTAAAAGAGCTGCATGCGGCTTGTGGGCCGCGATTGGCCAACCCCTGACCTACAATTTTTTCGTTTAGACCCCTTACTTGACTTAATTTGCTACTGGCGTAGAAGGGTAACGTATGTAAAGTTTCCGGAAAAATGACTAACTACGAAATAAGTCCAAAGAAGGTTTCACCCCTTTACCACATCGGCAATTAAATAAATAATTACGCGATACGTATTTCGCCAGCAGAACTGGCATTTTCAAGCGCACTAATCTAAAAAGATTAGCAAAAGATGCATCGACGTCATCTGCATTGAGATTCAAATCGATACTGGCGGTCTTTAATTAACATTGAAAATTTAAAATTGTTAAGATCGGTCAGAAATAGCAGAGAACTTGATGCATACGAAACAATTTATATCAATCATAGGCCAGTTACCCTTAACGGAGATAAAGACGAGGCGTTAAATACCCCGACGCATTCCAAAAAGTTATTGGTTAAAATAAAATGGTCACGTGATTTGTGAATTTCCATTTTTTGGATTCATAAGATGACAAGCGCGCGATTTTTAAAACATGATATTTGCGTCTTACATCGACTTTGCAATAATTCCTACTAGTTTAATTGAATTCTAATCCACAAGTTTATAAGCATGTTCGTTGTTATAGCGAATAAAAATATGGGCGAGGACTTATTTGATGCAGAATAGCGTGTGAAAAAAGTTTAAAACCTTTACATGAACAATCGCATAAGTTATTAACAAATAAAAATTTGAAAAAAATCAGATTTAGTTTTTCGCGAATAGCTCCAAAATTATTAACGTTTGAGAAATTTGAAAAAAGATTTACATAGATTTATATAGATTTTTTTTGTTGAAATTTCCAGAAAAAAGTAAAAAGTTCAATTTTTAAACCGAAATATAACGAAATGTTACAAAGACGTAGAAAGGACATTGATTTAAAAAAATGTTATATTTAGACACTTCGATTTTTTTCTCTAACTTTTATTTCAAGTTTTGACTTTTTTCTCAAATTTCGAATTTTTTCTCAAAATTTCGACTTTTTTCTGGAAATTTCGACTTTTATCTGAAAATTTGAACTTTTTCGAAATGTTACAAAGGCGTAGAAAGAAAATCGATTTAAAAAATAAATATTTTTAGAAATTTCGACTTTTTTCTTAAATTTCGATTTTAACCTTGAAATTTCGACTTTTTTTTCTCGAAATTTCGTACTTTTTCCTCAAATTTCAATTTTTTTCTCGAAATGTCGACCTTTTTCTCGAAATTTTGTTTTTTTTCCTCAAATTTCGACTTTTTTCTTGAAATTTTGACCTTAATATCGACATTTGGACATTTTTCTCGAAATTTCGACTTTAAGCCCAAGATTTCGATTTTTTTCTCGAAATTTCGACTTTTCTCGCAAATTTCGATTTTTTTCTTGAAATTTCGACTTTTTTTTCTCGAAATTTCGACTTTTTTCTAGAAATCTCGACTTTTTTTCTCAAATTCCGACTTTTTTCTCGAAATATTTCAAAATCTCGACTTTTTTCTCGAAATTTTGACACTTTTCTCAAATTTCGACTTTTTTCTCGAAATTTTGCCCTTAATATCGAAATTTCGACATTTTTTTTCGAAATTTCGACTTTAAATTCAAAATTTCGACTTCTTTTCTCAAAATCTCGATTTTTTTTCTTCAAATATCAACTTTTTCGTAATGTTACAAAGGCATAAAAAGACATCGATTAAAAAAAAATGTTATTTTTAGAAATTTCGACTTTTTCTCGAAATTTTAACGTTTTTCTCAAATTTCGACTTTTTTCTCGAAATTTTGCACTTAATATCGAAATTTGGACATTTTTTTTGTTGAAATTTCGACTTTAAATTCAAAATTTCGAGTTTCTTTTTCAAAATCTCGACTTTTTTCTTAATTTTCGACTTTTTTCTTCAAATTTCAACTTTTTCGAAATGTTACAAAGGCATAGAAAGGACATCGATTAAAAAAAAATATTATTTTTAGAAATTTCGACATTTTTTTTCAAATTTCTATTTTAGGCTTGAAATTTCGACTTTTTTCTCGAAATTTTGCCTTTTTTCTCAAATTTTGACTTTTTTTCTCAAAATTTCGTCTTTTTTCTTCAAATTTCGACCTTTTTCGTGAAATTTCGTTTTTTTTTCTCCAATTTCTACTTTTTTCTTGAAATTTTGACCTTAATATCGAAATTTCGACATTTTTCTGGAAATTTCGACTTTAAAGTCACAGTTTCGACTTTTTTTTCGAAATTTCGACTTTTTTTTCTCGAAGTTTCGACTTTTTTCGAAATCTCGATTTTTTTAATCAAATTTCGACTTTTTTCTCGAAATATTTCAAAATTTCGACTTTTTCTCGAAATTTCGAAGTTTCTCTCAAATTTTGACTTTTTTCTCGAAATTTCGACCTTAATCTGAAAAGTTCGTTTTTTTTTCTCGAAATTTCGTTTTCTTTTTCTCAATTTTCGAGCTTTTTCTCAAATACCGACTTTTTTTCTCGAATTTTTGACCTTAATATCGAAATTTTGACCTTAATATCGAAATTTTGGCATTTTTCTCGAAATTTCGACTAAACTGAATTTTTGACTTTTTCTCTACAAAATTCAACCTTTTTCTCAAATTTCGACTTTTTTTTTCTTGGAATTGCGACTAACGTTTTTCTCAAATTTCGACTCTTTTTTTCGAAATTTCGACTTCTTTCCCAAATTCCGACTTTTTTCTCGAAATTTTGATCTTAATCACGGAATTTCGATTTAAAACTCGACATTTCAACTTTTTTCTTCGAAATTTCAATTTTAATCTTGGAATTTCTAAAAAAAAATACCAAAATTTGCTGATTAAAAATAGCAATTATTGCTACTACCAACTGTCAAAATTGTTGGGAAAGAGGAATGGTGGGACGTAACTGTTATCTGCCTAATTTAACCATAGAGAAATTTCGAGAAAAAATTCGATATCAAAGTCGAAAATCCAACATTAAAGTCGAAATTTCGACTTAAATCTCAAAATTTTAGGAAAAAAGTAGAAATTTCAAGAAAAAAGCCGAATTTTCGAGAAAAAGGTCGAAATTTTGAGTGTAAAGACGAAATTTCGAGCTTAAAGCCGAAATTTCGAATTTAAATCCGAAATTTCAAGATTAAAGTCGAAATTTCGAGAAAAAAGTCGAAATCTTTAATAATATTTTTTTTAAATCAATGTCCTTTTTACGCTTTTGTAAAATGTTGAAGTTTCTAAATATAATATTTTTTAATCAATGCTTTTCTACGCTTTTGTAAAAAGTCCACTTTGAACTCGAAATTTCGACTTTTCTCAAAAATTCTATTTTAACCTTGAAATGTCAAGAAAAAAATCGAACTAAACGTACCCTAGTGGTGTCAATATTAAATTGTAAAAGGGTTGGTGCTTAGAATAGTCTTATATTCTAAGGGTTGGTGGGGCTACTGCTGCCTAACCTAACCATAGAATAAGAAATTTCGACTTATCTCGAAATTTCGTGAAAAAAAAGTTGAAGTTTCCAGATTAAAGCAGAACATTTCGACTTTATTTATGAAATTTCCTTAAAAAAAAGTCGAAATTTAGAGAATAAAGTAGAGATTTCCACTTTAGTCTCGTAATTTCTAGTTTAAACTTCATATTTCTAAATATATTTTAATAAATGAATGCCCCGTCTACATCTTTGTAAAAAAACCAAAAATGCATAAATAAAAAACAAAGCAGAAAACAAATATGTATCGGATTTTTCTAATTAGTAATAAATAATTAAAATATAAATATTAGTGTTTAAAATCCAGGAAAAAACTTTCAAAATTAAACTACGCCAATTCATCATTATCATTTAATTTTTTTTTATTAGAAATGTCTAAAAATTTCACCAACAAGGCAATTAATCGGATATCGATCTTTCAGCACCCAATTTTATCGGGAATCGATACTTTTGCTCACGATTCGAATCGATCCAAAAATAGATTATTCTAAAAAGAAATCAACATCCCTAAGGTGAAGGTATACGGGTCTTAAGAAACTCGGGCTTTTATGACATCCATTCAGCCTATAGAAATTCAGCAGATCACGTGATGGATTGTAACCAATAAACTTTTGGAATGCGTCGCGGTATTTAACGCCTCGTAGATAAAGGACCATTGGCGGCCTCCAGTTTATTGAGGGCTATTTGTGGCAGGTCAAAATTGCATGCACCAGATGTGTTAAACAATTAGAAATAGGAAAGAACGCAAAAGACCGCCAGTTTCGATTTGAATCTCAATGTAGATGCATCTTTTGCTAATCTTTTTAGATTAGTGCGCTTGAAAATGCCAGTTCTGCTGACAAAATAGATATCGCGTAATTATTTATTTAATTGCCGATGTGGTAAAGGGGTGAAACCTTCTTTGGACTTAATCACAAGCCACAGTGTTTAGTTCAGTGCTTTAGTAACTACGAAATAATCGAAAATTAGTTAGTATCGAGTTGTCACTGAAAAGAAATCTGTAAAAATGTCTCATTTTAACATTCCATATCATATTTATCATATATTTTACGAAGTTGTGGCGTATACAGTGGAAATTCTAAAAAGAATACTAGAGGCTCCCAACATCCCTTTTGTATCCACAAATGATAATCCTCCAAATGTTCCACAGACACGCCCAGTTAAAAACTGTTGGACAATGTTAGGTGAAAAGGTCTATAATGAATGTTGGAAGATCAAAAAGGAAAAGCGGTTAGTTGCTATGCAGAATCTGAAAAAATTCCGAAAATAATCTGACCGTCAAGCATTTGATACAACAAGTTAGGAGAAAATTGAGGTTTTTTGTGCAAAAGTGGCCCAAGTGAATCCATGGATATTCACTGAAAATTAATAAAGAAAAGTCTCATTTGTAATACATAATGCAAATATGAAATACTGCTGCCATCTGCTAAGTAGTAAAAGTGTTGAACATGAGTTTGTTTTGCACTGTCAGCAGTTGCACTTACAGATATCGATGTTTTGAGCAAAATAAATTAAAAATCAAAAAATGTCTAAATATATTGGTTAGGCCAGTTTTGCATCAAAGGACTCAATTGCGAGACATCAAAAACTATGAATCATTTGAATGTTGGTTTTTGTGAATTAAATTCCAAGGAAAAAAAAACATCTTTAATAAATGCTATGGAACACACTTTATTATTTTTTATTTATTTTGCGCCCAGATTTTTTCCGAAAACTTGTTACATGCGTTATTTCAAAATACCGAGTTAATCACTAGTGTGTGAATAATCTCGCAACACTATCTTTATTCATTCAAATCGATGAATGAATCTGAAAGTAATGCCAATAGATTTATCTATATTTGCATATTGTAATGTGTAAGTTTGTTTTTCTCATCCTCAATTTGTAACTTGCAATACTATTAATTAACAGAAATATGTTACGTAAACATTGTGTTGTTAAAAAGTGGTTTTTATTGTAAACCTAAATAACGTAACATTTGTGGTGAAAGACACCATCAACAACTTTTAAACAATTTCTCGTGAGAATATCGGTTATAAGAAGAAACAAGTAAATAAAGAAGTCTTACGCAGCACATTAGTCATAAACAGTTCGCTCAATTCTTTTTTTTTTAATAATTTGAGATCAATTTCCACTCTTTTGGCATAAGATGATTCACCACTTTGGAATCTCAGGTGTACAAGGTTAGCGGTTAGCATATAGTTATCGCCAAAGACCTCTAGTCGTCATAATAAATGGAAGAGGCGAAGCATTACAAATGTAGAATTTAATTATTGTGGTCTAGCAATTTTTTGCCGCAAAAGACTTTCTTTCTAGATATGCATACATCCTTATAATATACTATATTTATTAGCGTGCCACGTAGTGAACACGAGAGCAATTAATGTTCTTCATTTTTATATTAATGGTTAAGTTATTATTATTATGCGACACTAGTGAATTCTGAAGTATGATCTACTTTTCTTATTGATACAGTAATAAACATTGCTTTAGCTATTATGTTACATCAGACTAAACTAAAAAGTGCTTGATCTGGTGTGACTTGTGTTCTTAGAATAACTATAATAGATGTGGTGGTGCTATTTTGCTTGATCTAAATTTCATCCAATGTCCCCAACTTAGCAGTGAAGGAATAGTATATTAAACGTAATTGTAGAAAAGCAAAGTTTTACTATACGAGTAAAGCTTTTGGGTACGAGAGAGCGCACAAGGCTATTAACTTAAAGCCAGGGACGGAATGGCTCTAGATTTTGTGGGGGCTACTTAAGTTATTATGCTTATTAGGCTTAACTTTTAAGCGGTACATCCAGTTCACATACTGCACTGAAAACCTTGAAAATCTTCGAGAGAAAGGTCAAGTACTTCGAGATTACAGTCGAAAATTTAAAAAAAATGGGCAATTATGGTAACTGCCAACTGAAGTGAAAACTTAAAACTATGATAAAACAGTGTTTTTTCAACTTTCAAATCAAAATCAAAAAATGAAAATTTCATAATTTGTAAATTAAAATTATTATTTCTAGTTCTTATTATTTTTTATATTTGTATACGATCTAGTCTTTGATCTTGTATATTTTGAGTTACCGCATATTAAAAAAACCTGTCACACTATCTCAATTCTATATTTGCACACCAAATTTCAAGATATTAAAAAACAACATTGTTTTCAATGTACTGATTTTTCGTAATTTTGTAAATACTTTAATTTTAATTATTTCAATACTGCAAATAATGAGTTGTTACAGTCTTCGTTGAATGAGTCTATATGCAAAATGTATAGAATTAAGTTAAAAAATTCAAATATATTAAAACAATTGTATCTTCATGTATCTATCAACAAGTGCTTCATAGGTAGCTTTCCATGCCACTTGTATTTATGAAGAAATATCCTACTCAGCAACATGAAAAGGACACATTAAACTGCGGTCATAAAAAAAATAAAAAAATCTTCAAGGTGTTATTAATTATTGATACCCTTTGAAAGTCCGTGTAATTTTTTTTATCTTCTTCTTTCTTCAATTAAACTAAGTAAATGTTCAAAACATTTTTCGTCCATTCTTAAAAACGTTCACATTGTCTTCTTGAAGTTCTTAATTCATTAGATTTTAACTGCCTTCTCTACAATCGACGTCTTGCTCACTAACGTCTATTTCTATGTAAATAAACAGCTACTGCTATATCACATAGAGCTACCCATTATTCATTTATTTATGTTTTCTTTAAAGTAGGGGAACATCCCTTAAGGACATCTGGGAAGATACCCAGATAGTGTCGGACTTCCGCTCAAACTACGGGTACCGACTAAAAACTCCTACTTCTTCGGGCCCGGCCTTTGGCCCCCAATCCGTCGGAACAGTACAATTTGTTGTACTGTTCCGTAAGCTGTAAGCTGCGTGTAAGCTGTTTTGCCTGAAACATAAGAAACAAACAAAACAAAAATTTCCGAAATGGAAGTCGTAGCCTTGAGGACCATCCTTGGTCTCCTAATCCTGGTTGGGATGTTTGGATTGTAATCCACTGCCTGTCTAACTAGCTCGTTGGGATGCGTTTCCGCTCTTACATCGCCTTGGAATTTGTTTTCTTAAGAAAATCTCTTACCAGGGGTAGTTCAGCTTCCCTATGGAGTTGATTGTTTCTCACAAACCATGGAGCGTACATGGCTTGTCTTAGAAAGATGTTCTGGAACACTTGGAGTTTCTTCATCTGATTATCCGTCGCCTGTGACCAAGCTACAGATGCGTAGGTCATCGCTGGTCTTATGATTGATTTGTATAGTAACACTTTCAAGTCCAATGGGCAGGTTACTATTTCTACGAATCATCGCTTGCAGCAGTCCCTTCAGCATTTTGGCTTTGAACACTGCATAATCGATGTGTGCCTGAAATGTAAGTCTTTTATCCAGAATTACACCTAGATACTTTGCCTGAATTCTCTAGTCGACGTTTTGCCCATGAACATTAACATGTCCATATAGTTGGAGTCTTCTTCGGGTGAAGAAGACTGCTTGGGTCTTGTCTGCGTTGACTTGGATTCTCCATTGACCGAAGTAATCTAGTAGACTATCTGTTGCCTCCTGAAGTCGTCTGGTGACCAACTCTGGACTGAAAGAATACGCCACCAAAGCTGCGTCGTCTGCATAAGTTGCCAACAAGGTGTGGTCGATTGTTGTATTGGTTTTCGCGATATATGCTGTGAACAGAGAATACAACAGAGGTGACAAGGCAGAGCCTTGAGGCACCCCATACTCTAGCCTAAACTGGTTTGATAGTTCCTGTCCTACCATTGCTCTGCTGGTCCAGGAACGAGCTTATCATTTGAACCATTGTTAGAGGTATTCCAAACTGCATCTTGTAGACTAGTCCTTGGTGCCAAACTGTGTCAAATGCCTTGGAGATATCGAAGAAAATAGCTCCAACTATCTGGTTCCAGTTCATGCGTTGAGTGATTGTTTTAACCACTCTCAGCAGCTGGTCTAAGGTAGAGTGCATAGGTTGGAATCCAAATTGTTCCTTAGGAATGATGTCGCGATCACTGATGATATTCTGCGGACGCTTTCTCAAAATCCTTTCCTTACCCAAGTTGGATAAGACGTCGACTGGCCTGTAATTTTGGGAAAATTTCACATCCTTACCTGGCTTAGGAATGAAGATAACGTTTGCAATCTTCCATCTTCTGGAAAAATACCGGTACTTAAACATGGAATTGACTATTGCTTCAAAGTACTTGACAGCTTGGTCCGGAAGAGACTTCAGAGCTTGGTTTGGAATTCCGTCTGGACCTGGAGCCTTTTTGACGTTTAGCTTGCGCAGAAAGCTTTGAATTTCCTTCATGTTAGTCAGTTAGTAGTTCGCAGTAAGCAGAAAGCAATAAGTAACTAGCAGGGCGATGCATAGAGACATTAATTTGTAGGTTGGCGTTTCACGCGAGGCGTGTCTTTATTGCCGTTGTCTCGCTTATCTCGCACGGCGCATTTCGAATTGACGTCTGCCATCCTGCCAGAATTTTGTCAGATTTTTTTTCTTTTTTAATACAGGCATTTTTCGCTTACGGAGAGAATAGGAATAATAATAATCAAATTAAAACACGATTTAAACAATTATAGTGTACATATTTTCGCATATTTAATTTAACTTCAGCGGTAGGGTTCGATTATCAGGCAAGTTTAGCTTTGAATTCAGCAAGGTAACGTGGCGCAATGCTAGAGCATGTTCCTACGAGACAGAGCATGTCGGTAGTTCAAATAAGCGTTATTGATAACACGAAACCATTGTATCTTTAGTCGCTTAACGCGCTTCAGGAAGTTTTCACTTAAAGAAATAAAAATAGATGTACTATTGCGAGTTAAATAAAAGTTTCGAGAAAAAAAAGTGAAATAGTGAGGATTAAAAAAAAAGTATTTATGACTTTCAGAAAATTTCAACTGTCCTAGAAATTTCAAAACAAATCTCGACATTTCAAGACTGAAAACTGCACCAGAAATCAAAATCATTGCAAAAAATTAAAATCTTGCATTTAAAGCCATTTCTTTGCATAAACAGCATGAGTTTTTGAGAAAAAATCTAGACTAAATAAAAACTTTTAAAAATAAAAAGCCAAACTCTACAAAAAAAGAGTCACAATAAAGTTTGAATTTTGGATTTCAAATTTCATAGAAACCCATTACCCATACTATAATAAAAAATGTTCTTTAAATTTCGAGAAAATAATTGGCGTTTCAAAATTAGCATTAATATTTCAAGGACAACACTCGAGTTTTCGAGTTTACATTCGTTATTTAAAGAAAAAACTTTGAAATAAAGTTTAAAATACGGAAAGTTCTTATACAAGGTAAAAGAATAATAATAAATCGCAAAAATTTAAATTGTTGCTCAACACTACTACTAAATATAAAAAAATGTTATGGGACAAATTTATTTAAAAATGTTACTTGGTTTCAGGGTCGTATCATTTTTGTTTTGTTAAATTAGCGTCAAAGATTACTTGCAACTCCGCCAACTGATTAAGATAGAAACTTAATTTTATCTCATTTTATGGTACCCCATGGATGTACCATGTGTGTAGAATTTAAAGATATTTGAAAATTCGGAAACCAAGAAATAAAAACTTTTTAAGTAAATGTGTAACACCCTGTATTGTTTAACCGAACATTTCCGGATACATGTTGACATGAAATTTTTTGCGTAAAGTTGTTTTTTCTATTACTTGTTTCATTTAAGGCACTTAAAACTTTTGATTTTATGAATAAAAAATTCGAATTTCGAGAAAGAGAAAAGATCGAATTTTGAGATAAAAAGTTTGCTTTTGTCGAAAAAGTTAACTTGGTGAAAAAATGAACAAAGAACAAAAAAGAATTTTATAAAAATAAGTCGAAATTTTCAATTATAATTCAACATTTTAAAGAAAAAGTTAGTAGAACATTAAATTTCGAGCAAAAGACTAATTTAAAATAAGACGATTTTTGAGGAAAATTATAAATTTTCGAACAAAAGATTAATGAAGAACAGAAAAAATTTAAATTTTTAAAAAATACCACACTTATAAAGATAGAAGATCTCAGAGAAACTTTCAAAAAAGATTAATTTTGAGAAAGAAGTCGAAATTTCGGTAAACAAAATGCATGAATTTCAAGGAAGACTAATGAAGAGCAAAAAAAATTTAAATTTCTGAAAAATACCACACTTATAAAGATAGAATATCTCAGAAAGTCCAATTTTAAGTAAGATATCTAATTTTTAGAATAATGACAAATTTTTAAAAAAGATCAATTTGGAAAAAGTGGAAATTTTGGGAAAAAAACGCATGAATTTCCAGGAAAGCGTAAATATTTGCCGAAGTATAAAAAGTTGAACTTTGATAGAAATGTCGAAATTTTGGGAAAATGGAAAATTTTGAAAAACAAATCGTTTTAGAAATTCGTATTCAATAAAGTCGATTTTCAGGCAGAACCGAATCTTTAGCAATTTAAAAGGAAAAAGACGAATTTTAAAAAGGAAGGCGCCAAATTTCAAGAAAAAATCATTTCGAACAACATTCGAAATTTAGAAAAAAATCGAAATCTCTTAGAAAAATTAGAATTAAAACAAAAGGGTGGTCTTTTGAGAATAAAATTAAAATTAAAGAAAAACTAATTTCCAAAAAGAAATTCAAAATTTCGAGTAAAAGACGGATTTTGAAATAAACATCTAAATTTGTAGAAAAAAGTCTTTTTTTTGGTTGAATATGTTTTCTCTTTACTGCATCATATCTAGAGTGGGACAAGCGCCCTACCCTGTCTCACCATATCTCTGTCCAAGACCTCCATGTATTCAGATTTATATTAAGGGTGAGAAGTTTTGTGTTCTCAAAAAATGAAAGTGCCTGGTAGCACCTTTTTATTATTTGTACTGAAATTGCCCTTCGTTTTTTTGTACGGTTCCTGCAGAGGTGAGTCGTGACTTATGAATGGGGAAGTTGGCGGGAAACCCTTTTAAAAGAATAAATACAATTTTGCTTTTGCATGAGCATTCATAAAGTATTATTTCTTTTTGTCATGTTTCGATTAGTAGAAATGTCGATTTTTAAAATTTCAAAACAAAATTCAAATTTCGAGAAGATGGTCAAAATGTTGGAAAAAGAATTAGAAAAGTTAAGTCTAAATCCAGATGTTTCTCCAAATTTATTTTAAAGACATTGAGATTCAGTTTAAACTTTGAATATTATTTCTTTAATATTTAGTTTGGTTTTTGGACTATCTAATTTTTGAATTTTTTTCTTTAAATTTGGATTTTTACTCAAAATTTCGAATTAAAATTCTAAATTAAAAGAGAGCAAACACTACAAGATTTAATTCAAAATTTATGTTATAAAATTACAAAAAGCATTTTACTCAGGCAAAAATATACTTGTTTCCTAAAATTTTCTTTGAGATTTCAACATTTAAAGAAAATCGAAATTTTAGGAAAATTTAAATTTGTTTTTCGACAAAGTCAAAATTTTCAGAAAAGTCCAAATAATCAAAAAGTCGAGATGTCTAAGAATAGTCGAAACTCCGAAAGAAGTCAAAAATTTCAAAAAATTTCAAATTTGAAAATAGATCCAAATTTTTTTAAATGAATTCAAAATTTCCAAAAAAAAGTTGAAATTTTGAAAAAAACGTCAAAACTTTCCAGTCACAATTCAAAAAAAGTCGAAATTTCCGCAATAATTTGAAATCGCAAAAAAATTTAATTTTTTTTTAAAAAGAGTCAAAACTTTGGGAAAAAAATCTAAATTGTAGAAAATCCCAAATTGCCATTAAAGTTCGAAATTTTTAACATAATTAAAAACTTTGAGAAACTCAAAGTTCTTAAAAAAGGCAAAATTTTAAAAAAAAATCGACATTTTCAACCAAAAAGTCGACATTACGAGAAAAAGTCAAAATTTTTAAATAAGAAAGTTTTGGAAAGTTAATAAGTTGCAATGTCTAAATTGTTAAAAAAGTCGAAATCAATATTATTATTATCATTTAATATTAAATTGACATTGAAAAGTCAAATTTAAAATAAAAAATAAATTCCACAAAAAAGTCCACAAAAGCGGAATTTTCAACAAAAAAAAATAAAAATTACAAAGAAGTCAAATTTTCGAAAAAACTTTTTTAAGAAAAAATTGAAATTTTGAGAAGTCGAATGTTTAACAAAAAATCTAACTTTTTGAAGAAAAGCCCAATTTTCTGAAAATTCAAAATATTTAAATTATTATTTTTAAAAATAATTTAAAATTCCAGGAAAACCTAGATATTTTTAAAAAGAGGTATGAATGTCAAATTTTCAAAAAATTCGAAATTTTTAACATAAATTTTGAACAAAAATGTAAATTTTATTTAAAAAAGGCAAGATGTTTTAAACAATTAAAATTTTTTTGCAAACATTTTTAGTCAGAATTTCAAAACAGGTCGTTCAAAAAGTGTTCAAAAAGGTATTTTTGTGCATTTTTAAGAAAAAGTTGATATTTTAAAAAAATGTGGAATTTTTCGAATAAATAAGTATATGGTTCAAATTTTCAGTAAAGGGTAATTTTTCAATAAAATTTACAAAAAGTCACTTTTACAGAAAAGTCGAAAACTAAAAAAAGAGTCAATATTTTGAAAAAAGTACAACTTTTGAGGAAGAATTTTAAGAAAATATCTAAATTTTGAAGAAGGGCCAATTTTGTTATTTGAATTTGCAAAAAAATCGAAATTTTTAAGAAAAGTTGAAATTTTCAGAATACTCGAAATTTGCAGAAAAAAAAGGATGTTGGTAAATTTTTTTTAGAAATAATCATTTTTAAAAAGCCGAATTTTTCAAAAAAGTTCAAACTCCAGCAGATTTTTCAAAAAAGTCGAAATTTCTACATAAAAGTTGAAAAGTTACCTTTTTTTTTAATTCTTTAACCGTTTTCATTTAAAAAGATCAACATTTTCAGTACAGCAAATAGGAAGTTTGAGAAAAAGTCAAAAATTAAAAAAGAAAGATTATCTCGAAATTTTCACTAAAAATCAGTTTAAAAAAATGAAATTTCATAAAAAAATCAAAATTTTGAAAAGGTCAAGGTTTTAAAATAAGTTGCAATTTTGAGAAAAACAGAATTTTGAGTAAAACAGAAATTTTAAGTAAAAGTCAAAATTGTGAAAAAAGGAAGTTTTGGAAAAAAAAGATAAAAAAGATAAAATTTTTAAAAGAGTCGAATGTCTCAGAAATAAATTTAAATTTCAAAGGTCAAATTTTTCAAAAAAAGTTAATTTTTTTAAAAACATTCATTAAAAAAACAATTTTGAAAAAATCGACATTTTAAATAAAATTTGCAATGTTCATAGTCTCCTACGTCTTAAGAATGTGTACACAAATAAAATCCGTTTTGAAAAATGTCGAAAATAAACTGAATTTATTACTTTACAGGCGCAATTGTTAAATTTCGATCATAACTGGTACTAATATCAATAAATAGTGGTTGAAGCTGTTGTGTGAAAAAAGAGGATTTTTAAAATAAAACAAATATCGACATTTTCATTTTCTAAGGGAAGCTTCGCTTCCCTAGCTTCCATGAAGAATACGCCCCTGGGTTCCTGCTTGCTAAGATATCGAAGATTAAGGACTAAGGCCTTTTTTCTCATGCAAAGTCCGATGTCTTAGCAAAAAAATTTAAGCTAAATAAATAAGCATTGATATATATGGTTTATAAAAAAAATAAGCAGTCTTGGAAACTGTCGACACAAGTGAAAACTTAAAACTAGGAAATATGTAGTTTAATTCTCACCCACACTAGTAAACAAGTCAGAATATTGGAAATATCTGAAAATAAATTCTGTCAAACTGATTAAGACCTCCATGCATTCAAAATTCAAAAAATTGAAGCTAAATAAATAAGCAGTGATACAAATGTTTATAAGAAAATAAGCAGTCTTGCAGACTGCCAACAGAAGTGGAAACTTAAAACTAGGAAATATGTAGTGCAATTCGCACCCACACTGGTAAACAAGTCAGAATATTGGAAATATTTGAAAATAAATTCTGTCAATCTGACCTTCCTTTTTATATTTGTGGTTTGGATACTTGTGAATGTGATGAATCTAATCTTTAATTTAGTGATAGTGAAATACACTTTAATATGCTCTAATGTTAAAAGTAGAATATACTTTTAACATGAAGGTATGTTGGTAACGCGTGATGGTCACGCAAAATCGCTCAACGCAGTTCTTTGTCTTTGTCTTTGTCTTCTAATCTCCATATGGGGTCAGGAGTTCTTTTCTCTTACCCCTTCATCGTTCTGTTCTTTCTATTAAGAACTTTGTCTCCTCTCGTTGTTTTTGTTTGCTTTTTTCGCCTCTAAAAATTCAAACATTCCATGTCTGTCTCTTTTCTTCTGCAGACTTTACATCTGCCTCTTTTGTACCATTCACTGAAAACACCCTCTTCACACGTATGGAGCGCCTTGTTTTTCTTTCGGCTACTAGTCATTTGACCTAGCCCCTGGGGAAACCATACAAAAACCCGGGGTTAGTAGGCTGCTTCCTATCTTCTTGATTTACTCGACTATCTTCAGTAGTTCCTGCATCTTCTCTATGAAGTTGTTAACTTCCTTTGTCGATGCTCCTGAGCTGGAAAATTGCATTATCATGTCACACAAAATAATGCTTACCTTTGCCCTTCTGTCTTCTCTTTTTTGCTTCTTGTTCTCGCTGTCTTCTTGTTTCTTTGCTTTTCCATCTTCTCTTTTTTCTGTCTTTTCTATTTTGCTACCTTCGTCCTAGCTTTTCTTGTGTAAGAGACTCCCTTCTCTTCGCAGTATTGATTTTGCTGTTTCTGGTTTTCGGTAATGCGGGACAACCGCGATAGCTTGCAGGGTGAGCTCCTTCGCAGTTGGCGCATTTTGACGGCTGTGTCTTCCGCGTGGCAATTCTTCTGCATATATCCGTAGCTCTGGCAGTTGAAACATTGCCCGACGTCTTTTCTTCTCCCGAGGGCCTCTACTCCTATATCTAGACCGCAGCAGGTTTTCATTTCGTAAATCTTCTGGTCTCGGTTTAGCTCAACAAAGACGAGGGGCATTATTGTCCTCTCCTTGCCTTTCTTGTACATCCGAAAAACTTTATTTGGATGGAATCCTTTTTCCTTTAAATCGGTTTTAGCCTCTGTTGTTACTAGTTACTAGTTGTTACTTTTGCTTGGCTTTGTTTGAATAGCCATAATTTGAAATTCTTTTATCTTCTTACACTTTACGCTCCTTTTCTTTTCTTTTCCATCGCTACACTCTTCTGAGTTAGCGACGGGATTGTCAATATTTTCTTAGCTTTCTTCTTTATTTCCGGTTGAAATTGAATCTTCCTTCTTCTCTTCAGCAACCAAGCATTCTACATTTTGTGTAGCGCTCGAGTTGCTTACTGTGGCTTTTGTTGCCGTCTCTATTAATAAAAGCATTTCCTTTAATGCTTCTATTGACATATTTTTAAAATCGTCGTCGGATTTCGGGCTTACTGCTCTTTCGCAGGTCTGCAGCTATTTTCTTTTCATCATCGCACAATTCCGTTGAAGAACAAATCTCTCTGTTCTCGTTTGGTCCCTTCACTACACTTTAATAGCACTGCGATGGCACCAACGATCCGGAGACCTGGACGCACACGAATTAACTGCCCTCAAGGCACTTAAAGAAGTTTTCACTTTAAAAATCCCAAGCCCGTAAACAAAGAAAATTAAAAACAAAAAAAGTGACAGTTTTATCTTACACCATATTATTAAATGACTGCGCCATAATCTTGGTTCAGAAAAATTTTATACTTCTAGATCTCAAAACTAGAAACTGATACGATTATCTTTTGGATTAGTGTAGTGTTTCCCAAAGTGTGTTACTCATACCCCCAAGGATACGTGAAGAGTTTGGCGGGGTTTTACGCGCTCGATCGCGCGCTTTGGATCATGAAATGAAATAATTATTGTGAAGCATATTTATTTTTGTCAACAAAAATAATATTCGAGGTGAATTCTCATTTTCTAGCCAACAGGTATGATGTTATTATTTTTAGAATTTTTTTTGGTTGACAATATTTGAAGTCCGTTTTAAACTCAATGTTACGAAAATTATGTCGAAAATTTGGGAACATTGCATTGTTTTAAGTGACCCTCAAAAAATGGTGTAATATGTATAAATCGGCAAGCCAGTTCATAGGACAACTGCGTGCCCATTTTAATCACTATTTTAAAGTTTTGGGGATGCAGACCCTACAATTAAATGGGTTAAAAATAGATAAAATTAGTTCAATGACATAAGTTTAATTGATTTAATTTTTTTTTTCTAGAGCACCAAAATTGGTTTGGAATGGACGAACAGTTGGGTCCTGTTGCCATCTCCATCCGAAGGGAAAAGGTCACGTACCTTGACAACCAAGCGCCTTCCATAATGCAATATCAATACCGCCTTGTCGTTCGGACGTCCGAATTGCAGACACTACGTGGTGCTATTTTAGAAGATGCTATACCAAACATTAAGACGGCAAGCAGTAAAAATTTAAACACCAAAGAAGTTTTAGAATACGTAGCTCCAGAAATACAGTTAAGTTGTTTAAGATTAGGTATACAGAATCCTCATACTGAGGAACAACTGATGAAGTTGGATGAACAAGGTCTGACGAGTCACTATAAAGTTGGCGTGATGTACTGCAAGGCTGGCCAATCTTCTGAAGAGGAAATGTACAATAACGAAGAAGCTGGACCGGCGTTCACGGAGTTTTTAGAAACCATCGGAAAAACCGTCAGACTGAAAGGCTTTCAACATTATAGGGCTGGTCTCGATAATAAATGTAAGTTAATAGTTTCTAAAATGGATCAAGCGTGATCGATGATTACAACTACTAAGCTGATACGTTATTTGCGTTTATTTGTATTATAAATCAAAAAATATTCTGAGCAGTCAAGTTACTTAAAGTTCGGTTTGTTGCAAATATAAAAACCAATATTTTTTGCACAGTGCAAGGCCACCGCCTATATAGTGGAGGGGCTGGATTTGATTCATTGAAAACCCATTATATTGGGATTGGGTAATAAGTAGGGTTGTTAAGAATGTGATTAATATAATATTTCAGATCTGGATAGGGATGCGGATATATTCCGAATATTATATCGGTTTCGGATACGGATCTGAAGCTATTTCGGATATTCGATCGATGTTATTTCGGTTAAAGAAATATCTTTACATTATTTTTGTCCTCCAACAAAGGCTCTTCTTCGTACTCAATAAAACTCTAAACACCGACTAAAAGGTAATTTATAGGTCGTAGCCTATGCTGAGAGGTTTAAAAGCATGAAATTTCGCACATAGGTTCCTTATATAACGTAGGTAAGTACTAAGAAAGGATTTTTGAAAGGATGTTAAATAGGGAATAAAAATTTGTATGGAAATTCCTCATTTTTGAAGTTCGAAAGATGAAAATTGGTGTTTAAATTTCAGTTTATAAATAACAGTTAGTTGTATTAGCCTTTTTGGCAATTATCTAAGGTAATTTAACAAATTCGTATTCGAAAGTACAAAATATGCGATACTGATATTGAAAATTAATCTTTGAAAAGAAACGATGATTAATCACTAGATACAAATGTTTTGAGTTTGTGAATCTATAAAAGAAAATGCTGTCAGAAATTTTGAAAACAAATGCTGGTTACCGTCGAATCTTTTTTTTTTCCTTCGTAGGCGCAATAACCCTCAGATAATTTGGTTTTGGTTGAAGGAAGATAAGCACTTAGGTATTTCTCCAAGTACACACCGTAAAATTTTGATAAATAGTCACGATTTTCGAAAAACTTTGAAGTAAAAAAAAACGAAAATTTGAGCTGAAAGTTTTCATAAAAGGGGGAATTAAAAATAAAGTCGAAAATTTGAAAGTCACATTTAATGAAATTAAAAATTTTCGAAAATAAAGTCAAACTCTTAAAAATTAGTTAATATTTTGAAAAATTTCACAATTTTAAAATATACAGGTCGAACCAAATTTGATTTCCACTAGTAGGGATCTCGTAAACTATTAGAGATACAAGGAAGCTTAAATAGGCAAAAAGTGCAAAATTTAATGCCTAATATTATTCCGCTGTGAAAAAAATTGAATTTCAATTCGTCCTGGCTCTATTTAGAAAAAAATTGAAAATCGCCATTTTTAAAAATCGGCTGTAATTTTTTAATTTGAAGTCCGATTGAAAAAATTCAAAAACTGTAAATTAGTTGTTTTTTGAGGCCTTTTCATTGGTGTACGTAATTTTTTTCTAAATTCAACTGCTTCCGAGAAAATTATGTCAACTTTTGTTATTTCTTATGACGCTATATTAGATTTTATCATTTTCGAATTTGGCATATTTTTCTTATTAATTTAATATATACTATAAAGTTATGGCACTCACATCGCTTACTATCATTTTTTGTTTAAATATAACAAATTAGTTCATTTAACCTACTTTACCACATTTGAAGTATAGCATGACATACCTCAAATTAAATCAGAAAAATATGCCAAATTCGAAAATGATAAAATCCAATATGGCGTCCATAAGAAATAACAAAGTTGACGTAATTTTCTCAAAAATAGTTGAATTTAGAAAAAAATAATGTACACTAATGAAAAGGCCTCAAAAAACAACTATTAACATTTTTTGAATTTTTTTAACCCGCTTCAAATAAGGAAGTTACAGCTAATTTTTAAAAATGGCGATTTTCAGTTTTTTCTAAATAAAACAAAGACGAATCGAAATTTAATTGTTTTCTCAGAAAAATAATATTAGGCATTAAATTTTCTCAACGGAATATTATTAGGAGATGAATTCTGCACTACTTTCCTCACTTAAGCTTTCTTGTATCTAATGGTTTACGAGATTCCTGTAGTGGAAATCAAATTTGGTTTAACCTGTAGAAACTTTCTAAAAAGTTTAAATTTTGATAACGTTAAAATTTTGAAGAAAACGGTATTTTATAAATAAAAAATAAGACAAAATTAAAAAAAAAATGCCAAATATTCAAAACGAGTCGAAAATTTGAAAAATGGACGAAATTTTGGGGACGATATTTTCAAAAAAATTGCGAAGTTTGTAAAAACTCGAAAATATTAAAAAAGTTTAAAATCTTGATAAAATTCTAGAATTTTGAACTCATATTTTCCAGAAAAGTCGAGATTTTCATGAAAAGTTCAAACTAAAAAAAGTTAGGACTAAAAAAAATCAAAGTATTGGACAAATCGTCAAAATTTTGAAAATTTGTCATTTTAAAAATATTTGGGAGTTTGAAAAAATGAGTCGAAAAAAAAAATCAAAATTATTAAGTAAAAAAGTCGAAAAAAGTAGAGCTACAAAATTTTTCAATTTTGCGCAATTTCCTAAGCTTACATATTGAAAAAAAGCTAAAATTATAAGGAAAGTCGAAATTTTGAAAAGTTAAGTTTTGGACAATTAAAATATTTTAATTTAAAATTTTTAAAAAATGAAAATTTTGAAAAAGATCTTGCCATTTTGAAAGTCGAAATTTTCAACAAAAAAAATTATTAAAATAATCACGAAATTGTATCTAGTAAAAAATTTCTAAAAAATCGCCATTTCCAAAAAACGAAAAAGGGATGAAATTTTAATTAAAGTTGAAATTTTGAAAGAGTTGAAACTTAAATAAATAGTAGTTACAATTTTGAAAAAAGGTGAAATTTTTAAAAAATCGAAAGTTAAAAAAGTCAACATTTTAGAACAGTCGAGCTATTAAAAAATTGTACATTTTCAAGAAAGTAAGAATTATTACATTTTCAAAAAAGTAAAAATTACTAAAGAGCAGTAGTTTTTAAAAAAAATCGAAATGTTCAGAAAAGTTCAAAAAAGAAGAGGAAATTTTGGAAAAAAATTGAAACATAAAAATCGAACGTTTCAAAAATGTAAAAAGTTTGAAAAAGTCAATTTTGACAAGACGTGGAAATTTTCCAAAAAAAAAGTCTAAATTCTGAAATAACTCGAAATTCTTTAAAAAATTAGCCCTTTAAAAACCCAACATTATCAAAAATCTTTATCGTCAAGTTTTGACAAATGTCGAAATTGTCAAAAAAGCGAAATTTTGATGAGTTAAAAGTTTGAAAAGTCAAACATTTAAAAAATTGAAATTTTAAAAAGTTTTGGATAATTAAAATATTTTTATTCAAAAGTCTTAAAAAATGAAAATCTTGAAAAGATGTCGGCATTTTGAAACTCGAAATTTTCAAAAAATTATTAAAATAAATAATCACGAAATTATACAATATCTAGTAAAAAATTTCTAAAAAATCGCCATTTCAAAATAAACCAAAAAAGGATGGAATTTTAAATAAAGTCGAAATTCTGAAATAGTTGAAATTTAAATAAATAGTAGTTACAATTTTGAAAAAAGGTGAAATTGTGAAAAAGTCAAAAATTAAAAAAGTCAAAATTTTTAGAACAGTCGAGCTTTCAAAAAACTACATTTTCAAGAAAGTAAGAATTATTACATTTTCAAAAAAGTAAGAATTACTAAAGAGCAGTAGTTTTTAAAAAACTCGAAATGTTCAGAAAAGTTGAGATTTTCAAAAAAAATGCTAAATTTTCAAGAAAACCTAAACTTTGAGTCGAAATTAAAAATTGAAATTTTTGAAAAAGTGGAAATTTTGAAAAACAATTGAAACAAAAAATAGAATGTTTCAAAAAAGTAAAAAGTTTGAAAAAATCAATTTTGACAAGACATGGAAATTTTCCAAAAAAAAGAGTCTAAATTCTGAAATAAATCGAAATTCTTAAAAAATTAACCCTCAGCATTATCAAAAATCTTTGTCGTCAAGTTTTGACAAATGTCAAAATTGTTAAAAAAACGAAATTTTGAAGAGTTAAAAGTTTGAAAAGTCAAACATTTAAAAAGTTGAAATTTTGAAAAGTTAAAGGTTTTTGGATAATTAAAATATTTTAATTTAAAATGTTTAAAATATGAAAATTTTGAAAAGATGTCGCCATTTTGAAAGTCGAAATTTTCAAAAAAAAGTATTAAAATAATCACGAAATTGTATCTAGTAAAAAATTTCTAAAAAATCGCCATTTCAAAAAAAACGAAAAAGGGATGAAATTTTAAATAAAGTCGAAATTTAGAAATAGTTGAAACATAAATAAATAGTAGTTACAATTTTGAAAAAATGTGAAATTGTGAAAAAATCGAAAATTAAAAGAGTCAAAATTTTTAGAACAGTCGAGCTTTCAAAAAACTCTACATTTTCAAGAAAGTAAGAATTACTAAAGAGTACTAGTTTAAAAAATATAGAAATTTTCAATAAAATCTAAACTTTGAGTCGAAATTAAAATTTTTGAAAAAGTGGAAATTTTGAAAAACAATTGAAAAAATCGACCGTTTCAAAAACGTATAAAGTTTGAAAGTCAATTTTGACAAGACGTGGAAAAGTCTAAATTTTAAAATAAATCGAAATTCTTAAAAAACTAATCCTTTAAAAAACTCAACATTATTCATTATCAAAATATTTATCGTCAAGTTTTCAAAGAAATCTGAAATTCTCGAAAAGTAAAAGTTATGACAAATGTCGAAATTGACAAAAAAGCGAAATTTTAATGAGTTAAAAGTTTGAATTGTCAAACAGTTAAAAAGTCGAAATTTTGAAATGAAAATTTATATTTGTACCAAAATTAAAAAAATATACGAAAAGAAAAGAATTTCAAAAAAGCGAACTTTTGGAAAAATGTTTTGTATTGTATAATAAATTCAACTCATAATCATTATTGTCATCATATCTATTGTGTTCAATAAATGATTGATTTCTCTTTTAAAGGAGATTATTACACGTTGAGGGAAGTAGTGGCCTTGATAAAAGTGAGTGAGGTTGGGTGACCAGCTAGTTTGTCTCATAATTCTACTCCACAAAAAAAAAGTTCGACTGGAATTAGCAAAATTATTTCATATGACATTCGAATTTAACCATAACATTTATATCGGTTTTGGTTGCGGATATTTTATTTCTGATATCCGACAGTTTCTGTTCCGGTTACGGAGCTTCATAACATTCCTAGAAATAAGTTATGTCCATTTTTTTTAAATTAGTAAATTTCATTTTTTTAAACTCTAGAATCATCAATAAAATAAGCGAATTAGTTACATATTTTTATCGTTATTTATTACCCCTAAGGTCCAACAAGTTTCTTGGTGCCTCGTCTGTAAGAATCCCGTGGTTTTGACTCAAAACCCAACCAAGCTTTTAACTTACCTAACGCGAAGACTATCCATGAGTCATTCGTTCATTCATCCCATCATTACCACCATCCACCAGAAGGTTAACTCTCGTCTTATCTCTTTGTGGTCGATGATGACAGCCTGTAACCCCGAATTGTTATAAAACAATCTTTTTACCTAGGCGTACCGCACATTATTTCAATTATTGTGTTTTGATAATATTTGAGTAATTGTAGAAATTACTTTCAAGAATCAAATCCTACATTAACATTGGTAGAACGAAATATGAAACTTCAATCCTAACGAAATGGGCCCAAAAGTTGGATCTACAACCGGACTCGATTCCTTTAAAATCTCAGACCTTGCCATCTCTACTGCACTGGCACTTTCAACATAGATTTTCGACATAGACAGGCTTGAAGGTTTCGGGACTCAAACGGTCATGTGATGAGAGTTAGCCTTGTGGTTGTTATTTATTTTGTGTCATTACTATATGATACAAATTTCCCAAGCAGATTGAATGGTTTTAATATTTTCCGTGTCAGGGCCGTCAGGTACATTTTTTCAGTATGATGCAACTCTTCGAAATGCCGCCCCATAAAAGTTTTTTCTTTAAAATAAAAACAAAATAACTGTCGACTATATTTAAAAAACAAATAACATTAAAATCAGAAGTTAATTATTCTAAGTTTAAAGCAGAACTGTCAGCACATATCTAGCAATTATTTAAAAATTTAAAATAAAATATTCTTACGGGCTACCAGTTCGAATTGATTATTAACACGTGAATTTAATAATACCCACTTTATTACCAAACTAAACTCGGAACACTACAACTGAATAATGAACCCACTTATTTACTTCTAACTACTAACTCACTAATTGCACTGACTGACTCTAACTGACTCGAGGAAAGGCGACCGCCTTATATAGTTTTGGCTCCCAGGTTCTAGAAAAATCCCGCAGATAAGGCTTATCGTTTGCCGAAATTTCTGGAACGCTTATCTGCCGTTTGCTTCGTTATCGCGGCCGCTTTCCCCTTATCAGATCTTTCTAGAAAATTTTCTTACGTACTAAATTCTATAATTTACATTTCGTTACAATATTCAATTTTATGCATGTCGAAACTTCCTTGAGACAATTTCAAATTGGATTTTTTTCCTCCAATTCGTGCTTTGAATTTGAAATTTCGACTTTTTCTCTAAGATTCGAGAGCTGTTTTTGAATTTTGATTTTTTTAAAACAATTACATTTTTAAAATTACAAAAATAGTAAAAACTGAAATCGTAAAAAAAAGACGAAATATTTTTAAATATTTCATTTCTTTATAATCTCAAGAATTTAAGAGTTTTTTTCATAAAAATTTCAACTTTTCCTCGAAATAAAAAGTTCGTACTTTTGGTTTTTACATGTCTTTCCAAAATTTTGATTTGAATATCAACATCAACATGTAGATTTCTTCTCTCGAAATTTTGGAAACAGTCTTTTGTTATGCAGTTTTCAGTTCCGATTATCACATTTTTTCTAAAAGTTCAATTTAAAACTTGAAATTTTGACTGTTTCTTAAAATATGTCCTAAATATAAAAAACTGGCACTTTTGGTTGTTACCTTTTTAACTAAAATTTTGACTTCAATATCAAGATGTAGACGTTTACGTAAGTTATTAGTTTTTTCTAAATTTTGATTTTTTCTCCGAATTTTAATTTTTTGTTGTAATTTTAACGTTTTTCTGAAAATTTGGACTTTGGGCTCTAATTTTTGACTTTTGAAATATTGACTATGTTCTAGACATTTACCGGATCCTGATTTGTAGATCTTACATTTCACAATTTTCAGACATTTTTCAAATTTTTCAGTTTTCATTTTAGTCTCAAAAATAATAAGGATTTTACAATGTAGACTCGGAATGTAAGAAAAAAATGAAAAATTAGAAAAAACTCGACATTTATAAAAACTATCGACCTTTTCTTGGTTTTTCTTTTTCTATTTTATAATATCAATTTTATTTTCAAAATTTCGGTCTTTTTTTTAAATTTTGTATTTGCGCATTCAACTTTATTTTGTTTTCTTCTCAAACGACCTCTCTTTTCCTCTTTTATTTACTAAATTGAGACTGGATTGTTCATCTTTTTTCTAAGTCGACCTTTTTGTTTAAATTTCGAGGAAGTTTTTTGTGAACATTTTCGATTTTGTATCTATGAATCTCTATTTTATCTACGTTTTGATTTATTTTAGCAGAATCGCCAGTTTAAATCCAAAATTTTGTCCATAAACAGTTTGGACTTTTTCAGAAATCGTAATTTTATTTTATAATTTCAATTTTTTATGCACATTAGCGTCTTACCTAATTTTCAGCTTAAACCTTTAGTAAGAGTTGTAAAGAAGTTCTGAATTAATAAAAAAAACATTAAAATTTCAACGGGAGCCGCACTCAACTCAACAAAAAGCCGCATGCAGCGCTCAGAGCTGCATTTGCTCACCACTTGACATAGATGGATATAGAAAAGTTGAATTTTTAAATGGCTCAAATTGTATTTTGATTTAGCTGCTTTATGCTGCCTTCATACGATGCCGCCTGATGCGGCTACCTCTTTGCATCATAGCACGGCATGGCCCTGTTCCTTGTCCAGATTAAAAACAAAATGGAACAAATGCCGAAAATGATCAATTATACCAACTAAGTTCTGTTTTACATGAATAAAAATGTACAAAAATTTTATTTTCGAAGTAACTAAAATCTGATGAGAACAATAATCCTCTTTCACATGACGTGTCATTGTAATTTTCATGTATTACCCAATCCAATAAATAGAATTGGTTGACTTTTAAGAATACATATTGATTAAATTTTATACTTCATTATTATTTAAAATATTAAATTATAATTTTTTATAATGGCAATCTGAATTAGATAGTCTTCTAGTAACTAACACACATATATCTTATTTTGCAGCTGACTCAACCGGGTTATACTCAGTTTATTCCCAATATCAAGACTGCGAAATTATGTTTCATGTATCCACCATGCTTCCATTCACTCCGAACAACCGACAGCAATTGCTGCGCAAACGTCACATCGGTAACGACATCGTTACCATCGTATTTCAAGAACCTGGTGCCTTACCGTTCACACCGAAAGGAATCCGTTCACAATTCCAACATGTTTTTATAGTTGTTCAGGCGATATCTCCGAATACGGAGAACACCCATTATAAAGTGGCTGTAAGTAGGTCCAAAGACGTCCAAGTATTCGGACCGCCAATTAAAGAAGGTGCTATTTATCCGAAAGGAAAGGCTTTCGCTGACTTTTTATTAGCTAAGATTGTTAATGCTGAAAATGCTGCTCACAGATCGGAAAAGTTTGTGACGATGGCCACAAGAACTAGGCAAGAGTACTTGAAGGATTTAGTGGAGAACTATTCCACTTCAACTCCAGTTGATACCGGTCAAAAATTTTGTAAGTAGAATATCACAATTTACCTAAACATTATTTATCCTACAAGTTGTAAATAAAACTTGGTGATCTTACAGATTATACTTCTTCCGGGATTGGACCGTGTCAAAGAACTAACTATTACTACTTTTAGTAGTTCTTCGACACGGTCTAATCCCGGAAGAAGTATATCCTGTACTGACTTTGGCCGTGGAAGCCTTCGTTATCACTTGGTGATATTTTTACTTTTTGTTTTGATAACTCCGGTTTGTTCCAGCTATTTTCAGTAGTAAAAAGAAGGAAAAAATCCGTCCACGTTTTATACCTGACGCGTGCCAAAGGGGTGCCATTTTATGGCAAGTACTTTTAGACGACAGCAGCCAGTCTCAACAAGTTGAATGTTTCCTCGGGATCTCAACCGATTCTCTGGTGCTCATAGAGGAAAACACCAAGCAGATTGTGTTCGTAACTCCCTGCAAGTCAATACTTGGTTGGTTCCCTCAAACGAATAGCCTGAAAATTTATCATCACCAAGGAGAATGCGTCACAGTACATATGAGAGACGCTCATGGAGATAGAGACGAGTTGATGGAAATCATGGATCGACTAAAAGCTGTAACTCAGGGAATTTTAGTGCAGGAATTGAATATAAGAAGAAATATGATGGGACAGCTGGGATTTCACGTTCAACCGGATGGTATTGTGACATTAGTCGAAAGTGCCGGTGAGGCTTGGCAAGCTGGACTGCGCCAAAACTCTCGACTTGTCGAAATTTGTAAGGTGGCCGTCTCCACCTTGACGTATGACCAAATGGTCGATCTTTTGAAGACTTCGCAACCTGTTACATTGACTGTGATACCTCCTTTGCAAGATGGTAGCCCTAGAAAGGGCTGCGCCTTACAAAATTGTAAATACAATGAAAGTAATTACGAGGGGGACTACGAGAATTCTGGCACTGATGAAGGAAAATTTAGAAAGGCGCCACAGATGCAGCAAGCTGGGAATCATAAAAGAGTTTATGATCGAAGCTTTTCACCACCCGAGATCCAGCAATAGTTCTGGATATGGAACTGGGAGCAGCAGCAAGTCCTTTCATGGACAAGATATGAAATTTATGAGCAATCCTGAGGTTAGTATTCCTTATAGCACTGTTTATTCCGTAGTGTTCCTTTGTTTATTATTATACAGGACTAGTCAAAACCGTAACTGAAAAATAATAAAAATACCATAGCATACATAAGTATTTTTTTAAATATTTGTTCCTTTTCTTATAATTTAGATTGTGAATTCGTCATTTAGACTTGTTTTACATATTCTGCTATTTTAAAAAATGTTTTTCTCGAAGAAATAATGAGGTATTCAGATTAAGGTTGAAATTAGTGAAAAATCGAAAAAAAAACAAAAAAAGTTAAAATTTTAAATAAAAATTGTCAAAAGTCAGCCAATTTCGAAATTAAACTCAATAATAAACAACATCTTGGTTTTTAGCTCTAAATTTTGAGGTTAACTTCTATAATTTGAAAAAAAAAATTGTATTTGTAAAAAGTACTTACAGACGAAGTATAGGATTTTGTAATTACATTTGAAATGTAGAAAATAAGGTCGAATTTGTAGAGAAAATCTAGAGAAATTTTAGTATACAAGATGTTTTTCAAAAGAAATGTCACAAATGGTACTGGTGAATCTAATACATTTAAAAAGAACAAGTGTTATAAAAAATCATCTTGGTAAAATATTCAATTCCTTAGGTCCTTAGGAGATACAGCCCTTCAAAGTTTCCTACGAAATATAAGGTGAAAACCGGTGAAAACCAAAAAAATATAATAGTTAAATTTATCACAGATATACCAGGTCATTCAATAAGTCCGTAGGATAAGTAAGAACAAAAACAAAATTTTGACAAAACTTAATTTTATTATTCAAAATAGTTGCCTTCGAGTGCGATACAACGAGTATAGCGATTTTCCAACTTTTTGATACCACTTTTATAGGTACGATTTCTCTTTCTCGTCAAAATAGGCCTCAGTTTCAGCGATTACTTCATCATTGGATTTAAAGTTCTTTCCTACAATCATTCTCTTGAGATCTGAAAACAGGAAAAAGTCACTGCGGGCTAAATCTGGAAAATACGGTGGGTGGGTAAGCAATTCGAAGCCCAATTCATTCAATTTTGCCATCGTTTTCATCGTTTTGTGGCACGGTGCATTGTCTTGGCGAAACAACACTTTTTTCTTTTGCAAATGTGGCCGTTTCTTTGCGATTTCAGCCTTCAATCGATCCAAAAGTGCACAGTAATAGTCGCTGTTGATGGTGGTTTCTTTTTTGAAGATAGTCGATGAATATTATTCCGTTCGCATCCCAAAATACAGAAGCCATCACCTTACCGGCCGACTGTTGCGTCTTAGCTCGCCATGGATTCGGTTCGTCGACTGCTGTTCACTCAGCTGACTGTCTTTTGGATTCTGGTCTGTAACTAGTGAAGCCATGTCTCATCCATTGTCACATATCGACGATAGAATTTTATTGTATTGCGGTTTAACAGCGCCAAACACTCATCTGAAACTCTGAAAGCATCGATTCGTTGTTGTTTTTGGTCGACTGTGAGCTCACGGGCACCCACTTTGCACAGAGCTTTCGCATACCCAAATGTTCGTGTAAAATGGTAAAAACGCTACCATCTGGTATCTTTACAATGTCAGCTAGCTCGTGCACCTTCAATTTGCGATCGTTCATAACCAATTTGTGGATTTTTTTGATGTTTTCTGGAATAACAGCCTCATTTGGGCGTTCACTGCGCTCTGTCTGCATCATTTGTGCTGGTACGAGCACGTTTAAATTCAGCAATCCACTTCTCTACCATTTGTCTCGATGGAGCAGAGTTCGGATAATGTTTATCAAGCCATTTTTTGGTTTCCACTGTACTTTTTTTATCAAAAAGCAATGCTTTATCAAAACTCGAAATTCACTTTTTTCCATTTTTTTTTTCAATAACAAAAGTTGCTTCACACAAAATGCTGTACCTCACGAATCAATAGTCAGATTGCTGTCAAATTTATACACGTATCGTTTGAAGGTTAGTACTAAATAAAAATCATACGGAAAAAATTCTAGTAACGCCATCTATGTGTCATCCTATGGACTTTTTGAATGGACTGTTATGTCACTCTAGAGTTTTGCAAATGTTAAGTCTTAAGAAGGTTCAATTTAATAAATGCCATGAATTTAGACCCTTTAAACCAAGAAACATAAAGTAACAACAGCGAATAACAATTTATCAATTGCTGAATGCTTAATGTCGAACACCCTGTACTGAATGAATCACAAAAGGTGGTCACCTTAGGACTAGACAAATGGACGGTTGCCGTTTTGTCCGGTTGACGTAGAAAAATGTATTTCCATTTTTTTCTTTTCACTTCGCGCTCCTTATTGACTCGTCTTGAATTACACAATTTTTTCTTTTTTTATGAATTAAGCAAAACGCTAAGAAAAGAGCTTTTTGGCAAACTTCAATTCTCCAAGTAATGCCTTGTTAGAGAATTGAAGAAGGGATTATGTAACAAAATAATTTTTTAAAGATTTCTAATTTTTCAACAACTTTTCATCTTTTTTATCTGACTATTTTCTCAAAATACTAAATTTAAACTGAATTTTACTTTTCTAGGACAAGTCTAAAAGTCAAACTATTAAAAATTGGTTAAAATTTTGGCAATTTTTAAAATTTTGAAAAATAGACGAAATATCCAAGAATGCTGAAAATACTTTTAAAATAATTTCAAAAGAAGCAAAATTTTGGAACAGAAATTTAAAAAAAAAATCGAAATTTTAGAGTCAAAACTGAACAAAAATCAAAATTTTCAGTCGATTTTCGGCCCAAATTTTTAAAGCCGAAATATTGAGAAAATTATTAATAAAAAGTCGAAATTTTGGAAAAAATCGAAATTTTGGAAAAAATCGAAATTTTGGACAGTTACAATTTAGAAGCAATGTTCGAACATCTTTATTAAGATAATCAAAAAATCGAAATTAAAAAAAAATGTCGAGATTTTGAAAAAAATTCTAAAACTAAAAAAAAGAAAATTTCAAGAAAAATTCGAAGTATTGCAAGAAGTTTGAAGATTTCAAAAAGCCAATTTTTAAAGTAAATGTTTTGATTTGAAAAGAATAGTAAAAAATGTGATAATTTTAAAATAGTTGAAGATTTAAAAAAAATAGACTAAATTATTAAAAATAGAAATTTTCAATAAGCTATAATTTTCAAACAAAAAATAAATAAAACAAAATTTTGATGAAAAAATGATATTTTGAAAAAAGTGGAAAATTCAAGGTTAAAATTAAAAAAAAAATGTTGAAATTTACAACAAAGTCCAGATGTTCAAAAATTCATAAATTTTGAGAATTCAAAATATTCACGAAAAAAATCGAAGTTTTTAAAAAAGTGTACATGTATTTTCGGAAGAGTCGAACCTTAAAAATTTTGAAAAAAGTCGAAATTTTAGAAAAAGTCCAAAGTCTTAAAAAATCCCAATTTTCATAAGAAGTTGAAGTTTTGAAAAAGCACATATTAGACTTGCAGGAGTAAGTAAAAATGTAATCGGTTTTTACTCGCTGATTACTTTTCCGAAATATGTAATCGGTAATTGGTATCGTTGGCATCGTGGCATCATGACATCGTACCGAATTTACTCATTTGTAATCGTGAAATTTATATTATGGGTTTCGTGTTGCATGTTCCAAGTTGACACTTGTCGAAAACTCATACTTTCGATATTTTAAGTTTAGATACGTAATTTGAAGAATTTGATGTGTTATTAGCAAGTATTTGTATCATTTACTTACTACATAACTGTCGAAACTTCGAGAAAAATTCGACTTGTAGGAAAACTTTGGAAATTGTCAAATATTTGAACAACCCCTTAAATACTTTGTAACTTAAGAAAAAGACACATGAATATGTTATAAGTACACGTATAATTAAAAAAAATAGTCACAATTTTCGAAAAAATAGGAAATCAAAAATTTGAAAGCCAATTTCCAAAAAAGCGGGAATCTAAAAAATGTCGCAATGTTAAAAAAAAAGAGATTTTAAGTCAGTTTACATTTTAAAAAATGTCAAAATTTAGAGCGAATGAAATTTTTGATAAAATTGAATATTGGAAAATAAGACCAATTTTTCAAAAAAATCACATTTATAAGAAAAGTCGAAATTTTAGAGTTGCAATTTTTAATAAAAGTTAACATTTTGAAAAAATTTGAGAAGTTTGGAAAAAGTCGAAATTTAAAAAAAAAAGGTAAAATTTTAACAAGGTCGAATATTTTAAAATCCAATTTTTTTAAAACAATCTAAATTGTAAAAAATGTTAAGATTTTCAGAGAAAGTTAACATTTCCAAAAAAATTAAGATTTTCTAAAAAGTTAAAAAATGTCAAAATTTTAGATACTTCAAAAAATCCGAGTATTTAAAAAAATACGAAATTTGCAACAAAATTCTAAATGTTAATATTTCCGGAAATAATCTAAAATTTCAAGTGTCGAGATTTAAAAAAAATTGAAGAATTTTCAATGAACTTTTTTTCAAAAGGCCACTTAGGAAAGCACAAAATTATCAGAAAAGTCAAACTGTTTTAAAAA
Organism: Dastarcus helophoroides; assembly: GCA_028583605.1. NCBI lineage: Eukaryota > Metazoa > Arthropoda > Insecta > Coleoptera > Bothrideridae > Dastarcus > Dastarcus helophoroides. The sequence continues at coordinate 7,666,651 of CM053326.1, forward strand.
TCGCAATTTGGAAAAAAAATTCGAAATTTAGAGCGAATGAAATTTTTTATAAAATTGAATATTGGAAAACAAGACCAACTTTTCAAAAAATTTCACATTTATAAGAGAAGTCGAAATTTTTAATAAAACTTAACATTTTGAAAAAATTTGAGAAGTTTGGAAAGGTCAAATTTAAAAAAAAAGGTAATAAGGTCGAAAATTTTACAATCGCAGTTTCTTAAAACAATCTAAATTGTGAAAAATGTTAAGATTTTCAGAGAAAGTTAACATTTCCAACAAAATTAAGATTTTCTAAAAAGTTAAAAAATGTCAACATTTTGACATACTTCAAAAAATCCGAGTATTTAAAAAAATAACGAAATTTTTAACAAAATTCTAAATGTTAATATTTTTGGAAATAATCTAAAATTTGAAGTGCCGAAATTTAAAAAAAATGAAGAATTTTCAATAAACTTTTTTTCAAAAGCCCATTTTACTTAGGAAAGCACAAAATTATCAGAAAAGTCAAACTGTTTTAAAAATCGCAATTTGAAAAAAAAATTTCGAAATTTAGAGCGAATGAAATTTTTGATAAAATTAAATATTGGAAAATAAGACCAACTTTTCAAAAAATTTCACATTTATAAGAGAAGTCGAAATTTTAGAGTTGAAAGTTTTAATAAAAGTTAACATTTTGAAAAAATTTGAGAAGTGTGGAAAAAGTCGAAATTTTTTAAAAAAGGTAAAATTTTAATAAGGTCGAAAATTTTAAAATCAAATTTTTTTAAAACAATCTAAATTGTGAAAAATGTTAAGATTTTCAGAGAAAGTTAATATTTCCAAAAAAATTAAGATTTTCTGAAACATTAAAAAGTGTCAAAATTTTGACATACTTCAAAAAATCCGAGTATTTAAAAAAATAACGAAAATTTCAACAAAATTCTAAATGTTAATATTTTCGGAAATAATCTAAAATTGCAAGTGTCGAGATTTAAAAAAAAATGATAAATTTTCAATGAACTTTTTTTCAAAAGGCCACTTTACTTAGGAATGCACAAAATTATTAGAAAAGACAAACTGTTTTAAAAATCGCAATTTGAAAAAAAAAATTCGAAATTTAAATATAGTCGAAATTCAGATAAAATGTTGATTTCCATTAAATCTAACTTTAAATAGTCAAAATTATCGAAATCTGAATATTGAAGGAAAGCCAAAATTATTGGAAAATCGAAATTTTCAAAAAAATACCAAATTTTAATATTTAAAATAAGGCGAAGTTTTGAATGTTAAAATTTCGAAATAACAAACATTTTTTAAAAAACTAAAAATGTTCAAAAATTTAAAATTTTGAAAAATTATCGAAATATTTTAAAAAGTCGAACCTTTTAAAAAGTCACAAATTGGAAAAAAAGTCGACGTTCTGAAAAAAAAGTGAAAAATTCAAAATTTTGCTAAATAATCGAAAATTAAAAAAAATTCAACAATAAAAATAATGTGATGCTTAAAAAAAATCGAAATTTTTAATTAAAAGATCTAGTTTTAAAAAATAGTCGATATTTAGAATCAAAATGTTCAAAAAATGCTTGAAATTTTTTAAAATTTCAAATTTTGAAAAAAAAATAAAAAATTTAAAAAGTGACATTTTGAAAACAGTTTAGCTTTCAACAATTCTACATTTTTAAAAAATTACGAATTTTCAAAGTGAAAATTTAAAAAAAGAATGTTAAAATTTTCAAAAAAAGCCAAGATTTTAAAAAGGCTAATGTTTAAAAAACAATTGAAATTTTCAAAAACCTATAAACAAGTGGTCAAAAACTAAACATAGGACGAAATTTAAAAAAAAGAAATTTTTTCAAAAAATGCAAAAATGTCAAAAATTTTCAAAAAAAATCTAAATTTTCGTAAAAAATTTAAACTTTGCAGTCAAAATTTGTAGAAAAAAAATCCTTATTTTCAAAAAATTACAAATGTTTAAAATAATTTAAACTTAAAAAGATATAAATTTTGAAAAAAAAGTAAAAAAGTCCAAAATATGAGAACAAGTCGAAACTCTTTAAAAACGAGTTCAAATTTTGACAAAAAGTCGAATTTTGTATAAAACAATACAAATTTTGATATAACATTCATATTTTTTAAAAAAAGTTCTAGTCCAAAAAATAAACGAAATTTAAAAGAAATCGAAAGTTTACAAAAAATCGAAATTTTTAGAAATAATTCAAATTTAAAAAATAGTCTACATTTTTAAGAATCAAAATGTTCAAAAAGTAACAATTTAAAAAAATTCAAGGTTTGAAAAAAAAACTCAAAAAATTAGAAAATTTGAAAACTGACATATAAAAACAGTTTAACTTTCAAAAATTCTGCATTTTTAAAAAACGAGTGGAAAAAAATGGCAAAATTTTTTTTAAAAAAGCCAAGTTTTTAAAAAGGTTAACGTTTGAAAAAAAATTTGAACCTTGAAAGATCGAAATTTTCAAAAAACTGGAAATTTTTAGAAAAGTTGGTCAAAACGTAAATAAAAATAGAATTTAAAAAAAAGGAACATTTTTCGAAAAATGCAAAAGTGACTAAATTTTCAAAAAAATCTAAATTTTCGAAAAAATCTTAACTTTGGAAAATAAAAATTTTCAAAAAAAAATCGATATTTTTAAACATTTGAAAAAAATTGAACCTTGAAAAATCGAAATTTTCAAAAAAAACTAGAAATTTTTGAAAAAGTTGGTCAAAACGTAAATAGAAATAGAATTTAAAAAAAGGAACATTTTTCGAAAAATGCAAAAGTGGCTAAATTTTCAAAAAAAATCGATATTTTTAAGAGTACAAATTTTCAAAAAAAATTAAACTTAAAAAAGTATAAATTTTGAAAAAATAAATAAAAAATTTAAAAAGTCGAAAATATGAGAGAAAGTCGAAAATATGAGAAAAAGTCGAGTTCAAATTTTGACAAAAAGTCGAATTTTGTGAAAAAAAAATATAAATTTTGATATAACATCCATATTTAAAAAAATTGTCAGAAATATCGAAAAATTCGAACTTTTATTTGGAAATTATTTGTTTTTTGATAAATTGGATTTTTCAAAATATTTACTTTTCGAAAATTTCGGATTAAACTATGGAAAAATGCCTACATTTTTGATGAAGTTGTAATTTTAAAAAGTCAAACTTTTCACAAAACCCAAGATTTTTAAAAAATTCGAAATTTTAATAAAAAAAAAGTCTTTAATTTTAAAATAACGATATTTGAAAAATTCCATATCATTTTCCCACAGTCGAAATGTTTAAAAAATTGAAATTTTGAAAAGAATAGAAAATTTTCACGAGGAAATTTTTTCAAGAAGCCAAAGGTTCGAAAATAGACAATTTCAACAGTATTTTCAAAATAATTTTAGAAAGTTTTTTTTTTAAAGAACGTTTTTAAACAACGAAAAATTTCGAAATTGAGAACAAATCGATTCATAATACACGCCGCGTTAACGAAATAAGAGGTTGTGGTAATAGTGAGTGGGATTGGATGAAATATTAACTAGTAAAACTATTAAATGTAAAAAAAATGATGATCTAGAATTGCAATCAAAAGGGACCTATCTAGATTGTTTTGAGGGTTCAAAGAACTTCAAGCTTAATCGAAATCGTTAAGCTACTTCGAAGAAAATATAAACATAAAAAATATATATTTCAAAATTACGCGCCTTTCTATTTCTCCAAACGATGCCGATTACCTAATCAGATGCGATGCGAATTACTCATACCCGTCTCGTCGTGAGGTCACAATTACCATAATCGACATCGTTGTACTCGTCAAATGAGTATTTGTACATGCAATCGGACGATGCCGTACTTACGCGTACAGGTCTCTGGTACATATCTTAATCTGAAATAAAATCAAAATTTGGAAAAAATCCGACCCTTCAAAAAAATTGACATTATCAAAAATTTTCATTGTCAACTTTTTAAAGAAATCGGAAATTTTCGACAAGTAAAAATTTCGAAATAGTCGAAATTATCAGAAAAATCGAAATTATCAGAAAAGTCGAAATTTTCAAAAGGTCAAGTTTTAAAAATTTGAAATTTTAAATTAAGCTCATATTTTCAACAGTCAAACATTTAAAAAAATCAAAATTTCCAAATAAATCGAAATGTTGAAATAGAATAGAAATTCTGAGAACAATATAACCATACAAAAACTCGACATTATCACAAAATGTCAAAATTAAGGAAAAATTGAAGTTTTGAAAAAGTCTTAGTCAGATTTTTTAAAAAACCGAAATTTTTGAAAAAGCAGAAATTTTCAAAATGAAATTAAACTTTTGAAGAAAGTAGAAATTTAAAAAAAAAGAACGAAAGTGAGAATTTCAAAAAATTCGAAATGTTGGGAAAATGGCAAAATGAACAAAATCCAAAATCGATTCATTTAAAAAGTTAAAGAAAGTACTGGCCATGACACTAGTGAGTGGGGTCGGTTCACTAGCTAGTAAAGAATATATTTGGTGGAACTCAAAAAATATGTAGGAACTTTTTTAAAAGGGTTAAAAAGGTTACTACGGAGCCGGTTAAGAGGGAGTATACTGTATCTGACATCTGTTATATATTCTATCTCTAGTAAATTCTATTCTAGAATAAACGCTACACCTGCAGATGAGTCACTCCATAGTCACAATACTCCGTACCTTTGATATAAGGGATCCACAGATTTCATGTTTTCTGGCACATCAGCTCGCAACAATGTTATGATTGATGTTTTTGTTTTAGGGCACAATGACAAGTTCTTCTAGTGGCAATTCAACAGAAGATAAATGGTACGATCTTCCAGAATTCGATCATTTACAACTACCAACAAAAAGTAACCATAATCAATCTGTTAGAATTAACCACAGCCAACAACACTTTCCCTTCAACTCCTAAGAGGAACAATACATCACAAATGCAAGTATCCCAATCGCATAATCACTTCGTACAACAGCCCTTATCACACAGCAAAATTCAAGTTAGCCATTCTTTCCCATTACCATATGGCAACTATTCACAACCTTTAAGTACAACAGTTGTTAATAACACCAACGATTGCGACGTAAGCTTTAAGAATAATATAGTTAAACAACAGAATGAAAGGAGTAAACAGGAAGCCGATTATGTTGTTACCAGGCCACCAAAAGTTGCAGAATACACTAGCATTCAGAATCTAAACCATGAGATATGTCGTTTAAATGTAAATGATGGTCATTCGACAGATAGCTCAATTAGCGAACGCTTTAATCAAATTGGATGTGGTAGCGAAGACGAATTATCAAATGGTAGTGGTAACATGTCACCACGAACGCAGCGAAAAATAAAACACCTTAATAACACCAATAGTAGAAACCAGAGCCCAAGATCGGTAAATGGCGAAGCTAAACTACGCCCCGGTGTAACATCACGTTCCTTCCAATCGCAACAGCGCGAATTTGTCATCGAGCAACTTTCAGGAGGAGTTATTAAGACTTATTAACCCGGACAATATTGAAAATGCATCTTCTGATTCTCATATAACAAAAGAAAGCAGATGCCATTCGAGGGACAATCTTAACAATTCATTTTCGGTTCATAAATCCCAACCAGAAGTAACACTAGCGATGGCTAGACCTGCAACAGTTATATCTAACGCTAGTACAACATCTAGTCCCATTTCGAGCGAGTTTAAAGGCAAAGATGAACCTCGAGTACAGAGAAGTAACACGAATAGTTTAGAGAAAGATAAAGCGCCGGTGGTGATGCTTGATGAATTCCCTTTATTACCGCCAGATGGCGATTGGCATAGTTTGGTAGATACAGCCACAAGGGTTGTGCAACATGATCGTAGCAATGGTGCAAATAATTACGAAGAAAGGGCTCGGCATTGGGAAGAAGACAATTCTATGGATACGTTTGCAGGATCATCGTGAGTAACTTTTTTTGTAACTATTAGTTGTGGTCCAGCGGGCAATGAGCCATTTCGCTATCATTATTTGTCTGTTGGGGTCATTTTAGGGGCGCTCACTGCTAACAAACGCTTTGAACTCCTTTCAAAACATCGGGCGATGTTGCGACCTACATTGTGAGGAATTTTATGACAACTTGTTGCCTAATGGACTTTAATTCAAAATTTCCCTTTTTTCCCAAAATTTTGGATTGAAATTCCAACTGTTTTCTAAAAATTCCGTATTTAAATTTTGACAATTTGAAAATATTTTTTTTACATAAATTTCGAGTTTTTTCTATTAATTTGGACTTTTTTCTTTTCTAAAAGTTTCGAGTTTCAAATCAAAATCTTGGATTATTTCTTTGTATAAATCTCTAGTTTCTCTTAAAATTTGATTTAAAGGAAAACAATCGAGTTTGGACTTGATATTTGTAGTTCCAGCCGATTTTTGGTCAAAACTAGCCATTGAACTGAATCGAAACTTCTACTGGTCTCTAGTAGTACTTTTGTGAATTTAGACCATATTTATTTTTATTTTGATACCTTTTCCTCATTCCGTATTTATGAATTCCTTTTTCACTTTGGACTGTGGAACCTAATCCTTCCCACGAATCAGGAGCTTTAAGTGTATTTTTATTATTAGTTGTAGTAGTCTCACTCTTGGGAACACCCCTGTGGAATAAAGATTTAAAAAAAAGCCCTAAATTAATGAACTCTTCAGGCTATCATACCAGAGATGGACAGTAATCATGACAAAATGTAATGCATTACTAATCTAATTCCGTTTTTTTAAAGAGGAATATTAACTGCACTACACTGATTAAAATGTGTAAACATTTATTGAAACATTATGGAACATTTCTCATAAAAAGGAATTAATTACAACTACTAAATTACTTCTATTAAACTACATTATAAAGGTAATTAAATTATTAAAAGTAATTGCAATTACAAAAGTTAACTGAATACTTTTTTGTAATTTTAATACAATTAGGAATATTATTGCCCCTTTTTAACAAATTTACTTGTTCGAACTCGAAATTTTTAGTTTTCTAAATTTGAAATTTTAGAAATAACTTGACATTTAGAATTACTATCTAACTCCGAAGAAAAAAGAAGCTATAATTTTGGGAAAAAAAAGGTTTTAAGTCAAAATAAAAAAAAATGCCAATTTCCAAAAGATAAAATCTATTTACAAAAACTCAACATTTTGTCTTGAAACAAAATTCAAAAAATAAACTTTAATATTTACTGAAACTTTTAGCGTTTTCTCAAAATGGCCAGGGAATTTTTTTAAATTAAATGTCTAGAAAAAAGTCAAAATATTTTGAAGAAGTCTGAATTTTGAACCAGTGCTAATGTAAAAATATTGAAAAATAAACTAAAGTCATTAAGCTCATTTTTTTTTTTCAAAATTTCGACTTTAATCTTGACATTTTTAAACTCGTCGTAAAAAGTTGTAAACATTTTATAAATTGTCTAAAAATATGAATTTAAAGTTGAAATGTCGTGATTAAAGGTAAAAAATTTCTTAATTAAAGTTGAAATTTGATAACTAAGATAGAAATTTCAATATTTTTTTGGAAGTTTTCACTTGAAAGTCGAATTTTGGAGAAAAAGTCGAATTTTCGAAATCATAATCAAAATATAAACAAATCAACTTTATAACAAAAAATTTCGAAATTTTTTTATTGTGAAGTTTTTTTTTGAAAAAATTAAAACTTTCGAATTAAGCTGATGGGCTAAAGTTATTAAAAAAATTCTGAATTTTCCTATATTAAAAATGCTCAAGTTTTATGTAAAACTCAAAATTTATAAAAGAATCGACATTTTAGACATTTTTTTAAAGTTCAATCGCCATGTTAGAAAAATTATAGAAGAAATTCATACAATTAACTTATTAAAAAATATCTTCTCGAAATAATGGCTTATAAGAGATTTTGATTTTTTAGTAAAAGGCCTAATTTATTCAAAATTTTATTCAAATACCGAATTTAAAATTTAATTTTTTAAATTCCAAAACTGTAAAACTATTATCACAAAATCAAGTTTTTCTCAAAATTTGGTGTTAAATCTCTAAAAATCGCTTCTATAAATTTCCAGTTCTTCTCAAAATTTGATTTATTTCAAAATGGAGAGCTTAAGCTTGAAAATCTTGCAAAATTCAACATTATTTTAAGTATAATTTAAAACAGTAAGATTGAAATTTCAAATAAAAAACAAGAAATTTCAAGAAAAGTTTAAATGTTTCTAGAAATGAAATCTCAGATTTAAAAGTCAAAATTTTGGAAAAAATTCGAATGAGTTTAAGATAAAAATTTTAAGAATTAGGTTGAAAATTCGAGAATGAACTCGAAATTTTAAGAACTTCTTCATTTGAAAATATTATACTCTTTCTGAATATCCTGAGTATAACCTAAAAGCTATTTTTTTTTTAATTTCGACTGAGATTTCAAAATATTTTTTCAGTTAATTGCGAGTTATGGCCTGTTAATGCCTTTTTTTTAGAGTATTTTACCTTTTTGATGCTTTCCTTTTTCTTTTTTGGTTTTTGCCTAATTTAATATTTTGCTCACTTTTTTACCTTGCTTGAGTGTGCTTTAAAATCCGGTCTCTAATAATAATAAATGGCGCCAAATTTGAAAAAAAAAATACATCATTTCAGTTCGAAAACAAAATGATCCATTAAAAATGGTTTTTAAAAAGGTCGCACCTTTGGAAAGTTCAGTTCTATCTAGTGTGAAGCCAAAAAATTTCGGGGGGACTGCAGACCCTACCCCCCCCCCCGGTTACGGGCCTGGTTGACGCTTAAATTTGCAGTTTCGAGATTAAAGCAAACATTTCCAGGTCGAATTTTTATTTTAAAATCAAAATATTGAAACAAAAATTAAACATTTTAAAATTACAAATTGAAAAAACATTCAAAATTTAAGTTTATCTTTTAAAATCTTAATATCTGTATAACACTTCAAGGTGAATTCAAAATTTTGATTTCAAAATTCAAATTACGAGAGAAATTGAAAATTTATAAGCATTCTGGAGTTTTAAAAAAATCCAGTTTGAATCTAAACATTAAATTTTGAGAGAAAGAGAAAAGTCCAAATTTCGAGAAAAACTTTAAAAGTTATGTAAAAAAATAGAGTTTTAAGATGAGATTTCGGAATAACATCAACATTTCTAGTTTGAATTTGAAATTTCGAAAAGAACTTTGGGATTAAGGTCGAAATATCAATCATTTCCCAGGTGGAAATGTCAGGTTTAAAATCCTGAATCTTAAGAAAAAACTCAATATTTATAAAAAGCTTACAGTTTACATATTAATAAATTCTTAAAATTTGGAGCCTACCCTTGAGCCTTCGAATTTATCATGAAATTTATATTTTAAACCCTTTGACATTTTCTCGAGTTTTCGACGCTTGGACCAAAGATTTTGTTCGAAGTTTAGTATGTTTAGAAAACGTCGATTTTTCGAGATTACCGACTTAAAGTTGAAAACAAAATGCCAATATTTTAAGGTTAGGCACGAAATCTTGAGAATTTTTAAACTAAATCAAGGTTTCTTTTTTAGATATCTTGATTTTTTTTTGTTCAAAATTTCGTCTTTAATCGTGAGTTTTCGAATTTAAAAATTACTAGCCTACTCCGAATTTTGAGGAAAAAACTGAATTTTGGAAAAAGCCTAAAATTTCTAAAAATTAAAAAAGAGCTTTAATACGAAATGTTGAGAAAGATATCAAAGTTTTGAGGGAAGCTTGGAAATTTAGTAAAAAAGAATCTGACATTTTCGATTTCAAGTTGAAACTCAGAATTTTGAAAAACCTCAAAGATTCGACTTTTACTTCGAAAATGGAAGATTTCTAGAATCTTTGAAATTTAAAGATTAAAATCGACATTTTAAAAAAAAGTTTTTTTAATTAATTTTGCAAGTTAGATTTCTTAGAATTTAAATTTTTTTTCCTCGAAATTTCGCCCTATAGGCTTCAGAAGATTGTAATATACAGGGTGTTTCATAATTGCATGCTGAACCGGCAGGGGGATATTCCTTGGGCAATTTTAAGACAAAATTTTCATATTAACATAGGTCCACAGCAGCATAGCAAGTAAATGATTTTTATTTTTTAATTCGGAAACCGTCCGTCATAGGACAAAAAGTCAAGAGCTCATTTTTGATAGAAACACAACAAAGACTAGGAAAATAATTCTTATTTTGAAAAATAGCATTGGGGTCACATTTTTTTTTCAAAAATGTGTATCGACCTGTTTGTGGGAACGCCACTGGTGGAATCAGAACAAATGTTTTTTTGTCAAAATACTTGCTTTTATACCGTGATATCGTGTACTAAATATCAAAAAAATATCTAAACCAGTCTCAGAAATATTGAAGAAAAACCGATTTTTTCTTCAATTTTTACCGCCCTGTATATCGAAAATGAAGCGTTTCCGGACCTATGTTAATGTGAAAATTTTGTCTTATAATTGCCCAAGGAATCTCCCCCTGCCGGTCAGCATGCAATTATGAAACCCTGTATATTTTAAACGCAACGAGGTATTTTCCAGAAAGCTGGAAACTTTCAAAAAACATTTCGCAAAACAAGTTCTCGCAACTATTTTGAGAAATTGATTTTAAATCCGAATAATTGACTTTTTTTGGAAATATCTTCTAAAAAAATCTCTATAAAAAGTCGAATTTTGGAGCAAGATTTTCAGTTTCTTTTTCGAGTTTTTTTTTCTTAAAATTTTTTAGTTAAACAAAATTTTTAACATTTTTTCAAAAATGTTGACCTAAAACTCGAAAGTTTTACCCTTTTTACATTATGATTCCTTTTTCTCTTAACTTTGATTTCAGTATCCAAACTTCCACCTTTTTTCGAGATTTCGAATTTAAAGTCGACTATTATAAATTTGTTCCTGGAATTTTGAAAACGTGGACAATTTTACTGTTTACTCGAAAAATGACCAATTAAATGTTCTGTAATTAAACAGTTAAACGTGCTTAAAATTGAAAATATGTACAATCGCAACCATAGACTAGTTTCGGCCTTCCTTGGCCTCATCAGCATGGTACGGTGGTTGTATACACTTCCAATTTAAATCCGTTAGTCAGTCGTATAAATATCCAAGAGAGCAAACCTTCATTGGGTGACTTGTAACTGACTTTTAACTGTTTATTACGCAAACATTTTCGCTACATGAAGCATTACTCTCTGCTGAGATAATAAGCCTTGTATACAGTATCGGCCAGTACACTATTTCGGTCTGCTTGTCAATGAGAACGACAAAGCAAACTTCTGATATGAGGCAAGACGGAAAGAGAAACTAAATCGGCAGAGATGCCACATGGTAATTCATTTATGTGTATCTCCTTCATTATGACCGGGATAAATCGCTTCAGCGCTTCTTCGATTTAACAATTGGGAGAATGATAAGGGTACATGTGTAGCGCACATGTCACCTGGCATCGATTGGCATTATTTCTACATGGACTTACGACTGGACCGAATCTGCATTAAATAAATCATCCTCTAGTAATCTGTCCGTCGCGGGCGTAAGGAGCATACAACACATACGGGCGGCACTATCGAGAAGGCGGCAATAGGCATGTAGTCGGGGATTTAATCCAAATTAAAAATACTTCAAAATCCAATTTTCCGAACTTTTAAACTCAAATATTTCATATTGTTCCTTAAATTGTGACAGTAATCCGAAAATGTTAGTCAAAAATTCGCGGAAAAAACCGAAGTTTCTAGTTTTTTCAGTTAACACTCAAAAAAAAGTAGAATTTCAAAAAAAATTTTAAAATCTCTTGAAAAAAAAAACGAAGTTTTGAGTTTATGCCAACAATTTAAGAGAAAAAGTAAAAATTTAAAATAAGAACTCGAAATTATATAAAGGAAAAATCTCCCCAAAAAGACAAACTAGCTTATAAATTTAGTTTTCTTGAAGATAATAAAAAAGTATAAATTTAATACTCAGAATTTAGGAAATAACTTCCAGCAAAAAAAAAGAAATTTTTAGCAAAATGTTTGGATGAAACTCGACAAAGAAGTAAAACATTAAAAAAAATATTTTAAAAATGTTCGGCACGCGAGTCCAACCGCTACTTTAATACACGCTTCGCTATCGGCCAAAAAAAGTGTTTTCATTAATTTTACATAAAATAGGCCGTTTGTTAATTTATAAGGTTTCTAAAAATGTTTAAATTCGAAGTCTGGTAATTAGTTAATTGTTAAACAAAAGCTACTAATTAAATTCCTTATGTGGAGATCTTATGGCAAGATTAAGTTGTATACTAATAGGAAAACTTGCAATGTTTTTAACTGTCATAACATTCTAATTTAGATATTAAATATACTATCTAAACTATTAAGAAATTTAATTTTTTTTAGGTTTTTCATGGTTTAAAAAATTAATAATTACCAGATTGATTATAACAATTATAAATATCGCAAAATTACAATAATATTAAGTATAGTTGCCATAAAACCTTAGCGAAGGAAAAAAAAACATATTAGCAACTTTAATAATTATTATTCTACTTGGAATCTAAACGAAAAATCTAAAACTTTATGTAAAATCAATGAAACCATTTTTCCCAGCAGATTTTTTTTCTTTTACACTTTTAGATGATTTGGTCAATTTGTGAAATTTTTGAATTAATATTTAATAACATAATAAAAAAGAATTTTACTTGCTTTGTTTTTGAAATAATTGCGAAAAATTGGACTGTTTTTTTCAAATCTTTAATTGTTAATAACATCGGCAATTGTTTATGTGTCGATATTTAGATCCAGAAATTCCGACTTTTTTCTCAAAATAAAAAACTATAAATTTCCAGAAAAGATAAAACTTCGAAGAAAATAATTAAAATTAAGCAACATTAGTCGAATAATGTTGTATAAAATTTTACTTTTTTCTTTGAAATTTAAAGTCTAAATTTCAGATTTTAAAACTGATATTTATCGAATTTAAATACAAACTCTGGTTGCTATTTCTGCAACTTTGAATTTATAAAGGGATCATTTTGTAAAGAAAGAAAAAATCTGAGAAAAATGCACCATTCGTTGAAAATTCAAAAATGTTTAAACAAATTTCTGGAGTTGAGAAATTTGAGTTTAGACTGAAAATTTTAACAAAAAAAAGTGTAATTTTCGAGAAAGCATACTTTTTTAAAATATAAATATTCTAGACATTACGAGTTTTTTCTGAAATTTCATAAGTTATTTAAATTTAAAGATTTTTATTTTTTGACTTAAAATTTTGACTTTTAATTCAAATTTCTAGACAAAAAAGGTTGAATTTGGAAGTCAAAATTTAAACTTTGCATTTCTTAAAATCCAAACTCCAAATTAAAAACAAAACAAAAATATTACATTTCAATCAAGAAAACACTCAACATTTAGACATTTTTTGGGGGGAAGTTGTGAACTTTTTTTGGAAATTCTTTTTTTTTCTCGAAATTTGAACATTAAATTAAAAATGAATTATGAATTTTCGACTTTAAAGACGAATTTTTTTCAATTTTTAAACTCAATTTTTCAATGTTGTTGCAATTTTAAAATTGCGACAAATATGAGAAAGTGTTACTTTAAAAATGTGAGAAAAAATTTGAAATTTTGATATGAAAGTTTCTGAAAAAATCAAAATTTTGGAAACATTTTAAATCTTATAAAAATAAAAAACCAGAGATTTAGAGCTAAAACTATTATAATTTTAATATTTTGAGAATACATTTCAAATTCTTTAAGGCACTTTTACTTTCTTATAAAATTCCTAATTAGTTACTTCAAATTTTATTTATTTATTTTTTTACTTCAATTTTATATTTCAAAGTCGATTTTTTACATTAAATTCAAACTTTTAATCTTGTTCTTGAAATTCGTTAAGAATGGTTTCTGAAATTTCGATTTTCAATTCGAATTTCCGAATTTTAAGTTAAACTTTCAAAAATAAGTTAGATTTTTGAATTCAATCATTTTTTTAAATGAAAATTAAAATTTTAAGTTTAAATGATTGTCTTGACATTTTAAGGAAAAAAAATGAGATTGCGAAAAAAGTCTACATTTTAAGCTCATAATTTTAGAAAAGAGTAGAATTTCGAAAATAAACTCGAAATGCGGACGCATGGGTTCTCATAATTTGATAAGAGATTCGGTCGAACAGTATTAAATTTATTGAATCGTCCAACAATTTCCACTCTTAACCATCTTCTTACAGAATTCGAGTAATTAATTTGTCTTTACACATCCAGCTGACCGAAATTATGATGTATTGGCCAACTCGGGATGTTATTGTTATTCGATTCAGAAGAAAAAGTGCTAATTATTAAGTGGTATTTAACCTCCCAGAGCGGTGAAGAAGTCATTGGGCGATTCGCTTTTTCCTACGAAGATCGACCAATACCTGATGCAAAGACGGTGTTAAATATCGTCCACAAATTTGAAAAATCGGGATGCATAACAGGTTGTAATAACAAGTGTTGTTTGGAAGCGCGTCAACCTGAATGTGACAGGCCATTATCCGACGAAAGAATGGCTAAGGAGTTAGCTGTATTGCATTTGTCGAAGCAAAATGAACCTTGTTCTAGTGAACAGATCGCAGAAGAAGTTAATGTGCCATCGCGAACAGTGCGAAATAGAAATGGGTACAACTGTTATAAAGTTTCTGAAACCCAAGAAATATTTCCTGAAGATCGATACAAACGTCTTGAGTTTTGTGAGTCTATGAGAGAAAAAGTTGATGTCGATGGACATTTCTTAACCCACGTACAAGAAAGACCATGTAATTTAGACCATTTACGGGATCGAATTGTAGAAGTCCTAGATAATGTTTCTCCTGAGATGTTGGCACGCGTAAGAACTGAATTTTACGACAGATTAGGTTATTGCGAAACACCAGGAGGGAACATTTTTGAACCACTTATTACATAAGCATTTTTTCTTCCATTTTTTTGTTGAATCATTTTTTAAGTTTTCAGTTTAGATTGTCATCACACCGGCTGATTATTTTTACACAGAGTTCATTTCTCTTTTAGAATTTTTGTTTTATTTTTCGTGAGACCCGGTTGATTAAAGAAAACAAAATCGTAAAGTATCTGCAATTATTTTCATACTTTTTAGGGTGTGAAAATAATTGTAGAATCAATTAATAGGTAAAGATGTATTTTCCATTTAAAACGACACTCTTTTATCGAGCTCCGATAAGGTTCTGATGCAATATCTACAAGACAGGTGTGCAGTTTGCAGCGAATGCGTGGTCATGATTTGATAAGCGCGTCTATCGAGCAATATATTGAAACAGTGTAAATCATACCATCCTTCTCTTTCCTTACAAAATTTTGATATGTTCCTTGTTCTTTACACGTTACAGCAGACCGAAATCGTGTACTGGCCCGTAGTGTATACGAATATATACAAGTTTATTACGATGCAATTGAAATCTAATTTCATTAGAATCTAATGAAAACCAGACTGCAATTGCAAAGTTCACGTAGATGAGGCAAAGCTTGTATCGCGGGTTGCATCGCAACATCCATAGATACAAACGTCCTCGGCGTGACAGTTCAGTCAGTTACAAGTCACCCAATGGAAGTTTGCTCTCTTGGATACTTATACGACTGACTAACGGCTTTAAATTGGAAGTGTATACAACCACCGTACCATGCTGATGAGGCCAAGGAAGGCCGAAACTAGTCTATGGTTTATATATTTTCAATTTTAAGCACGTTTAACTAACTGTTTAATTACAGAACATTAAATTGGTCATTTGTCAAAACTAGATGAAAGTAAAGTCACGCCGAGGACGTTTGTATCTATGGATGTTGCGATGCAACCCGTGATACAAGCTTTGCCTCATCTACGTGAACTTTGCAATTGCAGTCTGGTTTTCATTAGACTCTAATGAAATTAGATTTCACTTGCATCGTAATAAACTTGTATATATTTGTATATACAAGGCTTATTATCTCAGTGTTTACTCGAAAGTTAAAATATTTAGATAAAGTTAAATTGTAACATTAAAGTCGAAGTTTTAAATAGATTTTATTATTTAATTTAGTTTGCCTTTTTTTGAACTTTTGGCAACTTGAAATTTGGACTTTTTAAAAATGTTAACTTCTTTCTATTGAAATTTAGACGTTTCTCTTAAGATTTCGAATTAAAACATGACATAAAAAAATTGAAAGTTCACGTTGAAATTCGAAATGTTGAAATAGATATGTTGAGCAAAAATTCAAAAATTTATTAATATAAGTCAAAATTTGGGATTCTTATTCAAAATTTTAACTGTTTTTTTTTAACGTGTCTAATTCGAAATCTCGAGAAAAACATCTAAATTTCAATAGAAAAAGTTAACATTTTTCAAAAGAGTCCAAATTTCAAGTCTCAAATTTTTCATGAAAAAAAATTCAAATTTTTAAATCAACGACATTTCGAGAAGAAAATTCAGTTTCCTATTTGGAGTCGAGATTTTAGGAAAACAAGGACAAAAAGTTTCCAGCTTTAGCTAAAAAGTTCATGAAAAAAGTTAAAATTTTAAGAAACTAGAACTTTATTAAATCGAATACTAACACAAGGTGTCAATATTTTTAAATCGAATATTTTGTAATAAAAAAGTGAAACATTTTCGAAAAACGAAAACTCAAAAAAAATATAGAAACTATCAATATCCAGACTAAAGACGAAGAGTTGAAAAAAGTAAACGTTTTCAGAAAAATTTGAATTGCGACGTAAACATGGAAAATCAAATTAGCAATTTTGGGAAATGTTTTAAAATTAATCTTTAGATTTCAACCTTAATTTCAAAATTGGGTCTTTATACTACGAGGGCGGTCCGATAAGTACTTAGCCTCGCCGCCCGGTGGCGCCACTATCGCAAGAGTAATTTACTATCGTATAGTACATTCTCGTAGACGGTTACTGTCGAAATTTCAACCGAACCGGACTCAGTAGTTTTGTTTTCATCGCGTGTGGAAGCGGGCGGATTTTAGAAACATGGAAAAAGAGCAATACCGGTCGGTGATTCGATTCTTGTTTTTGGAAAGGGAAATCGCGCAGCTGAAATCAAAGAGCTCTTGGATGCTATGTACGGTGACTTTTCCTTCCATGCCGACCGTCAAAAATTAGTGTAACGGGTTTCAGCGAGGTCGCACGTCGGTTTTTGATGAGCCAGGCCCAGGTGCTCCGAAACCGGCTACTACGGAGGATAACGTGACAAAAATCCACGATCTCAGTATTGGCAGACCGCCGATTGAAGGTACGCGAGATAGCTGAGACTAGTAGGCATCTCAAAAGACCGCTAGAGTCATATCCTGCGTGAAATTTTGGGCATGAAAAAGCTGTCGGCGCGATGGGTGCCGCGTTTGCTCAATCCGGAACAACAAGCGCAACCGTGAGACCTACTTCAGAGCAGTATTTAACGCTGTTTAAGCTAGTGTTGGAATAATCGAACGATTTTCAGAATCGAATACATTGAATTAGAATACTTTTGAGAAGCGAATAAGTATTCGAATACAAAGAATCGAATTATGGGATAATAAAATACCTACTAGAAAAATTGTCTTGGCGAGTACTCTGCGAGTATTCGAATACTTCAGTTGAGAATCGGATGTATTCGAGATCGAATACATCTCACAACTTGTATTCGAATAAGCCCAACACTATTTTAAGCGCAATCCGAAGGAGTTTCTGCTTCGCTTTCGTGACCGTCGACGAATCATGGATCCACTGGTACACCCAGAGACCAAGAAACAGTCGAAACAGTCGACTTCACCTGGTGAACGTGCTCCGAAGAAGGCGAAGACTGTCCTATCGGCCACTGTTTTCTGGAATTCTCAAGGTGTGATCTACATCGACTACCTGGAGAAGGGCAAAACGATCATAGGGCTGTACTATGCTGAATTATTGGGCCGATTCTATTCGAATTGCAGAAAAAACGGCCCCATTTGGCGAAGAAAAAAGTGCTCTTCCACCATGACAACGCACCGGCTCACACCTCCGCCCTCGCCACCGTCAAATTGGTCGAATTGGGCTACGAACTGCTGCCCCATTCACCCTATTCTCCAGATTTGGCCCCGTGTGATTTCTATTTATTTCCAAACTTGAAAAAGTCACTCGCCGGGCAGAAATTTGAGTCGAATGAGGTCATCGCCACCACGGAGGCCTACTTCGCAGATCCCGAGAAAACGTATTTTTCAGACGGGTTAAAGAAGTTGGATTATCGCTGGGTCAAGTGTATCGAGTTAAAAGAAGACTACGTTGAGAAATAAATCGCCACTTTTCCAAAATTTTCGTTTTTCTTTTGTAGGCTAAGTACTTATCGGACGACCTTCGTACAATATTCTGTTTTTTCTTTTGAAACTTCTACTTGTGAAAAATTTTAGAAAAAAAACCTAATTTTAACTTTTTACCTCACATTTTGAAGAAAAAAGTCAAACATTTCTATCTTAAAGTTGATATATAAGAAAAGAGTAAAAATTTTCAATTCCCACTAAAAAGTTTCCAATTTCCACTAAAAAGTTTATGAAAAATGTTGCAAAAAATTCTAGCTTTGTAATAAAATTAACTGTAAAATTTCTAGTAAAAAAAAGACGAATTTAAGAACTTTGGAGAAAAAAATTAGACGTTTGCGCAAGAAAAAAAGAAAAGGACATTATCTAAAAAAAAACACATACTTTCTAAAGTAAAGATCTATTTAAAAAATATGAAATTTTAGGTCAAACATCTAAAAATTGGAATTTTCTGAAGAAAAATTAGATATTATTTCAAGTTTACTCTAACAGTTTGACCCTAGTTTCAAAATCTCGACCAGAATATTAGAGTATCCTACTTTTTTTCTTCAAATTTGGGCTTTGAAATTTCTCATTTTTAGAACCAATCGTTAATAATATCAAGATTTGTAGAAGAGACCAAATTATGAGAGAAAAAAAAAATCTTAACAAAATCGAATTTTAAGACAAGTCTAGAGAAATAATAAGCTATGGAATTTAAACAGGATTTCGAAAAAAAGTCGAAATTTTGAGATTGAAGCTGAATTTTGAAGAAAAATAAATAAATGAAAAATTGTAGAGAAAAACACTAAAGAAAGTAAAAGAATCAAAATAGTTTAAATGAATAGCCACCTGTCGCGTTTAGATTTACACGAGATATTATGTGAAAAACGAGATTTTTGTAGTATTTTATGGGAGGAGTGGAATTTTACCGCCCAGAGAAAAATGATAAGCAAGTGAAAAATGAGGTTTTTGTAGTATTTTACGGGAGCAGTGGAATTTTACCGTTCAGAAAAAAATGATAACCAAAAGATCTTCTGCTTCAGATGCAAAAATGTATCCTACACGTTCCATAAGAGTAAATAAATATTTCTGAATATAAAAAAATACTGTGTTGTTATCGTTTACAGAAAAATTTACAAGTAATTGAAAATGTAATTAATTCCTTTTTATAAGTAATGGGTAGTTGAATTGCTTTGTAGCCAGTGGTAATGTAATTCGAAATAATTTTATTCCCCTGGGCAATGTAATGATTCCTTTTTAAAAGTAATTTGCCCAGTTCTGTTTCATACATTATTGCATTCAAGTCGAGAAACTTTTACATCATATTTGGAACTGAGACTACAGATTCTTTTATTTTTAGCATAGGCACGAGTACTAGTGTTCCTGAACTGCAGACTTACATCTCAGAATTGGAAGCTAAATACAAAAAGGAACACAGAAGGCGTAAATCATTGGAAAGAGAAGTTCACAGATTACAAGAGGAGAATAGAAAATTTAAGGATCAGGCCGAAACTTCCACCAAACAACTTAGAAAATTTACAGAGTGGTTTTTTCATAACGTTGAGAGAAAGTAATGTTTAAAAGTTTATGCAACAATAATCAAAGTCTTCTATTACTTGTGATATATTACGCAAACATCGCTTCAGTGTGTAAGTATTACTGTTTTGTTGTTAACTATATACATGTTGATGAATTGAAGTACTAAAATTTTAACTATTAATGGTTCACCTTTGCTTTTGTTTATAGAATTTTACCAAATTTAATAATTTTAAAATTGCTTTTCTCTCATAGCCTTTAAAAATTTATTTTAATTACAGCAAGTAACAAATTATGTATAAAGTGTAAAATGCTTTATTTTAAAATAATATGTTTATATAGTACAAAAGTTATTATTTATTTAAATACGTTTTAATCCAAATTATGTTAATTTTTGAAGTCAGTTCTTTATTTTGACTTAATTTTTCTTAAATGTGTAAAGTATTAATATTATAGGATATATTTATCTTCAAGTTACCATTGTAATGTGTTTTTCTTTCCTCTTTATTAGCAGGTTTGTTATATTTTAGTTGTTATTTTAAAATTAAAATCAAGCTATTTTATGAAATACATTTGCAAAGTTAGAATATTATAAAGTTTTGACTATGCATTATTGGTCAATTATAGCAGTTAAATATGTAAAATATATTTATGCTAATTATTAAACATATAGTTGAAATATTACTCTTAGACACAACACCAAATAAATGATTATATGTTAATCTAGTATTATTTTATATCTATTATATCTGTTGTATGTTACATCCATTCCTTTCATATAATACTTAATGATTTTTATAATGTGACCTGGTAGATGCCTTATGGATGGATTAATAATTACAATTAAGTACTTTAGTATTATATATGTAAGTAATCGATCACAAATTATTACAATTTTAAAGGTGAATAATGGCTTTTATTTTACCTAGTAGAAATATATCTTTTGTCAAACATGTTAATAAATTTAAATCCATTAATATACAAGGTGATTCTAAAAGTAGTACCATAAATTCAGGAATCGTATTTTAGAGCCCAAAATAAGACGAAAAGTCTATATAAACATGTGTCGTAAAATGCTTCGTTTCCGAGTTGCAGGGTGTGGAAGGTTACTTCCTGATTATAATTTTTAATTAATAGTTACGAAACGGTGTACAGATATTTAAATGAAATTTGGCACAACTGCATTCCTTTTCGTGTCCTTCCAAAAAAATCTAGGAATTAATTAACAGAACTTAGCCAGTGGCGGGTGGGTATATGAAGGGGGGCAGTGCTTAAAATGTGCCTTATTTACTTTGTATGCTTTTTTGTCGCTTTGACGTAGGAGAGCGCAGGTAGCGCCCCCTATCAGCTATTGGTAATATGTTAGCAAATTAGAGTTTGCATAAGCAGCTAAATCAAAATAAAATTTGAGCCATTCAGCAATTAAAAATTTTTACCCATCACTTTTCTATATCGGTCTATGTCAGGGGTAGGCAAATACAGCCCTGAGCGTTGACATGCGGCTCTTCGTTGAGTCGACGGCGGCTCCCGTTGAAATTTTAATGTTTTTTTATTAAATCAGAATTTTTTTTTATAACTATTAATAAGTGTGTAAGCTAAAAGTTAAATAATATATCAAAGGTATAAAAAAATATTGGAAATTACAAAATAAAATTACTATTTGTGAAAAAGTTCACAACTTTTTATCGACAAAATGTCGACTTTAAACTCGTGATTTTGCTAAAATAATTCTACATTTAGATAAAATAAAAATTGATACAAAGTCGAAAATTTTCAAAAAAACTTCTCAAAATTTAAAAAAAAAAGGTCGACATAGAGAAAGTGGACAATCAAGTTCCGATTTTACAAACGGAAAATAAAGGTAAAAAGAGGTCCTTTGGAAAAAATTAAGAAAAAAATATGAAAGTTGAATGCAATACAAAATGTTTAGCTAAAAGCGAAATTTTGAGAATAAAATTTATATTCCTGGAAAAAAAAAGTTTCATACTTTTTTCTTAGAATGTCGATTTTTTCTGGAAATATTTATTTTTTCTTAAAATTCGGAGTTTACATTTTCAAATTTATTATTTTCAAGACTTAATTAAATATTTCAAAAAGAATCGATATTAGAAAAAGGTCTTTGAAAATTTTAAGATAAAATGTTGACAAATCGGGTGCAGATAAATTTCAAGAACATAATCAATATCCCAAAAGTCAAAAATTTGGGCCTTAATGTCAAAATTTCACGAGAAACATGAAAATTATTACTGCAAAATTAGCAGTCGAACAAAAAAACCAAAATTTGGGAAGAAATATAAATAAGACTATTTTCGCAATTTCGAAAAAAAGGTGTAAATATTGATATAAAAGTCAACATTTTAAATAACAATTTAAAAACCAAAATTTTGGTAAAACGGACTCTCTGAAGATGATAGCTCAGGCTATCAAAACGCGTTAGGGCAACCTTTGTTGTGTTTTTTTTTTAATCTTTCTTGGCTTCAGGGGACAAAATTTGTATTTCAATCCTTTTTAAAACAAAAAGTGCCAAGTTTTGGGCAAAATGTGAAAAGTCGGAATCCTTCTTAGAGAAAAGTCGAAATTTACAAAAAAAAACTAATAATTTACATTATAACAGATGAATAACAAATCCCAACATTTCAAGAATAATTTCGAAATTAAAATACAAATTGGATAACAAAAGACTGGTTTCAAAAACCTCGAGAAAAAATTGTACATATTGATATTAAAATCAAAATTTCAGATAAACATTTAAAAATCAAAAGTGCGAACCATATATTTCGAGAAAAAATTGAAATTTCGATAAAAATACTTAAAATTTTGTATAATGATGCATGTTTTTTTTTGTAAAAATAAAATTGTTTCAAAAAAAATCTAAATTTAAACACTTTTTCCAGAAATTTCCATTTTTTCTTCCAAATTCGTTCTTATTTAAAATAATTGACATTTCTAACCCTTTCTTCGTGGAATTCTTTAATATTTTTATCGTTAATAAAATGTAACAGTTATGTTTGTACAGGATATACTTCTTCCGGGATTGGACCTTGTCAAAGAACTACTAAAAGTGTTCGACGTTTCGTCCACCATCGTAAATGGCTTCTTCAGGAACAAAGAAAAGAAAAAATGAAAAGAGGAATATGAGGGAATATGCAAAAATGAAAGAATAAAATGGCCAATTTCAAAACATCAGAGCACGGTAACTCAGTATGTCCACCATACCAGAGGCGAAACTCTTCAGAAGAGTTTCGCCTCTGGTATGGTGGACATACTGAGTTACCGTGCTCTTCGGTCTAAACTTTCTTATCCTTTGAACCAATTTTCAATTCAGAAGAGTTTCGCCTCTGGTATGGCGGACATACTAGGTTACCGTGCTCTGATGTTTTGAAATTGGCCTTTTCATTCTTTCATTTTTGCATATTCCCTCATATTCCTCTTTCCATTTTTTTTTCTTTTCTTTGTTCCTGAAGAAGCCCCTTACGATGGTGGGCGAAACGTCGAACACTTTTAGTAGTTCTTTGACACGGTCCAATCCCGGAAGAAGTATAGCCTGTACTGACTCTGGCCGTGGAAGCCTTCGTTATCAATAGTTATGTTTATTTAAAATTCCAAAATTTTCTCTAAATACAAAACTTTTTTTCTCAAAATTCGTCTTTTTTACAACATTTGTCTTTTTCTTTTGTAAATTCCAATTTAATTTTATAATTTTGAAATATTATTTCAAAATTCTTCGTTTTTTGTTCGAAATTTCACTATTCCTTAAATTTCGACTCTTAATGAAAATTTCAACTTTTCCTAAAATCCGATATAAATTTTGGTTGATTAATTAAAATTTGTCTTTTTTTGAAAATTTGCCGGATCCTTTAATAAAAAAGTAAAAATTTTGAAAAATATTTTTTTGAATTGCCAATTTTTGTACAATGACAAAAGTTCTGGAAAATTTCAATAGTTTTTTTTTAATACAACTTTCTGGAAATTCCAACTTGTTTCCCAAAATTTTGACACCAACTTAATGCCAGACAAGGTGGAGTGCTCGTCTCTCTTTTGCTTAAACACTTAAAAGAAAATAAATATACAGCCAACAAATTTCGACATTTTTTCAAAATTCACCCAGTTTTCGAAATTTCGACAAATTTTCTCTGAGATATTTTGAGTTTTCACTAAATTTGTTCTCAAAAATTTGATCTTTTTGTGGTAATTTTGATCTTTTTTTAAGCCTTGGATCTTTTCTCAAAATTTCGTCTTTTTCAAAATGTTTTTGCTTTTTGAAATTTCGATTTTTTTTAATTGGGTTTAACTCAACCTTTTTTTTGAAATTCGTCGCAACACTTAGTTTCATTTCAAAATTTAAATTGATTTATTAGTTTGTCTTCTTCATAACAAGTATTCACAAAATTTGAACTATTTCTCAAAATTTTACATTCAACGACAAATATCCATTTTTCCTCAAAATTCGTGTTTTCCCCAAAATTTGTTTTTTTTTGGATGTTCAATTATATTTTCCATGATTTATCTTCTTTTTAATTTTAATTTTATTCGGAATTGGTTTTCTGTGGAAAATTTACATTTTTCTTTCTCTACAATTATTTTTCTTTTTCGAAATTTCAACCAATTTTTAAAATTCATTTCTTTAAATATTTCTACTCTATTCGCAAAACTCGACTTTTCTTCTTAAAATTGACTTTCACTCAAAAATGTTGCCTTGTTTTCTTATAATGTGTTTTTTTTTTGGAAATTTTCGACCTTTTGGAGTGAGTTTTCAGAAATTTTGACTGGATTTTGAAAGTTTGGTTTTTTAAGTTTCTTTTTTAAAAGTTTGAATTTCTATCTCAAATTTTAATATTGAACATTTCCAGAAATGTTGACTTTTTTATGGAAATTCATTTTTTTTTTCGAATCAATTCGCAAAATACATGTTGCAAGAATTTCAGAATTCGACTTTCTTTTTGATTTACCGCAACTGAGAAAATCTACCGCACGGCCCTCAGAACAGTTTACGCATTTCCAGAAAGAAGAATCAGAAAAAAAAAGAAGAAAGCGAACAAGACATTACTGTTGAAGTGTGAACATTATTAGTCAAACCTAGAATCTTAACGAAATCAACAATAATTTTAGCACTTTAATCATTTTCCGTATTGCCATTGTCTAGTTAATAGAATAATATTTAATGAAACTGAAGCACAATAGATCGTGAAGTATGCATATTAGAAAAAACCATATTAAAAAATCTGCTCCAAGTACACTACCTCGCAGGTGGCGTAGAAATGTTTGCATATTGTGTAAAATACGACTCCCTCAACTTTTACAATCGTGATATCCCAGGAATGGTGATTCACAGAAAAAAGTATAACAACAATTTTTGTAGATAAGTCAATCTGCAACTTATGCAAAACACCGATATTTAAGATTTTTGATCCTGAATAACTTTTTTGGCACACATAGGATCAGTACTAACTTTTGACAGTTTATTTGATTGAAATCTGTGCCAATTTTCAGCTCTATGATCGAATTATTGTAAACTCAAATGTCTAATTTGACCGGGCTACACTCGCTCGTACAGAAGTTATATTCTTTTGGTAAAACGTTGCTATTTACTGTTCAAAAACATTCAAAAAAAATGTTCGTTCTTTCGTTCTTCAATACTGAATCATACCTTATCGTACTCACAAAGCACCTAAATATGAGTTTCATTTGACAAGAAGAATAAAAATCTTCACTTACTTTCTTTCCAAATGCACTTTTTATCTTTTGGGCAATAGTCTGCCCATATCCTGCGCTGAGTTTACTCCCAGATTTTTCAGGTGGTGTTACCACTACATTAGATTTAACCTTTTTGGCGGGTCCAAGAATTTTCCTTACCAGTGGAGAAAAGCTAGAGCTTGATGCTATATTTGAAGGGTCAGCTTTTATTTCAACTTCGACGGAAGTATCCTCATCCCAATATTCCGTAAGTCTGCTCAATGACGTCCTACTAATGCCTAATTTCGGACATGAGCAAACTTTTGATACTGATGATTCGGATTCTAGGTAACGTGGATCGTATTGTTTTAATGTTTTGAAACATGGGCAGTTAGGTACTATATCTAAGTCATATCCAGGGCGAGGAGCATTGAAACCGTTTTCTTGGTCATATTTACAACCGCATGAATGACTTTTCGAATCATTAGGAATCGGAGGCCTAAAATTATGGCTTGATGATTTATTTATCTGGCTAGACCTACTTAAATCAGTAATCCTTATTTTTCTTTCTTCTGGAAGCTTAGTTGTCGATTTTGTATTCGTTTCACTGTGGTCAGACCTTTTTACAGCCGACTGTGTGGATGGTTCAAGGTTTACAAATGCAAAAGTTTGTTCCTCCATAAGCCTTTGACTACTTTTCAGCAATATTTGATCAATTATTTCTTCAACATGATCTGTGTGAGATTCTTCTCCAGTGTTTACAATTTGGGAGTTTTCTGGAGAAACATTTTCACTTTGGATACTCTGAACTTGAATATTATCACTTATTAATACACTTCTTTTATCTGTTTCAATAGATGAAGTGTCTCCGGTACTTTCCAGTGGAAGCATAGGTTGGTGATTCATTTTCTCTTCAGATGTTCCATCAACGAAATTTTTTTCTTTTGTTTCCATATCTAGAGCCAAACTTCTAAGTTTGGCAGGAGAGCAGGAGAGCAGGAGAGCAACAGGTCCTGCGTAACAAAAATATAAACTACAAACTTTTTTATGTAAAAAAGGTGTCCTTAGTAAAACTTAATATTGTTAGCAGGCTCTAAAATACGATCCTAAATTTATGGTACTACATTTAGAATCACCTTGTCCACGTGGACCATAAGTAATGGTACATAGAGCATGAGGGCATTTTTTGCATAAAAATAATGTGATTTAGCTCATTTGCTTTATACCGAAAGTTGATATTAATT
Source organism: Dastarcus helophoroides (assembly GCA_028583605.1). Lineage (NCBI taxonomy): Eukaryota > Metazoa > Arthropoda > Insecta > Coleoptera > Bothrideridae > Dastarcus > Dastarcus helophoroides. The sequence goes on from CM053326.1 coordinate 7,693,283, forward strand.
GATACAAGTGAGGTACAGAGTGTCAAAGTTGAAAAAAAGAAATTGATCTTTTCGCATAACTAATGAACACATTTAAATACAGACAAGAAATTTGGAATAGGTGGGTTTCTTTGGTGAAGAAATTCTAATTTGCTAATAGATTGACAGTAACTCATATTATTATTACACACATTTTTTAAATTTCTAACGCAAATTTAAATAAAATACCAAAACGAAATTTATTTTTAAATATAAATATGCAAGAAATGATCTGTATCATGTAAAGGGATTGTAAACAAATCGGGCTGCCTCTCTTTGAAATGTATATCCAAATATCTGCTTTGAACACCCAGGCCATTAACATTTGTGCGGACTCAGGAGGTCATATCTCACATCTCTATTTTAGAAAATACATTATATCTTAATTTTTTGCATTTTCTTTATTGAGATTTAAAAAATTAAGGTAAGAATATGGAATAATACTTAGCAAAGTAATATTTGACATAAGTTACTTTGAAAGCTGTCCTTATTACTTTTTTCAAGCCTATTTTGAAAATTTAATATCTCAAGTAATTTAAAACTAAGGCACTGCGTACTTTTGTATTAATTTTCAGAAGGTATGCCTTTTTTACGTAAAAAATAAGTGGAAATAAAATTACCCATTTAAAATAAATATACCTGGATGCACAAAAAAGTTATGATGATTTACAGCCATGCAAGATAGCGCAGGCGGTGTCCTCTATACTTCTATTGATAATCTGCCAGAAAATTAGAGTTTGTCGATCCTAAGAAACCTCCTTGTACCAAATTTCGTGCCTATATTACAATTAATTTAATAATTATACGAAAAAATCGGAATTATTTTTCAACTTTGACATCCTGTATCTCGGTTAATAGCAATTTTTGGATATAAGGTAAATTTAGCTAAATCACATTATTTTCATACGAAAAATCAACTCTTGCTCTATGTACCATTACTTATGGTCCAGCTTGTATACACAAAATTAATAATGACAATTTCTCAATTATCTGGATCCTGGCATCCTTGGCAGATGAATATTATAATAATTCAGTAAGTATGACCTAAAAATACTGTCTCCAATTTAATTGCTTATAATACTGCATGCTGCGTACAATTTCAAGCCCACGTTGGGCGCCAAAAAAAATTGTAATATCTGGGAAAAAAATGGTTAATAAAATGAATTGGAATCGATGGGTGTCATTCCGGTGGACGAATATACGCCGACACCGCGCACATCGCAGGTTGCGAGAAAGTTAGCTCGGGAAGTTATGTAAATACTACTTGAAATCCTTTATATTTTAACGCTTCTGGTATAATTTTGCCTAATAGAACAAACATTATGTTTATAAAATAAAGAATTAGACAAATTCCGGCCATTATAGTAGAATTAATTGTATTCTGTACCTTTATAATACTAAAGATTCAAAAATATTTAGCAATCTATGCCTACATATGTTTGCAATAAAGAAACATGCCCGTGTTTGTATATTTTTCAGCAACTAGAAGTAGAATTTTACGCAGTATTGTAAGCTTTTGATCGAGTCAAAAATTAATCTTTAAATTAAACAATAACTGATACATGAGTAAAAAGTGAATGGACAGAGACGAATTAAGAGCTTTCACAAAGTGCAATTCGCCAAAGGAGACCCCTAGAAAAGTTTAAAATTGTCGCATATAATTAGTAAGCTACCAAAAAGGTAGCAATACTTTTTTGCCAGAAATTGTCAACTAAAATCATTTTCCATTTTTGTGCGCCTAAGAAATAGATACATAAAAAACTAACTCACATTAGAAATTGATGAGTAAAAAAATATATTATTTCACATTTGATGAACTAAACAATTAAAAAAACATCCTATTGATGCAATTCTTCTTCAGTGAAAATTTTCAATTTTTGAAAATTTTGATTTTTGTAATATTTCGCCATATTTGAAAATTTCAACCTTTTAAAATAGTGCAACTTTCAAAATTTTCCACATTTTAAAGTGATTAGCTTTTTTGCGAAAATTTCCGCGTTTATTAAAATTTAGATGTTTTTTCTCGAAATTTCGATGTTTTTTTTCGAAATTTTGACTTATATTTTGAAGATGTCAGTATTTTTATAAAAATGTGGATTCTTTTCCAAAATTTCAGGGCGTTTTTCTGAAGTTTTCTACCTTTTTAAACAATTTTTCTTCAGTGAAAATTTTCAATTTTTGAAAATTTTGTTTTTTAAATATTTTACCTTATTTGAAAATTTCGACCTTTTAAAATAGTGCAACTTTCAAAATTTTCCACATTTTAAAGTGTTTAGCTTTTTTTCGAAAATATCCGCGTTTATTAAAATTTAGATGTTTTTTTCTCGAAATTTCGATTTTTCTCTGGAAATTTTGATTTCTATTTTGAAAATTTCAGAATTTCTTCAAAATTTTGATTTTTCCCAAATTTCGGGGTGTTATTGAAATTTTGATTTTTTTTTGAAGTTTTCTGCCTTTTTACACAATTCTTCGGTGAAAATTTTCAATTTTTGACAATTTTTAAATTTTGAAATATTTAATTTTTTGAATATTTCGACATATCTGAAAATGTCGGCTTTTTAAAATATTGCTACTTTCAAAAGTTTCCACATTTCAAAATGTTTCGCTTTTTTTTTCGAAATTTCCGCGTTTATTAAAATTAAGATTTTTTTCTCGAAATTTCGATTTTTTTTCGAAATTTTGACTTATATTTTGAAAATGTTAGTATTTTTATAAAAATTTGGATTCTTTTTCAAAATTACAGGGCGTTTTTCTGAAATTTTCTGCCTTTTTAAACAATTCTTCTTCAGTGAAAATTTTCAATTTTCGAAAATCTTGATTTTTTGAATATTTTGCCATATTTGAAAATCTCGACCTTTTAAAATAGCGCAACTTTTAAAATTTTCTACATTTTAACGTGTTTAGCTTTTTTCGAAAATTTCCGCGTTTACTAAAATTTAGACCTATAATTGAAAATTTTAGAATTTTTTCAAAATTTTGATTTTTCCTAAAATTTGTGGTATTATTGAAATTTTGATTTTTTTTCTGAAGTTTTCTGCCTTTTTACACTATTCTTCGATGAAAATTTTCAATTTTAGGCAATTTTCTGAATTCTGATTTCTGATTTTTTGAATATTTCGCTATATTTGAAAATTTCGTCTTTTAAAAATATTGCAACTTTAAAAATTTTTCACATTTTAAAATGTTTGGCCTTTTTTTCGAAATTTCTGCGTTTATTAAAATTAAAATTTTTTTTGAAATTTCCATTTTTTTCGAAATTTTGATTTATGTTTTAAATTCATACCTTTGAACAGTTCATTTTTATATTCCTTTTTAAATGTTAGCCTTTTAATGCTGTTCTGAAAATGTCTACTGCTGTATAAGCTATTTGTTTAATTACCTTAATTTCTCAAATAAAATTTTCTTTGTGCATTAATACCACGTAAGTTGATCACGCAGCATCTATTTAAATCGTTTTATTGGCCCAAAAAAATCCTAGTTAAGAAGTTTTATCGAAATCCATGGAGTCGTTTCGGAGTTCAAAAATATTCCTGAAGCGGTCTCCATAACAATGGTCTAAATGTCGGACACTTTAAATTGTTTTTCGACAGATCCAGTGTCGAATTTTACATGGTGATCGCAAATTTTGAACAAATGACACCTAATTACATATTTTTGGCTCAAAAATTTCACTGTTACGAAAATTCATGGAAATAATTACGAGTCGTTTTAGAGAAAAAAATTATTTATTACAAATTACATGTATAATATGCATACTTGACACGTAGAGAGTAATAGTTTACACTTTAATTGACTATCACAAATTTCTATTTTTATTAGTTGTAGATATTTTGGTTGATAAATTGTATTTTGTACCCTGCTACACATGTACTTCAAGTCGTGTGACAATAACATTTTTTATTCAAGTTCTTGCTTTAAGTTTATTTACAAAATTCAACTTTAAAATTTTTTTGATATCCCTAAAAAGTGTTGATCATACATTTTTTCCTAACAGCACCTATATAGATCGTTTTCTTGATCTAAAGATCTCCTAATTACGAAATTTCAGCTAAAACGGTGGAACTGTTCCGGAGAAAAAAAATATTCTTGATGGATAAAAATGTCCAGGAAAACTGGTTACCCTGAACTTTTACCAAAACGGTACCTATCTAGATCGTTTCCCTGGCTTAAAAACCCTGATTATCAAGTTTAGTCGAAATCTGATAACGAAGGCTTCCACGGCCAGAGTCAGTACAGAATATACTTCTTCCGGGATTGGACCGTGTCAAAGAACTACTAAAAGTGTTCGACGTTTCGCCTACCATCGTAGGGAGTTTCTTCAAGAACAAAGAAAAGAAGTAAATAAATAAAAAGGGAAATATAAGGGAATATGCAAAAATGAAAGAATGAAAAGGACCAATTTCAAAACATCAGAGCACGGTAATTCACTATGTCCAGCATACCAGAGGCGAAACTCTTCTTAGAGGAAAGAAAAAAAGGGAAACTTTATATACCATTCGTCTGCGCGATCACTTCCGAAGATTTCCGATGGTTGGTTTCCAGATGGTGGAAAGCATGTAACCGTCGTCTCTGTTGATGTTTTTGGAGAATTTTTGGATTTCAATAGCCTCGCGTATCTTCTTATTATAGTAATTGGGAATATTGGATATAATCGAAATATTATCAAAGAGAAATCTTATGTCCGGTCTCATGTTGATCTTCCGCAATGGCTGACTGCGAAAATAAACCAGACCTAAGACATCTTTGGTGCTTGGATATTCGCGTCTCTCGATGTACACTGAACCACAAGAACAAGGAACCCTGTACACACCATTAGAACAAAAGGATGAAATTTTATCTTTGGGAGATGGAAGGAGCTGTTGGATCTTTGAGGATGATGAAAAAATGGGTTTAATTTTGTGTTTTCTCAATAATTTTCCAATTTGATCTGTTACTCCGTGAACATAAGGAAGAAAGGCTTTAGAAGAAATTATTGAATTTTGTGAAGGAACGAAGGGGTAGGGTGAAGATGTCGTTTAATGACAGTTTCAATGTCGTGCGATTTGTAATCATTCTAGCGGAGGTTGAAACGAATTTTGTTCAACTCGTCTGAAAGATTTATCGGTTCTGAAATTGCTACATCTCGTGAAACCTGTGAATTTATGACAGAATCGTTTTTGAGAAGGGTGATGATGGGATTCTGCGTGCAAATAACGATAGTATGGGTGGGTTTTTGATAAACGGAATGAGAAACGCGACCGCCTGGCAAACGGGTGACCAGCACGTCAAAAAAAAAAGGAAGAGAACCGTTGTTTTCGATTTCCATAGTGAAGCTAATGGAAGAATGTAAATTGTTAAAGTATTTCAAAAATAAATTTAGTGAATCCTTGCCATGTGGCCATACAAAATGGGTTTTAAATCCGCAGTTTCCAACGAAGTGTTTTCAAAAGATTCCATGAAAATATTTGCTACGACTGGGGATAAGGGGGAACCCATAGTCGAAATCATTAAGAGTCATTTCGGAGAATAAAAAATTAAAATTTCAGATTTTCACCATTTAATTTACCGTAGTTCCACAGAAATTCACTTCTCGCCTCTTCCAACCTGCAAGCGCCCTGACATAGAGTCTATCGTAATTGGAATTTGCCTAGACAACGGTCTAGCAGGGCTATGAAAATTATGGTGATGAGAAGGATATGGAATCGAAAAAGAGAAAAAAATAAGGAAATAAAGATCATAAAATATAATAAATAGGAATTTGTCCGGTCAAAATCGCAAAAATTTGGCCCTAGAAACTTGCGCTTTAAAAACAAGAAATTTCCTAATAATATTGATATAAATTCGAAAGCGACTCAGGATTTATTGAAGAAACACAAGAAGGAAAGAATAAAAACCCCTTGACAGGAATAAACACAAATAAAAAGAAAATCCTCAAACTGGGTGGAAAATAAAAGACCACTTACAATTTTTAACCTGAGGTACAACTAATGGACACTATTTGGTGTTTTAGTATCAGTAAAATAGTGCTGTTATTTTGGCGATGAAAGTGTCCAAAAGCACAAAGTTGTCGATGCACGGATTGATAGCGATGATTGAAGTGATGGAGCGGATAGGCCAGATAAATTAGGATTTTTTGATGACATAATTCGGAGAAAGCTGGAAACCATTTTAATGCCTTTATTTCTTATTAAATATCAGTAATCTGAGTTTGCATGATATAAGGAAGGGAGTTTAACTTTCTAGCCCAGGAAAAAAACCGCGAACTTTTTTCCATTTTCGAATGATAATTCTATGGTGCTTCTTACGGAAAAAATAATCATTATAAGAATTGTAGAGCATTAAATGGTTGGAATGGGTATACCCAAAATTTGAAATTCGGTGCAATAGTACAGCAGCAATTGGCAGCCAAAAAGGGGCACTTTTTAACCCTTTAGTTAAGTTTCTACTAACTCACTGGGGTAATTGTACGTACGTATATATTACATATGCACATAAATTGAAAATGGCTACCTAATTAGATGTTCCCTAGTTTATATTCTGTATATCTTTGGTATTTAAACTTCCTTTAGTTTGATTGTAAATTAAAACAGTTTTTTGGAATGTTCCTGGTTTGCTTTCAGACCTTCCAAGAATTTTTTTGCAGAACCTTTTATAAATTGATTGGTGAAAAAGTTTTTTTCTAACAAATTAAGAATGAGTCCTTTGAGAATCGAATTTTCAAAACTCCTCCGAAAATTTGCTATGTTGTCATTGGTCGCTTAGCCACATTGATGAGCAAAAACAAAAGGATCTGTTTTCATTCAGTCGGATGTAATCGATTAGAAAAAAGCAAATTGATCCCAAATAAACAATGGTAACTGATCAATGCATTAGGTTAAGTGGTGCGTGGACCTACACTACTGCACAAATTTATATAAGGAAACTTTTTGAAAAAGTAACAAAAATCTAATTGTGGGCCTACTTTGTGTTTCAAAACATTTAAAGTATATATGGTATTCAGCGAAGAATACGAAATAAAATTAAAAATTAAAAAGTTGCACATAAATAGTTCTTGTGCAACAACTGCGCAAATATCCAGAAAGATTTTGAGTATCTTATGATGTCTGTATATGCATTTGACCTACCACTGAGTAAAATTAAAAATCTAACCGAAAACGACAAGAAATTTTGGGAAGCCAAACAAGTAAAACCATCCCATGAGCCTGACAAATTGCTCTAAAATCAAACAACGCTGATTTATAAGCGATACACTCACTCCACTTAGCGATTTGTCGCTGTCGCTTAGAAGCATAGTCGCTTCAATTTACCATATTTGTTTGAACTATTTTTTTGTCGCTCTGGAAGAATCGCTGGCTAGTGTGATCGAACCCTAACACACTCAATACATACTGTTACATGCGTTATCGGTTCGAATTGATACACGTGATAGATTATACCCATTTTATTACTGAACTCAACTCGGCACACTTCAACTAAACAGTAACTCACTAATTATTTACTAATTGCTAACCAACTTATTGCACTTGCTTCTAACTGACTCACTAAAGGGAAAGCTGACCGCCTTTTTATAGTTTTGGCCGCCGGCTTCCAGAATTTTCGGCAGATAAAGCTTATCGAATGCCGAAATTTCTGGAACGCTTATCTGGCGTTTCTTTCGTTATCGCGGCCGCTTTCCCCTTATCAGAACCTTCTAGAAACTTTTTTTATTTACTAAATTTTACAATTCTATTCTAAATCCTATTTCATCTATTTACATTGCGTTACAATACTTTCTGTTCAAATAAAGCCAAATTTAATGGTAGGAACATTTTATTTAATTTTGTCGATTATGTAGAGCACTATATTTTATGATTGCGCAATGACAGTTGCTAATAAACATCTTCTGTCTCAAAATTAGAAAGTGAAAGCTTTAAAATTCCATTTCCTAAATATTGATATAGCTATTTTTTATAAAGATACAGTTTAAAAAATACTTAAAAAATCTAAAAAAATTCTAGTTCCTTAATTTTTTGGAATCTTCAGTCTGCATTGCATCATCATCCTGAGCGTACATCCCTGTGTAGTTTCCTTCGCCATTCCTGCCGATTCCGCGACTCTTGATTCAAATTCCTTGCACCGATTTTTTCGTGCGACCTCATCGACACAATCCTTCCACCGCACGTCTTGGCCTGCCATGGCTTCTAGCTTCCGCTGTTTCCGACACCATGATCTTTTTGGGGGATAATTGTCATCAGCTCTATTGACATGTCCTGCCCACCTGAGTCCTATTTTTATGTTTGTTACCACATCCCTATCATTTGCCATCTGTTTGTATTTTTCTTAGAGCTCAAAGTTGTAGCCGTCGGCGACATACACTCGTTCGCACATATAGCTCCAAAAATCCGCCTAAACAATTTCCTTTCAAACGTTTGAAGTAGGGTTTCGTCGGTTTTACTCAAGGTCCATGTCTCGGATTCATACATCAGGACCGGGAGTACTAACGTTTTGTACCGGGTGGCCAACTAAGAAAGGACGCCGGCTATATCTCAGTAACGAATCACTTCACAGCTTTGGGGAACAGATTTCAATGAGAAAAGTGGCCCTGAAAAGTCACTGGAAAATATTTTTGAAGTTCTAAAATGACCGCTAGGTGGCGTAATAGGTAAGACTGAATAGAAAATTAGGATTTTCTCGAAATTTTGCTTAGTTAAGGTATATTAAAAATACATGCATTGTAATCCTAGAATAATTTCAATTTGTTTTGCTATATACTTTTTGTTCTGTCTTTAAAAATAAAGTGATGCGAAGACGTTGAAAAAAATTTTTTTTAAATACCATTTACTTCAGCTACCCTTAAGGAAATTTAACAAATTTAGTCTCTATAGAAAGAGTGCTATTTAGTCATCGACGGCACTTTCACGTGTTTTTTAAAATTATTGTCGCTGCTGCAGCGCGTTATATAAAATGGTAACAAATTTCGTCATTTTTCTAAAAAAAATTAAATAGAATAATATGTCAATTTGGATATCTTAAAACAGAAAATTAAAAGCTCTAAATATCAGTGAAAATCGCAACTCGGTATCTTTTGTCTAACCGAAGATATTCCTGCTCTTCTAACTGAATTGTTATTTCTGCTTTTATATGTCTTTATAAAATAAAAAAAATTGTTTCAGGGGACAAGATTTGTATTTCAACTTGTAAAATTAAAAAGATTTAAATAAATAAAGAAGCATTTGACATGCTAACTAACCATTTATTTCGAATGCATGAAAATGCAAGTGATGTTGCTAAATCTATGCGTGCAGTATCCCGAAAAACGTAATCAAAGTGAAAGAGTTTTCCTTCGACTGATACATCGCATACGCACCACAGGAAATGTGCATGTTGTATTCAAAAGATAACGTAGAGGTCGCATCGAGCAAAATATTATAAATGTTTTAGAATATGTGAAATTTAATCCTCATTTAAGTGCAAGAACAATAGCTAATGACTTGGGGATATGCTGAACCACCGTTCAAAACCAGGCCCACGTGGCAGGTAGATAGGAAGTGGAAGTCAGTTATCTTGGCCATCCAGGTCCCCAGATCTGATTTGCCTTGATTTTTATTTGTCAGGCGAATAGAAGACCTTGTTTTTGCCAACAAGCCTACAAAAGAAACGACATGATCGAAAGAATAAGAAACACTATTTAGAGTGGTAGAATGGTCAATGGTAAAAGTTAAAATTGCACTGTTCATTCATCAGAGGATTCACTGCATGAAAATAATGGGCTGCAGTCAATGTTAACAGGCTAGGGCTCCAGTCAATAGACGATATTAATTTAACAATTTTAGTCTTAATACAGTGTATTTTTTTTACCTTTTTGAATATTAAATTGTTTCTTCGGTTACTTTTTTTACTTTATTCACTGTTCTTACTATTGGATCATTGTAAGTATGTTAATTACTCATTTTTAAATTATGTAAGACAAATTCTAAAACCTCCTCTGATTTCGTATTCTAAATGGTCATCAAGCTTTTACGTTACTGAAATTTTATTTGCCAATATCTCCGGTTAGGCAAAAGATATCGAGTTGCGTTTTTCACTGATATGTAGGGCTTTCAATTCTCTATTTTAAGATATCAAAATTGACATATCATCCTATTTAATTTTTTTTAGAAAAACGGCAAAATTTGTTACCAGTTTATATAACGCGATGTAGCAACGACAATAATTTTAAAATAAAAACACATGAAAGTGCTTTCGATAGACTACATTACACTCTTTCTATAGAGACTAAATTTGTTAAATTTGATTGAGGCTAACTGAAGTAAATGGTATTTAAAAAAAAATATTTTCAATGTCTCCCCACCACTTTATTTTTAGAGATGGAAAAAAGAGTGTAAAACAAAAATATATTGAAACTACTCTAGGATTACAATGCAAGAATTTTCGATACACCTTAATTAAGCAAAATTTCGAGAAAATCCCAATTTTCTCTTTAGCTCTAGGCAGTGGCGGCTAGTGCTAAAAAGAATTGGAGGTTGCAAAGAAACATCTGCAAAAAATGGGCCGAAATTATATTTACTGTTAAAGTTTTATTTATTTACAACAAAAACTAACTTATTATAAGGAGAAGTCCATACGACGATATTTATCAGTTGCAATTTTATCGATAACTCTGAAATCAAAAAGTCGGATATTCTTGGTCAATACGTTATGGTTTGCAGTGCTACGTGCAACCCAATGCTGCTTATGGGCCCGTATTCAAACCAACCAAAATATTAGCTAACGCGCAGATGCGTACATGTAACATAAGGTTTGCAATCTAGCGTGCAAACTCTGCAAACCAAATAACATTATATCTATCAAACAGGAACGAACCAGGGAAATTTGCTACAGTCGGTAGTTTGTTTGGTTGTTTGGTAATGGCAAATGCGTTATTTATTATGACAATGAACAAAAATTACTTTGTGTTTATCCCAGCCTTAGTTTTTTTTTGGCGGTTGTGCAAACCTGCAAACCTTAGCACCAGCCGTCACTGGCTCTACTGTATTACGCCACCTAGCGGTCATTTTAGAACCTCAAAAATATTTTACAGCAATTTTTCAGGGCCACTTTCCTTATTGAAATTTTTTTCTCAAAACTGTGGGATGGTTCGTTGCTGAGATATAGCCGGGGTCCTTTCTTAGTTGGCCACCCGGTACAACATCAGCTTTGTTTTAAGTGATAATTGCCGGCTTTTGAGGTGTTTTCCAAGTCCAAAGTAGCACTTGTTGGTAATACTATTCTGCGTTTTATTTCATCGGACATATTGTTTTTATTATTTACTGAAGACCCAAGGTAAGTAAATGCTTTCACTACCTCCAAATTATAATCATCAGTGGTCATATTTTGTCCGATGTTTTTGGCTCTATTACCTGGTACCGACGCCATAACCTTAGTTTTTCCCTCCTTCACCGTCAGATCTATATTTTCTGCGGTACCAACAAGTGTGGCAAACACCTCTTTGGAATGTCCTATTGTATGTGAGATGACATCCACGTCATCTGCATATGCCATTATCTGTATGCTCTTGTTCAATATTGTGCCCCTATTGTTCAGTCCTGCGTCTCTGATTACTTTTTCTAATTCTAGATTAAAACATTGGCCTACATAGAGGGGGGCCGGATGGGCCGTGCCCACCCCAGAATTGTCTGGTTCCCACCCCAGAATATTAGGTTACCAACCCAAAAATAAACCCCTCCTATTTTATGATATCATAATACCAATTATTTTAAAAATTTTTAAATCTGAAATATGAAACAATCTGTAGTACAATTATCCTTCGCACTACGGGATTCTAGGGATAAAAACGTGTACTTTGTGACCAAGTGACTCGACGCAATAACATAAAATAATATCATAAAGTACCTCTCTGGCCATGAATACTGCCAGATTGGACCAACTAACTCTAACTTCGATAATTCTAGTTTAAATTTAAAATTTTTGGAAAAAAAGCAGAAAATTTTTACAAAAGGTTCATATTATAGAAAGAGAGAGAGAAAAAAATGAATTTTAAGTCGACATTTTAGGGGAAAAAATGAAATCTTTGTGTTAGACCAAAATTTTGAGCGAAGAGTTAAATTCTCAAGAATATCAAAATTTGCAGAGAAGAAAAATACTGATAAAAATGTCGAATGTCAGACTTTGAAAAATTTCCTCAATAAATTCCATTTGGAAAAAAAAACTGAAATAACCAACAATATTTTGCCTCAGAATTTTATTTTATTTAAATTTTAATATAATCGAAAAGCTTTTTTTCTGAAATATTCCAAACATATTATTTTAGAAATTATGACGTTTTATTAATATTTTGTTCCGCTTTTAAAAAAATTAATCGAATTTTAAGAAAAAGTCGATATTTGGAGGAGGTAGAAATTTCCAAAAATAAACTTTAAATTTTGGGGTATATCCTGTTCCGAGAATAAAAAAATGGCGAAATTTGGAAAAAAAAACGATTTTTAAAAGAACATTTCAAAAGAAAAAGAATTTTGAGTAATAAAGGCGAAATTTCGAATTTTTGAATGATAAGGAAACTTTTCAGAAAAAGACAGATTTGAAGAGAAAAGTCAGGATTTCGATAAAAAGACGAATTTCAAGCAGAGAGGTCAAAACTTTCAGAAGTATTTAGTATCAAATTTTGAGATATAAAATCAAGATTTCTAAAAAAGCAAACTCTAAGAAACTAGTCTAAACTTTTGAAAAATTAGATTCTATAAGGTTGGAATTTTCATAAAAATTCAAATGTTAAGGAAAATAAAGAAATTTGTAGAAATAGGCGAAATTTTAAGAAATCAGTTTGGAATATTCAAGTGAAACTATAAAATTGAGAGGAAATTCGAAATTTTTCAGGGAATATCGAAAAAATTGATAATTTCGCACAGAAAGTTGATTTGATGAAAGTTAAATTTTGATAAAAAGGTTTAATTTTGAAAACTTTTGTTTTTAAAAAGACAAATTTTGAAAACAAAAATCAGTATTTTCAGATAAAAAGAAACTTTGACGAAAATATTGAGATTTTTGGGAACATAAAGGATTGGATTTAAAATAAAATCAAAATTTCTAAAAAAAAAACAGTTTTGCGAAAACTGTTGTTACGGGCTTTATCGGTTCGAATAAATTACCACGTGTGAATTACACCACTTTATTACCAAATTAATTCGGCACACTTCAACCTGAACAGTAACTCACTTATTATTTACTAATTGCTAACCACTAACTACACTGACTTCTAACTGACTCACTCGAGAGAAAGCTGACCGCCTTTTATAGTTTTGGCCCCCGGCTTCTAGAACTTTTCGGCAGATAAGCCTTATTGTTTACCGAAATTTCTGGAATGCTTATCTGCCATTTGTTTCGTTATCGCGGCCGCTTTCCCCTTATCAGATCCTTCTAGAAACTTTTTTTTATTTACTAAATTCTACAATTCTATTCTAAATCCTATCTCGTCTATTTACATTGCGTTACACTATGTATATTTCGAAAAAAATCAAAATTTCTAAAAAAAAATTTATAAAAATTCGAAATTTTTCCATGAGAAAGCCAACATGTGCCATAAATTAAAGAATTTTTTTTTGAAAAATCACGAAATGTGAAAAAAATTGAAATTATCGACAAATGTCGGAATTTCAATATAAGTACGAATTCTGAAGAAAAAATGGCAATTTCAATTGAATATAAATTTTCGGCGACTTTAAGAGCCAGGGGGGCAAGTGCCCTACTCTGCCCTATTCTAGATGCGCCTATGAATATAACCTGTAAACTTAAATTGCAAGTTTAATCGTACGTCGTCCGTTAAGTACAATTTGCGTATAACTCATCGGCTGTACTTAACAAATTTGAATATTATAAAATCAAAATTTTAAGAAATGAAAAAGCAAAAATGTAATTTTCACTTTAAAGTACGAAATTAACAAAAGTAAAAGCTGAAACTGTAAAAACTTCAAAATAAAAAAAATCGAACTAAATCCTTCAAAATATTGAGAATCAGTTGAAATTTTGAGGTTAAGTTCAAAATATTTGAAAGAAAATGAATCTTAAAAAATTTAGAAAAAGTCAACTTTTTAAAAAATTGGAAATTTATTTAATAATTTTCTTGACATTTCGATTCTTATGAGGAAGTGGTAGAGAAAAATATCCTTTGCAGAAAAATCTGGTGTTATAGAAAATATTTCAATAATTAAGTTAAATACGAAGAGGAAATCTAAATTTAGCGTTTGTATTGAAAAATGTAGTTTTACGTAAAAGTGTAAAATAGAATACTATTAAAAAAAACTGAAATTAAATTTAAATTCATTATTTAGAAAATAAAATGAAAATCGTTCTGAAATGACATTTTGATCATGAAGTCTAAATTTTGGGGAGAAAAAGTCATAACTGCATTTCGAATCGCAATTTAAAAAAATATAACAGTTTTTATTAAAAAATGGGGCTTTAATAAATTTTTAGGTTAAAAATTGAAACTTCGAAAAAAAAAACTAGAGGTATCGAAAAAATCTCTTGAAAAAGTCGAAACTTTTACTTACGTGAAAAATGTTAGAAGAAATTGAAAGTGTAAAATTTATGACATTTTAGATTTAATAAGGAAATCGAAATTTCTAGATTCACATTTTGAAAAAAATGGACACAGAAGAAAATTCCCAATTTACAGATAATTTTCTGATTAATAGTTATTTGTTATACAAGACGGTAAAATTATTTTTTATCGACGAGTGAAAATGTTTAATTAAATTTCACGAGTCGATAATAAAATTTTACCGTCGTGTGTAACATTGTATTTTTTTTTATTGCGAAGGTTAAAGAAAAATCGAGAGAAAAACTCAATAATTTTGCAGACAGAAATAAGAAAAGCAGTCAAAAATTAAATCGCAGTTGGTTGGTTTGGTATGTTGCTATAGTTATACCAAATAAATAATTGTTTCACATCAATTTTTCAATTTTGATCCGTATGAATCTCAAGATCTCAAGAATGTGTGAAAACGAGGTAGAGCAGGAAAACATTCCGGTATGTGTGAAGAAAGAAGCGTTAGAGGCAGTAGCTAAATTATTGCCTCAAAAAACGCGATTAATATATGAAAAAGAGTACACATGCTTTCAAAGGTGGAAAATGGCAAAGAAGATTAATAGTTTAAGTGAAACGGTATTTCTGGCATATTTTTCTGAAAAAGCAAAGAAGATGAAGCCATCAACATTGTGGTCTTATTATTCGATGCTGAAGTCTACAATTTTGGTCAACGAAAATTGTGACATTTCAAAGTAAGAAACGTCAAATTTAGTGTATAATTTTTTTGCTAATACGAATTATTGTTTACAGATACAGTAAACTAATTGCATTATTGAAGAAACTATGTGATGGTTATAAACCTAAGAAATCGAACATTTTTGAACCTGATGATATCATTCGATTTATAAAAGAAGCTCCCGATGATGATTATTTGTTTATGAAGGTTGTGGCGGTAATGGGTTTATATGGGGCATGCCGGTCCGATGAATTGTAAAAATTAGAGATGTCTAATATTGATGATAGAACATCAGTAATGATCGTTCAACTGATTGATACTAAAACCAAAAAAGATCGGTCTTTTTGTATAACTGACCAGGAAGTGGGTGTTTTGGACATCATAAGAAAATATATCGGCTTACGTCCTAAACACGTTCCTCATAATAAGTTTTTTATTAACTATAGACAAAAAAAGTGTACTATCCAGCCTGTAGGCATAAACACTTTATATAAAGTCCCAAGAAAAATTGCCGATTTCCTAAATTTACCGGATTCAGAAAAATACAGTGGTCATTGTTTTAGACGATCTGCAGCCACAATGATGGCAAACTCAGGGGCTGACATGGTGACAATAAAGCGCGCAGGGGGATGGAAGTCATCATCAGTAGCTGAAACTTATATAGAAAATTCAGTACGAAGTAAAATTGAAGTTTCAAAGAAGATACTAGTTGGGTCAACGAGTGGGATCGTTAGTAATACTATATCTTCTGTATGCCCGTCTGTTCACCATTCTGAACACCGTTCTGTTCCGGACATCCATGTTTCGGGAAATGTAAATGGTACGATCCAAGTTATTATCAATGAAAGCACTAAAGATAATTAAGTTGTATCTAATAATAATTATTATTTCAAATAAAAATAGATACCTACTTAATTAAAGTATTTTATGTATCCTTGCTGTTAAAGTTCCATTTTATCTACCCTTACGGTTAAAATGGTACTTTAATCTGGTGTTTTGAGTTGAATAAAGTATACTTTAACTTTCGCAATAAAAAAAAAATTTAAATTTAGTTTTAAATAGAAAATCAAAACACATTACGCCCGAAAAAGTGTTAAACGTTTTTATAGAGACAAATGGAAAATTAAAGTTATTTGATAATTAGTTAATTAATGCAGCAATCAAAATGAACACTTCTCATTGAAAATCTTTTTGGGTAATTTTATTTAAAGCAACATTCCACAAATGGATTATCGAAATTATGATTTCATGTTTAAATTATCGTTATTTTGTACATTTATCCGTCATCATTTTTAAGGGACCAGCCCCCCTAGAAAAAAATTGTAGATACGCCAATGGGTTAAAAAGGTAACACGCCAGCGCATCCCCCTGCCTTAAACCTTTATTTATGCTAAAACGGTCAGATATTTTAATTTTTATTTTCACTTTAACGAGTCTTATTTATTTAGCAGGTATTTCGAGTTGTCTTATGACCTCTTATAGTTTGGATCTAATGATGCTGTTATAGGCGGCAGAAAAGGAGCTATAGTGTATACTACAGCTCCTTTTCTGGATATTACCTTGACCTACCTAACCAACTTCCTGTATGGCTGTGACATCAGCCCTATATTTCTCTAGCTCGTTCTCGAGCTTCCTTAGCGCACCCGTTACATACAGAGTAGGGTTTGTCGGTTTTTAAAAACCGGTTTTTTGGAGAAAATTATGAAATTCGAAAACCGGTTTTTTAGTAGAAAATATCGGTTTTCAATGTATGAATAACATTTAAAAAAAAATAAAAATGACAAATGTAGCCAAATGTACCAGATTGATGAAAACACTGTTGCAATAAAATGCTTACTTGCAAAGGATCAAGCACAAGCAGTCTACATAATCATTTGAAAACAGTGTACGATAAAATAACCGAGAAAAAATCATCTGATGCCGGCCCGAGTTCACAAACAAGTACACAGCCCTGTATTCTTAACTTTGTGAAAAGGACTAGTTTAGAAGAAATTGTATCAAAGCTTGCTGCATTGGATGGACTATCTATTAATTGCATAACAAATAGCTCTTTCATACGAGAGTCATTGCAACAACGAAATTATTGCTTACCACAAAATAATTCTTGAGTTATGAATCTTATTTATAAGTTTTATGAAACTATAAAAAATAAAACTATAAATGAATTAAATTGTATGAAGAATAAAGGGCAAACATTTTCTATAACTATAGATCAATGGACTAGTAAAGGAAATCGAAGATATTTAAATATTAGCCTACATCAACTTGAAACTAAATATTAATAAGTATGTATGCATAAACTTTATTTACTCTTATCTTTCGGCTTTGATTATAATTTACATTATATAATACACAGTTATATATTTTCTAATTGTTTTTAATAAGTATTCATCTGTATCTAATAACATTGTTTTTTTTAAATAATATGGTTATTATAAAAATATGAAAATATATTGTTTTTATTTATTCGAGCCCTTTGCTGAATAACTCGTTTCACTATTATAAAAATATTTACATCCTTATATGTGAAAATTATGCGTAATCAACGAATAATTGTTTTTGAAGTTATTTAATCCTGGTCAACTATTATTTCTTTGTTCTACTAAATTGCATAAAAAATTTTTACTATCAATAAAATTGAACAGTAAGTAATTTCAGTCAAAAACTGCTTTTAATCACTCTAAATTTTCTGTTAAAATTTTTTGTTCGAATTACAGAATATTCGAGCAAAAACTTTTTTTACAAAAATTCGAAACCGGTTAAAACCGGTTTTCTGGAAAAATTACTATTCGATTACGGGTTTTCTAAAATGTCGGTTTTTGTATAAATCCTAATACAGAGTTCATGTGAAAATATCTAAGACGTTTTCCTTCTTTCGGTGCTTTTGTCGTCGTCTTGGGATCCATCCGGCTTTATTAACTTGAGATTTCATAACAAATATTTTTTACGGATTGCGTTGTTAGCCCCGTGCCAACCCCCTTTTCGGAGAACCATCTCTTCTGCTCTCGTCCGCCTTGACCCTGTTTCCCACTATGGTTGGCTACCTAATCTTCCACAGAGTTACTCAGGTTCCCAGGGTTCACTAACTTGGAGGTGAGAGTCGGAATTGGTCAGCGAGAGGCTGAGTAACACTAGCTGGTAACAGTGCCATATATTGCGCATCGCTGGCCCATTTGAACCTCACAGTCTGTACTTGCCCACATTAAATTTAGGTCTTGATCCATCGCTGCTCTTCTGATCCATTAGGCAAAACCTTGAAGACTTCTAGTAGTTTTTTGAAACGCTCTAATCCAGGAAGAAGTATATCTTTTTCTGACTCTGGCCGCGGAAGCCTTTATGACCACAAGCTTCGATAAAGTTTTAACCATTAGCCAATTCATTTACCATATTTTGTGGCATTAAAATAGAAAAAGAGGTAAAATTTATCATGTAACTAGGAGATTTTAACATTGGAAATGTTTATGTTGAGATATGGGGTGAAGTTTCGGGTTTTCGTTCAAGCTTGAGAGAACACGGTGTCGCTTGCTCTGACATACTCGCCAGTCGAGTGCTCTCGGCGTCGAGAGGCCGGCGTGAAAACTATGGGAGAATGTTAAGTTTACAGTTCACCGGAGTGCACCATATTCGTTTAATCCAGTGACTTTTCATTGGATAAGGCTGTCAGCTATGGATATTAAGAGTATGAAAAATAGCGAAAAGTGTAAGACATATCGAGAGCGTAAAAAACGTTTACGAGAGATTGAAAATAGAGAATCTAGCGAGTTAAGTACGAAAAAACCGCTAACAAAAACTGAACACAATAGGCGGTATCGTGAGCATGTAAAGATGCGCAAACTTAAAGGTTCTGAAGTTTACACCGTGTACCCAAGTGAGCGGCCCTTAACTGAGGGGTTATAATTCCATTATTATGCTGTAAACTCTTACCCTAAATCCAATTCACGTACTGTCTTGAAAACCCTGAAGTACTCAGTAAACGAATGTGGTAAAATATCTGCACTTATAATTTTTAGGGCTCAAATAAATGTAAATTACTTTTACAATAAAGTTGACAAATATTTGCTTGTAGATTAAATATATTTTAATATTTCATTGTTTTCGCTTTGTACTAAAATATTTCTTTCAAGAGCCATGAGCATAGATGCCTTGATATTATTTTGATTTAAATTATTTCGTAGTCTATTTGGTTATACGAGTATATTTCAATTTAAAAATTAATCTTTCAGAAGAAACTTGGCTAATGGAAACTGTAAATTTAGAAAAGATAAACATTGCAGAAATAACCTTAAAAATAGAAAAAAGTCGAAAGAATAATATTTGAATATTCAAGTTTTCACTCGAAATCTCAAGTCGAATACTTCGATATTAAGGTCGAAAATAAAAAAAAATAGCTAAATAAGGCCAAAATTTTGAATTCAGAAAAGTTGCGAGAAAAATAGTAAAAAAAATAGACAATTTTAGGAAAATATTCCAGGATTTCAAAAAATTCATAATGTTCTAAAATCTCAAAACATATGTCAACATTTTGAGGTTAAAGATAAAATTTTGCAACTAAATCAACATCATTTGAAAAAAAAATAAAATAAATCATTTAAAGTCAAGATTTTAAATAAATGACTTGTGTTCTTGAAAAAAGAGTCTAGATTAAATTTAAAACCTTAAAAATAAAAAATTAAAGCTTTAACACTGGTTGAAACCTTTATTGGTGTTGGAAATAAGAGTAGAAAGTAAAGTTTGAATTGTGGGATTTTAAAATTTGAGGAAACCCACCACTCATGATTTAATAAAAAAGGGGACCTTAAATTTCAAAAAAAAAGTTGACATTACAAAATTTCGATAAAAAATCTTGAGTTTTCGAGTTTATATATTTATGATTTTAAGAATTTTTTAGGCTGAGGTCACAATTTCGAAAATAAGTCAAAATCTTTAGAAATATTTAGAATTTATAATTTAACATAAACATTTTATAAACAAAACGTAAATATTTATTGACAGTTTAAGAAAAATAAATGACATTTTGAAAGGCTGAGGAATTTTGTAAGAAACTCATAATTTCAAGAAAATACTCTATATTTATTTTTTTAATGCAATATCTTGGGTTAGAATCGCAAGACTGATGTTCAAATTTTGAATCTGTTTGAAATCCGAAGTTTTAAGAGAAAAAACACAAGAATTGCAAGTTAATGTAAAAATTTAAAAAATTGGAAATTGTGCAAAAAATTATTAAATTTCGGAAAAGTCCAATATTTGTGTTTATAATTATTTTGAAATCATAAACGCATAATTTTGTAAAGAAGAGTAAAAATAAGAGTAAAATACATTTCTAGACGATTTTCTTTAGGTTAGAAAATTTTAACCTCTCTGGATAAATAAGACGTCAAAATGACCCTTGATGGATCAACCAAAATAATCAATAAGTAATCGAATGCCGGGTTCGCTACGTTCTCTTCTAAAAAACTTAGAGTTGACTTTTTTATTTGAACATCCGATAAAATTTTAACTGACATAAATTGAAATTTACTAATTCAATCAGACTCACTCTGTCATTATTAAACGGCTCGAGATAATTATATACCATATCTGTTGCTAAT
Organism: Dastarcus helophoroides; assembly: GCA_028583605.1. NCBI lineage: Eukaryota > Metazoa > Arthropoda > Insecta > Coleoptera > Bothrideridae > Dastarcus > Dastarcus helophoroides. Next base: position 7,714,107 of record CM053326.1, read on the forward strand.
TCAAAGCCCTCATCGCTTACCATTTTTGTTTTTAGATTCATTTAAGTGGTTAGTTCATTACAACAAACGTATTTTTGATATTAAGAAATTTCACTATTTTTGCGATTCTGTGGAAGGAGATTCAAGTGACGTTATTGAATCATTGTCATTATCAGCTAATTATTATTATTAATTAATTATGTAAAGAGTTGCTGCAAGACCGCTTTAAAATAAAAGAACAGGTCACAACCATCCTAAACATTTTTTAATTCACAAGAACCACACAACCCGGTCTAAGACAACTAATTACCTGTAATAAAGCTTTTAGAGCTCTCGGCAAAAAAGGGAATTAATTTTATTTATTATTCCCATAAGAGCCGAAAAATTAAACGTTCATACAAAGCGAAAATGGCAATCAGTATAACCAGTACAGCTCTAGTTTTAATTAGAAATAGGTACAGTAACTTTAAACAATGTCCAGCATTGTTAAATCTAGGGTGTCAAGCGAACATCATTACTTCAGTATTAGTTGAAAAATTGCAATTTTCTTTAAAAGAGTTTGAAGTAATGTAACATATGAATAAAAACACATCTAAGCGAATTCACGTGTGATCTGGAATATGATAAACAAAATCACAGAACAAACCTCAATTTTTAAGATTGATAAATTTGCCATTCAACTGCCCTCTAATGTTTTTTTCGATGATTTCAATGCGAAATATTCTAAATAGATTTATCAGCTGAAACAAGTTTATTTTGGGAGTAATTAGAAATTCTATTGAAATCAGAAAAAAATTAACCTCATTTTCAAGAAATCAAATTGGGTTGAATGCAGCTGGTCATTTAAAAGTCCATTCAAAGAAACAAGAATATGACATGCAATTCAAAGACCATAAATTCTTGTCAGGAAGAACAATTACATGACCGGGGCAATAAATGTTAGGATCAAGCGGAAACTGAAAACAAAATACTTTTATCCCAAGAAGAAAACGCCAGGAATAACACTTTCAAGACAATTACTACTTACGAGCACCCTGTGGTCTATTCATTGTAATGTTGCCTTTCAAAAAAGAAAGAAGGCACTTTCAGTGTCAATAAAATGATTCTTAAACTTGGAAACAATAGGGATGACAGAATATCTAAGAACCACTTGTCGGAATGACACATTTCTGAAATGTACTTCTTATCCAACCAGGGGGTTCAAACAAACTGTGAAGGGCCATAAAATTCATGTGGTGAAAGACACATCTGCAAACACTTTCAACACAGTCAGCCTTAATGACATTTTAATCAGTTATAAAAAAAATAAAAACTAAGCGTAATACGTATTGTTGTAAATCAATACATATTTTATGTAATTATTATTATTTACTACTTCGAAGATACATAGATAATTTGCGTGGCGAATTTCAAGGGGTATCGGATAACACAAGGGTCGACGTCACTAAGATTCTAGCTAATAATCTAAATAAATAAAGGTTTCATATTTCAACACGATCGGTAAAGAGGTTATGAAATTATTAATTAAATTATTTTTTATAACAACTTTGAAAGTCTGCAATTCGAAAAGTAAACATTTTTTATTATTTTTTTTTTTCGTAATTCGTATTTATTATTCCGAATCAACTGCCAAGCGTTGTCTTTGAAATTTGTAAATAGCCTGTATAACCTTGTATGTTAAATAAAGTGTTAATTATGTTTCTATTTGGTGTTATCATTTCCAATGTCTCCGTTGGTTGCAAGGATTGCGAAATCTATGAATTTTTTTATATGTAATGTCTCATGGGTATTTCCTTTTTCTGTAATTTATGTTATTTTAATACTAAATGGTTTAGTAAACTATTAATAAAGTAGATAGTTCTAAATTACTTTGTGATCCATTTATTTCTCCCTCAGCTAATAAGAAGCTTTGTTTGGATAAGGATGGGTATGTTTATTTAGCTTCGCAAGAGATTTATTGATGGCTCCTGGTAAAACATAAAGTGCACGGTTACCTGTGTAGACTTCTAATGATGCGCTGAACCGCAACGACAAACCAGTCAAGGTAAAGTTGAGTTGGCAAACAATAATACCAGTTGTTTCATATTTATGATGTTTTCAATTAAACCAAAGTTATGAATTTTATCACAATTTACTAGTAATATTACTAGTGTACATAAATATGAAGATAAGAGTATTTATTGTCCTGTTGTGCTGATAACTGTACCTTATCAATGGTTTGCTTTCTTGATCCAATAGACTAAATTACTCACTTGTAAAATGGAGGTTACACCCAAATTAAAAATGAGCTGTATTTATTTATATCCAGTCTTTAGCTAGAATTGTAGTAAATCGTAGGTCGCGCAAGGCTGTCACCAGCCTGAAAAATTGCGGTATGCCCGACAATACGACCGAAAAAAATAAAGCTAAACGAAAAAAGAGGTGTTGTAGTTGTTTTTCTTCTAATGACAAAATGGAGGAAAATGAGGATTATCCAACAAAAGCCGAAAATGTAAGATGTTTAAATTTCCGCCTGATAAATCTTGATTTTTATCGAAATGCTTTTCATTTGTTTACATTTACATGTCGGGATATTCAGTGTGCCAAGGCCGTTGCCTTGGAAATAACTTAGTGATGTGGTCAATGATCATTTATATTTTGTCAGGGCCCGATCAGATGTAAATTAACTCGAAATAAACTTTAGAACCGGGAATATAATATTTATTGAGCTGCTTTTATCAAAAATTGATTCTTTTTTATGATGGTAAGCGATTTTAATCTGCGTGTGTCTATTTTTGTAATGAAAATGTAAAAGTTTTAATTGAAAAAAAATTGTACGCTTCAATTGTCCCATTCTGCTGTGAAAATGTGAAAGGTCTTATGTTTTTGATAAGATTAAATATCTTATCTATATAAAAAAAGAGAGCTCAGCTTGGACACAAATATAGACAGTTCTTATCCCATAAGATTTTAACGAAATGCGAAATCTGATTTTTATTTATTTGCTTTACAATTAAAGTATGACTTATGGGTCCTTATGGACTTCAAAAAATATAGTAAATATAGAAAATTGCGTGCAAAATATTACATTTTCTTTGTAATACCACTTTCATTTATCGAGATTTAAAATAAAATGCAAACATTTAAAATTGGCCAACACAAATTAGAAAACATTATTTTTTACTTCCGCTACGACATTAGCTTAAAAAACCTCAAAAATCTCATCATTTAAAAAAATATTCTATTTAATATGAATCAAATTAGGGAGTCCATATTAGCTACAAATACTGCAAGTTGCAGCTTGCAACTTTAAGAAAGATGAAAAAATTCAAAATAAACATTAAATAATAATAAAAATTGAAAACTGCGAGTTTAAATAAGCAATTTTAAGGTTCGAATCCTTTCGGTGGATATTTCAAAATTACCCAAATTTTGAGGAAAAAATTGAAAATAATTGAGCGAAAAATTAAAGTGGAATTTTTAGTTTTTTTTTAAGTTTAAATTCAGACCATTAAAAAATAGCCAACCTTCCTTAGGGTGCGTTTAGTATAGATACTTATTTCATGATAGAAATCTCAGGTCTCTGAGACTAAATTTCCTTGTCTGTTTACACTATGACAAATATAGCTCAATAAAATTGCTGACACTTATAGCTGAGATAAAGTGTCAACATAAAATGTCTTTGCCACTTAAAATGACCAAAATTTGTCTAATTAAATTTGAAAATTACTTATATGGAATAGTATCTCAATATATGAGGGTTGCCATTTATGTTTCGGGATTTGGCAACCCTAGTGTTACAATCTGGCAACTGGCAGCTCTATCGTAAAGTTGGACATTTTTGAGATTATACGTACTCAGAACGTTTTGACATACGAGCGCTATTTGTGTTGTTTACAGTAACTTAAAAGATTCATCTCGGCCCAAAAATGGAATTAAATCGTGAACATTTTCGTGCGATTATTTTTTACAACTTTCGACATGGATTAACTCACCAACAGTGCATGGATGAACTTAATTCAATTTTTGGCGATGAAGCTCCATCAAAAACCAGTGTTTATCGATGGTATGGTGAATTCAATCGTAGTCATAGTTCACTCCAAGACGAATTTCGTGAAGGTCGTTCAAAATCAGTTGTTGTTCCGAAAACCATTGATGCTGTGCGCGAACTGATATTGCAAGATCGTCATGTGACTTATCGTGAGATTGAGACAACCTTAGGCATTAGTGGGACCAGCATACATTCAATATTGCATAAAAATTTGCTTGTTAACAAAATTTGTCAATCGCTCAAAAAAAGGCTCGTGTCGATTGGTCGAAAGAAATGCTCAAAAAATACGATCGCGGTGCTTCGAAACACGTCTATGACATCGTGACAGGTGATGAATCGTGGATTTACGCGTATGAGCCCGAAAGTAAACAGCAGTCGACTGTATGGGTGTTTCAAGCTGAGCCAAATCCAACAAAAGTTGTTCGCGCACGAAGCACTTCCAAGCAAATGGTCGCCTGTTTTTTCGGAAAAACTGGACATGTCAAAACCGTACCACTAGAACAACGCAGAATAGTCAATTCTGAGTGGTACACAACCATTTGTTTGCCAGTTGTCTTCCAAGAAATCAGGAAAACCAACCTCCGAAGACAGATCACTCTTCACCACGACAATGCGAGCTGTCACACATCGGCTCAAACAACTGCATTTTTGAGCACCCAAAACATCGATTTGATGAGTCATCCGCCGTATAGTCCTAAGTTGGCACCGAATGACTTCTTTTTATTCCCGTACGTAAAAAACAAACTGAGAGGTCAACGTTTTTTGACACCTGAAGAAGCGGTTGATGCATTCAGAATGCATGTTTTGGAGATACCTTAATCAGAGTGGCAAAAGCATGCAAAAGTGTATAGATCTTCATGGGAAATATTTGGAAAAACAATAAAGTGATTTATGATTACAAAATAAAGATAATTTAAACTTGAAATCATAATTTCGATAATCCATTTGTGGAATGTTGCTTTAAATAAAATTACCCAAAAAGATTTTCAGTGAGGAGGGTTCATTTTAATTGCTGCATTAATTAACTAATTATTAAGTAACTTTAATTTTCCATTTGTCTCTACAAAAACGTTTAACACTTTTTCGGGCGTAACGTGTTTTGATTTTATACTTTCAATTTCTTCTGACATTTTTCACGTAGGTAAAAGTTTCGACTTTTCCAAGAGATTTTGAGTTTTTTTCGACACCTCTAGTTTTTTTTTGAAGTTTCAATTTTTAACCTGAAAATTTGTTAAAGCCCCATTTTTTAATCAAAACTGTGATATTTTTCTAAATTGCGGTTTGAAATGCAGTTTTGACTTTTTCCCCCAAAATTTTGACTTCATGATCAAAATGTCATTTCAGAACGATTTTCATTTTATTTTCTAAATAATGACTTTAAATTTAATTTCAGTTTTTTAATAGTATTTTATTTTACACTTTCTTATAAAGGTACATTTTCAAAACAAACTTAATTATTTAAATATTTTCTATAACATCAGATTTTTCTGCAAAGGATATTTTTCTCTACCACTTCTACTTGAGAATCGAAATGTCGAAAAAATTATTAAACAAATTCGCAATTTTTTAGAAAATTGACTCTTTTCTAAATATTTCTGAAATTGAAACACAGAATAAATATTTCTGGATTCATTTTCTTTCAAATATTTTAAATTTAACCTCAAAATTTCAACTGATTCTCAATATTTTAAGGATTTAGTTCTATTTTTTTAATTTTGAATTTTTTACAGTTTCAGTTTTTACTTTTCTTAATTTTTTTTCTTTAAAGTAAAAATTACGTCTTTGCTGTTTTATTTTTTAAAATTTTGATTTTATAATATCCAAATTTGTTAAGTACAGCCGACGAGTTATACGCGAACTGTACTTAACGGACGACGTACGATTAAACTTGCAATTTAAGTTTACAGATCGTCTTCAATCACCATGAATTATTTTAAAAAAATCCAAAGATCTATTGCCATATTTAACATAGATGATACAAGTTGTGTAGCTAAAACTATGTATATTCATAGCAGTGGCGGCTGGTGCTAATTAAATTTGGGGGTTGCAAAGAGACATTTGGAAAAATGTGCCGAAACTGAAAATTTTAAATTAAGCTGGAGGAATTAAGAAATATTTTGTTTTCATTTTCGCAAAAAACAGAAAGAAAAAGAAGAGGAAGTCCATCTTTGGCATCTTTTGCCATCTTTGGAACTTTGGCAGCTGCAAATTTATCAATAACTTTTTACTGAAGTCGAATATTCCTTGGATTAAGTTATTTTCTTTGAAGACATCGTTAATGCGGACAATCTTTCCTGGCATAATGTATTTTTTAAAGAGTTTATTCTTTCCAGACTGGACAAGCACCATTCTGCTTCAGCGAAAGTCATTGGGATAGTTATCAGGATTTTTAAAAAATTTAAAGTTTCACTAAGCTCACTATTTTCTGAAATAATGTTATAGAGTACAAGTAAACCAAAAGCCGATTTAAACTTTTCTGTTTCGTAAATTAGGGTTAGTTTAGTTCTTAGTTTTTGTAAATTAAAAAATGGATAAAATTCTTTTCAGGAAAAGTGATTCTATGTTGGTTAAACTTTTCAGAAAAAAATAAGGTTGCTGCAATTAAAAAGCCAGTGAAACTGAATCGTTTTTTAGCTTAGCAGATAACAATGTCGCATAGGTACTTCTTTAACTTCGCAAACTACTTCTGTTAAAACTTCGCTTTTTACAAAACACCGTCTGCACAATATTTAAGTCTGGAATAGGTCATCCACGTCGCTTAATTTCCAGTTTTTTCGACACAGATCGGTTACAGAAAGGCTGTGCAATTAAACTTTGCACTGAATCCATTTTTATTTGTTTTTCAAGACTCGGAACATTGCCCGATGATAGATTATAATAGTGAATCGATATTTGGTTGCACCCGCAAGTGCAACCTAATGCTTGCTTATGGGCAAGTATTTTAAGCGAACAAAATATGAGTTAAGGCGCAGGTGCATATGTGTAAAGCAAAGTTTGCAGTCTGGCCTGCAAACTTTGCAAACCGTGGACCCAATGTCATCAAACGCTTACGAATCGACGGAATCCGCAATATTCAGCAGTATGGTTGGTAGCGATAAATCTGTTATCAATAAATAAAATAAACAATATAAAGAACAATTTACTTTCTTTTTTATCCCAGCGATTTTTTGGAGGTTGCGCAAACCTGCAAACCTTAGCACCAGCCGCCACTGATTCATAGGCGTATCTAGAATAGGGCAGGGTAGGGCCCCCCTTGGCTCTTAAAGTCGCCGAAATTTTATATTCAATTGAAATTTCCATTTTTTCTTCAGAATTCGTACTTTACTTGAAATTTCGACATTTGTCGATAATTTCAATTTTTTTCACATTTCGTGATTTTTCAAAAAAAAATTCTTGTTATGGCACATGTGGGCTTTCTCCGGAAAACTTTGAATTTTTATAAAATTTAAAATTTTTTTAGAAATTTTGATTTTGAAAATTTCGATCTTTTTCTCGAAATTTCAAATTTGTTTCAAAATCTGTTTTTGTTACTGTGAATTTTTTCGAAATGTCCATAGTTTTCTCAAAATTGGTTAAAAGATTTGATTTTACTTCAAATCCAATCCTTTATGTTCCCAAAAATCTCAATATTTTCGTCCAAGTTGCTTTTTTTCCAAAAATTTAGATTTTTTCTTCAGAATTTGTCCTTTTAAAAGCAAAAGTTTTCAAAATTAGACCTTTTTTGTCAAAATTTAACTTTCATCAAATCTTCTGTGCGAAATTTTCAATTTTTTTGATATTCTCTAAAAAATTTCGAATTTCCTCTCAATTTTGAAGTTTCACTTTAATATTTCAAGCCGATTTCTCAAAATTTCGCCTATTGCTACAAATTTCTTTATTTTCCTTAACATTTGGATTTTGATCAAAATTTCAACCTTATAGAAATCTAATTTTCCAAAAACTTTGACTAGTTTCTTAGAGTTTGCTTTTTTTTCGAAATCTTGATTTTATATTTCAAAATTTGATACCAAATATTTCTGAAAGTTTCGACTCTCTGCTTGAAATTCGTCTTTTTATCGAAATCTTGATTTTTCTTCTCCAAATCTGCTTTTTCTTAAAAGGTTCCACATCATCAAAAATTTGAAATTTCGCCTTTATTCTCAAAATTCTTTTTTTTATTTGAATGTTCTTTTAAAAATAGTTTTTTTTTCGAAATTTCGCCATTTTTCTCAATACATATTCATGTTGTTTCGAAATTCTGCTATTTTCCTTAATATTTTTTTTTCCTACATATTTCACATTTCCAAATTACACTTTTCGGAAATTTCAAATTGCACCTATCTCAAAATTTGTCTTATTTTTGACATTTCGACTTTTATCTCGAAATATTTTATGTTTCTGGAATTGCAGACTTTTTCCCCAAAATTGGTTCTTTTCCAAATTTCTAGTTTCTCTAAATTCCTCTATGTTCCCCAAGTTTGATCGGAATGGAATATGGAATATTAATAAAAAAGCAACCATGTTGAGAAAATATTTTTGTATTTAGTGAAAAAAATTGAATCTCTTTTCGAAATTTAAATATTATATTAACATTTGAATAAAAAAGTAAACATCTCGAAAAGATTATTGTTGCCAAAATTACGATTTTTTTTGAAATTCGATTTTTTTTTCACATAATTTGACCTTCGAAAATTTTGTCTTTCTTGATTTTTCGACATTTTCAAAATTTTCCAGAAGGAAATTTGATTTTCTGAAAATTTTGACCTTTTCTCGAAATTATAACTTTTTCTGAGTTCTACTTTTTCCGCTCTTTCTTTCCTTTTCTTGGAAATTTGAATATTTTCTAGAAATGTCGATCATTTTCTCGAGATTTTGACAATATTTTTCGAAATTCGTTTTTATTAATTAATGTTCAGTTTTTCTGATTTTTTTAAATTTCACTTTGTGGACTTCCACTTGTTATACAAATCTTGTCTTCTGAAATCAAGAAAGATAAAAAATAAACAAAAGTTGCTGTAACGCATTTCGATAGCCAAGCTATCATCTTGGAGAGATACAGTATCTCATATTAGTATCTTTCTGAAGATGATAGCTTGTCTATTGAAACGAGTTAGAACAATTTCTGTTGAATTTTTTAATATTTTTTGGTTTCGGGGGACAAGATATTAGCTTTGGAACATAACCAAAGACAAGTCTGTTCCACCAAAAAAAAAAAAGATTTCCACTTGTTTTTCTAAATTAGTTTTATTCTCGGAACAGGATATACCCTAAAGTTTGAAGTTTTGTTTCTGGAAATTTCTCCCTCCTCCAAATTTCGACTTTTTCTTAATATTCAATTAATTTTTTCAAAATCGGAACAATTTATTAAAAAAGTCATAATTTCTAGAATAATATGTTTGGAATATTTCAGAAAAAAAGCTTTTCCATTATATTAAAATTTAAATAAAGTAAAATTCTGAGGAAAATATTGTTGGTTATTTCAGTTTTTTTCCAAATTTAATTTATTCAGGAAATTTTTCAAAGTTTGATATTCGACATTTTCATCAGTATTTTCTTTCCCTGCAAACTTTGATATTCTTGAAAATTGAACTCTTCGCTTAAAATTTTGGTCCAATGCAAAGATTTCATTTTTTCCCCCAAAATGTCGACTTAAAATTCATTTTTTTTGTCTCTTTCTATAATATGAACCTTTAATAATAATTTTCTGCTTTTTTCCAAAAATTTTAAATTTAAACTAGAATTATCGAAGTTAGAGTTAGTGGGTCCAATCTGGCAGTATTTATGGCCGGAGAGGTATTTTATGATATTGCGTCGAGTCACTTTGTCACAAAACACACGTTTTTATCCCTGGAATCCCGTAGTGCGAAGGATAACTGTACCACAGATTGTTTCATGTTTCAGACTTAAGAAATTTTAAAATGATTTGTATTATGATATCATAAAATATCGGGGTTTTATTTTTGGGTTGGTTACCTAATATTGTGGGGTGGGCACAGCCCACCCGGCCCTCCTCTATATACGCCAATCAATTTATCGCAGCTGTGTGATTAGTCTCAGATAGCTTCTCTCAGGAAGCAAGCAAGTTTCAAAATTAAAATTTTAGAAAGACAGACTAGAGAATGTGAGAATTTTGAGAATATAGTCCAAATTTCAAGAAATAATGAAGACAATTTCAATTTGGGATTTAGTCATCTTTGCAAGAAAAAGAAAATCGGGATCCGCAAGATTGAACTCAGATTATAGAAAAATAAAAAATAAAATAATAAAGTAAATATTGAAAGTTCGAGATTAAATTGGAAATTGCGACAGAAAAAATTGAATTTAACATAATAATAAAATGGAAATTGCAAAATTTAGAAATTTTGATAGAGGATCCGAAATTAAAAAAAAATGAAATTAATAACACTTTCTATCAAATAAAGAAGGATATATTTAAAAAAGTGTTTCTTATAAGGAAAAGTTTGGGAAATCTATTTCGATAGAAGGGATTTGTTTTTAAAAATTATATGTTCCAAGTTTTTCTTTTTGTTCGGAACAAAGTAACTGCTAAAGCGAGCCGTGAGTAAGTTAAGGTGTTATCATCATTTACAGACCAGTCGTTTTCCTCTAAAATGAAATCCAAAAGAGCCACTTAGTGTGATTTGGGATGGAGATGGGAAAACAGTAACTGAAATAAATTAGTTAATTTTATTTTGTCACCTAAAACACCTAATCATACTTAACAATATTGAAGCATTTATTTTAGTTAGTTTTTTTTAGAAGAAGAAGAAGAAGAAGAAAATCATTTCATGGCTGAACATTTTCCAATTTATTTTGGAATAGGCATTTTTTAATAATAAACTTCCATTATCTCACAAATCTACTGTGACAACCTTTATTAATGTTTGTAGTGCGTTTCTGTTAGTGATACCTTTTACAGGTGACCATTATATCTGTAAACTGGTTAAAGGTCCAATTCTTGATTTTTTCTCAACGTTTATTGCACAAAGTGAAAATTGCATATTACATTTTTTAATAAATATTGGGCTAAGTTATCTTTAATTTTAAAAATGATAAAATGATAATCTGGCAGAACATTGTAATCTAAGATAGCATAAAAAAATAATAATTCTTGAAAAGACCATATTCTTATGGTTATGTTAGTAATGCTGAACTTCCAGAATAAAAATATATCAATTTGGAATCAGGACAGAAGGAAAAGAAATGGTTCTGACTTTTTAACTTTGAACTCATTTTTAATTTGCTATTTTTTCGGTTTAGTTACTTTTCTGCGACTGTTAAATTACAAACAGCAAATGTAGTTCCTGATTGAGTGGTTAACAGTCAGAAAGATACATGTTCCAGTCACTGGTTCATGCTCCTTGTGATTTCTTTTAACCATCCGATTCGTCTTTTCAATTATTCCATCTATGACTAAATGCGTTTGAATTAAATGGTCTATGTTCGGTTTAGTTTCTATGTTGACAACAATTTTCAAAAAATTCAAAATTTGACATCTTTATTCATCTACGCATTTTTCAGAGGTCCATCTTTCAAATCCATATCCCAACATAATGACAAAATAAGTAAACGATATTTTTACTTACTTCAAAACTATGAGCAATGAAGAATCCTGGAAGCATGAAAAACATCAAAGAACTAATTGCAGTTCAAACGGCTTCAATTCGAAAAGTTGTCAAGCAGGTAAACCGATTAAAAGTCCGAGACGAAATAATGTTGATGCTAAATCTAAACCTATTACTGATCGTAAAACTACTATCGATCCTTGCGAATGTAATGTCGCAACCGGCACCAATAGAATGCAAAAAGTAGGTCCTAACGAAATACAAACTGCTTCAACTTCCCAATGGGAGACCACATCTCGTAATGGCCGAAAATTTGGAGGTAATCAATCCCAACAAAATGAACATTTGCAAGCGATTGGCAAGAATTGCATTTCGCCTGAAATTCAATTGAGTGAAAAATGCCGCAGAAAGATTCCTACAGTCGAAGAAGGCAAAAAAGATCATCCTATCAAATTCAATTGCGGACATGAACCTTCAAAAAATTCTTATTTAAATGATGTTAGGCAAAGTTATATCGATTCCGGCTCCTGGCTAATTTACATAGGTTCAAATTTTCCTTACGAACAATACCTTGAAAAAAATATGGAAACAAATAACAAGAACCCACATTGTCCGAACAATGCTTGTGTGATTGGGCAACAGAATGTGCTAGTAACGGTAGATGAAGGCGACAGTTTAAATACCTTGAAAACATGCGAAAGCGGCATTGTCTTACCGGAAATAGAATCTGCTCAAGAAAGACATTTCGTATGTAGGAGAACGATCCAACCGAATGATGTAGAATGTGAATTTGGCGATGAAGAAAATACCTATGTAACTGCATTTACAGATAACATAAAATGTCATTCAGGGAAGGAAGCTGATAATCTTATATATTTAAAAACTTGTGAACGTGATAAGCTGTTAACAAAAGAAAAATCCATACAAGAAGGGTATTTTCTTTGCGCAAGAAAGGCAGACCAGAAAAATAAAGCATGTGGCAGGGTCATGTTTGAAAAAGACGAATTCCCTGATGACGAAGATACATATGTAACGTTTAATAAAATCACCTCAAAATGTTATCCAGAAACAGTGAATGAACGCAATGGCATAAGTAAACCGCAAATCTGTGAAAGCTCTAAGATACCAAGCAAAGAAAAATCTGTGCAAAAATTGTATCCTGTTTGTGTAAATAAATTTCAGCAGAAAGATCTGAAACAGCGCGAAGACGAGGGAAGGTTAGAGGAGCAAAAATCTATAGAGAATAAATGTGAAGTTTGTGCACGAAGGAGGGCAGAACAAGAACTCAAGAAAAATGAAGAGTCCAAATATGACAGGGAAGGCTTAAATCAATATTATCAGTACTTTAGGCAAATAGAACCTTATACGGAATTATTGATTGATGCTAAAATGAGTTCAAAATCTTTAGTTAGTGAGGAAGTTTCAATGCATTCTACAAAAAGCAGATTGTCCAATACAGAAGTAGGATCTTTTGAACGAAAAGATAGTCGTGATCACTTATCTATTAGCAAGAAAAGTGGTATCCATTTTTATAATTCGCTGGAGGAGCAAGATAAAGAACTACTTATGAATATTGATAGGTCAATTGCAGGTTGTCCAAAGCCAAATATCGGAATTATTGAGACGAATTTGGTAAAAGATCATTTTGAAGATAGTTTTATATTGGAAAACACAACGAATTTAGGGCTGATAACAGGTGTTAAAGCAGAAGATCAAAACAGGGTGTCACAGTGTTCAACAGAAAATATACAAGATGATACAGCAGCCAAAAAGTATTTTCGATTAACTGAAAATGGCGCAATATATGATACGGATCTCCCAGAAGATAAATTGGAAATAATTTCGAGGGATGCAACAGTTGACACACCGATATTAATGTTAGAAAGTGACATTAAGGATGATACATTGGAAGTAAATTTAGGCTACCTTCCTGCCACACAACTAACATTTTTGGAAAAAGACATCAGGGATGAGCAACTGGAAAGAGATGTAAGCAAAATAGCTGTTAATAAACCGAAATTGTTGCAAAGTGATATTCAGGATGATGAATTGGAAATAGCTTTAAACAATGCAATAGTTACAAAGCCAATATTTTCAGAAAGTCATGTTCAGGATGACAAATTGGAAACATTGTTCAGAAGTGCACCAGTAGCCACGAAATCAACATTAACAGAAGGTGATCCCCGGAATGAGAAGCTAAAAATAGCTTCAAGCAATGCAGCAGTTAAGAAACCAAAATTCCCAAAAAGTGAGAATTGGGACGAACAATTGGAAATAGCTTCATGTAGTAAAGCAGTTCCGAAACCAAAGATCTCAGAATGTGACATCCAGGATGAAAATTTGGAGACAGTTTTAAGAAACATACCTACGAAGCCAAACGCCTTTGAAACTGACAACAGAGTTGAAAAATCGAAAGCAAACTTAAGCGATATAATCGCTGAGGAACCCAAATCACCATTAGAAAATGACATCCAAGATGAGCAACTGACAAGAGCTTTAGATAATGTAATAGCTAAAGTACCGAGATCGTTAGACAACAATATGGAATGCGAGAAAGAGAAAAATGTTTTGCATAACACGTTTGCCGTGAAAATGAAATCTTTTCTAGAAAACCATATCCAGACTGATAAACTGAAAATAGCTTCAGAAATTGAGAAATCCGAGTTATCATTAGACATTGCAGAAACAGAGGATTCCATGCCAGATGCTGAAAGAGACCTTTTTGAATATGACGAAGGCTTCATGCCTGAAGCATTAATGGAAATTACTAAAGATGCTTTAGAAACTGAAAAACTTATGCTGGACATTGAAATGCACTTGGCTGAAATTGAAGCTGTCTTCACGCCCGAAGAAATAATGGATCTTACCGGTCAATCCTTAGAAGAGGAATCAGAGCAATCGGTGACAGTGGGTGAAGAGTTGGAAAGTTTTAATGTAATTCAAGAAATTCCTCTTGCATGTATTAAAGAAGAAGCCTCCGAGGATAGTCAGATGTTGTTACCTCGTGAATGTGACGAGTTAACGAAGGAAGATAAGTTCACTTTATCTATACATAGCATAGAAGATCTAAGAATTGGCGGTGACATACTTGTTACACCGAAAACCAGCGAAATAATGAAAGAAGATCGATTTAATAGGACTTCTTTATCTGTAGCAGAGACAACATTAGAAATGATGACTGATATGCCAAAAGTCGCTCGAACATCTCATCCTATTAGTTTAGACGATGATGCTTGTAGTGCATCATTTTGTGAATTCATTTCTCTAGGGAAAGTGTTATCTACATCATCAGATGAAAATACTTTAGAAACCGGAAGTCATAACAGCGAAGATCTAATAGATTTAATGTATTCATCTGCATCAGTACCAAAAGCGGCTTCTTCAGACGGCTTGGGAAATATCGTTGCATCTAAAGACACGAATTCAGAGGTTCAAATCGTATCAACTATTGAGTCAAAAGATTTGCTGCCCAGTGAAACAGTTTTAAAACCCATTACATCTGCTCTCAAACAAAGCATAACTATTTCGGAAGAAACAATATGTGCTACACCGTCTCGAGACAAACATAGTGTAAGATTTTACGATGCTTGCTTAGAATCATCAGTTTGTGATAGTAAAGAGTATATTGTGGCGGAATCTGCAACAAGCGATATGGTGGTTGAATCGTTAGAAGAATCCACCGAAGAAATTTATCATGATAGCGAAACAATTGATATTGATATCACCAAAAGCGATGTAATTTGTTCTACTTTAAACGTCAATGATCATATGATTGAAGTTTCTGAACTGAAAACTTTTGACTTAAAAGAGAAACCACATTTTGTCGTAAGTTTGGCTCTAGATATGGAAACAAAAGAAAAAAATTTCGTTGATGGAACATCTGAAGAGAAAATGAATCACCAACCTATGCTTCCACTGGAAAGTACCGGAGACACTTCATCTATTGAAACAGATAAAAGAAGTGTATTAATAAGTGATAATATTCAAGTTCAGAGTATCCAAAGTGAAAATGTTTCTCCAGAAAACTCCCAAATTGTAAACACTGGAGAAGAATCTCACACAGATCATGTTGAAGAAATAATTGATCAAATATTGCTAAAAAGTAGTCAAAGGCTTATGGAGGAACAAACTTTTGCACTTGTAAACCTTGAACCAGCCACACAGTCGGCTGTAAAAAGGTCTGACCACAGTGAAACGAATACAAAATCGACAGCTAAGCTTCCAGAAGAAAGAAAAATAAGGATTACTGATTTAAGTAGGTCTAGCCAGATAAATAAATCATCAAGCCATAATTTTAGGCCTCCGATTCCTAATGATTCAAAAAGTCATTCATGCGGTTGTAAATATGACCAAGAAAACGGTTTCAATGCTCCTCGTCGTGGATATGACTTAGATATAGTACCTAACTGCCCATGTTTCAAAACATTAAAACAATACGATCCACGTTACCTAGAATCCGAATCATCAGTATCAAAAGTTTGCTCATGTCCGAAATTAGGCATTAGTAGGACGTCATTGAGCAGACTTACGGAATATTGGGATGAGGATACTTCCGCTGAAGTTGAAATAAAAGCTGACCCTTCAAATATAGCATCAAGCTCTAGCTTTTCTCCACTGGTAAGGAAAATTCTTGGACCCGCCAAAAAGGTTAAATCTAATGTAGTGGTAACACCACCTGAAATATCTGGGAGTAAACTCAGCGCAGGATATGGGCAGACTATTGCTCAAAAGATAAAAAGTGCATTTGGAAAGAAAGTAAGTGAAGATTTTTATTCTTCTTGTCAAATGAAACTCATATTTAGGTGCTTTGTGAGTACGATAAGGTATGATTCAGTATTGAAGAACGAAAGAACGACAATTTTTTTTGAATGGTTTTGAACAGTAAATAGCAACGTTTTATTAAATGAATATAACTTCTGTACGAGCGAGTATAGCGCACGGTCTTTAGTCCGGTCAAATTAGACATTTGAGTTTACAATAATTCGATCATAGAGCTGAAAATTGGCACAGATTTCAAATAAACTGTCAAAAGTTAGTACTGATCCTATATGTGCCAAAAAAGTTATTCAAGATCAAAAATCTTAAATATCGGTCTTTTGCATAAGTTGCAGATTGACTTATCTACAAAACTTGTTGTTATACTTTTTTCTGTGAATCACCATTCCTGGGATATCACGATTCTAAAAGTTGAGGAAGTCGTATTTTACAAAATATGCTAACATTTCTACGCCACCTGCGAGGTAGTGTACTTGGAGCAGATTTTTCAATATGGTTTTTTCTGATATGCATACTTCACGATCTATAGTGCTTCAGTTTCATTAAATATTATTCTACTAACCTAGACAATGGCAATACGGAAAATGATTAAAGTGCTACAAATTATTGTTGATTTCGTTAAGATTCTAGTTTGACTAATAATGTTCACACTTCAACAGTAATGTCTTGTTCGCTTTCTTATTCTTTTTCTGATTCTTCTTTCTGGAATTGCGTAAACTGTTCTTAGGGCCGTGCGGTAGATTTTCTAAGTTGCGGTATTTCAAAAAGAAAGTCGAATTCAGAAATTTTCTTGCAACATGTATTTTGCGAATTGATTCGAAAAAAAAAAATGAATTTCCATAAAAAAGTCATAATTTCTGGAAATGTTCAATATTAAAATTTGAGATAGAAATCCAAACTTAAAAAAACCAAACTTTCAAAATCTAGTCAAAATTTCTGAAAACTCACTCCAAAAGGTCGAAATTTTCAAAAAAAACAAAACACATGATAAGAAAACAAGGCAACATTTTTGAGAGAAAGTCAATTTTAAGAAGAAAAGTCGAATTTTGCGAATAGAATAGAAATATATAAAGAAATGAATTTTAAAAATTAGTTGAAATTTCGAAAAAGAAAAATAATTGTAGAGAAAGAAAAATGTAAATTTTGCACAGAAATCCAATTCCGAATAAAATTAAAATTAAAAAGAAGATACATTTTGGAAAATATAATTGAACATCCAAAAAAAAAAAACAAATTTTGGGGAAAACTCGAAATTTTGAGGAAAAATGGATATTTGTCGTTGAATGTAAAATTTTGAGAAATAGTCAAATTTTGTGAATACTTGTTATGAAGAAGACAAACTAATAAATTAATTTAAATTTTGAAATGAAACTAAATGTTGCGACGAATTTCAAGAAAAAGGTTGGGTTAAACCCAATTTAAAAAAAAATCGAAATTTCAAAAAGCAAAAACATTTTGAAAAAGACGAAATTTTGAGAAAAGATCCAAGGCTTAAAAAAGATCGAAATTACAACAAAAAGATCAAATTTTTGAGAACAAATTTAGTGAAAATTCAAAATATCTCAGAGAAAATTGTCGAAATTTCGAAAACGGTGAATTTTGAAAAAATGTCGAAATTTGTTGGCTGTATATTTATTTTCTTTTAATGTTTAAGCAAAAGAGAGACGATCACTCCACCTTGTCTGGTATTAAGTTGGTGTCAAAATTTTGGGAAACAAATTGGAATTTCCAGAAAGTTGTATTAAAAAAAAACTATTTAAATTTTCCAGAACATTTTTGTCCATGTACAAAAATTGGCAATTCAAAAAAATATTTTTCAAAATTTTTACCTTTTTATTAAAGGATCCGGCAAATTTTCAAAAAAAGACAAATTTTAATTAATCAACCAAAACTTATATCGGATTTTAGGAAAAGTTGAAATTTTCATTAAGAGTCGAAATTTAAGGAATAGTGAAATTTCGAACAAAAAACGAAGAATTTTGAAATAATATTTCAAAATTATAAAATTAAATTGGAATTTACAAAAGAAAAAGACAAATGTTGTAAGAAAGACGAATTTTGAGAAAAAAAGTTTTGTATTCAGAGAAAATTTTGGAATTTTAAATAAACATAACTATTGATAACGAAGGCTTCCACGGCCAGAGTCAGTACAGGATATACTTCTTCCGGGATTGGACCGTGTCAAAGAACTCCTAAAAGTGTTCGACGTTTCGCCCACCATCGTAAGGGGCTTCTTCAGGAACAAAGAAAAGAAAAAAAAATGAAAAGAGGAATATGAGGGAATATGCAAAAATGAAAGAATGAAAAGGCCAATTTCAAAACATCAGAGCACGGTAACCCAGTATGTCCACCATACCAGAGGCGAAACTCTTCTGAATTGAAAATTGGTACAAAGGATAAGAAAGTTTAGTTTTGAAAGAAAAAATGGAAACTTCTGGAAAAAGTTTTTAAATTTAGATTTTTTTTTGAAACAATTTTATTTTTACAAAAAAACATTCATCATTATACAACTTTTTAAGTATTTTTATCGAAATTTCACTTTTTCCTCGAAATATATGGTTCGCACTTTTGATTTTTACATGTTTATCTGAAATTTTGATTTTAATATCAGTATGTTCACTTTTTTCTCGAACTTTTTGAAACCAGTCTTTTGTTATTCAATTTGTATTTTAGTTTCGAAATTATTCTTGAAATGTTGGGATTTTTTATTCATCTGTTATAATGTAAATTATTAGTTTTTTTTTGGAAATTTCGACTTTTTTTAAGAAGGATTCCGAGTTTTCACATTTTGCCCAAAACTTCGCATTTTTGGTTTAAAAAAAGATTGAAATACAAATCTTGTTCCCAGAAGCCAAGAAAGATTAAAAAACACAACAAAGGTTGCCCTAACGCGTTTCGATAGCCGAGCTATCATCTTCAGAGAGTCTGTTTCACCAAAATTTGGTTTTTAAATTGTTATTTAAAATGTTGACTTGACCGATTATTTCCAGTTTTTAATTTGTTCATGCTGAACACGTAAACCAAAGTTACGAAAATTTTGATGTGTTCTAATGAAGACACGAGCATTTGGAATTCTTCTATTTGGATAACGTTTGCGGTATTCACAAATTGCAGCCTCGGCATTTCCATTACAAAATTCGTAACAAAAATGAATATCTGCGTATTTGTCGTTACTAAAAACCATTTTTCAGAATAACGAAATTTACTAATAACAATAAAGGAAACAATAACACTAATACAACACAAATTATCGCAAAACTCATTAAAAAAAGACTCAATTACAAGAACTTGTACCTGCATTTGACAGATAATTTCTTGTGTTAATGTAATGTTTCTTATTACGTTCCGATAAAAAACTTAAACACAGACTTAATCAAGCCTTCTTACTATTAATAGTCGAGGTAGATGAAAAGCAATACGTGCAATTACTATTGCAATGTTTTTTTTTCAATTTTAAGTCAAAGATTAATAGTAAAATGCATACATTAAAATTAACATTAACATAAATTGTTAATGATAGGAATAATGTTAATAATGTTATTGTTATTAAAAAAGAACATTAATATCTTTACATGCTATTAACTCAAAGATAGTTCATCTAAGGAAAAAATCACAAGTTACATTTTTTGAGCGAAAAACATTATAAAATATAAAAGATTATTAAATTAGTATTTAGTGGCGTAGAAGTTCTGATAGAAAAAAGGGGTCACTATACCCCAGATCTACGCCACTGGAGATGTTAGTGAACTTTTATAATGAGGCGATATTAGCTCTTTACGAGATATTTTATGTCACCACATATTTTTTAAATATTACTGTTCATTTAAAAGATATAAAATAAAATCGTTTAAAAAATGAAGAGGTTAACACCCTGTATCTTAAAAACGGTACGTTTAAGAGGCATTGTTTATTTAACAGTCACAATATTTTTTGGTAATCTATTGTTCCTTAAAGTTTCCGCTATAGTTAACGCAAATAGAAAGTGAATTCCATTTTTGATAATGCCTGGAGAAAAGTCAATCTTTCTTAATACTTTTTGGCAATATTTTTTTTTCAAACAATTTAACTACATATCGCACCCAGTTATTACATGTAAAAATAATATATGATTGTGACCATTTTGGATAAGCAGGTAAACTTTTCGATGAATATATTTTTGCTTGTTGCGGAGTCCTTTGAATTTTTAAAAAGTTAATAATCTTATCAATTGGACAGTGGCGGCTCGTAGCCAAAACTAATGGGGGTGCTGCGACAATGTTTAGCGTTTTTTGTTTGATCCAAAATGTCGATTTCTTCAAAATTTTAACTTTTTAAAATTTCGACATTTTCAAAGAGTAACTTTTCGAAAATTTTATAGATTTCTTAGAAAACTTGACAATGAAAATTTTTGAATAATATTTTGTTTTTTTAAAAGACTGGATTTTTTCCAAATTTCGATTGTATTCCAAAATTTAGACTTTTTTTTGTAATTTCAACTTTATTTTGTTTTTAAGTATTCACTTTTCCAAAAATCTATGTATTTTTTTTTGATAAATATCTCCATTTTCGAAAATATTTAAACTTTTCGGTGTTTTGTTTTTTTTTATTTGTTTTTTAAAATTAGGTGCCATTTTTCAAAATGTTTACTTTTTCTGAAAATGTAACATTTTAAAACTGGACTTTTGACTTTTTAAATTTTCGATCTATTTCAAAATTTCATCATTTTTTTTAAATTGTAATATTTTTATTGAAAATTTCTATTCTTAATAATTTCGACTGTTTTTTAATGTCAACAATTTTTCAAAATTTCGACTATTTTTGTAGTTTCGATTTTTGAAATGGAGACCTTTTATAAAATGTCACATTTTCGACCATTTTGGTTTTTTTTTAAATGTGGCTAGTTTTTAATTTTCGAAATTGAGTGAGTCAAGATAAAAATGCCGACTCGATTAGACCGGCCGTGGAATATATAGTATAGTGGCGCCACACCACATTGTGCACTAACAGTTCCGCGCGCGTTAATTTGAATTCAAATTTTTTTGCCGACCAGTCGACTTTACAAAAGAATTTCTGAAATATGCTAAATTTGGTAAAAAAATCCGACTCAGACGAAAATGCCGACTCGGCACACCCCCAACACCCCCGCCTCGGTACGCCCTTGGAATTGAAAATTAAATTTTTTCTTAAAATGTCTTCGTTTTTTTCAAAATGTTAACATTTTTTAACAATTTTAGGGTTTTTTGCTAAACATTTTTTTTAAATTAGAAAATAAAATATTGATGTCAAAGTCTAGTGGAAAAAACTTGACATTTTTAAAACAAATTAGAGGAACATAAAAAAATCTGGAAAAGTTGAAATTTCCAGAAGAAATTTTAAGGACATGTTCAGAAAACCTTTTTCTCAAAATTCGAATTTCTGTGTAAAAATTTCATTGTTTTTTCTGGAAGGTTTTCCTTTTCCACAAAATTCGTCTTTTTTGGGAATTTTAATTAATTTGTTCAAAATACGTGTTTTTTCCAGTTCTGACTTTATTCGCCAAAAATCTACTTTCTTTCTTAAAATTTCGATTTTTTTCTCAATTTTGAAGTTTTTTTCAAAATTTCGGGCAGTTTTCTCGAAGTTTGGCCTTTTTTGAAATTCCGTTATTTCTCTAAACTTTTCATCTTTTGATTTTCGAATTTTTCAATTTTAAAATTTTTCACAAAATTTCGGGCAGTTTTCTTGAAGTTTGGCCTCTTTTTGAAATTTCGTTATTTCTCTACACTTTGGATCTTTTTCTGAATCTTTTAGAATTTTTAAAAATTGTCTTTTTTCAAAATTAAGCTATTTTTCTTAAAATTTGTCTTTTTCTGAAAGTTTTCAGACCTTTTTCTGAATTTCTTAAAATCCGAATTACCAAAAACTTCTTAAAATTTGGCCGTTCCCTCGAAATTTTGATTTTTTATCTCAAATTTTGATAATCAGTATTTCTAGAAGTCTTTTTAGAGCTTTTAACATGATTTTCGAAATTCTACTTTTTGGACTTTTCTTTCCAAGATCGTCTTTTTTCGAAATTGCAATATTTTTCTTAAATTTCGTCTTTTTCCGAAAGTGTTGTCTTTAAATTTGACCTTCTAATCATTTGAATTTGCGTCTCAAAAAAAATTGTTGCCTTTTTTAAAATTCCGTTACTTTTCTTGACATTGGACTTTCCGAAAATTTAGGCCCTTTATAGTTCGAATTATCCAAAAAGTTTTGTCAAATATGTCAAATTTCCATATTCAATATTTCTAGAAATCTTTTTCGAAATTCCGACTTGATTTTCGAAATTCTACTTTCGACTTTCTTTCAAAACTAGTTCTTGTTCGATTCCCTTCATTTTGTTCAGGATTATCTTTTTCCGGGAAGTTCGTCTTTAAGTGCAACTTTTTAAATTCAATCGTGTTTAAAAATAGAAGAATTCGAATTAGATAAAATACTTTTATCATAAAAATCAAAATATTTACAAAAAAGTTGAAATTCGAAACAGAAAAATATCTAGAAAAAGAGCGAATAATGAAGAAAAATGAATTAAAAAATCAAAATTTTAAAAAGAAGAGAAATATTGGAAAAATATAATTGAACATCCAAAAAAAAAAAATTTTTAAAAACTCGAAATTTTCAGGAAAAATGGATTTTGTCGTGAATGTAAAATTTGAGAAATAGTCAAATGTTGTGAATATTGTTATGAAGAAGACAAACTAATAAATTAATTTAAATTTGAAATGAAACTAAATGTTGCGACGAATTTCAAGAAAAGGGTTGGTTAAACCCATTTAAAAAAAAATCGAAATTTCAAAAAAGCAAAAACATTTTGAACAAAGATCGAAATTTGAGAAAAGATCCAAGCTTAAAAAAGATCGAAATTACAACAAAAAGATCAAATTTTTGAGAACAATTTAGTGAAATTCAAAATATCTCAGAGAAAATTGTCGAAATTTCGAAAACGGTGAATTTTGAAAAAATGTCGAAATTTGTTGGCTGTATATTTATTTTTCTTTTAATGTTTAAGCAAAAGAGAGGACGATCACTCCACCTTGTCTGGTATTAAGTTGGTGTCAAAATTTTGGGAAACAAATTGGAATTTCCAGAAAGTTGTATTAAAAAAAAACTATTTAAATTTTCCAGAACATTTTTGTCCATGTACAAAAATTGGCAATTCAAAAAAATATTTTTCAAAATTTTTACCTTTTTATTAAAGGATCCGGCAAATTTTCAAAAAAGACAAATTTTAATTAATCAACCAAAACTTATATCGGATTTTAGGAAAAGTTGAAATTTTCATTAAGAGTCGAAATTTAAGGAATAGTGAAATTTCGAACAAAAACGAAGAATTTTGAAATAATATTTCAAAATTATAAAATTAAATTGGAATTTACAAAAGAAAAAGACAAATGTTGTAAGAAAGACGAATTTTGAGAAAAAAAGTTTTGTATTCAGAGAAAATTTTGGAATTTTAAATAAACATAACTATTGATAACGAAGGCTTCCACGGCCAGAGTCAGTACAGGATATACTTCTTCCGGGATTGGACCGTGTCAAAGAACTCCTAAAAGTGTTCGACGTTTCGCCCACCATCGTAAGGGGCTTCTTCAGGAACAAAGAAAAGAAAAAAAAATGAAAAGAGGAATATGAGGGAATATGCAAAAATGAAAGAATGAAAAGGCCAATTTCAAAACATCAGAGCACGGTAACCCAGTATGTCCACCATACCAGAGGCGAAACTCTTCTGAATTGAAAATTGGTACAAAGGATAAGAAAGTTTAGTTTTGAAAGAAAAAATGGAAACTTCTGGAAAAAGTTTTTAAATTTAGATTTTTTTTTGAAACAATTTTATTTTTACAAAAAAACATTCATCATTATACAACTTTTTAAGTATTTTTATCGAAATTTCACTTTTTCCTCGAAATATATGGTTCGCACTTTTGATTTTTACATGTTTATCTGAAATTTTGATTTTAATATCAGTATGTTCACTTTTTTCTCGAACTTTTTGAAACCAGTCTTTTGTTATTCAATTTGTATTTTAGTTTCGAAATTATTCTTGAAATGTTGGGATTTTTTTATTCATCTGTTATAATGTAAATTATTAGTTTTTTTTTGGAAATTTCGACTTTTTTTAAGAAGGATTCCGAGTTTTCACATTTTGCCCAAAACTTCGCATTTTTGGTTTAAAAAAAGATTGAAATACAAATCTTGTTCCCAGAAGCCAAGAAAGATTAAAAAACACAACAAAGGTTGCCCTAACGCGTTTCGATAGCCGAGCTATCATCTTCAGAGAGTCTGTTTCACCAAAATTTGGTTTTTAAATTGTTATTTAAAATGTTGACTTGACCGATTATTTCCAGTTTTTAATTTGTTCATGCTGAACACGTAAACCAAAGTTACGAAAATTTTGATGTGTTCTAATGAAGACACGAGCATTTGGAATTCTTCTATTTGGATAACGTTTGCGGTATTCACAAATTGCAGCCTCGGCATTTCCATTACAAAATTCGTAACAAAAATGAATATCTGCGTATTTGTCGTTACTAAAAACCATTTTTCAGAATAACGAAATTTACTAATAACAATAAAGGAAACAATAACACTAATACAACACAAATTATCGCAAAACTCATTAAAAAAGACTCAATTACAAGAACTTGTACCTGCATTTGACAGATAATTTCTTGTGTTAATGTAATGTTTCTTATTACGTTCCGATAAAAAACTTAAACACAGACTTAATCAAGCCTTCTTACTATTAATAGTCGAGGTAGATGAAAAGCAATACGTGCAATTACTATTGCAATGTTTTTTTTTCAATTTTAAGTCAAAGATTAATAGTAAAATGCATACATTAAAATTAACATTAACATAAATTGTTAATGATAGGAATAATGTTAATAATGTTATTGTTATTAAAAAAGAACATTAATATCTTTACATGCTATTAACTCAAAGATAGTTCATCTAAGGAAAAAATCACAAGTTACATTTTTTGAGCGAAAAACATTATAAAATATAAAAGATTATTAAATTAGTATTTAGTGGCGTAGAAGTTCTGATAGAAAAAAGGGTCACTATACCCCAGATCTACGCCACTGGAGATGTTAGTGAACTTTTAAAATCAAGCGATATTAGCCCTTTGCGAGATATTTTATGTCACTACATATTTTTTAAATATTACTGTTCATTTAAGAGATATAAAATAAAATCGTTTAAAAAATGAAGAGATTAACACCCTCTATCTCAAAAGCGGTACGTTTAAGAGGCATTGTTCATATAACAGTCACAATATTTTTTGGTAATCTATTGTTCCTTAAAGTTTCCGCTATAGTTAACGCAAATAGAAAGTGAATTCCATTTTTGATAATGCCTGGAGAAAAGTCAATCTTTCTTAATACTTTT
The DNA here is from genome assembly GCA_028583605.1 of Dastarcus helophoroides. Taxonomy (NCBI): domain Eukaryota; kingdom Metazoa; phylum Arthropoda; class Insecta; order Coleoptera; family Bothrideridae; genus Dastarcus; species Dastarcus helophoroides. Next base: position 7,739,826 of record CM053326.1, read on the forward strand.
TGGCAATATTTTTTTTTCAAACAATTTAACTACATATCGCACCCAGTTATTACATGTAAAAATAATATATGATTGTGACCATTTTGGATAAGCAGGTAAACTTTTCGATGAATATATTTTTGCTTGTTGCGGAGTCCTTTGAATTTTTAAAAAGTTAATAATCTTATCAATTGGACAGTGGCGGCTCGTAGCCAAAACTAATGGGGGTGCTGCGACAATGTTTAGCGTTTTTTGTTTGATCTAAAATGCCGATTTCTTCAAAATTTAAACTTTTTAAAATTTCGACATTTTCAAACAGTAACTTTTCGAAAATTTTAGATTTCTTATAAAACTTGACAATGAAAATTTTTAAATAATATTGTGTTTTTTGAAAGACTGGATTTTTTCCAAACTTCGATTGTATTCCAAAATTTAGACTTTTTTTTGTAATTTCAACTTTATTTTGTTTTTAAGTATTGACTTTTCCAAAAATCTATGTATACTCTTTTATAAATATCTCCATTTTCGAAAATATTTAAACTTTTCGGTGTTTTGTTTTTTTTTTGATGTTTTTTAAAATTAGGTGCAATTTTTCAAAATTTTTACTTTTTCTGAAAATGTAACTATTTAAAACTGGACTTTTGACTTTTTAAATTTTCGATCTATTTCAAAATTTCATCATTTTTTTTAAATTGTAATATTTTTATTGAAAATTTCTATTCTTAATAATTTCGACTGTTTTTTAATGTCAACAATTTTTCAAAATTTCGACTATTTTTGTAGTTTCGATTTTTTGAAATGGAGACCTTTTATAAAATGTCACATTTTCGACCATTTTGGTTTTTTTTTAAATGTGGCTAGTTTTTAATTTTCGAAATTGAGTGAGTCAAGATAAAAATGCCGACTCGATTAGACCGGCCGTGGAATATATAGTATAGTGGCGCCACACCACATTGTGCACTAACAGTTCCGCGCGCGTTAATTTGAATTCAAATTTTTTTGCCGACCAGTCGACTTTACAAAAGAATTTCTGAAATATGCTAAATTTGGTAAAAAAATCCGACTCAGACGAAAATGCCGACTCGGCACACCCCCAACACCCCCGCCTCGGTACGCCCTTGGAATTGAAAATTAAATTTTTTCTTAAAATGTCTTCGTTTTTTTCAAAATGTTAACATTTTTTTAACAATTTTAGGGTTTTTTGCTAAACATTTTTTTTTAAATTAGAAAATAAAATATTGATGTCAAAGTCTAGTGGAAAAACTTGACATTTTTAAAACAAATTAGAGGAACATAAAAAAATCTGGAAAAGTTGAAATTTCCAGAAGAAATTTTAAGGACATGTTCAGAAAACCTTTTTCTCAAAATTCGAATTTCTGTGTAAAAATTTCATTGTTTTTTCTGGAAGGTTTTCCTTTTCCACAAAATTCGTCTTTTTTGGGAATTTTAATTAATTTGTTCAAAATACGTGTTTTTTCCAGTTCTGACTTTATTCGCCAAAAATCTACTTTCTTTCTTAAAATTTCGATTTTTTTCTCAATTTTGAAGTTTTTTTCAAAATTTCGGGCAGTTTTCTCGAAGTTTGGCCTTTTTTGAAATTCCGTTATTTCTCTAAACTTTTCATCTTTTGATTTTCGAATTTTTCAATTTTAAAATTTTTCACAAAATTTCGGGCAGTTTTCTTGAAGTTTGGCCTCTTTTTGAAATTTCGTTATTTCTCTACACTTTGGATCTTTTTCTGAATCTTTTAGAATTTTTAAAAATTGTCTTTTTTTCAAAATTAAGCTATTTTTCTTAAAATTTGTCTTTTTCTGAAAGTTTTCAGACCTTTTTCTGAATTTCTTAAAATCCGAATTACCAAAAACTTCTTAAAATTTGGCCGTTCCCTCGAAATTTTGAATTTTTATCTCAAATTTTGATAGTCAGTATTTCTAGAAGTCTTTTTAGAGCTTTTAACATGATTTTCGAAATTCTACTTTTTGGACTTTTCTTTCCAAGATCGTCTTTTTTCGAAATTGCAATATTTTTCTTAAATTTCGTCTTTTTCCGAAAGTGTTGTCTTTAAATTTGACCTTGTAATCATTTGAATTTGCGTCTCAAAAAAAATTGTTTCCTTTTTTAAAATTCCGTTACTTTTCTTGACATTGGACTTTCCGAAAATTTAGGCTCTTTATAGTTCGAATTATCCAAAAATTTTTGTCAAATATGGCAAATTTCGATATTCAATATTTCTAGAAATCTTTTTCGAAATTCCGACTTGATTTTCGAAATTCTACTTTCGGACTTTTCTTTCAAAAATCGTCTCTTTTTAGAAATTCCCTCATTTTTGTTAGGAATTATCTTTTTCCGAAAGTTTCGTCTTTAAGTTCGACTTTCCTATAAATTCAACTCGTGTTTAAAAAATAGAGAGAGACTATCGAACTTTTTAAAATACTTTTGATTTTCATAAAAATCAAAATATTCAAATAGAAAGGGTCAATACTTCGAAAAAAAGTCGATATCTTGAAAAAGAGCGAATATATGAAGAAAAAGTCGAGATGTACAAAAAAGAATTCAAAATTTTCAAAAAGTGGAAATATTCAAAAAAGTCAAATCTCCAAAAATAAGTGAAATGTTTAAAATACCGAATTCCCAAAAGAAATGGAACTTTCGAAAAAAATCAAAGTTACAAAAGTGAAGAAAAGGTCGAAATTTTCTAAACATGTCAAAATTAAAAGAAAAACGGTCGAAATTAAAAAAGTGGAAATTTGGAAAAAAATCTCAATATTCGTACAAGTCGAATCTACGAAAGTCTAAATTCTACAAAAAAAGAGTAAAATTTTTCCAATAAAGTCGAAATTTAAAAAAAGATCAAAATTTAAAGAAAAATGCAAAATTTTGAAAAAAAAAATTAGAAATTTTCAAACACATTTTGTAAAAAAACATCGAAAGTTCAAAAGAGTCGAAATTTTCAGGGGAGTCGAAATTTTCAAGAATCAAAATTTTCAAAAAAAGTCGAAATATTCAAAAAAAAAATCAAATTTCTAAAAAAATCAAAATATTTATACAGAAAAGATCACAAATTCGAGAAAAAGTTGATGCCTTGAAAAATGTCGAATTTCTAAAGTCGAAATATTTAACAAAGAAGTCAAAATTTTCAAAAAAAGTACATAATTGAAAAAAGTCAAATTTCCAAAAAAAAGTGAAATAAGTATTTTTTTGAAATGCAAACTACAAAAAAAATGGAATTTTCGAAAGTCTCCAGCAAAAGTCGAAATTCTAAAAAGAATTCCTCTGTATAAAATGTTTAGATAAAAACACAAATTTCATGGGAAAAAAAATCACAATTTCTTAGAGAAAATCGAAATTTAAGAAAAAATTTGAAGTATCTTTACAAAAAGGTCGAAATTTAAATTTTACGAAAATAATCCAAGACTCGGTTGTCATTTCATTTTATAAAAATATCGAAATGCGAAAGGAGTTGAAAATTATTTTTTTTTCTTAAAATGTCTTCGTTTTTACAAAATGTTGACATTTTTATTACTATTTTAGGGTTTTTTGCTAGACATTTTTTTCAAAATTAGAAAATAAAATAAACTATGAAATGTCAAAGTCTAGTGGAAAAACTTGACATTTTTAAAGCAAATTAGAGGAACATAAAAAAATCTGGAAAAGTTAAAATTTTAAGAAATTTTAAAGACAAAATAGGAATTTATAAAAAATTTCTTTTTATAAAATATTTAGGAAAATGGAAACCTAGCAGAAAAATTAAAATTTTCTTAAATAAATCGAAATATCTAGAAGAAACTCAAAATTTTTATACAAAAAAAGTTAAAATTGAGATTTCAGGTAAAAACTCGAATTTTTTAGAGAAATATTAAAATACAAAAAGAGATGGATTTAGATGTTATTTTGAAATTTTAATTATTTTCTCAAAAGTTTTACAAAAATTAATAGATTTTAAACTCCCACAACTTCGTAAAAGAAACTTGACATTTGTATAAAAAGAAATTAGAGAAAATTTTAAATTTCTACAAAAAATTGTTTAAGGAATAGTCTTCGGAAAATTTTAAGAAAAAACTCGTAAGCGAAATTGGGAGAGCTGCAGTTCCACAGTGCCTATACGCGAGCCGCCACTGCAATTGGAGTACGTGCAGTCAGTAGTATTAACATTGGTGGTATTGAATTGCTTTATTGTTGTTTCAGTTATGAGTATTTTGGATGTTTCAGATGGTGATATCTCAGGAATGGTGATTCTTAGGGAAAAAACTATAAGAACAATTTTTGTAGATAATTTCGTGATCTACAATTTTTATTAAACGTCAATAGCAGCGATGTTATAAAAAAACTATCTTTCCAAGAAAAATACCACATTACAAACCACAAAGTTACAATACTCAATATTACGTGTTGCGTGTGATCTGTTTAAAATTTAAGCTTGACTTTAACTTTGTTATATTTCTATTGCGGATTGCTGTTATTGAAGCAAAATTTGAAATTCGTATTATATAGTCATTTCATTAGCTTTTATTATTTTTATTATTATCGTTACTGGCAGGAGTTGGAGTTTACTAAGTAAATTGATAAGCTTGGCTAAGGTGGAATTACTTTCTGGCTGATGCGCACTAGACTAGAACCGCATTCGGTATTGAGTTTTTGGTGACTACCTACCTGTGTTTGTAATGTTTATGACTTCTGCAATTTCATATTACGTATTAAATATTCACTGTATCATTGGAGCTTACATATAAGATAAAGCTTAACAATGAAGATTAATATAGATAATGACGCACTCGTTCACTCTGCATAACTAGTTAACAAGTCGATTATATTCTCCGGGTAACTTTATCCCAACTGGTGTATAGCAGTAATACTAAATCAATTGGATTTAAAATCCCCACATGTGTTATCAGTTGGCTACTATACTTATAAGAATAATGTTTTATGCATATATATTATTTAAAATGAACGATTAGATAACATTTTATTATATTACGATAAAAAATTAGTTAACATGGACATCGAAGAAGCTTATGAAGTTATTGATTTTTTTGCGCAGAACGAATGGGTACAACCTGAACCAGAGTCGGGGTTAAACTATCTGCAGGAGCTGCCACACGATCTGAAAACAGGAACTAGAATTTCCATTTCAGGTTTTATCAAACCTCGCTGCACAAGGTGGGTAACGTATAACTCATGTTATTTTCTTTTTAATTTATTTTAGACCAATAACAATAACCTTAAAAGTTTATTTTTTCTTAATATGCATATTATATCTATATCATCTGATTTTATAGATTCAACACAGTTCTAAAATTGGTTTTAAATATGATGAAAATAAAATTTGTTTAATTAAACATGATAACACTTTTTATTTTAATTTGTATTTTAATATTATCTAGGTATTAACTCTACCTATGGAGGTAGAAACTGTACCACAAGAAGATTACTGTATAATATTCCCTTCATCTACTCACCGCTAGGTGGCCAATTACTTTTAGTGTGGATAATAATTGGCGTACACAATTGAAATAATTTTAGAAGGATACTGATTTAGCTACTTTGCCAATTTAAATTCATAAACAAATATAAATTTTTGTTGCAATGCCGCCATTCTAAAAAAACTAAGTTTAATACATTTTTGTTGGTGGAACGGACTGGTCCTTGGTTATCTTCAAAAATTGAAATACAGAACTTGTCCCCTGAAACCAATAAAGATTAAAAATACAACAAACGTTGCTCTAACGCGTTTCGACAGCCAAGCTGTCATCTTCAGAGATACTGTATCTCCCCGAAGATGACAGCTTGGCTCTGGAAAGGCGTTAGAGCAACGTTTGTTGTGTTCTTTAATCTTTCTTGGTTTCAGTTCCGTAATACATTTTACCTTTTAAAAAAATTGCACATTGATTTTCGAACTCCTCTATTGACCTTGTAAGTAAAAAAAATATCCTGCCAATGTAAAAAGGAGAGTGTTAACATTAAGCAGTGGCGGCTGGTGCTAATAAAATTTGGGGGTTGCAAAGAGACATTTGCAAAATGTGCCGAAACTGGAAATTTTAAATTAAGCTGGAGGAAGGGATATTTATAATTTTAAATTGATATATGTTATACATATATCTCCTTTTTTTATATTCGCAAAAAAACAAAAGAAAAAGAAGAGGAAGTCCATACGACGGACGATCTTTGGCAGCTGCAAATTTATCAATAACTTTTTACTGAAGTCGAGTATTCCTTGAATTAAGTCCTTTTCTTTGAAGGCATCGTTAATGCGGACAATCCTTTCCTGGCATAATGTATTTTTTTAAAAAGTTTCTATTCTTTTCAAACTGGAGAAGCACCACTCTGCTTCAGCAGAAGCCACTAGGATAATTATTAGGGTTTTTAAAAGATTTAGGGTTTCACTAAGCTCACTGTTTTCTGAAATAATGTTATAGAGTACAAGTAAACCAAAAGCCCATTAAAACTTTTCTGTTTCGTAAATTACAGATAATTCAGTTCTTCGTTTTTGTAAATTAAAAAATGGATAAACCTTAGCGGTTTCTTTAAAATTCTTCTCGGGAAAAGTGATTCTATGTTGGTTAAACTTTTCAGAAAAAAATAAAATTGCTGCAATTAAATGGCCAGTGAAGCTGAATCGTTCTTTAGCTTAGCAGATAATAATGTTACATAGGTACTTCTTTAGTTTCGCGAACTACTTCTGTTAAAACTTCGCTTTTTACAAGACACCATCTGCACAATATTTAAGTCTGGAATAGGTAATCCACGTTGCTTAATTTCCAGTTTTTCCGACACAGATCGGTTACAGAATGGCTGTGCAATTAAACTTTGCACTGAATTCATTTTTATTTGTGTTTCGAAACCCCCAACATTGACCTATGACAGATTATAATAGCGAATCAATATTTGGTTTGCATCCACAAGTGCAACCTAATGCTTGCTTATGGGCAAGTATTTTAAGCGAACAAAATATGAGTTAACGCGCTGGTGCATATGTGTAAAGCAAAGTTTGCAATCTAGCCTGCAAACTTTGCAAACCATGGACCCAATAATATCGTCAAACCCTTACGAATTGGCGGAATCCGCAATAGTCAGCAGCATGTTTGGTAACGATAAATCTGTTATCAATAAATAAAATAAACAACATAAAGAACAATTTACTTTCTTTTTTATCCCAGCGTTTTTTTGGAGGTTGGGCAAACCTGCAAACCTTAGCACTAGCCGCCACTGACATTAAGTAACAATTAGAAAATGAGTCCACCAATCAAATGTTATCTCATCTCAATACATGATACATTGAATAAATTCACCTTGTGGCTGAAGGAATCATAATAAAATAAATCTGATTTTATTAACTATTATGCAACTTGGATTTTTCTCATTATTTCGATTATTTGTACTTTTTTCAATTTAATTAAAGTTAATTTGTTAATTATATATCCCATCCTTTGAAAATACAGTCAGAGGTCTCCATCCGATGTGTTACTTAAAATAGTCCAGTAGGAAATGGCTAAAATCAGTTGTTGGAACATTATAACTTAGCTTCCAAAACATAGATGGAGCAGTAGGTATGTGAATTCATCAGACTGAAATCTTACGATGTTATTGAAAAAATAACTTAAAGGTTTTTTTTTTAAAAAGTCGAACATTTGTTTAAAGTAAAATTTTTCTGATTTAATATTTTAATATATTTTCGAAATGCTTTTACATAAATTTTAATTTTTTTTTTCGAAATCTTGATTGTTTTTCCAAAGTTCCATATTCAACTTTGATTTTTTTATATTATTTAATTTTGGAATTGCCAGAAAAAAAGTTTAAATTCAGAGAGAAAAAAGTCGTTACTATCGAGTCAATAAAAAGTTGAAAAATACATTCTGGAATCATTAATAAAAAAATCTCACCATTTCGACTTTAACCTTAAAATGTCAACACTTAGAAATTTCGAATTGTCAAGCTCAGTTTCAGTTTGAAATGTTTAGTTTTTTAATTGCTAGCTCAAACCTGCATTCTAAGAAAAAAGTCGAATTTAATTTCCAGAAAAAGTATGCAAGTAGAATACAACCTACAGTACAAATTCTTGCAAACCTGCAGGCGTGTTAAGTGAATCATAGGTAGCTGAATTACCAACAGTTGAAACACTGCCACCTAGCGAAACGGTTGCTCTCTAGGAAAGTTCCCAGAAGACAAGGATTCTTGTTAGATCTCGTCAGTTTGGTATATCCAACTCGAATGCTAACGAAATGTTCCGACAAGTAAGTACTACAGAATCAACGAACGTCAACGTATGCCAGGGGTCGGCAAACTTTTAAACCGAAAGAGCCAGCCGCAATAAAAAAATTGATTTCGTGAATTTCAAAGAGCCACAAATTTTTATTTCTGATTTTACATTTTATTTTAAAATTAGATCAGATAAATCAATAAATCAAATAAAAATATGAGACAGAGAGAAACTCCTCTGACTCACGCAGTCAAACGAAAATATATTCAACCCAAAAAACCTTTTATATCTCAAAATTTAGACCTTTATTTCTAAATTTGCCTTTTTTTTTCGCAGTTTCGACTTTTTTTAACTCCTATTTATATTAGTCTTCTTTTTTAATATTTATTTTGGTCCTAAAATTGCACTTTTACCCCAAATCTTCCTTTCTTCTCAAAACTCGACAATTTTTGAAAATGTTTACTTTTTTCTAATTAGACTTACTGGAAGATTCGACTTATTTCTCAAAAAATCATCTTTCTATCGATTTTTTAATTAAAAAAAGTAAATATTTGCGATGTTAAGTAACATAGTTTTTGAAGATTACAACTTTTTTTCCAAGTTTTCTATTCTCGAAATTTAGATCTATTCTCAAGTTTCAAAAATGTCGACTTTGTTTTAAAATTCCGCTTTTTTCAATAACTTTCTACATTCGTTTTAAAGGTCATCCTTTTACCAAATTTCGGTATTTTCCCCAAAATTGACTTTTACTAATCATTTACAGTTTTATTTATTTTCTAAAAATTTGTACTTGTTACGCAAAATTTGGTTTTTTTTTTCGAAATTTTGACCTTTAAAATTCGATATTTTATTGTTTCTGCAAATTGCGACTTTTCTGACAATATTTATCTACCTATTTTCAAAAGGTGTAATTTAACCTCAAAATTTAATTTTTTTTCTTAACGTTTGACCTTTGTTTAATGTTCAACGTTTTTCTCAAAACTGGAAGTTTTATCAACATTGCCTTTTATTTCAAAATTATTTTACCAATTCTAACAAAATTTCAATTTATCTCAACATTTGGAATTTTATTTAGTTCGTCTTTTATTTCGAACTAAATTCATCTATTTTCAAATTTCAACTTTTGATTTTTTTTTCTTAAAATTTGGCTTTCGAAAATTTTGACCTTTTTTTAAAGTTCAATACTTTTCTCGAAACTGGAAGTCTTATCAACATTGCCTTTTATTTCGAAATTACTTTACCAATTCTAACAAAATTCCAATTTATCTCAACATTTGGAATTTTATTTAGTTCGTCTTGTTCTCGACATCTAAATTTTATTCTCAAAATTTAACCTTCTCTGGAAAAATGCAAATTTTTTATTTTAGTCTTCCCTAAAAAACTTCGGCTTTTTAAAAGTTCGATGATTTTTTCTAAGCTTCCAATTTTTTACAATTTCTCTTTTCGAAATTTTACAATTTTTCACAAGATTTCAATTTCTCTAAAATTTTCAGGTTTTAAGCTTGTTTTGGGTTTCAATTTATTGTCGAAATTCGACGTTCTGTTTTTAATTTTATTCTTTTTGAGAACTTTTGACAAATTCATTTTTTTCGAAATCTTGTCTTTCAAAATTCGGATTTTCTAGAATTTCAACTTTTATTTCGAACTAAATTCATCTATTTTCAAATTTCAAAATTTGATTTTTTTTCTTAAAATTTGACTTTCTCTCCCTCTCGAAAATTTTGACCCTTTTTTAAATTCAATACTTTTCTCGAAACTGGAAGTTTTATTGACATTTTCTTTTCCTCCGCAATTATTTTACCAATTTTTTGATTTGATTTATCTGAAAATTTGGAGTTTTTTTTTAATTCGTCTTATTCTCGAAAATTCAATTTATTCCTAAAATTTATCTTTCTCTGGAAAATTGCAAATTTTTTATTTTCTTCTTTTCTGAAATACTTCGACTTTTGAAAAAGTTCGACAATTTTTTGGAAGCTTTTATTTTTTTACAATTTTTCTCTTCGAAATTTTACAATTTTTCACACAATTTGAATTTGCCTAAATATTTCAGATTTTTAAATTTGAGAATTTCAATCTACTGTCCTAAATTCGAAGTCTTTTTCTAAAATTTTGCTTTTTTTGAGAACTTTTGACGAATTCTTTTTTTGCGAAATCTCTTTTTTTCAAAATTAAACTATTTCTGGAAACCTTTATTTCGAATGAAATTCATCTATTTTCAAATCTCAAAATTTGATTTTTTTTCTTAAAATTTGACTTTTTCTGGCAAATTTTGACCATTTTTTAATATTCCAATACTCTTCTCGAAACTGGAAGTTTTATCGACATTCTCTTTTCATTTGAAATTATTTTACCAATTTTCTCAAAACGCGAATTTATCAGAAAATTTGGATTTTTTTTTAAATCGTTTTGTTTTCTAAATTTCAAATTTCTTCTTATAATTTAAAATTCTCTGGAATATTTCAAATTTCTTATCGAAAATTTCGAGCTGTTCTTAAAATTTCGACTTTTTCCTTGAAATTTTTCCTAAAATTTGACTTTTTTATTCTTTTCTGAAAAATTTCGACTTTTTTAAAATTCGACATTGTTTTAAAGCTTCCAGTTTATTTTTACAATGTCTCTTTCTGACATTTTACAGTTTTTCGAAAAATTCAAATCTGTCTAAAAATTTCAGGTCTTCAATTTTATTCTGGGTGTTAATCTATTGTCGAAATTCGACGTTTTTTTTTAATTTTACCTTTTTTGAGAACTTTTAATAAAATCATTTGTTTCGAAATATCTTCCTTTTTCTTCACTTTTTCGAAACCTCTTCATTTTTCTCAATTTTTTCGAAGTCCCTTTTTCTCAATTTTTTCGAAGTCTCTTTTTTTCAATTTTTTCGAAGTCTCTTTTTCTCAAATTTTTCAAAATTTCTTCTTTTTTCTCAAAATTTGACTTTTTCTCGAAATTTCAGCTTTTATTTCGAACTTTGATATTTGCTATTTCTGTAAATTCGGATTTTTTTCCCACAAAAGTAATTCAACTTTTTTCAAGAAATTTCAAGGCTGTAGAAAATTTACAAATAAAAATGTAAAAATCACGAAGAAAATATTTTTTAAAAATTTCGACTCCCCAAATTGGTCCTTTTCTAGAAATTTCAAAGTTCATGTGTTTTTCTCAAAATGTTAATACAAATCAATCAAAAATTTCGGAAAAATACTTCTTGAAATCATGACTTTTTTTGTTAAAATTTAAGCAAAATCTAAAAATTTCTAGAAAAGTATTTTTGGAAATTTCAATTTCTTTAATGAGTATTCCATTTTCATCATGTCTGTCCACTCCATCTTTTATTTATTTTTAAGGGAATTTAAAGAGCCGCAATTGTCTTTCAAATGAGCCACATGCGGCTCTCGAGCCTCGGTTTGACGACCCTTGACGTATGCTAACAAATGTAAGTACTAAAGAATCAACGAACGCCAAGCGTGTGTACTTACTTGCCGGAACATTTGTTAGCATTCGAGTTAGATATACCAAACTGGCGAGATCTAAGAAGATCGAAACCGATCTTTGGTTTTCAAACTTTGAATCTAATTAATGTTCAATCCTATTGGTCTGTGCATTAGAATCCTTGTCTTCTGGGAACTTTCCTAGAGAGCAATTGCTTCGCTAGGGGGCAGTGTTTCAAACTGTTGGTAGTGCAGCTACCTATGATTCACTACACACGCCTGGAGGGCTGCATGAAGTTGCAGTTTTGGTTGTATTCTACTTGCATACGACATTGTTGGCGATGACCATACTTTTCTCTATGGACCAATAGGTAGTCTGAGAGTCACACGTTTGACGTTCGTTAATTCTTTAGTACTTATTTGTCGGAACATTTGTTAGCAATCCAGTTGGATATACCAAACTGACGACATCTAACAAGATCGAAACCGATCTTTGGTTTCCAAACTTCGAATCTAATTAATGTTCAATCCTATTGGTCTGTGCATTAGATTCCGGAAAAAGTGCAAATTTCGAAAAACTTCGAACTTTTTAAGAAAGTTGAAAAAATTTTAAAATTCTAAAAGACTCGAAATTTAGAAAAAGTCCAAGACTTTCAAAAAAGCAGAAATTTTGAAAAAAGAAGATTAAAAAACCGAGGGTTTCAAGAAACGGCGGAATTTTTCAAAAATACGAATTTCTTATAAGTCGAAACTGTTTTTTCATTTTCATAAGTCGAAATTTTTAAATAATATCTAAATCTTAAGAAAAATTCAAAAGACTTTTTAAAAAAGTCGTGATTTAAAAAACATTGAAATCTAGAAAACGTTTTTAAGTAGGCGAAATGTCCAAAGTCAAAAAAGCGTCGACATTTTTAGTAAAGTGTAAATGTTCAAAATAACGTCTAATTTAAAAGAGTCGAAATTTTGAAAAAGAAAAAAACGAAATCTAAAAAGAAGAATTTTAGAGCAATGTTGAAATAAAAAAAAATCAATTCATTTAACACGTTAAAGAAAGTAGTGGCTGTGACAGTAGTGAGAGGGGTTAGGTGAAATATCAGCTAATTTTGAATTAATTTTGAAGAAAGTTGAAATAAAAAAAAAATGACATTTCTCACCCTACTTTGTTGGTGAAAGATTGATCTGTTTTCACATTTTAGTTTTTATTTCAAACTTCAGACTGATTTTAAAAATTGAACTTTTCTTGAAAATTTCACTGACAATTTCGACTTCTCGTTTTTTTTTTTGAAAATCTTGGAATGACTTTTTTGGCAATTTTAACATTTTTTAAATTTCGACGTCTGTTTGAAAATTCTTGGTTTTATTTTTGAAAATGTAGAGCTTTTTAAAGGTAAACTTTTGAATTTTACTTTTTCAAAATTTCGACTAGGTTCAAAATTTCGCCATTTTTGAACATTTTGACCCTTTTTTGAAAATTTTGGCTTAGAAACAAAATTTTCTGAAAATTTTAATTCTTCTGAAAAATTCTACTGCTGGTTACTAACTTCCAGCATTGTTTAAACTTCAACTATTTTTCAAAATTTCTACTTTTTGCAATATTTCAGTTTTTTTTAATATTCAGTAACTATTGAACTTGAATATGATGATAATGAATATTAGAAAAAAAATTAAAAAATTGTTGAAGTTTAAACAATGTGGAAGTTATAAACTAATAGTACAATTTGTTAAAACAATTAAAATTTTCAGGAAATTTAGTTTCAAAGCCAAAATTTGCAAACAAGGGTCAAAATTTTCAAAAATGTCGAAATTTTGAACGAAATAAAAATTTTGAAAAAGTAAAATTCAAAAATTTACCTTTAAAAAACTCTACATTTTCAGAAAAAAAAACAAGAATTTTTAAACAGACTGGAAATTTAAAAAATCTCGAAATTATCAAAAAAGTAATTCCGAAATTTTTCAAAAAAAAAAACAAAAAGTTTAAATTTTTAGTGAAATTTTCGAGAAAAGTTTAAGTTTTGAAAATCAGTCTAAATTTGAAATAAAATCTAAAATGTAAAAAAAAATGTCAAGTTTTCCCAAAATTGAAAGTTAAAAACGACAATTTAAAAAAAAAACGAACATTTTTACAAAAAGTGGAAATTCTGAAAGAAGTCTAATTTTGAAAAAAAGTTGAAATTATGAAAAAAGCATAATTTTGAAAAAAAGTCGAAATTATGATAAATTTGGTGTTTCTAAATTTTCAAAAAATCAAAATTTTGAGAAAATCATAATTTTGAGAAAAAGCCGAAATTTTTAGGGGTCAAAGCCAACCGTCGAAATTAAAAAAAAATCGTAATTTGAGAAAAATTCAAGGTCTTTAAAAGAACGTGAAATGAGGGGCGATTGATTGATTTACTTGATCTCTCAAATTCTTGATTTTTTGAATCACCACAATTGACAATTAACTAACTCACTAATTACACTGACTCTAACTGACTGACTCGAGGGAAAGCTGACCGCCTTTTTATAGTTTCGGCCCGCGGCTTCTAGAATTTTCGGCAGATAAGGCTTATCGAATGCCGAAATTTCTGGAACGCTTATTTGCCGTTTGTTTCGTTATCGCGGCCGCTTTCCCCTTATCAGAACCTTCTAGAAACTTTTTTTATTTACTAAATTCTACAATTCTATTCTAAATCCTATTTCATCTATTTACATTGCGTTACATTATATTTTCTTCTTGGCATTTCGGACGAGCCTGAGATGCACTTAGCCTCTTCCTTGGTTATATGCCTCTTTGGGGGTTGGAGAAGTGAATATAATATTACATTATAAAACGATCTTGCCCCTCTGTTCAGATACAAAAAAAGATATTTTTCATTTTATCAGTGAATTAAAATGTGTATTAAATGCAAATTTGGTCACCCACGTGTTGGACACGCAATAGAACACCGGCAGGAAGGCCTCCCTGTTTAACCTTTATTTTGTGGAATTTTTCAATATTCCTAACCGAATCGGAGACAAAAGTAATACGTTATGATGATAATAAAATATTCTGGAGGGTTTTTACAAGGACTATAGTTCATTTCAGATAAATGTACATAAGAGTAAGACGTGATGTATTAAATCGAATTTTATAAAAGATACTAAAAAAATCACACGCTTCGCGCGTAAAGATTTTTATGATTAATGGGTTGCTTATATTTCAGCGGTTGTTTGGCAGAAATAATCTGACTCAATGTTTTCCATATTATTTTTATTATTTATTACCTTTATTAACAATATAATAATTTTTAGTAGAAATTGACATAACATATAAAAGAAACATAATTAAAACATCCGATAATAAAGAAAAATATTCAATGATATTTAGGTTAGGATTTTAAGAACACAGAATACCATCAAGGAATATCACAGCGCTGCCAATATATCTAAATATTACTAGTTCTTTGTTGCGACTAAAAATT
This sequence comes from Dastarcus helophoroides, assembly GCA_028583605.1. Classification (NCBI taxonomy): domain Eukaryota; kingdom Metazoa; phylum Arthropoda; class Insecta; order Coleoptera; family Bothrideridae; genus Dastarcus; species Dastarcus helophoroides. The sequence continues at coordinate 7,754,861 of CM053326.1, forward strand.
TAGAAATTCAGTGTCTACTCTGATGAACATTTATTTGAAATAAACTATACATAAGGCAAAGGCAAGCTTCTTTTTTGCGGAACCTTTTTGTCAAACAACCACGCACATGTTGATGTGTGCTGCAAATCTGCTTGTGACTTTTAATAATGAAAGTAACTATTTTTAGTTTTTATTTTTTTTGTGATAGTGTTAGGACATGTCTTTGAATGCAAACTATTTTCTCGTTTGTGAGTTCTAGAGTATTACCTTTAATAGTTTTACTATTTAATTTTTATAAATTATCTGTAGTGATAGAACCTTTCGCTCAAGAAATGTGTCCAGGTAAAAACGTAACATCACCATCTGTGAACGACAGTCACGTGTTTTTTTTCGTACCCAAACCCATTGGGAGTATTGTACAATGTACAATATTAAAATTATTTTACTCATGTACCAAAAGAAGAAAAGAAATTAGTGTTAAAATATTGAAAAAGAGGTCATCTTGTTGGTACGGATTGTCTATGTTTTGTAAAGAAAAATGTCAGGTTTTTTTTTAATTTTCTTTAGCTTGTTTCAAATTAAAAGTTGCTGGTTATAAAAAAAAAATGTGTTACTAGACATGTTACTTTCTACCTGGGCCTACAGGATGAAAGTAACAATTTCTTCCATTGACAAAGAGTTCGGTAAATATTTTGTGATGTAGATTTTGCGGTTTTAAAATATTTATGCTGTAAAAAGTTAAATTTGAGACTTTCTAACATTTCATTTGATTTTATTCCGTCCCTCCAAAGTTAGGTGCAAATATCCCAGACGTAAACAATATTACTTTGGTCCCCGATATCCCCTATCAATGAAACTGGTTCGATATCAACACAGATATGAATTTCTGTAACAAATATCATACCGAACGTTTATCTATTATTTAATTTTTGATCTACGATGGCTCAAATAGATTCAATTAATCTTAAAATATCAAAGACATTTTGCAAAGCGTTGATCCTCCACTTCCCGAAAAATCAACACGTACAAAAATTTACATATTATTATGAACTCATACTGACACTGAGTGTTATCGAAGGCCATTATACGAGTTAGTATTTGAAGTTACATACTACGCTGGTGCAACCGAATGGGTGCCATTTGTATGTCTGGGGGTTGGATCCCCAGTCCCCGATTAAGCGTTTTTAATTCTATTACACTCACACCCATAGTTGCAGATATAATGTTAACATTACCATGTTGGTCAGACCAAATTAGCATGTTGGTAACGCGAACCCTTCCCAAAAATCGCTGAACGCGCTTAAGGAAGTTATCACTTCAAAAAAACATGGCACTGTCAGTAAAGACTTCACTTCACACCTATAATTGTCTGCATGTGGCTGTTCGAACCCTTCTCATTGTGTCATTGGGCTGGAAACTTGATGGTCTGGTAAAGCCCCGACCTAGAACTCAGAGACTACGAGCTCTAACGGGTGTAACAGGATCATGGTACAACCCCTATTTTTTATTTATTTATTAAGTTAAATTTGCAAACTTGCTACACACGATGTACTTATGAAATGTCAAATTTTGTTATAAAAATGACATTCCTACTGTTGTCACTTTTGCTAAAACTGATCCTAACTTTTTATTTATAAATGGAACAACTGTACATTTTTGGAATTTGCACAATTTTATGAATACAATGCATCTAAAATAAGTGATTTTTAAAGGATCGAAAATTTGTTTGGTCCCATTTTATTTGGAATGGAAAAAAAAAGACTTTTTGGAATCGACTGATGGTAAATGTATCCAAATAACTTTTAATTCTTTCAGTAGATAATTTCCTTGCAATATCAATTTCCATTATATGAATTATTTAGGCCTAACACTTTCCCAAATCTTCTCTTAATCTGTTTGCAAAATATGTCTCCTCCTACAGTTGCGTTTATTATAGTCCTTGCGATAATGGAGTATACGTAAATATTCATAAAAGTTAATTTCATTGCTAACTCCAGGCAGTGAATGCTTTGAAAACAATGAAGCGATAAAAGCCATCTTTCAGCGCGGTATTTCTCACTTGCAGATCCTTTCAAATCATTATTAAAATTTTACTTTGCCAGCAATTAATTGCTCTAAGCTACTCACAGGGGAGGGACCCCACTACATTCAGATCGAGATGACATTTTTTATACATATAATATACTTTATAATTAGAATATTAAGCTCTTAGAACATTAAAAGCGCACTAGCCAGCCAATTCCAAGAAACAAAGTTAAAGTTTCGATTTTCGCTTATATACTTGTAAGTTCGTAGAAACAGGATATACTTCTTCCGAGATTGGACCGTGTCAAAGAACTACTAAAAGTGTTCGACGTTTCACCCACCATCGTAGGGGGCTTCTTCCCTGAAGAAGTATATCCCGTACTGACTCTGGTCGAGGAAGCCTTCATCATCAAATTCTTAGAAACATTCATAAGCGAAATAGAGCAGATTACAGAGGACCAGACTTCCACCTTCCTGGACTGCGTTCCAATCTCTCTTGGTACTGTTTTTGTTTCAAATATTTGAAAATAACTTATTTCTAATTAATTCTACACTTTACAAATATACATAATTTATATGTAAATAAACAATTTAAATATTTTATTTATAAAGGCTCAAACCAGAATGGTAATAAATTATCATTATAAATATTTTAAACACAAAACCTTTACGGTATCTGGCATAAATGAAGATTGCTTACAAGAGCAATACTTGTTGAGAAAATTCGATGGGAAGCAAAAGGGGTCAACATTATAAAAAAATTCTCTATCACAAAGTTCATTCATATTAATACCACTACGAAAAATCGGAATTTTTCTCCGAAATATCTTCGTCTAGGAAGTCTAGCTTTTATACTAATGTGTACGAATTCCCCATCAATATCTTGTGGGTCTTACGAGACATTCAAAGTCAAATGTCTTATGACTTGAAGGTCAGTATCAGTTATTATAAAAATTATAGCCCATTAACAGAAAAGGTTCGATTCATTTTTATTTGATTTAATTAATCCCTTTTTATGAAATAGTCAGCGAAAATGGGTCAAATAGGGCAAATAAGGTAAAATAAGGGTCAAACTTTTTGAATAAAAGAAAGCTGAAAAAGTGCACAAAACTTTATTTTGGAAGGCCTTACTAAAAGTCTCATAAAATCTCGTGCTGGCTTAGTCAAGATATCAAAGCTTAAAAGTCGCCATAAATCTTCTTTTTTTTCGTACGATTAGGATTTCTCCTGCTTGTCGGCCTTATTCAGTTTCTGTTGTTGACTGTATGTTGTCCTGCCATCGCTTTTTTGGTCTTCCCACTGATCTTTTGCTGTATGGTTTATTGTTTTTAGCGATATTTGTTAGTTGATATGGTTTCATCTATCTACATGTTCGTTACACTTTTTCTTTTCGTTTTCACCCATTTTTTAACGTCTTGTATGTTACATTCCTCTCTTATGTTCACTACTTGTTTGTCCATCTCTTAATGTTATGTCATTTACTTGATTTTAATATTTTCATTTTCACACTGTTTATTTTCTGTTTTCTTCCCTTTCTGTCTGCCCTTTTTCTGCTGCATATGTTAATATTGGTCTTCACTGTTGTTTTATATACTGTCATTTTGCTTTCTGTGTTCATGAATTTGCTTTTCCATATGCGTTGTTTTAAATAGCTACTCACTTTTATAGCTATGATCGTTTGCCTTGTTACTTCGGCTATTCAGGATTTCTCCAGTGGCAGTGCATACAATGAAAGGCAATAAGGCATTGTCTACTCTAGCAAAATCGGAAAAGAAAATATAAATGTACTCCTACTCCTAAATAAAAATAATTTTTCAGCAGACGCAGTATTTCTTTTTATTAATACTTTTGTTTCTTTTTTTCGATCATTAATAAAAGGTAACAAACTTTTAAAATTAATTCAAGGTTATTGCAAAGTTAACTCGAATGCGGTAATATTCCAGTGAACAGTTACACTCCATTCCCCTGTAGGTGGCCCATAAGCCAAAGGCATAGGCAGATAACAAAAATACCATAGCGCTTATATGAAGATGTAAAGACAGAACCTTTTACTTGCTAAATTGTATATTGTAGCGACATCTTTGTTACAGTGGACGTACATTACATTAGAACTTTCGGTAAATCCCCTTATAATGCAATTTGTTAGTCTTATTGTCAACTATCTACGTTCCGCGTTTGTTTTGTGTGTTTATTTAGTACAAACTCGTTAGTATAAATTCGTTTTATTTTATAAAAAGCTTTATTCTAGACATTTAATATATACACAGTGTTGACTGTTCTGTTACTGTTGGATTATTGGACTGTTAGTGACGGTACGAAAATGCAGTGAAAATGCTATCATGATGAAAATCTGTTTACAGTGGCTAAAAAACTTTCATTGCTGTTCAAATAATTTCAAAATAAACACGAAATTACCACGATAGGACGTCTTATTCCTCCAGTTACACTTGTATTTGGATATTTTGGTAAAAAAATCTATGGCAATTACAAATAGATTACTATTTTTAAAAAAAAATATACGTGGAAAAGCTTAATAATTCATAAAGTTTAGTTCCACTTTGAAATGTGCGAATAGGATTCTTTCAACGATTTTCTGCTTTGCAAGTGCAGGATAATTTTTGCTAGGTTACATTTACTCCAACGTTGTTTACTTTTGTCTGTATCGGAATCATCGGATATCTATTTGCCTACCCTGTCTTAATTGGCACTGCAGGCCACTGTGTTTCTCTCTCTGCTGATTTTAACTCCCAGGTAGTTAAAAATCATCAGCTCTTCTCTGCTTTTACCTTCCAATTACAGTTTACATCTGTTTGGTTCTTTGCTAATTACCATGCATTTCATTTTTCCGCTGAAATCTGCCTGTTGTATTTTTGTGCCTTGATATTTAATAAATGAAGTTGTCTTTGCAGATCATGTTTGTTATTGGTTACCAATATCGCGTCGTTCGCGTAGCGTGTGTGGTCCCATTCTGTATCCTTCTCTCTTTTTTACTTCGTGGATTATTTAGTCCATTACGAGGGTTGCCTTTTATGTTTCGGGATTTGGCAACCCTAGTGTTGCAATCTGGCAACTGACAGCTCTATCGTAAAGTTGGACATTTTTGGGGTTATACGTACTCAGAACGTTTTGACATACGAGCGCTATTTGTGTTGTTTACAGTAACTTAAAAGATTCATCTCGGCCCAAAAATGGAATTAAATCGTGAACATTTTCGTGCGATTATTTTTTACAACTTTCGACGTGGATTCACTCAGCAAAAGTGCATGGATGAACTTAATTCAATTTTTAACGATGAAGCTCCATCAAGGACCAGTGTTTATCGATGGTATGGTGAATTCAATCGTGGTCGTAGTTCACTCCAAGACAAATTTTGTGAAGGTCGTCCAAAATCAGTTGTTGTTCCGAAAACCATTGATGCTCGGCGCGATCTGATATTGCAAGATCGTCATGTGACCTATCGTGAGATGGAGACAACCTTAGGCATTAGTGAGACCAGCATACATTCAATATTGCATAAACATTTGACTGTTAACAAAATTTGTTCGCGTTGGATCCCACACAATTTGTCAATTGCTCAAAAAAGGCTCGTGTCGATTGGTCGAAAGAAATGCTCAAAAAATACGATTGCGGTGCTTCGAAACACGTCTATGACATCATGACAGGTGATGAATCATGAATTTACGCGTATGAGCCCGAAAGTAAATAGCAGTCGACTGTATGGGTCTTTCAAGATGAGCCAAATCCAACAAAAGTTGTTCGCGCACGAAGCACTTCCAAGCAAATGGTCGCCTGCTTTTTCGGAAAAACTGGACATGTCGCAACCGTACCACTAGAACAATGCAGAATAGTCAATTCTGAGTGGTACACAACCATTTGTTTGCCAGTTGCCTTCCAAGAAATCAGGAAAACCAACCGCCGAAGACCGATCACTCTTCACCACGACAATGCGAGCTCTCACACATCGGCTCAAACAACTGCATTTTTGAGCACCCAAATCATGGATTTGATGAGACATCCGCCGTATAGTCCTGACTTGGCACCGAATGACTTCTTTTTATTCCCGAACGTAAAAAACAAATTGAGAGGTCAAAGTTTTTCGACACCTGAAGAAGCGGTTGCTGCATTCAGAATGCATGTTTTGGAGATACCTCAAATAGAGTGGCAAAAGTGCTTCGACAATTGGTTTAAACGCATGCAAAAGTGTATAGATCTTCATGGGGAATATTTTGAAAAACAATAAAGTGATTTTCGATGATTAATATTTGTTTTTGTTCTTTAATCCCGAAATATAAAAGGCAACCCTCGTATCATATTAAATAATATCGGGCTAAGCGAGTCCCCTTGTCGTATTCCTCCCTTTACGTATCTCGTTTCTCCTCTTGGCATTCTGACCTTTGTTTTGTTATCGACATTTATTTCTTTAATTAGTTTTATGATCTTATCTTCTATTTGTTTTGCTTGTAATAGTTTTATAAGATCATTCCGTCTTATTCCGTCGACGACACCTTTTAGGACTATGAAACACATATATGCGGGCTTGTTGTATTCAAATGACTTTTCAATTATTTGTCTTATGGTGAAAGTCGTATCTACAGTCCTACGGTTTTTTCTGAAACCTTCTTGTTTCTCGTCAATGTCTAATCTTTCTTCTATCTTATTTTTTATTATTGCATTTATCAGCTTTAGCATGGTATTTAATGAGCTGATTCCTCGATAGTTTTCTGGTTCTCTCCTGTTTCCTTTTTTTAGTATTTGTGCCAAAATGCTTTCCTTCCATTCTGTTGGTACTTTTCTGCTAGTGATTATGTTGTTAAATAGTTTTTGAATCCATGTGCACAATTCTTTCTCTCGATACTGATAAGTTCATTGCATTTTCTATCTGCATCCGGTGCCTTTCTCTTCTTTAATCGTTTTATTGATGTGTTTAATCCTTCCTTATATATTTAAAATTGATCATTGCTGGTCTCGTTATTTTCATAACCATTTTTATCACCTTCTTCTGTTTATACATACAGTTTTGTGAAGTGTTCGGTCCATTGTTCTTCTGTGATATCGTTTATTCGTGTGCATTCATTTTTATTCTTTCTTTGTCTTTTCATCATTTTCCATATTTTCCTTTGTGATCAATGTAAGTCGTGTTCCATGTCTTCCATAAATTTTTCTCAGTGTTCTTTCTTGATTTTATCTATTTCTTGGTTTACTCTATTTCTTGTTCTTAAATATTCTTTTTTATTATCTCCTTTTTTCTTTTTTTAGAATACTTGTTTTTTCTTGTGCTAGTATTTTCGCCCTTTCGTACCATGGTGTTCTGGATTCCCGTTTATTTCTGTTAACTTTTCTTCTGCTGCTTTTTTGGTGCTTTCTTTGATGATTTTCCAGCATTCTTCTATGTTTCTTATTGTTTCTAGCTTATGCATGTTTAATTTCTCTTCCATAAATCGGTCCTTTAAAATAAATATCATTGAAAACTTGAGAGCTTGTAGGGCGTAAAATAATAATTAACGAGAGGTTTCGTGCTGAGATAATAAGCCTTGTATATATGAAAGTATACAATTTTATTACGATGCAATTGAAATACCGGGATATCAAAAATTATCTTGGTCAAGGGTGGTTGTGGAATGTAAAACGTGTGTCTAACTTTAAATTTTTGAATATGTTTTGTTGTGTCAGAATGTGTCAAGTCATTTGCTGAAATTTTCTAATTTAGTTTTTGAATCATGCCTCTTACCACACAGCACAAAATTTTTATGATTGAAGCCTATTTTCGAACGGGTGGGCTAGTTAATGGAAAGTGGCAATACAGTCAACGTTTGTGTTTGGACAATTTTCGAGAGCACTTCCCAAACGTGGCAATATTACCGGGCAATTTTTATGCGTGCCTTACAAATTGTGTTGAAGTGTTTCGCGAAACTGGTTGTGTGACTCATAAAAAAGGCGCTGGTAGACCAAGAGTTCGTACAGAAGAAGTTGTTAATGACGTTCGTCGACGTATGGAAGAGGAGCCTGCAAAACCTTTGAAACGTCTTTCTCAGGAAATTGGACTTTCTTATGGAACATGTCAGAAGATTTTAAAGAAAGACTTGAACATGCATCCATACAAGATGCAAGCATATCAAGCTCTTCTGCTCGCAGGCTACCCCAGACGCCTTGCTTACTGCCATTGGTTTGTCAATAATTTAATGAATTGCGATGTTCCGGACTTAATTTTTTTTTCTGACGAAGCGTGCTTCCACCTTTCGGGATACATCAATTCACAAAATATGCGAATGTGGAGCAATGATAACCCTCATATTTTTACTGAATCGACACTACATGCTTCAAAAATTAGTGTTTGGATGGCAGTTTCTCGCAGAAGAATAATTGGGCCAATTTTTTTTGATTTCAACGTCAACGCAGACACAACTTTTTGGCTGAATTTGTGCAACAGTTAAACGATGATGAACTTCGGTACGGTTATTTCCAGCACGACAGTGCAACAGCACATACTACACGAGAAAATATTGCTTTCCTCCTCGATTTTTTTGATGACCGGCTGATAAATTTGCATACAGAAGTTGAGTTTCCTCCGAGATCACCTTGTTTGACAATTATGGACTATCTTATATTCGTTACTTAAAAAACAAGATTTTCGCAACTCCGGTAAATAATTTGCAAGAACTGCAACAAAGAATTGTTCAGCAATGTGCAACCATAACGCCAGAAATGCTGCAAAACACTTTTCGCAGCATGAGGAGACGCGATGGACATTGCCAACAATTACTGTAATTTAGTTTTCCTTGTTACTAAAACCGTTATTTCATAATTTGTAGTTCATTATTGCTTTACAACTGAAATGAACAGGTATGAAATTTGTACTTTATTTATGATGTCAGTGTGACAGTAACATAATTATTTCAAACGTAAAGTAAGACACACGTTTTACATTCCACAACCACCCTTGACCAAGATAATTTTTGATATCCCGGTATAATTTCATTAGAATCTAATGAAAACCAGATTGCATTTGCAAAGTTCACGTAGATGAGGCAAAGCTTGTATCACGGGTTGCATCGCAATATCCATTGATACAAACGTCCTCGGCGTGACTTTAATCTAGTTCGATAAATGACAAATTAAATGTTCTGTAATTAAACAGTTTAACGTGCTTAAAATTAAAAATATGTACAGCCGCAATCATAGACTAGTTTCGGCCTTGCTTGGTTTGAAGTGTATACAACCACCGTACCATACTAATGAGGTCAAGGAAGGCCGAAACTAGTTTCTATGGTTGCGGTTGTACATATTTTCAATTTTAAGCACGTTTAACTGTTTAATTACAGAACATTTAATTGGTCATTTGTCGAACTAGAGGTTTTGTTCTGTGCACTTTTTTATACGATCATTTGTTTTTGAGATATAGCGCGAAAAGTGGGAAGTGCTTCCCTTTATAGGATAACGCGGGGCAGATATCAGATATGCGTTGCAAAGCCAATTCTAAAGAATGTTCGCAAATTTCACAACAACGATAGATCCACAACAATAAATAAATAAGATTTACGCAAAATATTTTAATACAAAATTCTTGGTTTTTGAGTTATTTAATAACTTCTTTGCGGTTCCTGTTAAAATTTGAAACCTATAAGAATTTGGACTATTAAGGCTTATCGTTTATTGAACCCTTGTAAAGACTCTTGAGTAGTAATTTATTCCGTTTACCGCCCCCCCCTCTTCCCATTTTATCGATAATAAACTTTTACCATAGTGGAATTTTTTTTTAAACGGACTGTGCCAGATCAAAGGATGTCTATTCCAAACATTTTTGTCTCTTGAGAAAATAACCTATAGATAACCATTGTTGAGAAAAATCACTCTTTGTGGTCCTTTTGTTACGATTTGTGGCACCGCTTTAAATCGTTTTGCCTAATGTGTGATAAAAACAAAATGTTGCTTAATGTTTGTATGTTATCAAGCAATGTTATTATGATATTTGCTGAGATTTAAAGCATATATTTTCATTTCACAATTTACTAATTTTGCAAGTCTTATTAGAACACAATTTCTTTAAATAATATGTTATAAATACCAAGCACCCTCAATAGTTGCTCCCTAAAGAAAAGCAAGCTTTTTTTAATGTAGTTAAAAATTAGCCAACAAATGTTTAGCAATGAAATGAGCAATGAAATACATGTAAACTAATATTTACATACCAGACAGATAGTAATCTGTTTAAATCGCAATAAATTAAATAGGTAATCAATTTAAACTATTTGAAGCCCAAAAGTTAATTTCAAATTGCTAGTGAAAATTGAAATCGTATACCTGAAACAACCTGAAAACAAATGGACTTACAAATAGTCATTTTTCCCAGAAATGGTTATTTGCAAGGTAATTTCTCAATAGACTTACTTTTTTTTTTGGAATATTAACACAACATTTTTTGGTTCTGATCAGTAAAATGGGCAAGTGGGCGGAGAAAAGTCTCAGTCTAATATTTCAAATTTCAATACGATCTGTAAAGAGGCTGTAGTGTTATTAATTAAATAATTTATTTCTTTGACAACTTCAAAGCCCTGTTATCTCGGAAACTAAAAACCTTTAATCAACATTTTTTTTCGTAAATTCCATTTATTTATCGTTCTGAATCTACTCTCAAGCGTTGTAGATTAAATTTGGGTACCTATGCATGTAGAATCAAAATGTTTGCGTGTAATAAAAAACGAAGTTGATTGCTGCTTTTCCAGCAGTTCGCGAAGTCCTCTTTAATGAAACAATGATGATGCCAATTAACTAAGAAAAGTTTTTAATCAAATTAATTATAACAGTCATTGTAATGTGAAGAACCGATTGCTTTCATGATTGAAGAAGATGTTGATTTGTCGGTTATTTTAATAGGAGGAACGCAACATCAGCAGTAACTTTTTTTGAAAGAAATCTGTCAAGTGACACACCAAGACATAAGAGTTAACACATTCTCCGCACTTTATCCATATACTTGCATTATTCAGTATGCGAACACAAGATCACACTTTCTCCGCGCTAATCAAGAAAACGGTTGATTAAAATAATAATAAAAAATAACATACAATATTTTTTTCGTAACACTGTCATTAAAAGTGACATTTTTAGTTCATTGATAAGTGAACTAAAAATTGGCTTTTATAATGACACGTGTCAAAAACAGTTTTAACACTAGCGCGAAAATAGTTATTTATGATACAAGTGTTAAAAGTGACATTTTATTTTGTGAGTGGGGAGTATTGCGAAACGAGCGTAGCGAGTGGAGCAACCCCACGAACAAAATAAAATCACTTTTAACAAGTGTATCATACAATATTTTTTGTAAAACTGTTAAATTAAAAGAGAAAATGCTGTCCCTAGGGTTGAATTTTAGATTTATTGTTTGCGTGTTAAATTACATATTTGACATTTACATCTGACAATCAAGTCAGGTATTGGATAGAGTGTAACTAAGTAAAACAATTGTAAGTTGTTTAATGTTAATTAGTAACCACAATTGAACCTGTCCTAAAATATTGTAGATTTTATGGCTAATAAACATGAATTTTGAAGAAAAGATTGGAAATTAAAGCAATTTTATTTTTCCATTTGATGTTGAAGAAACAGCAAATACATCAACTGAGATTTATTGCTCCAGAAATCGGGACAAAAATATGATGGTATGAAATAAAGAATCTAGCAGATAAGTTCACTAAAAATATAGTTTTGGTTTACGCTGAAGAAAATTCTAACTTATGGAATCTCTCTATGAAAAAAGCTAGTTTTTAAATCAAACTAGGATATAAGCAAGTATTAAAACCAGCGTACAAGATTTTTTTGAATGAAGCTCCAGATACCAAATATGCAGTAAAAAGTTACGTCAGTTTTTGGATTATTTGGAGCCTGTCGCTCTCAAGAATTTTGTAAATTAACACTGGATGATATTGAAAAATCTTTGTTTTATATTATGAAGACTAAAAGCAACATCCGTCCTGGTTTTTGCACGGATTACTTTGCATAAATACCTCTGCAATTACTTCTCAGGAAAACTAAAATAAGTAACCGTTCAGATTGTAATAGTAATATTAATATTATAAATAAATAATTTATAACTATTTTGAATGTTTTAATGTTTGGAAACATAATATTGTTGGACCAGTCCGTTCAACCAAAAAAAATATCTTTCTAATTTTACCAGTACAGCTTTCTATTTTATATTGCATATTGCTATATATCAGTGTTTCCTAAACAGTGGGTCACAACCTGGCAGCGGACCACAAAAATAAAAGACCAGGCTGCAGAATTGTCTTCATACTCACAAATGATTAGTTCTTTTCAGCATTAAGATATAATTAAAACATCTTTTAGTGGGTGGCGAAGGGAAAATATTAAAAACAACCGGGTTAGGGCAAAAAACGTTTGGGAAACACTGCTATATTTACTTTTAACACTAGTGCAAAAAAACTTTTTCGCACTAGTGTTAAAAGTGTTTTTCTCACGTGTCATTATAAATCAATGAACTAAAAATGTCACTTTTAATAACAGTTTTACAAAAAAGTTTTTTCGTACTAGTGTTAAAAGTAAATATAGCAGTGTTTCCCAAACTTTTGTTGCCCTGACCCGGTTGTTTTTAATATTTCCCCTTCGCGACCCACTAAAAGATATTTTAATTATATTTTAATGTATAAGAACTAATTATTTGTGAGTGTAAAGACAATTCTGCAACCTGGTATTTTATTTTTGTGGCCCGGTGCCGGGTTGTGACCCACTATTTAGGAAACACTGATATATAGCAATATCCAATATTAAATAGAAAGCTATACTGGTAAAATTAGAAAGATTTTTTTTTTGGTTGAACGGAGTGGTCCTTGATTATTGTGTAATATTGTTTCCAAACATTAAAACATATTCAAATAGTTATAAATTATTTATTTATAATATTAATATTACTATTACAATGTGAAAGCTTACCTATTTTAGTTTTCCTGAGAAGTAATTGCAGAGGTATTTATGTGAAGTAATCCATGCACAAACCAGGACGGATGTTGCTTTTAGTCTTCACAATATGAAACAAAGATTTTTCAATATCATCCAGTTATAATTTACAAAATTCTTCAGGGCAACATAATCCAAATAATCCAAAAATTGACGCAACTTTTTACTACATATTTGGTGTCTGGAGATTCATTCAAAAAAATCTTGTACGCTGGTTTTAATACTTGCTTATATCCTAGTTTGATTTGAAAACTAGCTTTTTTCATAGAGAGATTCCACAACTAAGAATTTCCTTGAGCGTAAACCAAAACTATATTTTTAGTGAACTTATCTGCTAGATTCTTTATTTCATACCATCATATTTTTGTCCCGATTTCGGGAGCAATAAATCTCAGTTGATGTATTTGCTGCTTCTTCAACATCTGGTGGAATAATATAATTGCTTTAATTTCATGTTTATTAGCCATAAAATTTACAATATTTTAGAACAGGTTCAATTGTGGTTACTAATAAACATTAAACAACTTACAATTGTTTTACTTAGTTACACTCTATCCAATACCTGACTTGATTGTCAGATGTAAATGTCAAATATGTAATTCAACACGCAAACAATAAGTCTAAAATTCACCTCTAGTTTCACAAAAAATATTGTATGATACACTTGTTAAAAGTGATTTTATTTTGTTCTCACAAAATAAAATGTCACTTTTAACACTTGTATCATAAATAACTATTGTAGATAATTTCATGACTTACAATTTTGATAATAATGCTCATTGAACTAGGGGTAATAGAAAATGAGACTTTTTTTTATACAAAAAATATTCGCTATGGGTTTCTCTATTATGCTCTTCGAATAGTGCAAGTAGAAGGTAAAAATGAAGGAAGATGGCGATGAACCGCCGTTTTCAACAAGAATAAATTGAAATTATAGGGGAAATCGGCAATGAATTCCAGAGTATAAAAATTATGTGCAAAAAGATTCATCATAAATAGAAGTTTTAACTGTTCCAAGGTAGACTGTACGGATATCTGCTTTTTTGTAACCTTTGACCTTGAATATTTTGCAAAATCGGTAGAATAATACCCATTGCGTCATGTGAAGCACTTCTCCGCCCACGAGAGAGATTAAAGAAAACTTGAATTTATTGTCTTTATAACTTTCATCTTATCACATAAAAGTTTTATGGAAGGCTTTAATTAAGACTTCAATAATATTTGATACAGTTCGTTCGGAGGAATACAGAGTTTGTTGTTGGCGCCGCAGAAATATGTCTTACTTATCTGCCATAAACTTCTAAGATTGCTTTACAGTTTGACCTTTCATTTTTCTGTACGCTTTTTTACACATTATTTTCTTCTAGGAAGGTGTACAATCATTATCGTTGAATCGTTTTATCTGCTGCGTTCTCTATTTCTGATTATTATAATTCTTCTTAAAAAAGTGCTCTAATATTAAAAAGATTAAAATGCTGCCATTGATATTTTTTTTAAACAAGAAGCTGTTCAATTATCTCACTTTTTTAGATACTTGTTTACTAGAAATTTTTTGTTTAAATTTATTTTTCCATTGCCCTTTTTGTTTAAGTCACTTAAAACGGCGATCTTCTGCATAAGTAAAATGTGTAGGTAGACCAGTGGCGGCTGGTCTTAAAGAGCGCGAGAGCGCGCGCTCCTCGTGAAATGAGCGAACTATTCTTTTTTATATAATGTAAAAGATTTGGATTTATCTCATTTTTAAGCACAAAGTAATAATATACTAATTAACTAATACTTGTGAGTGACTTGAAATAACGTACGCAAACGTTTTATTTCATTATATTATATATTATGAGGAAATTGAAATACGTTGATGCGCGCAGAATTATGCACCTATCGTGGTTGTCGTGTGATGGCTATCAACGGCCTCAACGGGATACGGAGAAATAAACTACAGATACACCGCGTTAAAGCTAGCCCGGGGAACGCTGCACCCCGCTTATGCGCTATTGCCAAATGGTGTGTACGAGACAGAGTTTGGAGTGTGTATTTACGGTTTATGATGCAAGATGCTTAAGGTGCCGGCTGATCTGATTGCGATTACTAATTCTGCCGTTTACAGGCCTAACTGCTAACAGTACCGCTATTCACAAAGAGATAGCAGTACCCATTCTAGGGTCTAATTATTAATTTGTTAATTTCGTTCTAATTATAGGGAAAATAGTCGCCGAATGAACACGCTCTACTAATGATGACATTGACAGTACGCGTAAAAATTTGAAGTTTCAGTATTTTCCTTTAGATTTAAGATTTAATTATGTGCTTAAAATGAACAGTACCAGTTTTTTATAAAAAAAAAAAAGATTTTAGTTAACTTCCCCTGGAAGAAAAAGTAAAAATAAAAGAACTAGGTAGACCTTTGCCAATGTTAAAACTAGAACAGAAGTGTGAAAAAAAATCTAAAAAAAGAGCGTTTACAAAGCATTTTTCTGCGAATACCTATAAGAAGAATAACTGTATATGTGGTTGCGAGGTAACGAATTTGCTGTACTGTTTTCCGTGTGTGTTATTTTACAATCCACCGAGGTTTTCACCGTCAGATTTAAGTTGGGCTAGAACCGGAATAAAAGATTTAACTATTTATTATTAAAAAACATGAGGGATCGCATAGTCATATTAATGCTTGCACAGCGGTCGCTTTACTGGAAAAGTCAATACTATAGCTGAACTTAATTCTGCTCATAGGCAACATGTAATGGAATATAATGAGAAAGTTAGAAAAAATCGCTATATTTTGAAATGAATTATTTCCTGCATGAAATTTTGCAACTCATTCGAATTAGCACTCAGAGGTCATGAAGAAAGTAAACAATCATAAAATCGTGAAATATTTAGGGAACTTGTCGATTTTTCCGCTGAATTAGATGTAACCCTTCAAGAACATTTAAAAACTACAACCGTTTTTCAGGGAACATCAAAAACCATACAAAATGAAATATTAGATTCTATACTGGCGATTTGCAGAGATGAAATCAGTAAACAAATGAGAGATTCAGAATTTCTGTCTGTTCAATGTGACGAAACTACAAACGTAACTAATTGGTGTCAGTTGGTATTGACATTTAGATATGTACGTAATAGTACAATTTGTGAGAACTTTTGGGGATTTAAAAGACTTAAAGACAAATCCGCCAAAGGCATAACAGAACGTATCGAAGAAGAACTGCACCCTTTAATTTTGCAAACACCTCACAAATTAATTGTACAAACTTACGATGGTGCAAATGTTATGAGTGGCTCTATAAATGGACCGAGACCCAAATTATATCAAAATATCCGTATGCCCATTATGTTTACTGTTATGTTCACCAGCTTAATCTTATAATGTAGAACATTCCAAAGTTCGTGTATTTTTTAATAACCTATCAGCGCTATTCCTGCTTTTTTTTTCTAAATTCGTCTAATCCATGTGATGTCTTTAAAGAAATTATCAAACAGAGATTGCCCAATGTGGCAGGAACTCGGTGGAATCATAATATTAGAACAGTAAATACTGTGTATGAAAACCGGGAAGAGCTAATGAAGTATTTGAAAAAATAGAAGAACGATGTACAAATGGTGCAACTTTAAATGAAGCTTCCGGCTTCAGACGTGCTTTAGAAGACACAGAATTTATGTTTTGGTTGACATTATTTCACAAAATTCTTCCACACGTCCACGTTCTTTATAATCAAATTCAGTCGAGAAATAAGGACAGTACACAGCTGCAAAAAGACATAGTTAATTTTGAAAACACCATTTCTACCATTAGAAATGAAACAGAAGACATTGAGAAATGCGTCAATACAAACTTTTCAAGTAGAAGAAGGAAAAGAAGTGATGATCATTTACAAAAAAGTGTGTATGCCAAAGAAATCTGCGACGTAATCATAACACAAATGAAGGAGTGATTTTCGTATCGTGGACACATTCTAGCTGCTGAACTATTTAAAAATCAACTATTTAAAAGATTTGCAGCTACTTTTCCAGTTAGTATTTTCGAAGCTGTGACTTCTGCTTATCCACACGTATCTGTGCTTCGATTAAAAACTGAACTGACAGTTATTTATTCAAGACCAGATTATGTTGATATTATTGGTGCCGTTAATTTATTGTCATTTATGACTGAAACATTTTCTGAAACAGTAAAATTATTAAATATAATTTTAACAGCATCAATGACAACTGCAGAATCAGAACGCTGTTTTTCGACGCTTAAAAGAATTAAAAGTTTCTTACGCAATACTATGAACAATGATCGTTTAAATGCATTAGCGATGATGTCTATCAACAAAAATATGGTGCAGGAGATGAAAAAGTAACTGAACACTTTATTTCCTTAAAAGGTCGTAGAGCGGATTTTATTTATCGAAAATATTTTTTTTTGTGTTTTTATATAGTTTAATTACAACTTTGTAATAAAATACATTTTATCTTCCAATGTAGTTTTCATTAAAAAATAATATAATTTTATTCCTATGAAAGCAAATAAATTTAATTAAGTAACGTAAAGCGGTAGCGAGGTGCAACCGTACAGAGTGCTTTAAAAAGGCTCAGAAATGTCGATAATGTTTTTTTTTACTCAATCAATATAATTTAGAGATGATAAACCGAAAATATTTTGTTATTAGATGGTAATTAAATTTAATTCACAAAAATACTATTAAATATCACACCCTGTGTATCACTTTTGTTTCTCCTAAATTTAATACCTTACTACGGCATCGGAGTCACCTAAACTCTTAACTATTAATATTTTTTGCACCTGCGCACCCCCTGTTAAAAAGTCACCAGCCGCCACTGAGGTAGACACTTTTTAAAGAACATAATGAGATACAGTTTGAAATTATTCAATAAATACTTAAGATTTTTTGGATTGATAGGTACCATTTCTATTTTTTTTATTTAAAGCTCCAAAAATTCGAGAAAAATGTTATACTTTAGCAACAATGAACATTAATACAGGGTCTGAACCATTATTTACAAATAATTTTAGAGTAAAATTAAATTTTTAAAAATGTTATTCCTAGAAGTCATAAAATTTTCCCGCAGACTGTAGATCTCTCTAGCTAGCGTATGACTTTTCTCAATATTGACATTTCTAACCCTCACTTTGTGAAATTCTTTAATATTTATCAAAACGTGGAATTTTGAATATATGTCACTTGTTGTTTTAATCGTTAATAAAGTATAGTTATGAATATTTTTCCATATATACAAAAAAATAAGAAAATTTAATAATATACATTTAATAGAATTGTTGATATTTTTAAACTGTTTATCCGGTAATATGGATTAATTTTATGAAACTATTTTACAGTTCTGTTATCGAGAATAAAAATACGACCTCTTTTTGCATTCTGGTTTTTGACTTTTTTTTCATATATTTTAAGAATGCTTTTCTAGAAATGTTTGTGTTAACAAAGCATCAATTAGCACAGAACTTAGCGCACAAAATAGTATCAATTCAATTTTAATTTAAGTTTGCTCCACCAGTTTATTATTTCTGAAATTTCATCTGCAGCTCATTCGAGTCATCAAATAATGCAACGTGTTTTTTGTTTCAGTTTTTCAGTGAATCTCATTTGTAGCGCCTTCGATCCCAAGGATATCGCTTTCCACTTCAATCCTCGCTTGCTGCAACATTATATTGTACGAAATAGCAGGTTCAAAGGAGTATGGAATACCGAAGAGACGGCAATGTCGAACAAGTTCAACATAAAACCAAACACAAAGTTCGAGATGAACATTTTATTGGCGGAATCGGAATTTTTGGTTTCTTACAACGACAAGCACCTTTGCTCGTATCCATTCAAAGTACCATTAAACAAACTAACTGCCATCGAAGTAAACGGCCATCTTGAAATTTATGGAGTTGAATATAAGGACGTTAAAATTTACCCGCAAGAACTCGAGCAGAATTATACATTTACAATACCATTGGGAACCGAAAATCTCAAATTGGAACAAGCGTTGGTAATAACAATTTTTTATTTACAAATTGTAAACAGTCAATTTTCTTTATTGCCCCATAAAAAACTTGTCGCGCTTTTGTTAGCTACGTTCCCTTTTCTTTATGTATTCTTGGATATACACGAGATATAACACCGTTTTTCTTTATTTATTAAACGCGCAACGGACAAGTTTTAAAGATTTTTATGATGCATGAAACTGAATTTCACAAGTTAGGTCATTATTTCGTGTATTCGCTTCAGCTACATAATTTTGCTTTGCGATTTTTTGCAGCCTGATTCTTTCAAAGACGGGCGTTCTACTTAATGGCTATAAATTCTCATGCCTTGTTAGCTCTTAATGTGTATTATACATTTTAAGTACAATTCAGTAGCAATTTGAAAACTTTGTATAACCATTTCTTGGCCAATTAATGACGAAGTGAGGTAGTAGAATTTCTTTTAATGGCCATGCTTGCGAAGTAAATCATCAAATAATTGGGAACGAAATATCTGAAGAGGTAGGAAATATTATTCCTGTTAGTGCATTATTGCCGTCGATCTCGGAATGCTTTCTCCTCTATCGTTGAAAACATTTATTGGAGTATGCGTTGGAAAATATTTTATTAATCTACACACGTAATAAAAGTAAATTTGTAGAGCAATTGCTATAAAAGAATTTCGAAGTACATATGTAAAAAAAGCAATAGGATGATATTTTGTTGTTGAAATTACGATTTCTCGAAATTATTGCCTTGGGAAATTGCACTCTGCTGCAGACGGCTTTTATACTATTCTTCATAGCTGTGCTTGAATATAGGTATGGAACTAGCATCGGTTGTGTAGTTGAGGTATTATAGATGTTTTCCGATTTCCCGAAATGATTTCTTCTGATCTTATGAAAATGGACTGGTCACGAAGATCAGAATCTGGTAAAAACGGTTTTCACTTACCAAAGTCTTGTTAATATTGGAAATTATTGTGTAAAAAGTCCCATTGTGATGTTATACCACTACAGATGATGTTCGGTCATTCACAAAGTGGCTTTTTCAAGTCTATCAAGAACTTGTCGGTAAACCTATTGGTAATGTTTTGTTTGAGGAAAATTCTTGATAATTGTATCTGTAAATCAGTGTGCATTCGATCTGATGCCATTTGCTCACTTTATCTTTTTTTAATTTAATGGAGTAAAAGTATATCATTTCTGGATTTGGCGTTTTGGGTCAGGGGAGTATTTGAAAATACAGAACTTGTAACTCAGATATGTTTATAACATGTGAAAGTCATTTTTAATCAGTCCTCAAAAAGACATGCTTTCCTCCTAATTGTCATTTGTCATTTTCATTCCAAACAAATCTAGGGCGCTATTTTGGCGTAAATTTAGTGCCCAATTGATCGGTAAATATCTGATAAATATTATCATCCTCTATCCAAAAAGCTATATTACAACTGATTTGGTGCAAAATTACCCGAGATATAATTATTTTTATGGCAAAATGTTGCGTTTTTTGGGACTTCTCGATAATTGAGAAAACTACGACCAACGGTTGTGGTATGTAATATGGGTCAAATTCAAATGCTCCCCTTTCTCGATTATTAAAAATAAGAAAAGTTTTTATTATTCTTTATGGTACCTTTATAATACAGTAGAACTCGGATGGTTCGACTCTCCGGATAATCCGACCTTCACTTTGGTACTACATAAAATTAATATTATTCAATTGTTAGCCTGTGCGTTTTTTTCTACGTAAATTTTCTAAACCAAAGATGCTTAAAGCAGGGATGAACAACACGAGGCCCGCGGACCGCATGCGGCCCGCCTAAATTCTACTGGTTTACATAAAAATTTTAGAAAAGAAAATGTCAAACGATTTGACGAAAAAACACCTACCATTTGGAAAAAACATATGTTGTCAAAAAACACGAAACATTTTCCATACTTGAGAGAAGAAATTCCTTCAGATAGAAGTAAATATGGTCAGGAAATTAAAAACTTAATAAACCCATTTGAACCGAGATTTAAAATATTTCGATTCGAAGAAATTGCTCGCAGTTTTCTTAGTTTTTTCTGAGTTATTTAATATGGGACGTCGAAACAGTTCCAAATGAGTACAAATGGAATTAATAGATTTACAAAACAACACCAATTTGAAGGCATTCAAAAAATTTAAGTAAAATTACCTACATGATTTTTGATAAATTTTCACGATTAGTCAATCATTCTGAAAAATTCATGTGCAAAAAAAAGAAAATCTTTTGGGTGAGTAACGTATATTTTCACTTAAAAACTACAGTAATGGGGAGATCGCATTTTCAGATTAAAGTCAAAATTTCGAAAAAAGCCCAATCTTAAGAAAAAATCCTGAGAACTTTAAGAAATGCCGAAAATTTGAAAAAGTGGAAATGCGAAATAGACGATCATGTTGGCTATCATTATTTTATTTACAGCTGTTCTGAAAAGCTGACTTGCCTGTCCGAACCACTGTCTTAAGTTTCTAAACCAGGATGTTCTTCGTCTACCAGGTCCACGCCTTCTATCAACTTTTTCCTGCACGATCAAATCCAACATGTCATATACCTCCGGATGTCTCATGACGTGGCCAAAATAAGACACCCTTCGCATCTTTACTGTGCTTTCAATTTCTTTTTCCTTCTTCATTTCGTTTTATTACAGGAAATTTAATTAGTGGTTGTACCACAATTCCTTATTTTATATTATCGAACATCAGCAGTATCCATTTTTGTTGGTCGATGACAATTCATAAACAACAAGTCAAAAAGTGTCACTCCTATGGTTAGCTCACCTGTCACAGATTAACCACCACTGAGAGATACAGATTACTTGGACAAAAAGCACAAAAAAGTGACTATGAAATGAAAAGCACAACTTTTCCTCTCCATTCTTGTTAAAATGATGAGAAACTACAATGTGCATAACAGTTATACGGATCCTTGATTTCCAAGACTGATTATCTCTTGACAAACTAGAGTACAGTTTAATGAAAATTAAACTAATCAAAAATTAGTTGCGGGTTATCCATAAGACAAACTAGGCATGTGGCTGGGGCTCAAGGCTACAAGGGCGCCATTCAATATCTGTCTAGAGCGCCGTCAATATTTAATCTGCCACTGTTTTTTTTTCAGAATTTCAAACTAAAAATTGGAATTTATAATTATGTTCGAAAAATTCCGACTTAATTGCATGTTCAGAGAAACATATCAAAATTTTGGACTTCAAGAGTTCTAGAAAAATTTAAGATTTCAAATTTTTAAAAGTTGAAATTTTGATATAGTCAAAATTTCGAAAAAAAGGATAATTTCAATATTTGAGAAAAAGCCTAATTCGAAGACCACAATTTGGACCTTCAGTAAAAAAAAATATTGCGAAATTACTCGTAATGTGTTGTGTTTCGAGAAAGAGTCAACATTTTGGGAAAAAAACCAAAATTTAGAGATTTCGATTAAAATTAACAATTTTGAGCTTGAAATACAAATCTTGTCCCCTGAAACCAAGAAATATTAAAAAACACAACAAATGTTGCTCCAACGCGTTTTCGATAGCTACCGAAACGCGTTAGACTAACACTTGTTGTGTTTTTTAGAGTATCCCTCTGAAGATGATAGCTTGGCTATTGAAACGCGTTAGAGCAACATTTGTTGTGTTTTTTAATCTTTCTTGGTTTTAGCGGACAAGATTTGTATTTTAGTTTTTGAAGATAACCAAGGATCAGTAGTCCGTTCCAGAAAAATTTTGAGTGGACAAGAAGTAAGTCGAATTTTCGAGAGGGATTTGAAAGAAATTTAAATATCAATATTTTGAAAAAAATTCAAATTTCGAGGAGTCAGAATTTCGCCATTTCGAAAAAAATCAAAAGGTTGAGTAGAAAAGTGGATTTTTCAAAACATTTCCGAGAAAAAATTAATAATTTCACAATTTCAATAAAAAATTGAAACTTCTAAATATTAAATATTTTTAGAAAAAATTTAAAGTTTTCAAATATTAAAAATTGGGTAAAATTTCGATAATTCGAAAAATAGTCGAAATTTCTAAATTTCGAGAAAAATCCAGAAATTTGAACTTTCAAAAAGAAATTAGTCAAGATTTCAGGATTTCATAAAACTTAACTTGCAATTCCCAAAAAAAGAGTAAAAATTTCGACCACAAAAAGACAAATTAATTCAAAATTTTAATAGTTTGCGGAAAAAGTCATCAGATTGTGATCAATTTTTGTGAAAGAAATGGTAATTTCCAGAAGAAGCTGAATTCGGGTGAAAAAATTGCATTCTTTAAAAATAATTCTGTCAGAATTTTTATTTTATTTCAACGTTGTTACATTCTTGAAAATTTTCAAGAAATCTTTTTTTCAAATTTCTTAAAAATATTTTTACGTGAAGAATCCAAAAATGATTAAAAACGCATAGCTCTCAGTTAAAAAAACAGAGTTTTTTTGAATAAAACAAAAACAATAAAGATCATAAAATTTCCATCACCCTGTGTAATAAATGTAAAACCTGATTACGTTATTATAATCTCCATAATATTCCATGACTTCAGCCCAAATTTTGATGTTTTTACTGCAAATAATAAAAAAGATACAAAGAGTTAAAATAACCCTCTTTTCTGTCATTTTTTTTCGAAAAATTGAAATATCTTTAAAACTATCAAAGATAGCAATAAACATGTATATATAAACTCACCTTATTTTTCTACGTAAAATCCAAATAAAGTATAAAATTTAGGGGTTGTCATTTAAAATAAGAAAGTTGATACCTACTTCTGGTATAACCGGAAGTTGGAGGAAGTTGAAAATATTTTTGGAAGGTAGTTTAGCTCCGATTAGCCCCACCGACAAAATCAGTTTGCCTTTATAATAGGTGATACTCCATATAAAGGTAACCTCCCAACTAAAAAAAAACGCCCGGTATAGAAAAATATTAAATTTTCTGACAAATATTCCAAATTTTCAAAAGAAAGTCCAATTTTAAGAGGTAATTTAAAAAAGTTGGAGTTTTCGATAAAACATATTAAAAATAAAAACCTAAATTTTGTCAAAAACTCGAGAAATGTTTAAAATTTGAAATAAATTAAAATTTTCAAAGGTCTAATGTTATGAAAAAATGCAATTTTTAGAAAAAGTCGAATTTAGAGAAAGAAAAATAGCAATTTTCAGAAACATAGTTTCCAAAATTTATAATTCAATAAAGAAGTTGAATTTTCAAGAAATCCTTTTCTCGAAATCCCCAAAAATATTTTTTGTAATATTTTTATTAACATTTCGATCTAATTTAGATATAAAAGTGAACATTTTCAGAATTATAAAACCATTTAAGCTAAAAGTTGTAATTTGTTGAAGAAGACAAATATTCAGAAAAATGTCAAAATTTTGAAATAAATAATCCATTTGTGAAACAAAAGTCCAAAAAGTAGGATTTTGAAAATAAAATAAAAATTTCGAAATAGGCAAATTTTAGGAAACAGGCGAATTTTAGGTAAAACACTTTTTTAGAAAAATTTAGTGTTTTGAAAAAAAAAGACGAATTTACCAGGAAAAAAAATTATAGAAATATTAAATATTGGATACTGAAATAAAAATTCAAGATTTAGTGAAAAAGTTCAAAATTTCTAAAAAAAAATCAGAATCTAAAATATTGAAAATGTCAGTTAAATGTTCAGAAAAATAAAGGAATTTGGAATAAAAGCCAAATTTCCAGAAAACTTTAAAATGGACAAAACACTTTCCAAAGAAAGTCAAATTAGAAAAAAAGCCCAAAATAAAACAAATAGTCGAAACACTGAGAAAAAGATGATATTGCGCGAGAACTTTTGAAAAAAAGGTCTAAATTTTGAGAAAAAGCGTTGAGTTCTAGTGAAATTTCGAAATTTTCCAGAAAAAAACCAGATTTTATCTAAATTTAGAAAAAGAGCAAATTTTAAGAAAAAAATCAAATATTTATTTTTGTTAACTCCTCGAGTCAGAGGAAGACAGGCCCACAATGTTCGTCAGAAAATGTGAAATATTGTGATACACATCGAAATGTTGACAAACAAGCTGAAACTTCTAGAAATTTGGATTAAAAAAGAGTTGAAATTTACAAAGAAATTTTTTTCGTAATTTTTGTTCTTTCACAAAAATTTTAATTTCAAACAGAAGATTGACCCGATTTCAAGGAAAAGGCAAATTTTAATAAACAAGCTGAAATTTTCAGAAATAAAAAAAGACGACATTTTCAGAAAAAGTCGAATTTCGAGAAATTGGAGATAATAAACACCGAAGGTTTAAATAAAAATTCGAAATTTTGATAGTCATGTTTGATAAAAAGAAGTCAAATTTCATGAATAAATGCGAAATTTCAAAAGATAAAGATAAGTTTTGCAAAACATGTACGAAATTTGAGAAAAACTAGAAATTTCTAAAAAATCATTCTTAAGAATTGAAAGGTCCCTGGTCCAAGCATGTTGAACGATATCTGTACTCCCCTTGTGATACAATTAAAAATATGAAAAGACAGCCGATCATCCGAATGTGCAGAAGGAAATAATTTGGGTTTCCTTTGAATGTTTAGTTAAAAAATATTACATACACATTAGGTATACGAGGGTGGTGCGATAAGTACTTAGCCTACAAAAGAAAAACGAAAATTTTGGAAAAGCGGAAATTTATTTCTCAACGTAGTCTCCTTTTAACTCGATACACTTGACCCAGCGATGCCGCAACTTCTTTAACCCGCCTGAAAAATACGTTTTCTCAGGTCTGCAAAGTAAGCCTTCGGAGGAGATATTAGATTTTTTGCAGGGTTCTTGGGAAGATTGGATGGTGAGATTTGTGGTCATAATGAAAAGTTGATGGATATTGGTTTAAAATCTGGAAATTCAACCATTTCCTATGGTACCGAAATTTTGATATGTTATACAGAATATCCCACTAGTACGCGGAGATTCGATATATTCATTAAAGAAGAGGTAACCCTTCCCCTTTCATTTTTTTGCAACATTTCCAAACTGAACATTTTTACAATTGAAAAAAATATATCATACAGCCATTTGTATATTGTCTCAGCAGACAGGAACTTAGTTTTCTTAAATTACAACCTATGTATTTTAAGTTTTTTTTTTTGAATTATGCTCGTCATTTTAGTGAGGATTTTATCAGTTTTTTCTATATCTAAATCTAATATTTTTCAGAATATTTTGATTTTTTAAGAAAATAAAATTTTTTTCACATGCATCTCCAAGATATGCCAGAAAATCGTTTTTATTTTTTCAACTTCAACATCCTTGAAAACTAAACGTTTTTGAGTAACATTGTATATGACTTTCCTTATTATTTTTGAAGTAAAATCTATTGGTAAGGTTTGGCCCATTCCTTAACGGTCGCCTAAATGTTGCAAATAGATTACTTGTCAATTTTTTCAATTCAAAAAAGAGCGATTTGCCTAATTGATGACGAGAGTTTGACCGATTCTCTCGAAACACTAGATCACAGGCGGATGGTTGGTGACTTGTTTTTTTTTCTACAAGTACTATCCTGGAAGATAGTAGGATCGCAGGATCTAATAGGATTGATGCCCCCAAGGACAAAATTTTTGAGGCATACAAGACTGTCGCATACAGCAAATTCCTCTGCGGTCCAACATGACACAGTGAGGACTGTTTACGGAGAATCTTTTTTCCATAAAACTTCCAAGCTATGGAACTTGTTACCGAAAGGAATTTCTGATTCTGAGTTCTGATGTTCTTATTGTTTCTATTTATTATTTCTTGCCATATTTTTTATGGTTAGATTGTTTTAGTTCAATTAATGATTTTATGTTTATATCATATATTAATTTCACAGATGTATTTAGTGAGACAAGGTTTGGTTCTTGCCCTAACCTACTCTTGTCATGCATGCAACAATAAGTCGTGAGATTGAATCCTATCATGTTAGGATTATTATTAAAGTGATATTTTAATAGTACAATCAGTATGTACAGAGACGCAACATCCTAGTTACAGAGCTTTGGTGTGTATATAACAGCTTAAAGATTTTGATCTCAACTGTATGTCGGCTTTAATTTCAAATTAAATTTAGGCAAATAATTTTTACGCTTACTAGACGGTATAAAAGTTCAAAATGCTCGGCAGTCGACGAATGTAAATTTTCATAACGTTCTGGTCTTCCTTTTATGTGTTATGTTGAGTCGTATAATTAAAAAATGATGAGAGAAGAGAAAGATAATTTAATTTCACTGGATTTTTAATATTTGCAGGATATTCCGCTTACTGGTTTATTGCCCGAGGGCTTGAAACATGGCTGGCAATTAGAAATTCACGGAAGAGTGAAAATTTTGCCTCATTCGTTCACGATAAATCTTCAAGAAGGACCCCAGATTTGGCCTCGGCCAACAATCCCTTTACATTTTAATACGAAGTATAGTAAGTATGAAATATTTATTTATCTAATATGTTCAAAGTAATCTTCGGCCAAAGTGGATAAAGTTATGTCAGTAATCCCTTTATTTTATGTCCATAGTAGATTTTAGATAATATTGTTACGGGCTTATCGGTTCGAATTGATTATTAAACACGTGCTGAATAATACCCACTTTATTATTAAACCTAACTCGGATCACCACAACTAAACAATTAACTCACTTATTATTGACTTCTACTAACTCACTAACTACACTGACTCTAACTGACTTACTCAAGGGAAAGCTGACCGCTTTATATAGTTTTGGCTCCCGGCTTCTAGAACTTTTCGGCAGATAAGGCTTATCGTTTGCCGACATTTCTGGAACGCTTATCTGCTGTTTGTTTCTTATCGCGGCCGCTTTCCCCTTATCAGATCTTTCTAGAAACTTTTCTTACGTACTAGATTCTACAATTCTATTCTATCTATTTACAATATGCTTAGAAAAAAATCTAAGGCCTGTGCTTGTGCATTGTTAATTAGCTTTAGGGTCAGAGAGTGGCCGGTTCAATTTTAAAAATAAAAATTTAGTTTTATAAATGTCGAGTTTTCTCTCAAAATTCTTCCCTTTTCTTAGAATTTTTATTTTCAACTCAAGATTGTTTTACTTTTTTTTTATTTCGACGTTGAAATCGATTTTTCGAATTTTCTTAAAATTCTGAAATAAAATCAAATGCATTTACAAATTTAGATCCGAGGTAAAAATTTCTGTGAGTAATCTCTAAATTTCAAAAAAATCTCCAAATTTGGATTTTAATCTTGAAATCTCGACTCAAAAATTGATACAAATAAAACAGAAGTAAACAAAAGTTATTTATTCGATTGAGGGTCGCCGAATTGTTTACATAAAATCGATTTTGCCACGTATAATAAATTACAGCAAAAGTATAATAAAAAATGTTAATTATTACTATCGCACGCTTTAAAGCTGTGCTTCTAAGGGTCTAAAATATGTTATATGTTACTTTCCACCGTTTTCTCCATTTTAGTTGAAATCTGAACGCTATTTTCTGTAAAATGTGATAAAACCCCTGGTTTCTCGTAACGCTCAATCTGAAAAGCGAGAAACTTGAGAAGTCAATAATATTTCATTGGTTCTCTGTAGATTTTAAAAAATTTGACTCGATCTACACTTGACAGTAGCAGTTTAAAACTTTTTAAGTGAATTAAATTTTTACCATAATATATAAAATGTTACGCTTTTTTAAAATAAACTTCTTACATGAGTTAACACATGATATCAATAAGCAATTAAAGATAATAAAAATTACAAGTGTAAAATGCACGCATAATAATATAATTTATAAAACGAGACATATACAATAATAATTAAATACAAAGTAATAATGCAGCATACACAGAAGGCTCTTTATTGAATAAACGATAAAAATTGAAAATGAAAAAGTGAACATTTTGAGTACAAAATTAGAAATATCAAAAAGTCTCGAAATTAAGAAAAAAAAGGCAATTAAAAATTAAAGACCTTGAAAATAAAACGAAAACTAATATATGGAAAAACATGGTGAGGCTAGGATGGTGGCGCTGGATATCTCAAATGCCTTTGACAAAGTCTGGCACCAATCTCTTCTCATCAAATCAACATCTTATGGTTTTCCTCCTGATATTCAATTTTTCTCGCTGACAGATCTCTTCAGGTCGTCGTCGATGGCATCTCATCCGAGATATTTGCGATTAATGCAGGAATGCCTCAGAGGTCCGTCCTATCTCCTACTCTATTTCTGTTACCCATAAACGATCTCTTAGCCTCAACTTCCAATCCGATATACAGCTACGCAGATGATAGTAGCCTTGTGTAATCTTTTTTTTCCGACAAACTATTATCTATCGCTGCTTCAGATTGACTAAGGGAACAGCAGATACAGACGATTACTCTCGATCTCGAAATCATTCTGGAATGGGGTAAGAAAAATTTGGTCGACTCCAACGCTTCAAGAACTCAGGCCGCGGTTTTCTCTAAGAAAATATCAAGGGAAAATGCAACAAACATACTAATGGACGGTAAAATCCATCCCATGGGATCTAATTTATCTATCTTAGCAGTGAATGCGAGCACTTATTTCTCTTGGGATGATCATGTGCGCGCCATTGCCAAATCCGCCTCTCAGAAGCTAGGATTTCTTTTTAGAGCTAAATAGTACTTCACATCTCATCAGTTACTCACACTATACAAGGCTCAAGTTAGGCCAACACTGGAGTACTGTTCGTATGTTTGGAGTTCAGCCCCAAAAAACACTTGAGCTATGTTGGATTCAATTGATGACGACAGTTTGACTGATTCTCTCGAAACACTATAGCACAGGCGTATGGTTGGTGATTTGCCTCTTTTTTACAAGTAATATTATGGAAGATGCTTGCAGGAACTAATGGGATTGGTTCTTCCAAGGGCAAGATTCTTGAGGCATAGAAGACAAACAGCAAATTTCTGTGAGATGCAGCTTGGCACAGTGAGGACTTCTGTCTGCGGAGGTTTTTTTTTCTGTAGAACTTCTAAATTATGGAACTCGTTACCGAAAGGAATTTTCCCCAAAAATTACAGTTTGTCCTTGTTTAAGGAGGCGGTTCATCGCCATGTATCCTTGTTTCCGCATGCTACTCGCAGTGCTTTGAAGGCATAATTGGGTCGCCCTTTGCGAGTGAATTAAACTTAAAAAAAACAATTATTAGAAAAAATAAAAATGTTTACTTTACCGACGAAATTCAAAATATTAAATTTATTACAATTGAAAGTTGAAATTCGAAAACTACCTAATGTAAGTGTTTATATATTTTCTGCACTCATGCTCATGTTTGAAAAAACCATTTCGTAGAAACATATGCGTTATAAAAAATCAGTTTTTGAAATAACACATTAGCAGTATCACAATTAGATTTATGTATGTTTTTAAGTAAAAAATGTGGTTTTATTTGTTTAAAATATAGACAACCACAACAACATTTATAAATAAGTAAACCTCACAATCCTTATATACTTGTATTTTATCGGGATAACAAATCATTGACTGCTGATTATCGTATTAGTTTTATTTTGCTTGGAACTTTAGAATATTCTGTAAATTATTACGAAGTCGACACTAGAAAACTTCTTTCTTTAAAGATAATTTTGGCGTACGGTTTCTAACAATTTGTTCTAATGGCAAGTTTTTATTTAGATAATATATTATATAACTAATACGCTTATATCAAACGCACGTGAGGGCTGGGAGCAATTTTCCGTGAAATAGGGTAAAATAGTGGCCATAAGTAGGTTGCTTTAAAAACAGACTTACCCGAATAAAAATAAAGTAGCAGGATAAATCTGCAGGCGATATCTGAGTCAGCTTAACGATGTGGAAAAATAAATAATGATAAAAATAAAAAACCAACCAGCGGATATGGATAAAAATGTTATACCCATGAAGCTGTAGATCCTTTGTTCAACTTAGATTTATGTTAAAATTTCCAACACATCAAGTAGTTGAAGATATGGTATGGGATGTTTACTCTAAAAGCGGCTGTCGATTAAGGACAATGCACAATTTAAAACATGAATTAACGATTTGATCTATCATTAAGTAATGTATTTATATATTCTATATAGTTCATTTCACGAAAGTTGAGTTCTACGTCATCAAATGTATTATCTGAATCAAACCAGAGACCACATTTAAGAGTAATTCATTTCGGCGTTTGACTGAATAGGAGTTTTTGCAATTAGTAGGTAAAGCCAGCAAAAGTAAGAGCAAGCCAGCCAAAGAAGAAGAAAGATGCAGATTTGATTGCGCCTTTACCTTTTTTATGCAAACAATTATTTCTTTTTTGGCAAAATATTTTTTTAAATATTACTATATGCTTTTTGCAAGAAATATTCTGTTAAACATTTATTAATATTGGATTAAGAAAGCAAAGCGAATATACATTATTTCAGGGAATAAATACAAATGTGCTTTGGAAAAGATATTCTGTTTTTGAAAAAAATGCTGTTTTTACAAAGAATAAGAAATTCAATTTTATTTTTTCTTATTAAATAATTGTTAATTAGGTATAATTGACGTTATTAACCCTTACTTTGTGGAATTCTTTAATATTCATAACTAATAAACTTTATTAACGAAAACCTTGTGGAATTTTTAAATTTTGTTGCGTTTTTATCGTTATTAAAATTTATTAGTTATGAATTAGGTATAAAAAAACATACGCAAAGTTCTTGTCCTTTTTTGGGAACATTTTTTGAAATCAAGGGTCATTATTATTATTATTATATTATCATCCACCTAAAAAAACGCACACACAACACACAAGGAAGGCTAAATTCTCTAGTTATACTGCTACTAAGAAACTGGTTATTTGTGTGCCCTATTTAAAGGTATGTGTATAGTTTGAACTGTTCGAAATTTTGGAAATTTCAATATATACTAAAGAAAGTAATCAATTAGATTAGAAATTTTGACATCTTTTTTGTCATCGATTTTTTGTTGTTGCTTTAGGGGAAATCTTTTAGGCCTCGATATTGTAATTAAATTAAATTAAAAAAATATATTCTTTCAGAAAACTTCCACTGTTTCTGCCTAGGTTATCACAGTCTGATCGTCTTTAGGCATATGTGATGTGAACAGACAGTACGGAAAGTGTTCAGCTTTGTGCTACTCCATAGTTCAATCTACCTGGTTTTTTTTAGTTGGGAGGTTATCTTTATATGGAGTACACTTATTATAAAAACAAACTGATTTTGTTAATGGGGCTAATCGGGGTTAAACCTTTTTCTAAAAATATTTTCAACTTTCTCCCACTTCCCGTTATACAATACAACTTTCTTCTTATTTTAAATGATAACCCCCATATTTTATGTTTTATTTGAATTTTACGTAAAAAAATGAGGTCAGGTTATGTATACATGTTCATTGCTATCTTCAATAGTTTTAAAGATATTTCAATTCCAAAAAAAATTACAGATAAGAGGCTTATTTTGATCCTTTGCAAC
This sequence comes from Dastarcus helophoroides, assembly GCA_028583605.1. Classification (NCBI taxonomy): domain Eukaryota; kingdom Metazoa; phylum Arthropoda; class Insecta; order Coleoptera; family Bothrideridae; genus Dastarcus; species Dastarcus helophoroides. The sequence goes on from CM053326.1 coordinate 7,787,239, forward strand.
TTGTTAATTATTTGCAGAAAAAAAATGAAATTTGGTTTGAGATTATGGACTGTTATGGAGACTATAATAAAGTAATCACGTTTTACATCTATTATAAAGGGTGACGGAAATTGTATCACCTTTATTTTATTTGTTTATTCAAAAAACTCTGTTTTTTTAAATGGGAACTTTACGTTTTTTAATCATTTTAGGATTCCTTGCATAAAAAGAAGAAAAAAATTATATGACTATTTTTTAAAATTCTACGCCGCTACAGAGATATAATTCAAAATAAAAAGAAAAATTATATATTTTTTTTTCTCTTGGCGGTAGACAACAAAATTAAAAAAAAACACATAACCACAAGGTCTACAAATTTTAGGCTAAATAATATTTAAAAGATAACCGTACGAACAAGTTTTTGGTTAATTGTTAAAATACTTACTGACAAATATTTATGGAGCCACGAATTTAAGTTTCGTGAAAAAAGTTTGTTAAACAGATAGCTCATTTTTGAAGCAATGAAAATCAATAACAAATGTTCAAGAAAATACGTCCTTTGACTATTATGCTGTTAGATTAGAGCTCAGGATTTGTAACTTTTAAATTTTATAATGAAAATCACAATAGAAAATATTATTTAATTATCTTTTTTAATCGTAAATTAATCCTTAGTTCATTATTTGGCTAAAGTATACAGAATCACTTTGAAATGAGATATAAAGTCACTTTTGGAAAATATACAAAGGTACATTTGATTAACACTTATGGAGCTCATAACGGTAAAATAGACAATGAGTTTCTCGCCCACTTATTTGAGGCCCAGTTTATTACAAACGATGGTCCGCACGCGTGGCCACCGCGCTCCCAAGATAAAATACCACTAGAATTTTTCTATGAAGAACTGTTTAAGAGCACGTTTTTGCAAGGACTACTGCATGACAAGTATATTGCTAGGAACAATCGGATGTGCTTAAAAAGGTTACTCAATTCAAAATCCTAAAATTTGCCTTTAAATATATTGCAACACGAGACCGTCACTGTTGTTCTTGATGTAACTTTTTTGTCAATTATTTTATTTTCCTATTACTTATTATGAATAATTCTTCAAACTTTTATGGCCTACAGCTAATTTTCTACTTAAATAAATGAGATGTTTGGTTTTTTATTTTGAGTTTTATGTAAAATATCTCTGTAACCGTGCAAAATTTTGAAAAATAATTAGATAACTTTTTTCTCCTTTTTATGTAAAGAATCCAAAAATGATTAATAATTATATAGTTCCTATTTAAGAAAACAGAGTTTTTTTATAAAGCAAAAACCATAAAGATCATAAAATTTTCGTCACCCTGTATAATAAATGAAAAATCTGATTATGCCATTATAGTCTTCATGATATCCCATGACTTTAGCCCAAAGTTTACTTCTTTTCTGTACATAATAGAAAAGACGCAAAGAGTCAAAATAGCCCTCTTTTCTGTCATTTTTTTTTCGAAAAATTAAAATATCTTTAAAACTATTAAAAATAGCAATAAACATGTATATATAAACTCACCTTATTTTGTAGGTAAAATTGAAATAAAATATAAAATATGGGGGTTGCTATTTAAAATAAGAAAGTTGACGTCTATTTCCGAAATAATCGGAAGTGAGAGGAAGTTATATTTTTAAAAGATGGTTTAGCCCTGATTAGCTCCATCGACAAAATCAGTTTATTTTTATAATAAGTGGTACTCCATATAAATGTAACCTCTTAACTAAAAACAAAACACCCGGTATATAGATTTGCAAATTCTTGTGTCCAGCCTTCACCGGAATTAAAATCAAAATTTCCACAGGAATGAGCAGTATACCATTGATAGAGCCATACCAAAGTGGTGTATCTTAAAAATTATCCCTTGCAACCGAGCAACATTAGAATAAGAAAATTATTTCCAAAAATTTTAAATACCTAATATTTCTGATTTCTTTTAAAAGTAGTTTCTCCACACTCGTGTTCGCAGTCTTATCATTGTCCTTTTCACTTACCCTTTCCTCTGTAAATTTTGGTTAAATTTGTGTAATTAGTTTCCGAGATCACCTCCTCGTAGCTCGAATAATCTACAGAGATATGTATATCTAGGCGACTTACCACTGTTTAATTAAATTTACTTCCAGCCAAGTTCTTACCTCTATGTTCAAAGTGTCCATAGTTTGCATTTCTTTAGTAACTTCTCTAATAATAATGTAATGAATTTATAAAAGGCGTACATTTTCAGAAAGCTAACTATTTGTTTAAATATATTGGAAGCATTGTCACTGTCTATCACTACTTATGCTTTTGTTAAGGAGCCAGAGGTTGCCTTTTTCTTGCTCAAAATAATTAAGTAATTTATCCACCAAAACTAGAGTCCGCATTTAATCTGTTGCAGAGATGATTTTGTTACATTGCACGAAAAGTGCAGTAATAAATAATATTTATCTTCTATTAGGTCACACATGACCTAAATAAACAAGGTTCAATTGTTAGCTTCGAAAATAATGCAGAATATTCAAAACTGAAACGTCAAACACCAAAATAACTACACACCCGATGGACGTACGCTACTAAAATTATATCAGTAATTTCGAGTAAAGATCTAAACGCATCTTCGTCTGAGTAAAATAGATTCATCTCCGACAAACAATACGGTTTTAGACAACAACGCTCCACTGGCGATCTGCTGGCATATGTTACTCATATCTGTAATTCAGCTATGGAAAAACATGGTGAAGCTAGGATTGTGGCATTGGATATCTCAAAGGCTTTCGACATAGTCTAGAACCGATCTCTTCTCGCCAAATTAACATCTTATGGTCTTCCTCCTGGACTCTGTGATTTGATATCCAATTTTCTCGCTGACAGATCTTTTCAGGTCGTCGTCGATGGCATCCCATCCGTGATATTTGCGATTAACGCAGGGGTGCCTCAGGGGTCTGTTCTGTCTCCTACTCTATTTCTGTTACACATAAAAGATCTCTTAGCTTCAACTTCCAATCCTATATACAGCTACGCAGATGATCGTAACCTTGTGTCATATTTTTTCTCCGACAAACCATTATCTATCGCTGCTTTAGATCGACTAAGGGAACAGCAGATACAGACGGGATCTCGAGATTATTCTGAAATGGGGTAAGGACAATTTAGTTGACTTCAACGCTTCAAAAACTCAAGCCGCGGTTATCTCTAAGAAAACATCAAGGGATAATATAACAAACATACTAATGGACAGTAAAATTCTTCCAATGTGATCTAATCTATCTATCCTAGGAGTGAATACGAGCACTAACTTCTCTTGGGACGATCATGTGCGCGCCATTGCCAAATTCGCCTCTCAGAAACTAGGCTTTCTTTTTAGATCTAAAAAGTACTTCACATCTCATCAGCTATTAACAGTATTCAAAGCTCAAGTTAGGCCAACACTAGAATACTATTCTCATGTTTGGAATTCAGCCCCAAAACACACTTTAGCTCTCTTGGATTCAATTCAAAGAGCGATTCGCCTAATTACGACGAGAGTCTGACCGATTCTCTCCAAACACTAGAGCACAGGCGTATGGTTGGTGACTTGTCTCTTTTCTACAAGTACTATCATGGAAGATGCTCGCAGGAACTAATAGGATTAATCCCCTCAAGGGTAAGATTCTTGAGGCGACAGTCGGAGACAGCAAATTCCTGTGCGGTCCAGCTTGACACAGTGAGGACTTCTGTCTACGGAGACTCTTTTTTCTATAGAACTTCCAAGTTATGGAACTTGTTACCGAAATGAATTTTCCCCAAAAATTACAACCTATCCTTGTTTAAGAAGGCGGTTCATCGCCATCTATCCTTGTTTTCGCATCCTACTCGCAGTGCTTTGAAAGCATAATGGGGTTACCCTTTGCGAGTGGATTAAACTTAAAAAAATCTCGTATCTCGAAAACTAAGCGTTTATGAGCAACATTGCATATGACTTTTTCCCGTTGGCGTTCGTCGTAGAATCTATTGGTAAAATTTATTCCATTTTTTAGCGGATATTCTGTATACCGTGTGTCTTACGCGACGTGGGATTTCATGGGTATCTTCGCTATTGGAGAAGATAGAAAATCGGGTGAATAGTTAGATAAAGTATTTTATGTCATCAATTAAAAAAAAACTACTGACTATTGACAGATTTGTTTGGGCTTTATTTGTAATCTTTATTAAAAATTCCTGAACTATTTTTAATTAATATCTCCAAAGATGCCCAACAAACTGATAAACGCGTCATATTCCAAAGTTAAACTTAATTTACTACTTAACTTGCTACTTAATTGGGCAAATATTATTGATTTGTATACCATTTACCAGCTATTCCCAAACAGTGTGTCGTGGAACACTAGTGAGTCGTATGTCGCCGAAATATAAGATCAGAAATGTTCACAAATGAATAATAATAACCTTTTTTTTAGTCATTGAAATTATTTTGGCAGTCATTATCTTTTCTGGTGATCAGAAAAGATAATGACTGAATTTTCTGACAACTAGAAAATATATTTTCTGATTGTCAGAATTTTTATTTTTTTGGTGGAAAGGACTTGTCCTTGGTTATCTTTAAAATTGAAATACAAATATTTTCACTTGAAACCAAGAAAAATTGAAAAAACACTCCAGAGCTTGCTCTAACGCTTTTCGATAGCCAAGCTAATCATAATCATAATCACGTTCTCTTAATGGGCGCCACAAAATTCTGACAACCAAAATTTGAAATATAAATCTTGTTCCCTGAAACCAAGAAAGATTAAACAACACAACAGAGGTTACTCTAACGCGTTTCGATAGCCAAGCTAATCATATTCAGAGAGATATATATCTCTCTGAAGATGATAGCCAAGCTAATCATTTTCAGAGAGATATATATCTCTCTGAAGATGATAGCTTGGCTATCGAAACGCGTTAGAGTAACCTCTGTTGTGTTGTTTAATCTTTCTTGGTTTCAGGGTTGGTTTTCATGCATTCCCTGAAACCAAGAAAGATTAAACAACACAACAGAGGTTACTCTAACGCGTTTCGATAGCCAAGCTAATCATATTCAGAGAGATATATATCTCTCTGAAGATGATAGCCAAGCTAATCATATTCAGAGAGATATATATCTCTCTGAAGATGATAGCTTGGCTATCGAAACGCGTTAGAGTAACCTCTGTTGTGTTGTTTAATCTTTCTTGGTTTCAGGGAACAAGATTTATATTTCAAATTTTGGTTGTCAGAATTTTGTGGCGCCCATTAAGAGAACGTTTTTTTTTTAGTCATCAAAACTCGGAGATAATCAGAAGGAAGTTCTTTTTCTTTGGTAGTCAAAAAATTCTTAAATCATTAATATGCATCGCCCTTTTTTTACGAAACCAAAAGTGACTCACTGCCAATAAAAGGCTGGAAACACTGCCATATATCATAAAGGAAAGATTTGCTTCATTATGTTTTGATTTAATTTTAATAATAGTAATAGTTCAGTACTGTCATCATTATTTCAAATTCAATTAAACGTTAAAGAATGGGATCCTGAAATTTTATTTAAAAAATATGAATTTATTGTAATATTTCAATACTTAATAAAATAATAATTTATCAATTGTTGCGATATTATAAAAGTAAGGAGCGATGGATGCATTTCCGTTTACATTTGCAACTCTGTAATAATTTTAGATATTAAGTTACATTTTCAATCTCGACCTAAAAAAAAAACGAAAATAAAATTCCAATTTGGCAAGAAATCAATTTGGCCCCCTTTCGACAGATACGGGTTGTGGTTTTCTATTTATTTACCGTTGAAGTAACTTGCAATTTATGAATTTCAGGTATAGCAACCGGCGAGATCTTGTTTAACAGGAACGCCTGGATGGGAAAAGGATGGGGTCAAGAAGAACGATGTACTGGATTGCAATTTTCGCCGGCCTCACCTTTCACACTTGCGATTCGACGAGAAATTGATCACTTTGCCGTGTTTGTAAACCGGATACTGACTGGAGAATTTAAATTTAGGGGAGATGTAGATAGAATAAATACCGTTTATATTGAAGGAGACGTTGTAATTAATAATATGTTTGTAGACAAGGACCCGAGGGTGTGCTTTGTTTAGATTGTTGTTTTGGAAGGGAAATTTATTTGCTTGTGATTACTATTACTTAATAGTGCTACTTAAATTAGGCCTTAAACAATGCAATACGATATTTATATAAAATAAAAACATACTTTCATCTTATGCAGTAGTTTTATTTATATCGGTTTATATTTAAACATATTTAGTATTTGTTGTAAGTACTGACACTTCTTCTTGATCTTGGTTTTTGTATTAATTTTTATTTAGTTTTGATAAACTAAATATTAATTTACTGTTTTTATTTAATTTAAAAAGTACTTTTTTATGCGAGTGATCCACGTTTTTGCTGATGTAAAGATATTCAAGAAGTATAAATAAAGTTTAATGGACGCAAAAATTCGTTGCTCAATAAGGAACACAAATTTCGATGTTATAAAATTCATCAATAATTAATTGGCCAAATCGTTGATTGAATTCAATCAAAGGCCAAATGAATACTGGAAGGAGGCCCCTTGATACCGTAAATACTACTGAAAATAGAATCAAAGACGAAGCAGACTCATCGTATCGCAAGTTGCGGCCGGGGCAAACGAAAGCCCAATGGTAAAGTAAGTAAAATGTCTAAACAAATGGATATTTTGAGCTAAGATCAAAATATGCAGGAAAATAAAAATTTCAAGATTAAATTAGAAATTCTAATAAAAATGCTAAAATTTTGAAAATCAATTTTAAAACTGTTAAAAGCGAGATTTCAAAAGAACGTTCGAAATTTAAAAGCAAATTTGTTGTAAAATGGAAAAAAAAATCAAATGTATATAAATAATTGAGAAAAGTTTTCGGTTCAATTCAGTTAGGTATAGATGATTAGGAAAACATTTTCAATTCAAATATTTATTAACATTTAATTTTCAAACTACCCATTTTAATTTGTAAGAGTCGACTTTATCTTTTAAAAGAAAAGTTTGTAAATTTCGAACTTTATTTTTAAATTTCGTAAATTTGAAATTTAGTCTCAGGATTTTGACGTTTTTATTAGAATTTTCCATTTGATTTTGATTTTATTTGATTTTTCAATTTCGACCTTATCCCAAATTATGCCACTCTTTAGAAGTTTTGAGTTTTTCAAAAAATGATACGCAAATTGATTGAAGGAAGGACGAGTTTCAATTTGCCCGGGCTCCAACTTGTGATGTCATGAGCCTGCCTCGTCTTTGATTCTATTTTCATTATTATAAAGATATCAGAGGCCCTCCAAGTATTCATTTGGCCAAGGGCTCCCAATGGTTTTTAGCATACAGGGAGGATCCACCAGAGGCGCTTTAAACATATCCACCTCAGATCAATTAAATTATTGATCGAATCGTCGTATTAATTACTCGAGCCCTAGACATGGTCCTTCGAGCAAAAAATTAAGCTGTGGACAAAAAAAAACCTAAGAATTCTAAAAAAAAGTTTGGGAAAAGTGAAGTGCAATCGCTTTTTTTTCTCAAAATGAAACCCGTCTTATGGGAGAATTAACAAATCTCATAAAGACATAAAAACACAACTTGGAGAAAAACTCTCAAACAAAAACACAAAGAAAAACAAAACAAGGAACGAAAGATATTCCACTATCATCATCAGTGAAAAAACGTCAGAAAAACTTATCGAACAAGCAGTAAACATTGAAGCGCTTCGAGAAGAAATGGACTTTGCCAAAAATGTGACGCATGGGTGGAAGTATGTTCAAGGGAATATAAAAGAACTACGGACAGTAGTAAAAGAAGGAGACCTACAATTGAGGTGCATCCCGAGGCAAACGAAGAAATAAAATATTTCAAGGAGCAGTGGCACAAAAAGATATCGCTGCAAGTAAAAGATATCTTGTTTAAATTAAATGAGAAAATAGAAGACGAATCAGCTAGAAACACAGAAGCAGCAACGATTACAACTCCAATAGGTCCTTAAGTCTTATACGATAAAGGGCCCACGTACAAAGAAATCCAAAATTATGTACATAGCTTAGCAAATGGCAAAAAGAAAATTGTGAAGAAAACGAATGAAAACCAAAGTGAAGTAAAGGAATTAGCAGAGGAACTGGAAGTTAATTCACACATAGACCATTACCAGCTGGAAGAAATGGGATGGATTAAAAGTGAAATAAAAAGCACATTCTCGAAAAGCAAAGGAGAGAAGAATCAAGGAAAAGTACAACTTAATTTCAGGAGGACTAACATGTCAGTGAATAGCTATCCAAATTGTGAAGAGAGGAGAGGTTCCTGCATTCTGTGACGCTTCTCAAAATGCCAGAGAGGCAGTCGTTTATCAAAAAATGCAACTTGAAAGAAGCAAGGGCCGAAGTACATAGATAACTGCCATATTAAATTGCCCTTCAAAAAGAAGAAAAGATGCGACTGATGAAAAAGAAGAATTGGTTAGAATTCTCACTCTAAAAAGATCATGAGGGGTGATCGTACAAAGATCTACGTTAAACTTCACCAGGAAAAAAAGGCAACAACACCGACAAGTGACTGTATGTGTTGGGTCGATGGTGGCAAATTTGACTAGGTCAAAGGAACCGACAACCACATCAAACTCCCAAAAGCCACCAGCATCGGTCAAGGGGACAGGAAGGCTGAAGATGAGAACACTCAAACAATTTCTTCAGGAGGATCCTCTTGACTAAAATAAAGTTAAGTTTATTTAAATATAAAATTTAAAAGGTTAATGTTTTTTTCGTAATTGGGTTTCATAATTAAGAAGTTAAACAATTAAATGTGTGTAAATGTAAAAATACTGTTTTCACCATTTGTTATAGTGACAATGTCCCAGGACACCAGAATCTCAACAATCCACTGCTTGGGAAAAAAAATCCTGCTGAGGTGAGCGTTTCAATAGATCTTTAAACTTGTCGAGGTGGCAATATGTTTAATTTTCTGTTAAACAGATTTCTTAATAATTTGTATCTTTATTTGTAAGGTGTCATTTAACCTGACACACTTAATTGTTTTCCAAATTCCTCAATTGTTTTGATTTCTTCATGTAATTGTTTAAAATTTAACAAAGTTTCATAAGGTTTATGAAAATTATTGCAAGGCTCGACAAAATTAATGATGAACGGTTAAACCAGCGACCGCCAACCGGTGCATCTTGTTTACATATGCATGTCATATGATTATTACATTATTTACTGCAAACTTGTTTATCACATTTTTAATTTGTCATAGTTTTAAGGTTTTATTTTAAATAAATTTAGTATTGATCGAATCGTCGTATCAATTACTCAAACCCTAAACATGGTTCTTCGAGCCGGATATGAACCAGCACCTATGGTTGCAGTAGAATTTTTTTTTTCCATTGATATACACTGGTGTGTTCGCTCCAACTTGTGAATAAGAATAGCAAAATAAATTTTGATGTAAGGTCAGAAGAAGAGAGAAACGACCATATATGTCCAAGACCTCGCTAGATTATGAATGTCATAATTCCGGTTTCGGACAAAAAACAATCCCGGAAAGTTAGAGACGACTACCCTCCACTCTTCATCAGGTTATATCTATTATAAATTTAGAAATTCATACTTTTCCTAGTTTTAAATTTTGACTGAAGATTTCTAGAAAAAAACGAAAACTTGATCTCGAAATTTCAACCTTGTTCTTGAAACTTCTACTTTAAGCTCAGCACTTTCATTTTTTTTAGACATTTTGAAGCTTTGAGAGAACAGATTTCAAAAAATAAGACAATTAAATTTTGATATTAAAATTTAGAAAATGCTGCATTGGCAATGACATAACAAAAATTGCTTTTTTTAAAGTACATACTGCTGTCACATTTAAACGTAACATAACTTCATTTCACCGCTTGTAGCTATTCGCACATAAAATTCTTTTCCTGATTTAGATTTTGCACACTAAGAGTTCGGGAAGTAAACAAATAAAATAAGAAATTTATATCTTAGGTGGAAAATATAGATCGGTTCGCCCACATTAGGACCGTAAAGAACTGAGAAGCCATCTTGCTCGAGTCATAAAACGTCTGAAGTAATAAGGAACACTTGTGCTGCCAGCTGTCACCTATTGGAGACAAAGATATCTGCCAACCAAGTTTCATAGTCTACATTTTCTAATTTATAACAGAATTTAGAAAAGATGGTATAATTATGCAAATTTAAATACATCTTTCAGAAAGGGGTTATCTCCAGACTATAGCACAATCAAGAAAGAATTATTACATATTGAATGTACCAAACCAACCGGAGAATAACATCTCGAGATTTAAGATCCTTTATTCTATTTCCGTTTATTTTATTTATCTCTCCGAGATTCCCACTATTTTATATTTTTATGTTAACTTATTTCAGCAGAAATTGCTGATGAAATTCAGAATTTACTGCCAGAAATGACTTCAACAAATAACTTCCACAATGAGAGGAATTCGCGTTTTAGTAGCTGTATGTTCTACTTTCTTGTTAAATGACAGATACGTTACAACGTAATGTAATAAAATTTTCTTAAGCACGGAACTTTACAAGCGATTTATTAATTGTTGACTGTATTATTGAAGTATATTTTTTATTTTAATTAATATTTTCAATGTCACATTAATATTTAGGTCAAACCACTTAATTGTAACTGTATAAAGAAGAGCCAGTGGTAAGTGGGATTACTTAGGGTACACATTGAAATTTGTAGTACCTATATTGGGTGTTTCTAAAATGTATGACATATAAATGTTTATTTTTTTAAATGTCAATATTCTGAAACTGTTTTGATGGTATATGAAGGCTTTCCTGGTAATGCTTCTAACCCTAATTGATTTTTGTTGAAAAATGCCGCATCCTGACATTTTACATTTTTCAAAAATTTTCCTTGTCAGCATTTCATTGAAACTTAAATATTTCATCAATAAAATTCCTAAATAGGTTATTATAGAATTTAGGTAACATTTCAGCTAGAACCTCGTTATCAGAAATAATTGTTAAGAGTTTCATTGTAGAAGGCGTCTAAAATTTATGATTAAATTTTACCATTTTTAAACAATTTGTCTCACTTTTTTTATTAAAAGTATTATTGTTCCTTTTAAATCCACACTCTATCAAAGTTTTATCTTTTTACTGCATGATATCAATTTTAGAATAAAATTGCCTTATAACATACATAATATTTAAAAAAAAACTAGGCAGTAAGGGGACTGCTGACAGAAGTGAAAACTTAAAATTTAAAAAATTAAAATTATCATCTTATTCTCTCTACTACTACTGTAGTAATCACAAGCATAGCGCTTTTACAGTTAAAATAATAATTAACATTATACACCTTATTTATCTTATTTAGATGGGGGTTGATTGGCACTAGAAGATAGGTTACTTTGACTTAATATTTGCTAGTTATAAACTGCTTCAGTCATGAATGTTTCTTTTCCATATACATATTTTTTCCCATTTATTACAACTTTATGATATTTATTAGTAGAGACTGGATTTTAGGCACGTTACGTTAGGCGAAAACGAATAGCCAAAAAAGGCATTAAAAAGGCAAAATCCTTCAAAAAAAAGGCACTTAAAGGTCAAAACCACAATTACCAAGAAAAAAAGAGTCGTAGTTTGGAATCTTACAAAAGAAGTTTAAAATTTTTATCAAAAACTTCTCAAAAGAGAACAATATTGAAAATTAAAATATTGAACTGTGAGAAAAACTTCGAAATTTCAAAATAAATTAAAGTTTATAAAAAATCTTAAAAAGTCGTAATTTCAAAAATAAATATATGACCAAACATTCTACTAAGGAAAAAATTTTAAGTTTTTAAGCGGACAAGAAGGAAAAAAGGAAAAAATTGAAATCGAATTTTTGACAAAAACATTCGAAAATTTATATTAAATACAAATTTTCCTAAATGTTCAAGTTTACAATCGAAATTTGTTGCTAAAGTGAAAATAAGAATTATGAAAGAAAAGTCGTTATTTAAAAAAAAATAACTGCTTAAACTGAAAATTTCGAGTCAGAATTTCGGGATTAGAATCGAAACTTCAAAATTTTATAAAAAATTTTAAATTTTGCAATTTAAAAATTAAAAGCTTAAACTCCGCATTTGGAAAAAAATTAAATTTTAAGAAAACTCAATATTTTATGTGGAAACGAACCTCTGAGATTCAAAAAATTTTTGAATATTTCACTCTTTACTAAAGATTTAAAATCTGTTCTGAAACCTGTTCTGTTTTTCTGTTCTGTTCTTTAATAAATTTTGCCTAAAATGTCAACTTTTTTATAAATTTAGAGTTTAACACCAAATCTGAGCATTTTTAAACTTCAGGATTTAAAATTCAGGATTGTTTTCACAACTTTTAACTAGTTTAACTTAAAGTTTAGTAGACTTGTTTTGATATTTTGATTTTGATTCCGAAAATTTGACTTTTTTCTCAAATCGACTTCAAAGAGAAAGCTTCGGAAAAAAGTTTGATGTTTTAAATTCAATATTGAAAGTTCGATCTTAGTTAACAAATTTCGATTTTAATTAGCACATTTTTTACTTTTAGTCACGACATTAGGACATATCTTTTGAGAAAAATTTAATTTATAAAATGTTTACAAGGTTTTGAGTTTAAAAATGCCAAAATTATGAATTTTGAAAAAATACTAGTTTTAATAAACTTGATATTTTTCTTCGAATATTCTTACATTGGGGGTAGCGTAAAATTCAGGCTGTTTCAAAATATTTTGACTTTTCTCGCTCAACATTTAAACTTTTCTTAAAACATTTTCACTAAAGATTTTGAGAAGACTGTAAAGGTTTTAAGAGATTTCAAAATTTCCTCTCTAAATTTTGCTTTAAACTTCAAAATTTTAAAAAAATATTGAATTTTGATAGTTTTAAATTGATTCGATCTTTTTGAGATTTGGACATTTTTTCTTGAAATTCCTAATTTAAGCTTGCCTTGCAATTTGTGCTATATTTCTTTTGAAAATTGTGATTTTAACCTTTTTTTCCATAAATTATGGTTTCTATTTTTTCGAGATTTAGACAGTACTTCTAAACGTCAAGATATTTCTAGAATTTATAGTTTAAAAAATTAAAAATTTCGGGTTCAACAGAAAAATTTGTTAAGAATTAGCCTATTCCACGTTTTGTTCTGAGGTTTAAATTTCTAAAAAAGTGGATTCTTTTAGAAGTGGTTATTCATGAATACAGTTTTTTTTGAACTTTAAATTCACTGGTAATTAGACTGTTTCTAAAGCGACTTTGCCCACTTTAAATGCAGTCTTTTCACACTTTTCTGAATATTTCGAATTAAAATTCCCAATTCCAAAAATCCAAGATTAAGTTCAAAATTTTGATACCTATATCACTTTTGGAATAATGTTTGCTATGATATATTTTAACTTACCAAACTATTACAAACGTCTACGATTAAACGATTTTTCTTCCTTGAAGTCTTTGAGAAAAATCGGGCAGTCAAGAAGGAATTCCAAATTAAAGAGTTTCAGCTAAAATATTTAGAAAAAATATGCAAAATTTCCAATTTTTTGAAATTTTGATTTTAAAATTTAAATTTCGATTTTTGTTTTGGAAAGTTTAAGCCCAAATTGAAAGACGAAAATGTTAAAATTTTTATATTGAAGCCGAGATATGAAGAAACAAGTGAAAATTTTAGTAAAAACCGTAAAAGTGATAACCTTTATCCCTAATTTTTAATTTAGCTTCTAAATTTTGTATCGAAATTTCCAAAAATGATAAACTTTATCAATTTCCTATTTTGTATTGAAATTACGTTTAAAGTTTAAAATTCGATATTTTGAAAGGTCTTTTCGAGAGGAGATTAGAAATTTCGAGAGAAAAAAGGCATTTATTTAAAAAAATATATATCTAAAATTCGAGAGTAAAAAATACATTTTAGAAAAAAAAAGTATAAACTGCGAGTTAAATTCAGAATATTGCAAAAAAGTGTATATCTGGAAAAAATACTTGAACTGTTACATATTTTTTTGGCACCTATTTTGAGTTTAAAATTCTAATTTCGAAGTTTTTTCTTTTTGCCTTTTTACAGAAATCTTGACCTTTTTATAAATTTTAAATAAAACGTCAAAATTTTGATAAACAGTTGGATATGTCAGACATTAAGAAAAAAATTTTAATTTACTTGAAATTCGAAAAAAAGATGTTAAATTTTATAAAATAATGTACGTTAAGGAGGACATAACAAGAATCAAAGAGAAGAAAACTTGAACTAAATAAAAATCTGGAGATTAAAGTTGAGGTTGTTCAATTAAATTAAAAAAAGATGCTGCCCCCACATATGTGCATTTCAGTCAATTTTACTTAGTTTTGCTTAAAAAAATTCATGCAACCAGCGCACATACAACCCAAAGAAATGACAAACATTAAAGAATAAATTTTATATCGCTTTGGTTTGATAAAAGTGCAGTGGTGGCGAAGCATCTCGAATTTGCTATTTTGTAAATTTTTTTTTTGGAAATATGAATTATAAAGTTTATTTATTGATGTTATGGTTTCTGCTAACGAATGAATTTCGAAAAATTTTAATTAGAGGTGCATTTTAGAAATACAAACATCGAATTTTTTTGATTTTCCAAATTTAAATAACTTCCAAACTATAGAAACTGGACCCATTTGATATTTGTGAGGATAATTACATTTTGTGTTTGCTAATCATCTCGCACAACAGCAAACGCTATCTAAATAAAATTACAGTATTTTCTGAGCTAAGAATACACTTAAATAACCTACATAAAAGAAAAATCATTCGGGTGATTTCCGTTCTTCCTGGCCAGCTTTTAAATCGGGCTCGATTTGCATGTTTTTTCTATATTCCTCAAAAAGTATTACAATGCTTTAGATACGTACTTATTTCACTATTATTAAGTATTGGAAATCGTACAACAATATTTAATAATTAATTGCGAAATATTTTCCATAGAGCATATTATTTATGTTTTACTGGGATTATCTGGCCTCAATCTCCTTACACTTAGGTAAAATTCATATTATTCCCATCAGTTAGGGATGGCTTAGCTGCTTAAAGTGGTATCTTTTGCTTGATACACCTAATAGGTCGAAGGTACAAACCCCGCTGTCGATTACCTGTTTCTTAATGCTATTACACGTTTCTATTTACGAGGTATGTTCAAAAAGTAAGGTAACTTTTCTGTTGTTGCTATTGGTACACATGTCCCGCACATATGTTAACACTTTCAAGTACATAGCATACTTAGTTTGTTTTTGAGAGATAAAAAAGGTTAGACGTATTTTGTTGTGCTCGGCGATTTTCTATTATAAAAAATGAAGCAAAGAATTTGCATCAAATTTTGTGCGGAAAATGGAATCAAGTGCTCTAAAACAGTTGAAATGTTGACAGAGGCGTACGGTGAGTCTGCTCTAAGTAAAACAAATGTTTGCAAGTGCTACAAACTCTTCCGAGATGGTCGAGAAGAACCCGAATACGAACCTGGCTCTGGACGCCCCAGTACATCAACAGCAGAAGATATCGTCGAAGCTGTGAAGAAAATTGTTTTTGAAAATCTTCAAATTTCTATAAGAGAAGTTGCTAAGGATGCTGGCATATCAGTCGGCTCGTGTCATGCAATTTTTTTGGATGTTTTGGGTATGAGACGTGTGTCAGCGAAGTTCGTTTTGAAACTTCTGAATTTTGATTAGTAGAACCGTCTCATGAGCATCGCTCAGGAGCTCTTGAATGACGTCAGTGATGGTCCTGATCTGCTCAAAAGGGTCCATGATCAAAGCCCAATCGTCCCAATGGAAGCACTCAGGGGAGCCAAGACCGAAAACAGCACGCCAAGTCCGATCAAATGTCAAAGTTTTGCTGAATGTTTTTTTCGATTACCATCACGTAGTGCATCAGAACTTTTTACCTTAAGGTCATACGGTCAACAAGGAGTATTATCTTGAAGTTATGCGCCGTTTGCCAGAAGCAATGCGAAAAAAACGTCCGGAATTGTGGAAAAATAATTCATGGCTTTTGCATCACGATAATGCACCTGCTCATTCATCGTGAGAGGTTTTTTGGCCAAAAACAACACTACAATCATGTCTCAGCCACCATATTCGCCGGATTTGGACCCCTGCGACTTTTTTCTGTTCTCAAAACTCGAAAAACCTATGAAAGGACGGAGATTTGCAACGATTGATGAAATAAAAACTGCATCGCTAGAGGAGCTCAAGGCTACACCAAAAAATGCTAATGAGAAATGCTTTGAAGATTGGAAAAAGCGTTGGCACAACTGAATTTTATCTGAGAGGGATTACTTTGAAGGGGACAGTATAAATGTTAATGAATAAATAAATATTTTTTCATAAAAATATGTCATCTTACATTTTGAACAGTCCTCGTATACCTGAATAATATTGTTAACATTAGAGCATGTTGGTAACGCGAATTAGCGTGATGGTAAGCAAAATCATAATTTTTCTTCCTCTCTAAAATTCGTTCAACACGTCTAAAAAGATTTCCTTAAAAAAAAGTAATTAATGTACCAAAATAATTAACCAGTATACGGAAAACTAAAATAGATATTCAGAACCAGAAAATTAAATTAAAACAAGTATTTCAAAATGCAGGATTAAATTACTGACATTATGTGGCTAAAGACTTAAACCTGTCACCTCATTAATTTAAAGAGATTTACTTTTTGAAAATATGTCAGTGATTTAATTTTTTCAACGCCTTAACATCGTAGACACCAGTGCGTTGTTTGCATATTGGTAAGCCCGTTTTCTGCTTTCAAAGGTGACGGAAGCGACATCATAGGATTTTCAATTAGACTTCCTCTCGCAGCGGTTGTCTTGTGTCGCCTGCAGCCAATGAATACAGATTAACGCCGCCAATATCGACTGTACTTGCTTGTTCTTATTTACTTCCCACGCACGAATCTCGTTACGTCAAGAAGGATGCCTTCTATTAGTCAAACTTGATATAAATTCCAATCTATCCGTCCATGCGTTTTTCCTTCGCGCTCCGCTTATTTCCCTCAGATACTTTCCTTTAACTAAATTATTTAAATTTGAGAAATGCGCTTGGTAAAGTAATACTGGTAGACAGACTAAATTCAAGTCTACGTGTTTGTATTTGCATTTGAAATTGTCGTTTCATTTTATTAATCACCACGTATTCTTAAAATTGCTGTCACTATATTTATAGTAAATGAGTTTATTGTCACAATGTAATGTACAAGTTTTAAGACGCATTCAAATGGTTAGGAATTAAAAGAATATCTTCCTCTCGACAGTCCCTATCTTGTCGTGGTGAGGTGGTTAGAGTTGTTGCGAATGCATCCTGAGAAGGGATGTAGTTGTGAAGGGGACTAAAAGGGACCCCTGAGGTGTAAACGCCTCGTCTTGCCGAGAGGTGCGTTACATAGCCGAAGCTATTTCGTAAACAGAGCTCTTCGTATATCAGTCGACCTCTGAGGATTGTTACCAAAATATCCCCAACGCGGACTCTGAAAGGGCCCAAGTGGGACCAAATCCCTCAAAGTCCACAGCATTGCTGTTTACTAGGAGATACAAAATACACAAAACCGTTGTATCTATAGAGGCAAGCGGTAACATGCTCCACTTAGTAAAGTATTTCAGAGTTTACATGGATATTAAACCGATATGGAATTTACATCTGGAAAATCCAAAGCAATAAACTACACGCCATTTTGTGGGTATGTAATAGGGGTATGGACAAAACTTGGGGTTTAAAATCAGGTGCGGAGTTATGGCTCTACAAAACTGTACTGTTATCGCGCTTACCGCATGCCGCACTGATGTCATAATCTAGGATCGAAACAGCATAGGCAAAGAACCTATTAAAGCTATATGTAATACACCAACACAAGCTCTAGAGCTAGCACTTAATATGCTCCCTCTAGAGGATTTCATTATGACACAGGCCAAATTAACGGCCCAGTCTTCAAGTAACTCGAGGGAGAAAAGGGTAGGTCATGCTACATACTTTCAGGAAACTCTGGTGGTGTGGATTTGTAAGATTCTGATACAGAACAGAAAAGGCCGAGGAAAAACCTAAATCATGATGGGCCAAGTCATTTGGAATCCATAGATCAAGCAATAAATATACAGGAAAGATAATCCAATGGGAGCACATGCTTCGGTCTTTATGATCGAAGCATAGGCCATACGAGAATGCCTAAATTTCCAAATCAGCATGCCGCCTCGTTGCTTAATCTACTTCTGGACGGATAGCCGTGCAGCGTTAAATACCCACGAGGGATATATCCCAATTCGACGTGATACAGAGAGATAAAGCAACAAGGTCACACTAGCTTGGGTGCCCAGCAGAGACTAAATAGACTGAACGTTTCAATGTTGTCTCATGCGTACAGTTGAAGTTAAAATCCGGGGAAGTGGTGATATGGTCGGATTAAGTAAAATTTATAAATACGAAACTTGCCGCGTAACGGTTTTAACGATTTAGATGAAACTTTAGAATTAGGGGCTTTTGGACCAATAGGATAATTTTTATAAGTGCTTTTTGGTAAAAGTTCAGGAGAACTATTTTCAAAGACATCTTGGTTTAATAGTAAAATAATTTTCTTTCAATACGCGTCGCCCGTGTACAATATTGTTAAGCCGGTGCTGTGAACACGTCATGATTGCAGTGAAATGGCGACGCGCGCACGCCGATAATTGAATGAAACTCTTGATTTTCCTTCACTAATGTGTTCACTGAGGTTTCAACAGTGATCGACAATACACTTCCCCATATTTACAGCCCATTTTCTTTAAAAAAAACCGATGTTATCTTCGCAAAGGTCTGTCAAATAATAAGAGGGCATTGCGAGCTAGATGGAGCTAGGCTTTCGCCAGGCTTTCAACTGGCTTCACTGCTTACCGTGTTAGGTTCAGTCTATTTAGTCTCTGGTGTCCAGGCATCGATAACGAGGTGGCCGATAAGCTGGCAAGTGGGGATTCTGTGGAAGTTCCAACCGAATAAATCGTAGGTGTGCCTTATATTGTACGTAATTCTTGCAGAAATGAAGTAGTCTGCAAAACTCTTTGTTTACCTTCGTCAGACATGCTCATGTCCTTTAGGAAACTTAAGCTAAATCCATGATTTGCTCAGTGAATAAAATCTTCTTCCAACCAATAGAGGGACAATGTTGACGATTTCTAGAAACATTGTATTCTGGTAATAATGACTTTTTTGCTGGTCGGCTATCCATTAATTCGACTTTATTCAATTTTCCTCTGAATATGCCAGATGATATTACAACGGTGTGAATAGTCGATATCCCTTCTTTTAAAACCAAAAAAATGGTTTTCACTTTGGTATCCGAGGTGTCTTCAAAAAGTATCGAAACTTTGTTTGCGAAAAATATATTCAATATTTATTAATTTACAAATTTGAAACACTAATCCCCTTTAAAGTAATCTCCTTTTTAATGTATAAAATTCCCCCAGCTCTCCTATCCTAGTTGGAAACACTTCTGGAAAGCAGTTTTTTAAATGGCAGCTAACTGTTCTGTCGCATTCCGTATAAGTTTTCCCTTGACTTAAATCAAACTCCCTTTAGTTTGATTTTCCATTTGGAAAAAAGCCAGAAGTCACACGGAGTCTTGTCTGATGAGTAAGGAGCCTGATGAACCAAAAATATATTGTATTTTGCGAGGAAATACTTAATTGATTGAATAAAACGGGCATGTGCAAAATCATGACGCAATTTCAAAGTTTTGCTGTCCACGAATTCGGCCGTTTGCATTTCACAGTTTTACGAAGGCGATAAACGATCTCCTGGTAGTACTCCTTTGTGATGATTTAGCCTCGTGGAACGTATTTATAGTGCACAATATCTCGGGAATCAAAGAAAACACTTAATCTTTAATGCGATTTTACCATTCATTTAGGCGCAAGGTGATCATTGCATTTTCTCTGAAAGTCTGCGAATGGTTTCGGCTTAGGTATCGCATAACTTTTACAAAAAATTGATACAATGGTGCCCAAGTTTTTCGGTCATTTTACAAATGCTAAAATTTGACTAAAGTATGTGGCACGTCTTCACTTGTTGGCCGACTGCTAGATACTTTCTGCGAACATGAACCAATTCACCATTGCTCGTGAATGAACCCCCTCAACATTTACATGGAGAAAAATCTGTCAGCCGCCATTAGCTTACGCGGAAAAAATAAAGTTCGATGATTTTTGATTTCTTTGAGCCTCGTATTGTTTTATCTCTTGACGTGGCCACAAACTAGTAACAACCAGAAGGTTAACTCTCGCCTTATATCTTTGTGGTCGATGCCGACAACCTGTAACCTCGAATTGTTAAAAACAGCTTTTTGACATAGGCACATTATTTCAATGATTGTTTTTGATAATATTTAAGTAATTCTAGGAATTTCTTTCAAGAATTAAATCCTAATGTATAGGTCAGATCAGAGACTAAATAGACTGAACCTAACACGGTAAGCAGTGAAGCCAGTTGAAAGCCTGGCGAAAGCCTAACTCCATCTAGCTCGCAACGCCCTCTTATTATTTGACAGACCTTTGCGAAAATAACATCGGTTTTTTTTAAAGAAAATGGGCTGTAAATATGGGGAAGTGTATTGTGGATCATTGTAGAAACGTTAGTGAACACATTAGTAAAGGAAAATCAAGAGTTTAATGCTTTGGGTAGGTAAAAATAAAATATATAAATATTCAATTATCGGCGTGCGCGCGTCGCCATTTCACTGCAATCATGACGTGTTTACAGCACCGGCTTAACAATATTGTACACAGGCGTCGCGTATTGAAAGAAAATTACTTTACTATTAAACCAAGATGTCTTTGAAAATAGTTCTCCTGAATTTTTACCAAAAAGCACTTATAAAAATTATCCTATTGGTCCAAAAGCCCCTAATCCTAAAGTTTCATCTAAATCGTTAGAACCGTTACGCGGCAAGTTTCGTATTTATAAATTTTACTTAATCAGACCATATCAAAGAGTAGTGGAATGCACCTCCCCACTTCCTCGGATTTTAGCTTCAACTGTACGCATGAGACAACATTGAAACGTTCAGTCTATTTAGTCTCTAGGTAAGATACTCCGACGCAAGGCGAAATGTAGCACGTCGGGAGACTGGGGGCTTAAAGAGAGATATACAGCAAGATGTTTAACAACTGGCGTCACTCTATGCAAAGTATATGGCACCCCAAATCTGAAGGCGTTTAGAAGTGAAAAAGTTCGAAAAAATATAATAATTTCATAATTTTACCGATTGTCATAATAAATAATTTAATATTATTTTTAAACATGCGTTAGTAATTAAAATGAAATTTTTTTCACTATATTTATATTCGATTTTGGTAAGGATTTTATTTTAGGTTCTTAGATATCTTTAAAAATAACATTAAGAAATGAATGATAAAAATCAGTAAAATTATGATGTTACCGAATGCAGAAAGTTAAGATTTTTCCAAAAGAGAAAATAAAAAATGCAGGTGTCATTTAAAAATTCAAGTGTTAGTTACCAGAGCAACAAAATAAGATCTAAGAAAACATAATCAAAGTCACTGGAAAGTGACAAATAATTAACCAAAAAAAGTTAATCTGACACATTTTTTCTATAAACATTTTTAAAAATGTTATAGCAATGTTTTATACATACTCCGGATCCTGATAAATAAAACGGCTCGTCTGTCTATTAATATCATTTTTTGTTCTTAAATATATAAAAAGAATTCTATGTTTAAATTAATTTGGGCATAAGATATTCATTTAATAGGAACTGATTAAGTTTATCAAGAAATACGTACTCTCCACAGTTCATTGTTCATATCTCTCAAAATAAAATTTGCACCAACATTTTCTTCGCATACAAAATTTCGAGTTGACAACAGCCGATCATTTCGCGGGATTTTTTGCCTCCACACATCAACTTTGTCCTTAGGCACTCGAAACAACCACACTTTTTGATAACAGCGTTTGTAACCACTGTTGCACATAGGCGCAAAAAAAGTCTTGGCCACTTTGTAATTAAAATATAAATATAAAACCGAAAAATTGCGAAACAATTGCATAAAGTATCAATATTTGCATAAGAAAGCACTGATTAATCTACTCAAGGCAGCCCTTCTACTGTCTATTCTTCAAGTAAATCAATCGAGTAAATCTAAAACCAGAGTGAAAATAAATTTCGGTAATTGGAATTACACACGAAATAAAACTCATAAAAAGTGTAAAACATATTACAAATTACAAACAGTAATTATTCTTTTCAATGTTAACAACAATGGTACATTTATCCTAACAGGAAAGAATACAGATAGTCATTAATGGTTGGATATGACGATCGAGTAAGGATTGATGCCTAAGCGTATGACTTATTTAACCGAGAACATTCAGATAAACCTTCCATTGCAAGATCTACAGTAAGTAAATTGATAGCCAAATTTACTGAAATAGGATCCATTGACGATTTACCTCGACAAGGTCGACTTCGAGTGAGCGAAGAAGTCTGACTTGATATGTTGCTTGAAGCTGGAGAAAATCCTCACTCTTCTACAAGGCAACTACCCCTAAATAATAACGTGGATCACTCTTTTGTGGTAAAAATATTTAAAGAAGGAAAATATCATATATACAAAGTGCAACTAATGCACGAGTTAAACGAGGATGATTTCTGACAAACTGTCAGGTAAGTTAAAATTATTTTTACATCATCATTTCAGTAATAAAAAGGTCTACAAAAAACATCAAAAACCAATTGGGGATGCCATTAAAAAACCGATAAAGACGTCATTGCACAAAGATGAGTGACATCATACATAAAATTCTTACGTCATAAACTAGCTTTTAAAAAATCAAATCGACCTGTGCAAGCGTTTTTCTTGGAAGCATATATAACGGAATTATGAATTTTGTTCGAAACTTTATTACCAGACTGTGTATCGGAAGCTTCACACGCTAAAATGTCACAGGTTGCCGACCATGAAGTTTTAAAGTTTAAACTTCTTAGGCCTGTTGAGCGCTTTTTGATGGAAGATAAACTTATCGTTTTTCCTTACATTCACGCTAATTTCGATATCAACATGCTCTAATGTTAACAGTAAAGCATTTTGGTAACGCGTGATGATGATGCGTGATGGAAACGAGAAACCATAACGTTACATCCTATCCAAAATCGCCAAACGCGTCTAAAGAAGTTTGTGCAATAAAAATGTCTACTGATTTATTATTTTATGTAAGGATAGATAAAAATGCAGGTTTAAAATATAATAAAAACATTTCAAACACGGAGTTTTAAATTACGACGCTTCAAGCAATATGATTATATCGAGAATTTATCGAACGAAATTCGAATTGTGCAGCCTTATTTCTTATTAAAATGTGCAAATTAGATTGAGTTCGGGACGTGGACAGCCGACTTGGCTGATGGAAAACGATAAAGTGTAATGGAGGCGTCAAGTCCAGATTATTTTGTACTTAATGCTGGTTCGTGCCATTTTCTGAGCGAGCAAGTTTTAATCATAGAACTTAATATCTGGAGTTGTAAGTTTGCAATCGATTGGGTATTAAGAGAATGGGTGTGGTGTATGTATAAACGAGACAACCACGTAAATAGTAATTTAACCCCCCGAAACCGTCTTACAAGTTAGATAATTTATTGCCATCGGGATTGAATCTCGTGAATTCCGAGAAGTTTCCAGTCGGGCTACGGGGTTTGATTATTATGATTTACTTATTTCATGCCCATCAGGCACACGATAAAGTTTCCTTCACCGCATAGCGCCACGAAATCAATTTAAAGGCATTTTTTGCAAAATATATTTTGATTATATCTCCCCTTATATTAATCGTTTTACCACAGCAATGCAGCGACTTAATTTTAAACTGTAGGATGGCATTTTAGACCTACGAAGTGCACCAAATTTGACTTTTGCTAATGGGATCTAATAAAGTTACATTAAAGTACACCAAAAAAAGGCTTTTTGAACACAATTATTGATTTTTTCGATCGGACTTCAAATACACGATTTACAGCTGAATTTGAAAAATTGCGAGTTTTAATTTTTCCTAATTTAAATCGGGAAGAATTAAAATGCAATTGTTTTTTGAACGAAAAATTCTTAGACAATTAAACTCTGCACTACTTGGCCCATTTAAACTTTCTTGTATCTCTAATAGTTTCCGAGTTGCTTGTAGTGAAAATTAAATTTAGTTTAGCTTTGGTTTAGCCTGCATAATAATAATAATAATAATAATAATAATAATAATAATAGATAAAAAAAGAGTATGTTCGAAGAATTAGGTTAATACTAGGCACAGAACTTACAGGAAAAAATAAAATAACAGCGATTGGTAATCTAGCAATGCCCGTACTAGAATATAGTTTTGGTATTATAAA
This sequence comes from Dastarcus helophoroides, assembly GCA_028583605.1. Classification (NCBI taxonomy): domain Eukaryota; kingdom Metazoa; phylum Arthropoda; class Insecta; order Coleoptera; family Bothrideridae; genus Dastarcus; species Dastarcus helophoroides. The sequence goes on from CM053326.1 coordinate 7,811,636, forward strand.
TTGGACAAAAGAGGAACTTAGGCAATTGGACAGGAAGACCCGTAAGCTACTGACCACGTATAAGTTACTACATCCCAGAGCAGACGTGGATAGACTTTACTTACCTAGATTAGAGGGGGGTAGAGGACTTCGTAAAGTAGAAACAGCATATAAAGTAACAATATTGGGACTATCCACATACATCTTAAAGAAGAAAGGTGACAGCCTAGTAGATATAATTAAGAAAATTGAAAACTTAAAGCCCAGCCAGAAAAACATAATATCGGAGGCAAACCACATACAGACCAGTTATGAAATTGTGCCACCAGGCAATAATAGCACTAAATTAGCTATCAAAAACCAAAAGAAATATTTAAAGGCAGCCATAACAGAGGAACATAAAACAAAATGGAAAGAAAAGCCCCTACATGGAAACTTCTTAAAAATAATCCATAAGCCCACCATCAATCAACAAGGCTCATTTGAATGGCTAAAGTATGGCAAAATGAAAGGGGAAACTGAGGCTTTTATAACCGCTGCACAAGACCAAGCTTTACGAACCAAATACTATGACAAAAGAATATTGAAAATAAATACTGATGACACATGTAGAATCTGCAAACAAGAAAAAGAACATATCGAACATATAGTCTCTGCATGCCCTCAGCTCGCCAAAACAGAATATGTCAAAAGACACAATAGAGTATGCACATACATACATTGGGCTGTGAGCAAAAATTATGGTATAGAAGTTTCTGCTAAATGGTATCAATATGAGCCTCAACCTACACAGTCGAAAGGGAATATTGTGTTGTTATACGACCAACAAATCTACACTGATCGAACCATTTATGTTAATAAACCTGACATAGTCATCAAGGACCTGAAAAGTGGCACTTGTTTGATAGTCGATGTGGCAATCCCTGCTGATAGCAATGTAGATAGTAAAGAAGTAGAGAAAATAATAAAATATAGAGATCTGGAAATAGAAATCCAACGTATGTGGAAATTAAGAACAAAAATAATACCCATAATTGTAGGATCTTTGGGTACTGTGTCAAAGAGGTTCATATACAATGTGAATGATATAAACATAATTCAAGAAACAGCATTATACGGCACTGCAAATATATTGCGTAAAGTTCTTAAAGTAGCATCTGATCTAAGGAGCCGGGTAGGTTCCTGATGAGAGATTGCCGGGAAATAGGTTTCCCGAGTTAATGAAAATAATAATAATAATAATAGTTTATTATATTTTAACAGGGTTTAGGCCCCAATTACAGAAACAAAATAAAAAATAAAAATTGATGGGAGTAGATGCACTTGATCATAAGAAAAAATAAATAATTATCAATTATACAAAATAATTACTCGGAGAAAACACTAATTATTAGATAAATAAAGTAAATTAATTATAAGGAAATGTGGCTAAATGTCTCTTCCATAGTTTTTCTTAATTTGGCCTGACTGTCTGAATGGAAATCAAAACTGTTCGCAATACCATTAGCATATTTTGTAAGAATCACTAGCGGAGACCTGCCCATAGCGTTAGTACGACTATTCTCACAATAAAACATTTGTTTTGATCTTGCACTCTGTCTTGGCACCAAAAAGTTAATCTTGGAAAGTAAGTTTGGACAATCTATACAATTATTGAGGAGTCCGTATAAGAAATTCATTCCATGTGTTATTCTTCGGGTTTGTAGACTGATAAAATTGAAGCGATTTAAAAGAACGCCAGCCTCTAGCTGGGTAGACACCATCTTGAATGAAACACAAGAATTTGAGGAAACGCCTTTGAATTGACTCTAACGCTGTGATATGAGTATTATATATTGGAAACCAGATGAGGGAGCCATATTCAAGACGTGTTAGTACTAGCGACTGAAGTAATAATGCTAAAGATTTCTTGTTTTTAAAATCCTTACAATTTCTACACAGTAAGTCATATGTTTTATATGCTGATGAAAGTGCCTCAGTAATGTGCAAAGCAAAGTTAAAACTACTATCCATAATAACTCCTAGATCCCTTATGAATTCACTTCTGCTTAAAATGCCTCTATTAATTTCATACTCATGCTTGATTATATTGATTTTTCTTGAGTAGGAAACAACATTACCTTTAGATACATTTAAAGAAAGCCGATTATCATTGCACCACTTAACAACAGCATCAATGTCTTTTTGAATTAATACACAGTCCTCATTAGAAGATACGGAACTAAAGAATTTTAAATCATCTGCAAAAAGTAGTTTGGATGATTTTATAACAGAAACAATATCATTGATAAATAAGACAAAGATCAAAGGAGCGAGTTTTGAGCCTTGTGGAACTCCCGATGTTGGGCTGAACGTGTTAGATTTAAAATTTCGATATTTGACAAATTGCTCCCTATTTGTTAAGTATGACATAAAAAAGTGTATCAGCCGGTCTGAAAATCCATAAAGTTGCAATTTTTGCAAGAGAATAAAATGATCAATTTGATCAAAGGCTTTTTGAAAGTCTGTGTATACACAATCAACTTGTCCATGACGGTCAATGATTTCAGCCACATACTGATAGAAAGAAGCTAAATTTGTTACAGTAGATCGTTTCTCAACGAAACCATGCTGATTCTCAGATATAAAATTTTTTATTGATGCATGTATGCGCTTGTATAAAATCGACTCAAATATCTTTGCAAAATTACAAAGTAGCGAAATTGGTCTGTAGTTGCTTATTTGCGTTGTAGTACCCTTTTTAAACACTGGAGCAATACATGCCTGTTTCCACAGCGACGGAAATTCAGATGTTTTTAGAGACAAATTAAATAGAATAGTGAGCGGTTTAGAAAACACGTTAGCACAATCTTTCAGCAGAAAGCTGGGAATGTCATCTGGTCCAGAAGTAAACTTATCCTTTGACCGTTTTAGTGCCTCTAATATTTCAGCTTCAGTTATATTCTAAATAGAGACTGTATCAGGAAAATGAGAGAAATATCTGGTAGCCGTATTATCTGAATTATGAGTGTTATTGGGTGTTATGTATACACTTTTAAAAAAAGTTGTAATCCAGGATGTTTCCAAATAAGATGCTAATACGTAAGAAATAGAATCCTTGGGCGACTAAAAAAAATGTCATACCGACATAGGTTTGGAATGGTTTTATTTTTAAGAAATAGTTGTTGAAAATTAAGTGCATTGAAAACGCTTGAAATATTTTTTTTTTGAATTTTGGTAGGTAAACCTTATGTAGCAGACGGATGAAAGGCGAGTTCCCGCTGCCTAAAAATCGGGCCAGATCGGCTAAGGGAACACAAACATTAACCGCAGGAATTTAGTATCTCTCTTATTGGTCCCATTAAAAAAATGAGATAAGCAAAATTGTAATAAGTGCGAAGGAATTAGTGTTACCAGTCCTATAGGTGGATTTTAGGTCCAAATTCTGAAAAATATAATTAAAGAAGACTTTGTTAGCAATCAGTAACACAGAGGCTTTAGGGAAGGCAGGTTATGTTCACATAATATATTTTCCATAAGACAAGCAATAGATAAACGGATAGAGAGAAATTTAGACACATTTGGTAATAAATACCAAATGTGACCTAGAAAAAAGCCCACGATAATGTCCGGTTGAGAAAGTTGTTTAATACTATAAAAAAGTGGAATGAATTCTGTATATATAAGAAGTATACAGTGTGACGGTAAAGTTTGAAACAAAATTCATAATTCTGTTATGTGCTCCTTCCCAGGAAAATGCTCTGACTGGTTGATTTGTTTTTTTAAAAGCCGACTTATGACCTTAGAATTTATTTATGACATCACCCATTTTTGCGCAATGAGGTCATCATCAGTTTTTTTAAATGGCAGCACCAATTATGAATTTTGTTTCAAACGTTGTCATCACACTGTACATAACCTATTCAAAGACATTCGAACTAAAGTAAAAGTCGGCGCGAAGTCTCCCTAGGATTTGAAATAATCAAAGGGCTAAAACAAGGACCCTGCCTATCACCCAATTTGTTTAAGATATTTAAGATGATTCTAAATGTAGTACCAGGTTCGTATTTTAGAGCCTAAACTAAGACGAAAAGTTTATATAAACAAAAGTTATAAAATGCTTCGTTTCCGACTTACAGGGTGTGGAAAGTTTGTTCCTGATTATCATTTTTAATTAATAGTTGTTAAACATGTATAAATAATTAAACGAAAGGCACAACTCCACACCTTTTCGCGTACTTTTCGAAAATGTAAACATTATTTAACACAACTTAACTAGTGGCGGGTATATCCAGGAGGCGATGTTTGAAACGTGTTGATAAAAAGTTTTTTCTTAAAATTGGTCCAGGATTATCTTCCTTAAGTATTAGCATCTTATTCGGAAACACCCTGTATAAAGTCCTCTTAGATATAGTAAGAGTTACTTTTAATTGTACGCTCTAGATATACATTAAGAATATTTGACTCTTGCATAGTTTTCTCTTAAAAGTTATTAAAGCCTGTTATAGTTTTCGTAATTATATCCCAGCTCATTATATTTTCGAGTTATAAGCACCTTTGCGTCTTAATTATCATTGTTAAAAACTTCATTAACTGAGCCGGTTTTAGGTTACAAAATTTCCTATAAATTTCAATTCCCTTGTCGGTGCACTTTTAGAGAACGCTGGAATTGTATCCTTTAGTGTCTTATTATATTAGGAACTTTCAGCTCGTTTTCCCTGGTGGTAAAAGTTTTTAATCGTGGCCTGGTCCTCCTTTCTCACTAAACTTTCCATTAAACTTTCTTAATAAAATAATTTCGTAGTTTCTGTAAAATCACGGCACACTGGATAGGTAACATCAGCAGCAAACTAAGTTTAAAGATAGTCTCCAATTTGCTTTTGGGAAGTTCAAAAGCTGTAAAAAAATAAATCATTTACTTTGTTGGAAGATACTTCGACACTTGGCTTAAAAAAATTAATCAAAGTATTGAGTCCTCTTCCTCCGCAATTTGCAAATCCCAAGCCTTAAGACATTTCATTGAAAATATTAAGTCCAAAGAAGGTTTCACCTCTTTACCACATCGGCAATTAAATAAATAATTACGCGATACATGTTTCGCCAGCAGAACTGGCATTTTCAAGCGTACTAATCTAAAAAGATTAGCAAAAGATGCATCGACCTCATCTGCATTGAGATTCAAATCGATACTGGCGGTCTTTTGTTTCTTTCCTATTTCTAATTGTTAAACACATCTGGTGCATGCAATTTTGACCTGTCACAAATGGTCCTTTATCTCCGTTAATGGTAACTGGCCTCTGATTGATATAAATTGTTTCATATGCATCAAGTTCTCTGTTATTTGTGACCAATCTTAACAACTTAACATTTTCAATGTTAATTTTGAGTCCTGTACTTATCATATGTAGGGAGACACTTGATTTTTCTTCTCTATTGTATCCAAAATGAGCGATATGTTCTTTAAATCTGGTTTTAATGGATCTCTTGGTGTGTCCAACATATGATAAATTACAATTATTACAGCTTATTTCGTAAATTTCGGAATTCTCAAGCTTGTCCAATTTATCTTTAGCATTACCTAAATTATTGCGGATACTGTTATTGGCTGTGTACACTACTTTTACGTTGTTTTCTTTTAGAACTTTATTAATTTTATTGGTGGTATTCGGGTAAAATGGTAATTTCACAACGGTTGTAGGAGTGTTATCTTTAGATTGGTCAAGCTTAGAGCAATCCTGAATTATTTTCTTAAATTTACATTTTCTTAACATGCGTTAACCGTTTCTACGGGGAAACCATTAAACATCGCAACATCTTTAATGTAAGCTAATTCTTTTGTATATCTGGATTTACTTAGAGGAACATTTAAAAGCCTGTTGATTAAAAAAAAGTATACTTGCTAATTTTTGTTGTGGACAATGATTAGAATCAGCTCTGACAAAACGATTTGTATTGGTTTCTTTTCTGTATATATCAAACTCTAAAGTATTTTTATTTCTAATAACTAAGATATCTAAAAACGGGAATAATCCATTGGTTTCTTTTTCAAATGTAAGGTTAATGGAATTGTATTTTAAGTTTAGCTTATCAACGAAATCTTGAACTTCATATTTCAAAAACTGCAAAAATGTTGTCTGCGTATCGTATCCAAATTCGAGGAAAGTTTATTAATTTATTTTTAATTTCATGTTCGAAATTGTCCATGAAAAGATTTGCTTGAAATGGACTTAATGGAATCCCATGGTGGTACCATTTGTTTGTTTATAAAATTTATAGTCAAACTATGAAACCTTCTTTGGACTTAATCCAGTGCTTTAATGAAAATATTAAAATAATTTTATTAATTTGTTTAAGAAAAGTTGAAGGAATTTTAAACCTTTTACTAAAAAATATTGTAACAAGTTAAAGGTGTTAAACCCCTTTAAATTTTCTAAATTGTTACCTGCCTGTCAGTATGAATTTGTTTGAAAATGAAGAAATAAAATAATTATGGAATTACACACGATTTTTGTTTTTTTTATGCAAGCACTATATTTGTGCATATGTGTATTCCGAGAAACGTAATATTTAAAAGCTTCTCTAATTTCATGTTTTTCACAGTAGTTCTGTGGCGTAATAGGAACCAATTGTTCAGGATCTCGCATTTCTAAAAAGTATCTATATGTTTTTTTTGCACCGCCGTTGCTAGGACTTTTCTTTGCGCGGAGGGCTCAGATTTAAAAAAAAATCTTTGTACCTAGGGGCGTCCATAAATTACCTAATACCGTTGAGTGATCACTCAACGCTAATACTGATTTTAGTTTAGTCATTTTGATCGATGTAACACATAATTGCACAAGATAGAATCCTCACATCCTTTTATGGCGTTATGCATGAGGGTAAATCAAATATGAACAGGAATTTCTTTTTTTAAATTTATTGATAGGAGATACATATATGAAAGTTATTAACTATTTTTCTACATAATCTCCTAATTTTGTTTTACATTTTTCCCAATGGATTGGGAGTTTTTAATGTCATCATCATAAAAAGAAGGGAGGCGTGTTTGCAGTCAAATGCGCATAAATGTCTCAGCAGCAGCGTCCTATAGCTTCTTTCAGGGGCCCAAACATATAATAATCGCATAGTGATAAGTCGAGACTGCAAGGAGGATGTTCTAATGTTGCTCCATGCATTTCCTCTAATTTTTGATGTGTCACATTGGCTGAGTGGGGACGGGCACTGTCGTAAAGTAAAATCACATTTCTGATCAAAAATTTGCGCCTCGTCCGCCGATATGCACGTTTTGCTTCATCCAGTAGCTGGCAGTAGTAGGTAGTATTAACCGTACGATGTTCATGCATAAAATCGACGTGCACAAAAAGCATTGAACAGCTTTAATCTTGTCCCTAGTCACACAACTTGAATTCGTCTTTCAAAAAATGTTTGTGCCCATCATACACTTGAGTTTTCTTTAAAGAAGTATCCTTAAACTGTGCTTCTAGTCTACTAAGAATTTTGGCGGGCTTTTCACCTTCAACCACAAGAAATTTAGTAATAAGGCGCTGCAGGAAGTCACGTGATATCTCCACCTAACAAATCTAAGAGTATGCACACATTCCCGATGCCCTCATGGCGACATGATGGAAATTCGGGGTCATATTTGATTTACCCTCGTATATTGCTGGAGACAAACGTCAACTTAAAAAAAAAAACATTCAAGTCAAAAACATTTGAATTTGAATGAAAGACTAGACCAACATTATAGTAATAGTGAATTGGTTCTTAATATAGAAATTTTACTTAAAATAACAATTAAACGTGCAAACTTAAAAAATTCCAAACTAATAATTAGAGGCTGGATTTTATGTAAAATCCTTGATCCCACCTTTTTCGGCGTTTTTCATGCGTTTAGTGCCAAAATTTGAATTTTGCCTCTTCTTTGCCTTTTTATACATGATTTGGACCTATTGTTAAACATTTTTGTCCCTACTTACCCTTTTCTATGGGTTTTCCCAAGTACATTATGATACAATTGTGATAAATTTTAGACGAACAATGTACTTGATAAAATAAAGCAATAAAATGGAAATATAATAGTAATAAATTTTCCAAGAAATGTAATTTTATAAAAATTACTCTTATGACTCACCTGGCACCTTCAGAATTTTACCTGTTATTGTGGGGCAGCACAATTAAATTATACGTTGTTTATTTATCTTAATTTCTAAGTAAAAACAGATGTTCGGGTTAAATGATAAACTTTTGTGCTAATATTTCAATTATATACAATATTCCCAATACTAAAAGAGGAAGATACGCACGAGTCATTTGGAATCCAAAAGTTCACCAAAAACATCAATAGAGACGACGGTTACATGCTTTCCTCCATCTGGAAACCAACCGTAGGAAATCTTCGGGAGTGATCGCGTAGACGAATGGTATATAAAGTTTCCCTTTCCTCTCAGAAGAGTTTCGTCTTTGGTATGGTGGAAATACTGAGTAACCGTGCTCTTCCGTCTAAACTTTCTTATCCTTTGTACCAAATTTTCAATTTAGAAGAGTTTCGCCTTTGATATGGTGAACATACTGAGTTACCGTGCTCTGATATTTTAAAATTGGCCTTTTTTTCATTTTTGTAGTTTCCTTGGATTTCATTTTTCATTTATTATTTCTTTGTTGCTGAAGAAGCCCCTTACGATGGTGGGCGAAACGTCCAACACTTTTAGTAGTTCTTTGACACGTTCCAATCCCGGAAGAAGTATATCTTGTACTGACTCTGGCCGTGAAAGTCTTCGTTATTGAAGATGTACGTTGCATTAAAATGTTCATCTTTTAAAAAAATTAAAGATTTAGACTGCATTCACTCTAATGGTGAAAGCAATAACTTATCGTCGAATGATGTTATTTGGACATTGTCTATTTACGTAGAGAAAATCTTTTTAAATTGCGAGTATTTATTACCGTGAAAACGCAAAAATTTGACAGCAGAAAATATTGAGAGTTATTTAATTTGTAGTTGGAAAAAACGTAATGTTAAAAATTGCCAATTAATGTTTTTTTTTTGTTAATTGGGATTTTGACCTAATAAAACCTTTTTTTACAGCATTTTGCCTTTTCGATGTCTCTTTTAACTGTTTGTTTTTGCCTAATTTAACATTTTGCTCACTCTTTTATCTTACTTGTTTGTGTATAAAATGTAAAAAAATTGAGAGTTTGAAAATCAAGCAAATATTTGTAAAGAAAATTAAAATTATGGCTTTACATATAATATTTAGTAAGAAAGCAAGGATTGAAATTGAATTTTTGAGAATAGAAGTCAAAGTTTCTTAAAAAAAATGAACACAATTTATATCAAAATAAATTGTCCTGAAATTTTGAGTTAACATTAAAAGGTTTTCCAAAAACAAAACAAGAATCGGTGTTAAGGTGAAGATAATTTCCAAATTAAATTAAAATTCCTAATTGATAATTTTGAGTTTAAAATTTGAAGGAAAAACAAGTATTTAAATTAAAAAACAAAAAAAAAGTGAAACAAACTCAATAATAAAAATTTTCATGAAATGTTAAAAAATTGTTTATTTTGGGTTACAATTCCAGAAGTAGCTATTTCTAAAAAAGTTGTTTGAAGTTTCAAATCAATTTCTTCTGAAAATAGTAAAAATTTAAAGCGTGAATTTTACGAAAAAATAGTTTTGAGAAAAAATCGTTGTATAAAAAAATATTCCGTTAATTTCGATAATAAAGTAAGCTTTTAGAAAGTGAAGGAGTTTCCAGAAAAAGAAAAAAATAATACTATTACCAAAAATTTAAATTTATGGTTAGACAAACACAAATATAGAAGTTTTACCTTTTAAAGTATTTTAGGTACCAACCCCCAGTAGTGGATCAAATCAATTGATGATTACAAGAGGTAACATTTTTGGGATTTGAAACATAATTCTCAATTCTTCATGGAGAACTCTTATTGACCGGAAACAATGTCAAATTTTGACTTTTTCCAAAAATTTAGGTCTCTCTTTCTCTTTTTTTCTCTCTTACTCTCTTTCCTTCTCTCATTTAAATTTTCAGTTAGGTATCAAAATTTTAATCATTTTAGTTTTATTGCTATTTAAAATATCATCTTTTTTCCTCAAAGTTTCTAGTTTACGCTTTTAATGTCTACTTTTTCAAAACTTCGGCTCTAAATTGTACACCACGACCGTTGGTCCTGGTTTGCTATATTATCGGAAAATGCCAAAAACACGATTTTTTGTCCTAAAATTAATTATATCTCGAGTAATCTTGCACCAAATCAGTTGTAATATAGCTAGTTGGATAGGGGAGAGCCTTCTCTATGTGAGGGTACCATTGGCTACATTTTTAAATTGGGACAATCTACAAAATTCTTCACTGAAAAACAACTGTCATTCTGTGTGCACGTATGTTATCACGCTACAGGTCGCAATTCTTAACCGATTTATGCCGTTCTTGTTTCTATCGATTCGAAATTTATCACAATATAGAATACTACTGATTTTCGAAATGATTGGTACAAATAGTTTAAATTTTAATTAAAGCAAATAGTTTATTAGAGAAAAAATCACAGATATTAATAGATCCTTATAACTTTAATACATATTTTATGTTAAGTTCCTCTTAGCTACAGTGTAAAAGGATAAGAGGTAATTAGCTTTCGTTCTCGAGAAAAATCAATTAAATGGAAAGTTTTTACTCATTTCATAAAAATTGTTTTGTGGTCATTGTTCAAGTGATCTGTACATATCAGTGATGGCAAAATTATAACAAGCATGTCAAAGGTGACGAGTCAAATTTATTTCTTTTATAAATAATTACATTCGATAATGTGTGATGATAGCTGAAACTTTGGAATCTACAAATTGTACCCCTAATAGAAGACACAGAAATGAAATGTACTCCTTTGCCATGGAAGTAGAGGATGCACAAATTGTGTACTGACTTGTACCGGACAAATTCGTCTTTAAATCCTTTACAGTAAGTTCGCTAAACAAGACACTTACTGCCAAACAAAACATTTTTATTTGCAACCATTGTAACTGGTGCATTATGAAAAACGACGCAAAATAATGCTGACTCTTTTATGTGAAACTTCTGTGTCATAAGTAGAGACCGGATTTTGGGCACAATCAAATAAGGTAAAAAGGTGAGCAAAACGTTCAATTAGACAAAAAGGAACGGTTAAAAAAAGGCACTGAAAAGGCAAAATTCTGTAAAATAGGCATTAAAAGATCAAAATCTCAATGAACAAAAAAAAACCTATATCGAAAATTTTAAACATTACCTTTTCTCCAACTACAAATTAAATATCTCTTAATATTTTCTACTGTCAAATCTTTGCGTTTCCACGACAATAAATACTCATAATTTAAATAGTTTTTCTCTACTTAAACAGGCAATGTCGAAATTACATAATTTGGTAACGAGTTATTGCTTTCACCATTAGCGTGAACGTAGCCAAAGTCTTTAATTTTTTAAAAATATGGACATTTAAAAACAACGTACGTCTTCTTTAATATTACCTATTTTAGGGAGAAAAAAATAATGGAGCACATTATTTTGACGATAAAAGGTATAAACAACGTGTCTTTTGATAGCACATTTTTAAGTAATTTATCCTTCGTATATTTTTGCATCAAAAGAATTACCAAAATTGGAACTACTTAATTTATCTAGAGTTCTAATGAAAATATTTACACTAAATATTACAATCGGATTTTTAAGACATTGCCTAATAGATTTGCTTTTGTTACCGTTATTATTGTTTTTTATTAACGACAAATATGAAATGCTGCGTAACATGAGGTTTTTTTGGGTTTAATTGAAACGACCACGCAAATGTAAAATGTGATGCTGCGTAACATGAGGTTTTTTTGCATTTAATTGAAACGAACACAATGATTTTACTAAAAAAAATGTTTGCTGTGATATAATTTAAATTATTACAAAAAGTTTTTCAACATCCAAAATTACACAATTATTCTAAACTAAGTTTTGTCTTTATGAAGCCATTTTTCACACACAAGTGCACTTACGCAAAGCAGTTCAAAGGTAAATCAGTTTACTTTAATATCTTTACCTGAACATTTGTTTTTACATACAAAATAAGATAAAATAAACAACGTATAATTCAATTGCCTTGCGTCACAATAGCAGGCGAAATTTTAAAGGGGCTGAGTGGGTTATAAGAGTAATTGTTATTAAATTCTATTTGCTGGAAATTTATTCTTAAAGCTTTTTCTTTTTATGATGATGGATTAAGCTTCCATTTTATTTCATTGCTTTATCAAGTACATAGTTGTGCTGAAATTATTCTAAAGTGTATCATGTACCTGGGAAACCCATAGAAAAGGATACCTAGGCAAACAGGTCCAAATCATGTATAAAAAGCCAAAAAACAGGCCAAATTAAAATTTACGCAATAAACGCACGAAAAACGCTGAAAAGGGTGAAAAGGTAGGATCAAGGATTTTACCTAAAATCCGGGCTCTAGTCATAAGCCCCTAGGGTATGTTTGATATGAGGAATAGTTTTGAGAGTAAAGTAGATTTGCATCTTAGCTTGAAGACGGGCATTCTGCTTTTTTATGAAAGTTTTTAAATATAAAAAAATTTCCGTGGTGTGCACTTTTGGTTTTATCAACGATTTAGATTTTTTCATTTTGAAATTACATACATACTTTTTTCTCGACTTTTTAAATATAAGCTTTCTCTCACGATTGCAAGTTTACTTTTAGTTTTTATTTTTTACAAAAATTTAGATAGGAAACTTGAAAATTCAATAATTTCTTTTTAAAAATCTCTATTTTTTAAAATGTTAATGTGAAACTTTTTCTCGATGTTGGATAATAAACTCCTTTGATAGAATTTTAAATTTATTTTAAAACAACCTTAATTAGGACACTTGGACTTTTTTGAAATATAAAGTTTAAACTTGCTTTTCTTATAAATTTATAATTTTTTTGATATCCGCAATTCCTCCAACATTGCATGTTCATGTTTAATTTTGACTTTATCAATATTTCGATTAAAACATGTGTAATTTTTATACATACAGCTTTGCTTTTATTCGAACTTTTAAATTTAATTTCTTTGGACTTTTATTCCGAAATGTCGTTTTTTATTCATTTAATAACATTTTTTACTAATATCAAGCTTTATTTCAAATTTCAGCTTTAGTCAGGAAATTGTGACCCGTGATTTTATCTGAATTGCAAACACCTCTGGGTTCTTTGGTAATTCAGGCCCTACGTGGCCGCCTAGCCCGCTTCTATTTTAAAGCATCGGTAGAAAAAAGCGAAGCTTCATAACAAAATAGGTTGAAAATTTTGTCGCCATCGGGTAGCGTTCAATATTTTTAAGGTAGTTTCCTATTTAGCACTTAAAGATATTAAAAGATTCAACCTTTTATTTTCTCTTCAAAAAATGAAGATAGTAGATATTATGGTTTCTATGATTCATGAAAAGAAAATTTATTTTTAAAATTTAAAGGTTAGCGATTTACATGATAATTTTATGTGATTCTGAACCAAATCAATAAACTAATACAACACAAGTTACCAATTTTAACAAATAAGATTGCGGCGAATATCTAATGTGACATGATTGTGCTTCAAGTGTTAATAATAATAATAGGGTTACCCTTGGATTGTATGTACTCAAAAAAAATGTTAACGTGTAAAGGCTTAAAATAATTCCATGAAAATCCCAACGTATTATTTGATCCGTTCAGCTTTTAGCATCCTAGCCGCTAAATTATCTTTATGTAAAACAAGTATTTAACTTTACGTGCGTTCAAAGCAAATTCCATTTGAGTGGCACTCATGCAAATTATTTATCGGAGAGCGTTATGCAGTGCAACGGTATAAAATATGTATCTCCCAGTTTGTTATTTCGGCGTTCACGTTACTGGTTTGCGATAATGGGGTTTGTCTAATAGAATTAACAAATTGGGTTTCACATAATACGTAAATTTCACAGCGGGAGACTGGTGTTGTGGTACTTCCCTAATTTGTTTATACAGTTATACATGGAATTTATATTAAACTTAATTAATATGGTTAAGCCAATATGAGAGATGACTATTAAAAGTAATAATGTAATTATTTGTGCGACCCTCGGGTATACAAAGCGACATGTCCTACTAATTAGAAATGGATGATTTTGCGACACTTCTATTAAAAATTACTGAAGCAGGTTGCTCTGCTACAAATTTATTATTTTATAAACTCGTATGTATTGTATTATTTAAAATAAATGGGATGGTAAATATGACATTTTTTTCAAAATCATGAAATAATAATTATAGCAATACAGATTAAATTAAAATCGTTGGTAAAACCAAAAATGCATGTGTTTGCGAAATTTTGTTATTTTCTAAAGCTTCAATAAGCAGTTTGAATTGAGATTAAACCCAGCATTTCGGGAAAAACTTGAATTAAAATTTGAAAGAATATAGCGTGATAAGACTAATAAGAAGGCAGAAATTGCGAAATGGCACCACGGAAAGTCGGAAGCTTCTGAAGATGTTTAGTGACGGCTTCTTCATTTTCAGATTCAGCATCCACAATTAAAATAGTTTAATAGTTTTTTACAGCCAGCGCTATACAATCTTGCATCATCATAGCGTAGATGAATTTGTCATTGATGGCAATATTTCATTAGTTTCCATCACATTGTCTCATCTCGAGCTTTTTGTCAATCTAGAATGCTTCCGGCGATTTTCCCCCCATTTAGTCGTCATGGAGTTACTGGTCCTGACGAATCACCATGTTTTAAGCCTTCGCGTTTTGCCAGTTTGTGGGGCAGTGGTCAAAAATTTAGGGAGGTGTTGTGTGGTTCCAGATTTTTTTTTCGCCCAATGATGATCCAGATAGACGGACGACGTTGACGAACTTCTTCTGTACGAACTCTTGTTTTATCAGTACCTTTTTTATGAGTCACACAACCAGTTTCGTGAAACACTTCAACACAATTTGTAAGGCACGCATAAAAATTGTCCGGTAATATTGCCACGTTTGGGAAGTGCTCTCGAAAATTGTCTAAACACAAACGTTGACTATATTGCCAATTTCCAATAACTAGCGCACCTGTTCGAAAATAGGCTTCAACCATGAAAATTTTGTGCGTAAGAGGCATAATTTAAAAACTGGATTAGAAAATTTCAGCACAATGACCGATTCTGACACAACAAAACATATTCAAAAATTTAAAGTAAGACACACGTCTTACATTCCACAACCACCCTTGACCAAGATAATTTTTGATATCATGGTATTAACTTCATAATATTTTGCAGCGTTATAATAACTTGGTAGCAAATAATACGTTAGTTACTTACCCTACTAATACCTTATATACAAATTTCATTTTAGAAATTGTTGATTTTATTATGTCATTTGGGTGTAATTCGATTATTAGCGATTTAAACAATTTCGGACGTGGCCAGACGACTCGGCTAACACCTCGTCGCCTGACAACGTCCTCCATTATTATAAATCGCGTAATAATCTGGTTACATTAATAGCTATAAGAACACTCCTCTTAAATTTAAATGTTACATTTATTAGATTATGGATTTATTGCTTATAACGCTTGAACTAGTAACACAAAGGTGTACTTTTTTTTAGTTTATTTTGTGTTTTTGAGTTGGCAAAGGCTAACTGAGGGTTCTCCCAGTATTTACTGAGCTGATAATAGGATTGATGTTTAAATTTCCGTTAATTCCGTATTGGCATGTACAATGGTCTGGTACGTATTGTGATTTATTTCGAGTTAGATAATAATCCGGATATTAATGAACTTAAAGATATTTTTTTATGGATCGCCAAGTTTTGTTAGACTTCACAAGTCTACGAGACAGCCCTGTTAGTATGCTGAATCTATTGTTGTCTTTAATATCATTCTCTTAGTAAAATAGTGAGTTTCTGAGGTTAAGATGTTTGCATAGCAGTGAAATTATATTCTTCGGCATATATCTAATTACCTTCTAGTTTTTTGAATACTATTTGGATTTAGATTACCGTCGCCATCAGGTCTTAATCTGTTTTTCAGTATTTCTGCTTTCGTTTTAGATTAATGACCAATTAAAGAGGAAAGATGATGCCCTTGGGGTTTGTCATTCAAGTTAGTTGGTCGTAAACGCAAGAACTGTATTAGTTGGTACTCGTGAACTTTTCTAAAGTTTTGTTGGACGTGAAGGGATGCAATGACGTATGCAATTATTTCCATAAAAAATTTCAAACAATAGCGGTGTTAAGAATTAATAGACAGGGAAAATATTGTAAATAGATGAAATAGGATTTAGAATAGAATTGTAGAATTTAGTAAATAAAAAAAGTTTCTAGAAGGTTCTGATAAGGGGAAAGCGGCCGCGATAACGAAACAAACGACAGATAAGCGTTCCAGAAATTTCGGCATTCGATAAGTCTTATCTGCCGAAAATTCTGGAAGCCGGGGGCCAAAACTATAAAAAGGGGGTGAGCTTTCCCTCAAGTCAGTCAGTTGGAAGCCAGTGCAATTAGTTGGTTAGCAATTAGTAAATAATTAGTGAGTTACTGTTCAGTTGAAGTGTGCCGAGTTAATTCAGTAATAAAGTGGGTATAATCTATCACGTGTATCAATTCGAACCGATAGCGCACGTAACAATATGAATACATTTAAGTCGGTTCAATGAGAAACGTTCCTCAATTTTTCAAAAACTGTCAATGATTTGGCTTGTATAGACTTATTTACAGGAAACTTGTAGGGATTTGGACAGGTCACAGCCGATTGAACAAACACCTCAACAGAATGGAAATTATAGACGACCCGAGTTGTAGAGGGTGTTTAGAAGGAGATGAGAGTGTCGAGCATATGATGTGTCACTGCCCGGCACTAGCATCAATCAGAGGATTCACGCTGGGAGATTTCTAGCCTAGTGTGGCCAGTTTGAGAGAGGCGCATCCAAGGGACGTTCTTCAGTTTCTCCACAAGGTTGGGTGGCTGAATAAATGACCAAGGACACTTTAATCGCAGGAATAGTACAATGGGCCCGGAAGGGGTGGCATAAGTGCTGGCCTAAGGTTAAGGCAACCCACAACGAATCCAGAATCCAGACTTGTTGGTGAAAAAGTACATTAAGTTGCCACGTCGCGGATACTAAATGTTTTACTATCGGTGGAACTGTCAACAAAAGGTCCACGCATGTCTTACAGTGCAACTGTTAAATATTTAAAAAAGTCAAAGACATTCGTGAAGAGTTGGGTTAAATCCTATAAAGCCAACCAAGATCTTCCCGATAGAGGCAAATCGGCAAGTGACAATAAAATACAGAATAAAGTCATTTTACAGCTATCTAAGCGTCATCCGTCTATTTAGTTACGTGAAACCAAAGCCAAGCTAGTCAGGAGAGGAGTTAACGTCAGCTATAAATATCCATTTGGCTGAGAAAAGCATACAATATTGAAACACGAGGCAAAACGTGTTGTTTTCGAAGACCTACAGAACAAAATGCAAGATCTGGACTGTCGAGAATCTCTAAAAGCGATTGGTCCAATGTGATTTTTTCTGACAAAGCATAGTTCTGGGTATAGGCTTCCATAAGGTATGCTGGTGAGCGATTGCTTCAATGAACCATCAAAAACCCAATAAAACTCCATATTTGGGGATGGTACCCTGAGCACAGTTTTAGGTCTTTAGAGCTCTTTATGCAGAACTTGGATGCGGAGAAAATCGTCATTATTTATAAACGTCGTTTTCTAAAGCCTGTCCAGAAGATGTTTAGTGTCAAACAAGAAGACTGGATTTTAGAGGAGGACAATGATCTAAAACATCGGAGTCGCCTCTGTACCTCATGGAGAGCAGAACCTGGCATCGTAACTTTCAGACTGATTTTCATAGTCTTTTGATGCAAATCCAATGAAAATTATTTGGAGCACTGCAATGAAGAAGATTGCAGGAACACGTGTCTTCATCCTCAAGCAGCTTTCCCGAAAAATCAGAGAGATATGGCGCTTAGTACTCCTAGGATATGCTGAAAAGCTGGTAGAAAGTATGCCCAAAGCATTTAGGATTTGACCTTGTAATAGGTAGTTGCGCTGTAAGCTTTTTAACGTACTTTCAATTGAAAAGTAAAAATTAAAAAACCTTCAATTGTTTTCCTAAAATCGAGGAGCGTTTCTTGAATCAACATACTGTATATAAAACTCGATATGTAGACCCAACACACCTTTATTTCAAATTAAGGCTTAATTATCTAACTTGATTGCTTTTGTATTAACCGCACAAAAACAAATTTATTATACCAATTTATAAAAAAAAACCTAAAATATGCAAAATAAAAAACTGCTTATGCACTTATTGAAAAATGTCTAAATATTCACATATACACTTTTTATGCATTTTGCATATAATCTCATCTTTACTCATTATTATGTAATGCACTTTGTCACAATTATTATTTATTGGAGAAAATTGCCATAACAGGACATAGTGGTTACTAAACAAGTTTTAATAAGTTAATATCAACTATGCCTCACCCTTGTGCACTAGATTTAGAGTATGCGTGGCCGCAGGATATGTGTCTAGGGTTACCATGTCTCCAGTATTTTGGTAAGTCAAAACATTTCTCGTAAACTTATAACTCATTGAGAAGAAACCATAGTTTGAAAGGGCTAGATAAACACATTTTATTGTTTTTCAGGCATAAATGTTACATTTATGGAACAAGCAGGTGCTACTGTAATCGCAAAGACATGAGCATCTATTGTTATTTATTATAATGTTATCCCTAACAGAAACCAAGAAGACGACAGAGCGGCTGTTCCTTATGACTTTGTCACTCAACATATATTTTTTTCAATATCATTTTAACTGTATATGTATTTTTACAATTAAATGTATTAAAATATTAAACAATTGAAAATAGCAGAGGTTTGAGAAAATCAATTTCAAAGGCAGTATAGTTTTATTACGTCAAACAAATTAAAAACTGTTCATTTTCATCAGCTGGTTAAATCAGTAAACTTAATATTCTCATCTAATTCCATTTTCACACTTTTACTGTCGTTTTATCGCTACAAACTTCATTTAAGGAGGGTGATGTATTTCAGATCTTAGTAAATTGCACTTTTTCGAGCTTTCAATGGTCGCCTCTTTATCTTTTGCCTTATTTGATAAGATAGGTTAATGAAATTTAGAAGACAGTCTCATAGTTTCAATATTGGTTTATCAACTCTAAATAATCGACTTACATAAATTTGACAGTGAGACACCAAAGAAACCGTACGGTTGTTGCATAAGGGTTCAAAAAAAATTAGTGTAAAACATATTATTAGTGTCATTTAAAACAATCATAGTTTTACTTAGGTATTATATTTTCCTTGATTAAACTTTGGTCTCCTATCATATTTATAAATTCTATTATTAAATTCAATATAATATTTTAAGAAAATGTAGTTATAAAATTTAGTTAGGAATTCTCTAGAAAAATTTGATAATGGAAAGCAGCCGCGATAATCAAACGGCAGATAAGCGCTCCAGAAATGTCCACAAACGATAAGCCTTATCCGTTCTATTCCGTCTAGAAACCGGAACGGTATCTATAAGTACGTGGTCGCCTTTCCCTCAGTGAGTCAATGAATAGGTTATTTGATTAAACAGTGTTAGTGAGGTGATTAGTCGATTGGTCCGTTAAGTAAATTAATTATACTTATTGTGTTCCGGAATTAGTTTGGAAATAAAGTGGTTACAATTCACGAAGTATTAATCTTCGAACCGATAACGTGTAACAATATAATGTTTAAAAATGTTTTACTATATGTTTCTTTCTATTAATCGCTTTTTGTATATTATATACTATTTCTACATTGTCAATAACCTACTGAAAATTCTTCATTTCAAAATTTTAGTTTTTCTGAATGGGTAAGATATTAGTAATGGAAGGAATAGAATACTCGTATGCGGTGGAAATCTCCGCTCATTATGATTGAGGTACACTTTAATTTCTTGCTTACAGCGCTTAAGCGGTTAAGGAGTCTATAGAAAAACCCAAAACTTTCAGCAGTACAGGTTAACAAAATGGCGATATTATTTGACTTTTGCAGTTTATAGGTACAACATTTTTCTTTAAGGGTAGATGTAGTTCCCATTTTGGATGTTTCAGTTATAATGTTCTTCATTTTAACCTTGTATTCAGGACGATTAGTATAGAAAGAAAATCGAGAAACCCCTTATTTGACCAAAAGGTCAAAAAAAGCGGGGAAAATAAACCAAAAAGTTTTCTATCTAACGGCAAAGGTGATGTTTAATAAGTGGCTTATTTCATATGCAGGTCAACAGACGTTTATTGCGTCACCGCCAGAGATATTACAAACAGGCGATTCCTAACTAATAGTAAAAAATAATATTTTTCATCTTCTTACTTTTGTCTTTAATAATCGCAAAACCAGATAGTGCGATGAAATCAACACCAGGTGAAAAGATATTCCATTTCATTTAGAAAAAAAAGTTGGGGGTTAGTTCTCATTTCCCACGTAGAACGAAAAATACCCAAATGTGGCAAACCTTAAACAAAAATCCATCTGATTCAAGAATTGGCGAGAAAAATGTTGGTTCATTTAAATTCAATTTATTTCATATAAAATTATGACTCTGTGCATATCTAACACACTAGACGCTTTCTCTAGGCGCCGTATATCTCGATGGTAAATATATGTGAATCGAGACAATTTGCATTTATGAACGAGCAGCTAGATCTTCTCAGCACACCTCTTATAGAAGCTTTGGATGAAAATTCGGATTAGATGGAATATTTGTAGGAGTCTGTGATCCAAGGAGCTTGTTAGCATAACAACGGCTAAACAAACTACTGGTATAACCGCCGACGAAGTTGAAAACGAAACCAGGTTCGGTCATATCAAATATTTATACAAACATCGTAGAATTTTTAATATTTCTTGTTGTCTTTATTGTTAATAAAGTTTAATACTTATGAATATGGAAAAATTTCACATAAAAATATCATTTAAGATAATGTGTGTCAAATCCTTTTGTCAAAATATAGAGTTTCTTCCTCCAGCTAAGAAATACTTCATTTTACATTATCTTCTTATATTCTACTATAAAGTCAAGGCTGGACCAACGATGAAGTATCGCTCTCAGGTCTATAATCTGCTTCCAAAACACAGATTTGACGAAATCTCTCTAAAACACTGGAGCAGAGGTGGATGGTTGGCGCCTTGTGATTTTTCTCTTACTTTTATTGAAGATGTTTATAAGGACTGGTGACTTTGATTCTTCCAAGAGCAATATTCTTTAGGTATAACAGGCAGTTATAGACAGAAAATTCCTGTTCAACTGAGCTTGGCAATGTGATAATTTTCTGTCTATGGAGATCTCCATCTCTGTAGAACTGCCAAATTCTGGAATTCGTTACCGAACAGAATTTTCCCAGAGAATTACAACCTGGCGGCCTTTAAAACGGCGCGGATGTAATTTGGCATGTCCTTTGTTTCCCTTTCGGCTTGCAGCGTCTCCAAGGTCATAAGTTTATCCTTTGCCATTGTGTTTAAAAAATAAAGCTGTTCGAAATGTAAATTTCCTGTTACTAAAATAAATAACTCTTTTGATAAAATGGAACTATAATTACTTTCAAAGAATTATGGAATGTGCATAGCAACATTTCAGCAAAAAAATTAGCAAATCAATGGATAATGGAAAAACCAACAAGAACATATCTAATGAAAGATAGAAAGGTGATTAAGAACTATGATGAACGAGCAATAATTGTAGGAAAAAACATGACATAGAAGAATGTAAAAGAAACAGTTAACTTTAGAGGGACCTAAAGATGGAAAAAATGTATCACTCGCGACATGTTATATTTATATTCCAAAGTTAAGCCTATCGAATATTTCGCATAAATAGTAATTCGGAAAGATTTTACTTGCATATCTCTGCGGATAAATGAGCATTTTTGTGGGTAATAACCAGAATATAAAAGTGAACCTTTCCACGCTACGTTAAGCGGCTTTGCGTTATTCAAAGAGAGTTTGCGACTGATATGCACAAGTTTTCGATATTTTCTACCTTTATCGCATTCGCCGTTGCGTCTGGCCCCGTCATATCCGGCTATGTTCGTTATTTCAATTATAGAGATTTAGCCCCAAGTGCAACACTTTTAGCACGATATAAAATAGCGTCGCTTGGCTGCATTGCGCATTGAGCCATAATCAAGACTTCTGATTTATTTATAAGCAATCCGAACACAGCTTTCGGATGGCAGATTTCCCTCGATGGTCGGTTCTGTTATTCTCAAGGGGACCGAACGCTCTTCTACCTTACCACGAGATTCGTAAATCTTTGATAACCGAGTTTACATATACCAGATTTTCAGGAGTTTGTACAAATTATTCGAATATTTAATAGGATCGTTAGATTTAATGGATACTTTTCATGCGAACTATAGATGGTAAAAGCGAGTTCTATGCTTAAACTTATATTCTGAAGTATTGTAATGAATACTGGACCGCAGGGAATCTTATCTTGTTACGAATCGTTAGAAAGCAAACTGCTTTTATGCAGTCAGTTTTCTGATCACTCGCTATGTTTATGTATTATTCCTACCTCATCATACCCTAAATCATGACAATAGATCATACGTTTTTTAAATAATCGATATTTTCATATATTTATATATGCAACTGTTCTCTTTTATAGATTAGAAACTTTTAGTATTATCCATCAAAGATGTTGGAAGGCGAAGTCTGTTTAATTAATTTTGAAATCTTTATTATTTGTTTCATTTTATTTGTTGTTAAGGTAGTTGTTATGCGACAATATTACTTAAAGTTTCCAATAGAACGCGCCGTCAAAGTAGAAGGTTCATAGAGGACACTGTTTGCAGATTGTACTGCCGTTGTCAAAAACTCATGAACATATATTTCAAAATAACTGTTATGATGTGGTAATGTTGCAGAATCTCTATCAGTCGATAAAATAGCATCCTGAAATCAGATTCATATTGAAAGAAGCTAGAAGAAAAAGACCTGATTGACAGGATGTTTTTGATGAAAAAAGTGAAAAAGTAAAGTAGATATGTAGTCAGCTATCGATGTCACTAGAAGCTTTTTCTCAAGAGCTTTTTCTTAATACCAAATCGTTCTTAGTTTTAGAATACACCTCGTATTTAGTGCATTTTCTTAAAAAAAGCTACTTAAACGTATCACTCTATATATGTTCACCATACATGTAAAATAAAAAAATATTAAAATATGCATCTCATAGTAATATACCGCTGATTTTTAAAAACATTGTTTTCGAAAAATGTGTACGAGCTATAAAACTTTACCATACTCATGACTTATGCGATACATTTTATTCCATTGTGACAATTTCCAAATTAGATTTTTTCTCATCTGTAGAGTTGCTTCAAGATTTCATTTTAATAAATTAATAATATGAAAGCAATTAGCTAATCAATAGCTAAGATATGGATATAAAGAGGAAATTCCTCAGTGGTCAACTTTAAGCGGTTTTCAATAAATCTAAATTGCACATCCCCAAACCAGTTGTCACGCAATATCCGGCGAAAATATTAGAATGGGAAACTTCGCCCTAACTTTTGACATTACAATATTGCACTTTAGTGAATGTAGGTCCTGACTTTTTCCGACATCAACTTTAAGCACACTTCTCAGTTTTTGGTAGCGTCATTTCCTAAACGATTCCATTGTTTTTATTCGCCAAGTCTGGAGGCTAAAAGAATTGTTTTTCTTATACGAAATAAAACTATAGAAGAAAAATGTGGCGTAATTTAGACTGTCGATTTGTGCCTTGTAAAAATAACGAAATTCAGTTTATCGGGAAATATCGGATAAAGTAAATATAAGAAATAAATTCAGCTGTACTTTTAGTGCCTCCGAAACGGATTGTAAACATATTTTTCTCGCACACTTTTTTCCCCTTTTCAGAGCTAAAAATAGTCGAACTCTACAATGAATCTAAAATATTTTTATCTGGAATGTTAAATGCTTTATAAGCTTTTTAGCAATCACTGTTTTTCTATGTTGAAGTACCAAGTGCCAAAGTAACCTTTTTTCTATATTATGGTATGATGTACAGGGTGTCCCATTTTCGGCACTTTTCGGGGGTAATGGATTCATTATTAAAGGTAAAGTATTGGGATTTTTACTTTCGTATTTTACTTTTTGATCACATGAAAGGATCCAGTCTCAAATTTGAATATAGCTGTCTTAGTTTCGAAGCTACATGGGATTTTGAAAATCTTCACTTTTTAGCAATGTCTCGTATTTGCCTTATGCTTTCTTACATCAAAAAGGTTAAAACTGATCTTTTTAGAGTTTCTTACGCTGAGTTTAGTGACGTAGTAAATTTTTTGTAAAAAGTTAAATTTTTGAGATAGTTATATTTTTTAATGTAGCCCCTATATATTATTTTTTATATTGATTACGCACGCTTTGAGCTTTTCAATAATATATAGTTGTTGAGGCTTTTTTTTTTGAAAAACAGTTCAAAATCCAATATTTTTATAATTTATACTTTATTTATAGCAGTAGGCCATGACCAATTTTTTTAAAACAAATGCAAAACTCATAATTCCAAAAATTTAAACATTCAAAAGTTATTTTAATGTTTTAGGTTTTTTTTTCAGCTTTTGTTTAAAATTAATTGTATTTATCTTTTGAGTTTTAGATTTTGTTATACTAACACCTTTCTCTATTTTTCAATGGAACGAGGAAGTTGATAATTCTGCATACTATAATACTTTTGTGTCCTTTTTCTCCATATAGCTAAACTTCGTAAAGGAATTGGTTTGGCGCACTGACAATGAGTCATTCAGAATAGACCAATAATTCTGGCAAATCTTATTAGGAAAATAAAAATATAACAATATTGCATTAGAAAAAACGGTTTATAATTTTAAAAATTATCTTTAAAAAATGTCAGGTTTAGTGATAGCTTTTGCATCTTTACAATAAAATGAAAAATGCAACAGTAATTAAGTTTCAATACAGAATTTAAAATATTAAGATTAACTTTTGCAGAGTTTAATTCTTAAGTAATTATTAATTTTGCGTTTGTTTCTAGTAAATAAATTATAGTCTACTGCTATAAATAAAGTAAATTATAAAAACATCGAATTTTCAGCCTGTTTTTCAAAATAAACCCTAATAATTATTAGAGACCGGATTTTAGGCACAATCAAAAAAGGTAAAAAGTTAGGAAAAATTTGAAATTAGGCAAAAACAAACAGCTAAAAAAGGCACTTAAAAGGCAAAATACTCTTAAAAAAGCAATAAAACTGCAATTAAAAAGATAAATACAATTACACCGATCCACAAAAAAAAGTTGTCTGTGCTCGCAGCCGAACTCTGATTTTCTAGGGCATTTTTTCCCACTGAGCACAAATCTGAAGCCAAAGGTGAGGTCAATAAACAAATAATCAAGAAAAACTCAAAAAACCCATAAGAATATCCTGACTTTTATCGGTTTTTTGGGTTTTTCTCGTTAATTTGCTTATTGACCCCCAGTTTTGACTTCAAATTTGTGTTTAGTGAGAAAAAATACCTCAGAAAATCATAATCTCGCCGCCAGCACACAAAACTTTTTTTGTGGACTTATGCACAGGTCAACAAAAAAAAGTGATGTGAGCTGGGGGCAAATAATTGAGAAAAACTTAAAAACCCGATAATCATGATACTTTTTTCGGTTTTTTTGGGTTATTCTAGATTATTTGCTGCTTAATCCCCAATTTTAACTTCAAATTCCTGTTCAGCGAAAAAAAGTACTCTAGCCTCAAATTTTAAATTTACTTAAATAACGGAAATATGCCACTGGAACAATACATAGTATTCTCTCTAATGACACAAGATCATTTTCCAAAATTATCAGAAGCTCCACAAAATATATATTTAGAACTAAATATTAATATTTTTGAATATTTTTTATAATATTTTCTTGCGTTCACTTCTTCAGTTTAGTTACGTTTATTTCCAAGTTTATGTTCAAATGTTAATAACTACATTCTTACAATATCATGTACTGCTTCTTTTGCTGTCATAATTTGTTTTTCGTGACCTACTAATTAAAAAAATAATACAAATATTGTTTTTTTTTTGTGAGGATGCCTATGTTTCACTTGTGACGTCTTTGTCTTTGCCTTCCAATCTCCATATGGGGTCAGAAATATTTTTCTTTTACCCCTTTGTCGCTCTGTTTTGTTTAAGAACTTTTTCACCTCACTTGTTTATTGCTGTTCTCTTCCCTCTTTAGACATTCGGACCTTCCGTGTCCGACTCTCTTGCGTTGTAGATTTTACTTATCTGCTTTGTAGTTACTCTTTCGTTTCTCTTGAGATTTAGATCTTCTATGTCTGCCTCTCATATGCTGCAGATTTTGCTCTGTGCCTTTTTCTCTCTTTCTGAAAACATCCTCTTAATGCGCGTGTAGAGCGACTTGTTCTTCTTTCGCCTACTAGCCCTTTGACCTTGCCCTCGGGGAAACCACCCTAAAACCCGAGGTTAGTAGACTACCTTATCTTCTTAAGACCATCCTAGGTCTTTTGAATCTTGGATAATATTGCGGCTCATAATCCACTACTTCTCTGAGTAGCCGATTTGGGTGTATTTTGGCTCTATCGAACTATCTTCTTGCGGTTTTCTGTACCGCTTCTTCTCTCATTTCAATTTGTAAATCTTCATGAATTCTTCGGTTGGTTACAAACCAGGGAGCGTTGGCTATCATCCCTAGAGTTGTGTTCTGTAAGGTTTGTAGTATATTCATGTTAGATTTTGCTGTATATCCCCAGCACGCTGCACCATAAGTCATTATAGGTTGTATAGCTGCTTTGTAAATTAGTTGTTTATTCCTCAGACTTAGACTGCTTTTTCTGCACAGAATCGAATAAATTCTTGTCCTTGACTTCATTGCTTTCTTCTTAGCGTGTTCCATATGTTTCCTGAACGTTAGTTTTTTATCTAGAATTTTTCCTAGATACTTTGCCTCTTCTATCCAGGGAATGTCTTCATTGACAATAGTCAAATTTTCCTCTGGCTGTGTCCTTTTTCTTGTCATATATGTGGCCGTACTTTTGTTTTCATTGACTTCAATACGCCATTTTTTAAACCATTCCTCCATTTGATTAAGTGCTTCTTGCAATCTTCTAACTATTATTTCTTGTTTTGTGTGCCTTGCTAGAATCGCTGTATCACCCGCATACAGCGCTATCTTAACTCCGTTTGGTTTGGAAATATCATACATATATATGTTAAATAGAGTGGGGCCTAGAACCGAGCCTTGTGGAACCCCAGCTCTTATTTTTCTTTCTTCTGTTATTATTCCATCCAATTTTGCCTCGAATTTCCTATTATCTAAATAGGATTGTATTATCCTTATTAATTTGGGATTGATATTTACTTTATGCATTTTATATACTAGTCCTTTGTGCCAAACTTTGTCGAGAGCCTTGGCAACATCTAAACAGACCAACCCCGTGGACTGTTTATCGTTCAATCCTTGCGCGGCTTCTTCGACCAACC
Source organism: Dastarcus helophoroides (assembly GCA_028583605.1). Lineage (NCBI taxonomy): Eukaryota > Metazoa > Arthropoda > Insecta > Coleoptera > Bothrideridae > Dastarcus > Dastarcus helophoroides. Next base: position 7,839,129 of record CM053326.1, read on the forward strand.
TCAACGTCTGTTGTGTAGTGCTTTCTAATTCTTCTTGCAATCTTGAGTAGATTATTTTTTCTGCCACTTTACCTATGGCTGGGAGAAGACTTATCGGTCTTTGATTTTGTGGATACGTGGGGTCTTTTCACGGCTTTAGAATCATCACTACCTGTGCGAATTTCCAAATGCTGGGAAAATGTTCCATTTCTATTATCCACTTAATAATTTTCCTCCTCCGCTCTCGGGAGATTTTTTATGGCCAGATTTGAGATTCGATCTATTCCTGGTGCTTTTTTCTTCGCCATATTCCTGCTTATCGACTTAATTTCTTCCACATTTGTTTCTCTTATTGGTTCTCCATCCTCATTTGCTTCTGCTTTTTGTCTCAGGAGTCTCTCCGCCTGTGTTATTTGTTCATTGTTGTAATTTCTGTAGCTAGGCTGGCACTGTTCCTCCAAGTGGTTAGCCAGAGCTTCCGCTTTTTCTTCCGGACTATACACAGTTCCCCTTGGGGTGTGCATACAAGGAGTTTGAGTTCTTTCCCTTTTTAGGATTTTGTGTAATTGCCAGAGAGAATTATCTTGCACTGTCACTTCTACTAGTTTTCTGTCCCATTCTGCATTTCTCTGCTGCTCTAATGCCTGCCTCAATGCAGTCTGTGCTCTGTTCATATTCCTTTTATCTCGAGAATCAAGTGTCCTTGCTAATTCTTCTATATAGCGATTATTTTTTCTATAATCCCGTCTTTCCCCATACGTCGCCACACTGATGGCATTTGGAATATTTTCTTGTATCTTTCTGACGCTTCTTTCTAATTAGTTGTCATTTGAAATCTCCTCCATTATTGTCGGATTTTCCTTCAAAAGCCATTTGTATCTTAGCCAGTTAATTCTTTTAACTAACTGTCGTTCTTTCAATAAGCCTTCTTCTCCTATTTGTATATATATCGGGTTTTGATCAGAACTTAATTCAGATTTTGTATATATCTCCATATTTCTGGCTATGTTCTTAAAAATTCCTATATTCAGTATGTCAGGACGTCCTATATGGCCATAATGTGTTAGTTCTCTGGGAACCAAAACACCTATGTCATTTTCAGTGACATATCTTTCCAGCGCTGTGCCTTTGGTATTTCTCGTTCTGGAATTTCATTGCGGATGTTTCGCGTTAAAATCTCCTGTAATTAACGTTTCTTCGTCTGCAATGAATATTTTTTCAAAATCTTCTTCGAGAACTTCTTTATTCGGTGGAATGTATCCCGATGCTATTCTAATTTCTTTATTATCTTCCATTCTAATTGTCACCATGTTATACTCTAAGTGACTTGTTTCCGGTTGCTCTGGAGTATAGTGATCTAGTTTTTTTTAAACTAGAATTGCTGTTCCTCCTCTCCTTCTATTTCTATCTGCTCTGTAGATTGCATAATTTGGTATTTTCATCTTGTCGCTTCCATTCAATTTAGTTTCGCTTAGTAGAAACACGTCAACATTGTGCTCTATTAGAAACTCCTTTAATTCTCGACTAAATTCAACAGTTTTTGCACCCTCTCCATAAAGTCTTTCACTTCACTTGGTGTCGCTCCTGCACTATTAAATTGCATTATCATCTCGCATAATGCTCATTTCGGCTTTCTTTCCGGCGCTTTTTTCCGTTTTTTCGGTTTTCTTTGTCTTCTTCTTCTTCTTCATTTTCTCTATTTTGACCTTCTTTGTCGGTTTTAGAGGTTCTTTTAGCTTGCTGGCGCAACCTTTGTCTTCCGTGACCTGCTGTTTTAGTGGCCCTTTTGTTACGCTTGCGTAGCTTTTTTCGTTGCTTGTCTTCTTCAGTAATCTTACTGTTTTTGATTTTTGGTGCTGCGGGACAACCGCGATAGCTCGTTGGGTAAACTCCATCGCAGTTGGCGCATTTCGCCGGCTGCGATTTGGGTTGATCACAGCTGCGTAAATCGTGTTTTTATCCGCAGATGACGCGGAGCGGATCCGCGGAACAGTTTCTCTGACTGTGCCCAAATTGCTGACAATTGTAGCACTGTTTTTTAAGGCTTCAACTGTGATTTTCAAGTCAAAGATCTTCATTCTTCCCTCTTGACTTCTACGAAGACAAGAGGCATAGTTGTCCGTTTCTTGTCCCTTTTGTGCATTCTCGACACTTTCAGGGGGTTAAATCCTTGCTTCAGTAGGTTTTACTTGACTTGTTCTTCTCTGAGGAAGGTGGCTATTCCTCTAATAACCACCTTTAAGTTTCTCTCTTCGCGAAGCGAGAATGTATGATACGAGACTTTCCTCTCGTTTAACATTCTCGCTAAGGCATGGTAATCTTCTACGCGAGCAGAAAAGACCTCTATGCTATCCCTGATCGCCTTGGCTTTTGTAAACTGTATCTTGCTTAACCTCATAAGCTTCGATACAGTTGCCCAATCTTCTTGTTTCCTCAAGATAATGGGTGGAATTACTCCATTCTTGTGCCTTCTCTTGCTTTTTCTCCATAATCTTCTTGATTTTCATTTCCTTGACAGTCGCCATCTCTGAGGACTCGCTGTTACTGGCTGTTGCGCTGCACCTCTTCTTCCTTTTTCTTTTCTCTTCCTGAGAAATAAAAGGATTGTCGCCTGCGTCGTCCAGTCTCCTTGTGACGTATGACTTGTGACAAATTACTTACTCAGAAAATTATGCTTTATTAGAAAATGAGAAAATCCAGTTTGACGTCCGTAAGAAAAAACAAAGTTGTCATAATTTCTTTTAGAAATTGTTCAACACAAAAAAGGTAGCTACGCCACTGAAAAGCTTTTTGGAGATGAAACAAAAGTATTTTTAGTTCTTGTTAATTGGACTATAAAAAAGGAATTTACAGCAGATTTTAAAAATGACATTTTTCACTTTTAATAAAATTTAAACAAGCCGATATTCAATTGTTTTAGCCGACTTTCTATCCTCCACTTAATATCGAGGTTACCCATGTTATCCCACGTCGACTGGGACACACTGTATAAACTAGTCTTTACAAAATTCCAATAAAATGCTAATTAATATTCATTAGAACTTAAATTGGTAAGGACTAAAGGTATTTCAATAAAATTAGTAGGTCAGATGGACGTCGAACTCTTCAATTAATTAATAGGAAAGGAGCTTTTCTGAAAGTTCATTAGTTCTGATATTTCCTGTTAATTGGAGAAAATTTCACCGAACAACTCATCAATAAAGCAGCAGCAGCAGATGTGATGGTTACAATTCATTTACATATTCTTATACATAATTGTCAACTGAGATAGAATGTCAGGCGAGACAATGTGGTGTCCGTTGGCGAGAGTGCGGTTATTTTGGTCACAGCTGCGTGACTGATGCAGAAATAATTCCGTAGTATCACATCCCTAAGTGCTGTGACACTTCTTGTCTGACGGCTTTAATTTAGGACTTGATGTGTATTATTATTAATGTCGATCTTATGTAAAATACAATGTTCATAGTGCCTTGATAAGTACAAATATTGGACCAAATCTATTATTTGGTTTCGATGAGTCTGATTAATCCGTTACAGGTATATTATTTTGCATATTCTAATAATAAGTTATTAGATATTAAAAGCTTCATAAAAACAATACTTAGATACGCAAGAAGTTTTTCGTTACAGATTAATTTCGTTCAGTATCCTTATTTATGTTTCAATTAATGTTAATGTGAAATTATGTTAAAATCGATGGTAGCATTGGTTTCGCGTTACCACTAAACGCTAATTTACCGACATGTATACCGTAGGTCCATGTACCTATAAATAGATCCCTCAATAGAATAGAAAAAAAACGGGAGATCGGCAGCGAGATTCGAACCTCGGACCCGCCACACCCAAAGTAACTGATTCTACCACTGCGTCACGGCACTTTGCTGAATTTAAAGCTAAATTTGCCTGAAAATCTAACCCTACCACTGAAGTTACATTGAATATGCGAAAATGTGTATACTATAATTGTTTAAATTGTGTTTTAATTCGATTATCACTATTCCTATTCTCTCCGTAATCGGAAATTGCTTATATTAGAACAGAAGAAATGCTGGTAAAATTATGGCAAATCGGTAGACGTCAATTCAAAATGCGATGTGCGAGATAAAGTGAGACAAGGGCAGTAAAGACACGCCTCGCGCGAAACGTGAACCTGCAATTGCTGATAAATTTGGAGGTTATTTATGTTTTGTATTACGAAATTGATTTTTTTTAGATTGGAATATTGCTACAGGTGACAATTACAAACAAACTTTATATTATATAGCAATATCTGTTTATTTATATAGAAGTAGACGTTAGTGAGCAAGATTTTTTATTTCTTATTAATGATCGAAATTTAATGTATCCTTTTCATGTTGCTATGTGAACTATTTCTTTATAAATACAAGTGGCGTGAAAAGCTGATTATAAAGCATTTGTTGATAGATATATAAAGGTAAAATTGTCTTCAATATATTTGAATTTTTAAGTTAATTTTACATATTTTGCATATCGACTCATCCAACAAAGACTGTAGTAACTCATTGTTTGCAGTATTAAGATAATTTAAATTGAAGTGTTTACATAATCTCAAACCTCAGTACCTTGAAAACCTATTTGTTTAAAATATCTTTAAATTTGCTATGCAAATATAAAATTTACAGGTTTTTTAATATGCAGTAAGTCAAAATAGACAAGATCAAAGACCAGATAGTATACAAATATGATAGTTATAAAAACTAGAAGTAAGAATTTTAATTTACAAATTATGAAATTTCTATTTTTGATATTACAATTTGAAGATAATAAAAACATTGTTATATCACAGTTTTAAGTCTCCACTTCTGTCGACAGTCCCCATAAGTGTCCAATTTTTTTTCTATTCTCTTCATGCAAACCCAGGGAAGTAGCAACGAGAATTTGGTGGTACAAAAAGGAATCATTTTTGTACTTTTTGGGGTTTAGTCTTATTTTGGGCAATATCTGCATTAATGCAGTTGAAAATTTTTAAATAAATGCGAGAATGAAAGCAGGTCAAAGGATAAATACATTACATCTGCGAAACTTAGGTATACTTCATGTCAATAATAACAGCTTCACTCGCTAATCTCTGTCGGCATTTATTACGGAACTTTATGCAACTTGCGCCAACTTCTGGTAAAACTACAATGTCATGCAGAATGTTGCAGAAACTGTCGTAAAACTTTTCGCATTGATCAATATTCATAATAAGCTTTATTCAAATGCCGCGCATCGATTTGTTTTGCTTTAAAATTGAAATTAAATTGCTAAAAATTATTCATGGAATCTTTCTGATTTTATGTAATAAAGTTTAGAAGAATGTTAGTTATGCTGCAAGAATTCATCTCATATAGTTGGAAACATTTTTAACCTATACGAACAAAATGTGTATGATAATATATAATCCTCGCAAACGATGAAGTGTTGCAGGTGTAATCATGTATTAATTAAGCGGACACAGGCTGAACCTATGTCGGATTACCAATATTCTGAAACTGTACAGTGCGCATTGATTACCTTTTAATTAAATCAAGGTCTGATTAGTTAGTGTATCCCGTCTAGTTCTATTTTAATATCAACCTTCGATATGTGTTGAGCTTCAGAGTTCCCATTTCAGCTAACATCAAAGAGAATCTAAAATGAAAATGATTCAATATAACGAGCTTCATACGATTCAAAGCGGATATGTAACTGACTTAACGAAGTAAGGATTTCAGCATTTTTCCATGACAAAAATATAATTAAAACTTATGTAATGTCCCACAAAAACCCTTAAAGTATGCCGGAAAATTAAACGAGTAATTTCAACACATTTCCTCCATCGCTTTTATTATTTATCTCACGACGTTTTAACTCAATTTCGTCATCTCCCCAAAGTTTAGCTTGCAGCTATTATTTTCAATTTCGCGGTATATTTTCCCGTCTTTTCGAGACTTTTTCTACTGGTGACACAATATATAAATGAAAACAAATCTCTGTTTTGCGACACGTACCGGGTAATATTGCGATTCTCGTCAACCACACCCTCCAGCGATCTTTGCAAACAGAGCCTCCTTACATATTAAAATCTCAAGCGACTTTCAACGAAAAATGGGAAAAAGTAAGCCGTTTTAACAATATCAGTAAGTTCAAAGCCACCGTACTAGATGAAACCCCAATCTAAATTTAATTTAGCAATTGTTCCTTCTACTTTTCTCATCTGTAAGCAGCGCAAGAAAAGAAATAAATCCCTGTCTTATATGTATAATGTTACATTGTTATATTTTTCATTATATCTGTTGAAATGTTATTCTTCCTACAACTTTAACTTCAAAGTCGTATTTCGAGAAAATATCTCGAAACTAGAATATGCAAGAAAATTAGGAATGCAAATCTCGTTAGAAATTTCGACACCAACTTTATTTAAACACTTGAATTTTTTTATTGCACAATACTACCGACGCGTCGTGATTTGCTCTATTGTAAACAAATGCAAAAAACTTGATTTTCCGTCATAAAGTCATATATGTCTCAATCATTGTAATATAGAGTTTTGAAAACAGGAGACAAATCTCTAAATAATGAGACCATTTGCTACTTTCTTAATCTGCTTTTAATTTCAAAATTCACCACTGAAAAACATGCATTTCCATCAAATCATCTTTATGTATGCATGTAATTACGCTATAGTTACATTTTGACACACAGTAACCAACATTTGTTTGAAAAATGTGTTCTTAGTTTCTTGCAAATACTGAATTGCTTCTAGATCTTTGAGTAGATCTACTTACAAAGTTGTAGAGTGCAAAAACACAGCATTAATTTTTATAACTTTTTATATCATTATATACAAGTGACATTTTAAAACTCAAAATCCTGTGTACAACATAGTAGGTTGTAGTTAATGTGTATTGAAAAAAATTCACAGATTTCGCAATCCTTGCAACCAACGGAGACATTGGAAATGATAACACCAAATAGAAACATAACTAACACTTTATTTAACATACAAGGTTATACAGGGTATTTACAAATTTCAAAGACAACGTTGGCAGTTGATTCGGAATGATAAATAAATACGAATTACGAAAAAAAATTAATAAAAAATGTTTACTTTTCGAATTGCAGACTTTCAAAGTTGTTATAAAAAATAATTTAACTAATAATTTCATAACCTCTTTACCGATCGTGTTGAAATATGAAACCTTTATTTATTTAGATTATTAAGGCTAGAATCTTAGTGACGAAGAGCCTTGTTTTATCCGACATCCCTTGTAATTCACCACGACAATTATCTATGTATCTTCGAAGTAGTAAATAATAATAATTACATAAAATATGTATTGATTTACAACAATACGTATTACGTTAATTCTGTAAAAAACCTTGTGTTATTTATTATTATTATTTTGTTGTTGCTTAATTCGTGAAGTTTAATATTGTATAATCTTAAGTATAGATTTTATCTCATCATTTTTATATGTAATTATTCAGATTACAAGATGCTCTTTTTCAAAAAGTTTCGGACTATAAGGGAGAACTCCTCTATAGTTCGCCAAAATTGATTTTCGGATACCACGTTCCAAACATTTTTACACGGGTCTACCGCATTCCGAATATTGGGCTAGAAATCTATTTAAATATTTTATATGAAAGTTTTATGTGGTTTTAAAAATATTTATATAAACTGTGATACATGAAACGACCGTGAGAGGCGATAGTAGCCGCACGAATCGGGCATGGAGTATGGTATTATTTATATATCAATTTTATTTTTCGTTGTCGCCACCTGAATCTTGATTATATTTACATATTTATCAATAGCACTAAAATCTGACATAAAAAGTGACAGCATGCTGCTAATAATAATAATAATAATAATAATAATAATAATAATAACAACAAAATAATAATAAATAAATAAGTAAATAATAAAATAAAAAAAGTTTCAAACCTTAATTTAAGTTCCAGCGCTTCTAGCGCCCGCTACGGTGGTTTGATATATCACACTTTATATAAATATTTTTGAAATCACATAAAATCTTTATAAGAGATATTTACGAATATTTATATAAAATTTTTAACAGAAGATTAAAATATCCATATTCATTGAAATTAAATATACTGCAAGAAAGAAATAATATATAATTTCAAATTTAATATAAATTGTTTGATTTATTAAATATTCATAAAAAATTATTATGTCCTGAACGGCACCTCATACTACACAGAGGTTAAAAAATATGTTTCCTGTTTATGGTCTATTGACTACTTTATATTGAAGTCAGTTAGCTACCGCTTACAAACAAGATATATGATCTACTTATCACAGGGCCATGATTTAGAAGTAAGAGGTCGACAATCCCTTAGCAGGTAAAGAATTTATAAAGAAATCGGAACATTCCAGCCCCCTTGAAGTCTTGCAGCTTCAATAAAATCCTAATAATATAATAAATAGCAAACCAATTGCAAGAAACGATCAAAATTACAGATATAAAGCTTAAGAATAGACTTATAATTACGGGGATCTTACATTATTACTCAGTAGTACTGAAATTAGAATTGATCCAAACAAAATTTTAAATAATATACAGGCTCTTTTAGTTAACATTTCCACAGCCGATATCTCTGAAAATAAAAAGGACCTACATATTGTATTATAAGTTTAGCATTGTAATGATCAGATGAATTAACCCTAAGGGTGCGTTTAGAGTAGAGATTTATTTTATAATAGAAATCTCAGGTATCTGAGACTAAATTTCCTTGCCCGTTTACACTAGGACACAAATATAGCTGAATAAAATTACTAACACTTTTAGCTGAGATCAAATCTGTTGATAAGTCGTTCATATAAAAATTGCGACTGATTATTTTACTTTCTAATGGGAATTGTTCTTCAGCTTCTTTTGCTATTTTAAGAAACGGGGTGCAAAAAAGGGTGCACAAGTGGTGCCGTAAGTTACCATTATTAAACAGAAAGTTTTAATAAGTCCTTCTTTGCTGATGCCATAAAACTCGTTGAAAATCGGTGTCATATGGATACCCTTTTTATCATTCTGTACATTTTAGTGATCTTACTTGACAGTACAATAGGATAAATTAGAAACGGAACGGAAATCTTCTTGTATTATTGCTTGGGCGATTAAAATGACGTTAAGGCTGACTGCAGATGTGTCTTACACCACATGAATTTTATGCTCCTTCAGAGTTTGTTTGAACCCCCTGGTTGGATAAGTAGTACAATTCAGAAATTTGTCATTTCGACAAGTGGTACACATGTGTCATCCCTATTTTTTACAAGTTTAAGAATCATTTTATTGACACTGAATGTGCCTCGCCCATTTTTCTTTCGGTTTTGAAAGGCAACGTTACAATGAAGAGACCACAGGGTGCTCGTAAGTAGTAATTGTCGTAAAAGTGTTATTCCGGGTCTTTTCTTCTTGGGATAAAAGTATTTTGTTTTCAGTTTCCTCTTGATCCTAACATTTATTGCCCCGGTCATGTAATTGTTCTTCCTGACAAGAATTTATGGTCTTTGAATTGCATGTCATATTTTTGTTTCTTTGAATGGACTTTTAAATGACCAGGTGCATTCAAACCAATTTGTTTTCTTGAAAATGAAGTTAATTTTTTCAAATTTCAATGGAATTTATAATTACTCCCAAAATAAATTTGTTTCAGTTAATAAATCTATTTAGATTATTTCGCACTGAAATCAGGATCATCGAAAAAAACATTAGAGGGCAGTTGAATGGCAAATTTATCAATCTTAAAAATTGAGGTTGGTTCTGTGATTTTGTTTATCTTATTCCAGATCACACGTGAATTCATTTAGATGTGATTATATATATATATGGTACATTACTTCAAACTCTTTTAAAGAAAATTACAATTTTTTAACTAATGCTGAAGTAATGATGTTAGCTTGACACCCTGGATTTAACAACGCTGGACATTGTTTAAAGTTACTGTACCTATTTCTAATTAAAACTAGAGCTGTACTGATTGCCATTTTCGCTTTGCATGATCATTTAATTTTTCGGCTATTATTTATTATTTATTATTATTTTTTTGCCGAAAGCTCTAAAACCTTTAATACAGCTAATTAGTTGTCTTAGACCGGGTTGTGTGGTTTTTGTGAATTAAAAAATGTTCAGGACGGTTGGACCTGTTCTTTTATTTTAAAGCGGTCTTGCATAATTAATTAATAATAATAATTAGCTGATACTGACAATGATTCAATAACGTCACCTCCACAGAATCGCAAAGATAATGAAATTTCTTAATATCAAAAATACGCTTGTCGTAATGAACTAAACACTTAGATGAATCTAAAAACGAAAATGGGAAGCGATAAGGGCTTTAAATTAGAAACAGATATGGTATTTAATTATACTCGCGCCGTTTAATAATAATACATTTCAATTTATGTCGGTTACAATTTTATCGGATGTTCAAATGTATCAAGTGTGCTCTACTTTTTTTTTAGAAGAGAACATAGCGAACCTGGCACTCGATTACTTATTGATTATTTTGGTTGATCCCTCAAGGGTAATTTTGACGTCTTATTTATCCAGTGAGGTTAAAATTTTCTAATCTAAAGAAAATCCTCCAGAAATCTATTTTCTTTCACGTTTTTACGATGATTTGAATTACTAAGATACACAAATTTATAAAACAGTCTAGAGCAGTAACAATTTCCATTCTACATCCAAAAAATGAGAATTTTCCATCAGAAGGTTTGTTATGATAGCAATTCAAATGTATTAAAATCTTGCAGTTGTCAATCACTGATAATTTCTTTGGGATTTACGTTCCTAAAAAATTTTCATTGTCAACTTATTGACTTTTTCATTTGAACGAAACTCAAAATGTCGAAAATTTGTCTCAAAAATAGATTTTGAGTACTCTCTCCAAATTTTTATGCTTTCAAAATAATTATAAACACAAATTTTGGACTTTTCCGAAATTTAATAAACTTTTTTCACAATTTCGACTTTTTTAAATTTTTACATCAAACTTGCAATTTTTGTGTTTTTTCTTAAAACTTCGGATTTCAAACGGATTCAAAATTTGAACATCAGTCTTGCGAGTCTAACCCAAGTTATTGCATTAAAAAAATAAATATAGCGTATTTTCTTGAAATTATGACTTTTTCACAAAATTCCTCAACCTTTCAAAATGTCATTTATTTTAATTGAACTGTCAATAAATATTTATGTTTTGTTTAAAATTTTTATGTTAAATAATAAATTCTAAATATTTCTAAAGATTTTGACTTATTTTCGAAATTTTGACCTCAGCCTAAAAAATTCTTTAAATTACAAATATATAAAATCGAAAACTCAAGATTTTTTATCGAAATTTTGTAATGTCAACTTTTTTTTCGAAATTTAAAATCCCCTTTTTTATTAAATCATGAGTGGTGGGTTTCCTCAAATTTTAAAATCCCAAAATTCAAACTTTACTTTCTACTCTTACAATAAAGGTTTCAACCAGTGTTAAAGATTTAATTTTTTATTTTTAAGGTTTTAAATTTAATCAAGACTCTTTTTTTTAAGAACACAAGTCATTTATTTAAAATCTTGACTTTACATGAAATATTTTAATTTTTTTCAAATGATTTTGATTTAGTTGCAAAATTTTATCTTTAACCTCAAAATGTTGACATATGTTTTGAAATTTTAGAACATTATGAATTTTTTGAAATCCTGGAATATTTTCCTAAAATTGTCTATTTTTTTTACTATTTTTCTCGCAACTTTTCTGAATTCAAAATGTTGGCCTTATTTAGCTATTTTTTTTTATTTTCTACCTTAATATCGAAGTATTCGACTTGAGATTTCGAGTGAAAACTTGAATATTCAAATATTTTTCTTTCGACTTTTTTCTATTTTTAAGGTTATTTCTGCAATGTTTATCTTTTCTAAATTTACAGTTTCCATTAGCCAAGTTTCTTCTGAAAGATTATTTTTTTAAATTGAAATATATTCGTATAATCAAATAGACTGCGAAATTATTTAAATCAAAATAATATTAAGGCATCTATGCTCATGGCTCTTGAAAGAAATATTTTAGTACAAGGCGAAAACAATAATATATTAAAATATATTTAATCTACAAGCAAAAATTTGTCAACTTTATTGTAAAAGTAATTTACATTTATTTGAGCCCTAAAAATTATAAGTGCAGATATTTTACCACATTCGTTTACTGAGTACTTCAAGACAATACGTGAATTGGATTTAGGGTAAGAGTTTACAGCATAATAATGGAATTATAACCCCTCAGTTAAGGGCCGCTGACTTGGGTAGCCCGTGTAAACTTCAGAACCTTTAAATTTGCGCATCTTTACATGCTCACGATACCGCCTATTGTGTTCAGTTTTTGTTAGCGGTGTTTTCGTACTTAACTCACTAGCTTCTCTATTTTCAATCTCTCGTAAACGTTTTTTACGCTCTCAATATGTCTTACACTTTTCGCTATTTTTCATACTCTTAATATCCATAGCTGATAGCCTTATCCAATGAAGCGTCACTGGATTAAACGAATATGGTGCACTGCGGTGAACTGTAAACTTAACATTCTCTCAGTTTTGATGCCGGCCTCTCGACGCCGAGAGTGCTCGACTGGCGATTCGAGTATGTCCGACCGACCGACACCTTGTTCTTCAAGCTTGAACGAAAACCCGAAACTTCACCCCATATCTCAACATAAACATTTCCAATGTTAAAATAATACAGACTGGCGCAATTGAACTGCCAACTAATTTCAAACTACTACGTATATCTGCCAAACGGTTGATGATAGATGGCTCAAAATTTAGGTGATGATACTCCATTATAGTGTTTACAAGTGTACAGAACGCATCTTCTTTTTGAGGGAAAAAAGTCCTGGAGTTTAAACCGAACAGTGTTTTGCCCTTATATTTGGTAGAAAATCGTAAAGGACGATGGCTGGAGAGCTCCAGCATTTGAACGTAAATAAATTTCTTATGCATCGGACTATAAAAAGATAAAATGATACCTTATCATTGCGAAACGGTATGGTGGTGGTAGAAAAAGCACAGCAACATTTCCATAGATGTTCGAACAATTATGACAAGAAATTGGCTGCTGATCTGAAAATTTGTCTGAATTATCTGAAAATATCAGTGCAATGAATATTCCAAAATGAGATTTGGTTATTTTATTTATAGCATGGCTTGGTAACATAACAATTGTAAGAAGTATAGACAAAACGAATGATATTACATAAACAGGGGTGTGTATGACAGTGACACAATACAACATTACAATAGTATACATATCAGGCCCGTAATCAGGGGGGGGAGGGGGGCTAAGGGGCTGCAGCCCCCCCCCGAAATTTTTTGCCTTCACACTAGATAGAACTGAATTTTCCAGATGTGCGACCTTGTTAAAAGCCATTTTTAATGAATCATTTTGTTTTCGTACTGAAATGCAAGGATGTTTTTTTTTTCAAATTTGGCGCCATTTCTTTTTATTAGGGATTAGATTTTAAGCACAATCAAGCAAGGTAAAAAGGTGAGCAAAATGTTGAATAGGGCTCACAATTAACAAAAAAAAACATTTTAATATCTCAGATGAAATTTAAAAAAATAATAGATTTTAGGTTAAATTCAGGATATTCAGAAGAAGTATAACATTTTCAAATGAAGAAATTCTTAAAATTTCGAGTTTATTCTCGAATTTTCGCCCTAAATCTTAAAATTTTTACCTAAAACTTATTCGAATTTTTTTCAAAATTTTTACATTTAAATCAGATTTCGTTTCTGGAAAAATTTAAACTTTTCTTGAAATTTTTTTTTATTTGAAATTTCAATCTTACGTTAAGAATGTTACTAAAATAATGTTGAATTTGCAAGTTTTTCAAGCCTAAACTTCTTATTTTGAAAAAAAATTCAAATTTTGGGAAGAACTGGAAATTTATACAAGCCATTTTTCGAGATTTAATACCAAATTTTGAGAAAAACTTGGATTTTGTAGTAATAGTTGTACAGTTTTGGAATTTAAAAATTTAAATTTTAAATTCGGTTTTTGAATAAAATTTTGAATTTTAGGTCTTTTATTAAAAAATCAAAATATCTTATAAGCTATTATTTTAAAAAGACATTTTTTAATAAGTTATTGTTATGAATTTCTTCTATACTTTTTCTAACATGGCGATTGAACTTTAAAAAAAATGTCTAAAATGTCGATTCTTTTATCAATTTCGAGTTTTACACAAAACTCGAACATTTTTAAGTTGGAAAATTTAGGATTTTTTTAATAACTTCAACCCATCAGCCTAATTCGAAATGTATAATTTTTTCAAAAAGTTTTAACTTTATAATAAAAAATTTCTAAATTTTTTGTTATGAAGTTGATTTGTTTATATTTCGATTAAAATTTCAAAAATTCGACTTTTTTCTCCAAAATTCGAATTCCAAGTGAAAACTTCCAAAAAAATATTGAAATTTCTGTCCTAGTTATCAAATTTCAACTTTAATTAAGAATTTATTGTATTTTTAATCATGACATTTCAACTTTAAATTCATATTTTTAGAAAAACTTGATTTATTCAATTTTTACAACTTTTTACGACGAGTTTAAAAATGTCAAGATTTAAGTCGAAATTTTGAAAAAAATATGAGATTAATGACTTAAGTTTATTTTTCAAAATTTTTACATCAGCACTGGTTTAGAATTCAGACTTTTTCAAAATATCTTGACTTTCTTTCTAGACATTTAATTTATAAAAAATCCCCTGCCCATTTTGAGAAAACACCAAAAGTTTCAGAAAATATCAAATTTTGTTTTTTGATTTTTGTTTCAAGACAAAATGTAGAGGTTATTAGTTTTTGTTTAAAGATTTTATCGTTTGGAAATAAAAAATTTTTTTTAAAAAAATTTTTGAGTTTAAACCTTTTTTTTTCAAAAATTGTGGCTTCTTTTTTCTTTGGATTTAAAGAGTAATTCTAAATGTCAACTTATTTCTAAAATTTTGAATTTAAAAAATTAAAAATTTCGAGTTCGAACAGGTTACATTAAGAATTAACATATCCTAATTTTGTTCGGAAATTCAAAATTTTTAAAAAAGTTAATATTTTCCGAAATGTTAATAACGAATTTTTATTATTTTAAAGTATAAATAGGGTCCTATTAAACTGTTTCTAGAACAATACAGGATATACTTCTTTCGGGATTGGACCGTGTCAAAGAACTACTAAAAGTGTTCGACGTTTCGCCCACCATCGTATAGGGCTTCTTCAGGAACAAAGAAAGAAAAATAGATGAAAGGAGGAATATGAGGCAATATGCAGAAAAGAAAAAAAAGAAATAAAAAAGCCAATTTCAAATTGAAATTGGCCTTTTTATTTTATTTTTTATTTTTAGTTTTTTATATTTATTTTTTTTCTTTTTTTGCATATTCCCTCATATTCCTCTTTTCATCTATTTTTCTTTCTTTGTTCCTGAAGAAGCCCCCTACGATGGTGGGCGAAACGTCGAACACTTTTAGTAGTTCTTTGACACGGTCCAATCCCGGTAGAAGTATATCCTTTACTGACTCTGGCCGACGAAGCCTTCGTTATCATGTTTCTAGAACAAGTTTGTCCACTCTAAATGTAGACTTTTCTGGACATTTCGAATTAAAATTCCAAATTCAAAAAACTCAATATTAAGTTCAGAATTTCGATATATGACATTTTTCACAAAAATTTTGGCGAAATTTCGAATCGAAGTTTAAAAAATCATTTGTGGGTTTGAAGTAAATATCAAGGTTTTAAACTTTGAATTTTAAGAAAAAAAAGTAAAAATATTAACATACTTCGCATTTAGCAAAAAATCTAATTCAAATTGAAAATTTCCAAAAAAGATCGAAATTTTGAGATTAAAGGTAAAACTTGCA
This sequence comes from Dastarcus helophoroides, assembly GCA_028583605.1. Lineage (NCBI taxonomy): Eukaryota > Metazoa > Arthropoda > Insecta > Coleoptera > Bothrideridae > Dastarcus > Dastarcus helophoroides. Next base: position 7,854,996 of record CM053326.1, read on the forward strand.
AAAAAAAACGATAAAGAACTTCATAGCAAAACTTTTTTTCGAAATTCGGAAGAATCAAATGCACTTCGACATTACAAATTCAGATAGCAGCAATAATTACCAAAATAAAAAACGTAGGAATTGAAGTTGTTGCCAGTTAGAAAAACAGTTGGACGCTAAGAGGAAACTTGAACATAAAAAAACATCTAATCTTCCAGAATTTAGAAAGAATATCTAAATTCTAAATATTCGGGAGTAAATTTTAAATTTGAGAAAAAAGTTAAAATTATGAATTTAATCGAAATTTGGAGAAAATTAAAAAAAAGATTTTTCTCTAGATGACTTCAAACTATGTCTTTAAATAGAACACTTTCTATAGGCATTTTTCATACACAACTGCAGATTATAGAAGATAGTTCAAAGATAAATTTTAGAAAAGGAATATCTTTCGAGTATTTTTATCATCTTACCCACCCACCTGTTTTTATTTGGAAATTAAATTAACATAAACAGGCAACGTTGTTGTTAAATTACTTTATCAGAATGTTAGAAGAGTTAGACAATAATATTATTAGTAGTAAAGTAGTATTGGTCCGTGGCTTCTTAGCTCTAACCTAAACGCAAACAAAGGCTAGGTAGTTTTATCAGAAGGATCGCAGCCCCCCTCGAAAAAAAATCAGTTACGGGCCTGATACATATAGTTATAGAACAAAATATAAAATATATAGCAATCACTCATAGGTTGATGTCCAGTTGTTTTATCCAGTTTAGCGCCGACGTTGTGGCTGTGAGGACCTCCTCTTGCACGTTCCCGAACGCTCGCAGCTCACAACCTCTTGTAATACGAGTCATACTTTAGGGGGGCGCGCCACAGTCACATGAAGGAGACTGAACATAATTCCATGTATACAGACAGTCGGCGCACCACCCGCGGCCTGATCGGGTTCTGTTTAGTTTTACCTTCTCTCTTCGGGGTAGTTCTGAATCTGGAGGCAAGGCTGCCCCCTGAATGTGTGGGGTCCAGCAAATTCTTCCCTTTGGGCGCGCAAGTGATTCAGGGAGTAGAAGTTGTTGGCTTTGAGCCCTTCTGCATCTCTTATTAGTGGTTGTCGGGATTTGAGTCTGTTTATCTGTAGCGGTAGTGCTTGATGGATGGTCAATATGTTTTGGTCGGTAGGGCCATTCCAGAGAGAATAGGAAGCCATTGAGTTGGGGTTGTCTTTATTGTTTCTGTGGTGAGCCTCATAGATTCGTTTAGTTGGACATAAATTAGTTTTGTGTGGTAGCTGTTTAACCCGACAGGCGCACAGTAATCAGCACACGAGTAGACAAGGGCAAGAGTACTGGTTCGCAGAGTCGAAGCCGCAGCTCCCCACGTCGTTTCACAGAGCTTTTGGATAATACTTTTACGTGTTCCAAGTTTTCGTGTGGTGTTTTTTATAGCTGATGGTGCGAGCTAACGTAATTCCAAGATATTTTGGGAAATTGTTGTACTTTAAGGGCTTACTGGCACATTGTACTTGCAGTTCATTATTGGCTTGTCTGATATTTAGGTGCAAGCAAGAAACTTCGGTTTTTTTGAAGCTGGGTACTAGCCTCCATTTCTTGAAGGAGTTGTTGAGAGCTAGCAGATCGTTAGAAAGAGTGTGTTCTATGTTTTCGAAGTTCTTTTCGGAGAAAGGTATGGCTATATCGTCCGCATAACAAAACTTGTTGCTGTCCGTATTTGGCATGTTGGATATATATAATTAATAAGTAAAGGGGCAAATACTAATCCTTGTGGAAGTCCATTGTCCAACTTACGCTGTTTACTTACTCTCTCCATCCAAAATTACTTGAGACTTTCTGTCGCACAACATGTTGTTTATGAGTCTTGCCGTAGTTTGGCAGGAAATTATCTTCAATAATTTATACAGGAGGCTCTCTCTCCAGACCGAAGCGTAGGCAGCAGTGAGGTCAATAAACGCCAACGCTATCTTCATTTTTTGTTGCTAGCCTGCTTCTTTATGTGTTGTGAGGGAAAGCACTTCAGAGAAGTTGCGATTTGGTTTAAAACCAGCCTGGGTTACTGGGGCCTGGTCTAGGATAGTCGCACTTATTCGGTTGTAGACTACTCTTTCCAGCAATTTATAACAGCGGCTGAGCAGGACTATAGATCAGTAGTTGGCCGGGGTTGGTCGGAGATCTAGTTAAAGTCCTTGACGTTCCAGAAACTATTTACACTAACATTGAAACAAAAAAAAGTTATAGCGAAACGAGCTAAGAAGTTGTTTCGTTTGGTCGCAAGTAATGAGTTAAGAAATTTTGTTTTATTGGTGAGGCTCCATTTCTAATTCAGTAACATCTTAGCAAACAAAATTATTAAGTTAACTTGCCAAGGGAGTCTTTTGAAAATTTACATCTCCTTATGGTCACTAGAAAGCAGAGGGTACCACCAATCGTGATGATTTGAACCAATGTAGCCTCCGATGGTTGCTTTTCGTTCGTATTTTGGACCTCAGGGTCAAAATATACCCTGGCATGTACCGCGATACTGTTCTAGAGGTAGCATAGGAGACTTGAATGAACAAAAATTTCGGGTGCAGACTATAAATATTTCAGTAAGACTTGATATGGCGTCAAAAACGGCGCCTTAAATACAAATGGCTAAAAAACAACTTTCCACACTTCATTTATGCGATAGAGTGGCAAGCAAATTTTCCAGATGCAAATTCGATTAACCTTTCCATTTAGAGCATTTTAAACAGCAGGGCTGCTATTAAAAATTGCCAAAGTGTTCCAGTTTAAGTGTTCAAGTGATTCAAGTAAGCCCTTTGCGCGAAATGGACCAAAATGCCATAAAGCCACATTTGGGTAACGTGCGATTCATTTTACAATAGTCTAAAGGCTATAATACACGTAACGAGCAATTATATCGAAAATTAGCGATGCCCTTTAAAAACTGCACTATTTGTAAACATTTTTTACTACGTTTCAATAAAACTCATGAAAAAATAAAAATAATTCAGCATTTTGATTAGTTGACAGTTCAGTTGCGCAATCCTGTATAGGAGATTTCATCCAAAGTGCAGTATCACTCTTTATACATACAAAACAAATATATTAAATATGAGAAAGGTCTTTATGGCATATTTTACATTCTTTGTTACAGGAGGTTTTGTCAGAAATGCAGCACCACGATTTTCTTCAATAAACATAAACCACAACATATTGTGTTTTACAGAGAAGTTTGAGTTTTAAAATGTCACTTGCTGTACATTAATACGGAAAACTAAAAAAACTGATGTAGATACCGTGTTTTTCCATTCAATAACTTTGTAAATAGAATAGATAGATTTATTTTACGATATTTAGCTGCAAAAATCTAGAAACAATTTGATACTTGCAGGAAACTGAAAACACATTTTTGAAAAATAAATTGGTTACTGTGTGTCGAAATGTAATTGTAGCGCGATTACATGCATACATACAGATCAACTGACGGAAATGGATGTATTCTTAATAACGAATTTTAAAATTAATAGCAGTTTAAGAAAGTCACAAAGAATCAAAAGTTGATCCTGGACCACTAGATTTCAAAAATATTGGTGAAAGTATAGGACATTAAAAAAAGACGAGATATTGTTCACATTATTCTAAAAAAATGGTTATCTCGAAATGCAATTAAAATTTCATCTAGAGCAAAATTACTCGTAGCCTGGGAGTTTCGGTTGTGGGATTTGCGGTCAGGAGAATTTTTGATGACATGCAGTGGTATTTGCAGTAACTTTTATTTTGGTGGTGCTACTTGCGGTCAACGTCCTTATACATGCAGGTATAATGATATAAAGCTACTTAACCTTCAATAGATAGTTACGTGTAAAGTAAAGGAAAGTGCTGCGAAGAAGATGCAGCGATTGCTAAAATATGCGGCGAAGAAATGGAGATAGTTATCAATATGAGATATGAGTTTTGTGAGTGATGTGACCCTTTATGAGAACCCGAAAATTTCCCTGTATCAAGCCAGAATAAAAGCACAAGTCAAAATGCAGGATCCAAAAGACACCACCGGGATTGTTTTTGCGGAAAAAGTGCTTCACTTGGGGGATGGAATAAGCTTGCTGTTATCAAAATAAGAAGAGAAAGATACTCTTTTGGTTTCCTGCAATTTCGAAGCAAAAGATGCTTGAAAATTACACAAGCGATTTTTATGGGATTTTTAAAAGCTGTTCCAAGCATTATAAACAGTTATATAACGTTCACGTTGATCTTGGAGGCTGATTAACGAAGTGAAAATTGTTCCAGTAGTTTTTGCATTTCTCTGCAAAAATCTTAAGCAACATTCACCAAATTATTCCAAGTAATTAAGGATACGACATGCTGGAACCCGGACACTGTATTAGTGGATGTCGAATAAGCTACTATGAGGATGTAATTTGCATTACAGTCAGGCTTTATGGCAAAAAATTTAAGAATTGGGATAAGTTTAAAGCTGTAAGATGTGTGCAGCGTTAGCATATATACCACTTGCCAATATTGATGAAGGTTAGATAGCAATTCAAGAAAGCACACCAATTGACGACAAACTCACATCATTCTATGATTATTTTGTTGAGCAGTGACTTGAAAGTCCGACAACCCCACAAGAAGAATGAAACTGCTCCGAAAATTGACACATAACAAATGATGGAATTGGAAGTTAAATGTTTTTGTCAATAAACCACATCCAAATTTATACACGTTAATCGAAATATTAAAAGCAGAAGTTAACCATAGCTCATTTTTAATAAAACGATGGAATTCAGAGTTACAAACAAGAAAATGGCACAAGGTGTATATAAAAATGGACGAAAGAATTGAAAAGTGCTTGAAGGTATTTTAACAATCAAAAGACATAAAAAATATCTGTAAACTTTAGCATTTATTGCTAAATTTGAATAAGAAAGAAATTGTAAATATTATTTCTCCATATGTATACTTGTAAATAGTACAGTTGTGAAGGAAAGTTTGTATCTATGTTTTTTTTTAAACTTTTATGAATAGATACATGTAAATAATAATAACGAAATTATGTCATTGTACCTGCATGTATAATGAGGTGATCGCAAGTACCACGGCCAAAATAAAACTGACTGGAAGTCCCACTGCATGTTATCAAAAATCCACTTGATCGCAATCCCACGATTGCAACTCCTACGAACTCAAATTACTTACTGAAATTTGCAACGAAAATATTTACATTACGTTTAAAGAACATGGTTTTAATAAATGTCTGTGCAACTCATTAAAAATGCAATATTCCACAAAAAAGTTGCAAAAAAATGGCAATTGTGCAACTTTAATATCACAGTTCATCATCTTGTTCAAGTAAATAGATTTACATATTTTTAGGTTTTGTGTACATATAGATGGTTAAGACATTTTTGGAATATCCTTTTCTGTAGTCTACAATTACGCTATTGACTCGCGTTACACTCTAAAAAGAACATGACTGTAGAAATAGAGTGGCGTTAAGTTCGGGAATTAAGGTGGTCATTTGAAAGAAGTTTGTTTTCCAATTCACTGCAATCCACAAGTACAGGGTTGCTTTTTAAGGTTGTTTAGTTATGCTGGCTGGGGGTGAGAGAATAAGTTAAATCGGTTTAGTTAATACATCATTTGGGTTCCCTTCCATGTTATCAAAATGCTTTCGAGGAATTTTCGATATTATTTTTTTGTCACTTTAAATATTTTTGATTCTGGGTTTGATCATAATCTTGTTTCCTTTTTAAAGACTGTTTTTACAACAAATGTCTTTTATAATTTTTTTATCTAGTTAGTACATATTTACCATTCTTATTAACGATAACAATGGAAAGCGTTTGAAATATTTTTCTAAAATCTTAAATTGCCTAGGCTCTTAGCTAAAAACATAATTATTTTAAATGCCTGCGACCTAAATATTATTGTTTTGTATAGACAAAATGTCCGGAAAGTAATGAAAACCAGTTTAAACATAGTGGGTGCAATTAAGAAACGAAACGTCCAATCATGTTGAAAGGTAGGTAATGTTTTATATAAGTACATACAAAGCATTACAAATGAATAAATAATGTCGCATATTCATTTTCATCTTATCTATTGGTCCTATTCCGGTACGTTTAGTTGAAAATGCGGATGAAGAAATAAATTCTGGGTAGAAAGGTCATGTTGATACAATGCACCATTTCCGGTTTGAAAATTTTTGCGTGTAAATTGAAATATTGAGAAAAAAAGCTTGTAAAATATACATATGTGAACATTTTGTAGTTTCAGTATTTTATCTATCCATTCATCCTGGTATCACTTCTGGCAAAAATCCAGTAGTAGAAATTTCATTTCTATGCAAAAAGTTACGATTGATGAGCTAATTTGATAGAGAGAGTTTGAATATTTTATCTTCATAAATGAAGAAAAATTGAAGGGGGTACCGCAAGTTTGTTGCATTTGATATATCTGAAGAGCAAAGCCAAAGCCCATCGGATTAGTCATTAAATATTCATTGAACTCAATATGCGATTTCGTTGAAATAACAAAGGGGGAAAATTATTATTCCTTTTTTTGGACCCCGAAAACTAACTTACTGAGTAAAGGCAACAGAGCAGAAAATTTAATTAAAAACAACGAAAGGTGATGTTTTAATCAGTGTCGGTCTAATTAAATTTTCACTACTGATGCTAATATTTGAACGACAAAGCGAACAATTGCTCTCGCTAGTAAACGCCATATAGGCAAAGATATTTCATTAACCTAATGAAATAAATGTGAGGGTCCAAATTAGCGAACGTTAACACAAAACAGCGTTATCTGTTTTACTACCAGCAGTGCCTTTGATATTTTAGTAAATGCGCGAAGCTTACGTGTAATGATTATTAAATTTCAAAAGATATAGCTTCGAAATTATGCAAACGTTCTATAATTTGTTTGGCCATTTTAATAGCAGCTAAAAGTTGAGAGACTAATTAAAATATGCAAGAACCTAATGCAGAGAGCATAATTTTAATATTCATGTAAAATAATTATCTCCAGTGAAACTCAATCCTATATGTTTTCATTCTTCTTAAATAATGTAGGGTAACTCAATAAAAAATATTTAATTTTTAAAATGCCCAATTAAGTTACTTTAAAATTTAATAGGTTCAATTAGTAGATTAAAAGGTCATGAACTATATTTAAATATTGATCCTTTCAATTTCAAGAAAATTGAAGTGGTTTGTGATAATATGAAGCTGCGGTTTCATTGCATAACCTCAGACAGCTTGATAGTTAATTAATCCAAAACAGAAGTTTGCACTTAACGAAACAAATTAAGCGATTAACATTAGTAAACAAGGCAATTGTGAACCTGCAAGTGATAGATATAGTATCTTAGTCTGGAGATTTCGATTCATAAAACAGCAGCTAACGTCGGTTACAAACTTGTTGGCAAGTTATATATTGGTATATTATTTATAAGTCTCTCATAACTCTTTTGCAGATGTACTCGTTCCTTACGCTCATTTATCTACCAACTGTAGGTAATCATCTTGACTATAACAAATTGCTTTTCCACTTTACTAACATATTAACTGAAAGCCTCGAATTTTAAAATCAATATCGCATCAAGCATCACTTCAAGAATTATACACATAATACACATGCTTAATAAAAATTATGCACGAAAAAATCCGTCGTCACTAAAAGTGTTAATTTGTGTGAATGAAAATTTAAGTGTATGATTGTCAAATAAATAATTAATAAAACAATAATAATTTAATGTTTTTAAAACGGACAAAAATGTATAACATAATTTCTCCTACACCCATATAGATAAACAACCATATACACATTTCTAACTCCATGCAGATCGTTCTGAAAATTTGTAGTTATGAATTTTGATTAGGTTTGAAAATCCTTGTCAGATTTAAAAAGAAAAACTTAGGAAATATACAATAATAACGAATCAAAATAATTCTGGACTATGTTGAAAGTTTCAAGTCTTTAGCTTGTCGGAAAGTTAGTTCAAAATCAATCACAAGATTTATACAGAACAGACAAGAAGAAAAAGCGTCTATAGCAAGTGATTTTACAATTAAATGATTAAAATTATAATCAAATTAAAATGCCATTTAAACGATGTACCGGGTGGCCAACTAAGAAAGGACGCCGGCTATATCTCAGTAACGAAGCATCCCACAGTTTTGAGAAAAATATTTCAATAAGAAAAGTGGCCCTGAAAAATCACTGGAAAATATTTTTGAGGTTCTAAAATGACCGCTAGTTATCATAATACGTGGAGCCAAATAGTAAATTAGGATTTTCTAGAAATTTTGCTTAATTAAAGTATATCGAAAATTCATGCATTGTAATCCTAAAGTAGTTTCAAAATATTTTTATTTTACACTCTCTCATCTATCTCTAAAAATAAAATGGTGGGGAGACAACGAAAAAAACTTTTTTTTATACCATTTACTTCAGTTAGCCTCAATAAAATTTAACAAGTTTGGTTTCTATAGAAAGAATGTTATTTAGTCTATCGAAAGCACTTTCATATGTTTTTATTTTTAAATTATTGTCGTTGCTTCAGCGCGTTATATAAAATGGTAACAAATTTTCCGCTTTTCTAAAGAAAATTAAACAGGATGATATGTCAATTTTGATATCTTAAAGTAGAAATTTAAAAGCCTTAGATATCAGTAATTACCGCAACTCGACATCTCTTGTCTAATCGGAGATATTGGCAAATAAAATTTCAGTAACCTAAAAGCTTGATGACGTTGTTAACCATTTAGAATACGAAATCAGATGCGGTTTAGAATTTGTCTTACATAATATAAAAATAAGTAATTAACATACCCACAATGATCTAATAGTAATAACAGTGAATAATGTAAACAAATTAACCGAAGAAAGAATTTAATATTCAAAAAAGTGAAAAAAAAGACACTGTCATTCCATTAAGAATGTTAAATTAATATCGTCTATTGACTTGGAGCCCTAGATGTTCAAACTGACTGCAGCCCATCATTTTCATGCAGTGAATCCTCTGACGAATGAACCACACTGGCAATTTTAACTTTTACCATTGACCATTCTATCATTCTGAATAGTGTTTCTTATTCTTTCGATTATGTTGCTTCTTTTGTAGGCTTGTTGGCAAAAACAAGGTCTTCCATTCAGCTCGACAAATAAAAATCAAGGCAAATCAAATCTGGGGACCTGGATGGCCAAGAAAACAGACTTCCATTTCCTATCTACCTGCCACGTGGGCCTGGTTATGAACGGTGATTCAGCATATCCCCAAGTAATTAGCTATGGTTCTAGCACTTAAATGAGGATTAAATTTCAACTATTCTAAAACATTTATAACATTTTGCTCGATGAAACCTCTACGTTATCTTCCGAATACAGCAACATGCTCATTTCCTGTGGTGCGTATGCGATGTATCAGTCGAATGAAAACTCTTCCACTTTGATTAGGTTTTTGGGGATACTGCGTAGATTTAGCAGCAGCACTTGCATTTTCATGCATTATAAATAAATGATTAGTTAGCACGTCAAATGGTTCTTCATTTATTTAAATCTTTTTAATTTAAAAAATTGAATTACAAATCTTGTCCCCTGAAATCAATTTTT